>BSBN01000262.1:6553571-7864285 GCA_027924645.1 Cunninghamia lanceolata | reverse complement strand
CGGATTGAAGTTTTCAAATTACACCAATCTCAAGCGTCACATCGATGGACACTTTCTCAGGAAGAAACTTATATACTCTCATCGATAAAAAAAAGAACACATGTGTAGAGGAGATATGAATGATTGGAGTAAGTCCCTCAGATCTCTCTGACTATATGAGTTACTTCGATAAGTAACACTAGAAGAGTTTTCGATGAAAGTCCTATCGATTTGTCCCAAAGAACAAAGTGATCGAAGAAACAGGTCGGGGAGACTAATTATATCGGAAAAACATTCCATTCTCTCAACATTGACACATGTCAGCCTGATAACAATAGGAATGACTATTATTTGTTAGAAGGACACTCGGTGATGACTAAAAGGATTTCTAATAGTTTAGATTACCCTGATATCAGCTAAACTTCATATTGTTCTCCCTGAAACATTAAGTAAGACAAAAGGTACCTATGCAATATCGGTGAGATTACTAAATATCTTCCAGACTGAATAAGAGAACTAAAGGGACACTATGTATCAAAATGACATTCAGTGAGTCTTGGCAATCAGTTATGAATATATAAACAAAGATGACACCAAATTCAAAAAAATTGTTGTATTCATTTCCAGTGATGGACATTAATGGCCACACTTTATGAACAATTTTGATTAAAAAGGGATTGAACTAAAAGTAATTTTCATTAATAAGAAGCAACAGGGCGAAACTAGTCAGTCCAAAAATAAGAAACAGAAAATTGAAACAGAGTGAGAATTGAAAGAAAAGGAACAAAAATTAAACCAAGACCTAATTGATCAATTGCCTGGCTCAGCGCCAAAGGCTAGGAGGTATGCACAATTGAGGGCTGATGTAGAAAGGTTAGAGGATAAATGCAAACATATAGGAAATTTATATAATTTGTTAAGACACATTTGTTGTTCATGTGTGGTTATCTTGATTGGTTTCTGGTTGGAGTGAATTAAACATCCTTTCAAATAATTCATTTTGATTGGTTCCTGCCAAGGATTAAAATCCTTTTAAATGATTATTGTGATTAGTTTCCCTCAAAGCCTTATTTAAAGTTTATTTACTTTCTCAAAACTGCAAATATCAACATTAGGAACAACTCACAATCTTATAGCTACTTCACACCTCTTTGCCATTGTGAAGGTCAAATCAAGTCTCCATCAATCATTAAGGTATACTCACCTAGGTCTAGTAGAGCCTAACGTGAAGGGGGTTTACCCATATCTACCCCATGTCATTAGCCAAAAATGTTAAGAGAGCTTGGAAACCTTTTGGTGTATAGCTTTTATTTGACTATTGGCATTGTTGTGTATTACAGAATCTAGAGGAGGCCATGGAGAGAGGATGTGGATGGCGTAGAACTACTAAATCGCAAAGACAAAAGTGGGTGGAAATAGATATGAGAATGGAATCTACAGATACAATAGAGGTAAGAAGAGAAAGCGACCTCAACCAAAGGAGGAAGGTGTTTGAAAATTCGGATAGCCAAAACATGATATGAATATGTCACATATATGACTAAAGTGAGGTTTTGTGTTTGATAGCATATTCATTGAAATGATATAATTGGTGTACTAAACATTATTTACTATGTTGTGTATTATAGGGGCCAGACGAGGCCAGGGCAATAGATCGTGTCATATCAAATGAGGACACAGTGGATGAAGCAAGACATCAGGTACTCAAATTCTGACTTAACTTAGGAAAAAATGATTTGATGGCATTTTGTGATACGTCCATCCTTTTTATAGTATTATTGAAATTTATAACGTATTATCCAATCTTGACATAAATTAATGCATGTTGTTGATTATTTTAGATGGAGATTGGAGCAAATGCAAAGCTTGAGCGTTCAACTACCAAAAGAAAAAGACATGTACATGGACCTAAAACTGTTAAATCACGTAGACAACAGTGGGTGGAAGAGGATATGACAATGGATCCTGCAGACACAACAAATGATTGCACTTAACAAGATGTTGGTCAGGACTATAGTACATGGGATGAATACTTTGAGAAAATTGTTGTTTGTGGATGTTCTATATGTCATGGAAAGAAACAATTCAAATGAGCGATTGTACAAAGACATTACATATATGATGAGCTTCCATTTGGTAGTATGCCTCCTACAATCGATTCAAATCCAATAGGAATTGTGGTAAGGAATTTTCCAATTTGATATAAATAACATGTATACTTCGTTTAAACATTGTTTTATATTATTTAAATAACTAATTTATTTCTTAATGGATACTTGTAGGATAAAGTTCTTGGTTTAAAGTTTCCTAGATCACCAACTTCCAGCCTATAGGGCAATAATCATTCATCATATGATACATCTAACAAAAGTATTTTCCAATATACCAATTCTGAAGAAGAGGAATTGATGAAAACAAGTAACAGAACAAGAACCAGTTTAAAGATGCATAATTTGCTTAAAGACAAGGGGAAGGTGGACTACATACCCTATGAGAATGAATGTGATGGAGATGATGACTTGCCCCTGAGTTTGAGATCAATTTACAAGGAGACATTTGATCATCGACTATATTGTGCTTGGCCTAGTGATCAACAACTACATAGAGTGTACGAGGTGTTTCAATTTTGGGTATACAACTACATGATACGACCCTGCAATATTCATGGAGTGAATCTAGGCCTCTTTATCATCCAAAATGTACATGTGGGATCTAAACATAGAAACAATTCAGAACAAACCACTAGGAGATTAATGCCATATTATGGTCCATCATATTATAGTAGTGAATGGAGAAGGCTAGCAGAATATAAGCCTAGCATGTTAGCATATGGTCTAAATTTGAATATGTATATACATTGTCTCCAATTGGAAAGTGGAAAATAAATGAATAGAGGTCATCTTATGTATATAGATGGACATACATACACACAAAAATATTGCAGGATTTATAAATAGTAGTAAGGGAAGGGACCCTACTGTAAGACTGAATTGTCAATTTGTTGACGTTATAAATGATAAAGATAGAAATATGGAAAGAGAGGTTGATAGATTGATAATGGTTGAGGCTATTATGGACCTTACCATTGGAGATGAGTTATTGATTGATTACCCCTTATTAAAATGCACTCCTGTACAAAAGAAAAGGGAAGAACAAGGTCTCCCTAAGGATGTTCTTAAGGGCAGAAAACCAAAGAATAATAAATGAGTGTGGACTGATGTTTTATAAACTATGTTGTCAAAATTGTGTTTTCTTAAAATTATTGTATAAAAAAGGTAGTCTATAAAATAATGTTCCATTATTCAATTGATGTATATATGTTCATACAATTTATATTTTTATTTTTTAAGTCATATTTGATTATTTTTCTTTGAAATTGATACATTTTGAATTTAGTGCAATTGTTGCCAAACATTAAATAATGCTTGCATTTGTTGATAGGTAGAAGATGTTGATGAAACACATACTAATACCCAAGATCCAACTGGGTTATTAAGGTTTAGATGTGATGATCCAAACCATCCTTTAAACCATACTAGGCAGAAAAAAGAGCAACATTGAAGAGAATACTACCAACTAAGAAATTTGAACTGCTAATGAGATCCACATACACTGATGACATGCTAGCTAGCCTTAATGATGATGATCATGATAGTGAAAATGTAGTGCATGAAGAAGGATTGAATGAAATGCTTACAGGTTTCTTTGGGGATGGAAACAATGATGACAGTAATGATCATATGGTTGACAGTAAGGATGATAGCAGGGATAATTACCACCAACGTAATGTTGATGATAACAACTTGAAAGACTCCATCAAGCAAGCAGCAAAGACACCCGTGTTTAAATTGGGTGCAAGTAGAACTTCAAAAATAGCATGCACATTAATATTATTAGAAATCAAGTCACTATTTGGTTAGTCAGACAAAGTATTCACTACCCTACTAAAGTGAGTTGAAATCTATTTCTTACTTTGCATTGTCAATTGGTGTACATAATTTGTAAACATTCATCAACTTTGTTTATATTTCTTTAAGGGGAATTTAAAACCATATATTGTATATAAATAGTCCTAGTATAGATTGACATATCAAACATGTTCATCATAAGACAAACATTCAATTGATTTAATCTCTGGCAATCTTACAAGGCACTAAAAACTAAAATATTCCCTGAAGAGAATGTGTTGCCATCAACTTGCAGAGAGGTGCTTCTGTTGTTGGTTGAGTTGGGGATTGAACATAAGCAAATTAATTCATGTAAAAATGATTGCATTTTATACAAAGATGAATATGAAAACAAGGTAGAATTCCTTGTATGCAAAGAGAAGAGATATCGTACAGATGTACAAGGTCTTACAGCTCCAAAGAAGGTTTTATGTCACGTGCCAATTCTACCTTGACTTCAACGAATGTTTCGTTGCAAGTCACTTGCACAATTGATGGGCTGGCATGCAAATTCCGGCCAACTCCAAAGCAATGAAACACATAGAGAAAAAATGGCCAAGAAAATTTAAAGATGAACCCCGTAGTATCAGGTTTCGTCTTGCAATTGATGGAGTGTGCCCATTCTCTTTCCTAAGCTCAAATTATAGTGTTTGTCCAGTTGGATTGATAGTATACAATATTCCCCCATGGATCAGTGTTAGAAAGGAACACCTTATACTGAGTCTCATTGTTCCAAGAAAACATCAAGTTAAAAACATGGATGTTTATCTTAAGCCTTTTATTGATGAGATGCAACTGCTATGGAAAGGCATATGAATGTTTGACATATCACGTCCCCCATCAAATAGGTCCTTCATGTTGTATGGTGTGCTAAGTTGGACTGTTCATGATTTCCCAGGACTTGGTGTTTGTTCTGGTAAGATAAAATATTTATGTATTTACACTGATAATTTATTTCCATCCCAACTTTCATACTTAGTTTTATACTATTTTTTTGATGTTATTAACATTACTTATTGAATTGTAGGGCTTCAAACAAAGGGGATATTTGCATGTCCAAGATGTACAGAACAATTTCAAGGGCGGTATTCTAAAGATCTACATACATTTATTTACGCAAACAACAAGGTTTTCCTACCACTAGATCATAAGTTTAGAAATCACCTGAAGAATCAATTTGATGGAAAAGTTGAAAATAGAGGCCCTCCCATGATTATGGGTCCAAGTGATTGGATTAAGAAGTATGAAGATGCTGAATTAAAATCTTGGCAGGATTTTTTTGATCAGGGTGATTCAATTGAAGAACCAGAACAAGTTGTAGTTAATATGCCAAAAGGAATGAAAAGGAAATCCATATTTTATGAGCTCCCTTACTGGAAGGATCTATTAATATCTCACATATTAGATCCTATGCACATCTTCAAAAATGTCCCAGATTCTATATTTTGACATATATCAGGCAAAGAGAAGGACACCTTGTCTTCAAGGAGAGATATTGCTCTTTTGCATACCAAAATTGATAGAAAACATTTGTGGCCAGATAGGGAAAATGAAACATATGCAAAAGCTCCATGGATTTTGAAAAAAAAAGAGCTAGACCAACTAAAAAATGTCATCTATTCAATAAGGACACCTACTGGCTATGGGTCATCATTGGCTAAAGCTTTTACAGTTGATGGACATATCACATGATTTAAAACACATGATTTTCATAATTTTATGAAGGTATTATATATCATCATTTAACATTTACTGGTAACATTGATTAAGTACTAAATATATTTTGATATTTTGTTGAGTGAGAAAAAATTACTAATGACCTTTTCATAAATGTGTTTGATAGCATATCATGCCATTGGCAATTAGGGGGGATTCCTATCTTACAATTGACTTAAGGAATGCCATAAGTCGATTCTCAGCATTTACAAGGTATGTGGTTATATGAAATGTTCATGTGTGAGAGACATAGAGATATTATATTGCATTTTAATTTTTGACTAAAGGTTCATACTAATTTACTATTCTTATATTAGGTGGTTGATCTCCAAGGAGATCCATGAATGTGAAGTGCCAAAATGGAAGAAGGAAATTGCAAAAAATGTATGTGTATTTGAGAAGGAGCTCCCTAAAAGTTTCATGGACCTACAAGTCCATTTACTTATACACCTTGTCGATGATATTGAATTGGCGGGTGTCGTATCAACGAGGTGAATGTTTTTCTTTGAGAGGTATATGAAAACTCTAAAAAGATATTTTCGACAAAAGGCACATCCAGAGGGTTGCATGGCTGAAGGGTATGTAATGAATGAAGCATTTTTCTTCCTGTGTGAATTCCTTGGTAAGGATTTTGAAGATGGGCCACACTTCTGGGATGAAGAATGAGCATCAGATATTATTGATGGAGAAAAACCACAATCTAATGGTGTTCAAGTAGAAATCAGTAAGTAAATTCATGATCAGTGTGGTTGTTTTTCTTGCAATCATTAATTTACTCTGTAATTTATTTGTCAAATTAATAGGATGACATTTGGAGTTTGAAATAAACATGTTGACATGTAATAAGTGTAGATGAAAGTGCTATACTTGACAAGTTCATTCTGTACCACATGGACTTTATGAACAAATGGATTGATCTGCATGATAAAAAGAGAGAAGAAGTGTTAGAAGCAAGGAGACAGTTTAAGAGATTAAACCCAAGGAATACTCCACTTCCCACTGATCTGCTTGGGGAATGGGGCAAAGATTGCACACTAGAATGGGTTACTGAACAAATTCAAAATCAAATAGAAGATACAGTTATAGATTCAAACATAATAGAAGATGAAATCAACATGTCTAGAGGATGTGAAAGAAAGGTACAGTTGGAATTTTATAAAATGTTGTTTCCTTACAATTTTGACACTATTAACTATTTTAATATCCATCATTATATTTGTTTTCATTGAAATAAATGGTCTTTCATAGGCGAGGAAATATCCAGCAATGTGGTCATATGGTCGACATTATCATGTAGAAAGTGTAGATGTAAAGAGATGATCCTTCGATTGTGGCATCATTTTTGAATTCAAGCAATTCAGTCAATCAAGCTCAAAAGATAAGAATATAATTGAAGGGAATCTACAATATGTTGGGAAAATACAATAAATTATTGAGTTGGATTACCGCTCTTTTAAATGTTGTGTTTTTAAGTGTAGATGGTATGAAGCATTTGAGAGGACACAAAGACATGATACACATAGTGGATTGTTTTCTATAGATTCCTCATGTTTCCTACTGGAGGATAAGGAGCCTTATGTTCTACCAATTCATTGTGAGCAGGTATTTCTTTAACTCAAACAAGAAGCGGTAGTGACCATTAATCTATTAATTCATAGTTTATTACAAATATATACATGTGTTTATTAATCAATAAAATTATTATACCATACATCTAATATATGTATGTCGTTCATGTGCAGGTATTTTTCTATGATGATATTTTTGACCCAAAATGGATATTTGTCATACATTATGATCCAAGTTTAAGGCATGTATTTGACAATGCATTAGTGGAGACTGAGAAAAATAATGATGGCCAACAAAACGAGAGAGAGGGATTAGAGAACATCGAAGAAATTGACATCCATGATGATGTTGAAGATGGTTATGTTCAGGCACAAGAAGACAACAATCCAGAGTTCGATGATGTTATGGAAGACAACAATATGGATGGTATAGAAAATGATGATCCAAATACATCTGGTAACAATATAGATGGTCTACAGTCAAATTTCAATGATGATGAAGATGATGCATGTCAAGATGAGGATGATGATAATATTAAATACTTGAAAGAACATATGAACATTGACAATGATGCACTTGATGACATTGTAGCAGATAATAATGTTAATGACCAAGACTTCTAAATTTTTAGAATTATTAAACTTTTAGAATTATTTGCAATCCATGTTTAAAAAAAGATGATTCTTATGGCCTAAACTTTGTAATGCTTCAGTAATATTATTTGTGCCGATACAAATTACCTATTGCAATATCCTTAAATTGTTTAATCTTTGGTATGAATTGTTGGCTGAAAAAATTAGGATTACTTGGATGCAATTTCCTTTTCATTGCTTTATATTTTGCTTTAATGTCAAGGTCTCAACCTAATCCTCATTTTGCACTAAGAAGAAACCTTAGGCTTAACTCTACAATGGCCTCGATTCATTGCGAGGAAGTTATGATTGAGGATTTCATGACTACAACATATTTTAATGGGGAGAATGTTTTCCATCATGATGCACATGTTGCACATATGGATAGGCAAGACATGAATCTTACTACACAAATACTTATATCAGACCTTTACAAATTTGAGGAATAATGTTAATTATTCAAATTTGATTGATGTATATATGTGAATGATTTGCATAAGCTTAGCTGACATTCAAGTTTCATGGGGCTAAATTGGTATTTACCTTACAAACACCACCCAAGATTTAGTACTCAGTTATCTCTGCTTATGAATATCCTTATTGCAATATGTTCTTCCCAATATTTAACCTAAAACATTTAATTTGCTCCTTGAGTAGAAGTAAAAGATTAAACATTTAATACAGAAAAATCCATATCCCAGAACCTTAAATAACCCTTAGCTATTCACATTCAAAAGAAAAACACACACAACATGGAGACAAATAGATGAATACATGCAATGAAACATTACTCATATAACATCAACATGAAACTGAAAACATATATGCAAACATACATTTGACATATAACTCATAAACTTACACACAAGAGATAGAATAACCCATAAAGCTCTGTATATTCATTACTTCTCCAAAATTTCCAAGTCTTCAACAACCATAAAATGAGTAATACAGTTCCATTATATAACAGGAACGTGTACCCTCAGCATTTAATACATTATCTTTCAAATACAATGGATACAGATAGGCGCCAAATGGCATTGAAGAAACATTCATTGCACTGAAGGAAAAGAGAAGAAGATGTGGTTGGCCTTGAGACGCACGCGAAGCTGCCTGGGGAACTTCATTGTTGTGGTTGGGAGATAGTGGTTGAGTTGTCATCTAGGAGATCCATACTTGTCCTGCCACTCATCGAATGTACTTTTATCTAGCCAAGGGAATGAAATGATTTTTGCTATTTTACCATTGTGGCTAACATATTTTGCATCTAGGATACTTTTGACATTTTTATTAAATAATTCGAATGTAATGTCCACAACATGCAACCTATCAAGCGTCCAACTTAACACATGCAAAGCTAGGTCTCCCTTATCACAACAAGCTAGAATTAACTAATTTCCATTATCAATGATTTCTTTCTTCCACTTGTTTAGATCTTTTATTGTCACATCAGCGTCTAGAATGTGGGGTAACCACTTTGTGTCCTACTTCTCAATTGCTTGCATTTTATCCTTGAATATTGTATCCAATTTCAATTGATGAGTAGCCACATCCTCAAATTTCCCTAGCATACCTACTACTAACTCCATCTCAGGAGGGGCATTTAGATCATATTTAGAGCACCTGAGAAAATATCTAATTTTTCCAGTTCTTGGTAACCACCTGGTCTTCCTGGTTGACAACCTTTGTTTATCTGATTCATGTTTCTCAAGTGCTATCCTTAATTAGGAGTAGGACCTATAGGTCTCCTCCAACCTAGCCAATATCCTGTTGATCCTATACTTGATCAAATTTGTGGCTACATCCTCCACTATACTTTCTATTTCTTCCTTCAGCTCCTTATTTTCCTCTTTCAGTTCCTTTATTTCTTGAAGCAAAGGTTGTGTGTCCACTAGTAATGACTCTATAGTCTATATAATTGGAGGGTTTTGAGATGGGCCAGCTTCCAACTGAGGTTGACTCTCATAAGTATTAAGCTCGACCATTGCTTCTATGTATTTCTCTAATAATTCATTGTACTCTTTCTATAGTTTGAGTGTTGTTGCTTCTGCAAAATGTGTTGTTTGTACATTCAGGCTAGCTACCTGAGGAGCAGGGGTGTCTGACATTATTGTGATTTCATGAAAGGATTTTTAATTCTATTTTGAAGGAAACCAACCAAATGATCTAATTTAAAGGATTTTAACTCAGGGCAGAGACTAATAGATCATTTGAACAACTTCAACCAGAAACCAATCATATAACCACACATGAACAACAAATGTGTCCTAACAAATTATATGAATTTGAATAATTTAAAAGAAACACTCTGGAGATAGCACAACAACATGTAAGCATGAAAATTAACACAACAATTGAACACTGAAATAGATCACCATCTGAGAATATTTTGCTCCATTATATTTTCTTCAAAGTATATATATATCAATTTGCATAAGTCTTCTAAAAGTATGAGAGATGATGGATGAAAAGTAATTTACTAAATATGCTTCTACTTCCTACTATTGCCTCCCTTCTCTATCAGAGCGATGTATTTTCATTGCATCAGTGTAGCTTTTGTAATCTTAGGCTGATCTTTGTATTTCTTTAGGCATTATCGTTATTTATGTGTATTCAATATGATCGCCAAGACCAACTGAATATCTCTTTGATAAGATGTATTGTTTGGCAATTTTATTCTGTCTGGTGGACCTATTAGTTTTCTGGTCCATGTGCTTGTCTTTTACCCTTAGTTCTTACCTTTTCAGGAGACATTGTAAAGCTTACTTGATGTACTAGTTGGAGGAATGATTCATACCATCATTGGTGTAACTTAAACCATCACTATGAGATTAACATGTCATTCCGATGCTTTGGGTCTTCCCAACATGTTTCTCCATTACTTTATTCATCAGTAGGACTCTTCCCAAAATATCCTTGCAGTTTTCACTATCGGCATAACCCACATAGTTGGCGAGATCAAATGAATTCACTGCGATTGTATATGTCCCTCTGATGTGCATCCTTTGTTATTCAATGTGATGGGACAAGTTAGCAAGACTCTTATCTAAACTTTGTGGTCGTTATCATCAGAGTGACCCATGTAGTCAGAGAGACCTAGGGAGCTTTCTCTGATTATATATGTTTCCTTGACACAATTGTTAAACTATTTTGCTCTATCGGTGTGAGTGTACACATCTCTCCCTGATACACATCCATCAGTATGAGGCACAAGATTGGTATAACTTGGAGATCTTGTTCTGACTATCTTATTTTTGCCAATGAATATTCATCGGTGAAACATTAAGTGACATCTTGCCAATCATTTATTCTTGTTGTCTATGGACCTCTTAATGCTGAGAGTTTACCTTTCTCTCCCCAACCATGGATAAAATACTTTGTATAAGATTATGACTTTAGGATCTTGAAAGATATGCCCAAGGTCTTGCCGATGAGAATGAAATTAATGTTTTCTTGACTATGATCATGGAAATGTTTATCAAGGTTAGATTGATGGGATTTAATAGAGGTTATAATATGGATCTTGTCACACAATTTTTTACAATTTGTATTGATCATAAAATTACAGAGTGGCCAATTTATGTGTGGTATGTTGGTTCTCAAAAACGTGGGTTTTTAGACCACAAGAGGGTGTCAATCCCTTGATACATTTTTGGTCAACAAGATAGGGTTTATACAACAAAACCCCCTACTCTTTTGACACTACCAGGCCTAGGTGGGTGTACCTAAACAATAAGGTAGATTTGGAAATATGGATGATTCTGGTTGGGCAATTTTACTCACTAATGGCACACAAACATGAGATATTTGCAGGGTTTATTAACTACTTTCTAACAAGAATGCTTGAAATATAAAGAATGTGAGTTATACTTGTATGAAATGCTCTAAGATTGACCAATGCCTAATTTATTGGGTAAATATACTAGATGAGTGGAATGTGATACTGGAGATAGGGTTTTATAAGATGTGTAGATTCACTTCACATCTTAACTCTAACAGTTGGGCACTTTTATATGTCTGCACCTTATGCAGATGTGCAAGTACATCAGTTACCTAGACTCTTCTTAATGATCCCAATGATATTCTCTTATGTTACTGTGAAGTTGTGAAAGGATTTTTAATTCATATGTGAGGAGAAACCAACTAAGACAATTTATTTGAAAGGATTTTAATCCAGTTAGGAACCAATCAAAGTAGAATGCTCAAAAGGTAATTTTAATCCTACTACACACATAAACCAATCAACAACACCACACAAGTACAGCAAATGTGTATTGACAAATCAAATGTATTTTCACACTCAATTTGAATAACATAAGCAGCCACTTTGGAGACAATCAGATAACATATAAGTATAATATATCCACACAACTGTTGAACACTTGAAAGTAAACCAACATTTATGCAAACACCTTCTCCATTTATATTTATCTTCAAAATATGGATATTACTTGCATAAGTTTGAAATTTGATAACAGATGAACTGATCAAAAGCTAATAAAGACTTCTATTCTTCTCCTAATTGCTGATGATCCTCTAACCTCCTACCACTATATGTTTATATAACCATATTCCGAAGAGGCATGCCTCTTCATAAGTGTCTTTTGAAACTTTTGACTAATAATTACAAATTTTCATTAGGCTTTAATAAGCCATAAATGGAATTTGGTAATATGATCTTAGTATTTTTGTCTCAGGTGAGTATTTGCACATTCCATAGTAGTCTTTGCAACAAATTCCATGGCAACCATTTTCTACATGCAGGCGCAGGCCCCTTCCAATGCTGGGTCTTCATCTTTCACTACTTCCAATGCTTTGTGCAGGATCATTTGGCATTCCTTTATCCACTCTTGCTGAATTCTCAAATTTTTGCCATCATTAACCAATGTAGGTACACCTCTTTGAGAGACATTAATAAATTCATTAGCTTCTTCTTGAAGTTCCTCATGAAAAACTATATGTGCCCTGATTAATTCTTTTGCATTGGTAATGGCTTCATCATTAGGAGTGCCTTTGTCATGGATTTCTTGCAATTTTTCCTGGAGTCTATCAACCAACCTCTTGTCTTCTTTCAGAGTGTTTTGATTCTTAGAATAGGTCACCCAAAACTTATCCATCCATACCATCATGTTAGTATGTATCCTCTTGAATATGGTGGAAAGTGCATTGAATCTGGTCTGAGCTATCTAAATTTCATCTTTGTCTTTTGCCTAAGAACTCTCCCCTTGGGTCAGCATCCTAGTTGGGACAAAATCTTTCAGGAAATCATTTTCTTTGCGCATTATTTCATAGTGTAGTTTGTACATATCCCTTTCTCGAATCAGCATTTGAATTTGTACTTTATTTAACTTAGCAACATTAATACCAATATCCATAGTGACCACAGGATCTGTTTCTCCTACTTTCAGTGTCATCACATGGCCAAATGCCTTCTTTGTGTCAATAATAGCAAGCTTTTGGTGTGGAGGATACATGGCCCATATCATAAGTGATTCTTCATTAGGATTATATCAGGATCCAGTGTACAATTCTGTCACACCTTCTAAGCTGAGTTTATGTTTGCCATCATTATTGTGCAGAAAAATATCAAAAACCAAAGAAGACTTCAAATCCAAGCCCGGAAAAATCATCACACCAGCTTCTTCTAGGAGTTTCCTCCCTTTATCCAGTCATATTTTTTTATTTCATTTTCAACATCTATTCTTAGAGTATTCAATAATTGTTTTTCATTTTCTGGTGTGATATTTGAAACAGATTCTCTGACTACTTTGCCTTTATGTCTATACAATAAAGATTTAAATTTTGGGGACTGAATAAACTGATCATTTGAAACAAAAGAATTGTAAGCCAACTACCTGGCATCTGTATTAGGTGTTTCCTCAATTTCCAATTCTCTATTTGAAGGCTCATATTCTTTATTTATGAGTTTGGGAATTGTATCAGAGTGGGCTTAGGGTCTTTCATCATGGGATCCTTCACTATCAGAGGATAACACCTCTACCTCTTGTGCCTCTCTCCTCCTCCTTTCCTCATTATACTCATCAATGGAAAATTTGACCTCTACATATTCCAAATTCCTGATAACATCATCATGTGGGAAAGGAATATGAGTATATCCACTCAAATTTTGTTTTCTTCTTGCAGAATCAATAAACCCTTCAGGGTCAAACCCTTTTCTTGACATTGCCTTTCTTAAATTAAAGTGCAATAGTTTGTCATGAATGAGGTCGTATCCTTCCCTGGACAACACAGTAAAGTCCCCAAAACATAATGTACTTGGCATAAAAGATTGTTTATCATAGGCACTTAAGTTCATAACATTTGAGTAATCCAATTAGCTAACGATTTCTAAGTATGCGATTCTGTCTGGTACTATTTTCAGTTGATTGCCTAATCGAAAGTGTCAAATTGATTAATGAATTACATCACGAAGACTAGCTTTATGTCTCTTTGATGGGAGGTGTTCCTTTAGTTCTTTGATCTTTATCGAAGAGACTCTCATCGATCTTGCTCAGGTCCACATTACTTGCCTTTTTCTATTTTTAACATTTTGGGAAGACTTTATTAATTTCACCCCGATATCAGGGTGGTTCTGACTGTCAAAGTTGCTTTTGGACATCGGTGAGTGTTTTCCCAACAAGCAGTGGTTATCTTATAGTCATCGGGTTAACAATCATCATTGTTGAGAGAACAGAATGTCCCTTCGATATATCAAGTTTCGCTGATAATGTTTTCTTATGTCTTTTGTTCATGGGGAACATCGGTGAGACTCTTGCTGAGTTCCTTTAGTTTCTTTCTATCAAAGTGACCTATAAAGTTGGGAAGATATAAAAAGTTTATCCTGATGGTATATCTCATGCCAATACAACTAGTGTATCGATTTATCGGCAAGATAACATATATCTTTTGCTGATCTTATATCTATCAGCATGACCTCTAAGATCAGCATAGTTTAAAATTTTCATTCTAATTTTATATCTCTTGCCGATACAAATTTTTATCGGCAATACATTATACTGTCTTCTTGATTGTTTTGCACAATTGTTGTCTCTAAGTTCTTTGATCAGTGTAACTTCATTTAGGTCTTCCTGATATATATGAAAATATTAGTTAGGGGATTATGACATATTTGGTTAGAAAGACATATATGTGATCTTGCCAATAGGGGTTAATTACTTCTATTTGCACAACTATAGTCAGAGAAATGCTTATTTCAAAGGCCATATTTTATGAAATTATCATGGGCTACAATATGGATCTTGTCACACAAATTTGAACAACCTATTTTAATCACAAGATCAATGTATGGCAAATTTCTATGATAGTTGGATGACAAGTGAGTGATGGTTGATGAAAAATGGAAAAAAAATTTAGCTCCAACATGGTATATATCAAGGATAAGCAGATGGAGACTAAGAAAATTGTGAGATTTTTTCAATCCTAATAGCAATATAGGCCTTTGTGAACCTAATGATAATGTCATTGCCATTTCCAGACAAGATAGACATGGTCCTAGAGTCATACCTAGTTTCTATAGCTCTCATCAAGTCTGTGTTTACAAAGACATCAGGGCATATTAATTTGGCTAAGTCAAGGGTCTAGGCATGGCAGATTAGGGCTCTGTAATCAATTCACTTGTGCTAATGCTCAAATAGACTCCAAGCAGACACAGGGATCCTAGCATCTCAACAATCTACATAGAGGTCATATATTTTATCATTTTTGCTAACCTCTCCTAATTTTGTTAGAGGTTTCTTAGACGATCTAGGACATTGAATCATGATATCCTCATCTAGGCTACATTTTGAGGTCAAATATTAACCTGACTGACTCATTTTGTATTTGTGCAAGCAACTTAGGGTTTATACAATAAACAGCTGCTCTAAATGCTTCAGAAAGTACTTACAAATAGAAAGACTAAGTGTAGGGGAGAGACAATAACTTACTAGTTTTTTTACATCGCAGAGGCTCAGAATTGCTTCTCCTTGCTTGTTTTGATGATTCTCTAGCTCTAAACGTGATTGCTCCTTGAAAAATGATAGGAAATGCTTAGAATTATGTTGTTATAACATCAAATTCCTGTACCACTCTCTATATTAGTGGAGGTCGCTGCAACCATAACTCTGCTTATGCCACAGTCATTCAAAAATCTCCTTTGTTTACAAGTTTGAATTTGGACCGTTGATTGCTTCATGCCTTTCTGGAATCTACGGCTTTGATTTATTGACTAGATTTGATAATCTTAATCATCTTTGTTGACAAGTCATTGCCCAGTGAAAATGAGCCAAATCATCAATACCTTCCCTACACTTTATGTCATCCTTAGCCTAGACTGGACGCATGTCACCTTTTCACCTGATTACAATTTGGGAGGGCCCACCATATACCTATCGCACGATGGTGCGATATAGCATCCATACGCCTTTATTATACTTGATTTTCAATCAGTGCATGCCACGTACATTATCTCGTTGCCTCACAGTGAATATTGATCCTAGAAAGATTCCCTTGCGCTGGAGCGCAGCCGTTGGATCTTAGGCTTGCTCTATGGATATGTGGTGGTGGACAACTAATTGAGGTAAGATTTTGAACTAAACACCTTGTAAGCAGATTGGACAGGTAGCAGCCTACTGTAACATTGTGGCTGGGTGTTGGCATCATCTGATATGCTTCGTGATGGTGCAATATTCACTTTATAAGACCTTTAGACATTTGAACATTGATTAGGTGCTACACTAGGCACTAAATTAGGCTCTAAATTAGGTGCTAAATTAGGTGTTAAATTAGGTGCTAAATTGCGCACTAAATTTGGTGCTAAATTGCACTAAATTTAGCGCCTACTTGTTCTGATTGGCACAAAAAATGCCAAAAATAGCACCAATTTTTTCAAAAAATTGGAGAAAAATACATTAAAACAATGGGTGGAAGTAAAAAAGGGAGAAAAAAAGAGAGCTAATCATAGGGATTTGTTGTAATGTCTGTTCAAGTTCCACAAAGGTTCGTTATCCTAGTTTTCAATCAGTGCACAATGGCAGCTCAAGGCCTGTGGGGTAATTCTTTTGGACCTTTGAATTTGACACCACCACTACATGAACTACCCTGTAGTTCAAGGAAGAATTTTCCAAAATTCTATGGTGATGGGAAAGTCCATCCTGATGAACACATTGCAGCTTTTTGTATAGCTTGTGGTGTGCTAGGGGTGGAGCATGAAGATGTGTCTGTGAGACCTTTTGTAGAAACACTTCAAGGTGCTACTTTAGATTGGTTCTACCACCTTCAATCCCAAACCATAAATAGTTGGAATACACTTAAAACCAAGTTTGAAGCTAGGTTTAAGCCTGCGAAAGATGCACATACTTTTTTAGCCCAGCTAACACAAATGACGAAAGAACCACATGAGCCCATGCGGGATTTCATTTCTAAGTTCAATAAATTGACAAATAGGATTCCAGCAACTGCCTAACCAATGGCAAAAAATATGAAATGTTTCTTCATCAATACTCAGCTTCTTGAGGTAAGCTTTCTGTTAAGGCAGGCTAATCCTGTTGATCTTCCTCTAGCACAAAGTTTGGCTACCGAGGTTGAAGATGATCTTATTCTTATAGGTAAGATAAGAAGGGATTCAAATAGAAATAGAGGTCAATCCTCTACTAATTTATCATCCACAAGCACCATAGATCCTAATACTTCATATCAAAGAAATGCCATGAGGAACCAAGGGTAGAATAGGCTTCCGCCAACACAAGGGAAGCTTGCTATTGAAGCACCGCTGATCAACTCAGCAATTGGCTATTATGAAGCTAAATAGGATAATTCTTTCCAACCTAACTTAGATCAGGAAAATAATTCTAATCTTCTTATGGAAGGAGAAGAAGAATTAGTTGGCTGACTCTACTATTGGGTTCCTAAACTATCAAGATGAAGCAAAAAGAGAAGAAGATGTATATGGTGGAGCGTATGCTGTTTTCACCAGGTCTCAAAATTAATCAAATCAGTAAGTGGTTGATAAAGGAAAGTCAAGAGAAGATCCTCAACCTATAATTTCAATTGCCAAATGAGGAACTCCATTGCCTTTTCAATTAAGGGGCCTGACTGTCAATAAACAAGTAAGTTCTTCTAACAATCCTACTTCTTCTACTGCTATTCCTTAGACCAGTACTACCCTAATTAAACCCTAGAATGAAGGATTTCCTACCTCTGTGTCTAATTCATTTCATCTCTTTGACATAATTGACCATGCTAGGAAAACCAAAATCTAGATGTCTGAGATAGAATATTTACAAGCTAACCCTGATCAATTTAAAAAGTTAGCCAAATTTGTTAAAAATAAGGCTGCCCCTACAGGGCAAGATTCTCCTAAGACTGTTCATGACTCCTCAAAGAATAGGTCTGCCCAAAATAACCTAGTTACTACTCCTCTTGTTGCTCCAGGGAAAATAGAACCCTTCTATGTTTCTCTATTAGTCAATGGCCACAAACTAAGTAATTGTATCATAGACTCAGGAGCTTCCGACAATGTCATGCCTACCAAGGTGGTAGATGCTTTCGGTCTCACTCTGAACAAGACTTTTAGGGGATGTTTTTCAATGGAAAATAGCAAGTGCCTTTGTTAGGCTAAATTAAGGATGTACAATTTGCATTCATAGCTTTTCCAGAGAAGAGAATAAAGATGATCGTCCTCGTTGTTGATGTTCCAGCTTCTTATGGTATTTTGCTTGGACACAATTTTTGTAAGGATGTACGAGGAGAACTAAATATGGATTTGTCTGAGGCAAGGTTACCTGTCAAAGGTGTCATGTAGAAATTGCTTCTCAAAAGGGAAGTAAAATATATTGTTACTCAAACTGAAGATCTAAAAGCTCAAATTTTATTTGAGTCTTCAGGGATGGGTAATTATTTCTTGATCACTAAAAAACACTTCTAGTTCGTTAGATGAAAATTCAAATAATTTAGATGAAAGTTTAGATGAGAGTATGTTGATACCAGATTCTTCCTGCTCTGATGAAGAATCTACTGGTCATAGAAATATCAAAGTGGGAAATTCAAATGATATTTGGATTTTAGAATTTGATGGTAGTTGTTCTTCCACTAGATTTGGGGCTGGAATAGTTTTAATATCTCCTCAAGGTGATATTTTTCCTTTCTCATATAAGTTACAGTTTGACAATACTAACAACAGCGCTAAGTACGAGTCATTGTTACTCAGAATGGAGGTTGCTCATGTTAAAGGTATTAAAAATCTTCATGCACAAGGTGATGCAGAACCTGTTGTTTGTTAGGTAAGAAATCTTTATCAAACCAATAATGAAAGGCTAAGACATTACCACAATCATGTCTGGGATTGCATTGAAGGTTTTGATGCTTTCAATATCTCTACGGTATCAAGATAGTTTAATGATCGTGTTGATTCATTAGCCATCTCTGCCACCCTTATGGTCCCTCACAAGGATTTTGAAGGTGATAAGTACACAATTGAGTTGGTTTTCTGACCAAGTGTACCTGATAATGCTGACCATTGGCAAGTCTTCAATGGTGATAATTAGATCATAGGTTTCTTAGAGAAGACAGATAGCTTTGATGAACTCTATTTTGAAGGTAGTGATTCTCCACCTTGGGAATATGTTTCTGAAGTAGATTCACAGACTGGTGAGGAGATTCTCCAATTAAAAGGGAATTAAATTTCAAAAGGTTTAGTTTCTTTGAAAAAGTTATTTGACAAGCATGATTGATATATCAAACAACAACAGCAACTTGATTCAAATTCATCAATGGAATTTGAACAAGTGAACCTAAGTTCTGAAGCGGATCCCAAGATGGTTAACATTAGAAAATGTTACACTGCTATTGAGAAATTCAAGTTCATTACACTTCTTCACCACTACATTGATGTGTTGGGGTATTCATATGATGATCTGAAGTCCTTCAGACCCAAGGAGATCTAGCACGAGATTACTGTCAAGGTAGGATCGTTGCCTCACAAACAAAAGCAGAGGTAGTATAATCCCAAGATATCAGGTACTATTCTTGCTAAAATCCATGATGAATGCTAGGATAATCTTTCCAATTCACCATTCTACCTGGATCGCCAATATTGTTCCTGTAAGGAAGAAGAATGGAGAAATCTGTATTTGTGTAGATTTTAGAAATCTTAATTAGTCTTCTTTAAAAGATAACTACCCTCTACCTATCATGGATCAAGTGTTACAAACTATAACTAGTTCAAAAATGTTGTCTATGTTAGACAATTTTTCAGGCTACAATCAAGTAGAAGTCTGTGAAGTGGATCACTACAAGACTACTTTCACAACACCATGGGGCACATTTGCATACCGCAGGATGTCATTTGGTTTGATTAATGCTGGCGCTACTTTCCAAAGAGTAATGAACCTCACTTTCAGAGATGAAATGGGTAAGTTCATTATGGTGTATCTTGATGATCTGATCATTTTCTCTAAGAAATGTCAAGATCATGCCTATCATTTGCGACAAGTCTTGGAATGGTGTCATCAAAATGGTATTTCTCGTAATCCTAAGAAGTTAGTTTTTGGGGTTACAGAAGGTAAGCTTCTTGGTCACATTGTGTCCAAAGAAAGTACTAAAATTGATTCAAAAAGAGTCAAATCTATCCAAAGTCTTACTTTGCCTGCTAGGAACACAACGGTTCAATTCTTTCTTTGGGAAGGTGAATTTCTTGCGAAGGTTCATTCCAGGATTCACAGAGAAAACTCATATTGTTAATATTCAGGAAGGGTAAGACCACTTTCTATTGAAGCACGGAAGGTAAAGCAGCTTTCAAGGACATTAAAAGAGCCATTACCCATGCTTCAGTTCTGGTTTGTCCTGACTACATTAAAGATTTAATAATGTATAGTTATGCTTTAGAGCATACACTTTTAGCGATTCTATTTCAGCAAAATGAGGAGGGTGTGGAATCTCTGATTTTGTTTATGAGTTACCCACTAAAGGCTCATGAACTTAAGTACTCAATATGGAGAAACATGCTTACACTGTAGTTAAAGTTGTAAAGCATTTCAGGTTTTACATTTTGAATTCACATACTATTATTTTGGTGCCAGATACAATAGTGAAATCTATCCTGACTCAACAGGAGTTTGGAACTAAAAGGGGCAATTAGATTGCCAAAATTCAATAAATTGATCTTGATATCAAACCTACCAAGCTTGTGCGTGGGAGAGATTTGTGTCAGCTGATTGCTGATAATGTTCTAACTTTTGGAGTCTTTTCACAATTTGGCATGTGGAGGACATTTTTCTATACCAGTAACAGCTCATAAAATTTTGAGAGCTAGGTATTATTGGCCAACTCTTTTTCAAGATGCATACAGTTGGGTGAGAAAGTGTGAACTCTACCAGCAGTTTGTTAGAAAGCCTAAGTTAGCTGCATCACCACTAAAACCAATTGTGATCGAGGAACCTTTTCAGCAATGGGGAATTGACTTCGTTAGTGTTGTGAATCCACCGTCGAGTGTGGGACACAGTTTTGTTCTTACTACAATAGATTAATTCACCAAGTGGGTGGAGGCTATTCTAGTTAAGCATGCTACTTCTGAGGTAGTGTGTAAGTTCCTCAATGAGAACATCATTTCCTGATTTGGAGTTCCAAACAAAATTGTAGCAGATAATGCTACATGTTTTTCTTCAAATGAGATCACTATTTTTTGTTTTGAATATGGGATTATTCTTTCACATTCATCTAACTATTATCCACAAGGGAATGGTTAAGTAGAATCTAGCAATAAGAATCTAGTTACAATTATCAGGAAACTGGTAGAAGATAATCAGAGAACATGGCATAAAGCTTTGTTTGATTCTTTATGGGTCAATAGAATTACCCCTAAAAGGGCAATTGGTATGTCACCACTCTAGCTTCTGTATGGTTTGAATGTAGAGATCCCAATTACTTTGGAATTACCAGCTTTGAAGTTGGCAAAAGCAGTGGAAGATAGAAATTTTGAGAGTTCTATTGACAAAAAAATAATGTACCTTTCTAAACTTGAAGAGCAGTAGGTTATGGTAGTAGACCGTATTGTTGAGCATCAAAGTCAGGACAAGAAACTTTCTAACAAGAAGGTGAAGGCCAAAGAATTTCAAGTTGGGGATCAAGTCTTGTTATGGGACAAGAGAAGAGAGCCAAAAGGAATGCATGGGAAATTTTATTCCCTATGGAGAGGCCCATTCGTCATTCACCAACTCTATGGTGAGAATAGTTTCTTGTTGGAGTATCAAGATGGGACACTGTTCTTGCTGCCCCATAGTGGACAACATTTGAAGTATTTCAATCCATGAAGCATCAGATAAGTTCACCAGTAAATTTGTATAGTTTGTGTTTTTCTTTTTCATTTTTATTTAGTCTTTTTGTGTCTTTTAGTTTTGTTCGCTTGACTCTATGGCCTAATGGCATGGATGAAGGCACTTAGAGACTGGATTCTTCTCCCTTTGATCTTTTCAAAGAACAATCGAAGTAAGTTCCCCAGTTAGAGCTAGTTGTTGTCCTCAAAATTAGTTGCACTCATTTTGTAGGATGACCCCTACAAAACTTGTCTGTTTCGTGGCCTACACTCTAAGTTCGCAAATCGAGGCAAGTCTTCTTGGCCTCATGTGAAGTCATTTGATGCCTTGGAACAACTTATGACATTCCCCTCGGTTGATTTTTTTAAGTCTGTGAAATTGGCTAGGTCGTAAGCTTGTTAGAATACCATTTCTGATATTTTAAGGTGTTAGTCATTTTTCAAGGTATACATGCACTGGCAGTCATTTTTTACACTCGTGCATATGTCCTATTTTTTGAACATGCACTAGTGGTCATTTCTGCTACTCGTGCATATG
Organism: Cunninghamia lanceolata; assembly: GCA_027924645.1. Taxonomy (NCBI): domain Eukaryota; kingdom Viridiplantae; phylum Streptophyta; class Pinopsida; order Cupressales; family Cupressaceae; genus Cunninghamia; species Cunninghamia lanceolata. The sequence continues at coordinate 7,841,596 of BSBN01000262.1, read as the reverse complement.
TTTGTGTCATTTTTGTCTCACATGTAGGGGCGGCTAAAATCACCGCCCATGCATGTTGTCCATTTTTTATGCAAGAGTAGTGGAAATAACCACTTGAGCATATCTCAGGTGTATCAAGTTATCTATGAGTGCATTAATGTCACTCGTGCCAATTTTTAATGCAGTCTTTTAAAACTATTTTAAAGTGTTTTTGTTTTTGTTTTTGTTTACCTTTGTTTTAAACTCCTAGTGAAAGCCATCTAACTCTCTATTGAAGTCGAGTGAATCAAAAAATTCTTGGTTTGAAAGGATTTTGTTGGTGTTTTTGATTGGGATTTCAGAGCGCGTTCATCGGTTAAGTTGTCGTTCTCCCTATTCTTTCTTTTTGCTCTTTCTCTTATTAGGGTTTATTTGCAATGTTAGTATTTTCTCTGTAGATTGTTGTTGTTAAAACATCATTTTGAAAGAATTCATGAGTGTTCTTCTTCTTTTATTATTACTTTCAAACCCTAATAGTTCTATTGAGTCTTTTTCATTGTTTCTTGTTTGTTGTCGACATTTTTCACCAATCCTTAGTTTCAGATGTAGCAACGTTTTGTTTTCCTTTTCTATATGTCTAATACATCTAGGTTTTTCTAGTCTTACGAGTTACCAGTATGTTTGAATGGGTAAAATGATTGTCAAATACATGTTTTCCCTTTCACATGCATTGTCAGGAGAATTTGCCACTCGCCCGAGTGTTAGCCTTTTTGACAATATGTATCGGTGGTCTTTTTCACCGCTGATACATATATTACCCACATGCATGGGTGGGCAAATTCGCCGTCATGACATGTAATACCGGGAGTTATATGTAAGAGTGTTCATTTTGACTGACGTTGCAACTTACAAACCTTAGTTCATTCCTACCTACAATAGCAGTAAAATCAACTGCTCCTACACAAAAACTTCTTGCAATTTTCCCTACATGAAAATCTCAAATTTGCCCCTACTTGTAGAGGTGGTCATTTTGACTGACCCTGCATTCATGCAATCTATCCCACTTGCATGAGCGGTCATTTTGGCCGCCTATGCATGTTTTTCTTGAAAATTTTCCTAACACTGGGGATTTTTGCTTTTTGATACTTTGGCCCACTTTCGCCCATTTTGTCAACTTACGTGCTCTCTAGCCCTTTCTAGCATGATCCCATGTTCATGATCATCAATTTGCAGTAACCCAAATTTGCCTTTTTTTCTCCTAACTGCTAGATCATGAACTTTTGTAGTTTCATCAAGTAGATGTGATCGACCTTGTTTCCAGTTTTCTCTTTGAAGCTGATGACAGAGCCGTCTCCTTCAAAGGCCAAGATCATGAAGTATAAGTATGAAGGGGTTGTTCTGTTACTTCATTGCAATCCAATGTGGATGAGATCAAAGACACACAGATAGGGTATGTAGGCATGGCTAAGTTCATGGAAAGGACAAAACAGTCTAATCCTCCTTGCTACATGTAGAAGATTGTTGAAAGTAATATACACTTGGTTGCATCTTTTCCTGTCACTGCTCATAACCCAAAGTTTGTTCTTCAAGTGGCAAGCCACTATAGTAGGGATGCCAGGACCATGTCTGATTCTCAAGGGAATGTAATCATGAGATTAGATGCAGATTTCCTTGACAAGATTTTCATGTGTCCACCTATAGTAAATGTTGGGGAAATAGATTTTGCTCAAGGGAAAAAAGATTTTGATGCAGATGTAGAATCCTCAAAGAAACATATCAATAGTAATAGGTTGAAGACTCCTAGGAGTAATTTGTCTAGATGGCCTAAGGAGCTCCCAAGAAGTGATTTTGTGGAAGATGTAAGTGATTTGATCACATTGCTTAGTAGAATCAAAGGCCTTCCTTCTTCATCCAAATTTCATGAATGGATGTATACATATATCAGGGTGATTCTTAAGGGACAACAGAAGATCTTCTGGGGAGAACAAATCAGCAATGTTCTACATGATCAATTGGTCAAAGTCAATACAACTTTTAAGTTTTATATGACTTCATACTTGGTATATGTAGCTGCAAGCATGTGGATTTTTCTAGGTCTAAGTCAAGATGGTGATCGATGGTTAGTTCCATTTTTCTAGTACTATCCCCAAATAACTCTCAAAGGGTCAATTCATCATTTCCGTAGGGTGAATGATGCCTTCTTTTTAGTGTTTATGTGCCTATGGAACAATGATCTTGAACAGAAGAGAGTATCAGATGAGGCTTGGGAAGTGGTCAATTCTTTTGGTTGTTTGTTTCTACAATTTCCAACTTTCACTTATTTAAGAGTTGGATATTATCCTAGATATCCATACATGCTTCCATGATATCCTAGTGACAAGGTTATTCTGATGAAGTTATGTAGACAATTGATTGTTGTGCATAATAAATAGATGGAATTGAAGAAGTCAGGAATTAAGTTTTCGGTGGGACTTGGTAGGTACTCAGTACAATCAGCTACTAAGGCTAAGGCCATTGAATCAGAAATGTAGCTAGTGACGATGAAACAATTCAAGAAAAGAGACCACTTTGATTTTTGAAGGGTACACGATAAGATCAAAAGAAAGGCAATGTTTCATGTTCCCATGGTTGAGGATATTTGGGCTGATCTGATAACCCAAAATGAGATAAGGAAATTGGATTACTTCAGGTTACACCTAAGTCAGATAGAGGAGCTGGGATTGGCTGAAGTTCTAGAGGGCATGGAAGATGAGGGTGATGTCCTAGATCCCAAGTGTAACATTAACAATATTGAAGCTTCAGCTTTGCTAGAAATCAAATGGTCTATGAAAGAAGGGACTTCTATTAGGGATAGATTCCAGCCTATATTGGCTAATACTAATATATGGTTGCAGAGCAAGGGTCTCAATTTAAAAGAATTCCTCACAGGGTCAGAGATAGAGATTCAAGAGCAGACTAGAAAGAAAGTTGAAAATAGAACTAAGAAGAAAAGTGATGTTCCTTCTTCTTCTAAGTTGCCCAAACCAAAGATCAAGTTTATCTCTAAGGGAGGTAAGAAAAAGGAGATTGCGGGACATTCTAATGTAGCAGATTTAGGTGTTGACGAGACAAATGTTGATAATATGGAGGTTGAAAATAATGAGATAGAATAACAAAATGTTGAAGAACCTGATTCTGAGCAGGTAGAAATAAGTAATAAACCAGGTGAGGAAAGTAATAAGGAACATGAAGTAGAAAAGAATGTGGAACATGAACAAATTGGTGGTCCATCAAAGTCCCCTCAAAAAGATATTTTTCTAAAGCCACAAGTTTCTATAGCCTTGTCTCATGTTTATGTTTCTAACACTTTTCCAGTGGTTTCTAATGCTCCTATTTCTCCTATTATCATTGTATCTTCTGATAACACTCCTCCTTCTATGAGAACTATTTTTTGGATTGTTTTTATTCTTTTAGTTCTATTCCTAGTTTATCTTCTCCTTCTTTTGATATTGGTGAACAAACTGTTCTGGATCACTTTCTTGATGGTTTAGAGAAAAATGTTGAAACAAGTGTAGTTTTCACCAACACCTCTCCAATTGTCACCATAACAGGTATTGGCATGAGTTCCTCTAAGCAGGCACTTGATTCATCTCCAAATGTTAGTACTCCAACACTACCCCCATGGTTGTCTACTTATACCCCTAAAAGAAAAAAGCAGGCTATCTCGCCAGATGACATTGACATTGAGAAATTGCTGCATGCTAACCCAAAATCTCAGAAGAAGAAGCCTAAGACTATTTCTAGGCTAATTGATGAAAAGGGAATCAGGTATGCATAGATTGCTAGGCAACCTGTAGATGCCACCATAGATACCTTTGATGTGAATGACTATATTGTTTCTAGAGTTGAGTTAGGTAAGCTCACTCATGAAGGTCTCAAGTCAGATTTTCAAGCTACGACAAGCTCATTGCTTGTAAAATTTGATGAAGAGAAAAAGGAAAAGGAACAATACAAAGAAAAGGCTGAGCAACTTGCTGCTATCCTTCAGATGATAGCAAAATCATCAGAGATTGTCAAACCGATGGTAGTTACTGTAGAAGACCCTTTGATTCAAAAGGTTGAAAAGGTTCAAGCTAGAGGAAGAGTGGTTGGTGATATTCTGGAATGGTTGTTCACACAAGGCAGAGTTTTCTTCAAGACCAGAGTGGAAAGAAAGGAAAAAATGGCAAAGGCAAAAGCTGAGTTAGATAATATTGTTGATACACTATCTCAGGAACTTCAAGATCAAGAAGACAATTTCAAGGAATGGATTGAGAAGAAGAAAATGAAGATTAAGAATTTGATTACAATTGGTGTCATATCAAATTGAGAGTCTTATCTCAAGACCAAGGAATCTCTGACTCATCACATCAATGTGATAAGAGGCTTGGTTGATGATTTGTGCCAAGTATGAGAAAACAATGAAGATAGTGATGTCTCACTCTTGCACAGGTTAGAGGAACTACCATGCAATCTAACAAGTGAAGATCATAAGTTTCTCTCTGCAGATGAGATGATTGATGCTTTCGAGAGAATGGTTCAGTACAAGTTTGAAGATGAGGTGATGGCAGTGGCTTCAATGGATAATCTTTATGATTATCATTCAACCTTTGAAAATCTGAAGGATAACCTCGAAAAGAATGAGAAGGTGATAAAGGCGGTCAAGGATGTAGATCTCAGGACTCATACCATTTTAGACAATACAACTGGACCTAATGTATATGAGATGGCTGCAGTATGGACCATGTATCAAAATTTTTTGAAGAAGAATGATGGTGGCAATTGAAATTCTTCTTTGTGCTTTTGTTTATTTTCATTTCTATATATGCAATTTGTATTTTGTTTTGGACATATTCACATGCATTTTCCCAAAATGTAATTACATGTGAGACAAACGAAGTCACAAGTCAAATATGACTCTTTTGTTGAATAAGTCAAAGTAGTTAGATTTTTCCTATTTTCTCTCTAGGCTCCTCTCTATAAATAAAGAGGGCCTCTATTGTAATTTTAATCTTTTGACTATTGAAGCGAAGCACTACCATTTTGAAGAGCAATTTGAGACTTTGAGCTTATTTTGTAAATCAGTTTTCAAGCAATATTAAGAAGCAAGTTGGCATCCAATATTTGTCTTGGAGAAAGTTTGTGAATGTTATAAAATTGTTCTTATGTCCTTTCTATCACATGATCTTATATGAATGTTTGAATTGTGAGTGTGAATATCAAGTGTTTGGGAGGTGAGTCAAATTGAAATTTATAGACTTTTTGCTGCTAGTTCATATTTGAGATTAGAGTTTAAGTTTGTGAGTGAAAAGTAATTTGAAGACTTTGGGCTGCAAATTATTGTTTGTGATCATGTCATTTTATCTCATCATATAGTGAAGACTTTGAGTTGCACTATTTTCTGAAATCTTTCATTTTTAATTGGCATAAGAAGCAATGAGAAACTTTGTGTTTTTGTGGGTTTCTTGGTTACCTACTTTTCAAATAGTAAATTGTTTTGAGTTTTGTATTGAGCATTCTAAACATCATTTCTGAAAAAAAGAGAAATGGATGATGTGAAATCACCCGAAAGTTAGTTTTATTATAAATAAGTTTGAAATAGTTAGAAAAGGGAACTTCCCCTTGCTGAGAGGAGATAAATTTCTCATCATAGCTGTGGCGATATAACCATTTTGTCATTAGTGAGTTAACGAAAAAATATTCACCCAACAGTATCACTTCTTTTGAACAACATTGTTTTGTTTCTTGTTCATTTGTTCCCTTCAGCATCCACACTTTAAACCACATAGTTATTATAGTAATATTGTGTGTTATATGCATTTACTACTCTCAAGGGAGAAATATAGTTATCTATCTTGGTCACTATCACATGTTCATGCTTTGATATCTAATGATAAAAATCATTGAAAATATTTGTATACATGTATGCAATACTATAATGTTGTGAAGACTAATGGACTATTATTGAAGTTTAAATGGTTATCCTTTCACATTTGACTCTTTACCTTTCATGGGTTAGGTTGAGTGATATTAGAATATGCCGACAAAACTTTCAATTGATATGAGGACTTTGTCACTTTGGTAATGAAGGCAATAACACTTAGGGTCAACACTTGCCAAGATAATGTGTTATGAGTCAACCTTAGTCTAGTTTGGTCTATAGGTGTCTAGAATCTAAAAGGAAGCTAAGTGTGTAGAAATCTCTTCCTACACTAATCTAATGAGGAGAGGGCTATGCAAATTCAAATGAATCCTTACAACTACAGCAACATAGAACATCTAAATGAGATATTGCAGCAATACACATGAACCAAAAAGAAGACAAAAGAAGAGAGACAAAGATTTATGGTGGGGAAAACCCTTATCAGGCGAAAAACCCCACACTCAGAAACCTACATAATGTATTAACAAATCTGAAAGTTGTTTACAATAAACTTGCAATGCAAGCTTCAATGGTCTTTGACACTCATGTCTAGAGTCAATCTGACAGCATAACAGTACCTGTAAACCTGTGATACAACTCCCTCTCCAAGCACCTGTTTATATAGAATATACAAGGTAATATTGAACCTATCTTGGAATGGGCATTCAACAAAGCCTCATGGCCCAAAACCCACACCTAAGGACACTTGGTCAACATTGTAGAATTTTCTTAACACTTGTCCATAGTTCTCATCCCAAAGAGGTCACCTATTTCCAAAATGGGCTATGACAGATGCTCTTACGACACTTACGACCATCATAGAATTTGTCATAGATGTTACAACTTACAATTGTAAGAGAATCTATCATACACAGGCTATAAATAGCATATTTTCTTACAACATGTCATAGTCCACCTTGGGGTGCCCAAATATGCCTTTTTCAAATATGCTTCATGACACATGACTTCACCTGTCTTACATGCTTCTATTTCTGATTCTTACATGTCATAACTTCGTCATAGGAATCCGTCATAACCGTTTCGATCAAACATTTCCTTACACAATATGGAAGATGCTGACACATGGAAAAATGCTCCTACCACAAAGTGGGATGCCTATCTCCTCATGTGAGGACAAAATTACAAGTTGTCATATTCCATGTAGGATGACACATCACCGTGCCACATCCCACAATATGACAATATGAAATTTACAATTATTTACAACATAGGCAATGAATTAATAAATACAAACATAAATAATGCAAGGAATTACCAAGGTTGAGACACCTTAATTCCCAACATTCTCCCACTTGTTGAACACCTTGTAAGAGCCAATATAATAACATGATTTAACTGCTATAGGCCGAGAGGCCCATAGACTCCGAACACCATCTGAACTTTTCTATGTTCACTAGCTTCATCAATACATCTACAACATTCTTCAAAGTGTCTACCTTCTCTAAATTTACCTTTCCATCCTCAACCATGTCTCTCATGAAGTGAAACTGAACATCAATGTGCTTTGTTCTAGCATGGAAAGTTAGATTCTTTGCAAGGCAAATTGCACTCTGACTGTCACAACTAATCGTAATTTGACATGCATCAAGACCAATATCAGAACACAATCTCTTAATCCAAATGGCTTCCTTACAAGCATGAGTTACTACCATATACTTAGCTTCTGTCATGGACAAAGCAACAACAGGTTGTCACTTACTCATCCAACTAATAGTACCACCAAACAGTGTAAACACATAAGCACTGGTGGATCTCCAGCTGTCAATGTCACCTGCCCAATCTGAATCCACAAATCCATGAATATCAATAGAATACGGAGGTCCTAAAACATTACCATGATAACATATGGAATACATGGAAGTACCCCTCAAATATTTGAACACTCACTTAACTACATCCCAATGAACTCGTCCAGGATTAGCCATAAATCGACTAAGGACTCCTACTGCTTGGGCAATGTCTAGTTTTGTGCAAACCATAGCATACATCAAATTGCCAACAACACTAGCATAAGGTACTCTACTCATGTCCTCCACCTCACTAGGAGATTTTGGACAATCATCAATAGATAAATTTGTCCCCAAAGAAATAGGAACACACAATGGTCTACAATCTACCATGCTGAACCTATTCAACACGGTCTTCACATACTTACTCTAGCTTAACCAAAGTTTTATGTTGGTTCTATCTCTTCTGATTTCCATTCCTAGAATGTACCTTGCTGCCCCTAAATCTTTCATTTCAAACTATGCTGACAACTGAGATTTGAAATCAGAAATCATATTCTTACCCTTCCCAATGAGCAACATATCATCAACATGCAGTGCAACAATGAGAATATGATCACCACCAAACTTATAATATACACAGTGATCTGATTTCAATCTCACAAATCTAGTTGACAACACAAAGGCATCAAAATTCAAGTACCATCTCCTAGGGGATTGCTTCAAACAATACAAAGACTTCTTCAGTTTGCAAACCAAATTTTCTTTACCTTCTACCATGTAATGCTCTAGCTGTGACATGTAGATTTCTTCCTCCAAATCACCATGAAGGAAAGTTGTTTTCACATCCATCTGTTCTACCTCCAAGTCATAAGTTTCCGCAAGAGACAACAAGAATCGAATGGATGACATCTTTGCAACGGGAGAGAAGATCTCACCATAATCTATACCCTCCACTTGTGAATACCCCTTCGCAACCAATCTGGCCTTATACTTCTCAACACTACCATCTGCACCAAATTTCTTCTTGAGCACCCATTTGGATCCAACAGGTTTCCATCCAGGAGGTAAAGGCACCAGGTCCCAAGTTTGATTCTTTTCCAAAGAAGCCATTTCATCCTCCATGGCCTCCTTCTAGGAACCTGCATCTTTCATGTCCATAGCCTCTGATATAGTTCTAGGTTCATCACTATTAGTAAGCAAAGAAAAAGCACAACTAGAATCAAGCAATGTAAAACCAAACCTTTAGGGTTGCTTTCTTATCGATTTAGACCTCCTCAAGAGCTAAGGTTGAGGTTCAACTTCTTCATCTAAGCTTTCAGAGCTGCTAGAGCTCTCCTCATCATCAGGTCCAACATTGTCTTTCTATTCAATCTTCTCAAGGGTGAGAGGAAACTTAACAACATCCCTTTTCTTTTCTTTTTCTTTTGGCTGTAAAACAATGGAAGAAGGTGTAAGCTCTCTGAAGATGACACTTCTACTATACAACACTTTCTAAGCCACAGGGTCCCAAAGCTTGTATCCTTTCACACCGACACCATAGCCAATGAATATACACTTAGCAGTCTTGTTCTCCAATTTTGACCGCTTCTCCCTAGGCACATGTGCATATGCCTCACAACCAAAAACATGAAGATGCCTTATTGAAGGCTTTCTACCAGACCACACCTCCATGGTGTCTTTCCAACAAGAGCTAATGTAGGAGATCTATTAACAAGATAGCAAGTAGTGGGAACAGGTTCATCCCAAAACTTTTGTTCTAGGCCAACTCCACTAAGCATACTCCTAGCCTTCTCCATCAGTGTCATGTTCATCCTTTCTGCAACTCCATTTTGCTACAGGGTGTATGTAGTTGTCTTATGTCTTTCAATCCCAAGTTCCTTGCAATATTTATCAAATTTTGTAGAACAGAACTCACCACCGTTGTCCGTTCTCAAACACTTAATCTTTTTACTAGTCTGATTTTTAGAAAAGGCCTTAAACTCCTTAAACTTACTATAGACTTCAGATTTTCTTCTGAGAAAATAAATCCATGTCCTTCTACTGTAGTAATCTATGAAAGATACAAAATATACAGATTTTGATAATGAAGGAACATTAACATGACCAAATATATCAAAATGAACAAGGTCCAACACACCAAAAGACTTGTGAGAACTCAAATAAAACTAAACACAGTTTTGTTTTCCATATATGCAATGTTCGCAAAAGTCAAACTCAAGATTACAATCATCTAACCCCTCAACTAGGTTTTTATTTTTTAGGGTACATAGACCCTTCTCACCAATGTGGCCAAATCTCTTATGTCATAACATTGTCTTTTCTACAGAAAGTTGAACTTCCAAGGCATGATTACAAACATCAGAACTAGAAACAACAAATCTCTTAACTACTTGTTCAAATGGTGGGGATGAAGTGACTGTTGTCCTCTTCTTTGAATTAGAAGAACTATTGCATTGTGAAATGCATGCCTCCAGCTAAAATAGAGTACCTCTCCTAGTACCCTTAGCAAGTACCATAGCTCCTCTAGTCATCTTGCATCCTTCTTTCAAAAAGGCAACCTGCACACCTACATCATTCAAACTACTTACAGAAAGCAAGTTTCATGCTAAGCCTGGGATATGGATAACCCCAGAGATCCCCTTCACTCAACCATCAAGGAATCGAATAGAGACTCTTCTATGACCAACAATCTTCAGATGCGAGTCATCACCCAAGTATACCTTTCTACCATCGAACTCCTCATACTTAGTGAACCAGTCTCAATGCGAGGTCATGTGGAATGATGCACCAGAGTCAATTATCCACACATCATTAGATGCATGGGTTCCTAGGGCTGCGATGAAAGCATCACAATCATCTTGTGATTTGTCAAAATTTGAATCAGGAGATTTCTTCTTCTTTTTCTTCTCCTCTTTACATTCCTTTCGAAAATGCCTGATTTTACTGTAGTTCCAACAAAGAGCCTTGGACTTTATAGGAGATTTGGATCTCCCATGGGATTTAGATCTACCCTTTTCACCTTTCTTGTCCTTCTTCTTCCCTTTCTCTTTGGGTCTTCCATGAACCACAAGAGCCTCTTTGGCTGCATCAAAAGACTTTCCCCGCATCTCTTCAGATAATAGTGTAGATACCACATCTTCCATCTTAAAGGTGGTAGTGGTGCTTCTGATAGCCATGACAAGATGATCTCATGATTTTGGCAAAGAACAAAGTAGGGTCATGCATCGATCCTCCTCCATTTTCACACCTACAGATGTCAACTGTGCAACCAGCATATTAAAAGCATTCATGTGTTCGGCAACAGATCCTCCATCCTCCATTTGAAGAGAATACAACTTCTTTCTTAGAAAAGGTTTATTAGCTAGGGATTTGGCTTGATACACATCTCCCAACTTCTTCCAAAGCAAGGTTGCAGTTTTCTCCTCATGGACATTTAACAACATAGAATCAGCAAGACTAAGTCTTATGAGACCCTTAGCCTTCCAATCCTTGAGATCCCAATTAGCTTGTTGCATTGCAGCTGGTTTAGTTTTGGTAACAGTTTCCCAAAGGTCTCGGTCAACAAGCATGTTTTACATCTTGAGCTTCCACAGCTCGAAATTAGTGCCATTAAATTTCTCCACTTTTATTCTTCCAGATGTGCTTGCCATCTCCTTTCTGCAATAGAAATTAGAATACTTTGTTAGTTGTAGTTGCACCAAAAGATTAACCTTTTAATGCCCGATACAACCACTTGACTTAACAAGCACGGGAGGTGGTTAAGCCCTTGTCACAAACCACCGCAGTGCAGCGCTGAACAAGAAGACCAAGGGTCACACCTTGCAACAATCCCCCCAGCGCAAGTGCGGGGTTTGATCCCGTGACCTCGGCTCTGATACCAATTGTTAGTTGCCGTTGCACCAAAAGATCGACCTTTTAATGCCCGATACAACCACTTGACTTAACAAGCACGGGAGGCAATTAAGCCCTTGTCATAAACTACCGTAGCACAGCGCTAAACAAGAAGACCAAGGGTCACACCTTGCAACATACTCTGCATAGACTCCCATTCAACTTAAGATCAGCTCAAAAAACCCCTACCCAATAGCTAAGACAAAAACTAGCCAGGCTCTGATACCAACTGAAAGGAAGCTAGGTGTGCAGAAATCACTTCCTACACTAATCTAATGAGGAGAGGGCTATGCAAATTCAAATTAATCCTTACAACTACAACAACATAGAACATCTAAACGAGATATTATAGCAATACACATGAACCAAAAAGAAGATAGAAGATGAGAGACAAAGATTTACAGTGGGGAAAACCCTTATCGGGTGAAAAACCCCACACTCAGAAACCTGCACAATGTATTAACAAATCTGAAAGTTGTTTTCAATACACTTGAAATGCATGCTTCAATGGTCTTCAACACTCGTATCTAGAGTCAATCCGATAGCATAATAGTACCTATAAACCTGTGATAGAACTTCCTCTCCAAGCACCTGTTTATATAAAATATAAAAGGCAATATTCCAGACCTATCTTGGAATGGGCATCCAACAAGCCCTCATGGCCCAAAACCCATGCCTAAGGACACTTGGTCAACATTGTAGAATGTGTCTAACACTTTTCCACATCTCCCATCCCAAATAGGTCACCTATTTCCAAAATGGGCTATGACAGATGCTCTTACGACACTTACAACCATCATAGAATCTGTCATAGCAGTTACAACTTACAGCTGTAAGAGAATCTATCATACACTGGCTATAAATAGCATATTCTCTTACAACATGTCATAGTCCACCTTCAAGCACTGAAATATGCCTTTTACAAAGATGCTTCATGACACATGTCTTCACCTGTCTTACATGCTTCTATTTCTGACTCTTACATGTCATAACTTCGTCATAGGAATCCTTCATAACCATTTCAGTCAAACATTCCCTTACACAACATGGAAGATGCCAACACATGGTAAAATGCTCCTAGCACAAAGTGGGACACCTATCTCCTCATGTGAGGACAAAATTACAAGTTGTCATATTCTATGTAGGATGACACATCACCGTGCCACATCCCACAATATGACAATATGGAATTTACAATTATTTACAACATGGGTAATGAATTAATAAATACAAACATAAATAATGCAAGGAATTACCAAGGTTGAGACACCTTAATTCCCAACAGAATCTTGATAAATCCAACGATGAAGACCTCACAAGGTATTGTGTGCATGCTTGGATGGAACCACATTTAATTTATCAATATTTCCCTAAGCTTCTGAAAAACATTTTTGTCACATTTGGTAAAGATTATGTAATAGTCTTGGGGATATTGGAGACCTTTTCATAGTGTTTAGTGATAGCACAAATGATAAAAAAAATGTTTAAACTTATTGTAAATCTCATAAATGGGCTTATTTTTATGACAGAGTTATATTTAGAGAATCCATCTAGATGACTAGCATGATGCATCTTTTTAAACACATTAATTTACTAAAAAAATAATGTACATGAAATGTGGTTGGCACTATTATGTAAACAGTATGGAAAATTTTAAAAAGCCCTCATTTTTTGTCATGAAACTTTATATTACAAATTGACAATTTTACAAGTGAAAATATGAATCTCTTCATGTTTATGGCCTTGTCCCTCCATGATACAACTAGCTCAATTACAAATAAGATCCTACTGAAACTATTTAATACTACACTTCTTAATTCTATTCATTCCTAGTCCAATGGAATTTCATCATCTAGATTTGATATTCAACCCACATTTCACGAAATACCCTACCAAATTTCAAAGAGAAGTTACTTTTAATCCATGACACCTCTCCTTGGTTTAACTATGGGGGCCATTGAAGTTGATTGAAAAATTACAAAGCTCAGGAGCACCTCCTCTTGTCTCCCTCCTTCTATTAGGGATTCTTCTCCTATCTTGTTACAAAGACCAAAGAAAAGAAATTATACACCACTTGTGACTTCTCCTGAACAATTGTTGCCCCTTCTCTTGGATAATAAATTAATTAGTTTCCCACATTTGATATTTCAAAAACCTCTAGACAAACTCAATCAATCTCTCTATCTCTCTCTCTCTCATGTTAGGTCACTCAACCAACCAATGTCAAGCCTTAAAGAATAAAATCTTAGATCTAATTGATAATGATTATATAAAAAATTATCCTAATGATACATCTCCTTCGACAAATATTGATAATGAGATAGATTAGTTTGAAGATTTGGGAAAAACATGACTTATCATTCTCCCATGATCCATATAATGATCTCATGATCCTATCACAAAACCTCATTTTAAATACATTGTTGTGTTCCTCGTCTCCCAACATTCTTTACCAAAGCAATAGGTGATATTTTCAAATATTCTCCACATGACTCACCTTGCATGCTAGCAATGAATGAAAATATAGAGGACCCATCTTTTGTTACCTACTATACTTCAATTACTGGTTGAAGCTGTTGGTTGCCAAAATAGCTAATCCAAAACCCTAGAGTATTTCCTAATCTCCTAGGCCAAGGGTGTCATCAAGGAGACTAAAAAGGGTTCATTAATAGGTTGAGGATGATTAAGGGCCAATAGACAAGAGTGGGTAATCTCCTCTTCTCTTTAAGCTCAACTAAACTTAGGAGGGTGTTCCTAGAGGTATCCCTCAACAGGGATTAACTACAACATAAAATGCACAAAGTGATAGCACAACAATAGAACCTAGATGGTGGTTTTGACCTGAAAGGTTGTCACTGAATCAAAATCTAACCTATTGCATGATTAACCTCTTATGAAGCTGATAATGATATCATTACATCAATCCAAGATGTAGGTATGCAACTTTGGTTCATTTGAATAAGGACTTGGCTGGCTTGCTAAAGATTTTCCCTAGTTAAAATGTTGAAGCAAAAGAAGCATACAGATTAAAAATTATTCCTATTTCACAACTTAATGATATTGTTTATTTTTTAAGAGTGTGGTTGATCAAACATTTCGTAGACTAGTGCTTGTCTAGTGGGCTGTAGAGTCCCAAATTTCTCAAAAGAAAACAACAATATACAAAATATGAAATCCTTTTGAATACTCAAATGCATAAAAAATATGATAACTAAGAATGAATATAGTTAGTAATCCCTTATTGTATTGCATTTATATACACATAACACAGAAATGATCACTACAAAGCATGTAGTGTTTTAAGAAGTTGTTACACTCATCCAATCTACAATTACATTCAGACCACAGAATGTAATAGGAGGAAACCCTAGCTGCAATTTAGGGATTTCCCTAAAAAATACATACAATACTAGAGAAGTTCATTCATTGATATTAGGTACACCTTTACAATCTTCATACATTTTTGACCATTGCCCTCCTAAAGAACTAGAAATAATGTTCTTTGCAACCCTAGAAAGATTTTACACTTCTGGCACCTGGAAAACTACAAGAATCATCACCATATTCATCCTGTGTAAGGATATATAGTGTTACAATCCTTTTCTATATTTTGGGTGGGAAATCCACCCAACTACTCCCACGTACCATCTTCACCTAACTACATTCAATGCCTAGCTACCTCAAACCTTCAATGTTGTGCATTCATGGTGTTCTTGGAAGTTGTTGAGGTGGTTGGGGAGTTTGAATGTGCATCTGCACTTCATTATGGCAGACTAATTTTACTTTGGCAACATTTTTCTTTTATCCTCAACATATTTGAAAGTCTAAAGCTTTCCCTTATTTCTTTGTTTGTCTTTCGATGGTTTGATGAGTTCACGAACTCATGAACCAGTTGAAAGGACTATTTCTTTTCTCTTTGCTTGTTTCTTACTTTCTTCCCTTCATCCTCCTCTTTCCCTGATTCAATGATTTTGAGAGCTAATGAACTTTTCACATTTTCAACAAGTTAGTGAACTCATAAACTATCTGAAAGCAACTTTCTTTCTCTCCTTTTCATCTTCTTTTTTGTGTTTCAGAAAGTTCACAAACTCACGAACCTACTAGAACATTTGTCTTTTCTTTCTCTTCTTCTTCATCATTTCACCCTCTAAAAGATCCCTCCAAAATATAATAATAAAATAAAAATACTATAAAAGAGGAGTAATTTTTTTTAATAATCAAACTATCTCACAATAAATATATTCAATCAATCAATAAAATAATAATCACCAAACATTTACGTTTATGTTTACTACTTGAGGTTCACACTTTCTGATACTATACAATAGTCTACTTGAGGAGAGAGAGAGAGAGAATTGTCGAGATGATATCCACCCTACCACGAAGGATCTAGGAATATATGGCTAACATGCATGAAAGAATTAGGTGCACTATGTGAAACACTAACAATCTAGCAAAGCTATATGATCATGCAACATATATTCTAATGCACATGTCCATCGATAACATATTATGTGAAAAATATAAATTGAGCAAAGCTACACATTATGTATAATCCTAAGCCATGGCCATAACATCTTTTATGTAGGCAACCAACCTATGATCTCTAAATTTTCATAAAAGGCACACATCCATGCTCGCCTCTTAAGTAATAAACAAAAGTAATAATTAAACTAAATTGCAATGCTTAAGATTTAATAGATCTATAAAAAATTTACTATATCAAAAAGGACAATCCATGCCTAATAACTTAAGAATGTCCTCTCATATTACCATGATATCTCGACATTCAATAGGATGGATAATTATCTGGAGGACAAGTCCATAACTAATAATCAGCGGTGTAAATGAAATAGAATAATACAATTTTAAAGTAATGATGATTTCTGAATAATCCTCTAATGATGCTAACCACATCATAAACACCTACTAATCATGTCCTAATCCTATCATCAAGACATTTTTCCATGCAATAAGGGAATATTTCTTTTTCTAATAATAGAAACTCACAAGGCAACAAAAAGTGTCATTTCAGTTACATGCTATATTTCCTAAGGAAATATTAGCTAAAATGCTAAGGTCCATAAGAATGGTATCAACCAATTTTACACCATACACAACCATCATTCTAGGTGCTATATTTGCAACCTTTTGGTTGTTTCTTTTGTATCATCATCTTTTCACTCCGATTGGATCAAAATTGCTTCAGATAGATCAACAATAATCCAGGGTTAAAGACTTCCACTTTAATCACTAAAATGGTCTATAGATTTAAAAGCATAACTACCAACATTGGATTTTAGGAAAAGCCTTGATTTAACATCATACAAATAAAATAAGGTATCATTATACCAACTAAGATGCCATAACATATCCATCTTAGAACAAATGAAATAGTACAAGTTAAGCCTATCTTTGACTCTATCCAAATCCTCATCTTAGGCATATCAACATGATGACATTTTAGTGAAACATATGGTTTATTATTGACTAAGAGTTTTATCATATAAGTAATCACATATGGATTTCTAAAGATTTAAGAATGCACTAAACCATTAAAATGGTCTTTAGTTTCCAAGGATAATTAATAATTTCAAAGAAGAAAGTTGACATTAGCAATTAACATAATCCTCCATTGATTCACCAAATTAATTCTCCATGGTTCACCAATGATCTATACTAAATTCTCTAATAGTAGTGCACATATATTTAGAGAATAGAATCATCTCGCATGCACAGATGCCTTGAGGATCAATCAATCATTAAGTAATTAGGTTTTTACTAAGACTTACAAAATCATATTGCTTTTACTATTTAGGTTTTTACTAAGACTTACATCTATTTGTGTTTCAATCAATCTATTTCATCAATTGCTTTTGCCTCTACCCTACAAGGGAATGCACTCTATCTAACAATGGTGTTGGAAGGCTTGAATGCCATTCTGGGGCTTGACCTAGGCAAGTTCCTAAACACCACAACCCCCAACCTCTCTCTTATAATTGTAGGCTACAGGTGCAATATATTGCGAAGAGAAGTTGTGGGAGATCAGAGTAGAGTATATAGATTTGGGATCTGAAGAAAAGAGTAGAAAATATCCCTAATTGGACACAGGCACCTGCCCTAGTGTCCTCCAATTTTACATCTTCAAATATCTCTAAGAAGGTTACAGTCTGAAGCATATTTTGGTTCCAAGCCCTCAGAAAAAGTGCCACATTGGACACAGGTGCCTGCTCCAGTGTCCCCAAAGTTTTCGCTTTCTGAAATTCAAATCCCGATGAAATGAACCACCCTATTCTGTATATTATATTTTTTGATCTGGGTCTGATTTTTTTTCACTGTTTGTGGTTTTTATGGTTTAGTTGTAACCTGCTTGTGTTTTTGTGTTTTAGATTTTGACATAGAAACACATGCATATACATATACTTTTGAAAACACAAATAAACAAGAATACCCAGATGCTTTATTTCAATTGAAATGCATTACAAAGCATAAATATGATATACCCACATGGAAAAATGGCAAAGTATGGAACATGTCTCACATACCCAATCACTGTAGTAAATAATACATAGCTGGAAACTGATAGTACAATAGCTAGGATGAATAAATCTCCTCCAAACAATACATAATTAGACTATTAACTCCAGTCCAGCAAGACACATGTATAAGGAGAAATTTGACCCTTTGGAGGCCTCACAAGATCACAAAATTCCAATGTGGCTACTCTGCTAGCTAGGCCGGCCTGCTATGATGTTTAAACAGCTTCCAACACATTACAATCTACCTCTGTTTGTTGTTAATAACTCTATTTCAGACTGCTAATGAGCAACACCTAGCTGGGAGATAGTTTCAACATATAATATTCTCTAAACTCCTCAAAGTCCCTCCAAATGGTATGCCCAGCTAGTTGAGATGGTAAGGCCCTCTTGGTAGCATGAAACTATCACCAATATGCATCAAAATCCCATCTAACACTTACAAATTGTTTATCAATGTCTTCCAACAATTACCAAGCCAAATACCAAAGGATATAACTATGAAAATAAGCTCCATTGTGACCCCTGAATGAAGCCACACCCAAACAACATCCTTAGAGTGCCTTGAAACCCTGCAGATGCTCCTATCAATGGAGGTTTGTATCTCTTATTGACGTTGGTTTGAAACCCTTGCTTGAAGCCAAGCTTAGACAATATCAATATGCAATAGTCAATAATATTCAAATGAAGTTCTTTTTCCTCATTATACCCCCAACACCATTTTTTGGGAAAAGTGCATATTTTAATTACTTTATTTCTCCTTATACTTGGGCACCCAAAGTCATGTGACTTTATAACTTGAAATATATCATAAAGTACCATATAATATAAAGTCACTTAATACAAATGTTCTAAAGTCCCTTTTAAAAATAAACATTATTATTTTATGGACTTTAAAACGGAGGCTCAAAACACATTGGAATCCTGAGATCTATAGACCATTGGAAAGGTCTCACCAAAATGCTTCACATCCAATTCTAAGATTCCTAAAATAGATAGAAACCCTAACTTGCTAAAAATAGCAAGTACAGCCAAGGTGACCGAAAACACTCCAAAAAGATCCAAACCGAGGGTCTCACTGAAACCAACAACCTCCACTGATGACTATCATAACCAACCAAGGCTACACCTCATTGGGTTCCCTGACCATACTGGTTAGTCTATAGGAACCAAGAATATATTAACACTGTCTAGGAAGGGGACATTATAGTTTGCACTCCCCAAGATTGTTTGCCTCAAGCAATCTCAGATCTAGATGCATTAGAATCTGCTCACTCTCCCATGTAACATCCTCTACCAATAGGTTCTTCCACTTCACCAAATAGTATCTGATGATCCTCTTCCTCAATGTATGCTCCCTCGTATCAATGATGGCATTAAGTACCAAAACCAACTTCCCCTCTTCATCAAGAGGAGGCAACTCTGTGGAAGGTATCATATTGTGCCCTAGTGCCTTTTTAAGGTGAGACACATGAAAAACATTGTGAACACTATTATCTACTGGAAACTCCAACTCATAAGCCACCTCTCCAACTCTCCTGGATATCTTGAATGGTCCATAATATCATGGCTTCAACTTTTCTACACCACTCTTCTTAAGAGTGGACTATCGATAAGGCTGCAGCATAAGATATACCATATCACCAACCTCAAAAGGATCCTCGAACCTGTGTTGATCTTCATACTGCTTCTGCTGGTTTTGCACTTTCTAGATGTTCTCTCTCAAAGACCTCATAATGTCTTGACTCTCCTGTAAGAGGTCTTAGGCCTTAAGTACTCTATTGTCTCTAAATAACAAATCCAAGAAGCCCGAAGCCTTGTACTCATAGAGTGCCATGAATGGTGACATCTGAATAGACATGTGGTAAGTGGTATTGTAAAAATACTCATCCAAGTGAAGCCACTTCACCCATGCCTTCTGCTTCCCTACTATGTAATTTCTGAGGTACCCTTCCACCCATTTGTTGACTATCTCAATCTGCCCATCTATGTGAGGGTGGTAACTTGTGCTAGGGGTGAGCTCTATCCCACTCAACTTGAATAGCTCCTGCCAAAAGTTACTTAGGAACATGCTATCCCTATCACTTACTATACTCTATGGCAACCCATGTACTCGCAATACCTCTCTGAAGAATAATTCAACAACCTGTGTTGCTGTATAGGTGGCTAAAATAGCAAAAAAGTGTGTAAACTTAGTTAACCTATCAAACACCACAAAGATGCAGTCCCTGGCTTGGGCTTTGGGAAAACTCTTAATGAAGTCCATTGAAATACACTCCCACTTCCTCTCAGGAATGGGTAAGGGCTACAACAATCCTCCCGGGAAAGAGTGTTCATGCTTATTTTACTTACACACCGGGCACTCCCTCACATACTTTATACTTTGGTCTTGAGGCCTTTTCAAGTGAAGCACTCCCTAACATGCCTGTAGGTTTTGAAAAAACCTGGATGTCCTGCCATAGGCAAGTCATGAAAAGCCCTCAAGATCTTCTGCTTCATGGAAGATCCAGGCACCAAATAAATCCTTCTCTTGTAAATAATCAAGTCATTTACAACTAATACCTATCATCACTAATGGTGCCATCAACAATCCTAGAAGCCCACCTATCTTTTGCATATTCTCTTGAAATCAAATCTCTCCAATCCTCTACAATCTCCCCTAGGGTGCACAAGTGAGGTCTCCTGGATAATGCATCAACAACTACGTTCTTTTTTCTTTTGACAAAAACTATGTTAAAGTCATATGTATGTAGTTTACTGACCCATTTATGTTGTTGGTCATTCAGATCCTTTTGACTAAGGAAATGCTTTAGACTATTATGATCATATTTGACAAAAAATTTACCTCCAACCAGGTACTAGCTAAACTTAGCCAATGCATGCATAATGGATAGCATCTCCTTATCATATATGTTGTATCTCCTCTCTGCACCCCTCAACTTCCTACTCTCAAATGCAATGGGGTGTTTGTCCTGCATCAACACCGCTTTAATGCCTACCCCTGAGGCATCACACTAAAGCTTGAAAGGTTTCGTGAAGTCTAGAATGGCCAAGATTAGATAGGTACTCATCACCTCCTTAAATCTGTCAAAGCACTGCTGAGCACTAGTAGACCATTCAAAAGCACCCTTCTAAGTCAAATCTGTAAGGGGGGTAGTTATCTAAGAAAATCCCCTCACAAAGCGGTGGTAGAACCCACAAAGGCCAAAGAACCCCTTGAGCTAAGAGATATTATTTGGTGGCAGCTAGTCAATAATAGCTGAGATCTTCTCAGGATCTACATGAACACCCTCTACACTAATAATGTGTCCCAAATATAACAACTCAATCATGAATGTCAAACTCACACTTAGACATTTTGGCATAAAGGGACTCCTGCTCAAAAATGCTCAGGACAATATCTAAGTGCTTCAGGTGCTCCTCCCATCTCCTACTGAAGAAGAGTATATCATCAAAGAATATAAGCATAAACTTCCTCAGTTGCTCTTTGAATACCTTGTTTGTACAGGACTAGAATGTAGCTGGTACATTGGTTAAGCCAAAAGGCATAACCAGGAACTCAAAGTACCCATAGTGGCACCTAAATGTTGTCTTCTCTACATCCTCCTCTCTGATCTGAATCTAATGATAATCAGATCTCAAATCAATCTTCGAGAAGTAGCATGCACCATGTAACTCATCAATGAGCTCATCGATATGAGGGATGGGATACATGTTCTTAATTGTTTTCTTATTCAGCTCCTTATAATCAATGCACATCCTAAGTGTACCATCCTTCTTCTTAACTAGAAAAATAGAAGAAGCAAAGGGACTCTTTCTTGGTCTGATATGGCCCATCTTGAGAAGCTCCTGAATAACCTTCTCAATTTCATCCTTCTACTAGCTAGGATCCCTATAAGGTATTGTAATGACTGGCTTGGCACCCTGCTCAAGCTCAATGACATGCTTAAATACCCTATCAGGAGGTCTACCTAGTGGTATATCACTAAACACTTTGGTGTGTTTAGTCAACAAAGACTGGATCTCAACTGGATACTCCTACTTCTACTGCTTAGGTGCCTCTAGCATCACAAGTACCTCAGCCACCCACTGTACTTGATCATGCCGCAGTATCCTCTCCATCCTCTTAATGGACACTTCTCTCAAACCACCATCTAACATCCCCCTTAGAATATGCTTACGACTATCCACCTCAAATTTCATCTCTATGGTCCACAGGTTGAGGTAGGATTCTCCTATCGCATGAAGCCACTTCATGCCGAGGACTGCATCCATGTTCCACATATTGACCACATAATACTCAGCCTAGAACTCATAATCTCTTAACCTGGTGGTCATGTTTGGAATTCTCTATTTGCAGGTAATTGCAAAGCCATCTGCAACTCTAACCTTGAATCCTTCGAACTCCTCGGTCTTGAGTCCCCTGCATGCTACTAGCCCCTCATCAATGAAGTTATGAGTGGCCCATGTATCAAGCAAGGTGGTCACTCTCTATCCCTCCAATACTCCTTGTATCCTAAAGGAACCCTCTTTCTAAATGGCAGAAGGATGTGTTGTAGGCATATCATTATCTTGAACATCCTACACCTCTTCTTCTACACTCTCCTCATCACTATCCTCCCAATCACTCTACTGATTTGATTTCTTTGAAATTGTTTCTTCAGCAGAATAGTATTCTAGTTGCTTCACGTTCCCCTTCATTGGGCACTTATGATTTACATCCCATGGGCCTTTGCATTTAAAACATAATTTCTTCCTCTTGTATTCATTAAGAGCATCATCATCAAGTCTTGCAAAAGGTTTCTTTTACTGTCGGGTCATCCCACAATAATGGGTTACACTTTTTGGCCAAACTTGACATTGAAATCAACATTTTGAACTAAATCTTCACTTTCTGACACCTATAGCCACTAAACTCTTAGGAATTTGAAGATGATGTGAACTAGTGATTTGTGAGATTTTGTTTGTAGATTCTAAATATATTTTTTTTAAAAAAATTGAAGTTAAATTGTAAAAAAAATTAATCTCCTTTGATAACTAGTTCTTAATAGTAAACAACATTTGTTTTAAGTGATGTGTATTCTGTAGCACATATCTTTTTTTCTACAAAGGATAAATTTATGATTCTTTTGAATTTAGATTGGTAACACTAATATATAGGGCATGCATTTGGTTTCATAATGTTTTGTTGAATTTTTTTTAATTAAGTTTTGAGTCAAACTAATTCTAATTTAGACATAGTCGTATTCCGTAAAACATAACTTTTTCTGTATGTATCGAAATTTAAAAACTTTTTTTGTTGAAACAAGAACATCAATACCTAGGGAATAGATTTTTTCAGAATTTGTTTCACTAATTTACTAATTTTCCATGTGTGTAGAACAGAGAACTTGATGTTCGGTGAAAAACCTACATTCACAAGAAATAAAAAATAAATATAATAATCAAATGAAATATATTTAAAATTATACTTTTTGGGAAGCTTATAATAAGGACTACATACTTACAAAACATAAATTTTAAATGAATTTATTTGATCCCCCAAAAGGTAAATCAAAAGTGTTTTTTTATCAGCATTTTGATAGGTGTAGAGGAGACTCCATTATAGGTATGGTTTAAAACTAGCAGGATTCTATCCAAGGGGGTTTGAATCTAAGGGGGTTTGATCAAACCCTCTTCAATTAAAATCTTTTAAATGGAAGCTTTCAAGGCTTAAATAATTATATTTTCTAAAAATATGTGATTTCAACAAAAACCAAGATGTCCCAGAAAGTGTAACCCATTATTGTGGTAGCACCGTACTCTATATCACGAGATGGAAACTTCTTGTCCTTATCCTTCTTGTGCAAGAAACTCTTTGACTGAAATTTGCTCCTGAAGGAAGAGAATTCCATATCTTTGGCCTTTTTTATTGCCTCCTGAAGTGTAGGTGGATCGAACCCCTTTATCCATCCTCTCAAGGGTTCAGATAATCCATCTATGAACAACACAATGAGTCTCCACTCTGAAATGTCAATGACCATGACAAACAACCTCTGAAACTCTGAGCTATATGCATTTACTCCTCTAAACTATTTGACCTGGGCTAGCTCCTTGAAGTGCAACTTAGGATCCCCTTGTCAAATCTATCTATCAACCTGGCAGTAAACTCTGCATAAGAAACAATCTGATCATGGCCCAATGTAACAAGACCATGGCACCATCTTTCATGTGCACTCCCATCCAAATGCAAAGTAGCATACTCAATAGAATCCCGCTCGGTCATAGGATTAAGTCACGAATAAGTATCTACCTTTTGTACCCATCCTCTGGCTGTAGTTTTGCTCGAGCCATCATAGCAAGGAATGCTCATCTTACCCTTCTTCTTCTGTAGGTCCTAGTTTTGTTGCCTCACTCCTCCTTCTTCCTGAGGTCTAGACTCTATTCCCTAAAAGTCAGGTAATTCTAAAAAGGCATATCGGCATGGAACCCTGCATCCATAGCTCTCCAATCCCGCCAATATTGTGCATGACAAACCGTTTCAGTAGGCTCATGTACCTCCCCTAGTGGGTTGTTTTCCTATATAAACTAAGGCATTAGAGGCCTCATGCTAGCTGATCTAGTAAAGGTGCATTGCGGGGTAGTCCTATTATTAACTAAATGCTCTCCATTGTTACCATTGTTTACATTATTATTATTATTTCCTTGTTCCTTCCTACATTTTGATCAACACCACCATTGTTATTGTCATTGTTCTCGTTATTACCAGGTACTAAATGGGCAAAAATCTAGGTTAGTTTTGTTTGGGATCTATCCATCCTGTCAAACATGTCACACTGCCCTATAGCTAAATCATTCAATGCATTCAACATACTGGCCATATCTACTCTTCCTTCATCATGATGGTCTCTACTAGACCTACCCTCTCGATCACCCATGTTTTCTGCAATGGGTTCTTCTTCATTGTAAAGCACTACTTGTTGTTCCTCAAGTTCTAAAGGTTCATTGTATAGAACTAATGGTTGTTCCTCAAACCCTAAAGGCCATTCTTCCCACTGTTCCTATTCAGCTTCTTTTTTCCTTGTTCTTTCAAGATATATCTGTTCTCTAGCACTACTTCTCATAGAAACTCACATGCAATCACTGAGTAGTCATGGAAATTGACATGCAACTATGTGGGTAGTCTCACAATTGACATGCAACTATAGAAATATAATAGGCTGGTAGGAAAACCAGCTCTGATACCACTGAAATGACCCACACTATTTTGTATTTTGTATTTTTTTATTTGGGTCTGATTTTTTCTCATTGTTTGGGGTTTTTATGGTTTAGTTGTAACCTACTTGTATTTTGGTGTTTTACATTTTGACATAGAAATACATGCATATACATATACTTTGAAGAACACAAATAAACAGGAATACCCATATGCTTTATTTCAATTGAAATTCATTACAAAGCATAAATATGCAATACCCACATGGAGAAATGTCAAAGTATGAAATACATCTCACATACCCATTCATTGTAGTAAAGAGTACATAGCTGGAAATTGATAGTATAATAGCTAGGATGAATAAATCTCCTCAAATCAATACAAAATCAAACTATTAACTTCAGTCCAGCAAGATACAACAAGTATAAGGAGAGATTTGACCCTTTGGAGGCCTCACAAGATCACCAAATTCCAACGTAGCTACTCTGTTAGCTGGGATGACCTATTGTGATGTTCAAATAGCTTCCAACACATTACAATCAGCCTTTGTTTCCTGCTAATAACTTTGTTTCAGACTGTTAATGAGCAACGCCTAACTGGGAGATTATTTCAACATATAAAATTCTCTAAACTCCTCAAAGTCCCTCCAAATTGTACGGCCAACTAGTTGAGATGGTACGAACCTCTTGGTGGCATGAAACTATCACCAATATGCATCAAAATCCCATCTAACACTTGCAAACTGTTTATCAATGTCTTCCAACAATTACCAAGCCAAATATCAGAGGATACAACTATGAAAATGGCTCCATGATAATGCTAGTTCATTCAAATCAGCTCCATTGTGACCCTTGAATGAAGCCATGCCCAAACAACATTCTTAGAGTGCCTTGAAACCCTGCAAATGCTCCTATCAATGGAGGTTTTCAACTCCAATTGATGCTAGTTTGAAACCCTTGCTTGAAGCCAAGCTCAGACAATATCAATATGCAATAGTCAATAATGTTCAAATGAAGTTCTTTTTCCTCCTTATATCCCCAATGCCACTTTTTAGGGAAAATGCATATTTTAATTACTTTATTTCTCCTTATACTTGGGCGCCCAAAGTCATGTGACTTTATAACTTGAAATATACCATTAATTACCATATAATATAAAGTCACTTAATACAAATGTTCTAAAGTCCCTTTTCAAAATAAACATTTTTATTTTATGAACTTTAAAATAGAGGCTCAAAGAACATCAGAATCTCGAGATCTATAGACCATTAGAAAGGTCTCGCCAAAACACTTCAAAATCAACTCTAAGATTCTCAAAACGAATAGAAACCGTAACTTGTTAAAAATAGCAAGTCCAGCTAAGGTGACTGAAAACACTCTAGAAAGCTCCAAATCGAGGGTCTCACTGAAACCAATGACCTCCACCAATGACTGTCATAATCAACCAAGGCTACACCTCATTGGGTTCCCTAACCATACTTGTTAGTCTATGGGAACCAAGCATAGGCTAACACTGTCTAGGAAAGGGGACATTACACCACGTCTGTTTCTAATCTGCATTTAGTGCCTTCCTGTGTGAGCATTTGTCAGGTTTCATTTGTTTGTTTACAAATTGGTATAATTATGGTTTTAGGCCTAATCGAAGTAGGGTTTTAAAAAATATCAATCTATTCTATCTTTCTAACCATCTCATAGTAACATTAGACCTGCAACTGAGTCCTCTATCATCAATAGTGACTTAGCTTAGTCTATGTCCTTGAATGTGTGTGTGAAAGAATGGTTTGATTGAATCTAATTAACACACAATTTTATCATCCCCACTTTTCATACATAACATTTTGGTGAACCTATATTTTTTTGAAAATTGCATCTTGCTAAGTGTTGTAAATTAGATTTACATTCATACATATCACATTCATCATGATACATTCAAAAATCTTGCATAAAATTGTAAAATTTGAAAAAATTAAGCATCTTAGGCTTGCATTAAGGCATAGTTTGCACTATTTTCATTACATATCATCTAAACCATTTAAATCTCTAAAATTTACATAAGATCTGAGATACATCATTTCACAATCATTTACCTTAAATTTACATACTCTATTTTCTATGGTTTTGCTTGAAATTTTGTATTTTTCATATAACCTAGTAATTCTAAAAGGTAGGGTTTGTAGTTAAAATCTTGTTTTAGATTTTAGTACTCATTTTTTAAGACTCATTCAAATCTAATTTAGACTTTAGTGTTTCATCATTGTGTGTTTTTGCATCTACATTTCAAATTTTGCATTTACACATTGTGTATTTCAACAAAAAGAAGCATATTCATTCACCTTTCTTTAAAAATTTCACTTGCATTGAGCATTATAAGATTTTGGCATCATTTTTAAATCTGATCTGAGTTATTTTATACATTAAATCTGATTAGATTCCATTCATTCATCATTTTACATAGTTTCATGGCTTAATTTCACTATTAGGGTTTCAAAAATCCTTGCATTTTTAGTACACTTGGTAAAACTTTCATCTAGCATTGCAAGATTGGTGCATTGTAATAATTTTTGCTGCATCATTGGATTAATAAAATGGTTTTAATCTGCTGTCCCTCATAATTCTCTTAGTTTCATTACATATTTTGTGCATTTGCATTGAAAAAAGTGAAAAAATTGAGCATTTTGGGTGCATAAACAAGCATCGATTGGTGTTGTTTCATTGCATTCATCCTAAATATATTTAATTTCAGAACTTGCATTCATATTTAAGAATATATTCATTTTTCATTTGAAAATTTTGCATAATTCATATCATTGTGTGAAAATTGGCATACTCTTAATTACACAATGTGTATTTCAACACTAAGTGTTTTTACACCTTTTTCACATCTCTTTGATCAAAAACCTCTAAAATGATTCACTTTGCCTTGTGTAGTACTCTTTCCTCCTACCCACTTTGCTTTTTGTGGACTCTGTGTGTCTTTTAGAACCTGTTTCCCTCAAACAAGTGCTTGGGTGCGAAATAGTCTCACATCTAGGGTGTATTAAGTATCATAGAACTTTGCATGAGTTTTCATTTCATCATGGTACCTTCATGTCATTTCTCCTTGGTATATTTCCATGCATATATCAAATCTTGATTTTCCTATATTCCTAACCCTCATGAATGAGCATCATACAATATTAGAAAACTTAATCGAGTTCATCTCCATGAATAGTAATGCAAAAGATAATTGTGATAGCACTTCTTCTATGCATCTAGTCTCTAATACATGTGATGGAGACATAGCTTTTCCTATTTCACCCTATAATCACTCTATCAAAAATGTTCCCTCCTGTGAGGACATATTGACACAAGAGGATGAAATCATTGACACATTCCTTAACATCACCCTATCCTCCATTCATTCCAATGCTCTCTTTGGAAAATGAAGCATTAGTGGATAAAGGGCTCCCTCTCAAGAAGGATCCTCCATGGGTAGATAATGACTATTCAACTAATAATCACATGGTATATGAATTTCCTCAGGATAGTCCATTGGATCTTCCACCTTTGATTGAATGTCCAAGTACCTTGGAAATCTCTAAGGAAGTAAAGACCACAGATAGAGCTCTACTTTGATTGCAAATTCAAGTCCCTTAGACATTACTAATGATATGACCACCACCAATCTCCTTATCAACATTGTACCTTCCCTTAGCCCTGATGCTCTTCCTTCAAAAGTAGAAGCATTGGTGGATGAGAAAAGGTCTCTCATATTAAATCCTTTAGGGATAGATTTTGAGCATAATCAAGAGGAAAACAATGTTAATTCAATCTTCATTAATAGATTTATTCCACCCACTAAATGGTTACTAGATAAATGTAGAAATTTTCCTAAAATGATTGTGCAAGGGGCACCTAATGTACCTTCTTGCCTAAAACTGGTGATTATGGTTCAAGATGATTGAAAACTACCTTGATCCTTAGATTACATTCTAAACTATGCAAGACAAATCACTCAAAGAATTCAAGGTGTTTAAAATGTGTCGCAAAAACTACATTATAATGTGATCGCTCACACATACAACATCTGTAATAATAAGCAAAGTAAGCAAGCACCACATGTGCCTGTCTCTCTTTCATGTTCTCAACCTATGCTCCCTCCACCACCTCATCTTACTCATTAAAGTGGTCAAGAATATGATCTTGACGAATAGCTTTGCGCTACTCTGGCTAAGATCTCTCTTTGGTATTTAATACAAACATCACCTACATACCACATAATGCTCCAAGAAGCTCTACAAAAGGTGATTGTACCACTTGCTATTAAGCTGAATGACATAGCAGATCTGTTAGATTGTATGCATGCGACAAAATAGATATTTTGTTTCAACAACATGAAATACCGTCAATTAAAGTTGAAGACGAATATAATCCACTTATAATCTTTGTCAGAATAGATAAAAAGTTGATAAAACAAGTCATGATTGATAATGGATCAACTCTTAATGTTTGTGGCATTGACTTACTAAACAAAATCAAGATTGACACTTCTTTAATCAAACTATATAGTCTTAGCATTCATGGCTTTGATAATGTTGGTAGACAATCTATGGGTACCATAACATTACCTATAATGGTTGGACCCATGACATTATCTACCCCTTTTTATGTCATCCCTAGTTGTCTTTCATATATTATGGTTCTTGGTAGACCGTGCATTCATGCTATAGGGGCAGTTCCATCTACTATTCATTGATCAATAAAGTTCATTTATGAAAACAAGCTCCACACCATTGAAATTGATCATGAGCCAAATAGTTGTTTACATATTGAAATGGAAAACCAGTTAACAATCATAAAAGTTTAAACAACTTATGATTTGATCTATCAATGCCTCTTGCCACAGATAATGTCTAGTGCAAGTATCTAAACCTTCAAATGCACTTTTTGGTGATGATTGGGGTTCATTAGATTTTACACCTTCCTTTGTGGGGGAATATAAACTTAATAACTCTAATCTTGACACATCAAAATTTACATCGATCTCATCGAACCAATCTTTGAAAACACCTAAGAAACCCAAAGTCTCCTTGGTAGAAAACAAAGACAATACTCTTACTTATACTATAGACTATGAGACTTATGAGGCCTCACCATCCTCCAAAGATATGGACTCCCTCTATGGTCATGGATTTTAGATTTTATACAAAAATTATAGCTATGCAAGTAATGGTTGTGGTGTAAATCAACAAGGAATCATAGTAGCCCTACAAGTTGTTAGAATTGCTTACACAGTCAGTATTGGATACTGCTCTTTGAAGCCCACCAAATCCTCTCATCATCCTAAACTCAATGTTAATACAATATCAACAAGACCAAAATTATATGCTAGATATCTTGAGCTGATAGACAAAAAAATTATCTGCCAAGAAATATCCCATTGAATCAAGTAAGTATTTCTCCCTCTTTAAGCCACATTCATTGTAACTTACCTATCCTAATTGCTCTCAAGAGTGGCCTCCTCCTAGATATATATGTTTTTAGATTTGTACTATGTTCCCCTGTGTTGTGCTATGTGTTTTTTATGTCTCTTTGGATGACCCTTGATACTCTTGTAAGGTCAAGGATACAAGGAGACCGCTTCTGTTGTGATCATTCTTCTATTTGTGTCATCATTCTTCTATTGTTCCTCTCCTCTATTTTATTGTTGTGTGTCGTGCCTTAGGGGCATAGCGTTGCAGAGGGTGTTTCGGGGGCATCCTCCTATGTGGTGTTTCTAAGGCACTTGTTCTCCTCTCTCATTTTATTGTTTACCTTCTTCAGTGATCCTACCTAGTCAGTGGATGATGAAAAGCAAATAAATACTAATACGAACCACATGTCCCTTCAACAAGAAAAGCAAATATGGACCTAGTCCATACATCAAGACAGGGTTGATATATATATATATATATCCGATGCTTGAATAGTAGAATCACTTCGTGTGTTGTATCATCTTATGGCATTTCTTGTGACTAACATTTTACAATCCACTCAATCTACTCTTGCACACTTTGATTGGTATCTCACCTTGTTGCCACACTTAGTTCTGAGGTATTTGCAGTATAGACCAACAGTTATACTCAACTCTGAACTCATCAATATAGCCTTGGTCCTTGATGTAACTACTTTCATGCATAGCTTTAATGAATTGAACTGGTTATTATCTTAGAGTAAGATTTCTAGCCTCTCTTGTTGATTATCTTAAGCAAATTATATCAATGTGTTTGTGGGAACATTCGGCGATCGTAAGCACATATCACCTTAGGGGCATGGGCCTTGCAAAAGATCTTGTTTCCTTGCATATTTTCTCTCTACCTTAAAGTGCTTGATATTGGTACATGACATCAACCACCTTAAGGTGGGGCATATATAATGATGTATGTCTGATGATTTTGATACTAATGAAGTGTGTTTGTAATCCCTCTCCGTGAGGTAGGATGTTGTATCTTGAGCATGAGTACACATCTTTAATTATATTGCAATCAAAAGAAGCCCTCTATGTAAGGCAAGATAACATATCTCTTGAGATAGTGTGTATCCTTTTATTCAAAAGCACTTCTATGGAAGGTAGAATGATGTATCTCTTGAGCTAGTGCATGTCCTTTTATATAAATTCCTCCATGAAAGCGGGGTTGGATCTTGAGACTATCCTCACTTAACCGTGTTTTTGGTGTTTTTTGTGGCATAAGCCCAACCGTCAGGTGTGTTTGGCATGTTTTAGATGGTGGGACTTAGTAATAAGCTCCTTCCTCAACTATGTTTGTCCTATATAAGACATATAGCATGTCTCTTGCATGCTATATGGCGCTCATGTATTTCGTGTGTCTTATATGTGTTTTCACCATGTGTGGTTAACCAGGCCCACTCAGGCTTTGAATGGTGTTTTTTCCCCTCTTATGTGTATAGCAATGAACTCCACCTACACTCGAGGTTTGTTTGGTGTGTTTTCCCCCCTTGTATGGTCTCTACCCACACTTGGGGTTTTATGTTGAAATTTTATTTCCATGTATATGTATATGAAATGTTATATCAAATGTATTCATTGTGTATTGTGTGACTGCTCTATTGTCTTCACCATGTTTTGCATGGCTGTTATTGTATTCTTCATGTTTTGCATGTCTACAATGTGTTTTCTAGTGCTTACCTAAGATTGGGGGCTAGAAATAGTTCCTCAATCTTTGTGTATGCTTTAGCTTCAAGTGCTTGGTGTGTTTGATGTGTTTTTTATTGTACTTTAATGCATGTATGGGTCGTAGGATCATACATAGATTAAAGTGGGGGCTAAATGTTATGTCGTAAAATATCCCCCTAGGACTTTTACCTCCTAAGTTTAGCTCCTAGGCCACCTTAGTTTAAGCATGCATGTGTAAATCATATCTCAGAGCAAAAGCCCCTAGAACCCCTGACAAATGGGACTTAGGGGCCTACCTTAATGCTTAATCAAGACCAAAAATAGGCCTCTGGACTTGGGTGCCCATGCCCTAGTCCAGACCTATTTTGCTAGGACCCAAATTTAAATTGTCATCATTGTGACCATTAAAAGGTTTCTCTTTGTCGGCCTTAAATCAATTTAATTTACAAACTTTTAGTGAGAATGCATATGTAAGTAGATTAATGAACTCATTTTACACTTCGATGGATAATGCGGACTTGTGATTTTATGCTAAGGATATTCAAGGCTTTGATTATGTTGCAGAGTAGTATTGAGTTGTGTTTGTATGTGTTTGTTGTAGATTTGACTTTATCAATCCATCTCCTCATGATTTGAAGGCTCTTCATCTCCATGAGGGTTTCACACCTACTAAGGTGATATCTATTTGTGTTTCAATCAATCTATTTCATCAATTGCTTTTGCCTCTACCTTGTAAGGGCACACACTCTATCTAACAACAATGTTGGAAGGCTTGAATGCCACTCCAGGGTTTGACCAAGGCAAGTTCCTAAACACCACAACCCCCAACCTCTCTCTTGTGATTGCAAGCTAGAGGTGCAGAATCTTGCAAAGAGAAGTTGCAGGAGATCAGAGTGGAGTATAAAGATTCAGGATCTGAAGAAAAGAGCAGAAAATATCCCTAATTGGACACAGGCACCTGTCTCAGTGTCTTCCAATTTTGTATCTTCAGAAATCTTTGAGCAAGTTATAGTTTGAAGCATATTTTTGTTCCAAGCCCTTAGAAAAAGTGCCACATTGGACACAGGTGCCTGATCCAGTGTCCCCGAAGTTTCTTCTTTCTGGAATTCAAATCTTGGTATGTTTCTAATTTGTATTTAGTGCCTTCCTGTGTGAGTATTTATCAAGTTTCATCCATTTGTTTATGATTTTGCATAATTAGGGTTTTAGGTCTAATCAGATTAGGGCTTTAACAAAATATTAATCTATTCTATATTTCCAATCATCTCATAGTGACATCAGACCTATAGCTAAGTCCTCTATCATCAGTAGTGACTTAGCTCAGTCTATGTCCTTGAATGTATGTGTGAAAGAAGGGTTTGATTGAATCTAATTAACACACAATTTTATCATCCCCACTTTTCATACATAACAGACATAT
Source organism: Cunninghamia lanceolata (assembly GCA_027924645.1). NCBI lineage: Eukaryota > Viridiplantae > Streptophyta > Pinopsida > Cupressales > Cupressaceae > Cunninghamia > Cunninghamia lanceolata. The sequence continues at coordinate 7,807,752 of BSBN01000262.1, read as the reverse complement.
AATCAATCTGAACAATAAAATCATGGGAGAGTGTGTATTCACCATCAACAAACCCCACAAATTTAAATAGACTCTCTTTATTATCAACTCTACTAATAGCAATTATATTGATTGGGTCTTTTCTATCTCTAACAATAACTTGATCAGCAGTGACAACAAACTCATATCAAACTTGAGCAATTTTATATACTAAAATAAGGTTCACCCATAATATTTCAAGTAATAAAACTTTTTTCAAAGACCCATTTGTTACATTAACAATCCTTATTCCTAAAATTGGAAGTTTCATTTTATTGTCAATAGTAATTTCTTGATCTGAATTCTTCCCTTCATAAAAATCAATAAGCAAAGATCTATCCCCAATCATGTGAAATGATGCTTTTGAATCTAAATTCCATTCTTTATTAGAGTCTGAAGCAAAGTATCCCCCCGTAACACTAGATTTACTTTTGGGTCTAGCAATTACCTCATTTGATTTATCTTTCTTTTTTAGGGAGAAGGCTACAAAGCTATGTCTATCCGTCTTGCCATCCTTAAACCTTTCTTGTTTGGGCTTGTATTGCTTCCTTTCATTATCCCTCTTCAAAAAAAAAATCTCCATATGATTCTCACCTCCACAATACCTACAAATAATGGGTTTTTCTTCCTACTTGATTTTCTGCAAAATCTGATGCAGAGGCATCCACACTATATCATTCACATATAGCATGAACGTCTACAGGCCAACCTCATCATCATCATCTTCGCCATCATCATATTTCCTAAAGCCACCAACATCATCATATTTCGGCTTTACTCTGTCAGCATCATGTTTCCGAAAACCAACAGCATCATCATATTGCACCTGCCGACCGATATCCTCCTGCAGACAAGCCTTCGCACTTTCGCCTGTCAACAGCATCACCTTACTCGATTATCGGCAGCATCATCATGTTCGACCAGCGCGAACATCCTCCTAACGTCCACTGTTCACCTCACCAACAATTTCCGTCTTCTCTACCTTCAACATCATCATGATGTTCAACAGGCGCAAACATCCTCCGGTTGCACTGTTCATCGGGCGCCAAGCACTAGCGGCCTCATCATGATATTTAACATCACCTTCGTCAGCAGGATATTCAACATCCGGTTGCTCCAAATATCCTGATGACGTTCCACTTCAACAACTTGCCTTCGATGCTCCACTGCCCGACGATACAAGCAACAGCATCATGATATTCAACAGGATAACGAACATCCGGTTCTTCCCAATTATCCTGATGATGACAAACCCTAACTCCTCGCACCGTTCACTCGATGCTGACGTCACCCGATATCCTGATGACGTAGATCCTGATGACGATGACGTCACCCGCAGTTTCACAATATCCTGCTGCTCCGAAATGTCCTGATGACGTATGTCATGATGATGATGACGTCATATCCTGATGACCTTCTCAATACTTAGTCAGAAAAAACACAACTTCCACTCCCGCATCTACTCACGATATGCAGATGTTTGGCACTCCTAATATGATGACCCTGATGCCGATACACTCCTCGGCTCCTCCTGCTGATGATCACCCCGACGAACCCGCACTTCATGCGCTCAACTGCATCATGTTCATCTTCATTTATCCGGATGATGATGCCTAACCCGACTGCAGGATATTTGCAGAAATATCCTGATGATGCCGTCTTCACGAACTTCTGCACTTAGCGAAATCTCTCTTCGCCGATCCACCAGGGATGACCCGATCCAACCTCAGGGTGATCTTCCAACTCCAGTTTATCAACTTGACCTAGCACATGAGGATGCTAGGCTTCTCAGCATCTGTCGACCGCGATCCTGCGCACCTGCATGCAAACAGAAAACAACCTAACATCTAACCTACTGTACATTACCATTCCACCGATCAGGTGAGTCAACCGGTGGAATGGATCAGGAAATCCATGAAAAACTCTCAAACCCGCGATCGATTACAAGAAGGAGATCAAACAGAAAACAAAACAGAATCTTTATTGATTCCCAGATGTAATACAATATGATGTTCCTCACACAGAACACTCAGCCTACTCTGCGCAACACTACACTGCCGATCGATTATCTACAATCAACCGATCCCATGCTTATAAAGATTTCAATATGAGTACTACTGACCCGACTCCAAGCGGCTGGGAACTCTCCAAGCGGCTGGGAGATCCCACCGAACATACATCATGCCAGCTGTTATAACTAACTAGCTAAAAATAGCAAAAGCCTGGTCAGCATGATCTTATCCTGATCAGCATGACCTTATTACATGCAAATGGTCTAACAGACCTTCTTGGAAACACAAACAAGACCTAAACTACTAACTGCCTTATCATGACCAGCTGTCAGGTAGGTGCTCCTGCACCATACTCCCCAACAGAAAAGAACTCATGTCCCATGAGTTTAGCATGTGGAAGTCTTCCACCTTTACACTTTGCTTTGTCAATCCTCTGACCTGCTCCAGCTTTATCTGCTGTTGACTCTTGGCTGCTCCAAGACTTCTGAACTGTAACTTGCTTTCTGGCAAGTAAATCATCATGCCTGTTGATGTAGGCCTTTCTCTCACATATCCTGTGTTTGTCAGGTTGCCTAACCAGAACCTCTGGCTGAACTACCTCTTGAACTTCTGAAGTGTTCAAGTCTATCTTCCTTTCAACTCTTATAGGACAAACAATAGTCCCAACTATGACAACATCCTTGTCATTCTTCTGAACTGGTGGTTGGTTGCACCCCTGTTGCTGAACCTGCTGCTGACCTCTGTCAGTCACAACTGAAACTGTCTTCAGCTTGTTGTCTGTAACAACTCCTTTCCCTGCAGTGTCCTGAACTGCCTTCATGCCTGCTCCTCTAGGCATCTGCATATACTCCTTCTTTCCCATTAAAATGATTTGAGCTGCCTTCTGTACTGCAGCTTTTGCCTGCAATGGCATCAACTTAATAGTCTTCCCATCCTTCTGGATGGTGTAGGTATTAGCATACCCATCATACAGTACCCTTCTGTCAAATTGCCATGGTCTACCCAACAGTAGGTGACAACATTCCATAGGCAATATGTCACACAAAATTCTATCCTGATATGGTCCAATCTGGAAATCCACATATGCCTGTTCAGAGACAAAAAGTGATTGCCTATCACTCACCCAAGATGCCTTGTAAGGGTGTGGATGTGGAATCCTTTCCAGCTTCAGTTTATCCACCATCTCCTGAGATACCATGTTGTCTGTTGAACCAGTATCAATGACAACCTTACATACCTTACCTTTGCTCTTACATGTGGTTTTGAAAAGAGCTCTTCGTTGCATCATATCCTTTGATGCCTGCAAACTTGTTTTCCTTAACATCAATGATTCTCCACTCTCTGGATATCCAAAATTCTCAGGACCTTTGTTTGAACTCTGTGCACTTTCTTCTCCTTTTTCTTCTTGTACCAGTTGTACCCTCTTGTCACTTGTTCTATCATTTCTAGATGATGAACCCTTGTTTTCTGGACATTTGAAAGATGGATGACCAAACTCTCCACAGGTGTAACACTTTCCTGAAAATGTAGTAGAACCTCTACCACCTCCAAATCTCCCTCTATTACCTTTCCATCCACCTCTGAAATCATACTGTCCTTGTCCTTTACCAGTGTCTTCTTGAACCTCATTGGGTTGCTTTTGTGCAGGGGCTGCTCCTCTTCCCCTGTTGTTTCCTCTTCCTCTCATGGACTTATCATGTCCTCTATTCAGCTTTTCTTCAATCCTGATTGCCATTTGATAACAATCCTCCACATTCTTAGGGTTAGCTAACACTAACTCATCCTGTATGTTAAACCTCAAACCTGCCAAGTACCTAGCCACCTTTTCTACCTCATTCTCATGATGACCAGATCTCATACTCAACAGATAAAATTCCTCAGTATATGATTTCACATCCCTGTCTTTCTGCTTTAAAAATTGCAGCTTCTTAAACATCTGGATTTCATAATCCCTTGGCAAGAATTTACCCTTTATCCTTGCTACCATCTTATCCCATGAAGTGATCTTAGACTTCCCTTGCTTCCTTCTCTCAGATTGTATATAATCCCACCATACCAAAGCATGACCTCCTAACTTGGTCTTTGCAATTTTTACCTTCTGATCCTCAGCAACATCTTCACATTCAAAGTGATTATCCAGTGCAGCAATCCAATCCAACAACTCATCTTCATTCAAGCTTCCAGTATACTTGGAAACATCAACCTTTACCTTAGGTTTCTCACTCTGCACTGCCTTTAACAGTTTTGCCAATCTCTGGTCTTCAGCATCCAGATCTTCAGCTACCTCTTCATACTCTTCAACAGTATCTGCATCTTCTTCAGACTCACTGTCTTCCACTTCCCTCTTTTTGTTCTTTTCCAGGGCTGTCAGCCTGGCTTGAAGTGCTTCAGCAAGCTCCTTCATCTTCCTCATCTCTCTAGCATGTTTCTCCTTCATTTCCTGCAATTCCCTTGCAGTACCACTACCCTTAGGAGGCATTTTGTCAACCTCTCAATCAACACACAACTCTACCTCTGCCCTTTCGGTGACAGAATCAACACACAACAGCCCAGACCTTTTGCTGAGCTCTGATACCACTATGATGCAGAGGCATCCACACTATATCATTCGCATATAGCATGAACGTCTACAGGCCAACCTCATCATCATCATCTTCGCCATCATCATATTTCCTAAAGCCACCAACATCATCATATTTCGGCTTTACTCTGTCAGCATCATGTTTCCGAAAACCAACAGCATCATCATATTGCACCTGCCGACCGATATCCTCCTGCAGACAAGCCTTCGCACTTTCGCCTGTCAACAGCATCACCTTACTCGATTATCGGCAGCATCATCATGTTCGACCAGCGCGAACATCCTCCTGACGTCCACTGTTCACCTCACCAACAATTTCCATCTTCTCTACCTTCAACATCATCATGATGTTCAACAGGCGCAAACATCCTCCGGTTGCACTGTTCATCGGGCGCCAAGCACTAGCGGCCTCATCATGATATTTAACATCACCTTCGTCAGCAGGATATTCAACATCCGGTTGCTCCAAATATCCTGATGACGTTCCACTTCAACAACTTGCCTTCGATGCTCCACTGCCCGACGATACAAGCAACAACATCATGATATTCAACAGGATAACGAACATCCGGTTCTTCCCAATTATCCTGATGATGACAAACCCTAACTCCTCGCACCGTTCACTCGATGCTGACGTCACCCGATATCCTGATGACGTAGATCCTGATGACGATGACGTCACCCGCAGTTTCACAATATCCTGCTGCTCCGAAATGTCCTGATGACGTATGTCATGATGATGATGACGTCATATCCTGATGACCTTCTCAATACTTAGTCAGAAAAAACACAACTTCCACTCCCGCATCTACTCACGATATGCAGATGTTTGGCACTCCTAATATGATGACCCTGATGCCGATACACTCCTCGGCTCCTCCTGCTGATGATCACCCCGACGAACCCGCACTTCATGCGCTCAACTGCATCATGTTCATCTTCATTTATCCGGATGATGATGCCTAACCCGACTGCAGGATATTTGCAGAAATATCCTGATGATGCCGTCTTCACGAACTTCTGCACTTAGCGAAATCTCTCTTCGCCGATCCACCAGGGATGACCCGATCCAACCTCAGGGTGATCTTCCAACTCCAGTTTATCAACTTGACCTAGCACATGAGGATGCTAGGCTTCTCAGCATCTGTCGACCGCGATCCTGCGCACCTGCATGCAAACAGAAAACAACCTAACATCTAACCTACTGTACATTACCATTCCACCGATCAGGTGAGTCAACCGGTGGAATGGATCAGGAAATCCATGAAAAACTCTCAAACCCGCGATCGATTACAGGAAGGAGATCAAACAGAAAACAAAACAGAATCTTTATTGATTCCCAGATGTAATACAATATGATGTTCCTCACACAGAACACTCAGCCTACTCTGCGCAACACTACACTGCCGATCGATTATCTACAATCAACTGATCCCATGCTTATAAAGATTTCAATATGAGTACTACTGACCCGACTCCAAGCGGCTGGGAACTCTCCAAGCGGCTGGGAGATCCCACCGAACATACATCATGCCAGCTGTTATAACTAACTAGCTAAAAATAGCAAAAGCCTGGTCAGCATGATCTTATCCTGATCAGCATGACCTTATTACATGCAAATGGTCTAACAGACCTTCTTGGAAACACAAACAAGACCTAAACTACTAACTGCCTTATCATGACCAGCTGTCAGGTAGGTGCTCCTGCACCAAAATCATTTTTTAAAAAATGGTTAGAACCATCATTATTTCAAAATTTATTATTTCCTTTCCAATTCTTCTTTCCATCATATCTAGAAAAATTACTCGTAGCTACATATGTATGATTTTTCTTAATATATCCTTCTTTAATAAGTTGAACTTATTCATCGAGATGTATTTAAGATATCTATGCTAGTTTAATAATAGGTATTATTTATTGGTAATAATAATCTTAAATATATTACCAATTATATTTACTCCTTAATTTAACAAAATAGAATCTCATGAGCGAGCGAGTGGGAGCAGGAAACTGTCACGCGGTGCAGAAGAAGACTAGTGGATCTGATGGTGGGGGAAACAGCGACCAAAGGCGATGCATCCTGCTCTCCAAGGCACAGGAATTTTAGGGAGGCTCTCCTATGGCAACATTGGAGGGCTTACAGGAGAATCTCTGCGAAACTGCTTAGAAGGCTCAATCTCTTGTGGCATGCAGGAACAGGGGCAATCCCTTCCACATTTATAATGACTTTTGTGAGGCACAGATCAGGAAGGATAACCCTAGCTTTTCCCCCAAAAGGATTCCGCAGGATCCGGCCATCGCTTTTTCCCAATCCCCACTTTCTTGCCCAGTGCCGGATTCCGCCCCTCCCATGGGCAACGTCTCTTTCTCCTTGGGGGATGCTGCGGTGTCTTTTTCTGATGATCCCCTTGACTTCCACATTTCAGATTCTTGCATCACTGCTACTTTTGAGGACGTGGGAAGCCGTTCTCTTATCCTTCGTCTTTTAAGAAAGCACCCACCTTACGGTGTTTTTTTGGACTGGGTTAAGGAAACCTGGAGCAATCTGGCTACTCCCACTATCGAATTTTTGGATTTTGGTTTCTTTCTCCTACGTTTTAATTCAACAGACAACTACAATTTTGTGAAACAGAATGGCCCTTGGTTCTTTGGACAGTTGGGCTTTTTTATGACCCCTTGGTCTCCTTTCTTTGACCCGGCAGCAGCAAAAATCACTCGCATTCCTCTCTGGATCAGGTTATACAATCTACCTCTGATCATGCAGGATTCAAGCCTCATCAAGAGTATGATTGAACAAGTGGGTTCCTTCGTTAAATGGGACCCTGCCTCAATGGATTCTCCAAGCAGATACACAAGAGTTTGTGCAATGGTTGACATTTCGAAGCCTGTGCCTCATTCTATTAGAATTCAATCATCCTTTGGCCTTTGGACTCAGTTCTTAAATTTTGAAGGCCTGCCCTTCAGATGCTTCCGTTGCAACTTGTTGGGACACAAAATTGCAGATTGCTCTTCCAAAGGGCCTCCTGGTTCTAGATTGATAAATTTTTAAAAATGGATCAAGAAGAATAGCTCTCCAAATGCAGATTTTTTATGGCGCAATCAAGGGAAGTTTTCGGAAGGCCAGAAGGAGATAAGGCAGGACCTTGAGGCTAGTGTGGACAACACTATTGTGGAGAAGTCTTCTCCTCCTCAAAAAGCTAGTTTTTTTCCTCCTCCCTCTAAGGGGGAGGGTGATGGTTCTGATGATGGGGGCACCTTTCTTTTTATGGAGGATTTAGATGATGATCCATATATCCCTTTCGACTAGGATGACGTGGTTGTTCCCTTAAGGAAGTGCTCCATTGTTCAATCAGCGAGTGGTATCTCTAAACCTAACATCAACATCCCAAAGAGAAAAGGTCAAAAGTCTGAAGCGGAGAAGCTTCGTATAGAGGGTCAGGATGCTGTTGATGATGGAACTCAGTGGACAATGGATGCCCTTCTTACCAGAAGGGCTTAGCCAATCAGGCGTAATGGCCTAGAAAGTTTTCTCAATGGGGTTCCATTGTGGTTATTTTCCTTTTCTTCTCCTGGGGGTTTTGATTTGGATTGTTTTTCTCTAGAGTCCTTAGCTTTCTGTTCCTTTTACTTTCACAAGCTTGCTCATTATCTTATGTGCTCCCCTCTCGAGGGTCTGAAGTTATGCTCTTTATTTTTATTTGTTATCTATATTGGGAATGGGCCCAATCCCACATCTTACTGATAAAAAAAAAAAAAAAAAGTTGAACTTCTTAATCTAAAATAAACCTACAAAATTGATCAAAAGTTTTCTTGGGGGCATGGGGATTTAGTTGAATAACCCTTTTCCTTGATACTTTAAATATCTTGTATAGTTGGGGAAGCTTACTTTCAACCATTACAATCAATTGAAAATCTTTTTTTGCATAGTCAGCACCTATTTTCTTCATCTGAGCATTTAAAAATGTAACTTCATTAAAGTAATCAATCATTTTTCTAAAATCATATGGATCTAAGTGCACCATTTTTTCTTCTATACTAAACATGCTAGCAATATCTGCATCTTTATAATCTTTTTATAAATTTTCCCATAGCTCTATCGGATTATCAATATCAACAAATCTTCTATTGTGATTGGGGCTTAAAGCTTTACCAATATACCTCTAGCTTGCTCCAACTTGCATTTCCATAACTCCTTTTCTTTTTCATTTTGAGGTTCTCTAATTTCTTTATTCACTATTCTCTATAGAGCTTTATCTCTTAAAGCATTCTTCACTAGAATCTTCCAATCTGCAAAACCACTTCAATCAAATATTGGCAATATTTCATTTCTAGAGCCCATGTTAGCAAAATGATCAATCTTCAAACAAATATCAATCCAACAATATCTCAACCCTGCTGATAATATTTCTAGCTTAACCTGGCTTTGATATGATGTAAAAACAGACCCAAACAACAATATAACATAACAACAATAATTAACAAGGAATAAGAAAGGGGTCTATGGAGCTGCTAGAGGATCTATTTTTGTGGAGCAAAGGGTCCCATGAAACCCAAAATAAATTACTATTGCATAAATTAGAATCTTCTCCTCCAAAATAGGAGCAGCTACTTTTTTGGTTATTGAATTTGAGTGGGTGCATTTGAGGTGGGGCTGAAACTTTCCCCCACCAGTTTAGGATTTTCTACTAGTTTTTAAATTCCCTCCATTTAATTTAGAAAATATTTTGGAGGGAAAAATTTTTATATGATCATTTTTAATCTTTTTATTTGTAAGTCCTAAAAATCTCTGCTAAATCATTTAGCATTAAACTAAAAACCTCATGAGACCACCATCTTCCATAAATTTTGGTGCTTAAAGTTTTAAGCCTACCTGCAACTACAAAATTCATGGGACTGCTTGTTTTAAAATACTCCTAAAAACTTTCAGCAACACGGCTAAGATAATTTAAGAGGGCTGCCTTCCTAATAGGACAAAAAAGAACAACAATAAACAGGGAAGAACATGGCAAAGCAAAGTTAGATAACTTAGAAAATTATACTTATCTAGAATGAATTACATTCCATCCAAAATGTTGTATATAACAGCTATCTATAGTCATATTTAAATAGTTATAAGATCTCAAAAGTCTGGAAACATCTAGCTTTCTGGAGAATTCTATATTTTTATTTTAAAAAGTTGGAATATTCTTTTTCTAAACAGCTTTATGGAATATTCTAGTTTTATAGAAAACTCTAAAAAACCCCTGCCTTTTCCCATAGACAATCTTACTTTCCTTAAAAAATTTCATTCCCTGTTTATTAGAAATCTTCATTGAAACCATATATAGTCAAAATATTTTTGCCCATAGACAATCTTACTTTCCTTACCAAATTTCATTCCCTGTTTGTTAGAAATCTTCATTGAAACCATATATAGTCAAAATATTTATCTCGCAGGAACTTGCTGCAATGCGGCCTTATTTTCTTTTGTAAGCAAATGCATCTGATAGAGGAAGAGTTTATTTGGAAAATAAAATTAAACCGTGGTGTTGTCTTCACAGTACATGGAAGAGTTAAACTTTATTGCAGACAAATTGAGGATTGCGTTGGCAAATCAATTCCCTTTTTCTTAATATTTAGCAGTATCCAAGTTCTCAAGTAATGACTGCTACTTCTGCTTCTGTTCTCTCAGTGCAACGACCACCAATTTCAACTGACTTAAATGACCATTCAATAGAGTCTTTTAATCTTCTTTCTTATTCCACATTATAAACCAGATTGGTGTCGCTTTCATACCAAACAGAGTGCACCAGCTTTACTTATTTTGTGTAGGTGGCGTTTTTGCTGGTAAGAAAAAATAGTAGTTGATTGTTTAAACGTTAGTGTTTTGGGCCTCCTCTAAGCAGAGGAAGCCTCCAAAAATAGGCGTATGCCGCTTTGGGTGAGCAACACACGGTATTCTTTAGTAAAAGGCGAAAGAATAGTTCGCTCTGTGTTGATCACACGGCTCCGTGAAAAGTATGAGTTACATGGTGGATTATAAATAGGACATCCATTCACCTTGCTCAACGTAAGGGAACGAATGTGGGAGTAAAACTCAAACGAAAATTGCGCTGCAGTGCAAAGTGCAAATGGCATTTGTGAAACGTCGGAGAATCGAGATAGACAACAAGTGAAATATAAGAAATGAAATGAGGGTTTTCCACACATCCAATTCAATTCTATCTCATCAGAAATGAAATGTTTGTCTGCGTTTCAGTTTTCTTCTCTGTATGCAACACTTGCCTCTATTTATTCTGTCAGTCTACTCAAACAGTCCAAAATAGAGTACATACAGTTTCGATATTGCGGGGATAGCTCAGTTGGGAGAGCGTCAGACTGAAGATATGAAGGTCGCGTGTTCGATCCACGCTCACCGCATCGAATTAGAAAAACTCTTCCTGTTATTGGTTAAGATTTTTTAATTTTGTAACACCACAAATGACGATTCTTAAAGAGGTTATTTGCATACAATTGTAAACTACAATGTCATAACTTTTTTTTTTATGACATCCAATGTTGTCTACCATGGTTTTTGTTTTTTTAAGAAAGAAGCTTGACAATCATGTCTCACAAAATAATGTATTTTTATTCAATCCATGTAATGTTGTGTTGTACGTCTAGTTATTACATTAGATCAATGTTTAACATTCTCTAGATGAGCACTTGAACGTCATAGATCATTTGGACAACATGAGTGAAATAATTTATTTGGTATATGTAGGAAAACATTCTATAATTGTTGGACAATAAATGTGTAATATGTAGAACCAATATTAAACACTAGATTGTAATTATCAAAGAAATGTGCATAGGAAAGATAGTAGAACCGATTCATAAAAAACTATAATTATAGTGTGTTATGTGCATGTACTAGTCTCGAGGGAACAATATGATTTTCTATCTTGGACACTATCACATGTCCATGCTATGATATCTTATGACAACTATCATTGAAGATATATGCACATACATAAAATTGCAAAGCCGTGAAGGCTAAAGGACCATTGTAGAAGTTGAAATGGTTTCTCTTTTACATGTGACTCTTTACCTTCCATGGGTTAGGTTGAATGACGTTAGAATATGATAATGAAACCCTCTACTCAAACAAAGGCTTTGCCACTTTGACAATGAAGGCAATAACACTCAAGATTAACACTTGGTGATATAATGCGTTATGAGTGGACCTTAGTCTAATTTGGTTTATAAGTTTCTAGAGTCCTAACAAATCAAATGATCAAGACCTCATAAGGTTTTTTGTGTGCTTGGATGTAACCACACATGATCTATCCACATTTCTTTATGTTCCTAGAAACATGTGTGACATCTCGTAAAGATAGATTAGTGGTCTTAGGAATATGGGAGACATCTACAAAGTGTTAGTAATACCACAAACCATAAATCATGGTTCAAGCTTACCACAAACCTCATAAATGGGCTTAGTTGTATAGTAGAGTTATATGTGGACAATCCAACTACATTCATAATTCTTTTTTGAATGCATCCATTTACTAAAATAATGTAATGTATATCAATGTGACTAGCACTACACTATCAACATAACAAAGAATGAGAATACAATTCATAACTTCAGAATTAACTTTGAAGTTATAACAGGGAATACCTCAAGGCTAATTTTCTCTACCTTCCTAAGAGTTTATAAAGGGATATAAGGTGTGTTCACGCGCATTTTTCATGAATCATTAATAGCTCTTTTTTTATAAAAATAAAACTAATGGAGAAAAATAAAATTACAAAAGTGTGCTCTATTAGTTTTAAGTAGACTCATAGTGCAAAATATCCAAATGATTAATCATAACCAAGTAGGTTGTGAGGAATTAACATCTATTACATTGTGGAAACAACATGAAAATAAAGCAATGAAGCAAGGCCAAACAAAACCCTAAAGAGATATTTATGAGAAGCATACATAATTCCTTGTAGATTCTTCAAGGAAACATCTTACATTATATTCTCCTATTTATGTTGAATGATGTATCTTGGATATGCCAACATTTTAATTTTTTCTTTTCTCTCCATAAGAGGTTTTAGATTAGTTTCAAACTTGCTCAATTTGTAAATCATTTGCACAATATGTTGAAGTGTAGCACATTATTGCATGACTAAGCTTAAGGATAATGTAGGGATCACTTCTTTTGAAGAACATTGTTTTGTTTCTTGTTCATTTGTTCCCTTCAACATCCACACTTTAAACCACATAGTTATTATAGTAATATAGTGTGTTATGTGCATTTACTACTCTCGAGGGAGAAATATAGTTATCTATCTTGGTCACTATCACATGTTCATGCTTTGATATCTAACGATAACTATCATTGAAGATATTTGTATATGTAAATTCCGGAAATACCATTTACAATAAATAACCGTCGAAAAATAATTCAATCCCAAAATAATTAAATAGAATAAAATAATTATATTCTCATAAAATGGTGTGGAAAAAGGGAAATAAGTAAATATTTTCCCTAATAATTCAACTCGTGAAATAACTTTCATCAATATATTCAAATAGGATTACATACATCAGTGAATCAATAGGTATATCACATAAGATTGTGCCTTTACAAGATCTAGCCATGTAAGCTTATACAAGAGTATCATATTAGCCACACACACACATATATCACTCTGTATCTACTCCATTGAACTCAATGGAGAGAGAGAGAGTATTATTGTGGTGATATCCACCCTACCACGAAGCATTAAGCTTCCCCATGCTACCCTATTGGGAAGCCCGACCCATCACGAGGGGTCTAGCAAATTGAAGATGTCTTAAGTGAAGGAATCTAGTGCAACCCTAATTTAACTAACATTCCTATAGCATGTGTCAAATGCTAATATTGATCTAATTTAATGTCAATTACTATTACAAGGTTGGTCTACCAACATTAACTAAGAATTACCCGTCATATTCCTTTTTCATCACGCAAAAGCAAAAATAGAAATCAATTATATATCCAGAAGACATGAGTCACCCATTATGCCATCAACAAAGATAATTCATACATTAATTCGGATGATATGTTCTAACAAACAGTGTAATAATCTAATATAAAACCCAAGGATTCAATTCACAAAGATAACACACGCATTCCTCACAGTTAAGTCGATACTATCCTTTGTCAACCGATGCAAAGATATTGCTCTAGGAGTTATCATGTTTACATCCTTACATATCTACAAAGAAATCTATTTCCAAATTATAATATTTCTCTATCCATCCCAAAAATGAGTTTAAACAATAATCAATAGCACATTACCTTACTAGTACAATAATTGGGGGTAATATATCTATAATATACATAATGTGATATTGTTATTCAAATCAAAGGTATACTACTTATAATACGCAATATTTCCCTATCTATGCCAAAAGTGAAAGTTATCCTCATTGTCCAACTAATTTCTTATTCCCTTTCTAACACAATACAATAGAAATAGTTCTTCCATACTTTTCCTTTTCTCTCTTTATACTTGCTCTATACCTACACTCCTTTTTGGTTTATAATCCTAGTTACATTTCTATTCCACCTTGCCTATAATTTTCTTTTCATGAGTTCATGTTCTCTTATCAAATCAAAACATACATAAGAGGAGATTCAACAGAAAAGAATCATATAATTTGAACATTTTAAGGAGTATCTAATTTCATTCCTATCCTTATTACTAATTTCATTCCTAAGATAAGAATCTTTGTATAATTAAACAAGTATTCTTAATGGATATGACTATCTAGGGGAAAAGGATTTGGCATCTTTTATAATAAGACAATTCTTTATTCAAAATGTCATTATTGCATAATAAAAAATCCATAATTTAACTTATTTGTTAAGGAATAAGAATTTAATCTTTCCTCTAAGAATTTAGTTTAGTATAAGAATGGAAGTTATCCAAATATTCCATATATATATAAAGAAAACTATTCAAATGCCAAGAATGTTACTAAAAATGGCACTCAAGGCTACAACCCTACATCCTGTGAGACCCATACTTCTAAGGTCAGTTTTATGTAAAATTATTCATATCTAAACATTAACAGAAGAAAACTTACCAAAGTCTGAAATTTACCAACCATATTGATATTGAATTTACTATTTAATCAAAACAATAAAATCATGTTCTTTGATATTTATATAGATATAATCATTCTAATAATACTAGATTCTCTTATAAAAAGATAATACCCATCCATGATTCCTTAAAATTAAAATATAAAAAGATATGATTAAGAGAGGCAAGTATTTTACTTCAAAAGGAAGAATATTTCTTAAAGGTTAAGATTCTTAGAGAATCGTGGAAATTTCACATGGTCTCTAATTTAAGTAAAGGAAAGCCTAATAGTGGAGGAATAAGCTTTAAGGGGTAGGCCGTTTGGTTTATTATAGCAGGTAGGTAGTTTGAGGAGTAAACCACCATATTTATTATTACTTAGTGTGACCAACATCAAAGGCGTTATCCAAATTTAGAATGCTGCCATATGTTAAGAATTGGAATAAAGGTGTGCTGATAAATAGATTTGTTGCTTTAAAATAATCTTCTTGAGTAACTCCGTTCGCCCTTGGACTAGCAACAACCTGCTCACAACAGTTGAAGAATCGTAGGTCTATGTCGATTCCTTTCTGCGTTTAAGAGGGGCAGCTCCCTCGTATGATAGAGGTATTTAGATTTTCTGAAATTATAAGAACAAAAACAAAGAAATAACAAATAGTAGTGATGAAATAAGAGTTAAACTTGTGAATTTAAGCTCCATGCATCCAAGTAGCGATACCAAAACTTGATGCGAAATATCTTTCTCACAATGCAACTTTGAAAGGAAAGCACATGATCATTATTGATGAAACATACGAATACCAATAACAAAATCAAGTTGAACACACATTCAAAACGTTTCTTTATTGCTTTCAAACTTGAATAACACTATTCGAGTCTTTCATACACTGTCATGTGAAAAAGTGGAACTCCCTTTTGATTGAATTACAATGGTATATTTATAGGTGAGGTTAGTAACCACCTAGGGTAACTACCTCAACCACTTTTTGTAACTATTTGGTAAAACTACCTAAGTGTACTAACTTTGCACAACTAACTTTCTTTTGTAAAGATAGTCACTTAGAGTAACTACCTAACTTAGGCACTTAAAATAACTATGTAAGAAAGAGTTAGGAGGAACCAAGGGCCCTTGGACTTGAAAGAAGTGAACCTGCTCAAAATGGTGGAGCAAATTAATGTAGTACTTGCGAAGAACAAATGAAGTACTTGTGGTAGTGTGAGGAATATTAAGCACAACTGTGATCTCCTTCCATTTTCTCTCATTTATGATCATTTGCAGTCCTCCATGATCAGTTACTTCCCTGTATAATAAATAGAGGTTTAGATCCTTACCACCAATCTTTGGAATGCTGATTCCAAAGCTCCCAATTTGGTGTTATTGGAGATGATGTCAGTGTAGGGCTTGAAAGATACTTGCAAAGGTTGTAGAATGAATTTTCAATAGCTAAAGTCAATGTTGTACATGAGACGACATTTCTTCAAGGCAATTTGTCAAACAGCTAACGTGCTTCCTCTATTCTTCCACATGATCAAGCTCAATCGAGGCACTTATTACATATGAGAAAAATCCATTTTCAATTATCCTTTGATGGATGTCCATACCCTATTGCGAATATCCCATCTTGGCACGGGCTGGGAGCATGCTGGCAAATGTTATGGAATCTAGCTTTCCACCTGTGAATGGAATCACTTGAAAGTTTTAAACACCTTTTGAACAAATCATTTTTGTACATATCCTAAGTGTTTTATATTATCTGGCAAACCTTTCATTCCAAAGTTCTCATTTTGACATAGGTTGTGGTTTGGGTTCACTACAGTCGGCTGTGTTTGCTTGGAAGTTTATGAAGTCTTTTCAACAAAACCATTTTATGCATAACCCACGGTCATTACATTTTCTGAGATGACATTTATTTGAGGTATTCTTTTAAATTGTTGTTGAAGGTTGTCTGTGCATTCACATTTTGCATGTATGTCTCCCAAAGCATTTCAAACCACAGTAGTATCTAATAAAAATCCACCTTCCATTATGCTTTGCTGGGTGTCCATACCTTATTCCAAAGCTCCTCTTTTGGCATAATCTGAGAGAATGCTAGAAAACATTGTGAAACTGTCTCTTACACCTACCAAGCATATTTTCTTGAAAGATTCTAAAGCATTTTCCATAAATCCATTTTGTAGTATCCTGTAATAGTTGTATTCCATGAAGTGATATCTCTGTTGAGGTGCCTTCAAAACAGTCTGAATGTCTTCAAAAGAGTTTACATGCCTCCATTTTATACTGTCATTTCTTTAGGTGGCCTAGAAAGCGTTTCAAATGCCATGTTTATGCTTCTATATTTACAGCAAAAACACGTTCAAAGCTCCCATTTTGGAAAGTAGAGAAAGAGATGGTATTAAAGGTTATGAAACAATTTTTGCACTAGTTTATTGCATCTGCTTCAAGGTTTCTGAGACCTTTTCAATGAAACCATTTCTCACATATCCTCTAATCATTGCATTCTAGTTGGTGACATCTCTTTGAAGTATATTCTTTGCAAAGGTCTACGGGCTTTGTCTTTTGTTTCCTATTCTAAAAATGTGTTCATCAGAGCAGTTCAAACTCAAAACACTTAAGCATGATATTCCCCTTCAATAGAGTGGGTTGTGGAATGCAGCTTGACACCTGACGATTGTATTTACTTGAAAGTTTCTAAATCTTTCTCAACAGATCCATTGTTCATCCTGCTTCAAAAGCTCCCATCTTTGCATAGGCTACATGGAGATGCTGGTGATGGTCATGGAGTCTCGTAACCACTCCTAAATAAAGACTTGGAAAGCCTTTGCCACTGGTCTGTATAACCATTTCCTCACATGCCGAATATTGGGCATCGTGGGTGAAATGAAGTGTTTGGATGTTTGTTTAAGTTATGAAGAGGCACTTCTTCGAAAAGTTCTCAGGGATCGTTAGTGGTTATGAAATGAATGACAACACCCAACAATTAAAACAATGGGTTCATTCATCGGTGGTAAATGTTAGTTTAATTATTGATAAAACTTGCCAATGGAAACATGAGGCCAACAAGGTGTGGATTAAGGAAACTTATGATGCTCTCCGTGTAATGATCATCACTTATTGATATTATTTTCTGTATCTTTCCAATTCTTTGTTGCACCAAAATGCATTGGTTGTGTAGACATTTGGGTAGAGTGGCACTTGACTAGAAATTTTTTTATAGTGGCAGAATCATAAAAGATGGTATTTGAGGAATTCTACAAGCCAGAAGAAACATACAGGTAATTCTAGAGTCATTCCCTATTCCTTCTTGCTCTCCGTACTCCCTTTTTGCCTTTGTTCTTCTCTACATTTTTCCTTCCTTCTCTATCTATATCATGCTCTCCTCCCATCCTATTCACAGAAAAATAAATCCCCCAATAAAATACTGATCATCCTGATCTTAAGCTCCCCCTTTTCTTCTTTATGTATAGACTTCTTGTTTCTATTACTATCTTCCTATCTTTTCTGCTTTATTTTTTATTTTTGCCTTTCTTTTAGTTTTATTTCAATTTTGTTTACTTTCTATTCTTTTTATTTTTCTCTAACTTTAAAATATTTTTATTATTTAAATAGGACTAAAAGAATTTAGAAATATGATCACAAATATAAGTATGTTTATATTTCTTTTATCTTTCAAATTTAACATAGAATTATAAAATAATATTTTTAAGATAGAAAAACATAAATGATAAGGCATCATTATCTATTCTAAAACATATCAAATTATCTAATTACTTAGCCCAAAATATTGCCATAAATTTATAATGATTATTAGTCAAATGATTATTCTAATGCAACACAATTATTAATGCAACTAAATATTCAGTCTGATCAACAAACTTAATTATGAAATTATTTCACACACATAGACACATATATTGATACAATTTAATCTACATGAAACTATGTGGTGTGTGTAGATTTCTTTCACCACAGTCGTCATCAATCGGCTAGACACCCCCTCCTTGATGATACTCTCTCTCCATCGAAGGAGTATTCCTGTCACACACATGAGTCAAAATTAGTCGAAGATCATTAAAATAATAATATTTAAATCTAAAATTAATTATTGAAATTAGGGGTCATGACAGTATACATGTATGCAATACTATAATGTTGTGAAGACTGAAGGACTATTATTGAAGTTTGAATGGTTATCCTTTCACATGTGACTCTTTACCTTTGATGGGTTAGGTTGAGTGATGTTAGAATATGATGACAAAACTTTTAATTGATATGAGAACTTTGTCACTTTGATAATGAAGGCAATAATACTTAGTGTCAACACTTGCCAATATAATGTGTTATGAGTCAACCTTAGTCTAGTTTGGTCTATAGGTGTCTAGAATCTTGATAAATCCAATGATGAAGACCTCACAAGGTATTTTGTGCATGCTTAGATGGAACCACAATTAATTTATCAATATTTCCCTAAGCTTCTAAAAACATATGCATTGCATTTGGTAAAGATTAATTAATAGTCTTGGGGATATTGGACACCTTTGCATAGTGTTTAGTGATAGCACAAACCATAAAACCTTGTTTAAACTTATTGCAAATCTCATAAATTTGCTTCTTTTTTATGATAGAGCTATATTTAGAGAATCCACCTAGATGACTAGAATGAGGCGTCTTTTTAAATACATTAATTTACTAAAAAAATTAATGTACATGAAATGTGGTTGGCACTATTATGTAAACTGCATGGAAAATTTAAAAAAAAACCCTCATTTTTTGTCATGAAACTTTATATTACAAATTGAAAATTTTACAAGTGAAAATATGAATCTCTTCATGCTTATGGCCTTGTCCCTCCATGATACGATTGACAATTATTCATTCCTTTTCTATTCACTTCCAATTCAACATAGAATCTAAGGTTTCCCTTACACAACTAGCTGAATACAAATAAGATCCTACTAAAACTATTTAAGACTACACTTCTCAATTCTATTCATTCCTAGTCCAATAGAATTTCATCATCCAAATTTGATACTCAACCTATATTTCATGAAAATACCCTACCTCATTTCCAAGAGAAGCTACTTTTAGTCCATCACACTTCTCCTTGGTTTAACTGTGGAGGCCACTGAAGTTGATTGAAAATTTACAGAGCTCAGGAGAACCTCCTCTTGTCTCTCTCCTTCTATTAGGGATTCTTCTCCTATCTTGTCAGAAAGACCAAAGAAAATAAATTATACACCACTTGTGACTTCTCCTAAACAATTGTTGCCCCTTCTCTTGGATAATAAATTAACCAGTTTCCCACATTTGACATTTCAAAAACCCCTAAACAAATTCAATCTCTCTCTCTCTCTCATGTTAGGTAACTCAACCAACAATTGTCAAGCCTCAAAGAATAAAATCTTAGATCTAATTGACAATGGTTCCATAAAAAAATATCCTAATGATACATCTCCTTCAACAAATATTGATAATGAGATAGATTAGTTTGATGACTTGGGAAAAACGTGACTTATCACTCTCCCATGATCCATATAATCCTAGCTCACAAAACCTCATGTTAATACATTGTTGTGTTCCTCCTCTCCCAACATTCTTTACCAAGGAAATAGGTGATATTTTTAAATATTCTCCACATGACTCACCTTGCATGCTAGAAATAAATGAAAATATAGAGGACCCATCTTTTGTTACCTATTATACTTCAATTATTGGTTGAACTTGTTGGTTTCCAAAATAGCTAATCCAAAACCCTAGAGCATTTCCTAATCTCCTAGGCTAGGGGTGCCATCAAGGAGATTGAAAAGTGTTCATTAATAGGTTGAGGATGATTAAGGGCCAATCAATAGGAGTGTGTAATCTCCTCATCTCTTTAATCTTAGCTAAATTTAGGAGGGTGTTCCTAGAGGTATCCCTCAATAGGGATTAACTACAACATAAAATGCACAAAGTGATAGCACAACAATAGAACCTAGATGGTAGTTTTGACCCCAAAGGTTGTCACTAAATCAAAAGCTACCCTATTGCATGATTAACCTCTTATGAAGCTGATAATGACATCATTACATCAATGCAAGATGTAGGTATGCAACTTTGGTTCATTTGAATAAAGACTTGGTTGGTTTGCTAAAGATTTTCCCTAGTTAAAATGTTGAAGCAAAAGAAGCATACAGATTAAAACTTATTCCTTTTTTACAACTTAATGATATTGTTTATTTTTTAAGAGTGTGGGTGATCAAATATTTCCTAGACTAGTGCTTCTCCAGTGGGCTGTAGAGTCCTAAATTTCTTAAAAGAAAACAACAATATAGAAAATATGAAAGCCTTTTTGACTACTCAAATGCATAAAAATGTGATAACTAAGAATGAATATAGTTAGTAATCCCTTATTGTATTGCAGTTATCCACACATAACATAGAAATGATCACTATAAAGCATGAAGTATTTTAAGAAGTTGTTACAGTCATCAAATATACAATTACATTCATACCACAAAATATAGTAAGAGGAAACCCTAGCTACAATTTAGGGATTTCCTTGAAAAATGCATACAATACTAGAGAAGTTCATTCATTGATATTAGTTACACCTTTACAATCTTCATACATTTCTAATCATTGCCCTCCTAAAGAACTAGAAACAATGTTCTTTGCAACCCTAGAAAGATTTTACACTTTTGGCACCTAGAAAACTACAAGAATCATCACCATATTCATGCTCTATAAGGATATATATAGTGTTGCAATCTTCTACTATAGTTTGGGTGGGAAATCCACCCAACTACCCCCATGTATCATCTTCACCAAACTACATTCAATACCTAGCTACCTACAAACCTTCAATGTTGTGCATTCATGGCATTCTTGGAAGTTGTTGAGGTGGTTGGGGAGTTTGAATTTGCATCTACACTTCATTATGGAAGACTACTTTTACTTTGGCAACATTTTCCTTTTATCCTCACATATTTGAAAGTCTAAAGCTTTCCCTTTCTTTTTTTTTGTCTTTTGATGGTTCGATGAGTTTAGGGTAAATTACAAACCTCTGTCACACTTTGGGCTAACTAAATAATTTTGGCTGAGTAGGAGTCACCTGAGTAGGAGTCACCCAAGTAGGAGTCAGCCGAGTGGTATTCGGTCAAATCGATATGGCACCTTTTGGCGTTGATGTGACATGTATTGTTTCAGTCGAGTCCCTATCGGCTTAGTCTTTTTAAAAATAAAAGCAAAAAAAAATAGTGGAGGTATTGTATTTCGCATTTTCGGATGAAAAGCTTGCATCTAGACATTGCTCGCCTGACACCCTTCAGCCTACAAATCCATTCAACCCAGGTAACATTTCATTCAACTTTAAATGATATCTCAAGAATTGTTTTTATTCAGCTCAGTTATATGTTTATTTGTTTTTTGTTTGTCTATATGTATTGTTGTTTTTGTTAAACCCTAGCGGCCATGATTCTAGGGCATTTGTTAACCCTAGGATTTGTTATTTTTGTTAAACCCTATTGACCATGATTCTAAGGCATTTGTTAACCCTAGGATTTCTTCATCTGTGTCCCGATCCCAAATCTATAGCTCATAGGAGCTTTGCCTTCACGTAGAAACGAGGGTTTCGATCACTTTTTCCTCAAGTGTTTCATAAGCATTTACCTTTCCATAAGCATTTATCTAGAACAAACCTATTTATTGAAACCTTGCACACTATCTCCTAATAGTGGAAGGATCTTTGTTAGCGTATATTTGGTCTGGTTTGATTGAATGCATAAATATTTTCTTTGTTTCTGATAGTTCAACAAAAAAAATACACATTTGGATGGATGCTTCTGATCATTTTGCTTAGTAAACATCAGTTTTGATTGCACTTACAGCAAGGTCCTATGCAATTGTTTAGTTAATTTTATTTAATAGTTATTTTTCAATATTTTTAAGGAGATTAAAGGTTCTTGTTGTTGAAAGTCAATTGTATAAATCTAGAAAACACACTAAGCAAGAATGGAATGCTAATGCAATTGGCATTGATGTGATTGAGGTTGAATTTATTTTGGATGTTATCTCTATGAATACTTAAAAGTGATCTTGATGATCCTAGTGTTATAAGAGTTACCCTTTTAAATATTTGTTTCAAGTTGCTCAACTTGAGATTTCTAGCATGATTCTAGAAGCTATAAGTCATTTCTTGAGTTGCAATTCCACCTTTAGGATCCCCAAAACCAATCTTCCTCCACCTCCTTTTACTACAACCTCCAGACTATCTCATCATCTCTTATTCTTGAAGCTTTTGAGGCTTTCCACACCTCCATTACAGTGGATTCTTCTATGACCCCTTTGAGCTTAGTTTTCCACCCTACCTTTTTTCTTTCACCAAATAGAGCATGCCATGTGAGAGAGGAGGAAGGATAGCACAAGTTGAGCCACTAAGGACCTAGATTCAACATAATGTTTCTTACACAAGTTCCATCATTTTGTTTAGAATAGCTTCTTTTGAAAGTAAATTACAATATAGATTTATTTTAATAGTCAATTAATCTTAAACTTGCCCAAATTAGTGATATTTTATCACTATATTGCAGATTTAGAATAGTTATAGCTTATTTTATGTTATTAGAATAGATTTGTTTATGAAAATAGTTTAGATTATCATCCTTTTGTTACCAATAAAAATCTCTGATTCTTCTTCTCTATTTTTTTTTTTTGTAACTCAGGGTTATGGTGTCTCGTTGACACAAGCCACTTATAAAATTGTAACTTTTTGTTGCTAGATAAGTCAGTGCTTCCCACTCGATAAGAACCATTTAAACATATGCATGTTGCAAGTTATTACATGGTGATCACATCTCAACACCTACTCTCAAAAGGAAATTGTTGAATCCTTTGAGTCTAGTAAATTAGTATAGCTTAACGCGAACCATGGATAAAATATAGTGAAACATGCTATTAGAAGTAACATGTAAACATGTGGTTCAACAACATTCCTGTTCAACTATTATTGTTATGTGGAGACTACATTGTTCATACTTCATCCATCCTTTACTAGGAGAAATGTTCTTGCAAATTTCCATGTTACACAACCAAGAGGCACCTAACTAGGGTTGAGGTTGCTACAATAACTACTATCATTAAAAAACCCATTGATTTAAAAAAAACATCATACAACAGATCTCCCAGGAGACTACTATATGTATAGTAGTCCCAGGGTGTTTACACAATTACAAGTGTCTTTTATAATATTATGGTATGGCAAGGAGAGTAAGAATGCCATAGTTTGGGAAAACATGCTTGGTACTCCTCTCTTAGCAATTCCCAAGGAATGGCTCTTGTTCCCAAAATCTATTTCCAGAATCTGCAATAACCATATTTGCTGATGGGAAAAGATTCTAAGTTTATAACAAAGTGCATACCCACTAAATATGATGAAGACTCTTTGTTTCTTAAT
Source organism: Cunninghamia lanceolata (assembly GCA_027924645.1). Classification (NCBI taxonomy): domain Eukaryota; kingdom Viridiplantae; phylum Streptophyta; class Pinopsida; order Cupressales; family Cupressaceae; genus Cunninghamia; species Cunninghamia lanceolata. The sequence continues at coordinate 7,783,624 of BSBN01000262.1, read as the reverse complement.
TGTAACCTTTCCTTGCAATGGATGCATTGAAGCTTTCAAAACAAATTAAGATTTCTAGACTTTTTAAATATTTTTGAAAACATGTTCATTGAAGTGTATTTCTTCCAAAGATTTATGTAATGCTCAAAAGGTGCATTCAGGATAATAGAAAGTATTAAAATTTATTCAAAAAAGAAAACTCAAACAATGACAATGCCACTTCAACAATTCGCTTGACAAAATCTAACTCCACCCCAATGCATAACCACCATATTTTGTCACTAGGTACTCCTTACTAGAGAAGTGAGTGAACTTGTTATGACTCTTGCTCTACACAACTACTTCACTACCATCCATGATGCTCTTCTTCCACGAGATAAATAGATAACTTTAACATTTATAATGTCAGGTAACACAGATAACCGATCTAATTGATCTCTAATAATAAGAATGAAATCTTTTAGTTGTTTGCTAAGGATAAATAGGAATTCTGAATACTCATTGTCTGTGTTTGCTTTGCATAATGCCTTCACAACAATATACATTATACAACAAACATTATAAGATATATAGACATTATTTCAAAGCAAACACAGACAACACAAGATGAAGACAATAACAAATTGAACTGTCTATGTTTGCTTTGCATAATGCCTTCACAATAATATACATTATACAACAAACATTATAAGATACAGACATTATTTCAAAGCAAACATAGACAACACAAGATGAAGACAATAACAAATTGAACTGAACTACCTGAGTATCCTTCATATAGGTGATTTTACTAAAGTTTCTTGTTTTTGAGATCAAATCAAGGTCATCATCTAGCATACCTACTACCAACTTGTACACATTGCAGCATAGAGAATAGACAGTGTTAGACACAGCCAAAGATGTGAAATTAACAAGCCCTTTTCAATTAGAAAGGTATTTTCCTAGATTTATCATCATCCACAATGTTTAAAATTTCACAAAAATACCTCCTAGATCCAATGTAGTTGCAAGTGACTTCAGTCTAGCTGCAACTTTTTTGATGTTATCTCCCTTGTAAAAAATCCATTATGCATTTTGGAATCTACCACAGTTTTCCTTAAGGGCCATAAGAAAATAAATTTTATTTATATTCATAACATTTTCTTGTAGGTTCTAATGTGTAGGTTCTGTGTAAGCACCTAGTACATTTTCTTATAGATTATGATGTGGAGGGTTTAAACTTTAGATGGTCCTTATATGCACTTCCACTTTCTAGGTCAAGTCATCCACCTTATAACAGAAAATTGACAGATGGTTGTAGCTATCTAAATTTTCTTAAAACAACAAATGAATCATAATTTTGAGAAGGAAGGCCTTCGACATGGTGTGATTCTTCCTATAATCTTCCATTTCATTTCCACTGACTCCCTCCATATGTTGTATTCTTTGATTTCATTTATTGCAACTAGCCTTTATGGTACTTTTGTGGGTTGTTCTTTGTGAAAGGGATTCCTTCCCAATATGCGACTTCTTTTCATTAGGTCCATACTATCATGCATTAGTTGGGAAAAAAATATTGGCTATTTGTGGGAAAAATGCTAACTGTGGATAACAATATTAAATTGAAAAATCCTAATAAATTACAATGATACTGTGACTCTCACATGCACTGCCCCAACATCCCGTGCCTTTTACAGTGTCTAATCTGCAACCATTTGGCCCTTGACATTCCTTGTGAAATTGTGTATTATGCTTTTTGTGGTCTTTTATGTGCAATACATGTACGTTAGCACTATGCCATCTTTGTGACATGAAAACCCAATGCAATACGCTTTTCTTTGACATCAAAACACATCTTTTTTTTAATTTTATCATCAAAATAAGAAAATGATCCCCTGTAAATTATACATGAGAAAGTGTACATGTTCAAAAAATCTGTGTAATCATCTTAAGCATTAACAATATGAATAACTTTGAGTTCAGTTGTACTGTGAGAGACCCTTGTAATAAGCTTGAGATCAATAATCTACAACTCCCTAATTGAGACTCAATAGGTAATGTTGTACAAAGAAAATGCTGGTGTATCCATTGAGCAATCCTGATAACTTAATCACCAATTATGTTATTCTAACTAGTATGCCAGAACCTTTTGTAGTGATTTCATGGAAAACTTCCCTTACAATTGTGAGCTAAAGATGTGAAATTAACAAGCCATTTGCAGTTAGAAAGGCATTTTTCTAGATTAAAGCCATGTACATATTTTTGAAAAAAATTAGTAGATGTACAAAATTAAATTGTTTTAAATAGACAATTATGTGTTGAATTATAATTACAAAACCTTATTTGTACTGCTCGCTATAGTTGCATTAGGATGGCCATGTTGAACCTATTCATGACTAATATGTCTCACCAACATCAGTGATAACTAGTACTTTGGAAGTTTTGGAACAACATCAACATACACACCTACATCACAGAAGAAGTTGTATGTTGATAGGCGAGTGCAACACAACATCCCTATCTATTCTAATGTAGGTGTATAGTTGATACATTTGTTCCATAGTCCAAAGTAGACACTATTAATGATGTTGGTGAGACATATCAGTCATCAAGTGTAGAGAAATGGTTCAACATGGCCATCCTAATGCTAGAAGATAGCACCACCAACAAAACACCTACCCACATGAATATGAACAACCACCACTCAAAAAAAAATTAAACAATCACAGCTAGAAAGAAGAATATCCACCAAAAGATAATAGGTTAATATTCTACTGATGTCCATAATAGGAAATAAAATGCACAATCCCTATATGCTCCTACATCACATTCTATAGAACATCATGTAAATACTAAGCTTCTTGCCCCACACAAAGGATCTATCTAATCATTAAAGAGCTTCCTTGAGGGTAAGGCCTCTAGGGTAAGACAAACAAAGAAAATACCAACCACTTTCAACCTATTTTATCACTTCTCAATCACAAACACCACATATTTATTAGAGGCCTAGGAAAATATAGAAGATTACTCACCTTGTTTACCTTTTACTTGCTCTTGTGCTTGACTAGGCCCTCCATTAAAAATTGCAAGAAATTTTCTTCTACAAAAACCTCCACCCTTTCTTACAAACCAAATCTTCATTAAATGTTTTAGAGCCACCATTTTGTCCATAGGTTTATTCCCTCCACTTCCAACCTCCATTTTAGATGGCAATAGATACAAATTAAAAGTTGCACATATTGCCTCCATTATTCTTTCTAGGCCTCTTGTCTTCTCTATGAGGTAATACCACTCAATTGATACTAAAGGCATAAGGCTAAGAAAAGAAGGCCAAAAAACACCCCAACAAAAACCTTGTTAGGTGAGTGCATCAAGACACTATATAAACAATTAAAATAGTACAATCTAAAAACACAACATACATTCCCAAACCAATAACACAATTAACCACGATAAGGACAAAGAAAACAAAGAGCATTCAAACCAAGTTGCATCAAAGTTGCTAGTATATTCAGACCAATCAATAGTGCCTCCAGCTCATTGGCATGTCTATTGATAATCTTCCCTAGATTCCTCCCCTCACCTTCTTCCCTCAAAGGAGATCATCAACAGGATTGTCACCAAGAATATATACCAATGAAACATTATGGTCACTTGGATGTTGCCTCTATAGGAACTCAACACCAAGTTGGATTTCTATATTATTCATTTCTTAAGGATTACAGATAGTATCCTCATTTAATCGGCCATAAGGTTTTGTATTGTGTATATAAATGTAACTTAACACAATAAAGTGTGAGAGAATATTTTTGTTGTGGTTTTGTAGTGAAGTAATTATTGTTGTACTGTAATTTTCCTTGCATCTTTCTTCCATTATGTAGTTATCAAAAATTGAATCATGTAAATTGCCCAAGCTTATCTTTAAATCTTTTTGCTTTGCATGTAAATCTAAACTCTGTGTTATTCAGATGATCTATAGGTTGCATTTTTATATTTTTGTATGCTTAAAGGAAAAATGCTTGTACATATTTAATATTTTTGTTTTAATTAAATCCAGATCTCTTATATCTAGATATGGCTGATGATCAGGGATCTCATCATTCCACATAGTCTCAACGCGAAGCTGAGGCTAGGAATAATTTTTATAATGATAGTATTTCTAGATTAGATAAAGCTTTGAAATGTTTGAACCAAACTATATAGAACTCCCCAAATTTGGCTAATAGAGATAGATTAGTCAATATTCAGTCTGAGATTAGACATATGATTGAGATGAAATAAAATCATACAATCCATATGATGATATTAGCATTGAGGAGTTTTATAGGTCCCTTTCTAGGATTGTTACTAGCACTGAGAATATCAAATCTATTTCTGATAGAGTTTCGTTACATAATGTGCATAGTATGTTCCCTTTTTATAGTGGGAAAGATAAACTCAGAGGATATACTATTACCAGGTGTACAGATCCATTTGTTGGTCCATTTATATATCCCAAATTTTTTGTAGCCAATCCTAGATGGCCTCATAATGATGATTTGCCACTATATTTTTGCAAACAATTATATGCTGAGTTCCATTTAGGATTATCTATGGATTACACATATATGCCCACACATGCTGGATAGGGAAAGAGGTGGTTTGCTGATAAACCTAAATTTAGACGTCCAAATGTGCCAATGCCTAAAAATAAGAGGACATTAGTTGGTCCAAAACTTTTGGTTCTTCCAAAACATTTGAAACTAGTAGCAGTAGGAAATGTAGCAATTGCACCGACTAGATCTAGACTTTTTGATAGGATGACCACGATTGCTACTCAAGTTGATCAGATGTCATCTGATCAACTTGAGTAGCAATCGTGGTCATCCTATCAAAAAGTCTAGATCATGTAGGGAGATACTTATTACATCCATAGATTAGCCTTCCTCCCACTGAGGCTACATCCAAAAATTATGACCCCTACATTCATGTGGATATACCATCCCCATCAGATGTGACCCATATGAATGACACCACTGTATGTGATGCATGTTTAGCTTCCATTGTTGATTTACTATCAGCATACCAGTATGTCAGTGACGAGTATGGGATTCCTTTGGATGCTGTATCGACTCATATTAGATAACATAATGGTAGACAGTTGAGTCAGGGTGAGGCAGCTTCAGAGAACCATAATATTCCAGACCAGCCTACAACCCCCACACAGCATCAGGTTGCACCTCATGTACATGGAACATATAGCACACTTCTCTTTGGTACTGGTCCTTTAACTTCAGATATAGGTGTCCCTGATGTTACCATTCATTCTTCTAAGATTAGTGGGATTGGTAGAGTGCTCCAAGATGTGCAAGTACCCAAATAATTTCTATATTTTATGTCCTACAAATTCACATGTGTATATATAAAATAAACTTGACTTAAAATTAGTTCTCACTATTCATTGAAATCTTGTATTTGAAAATTTCTAGCAACAAGGGGATAATTTGTCACACTTCGAAGATTTGGAGCATGTAGAGGATCTTGTGCATGATACATTTGAGGTACATTTATAATATATAAATTACTTGATAAATTTAGACATGTTGAAAGTACAATTTCACTTTAATATGACTTTAAATATATATAAACATGTACATAATTAAATTATGTACTTTCTTGTGTAGGGATGTGCATCAGGACAGGGATCGGGACTCAGAGAGAGATCGAGACATGGATCCAGAGAGAGATCGAGACATGGATCCACACATGGATTGGGATCTAGAGAGAGATAGAGACATGGATCCACACATGGATCAGGAGATAGATCTATACATATGTAGTCATATTAGACACCCTACTCTCTGACTTTTTATGATTTTGCATGTTATGACCTTTCACATTATGGTTCATGTCTTATTATGTTTTACAATATATACATTTTACATTATGGTTTCACATTATATACATTTTATATTATGGTTTTGAACATTATGGTTCATGTCTTATTATGTTTACAGTATATACATTTGACATTATGGTTTCACATTATATACATTTTACATTATGGTTTCATATTACGGTTCTTAAATTGTGATTTGTCATGTATCATGGTTTGAATATGATTTCTTTAATTATCTCTCTAGAATTAAAATAGATAACATTTTTTGTCTCATTTTTTGGATACAACTTAATATAGAAATACATAGAAATTCTTGAAGCTAATTAGGGTTTTGAGTTGGGAATCTAAATAATATTCTTGCTCACTTTAAATCTATATAAAAAATTGAGTTAATTTAATGTTCATAATCAAATTTAGGAAAAACATACAAAAAAGACATCACATATATAGTGCATTTCTAGTTGATGAAAGGAAATTTGCATGACTAATTAATTTAGCTAATACTAATCAAGGAATCACAATATCTTGAATTATGTACCAACAATATAACTCAATTCAATTCACTATGATCTACAACTAGAAGAATTGACAAGTCACTATCATGCTATAATAGAAAATAACTAGTAATATCTATAACCAAACATGCAGTAACATTATAACTAATAACAATCTAATCATTTAGGGGGATTATGCATAATAGAACCTAATGTTTACTTGTCACTACTGTTCAAGTTATGCAAAAAAAAGATCATATCAATCATATAAGTAAACTAATGAATGATATTGAAACTCAATAAAATTTCATTCACTTGTATAGACACAATTACATTGAATTTGGATATTTAGATAAAAATAAATATCTCAGTATAACAATATATATCACTAACATTAAGCTATTAAAGACTCAAATAGCTCTAGAGTCTACATCCCTCACAAATGTCAAAGAGTCTAGTATATTGATCTCCCTTGTTCAAGAACATAGCAAACTCCCTCATTTAATTCTATAAATAGGGTTGGTGAACATATAATTAATACATAGATACCCCCTTAGGTGTAAATCAATTTGAGGCAAATAAGATCTTTTAGGAAATAAGATCAAGAATACCTTTGGCAATGTGGTAACATTCAATTCTATAGGCAATTAGTCACTCAAGGATTTTCATTTCAAATTGGTTACACAAGTCCTTTAAACAACCTTTTTTTTTAATTTTTTCTCATATTAAGACATTGTCCTTGAATTGTATTATATTTAAAAATAAGGTAATATTGAATGAAAGTATGCAATCATAGTCCCTACTACAACAAGATCTAATTGGTGCAATTTGGAAGCAAATAGGGAATCATTACTCTAATTAGACATCACTACATTAGGATTTGAAACCAATAAGTCTTGGATGTACTCCTCACTTAGCTCATCAACTCTTGAAACCAATTTCCAAGATTCAAAGTTTAATTTATATTAGATGTACATTAAGCTATCAAGGTATTCTTATATATGGAGGCAAAAAATTCTCATCATGAGAAATTCATTTAAATGATTCATTTAATCAAATAATAATAATTTTTTAAATGAAGCCTTGCATAAGAAATACATTAGATTTAAATAAATAATTGGAAAAGATAAAATTATTGTTCTACAAGTAATTAAAACATATGTCCACTTATGCCAACTAGAAAGAGGGAGCAATAATTTCACCTATAAATAAGAAAATAAAAGTTTCTCCTTTTTTCGTCAATAAGACCAAAATTCTCTTTCTGAATAATTGTTATGTGCTTTGTGATTCCAATTCATGTCTTTTGCAAATTTGGTTCTTCATCATAAAATTCATGGTATGATAATTCTAATACAACTCCTTAATTTTGTTGATAACTGAGAGGGGGGGGGTGAATCAGTTATCCTAATTATTTCTCTTTCTGAACTTTCTTATTAATTAATGTAGCATTGAATCAAACACAAAAACATTACCATGAAATAAGAAACACATGACACAGTATTTTTGACGTGGAAACCCTGTTAAGGTAGAAAACCACGGGGTGATTAACCCAAAAATTATTCTCTGTTAGAAGAATAGGAAATTACAAAATGGCACTTGCCAATTAGGGCTCACTGCCTGAGCACACTGCTCACAAGAGGCCCACTGCCTACAAGAAGACACACTGTCTACAAAGTGATAAGAATCACAGTCTTGAACTGATTGGAAGCATCTGCATATGCTGGAGTTCAGTTCCGGTTAGGCTCAGTACACTGATCTGCTGCACTTCATCTTTCCTTTGTTCTTTATTCTGCTATCCTTTCACATACCGGATCTTTCTTGCTACTTCTGCTTTGTTCTGGACTTATTCGCATATATATATTAATTCATTCACACACTTCACAACTAAATCCATCCTCTATATATATCCGCACAAGTAATTTCATCACCTTTCTAGTCGGCATCCGGAACAGTCTAATTTCTTACAAACTTTGTTCTGTCGGCTGAATCCTTGCTCACCAAGCAATGCGGATCAAGCATATACTTGTAGATATCATTAATCATGTCGGCCAAACATGATTCATGCCTTCACAACCTTTATCATCAACAGTAACACATCCGGAAAGTAGTCTGATACTCTGTCAGTCAGTTCTTCCTCTGTTTTCACTGTCTCTCAGGAATCCGGTACTCAACTATTCATATCTTTTTCTTTGTCCATCACCGAAGGCTAAATCCTTGGAATATACCACTCAAGGTAGTCCTCTTGACTTCCCCAAATCTGCACTGCACCAAGACACTTCCTCTGAGAGATCCAGATCAATCTGTCGGACCTTGCCACATGCTCTGTTCTTGTTCACCGGACCACAACAATCTTTATTCTGACTTCCGGTAGAGACACATCATGACTTGCGGATATATGGGATGACCTTTGTTGCCATCAATGACAACAACCATGAATCCATATAGTGTCTCTTGCCAACAATCTCCCCCTTTGGCATTGATGGCAACACTTAGTGAAAAATGACTAAGTGTTTACACTATGCTCCCCCTTTGCTGATGCTCTGTCTTTATATACAATTTCCGGAACTCCCCCTTAGTTGGATTCCTCATTTTTCACTACTCCTCACTCCCCCTTTGACATCAATGGCAAAGGGTAGGGTCCGCACACCAAAATTTTCAAAAATTTTCTATACATAGCCGCATATTTACATACTCACATATACTGAAGAATGTTTGCAAAGGATGTCTGCAATTGGATCATTTCTGTAGCCCAACTTTGCTTCATTCTATCCAAAATTGAAATGTGACCACTCAACAAAAATGCAAAAGCTTCTGCCCGCTTGAGATCTGTCGGATCATTTGTTTGGGCGGTAGTCTGAGCATCACTGATGGCCTCATGCATAGTTTCCAACTTAGGGATTATAATCCTTCTAAGTTCTCCCATCCGGTTAGTGATATTCTTCCTTTCCTTCTCAAGATTCTTTATTTCATTCAAGACTGCAATAGTCTGACATTCTTGATTTATTATGGAGGAAGAGAGAGGATCAAAACTTTGAGATAAGCTTTGTAGCTTGTCCTGTTCCTCTTTTATTTTCTTATCAATTGCTGCTGTTGCCTTTGACCAGGATATACAAAATTTGTAAATGTCACCACCATCCTTAAGAGCATTCTCTAAGCTCTTTATTCCAATACTCAGAATCTTCCTATCTTTAGAGATTAATTCTAATACTTCTAAAAATCTTTTATCCAAAAATTCCTTCCAGACCTTTTCTTCAGCAGATTTTTCTAGAGATTCAAAATGTGTACTAACACTGCTGACTAAGGTTTTGAGATTACCGGAAGAGGAGGCTGTGGGATCCTTTTGAAAGGATGGCATGATCTTTTCTAGCACTCCAGATGCTACCTCCATAAGCTCACAGTCTTCCATGTGAGATTTCAGCAGCTTCTCTTTGACTTTCTCATTTGCAAATGAGGCTATTTTCATTGTTTGCACCGGTGACAAAGAGTCAAAATCTAATGGTCCTTTTAGTAGGTCCGGTTCATCAATTTCTATAGTGGCTTTGCTCAAAAATTGTTGAACAGTTTGTGCAGTGTCTCTTGCCAGAGACAGATGTTTCTTTTCTTCTGCAGTCTTGGAACTGTCAACCTCTTTATCTTTCACCCCTGCTTCCTTCTCCTGTAATTTCTCTTCTTCTTTGGATCTGGAGACTGTAGGGGAAACCGGAGGAGAGATGTTTGTCTGTTCAGGGCCCACTTCTTCCGGAATAGATGATTCCAAATCCGTAGCTGTTTCTGCACCTACGTCCTCTACAACAGGAAGATTGAACCTTTTGAAGGCCTTTCGGAGGATCTCTTCTGTCTCTTTGGCCACTTTGTCAGTCTCACCAAGCATGAGTTGATTCATCCTGGCTTTACTTCTGAACTCATCTTTGCAGTCTTTGAAGATTATGTTCATTGTCTTGGGATAAATTTGAGGATATAGCTGAATAGCTATCTGCTCCCGGATCTCAAGATCTTTTGCATGAGCATTATTCTTTCTTATTTCTAATTCCTTTTCTAGGCTTTTAGGAATAAGAGATATGATCTCAATGAAAGCCTTATTGTATATGTTCAGATATTTGACTGTGGCTTCCTGCAGAATCTTTTGGTCAGCCTCATTGTAGTCATCATAAAATTCAGTCATTGGTTGAAGGTTTCCATCTACCGTAACCGACTTGATTACACTCTCTAGAGACAGAGTGGGCTTTTCAACAGATACCTCTGCCATTTCATCCTTGTCTTGGCTTGTGGAGGGTTTACCGGATCCTTTCTTCTTCTGCTTCTTTATTTCTTTTACTCCCTCATCTGACTCTGTTTCCTCTTCATCATGTTGGCTTTCATAAGCCCTTGTGGCTTTTGTCTTGGATCTTTTACCGGATGCCTGGACTTCCAGTTTTGAACTTTTGGTTGTGGGAGGTGCAGATCTCTTTGATGATCTGGTCCAGGTGGGAGTTTCAACCGGAACACTTTCTTTACTTTTCTCTTCTTCCTTAGCCTTCCTCCTCTTTTCCAGCTGGCATCAAGTGCCTCTTTTGAGATGCCTAGGCCTTGAGCAATATGCTCAACTTCTTTTCTTACCTTCCTCTTTATCTCCGGTTCCCTGAGTTCTACATGTATCTTTACACTCAGTTCCTCAAAGGTTCCAAACCTTTCTGCCTTAGGATCTTTGGGCTGGCTTAGCATGTGTTGAACATGCAGCTCTACTATCTGTTCATCCACTTCATACCCCATGGGCATGATCCAGACAGTCCTTGGCTCCACTGCCTCCATCAGACACTGATCTGTTTCTACCATGAAGCATACTGTGTCTTTGTACTTTTCAACAAGGGATTGGGGTATTCTTTCTCTTGCATGCATCATGCTTTGGAAGTTCTTGAAGTATCCCCATAGAGCTGTATTTCTTGCTTTTGCATCCCCAAGTCCATGCAAATAGTCTCTGATTTGGATGACAACCGGTTTGTCATTCTGCCATATCCATCCACTGGATCCGGGAAGCTCATTCATGTAGTAAAAGAATAGACAAAGGATCAGATTGCCATACTTGAAGGAGTTTTTCTTGTCCTTCTTGATCTTCTACAGATTTTCAAAGAGTTGGTTCACAAGAAGCTCACACAAGTCATAGTCTGCATTCTCCTTTAACATTTGATAAGCTGTGTAGATTGCAGTTCCCGGTACTGAATTTTCCCTACTGGAGTGATAGATTTTGTAACCAATTATCATAGCTGCAAATTTGACATCCTGTTCAGTGATGTCATCAAATGTCATAGCTCTCTTGTCAAACTTGGATCCGGTTGCATCACTGACTGTCTGATTTTTGACAGATTTGAGAACAGGTAATCCACCGGATGAGTGCAGACCGGTTACAGCCCTAATTGCATCCTTGGTGATCTTGAAGGGCTTGTTCAACCATAGGAAGTTGTCATGTACTCTACTTAGTACATACCGGACCCATTCATCTTCTTCAAAACAGGGGAAATGAATGCACTGTGTAAAGTGTTTGTCCCGGATGGCTTTATACTGAGGTTTGATCTCAAAGGAGTCATCTATCAATTGTTTGTGATAGATATCCATCAGTTTTGATTCTCCAAAGTCTTCAAGATTCGCATGGATGTAAACCCTAATATCTTCCGTATGCAATACACCATGAGGAACACTAGAGAAGGCTCCTAGTGGATCTACCTCCAATGATTTGTAAGGATGTTTCTTGAATGTGGGGCGAGGTCTATCAGAGATCTTAACTATATTTGGAGTAGCCATTCTTCAAAGATTTGCAGTGAGATAATGAAAAACGGAGAATACCTTATGCGCCTTCGGTTTGCACGGAGTGGTTGGATTGATTTCTTTATGCAATGACTTCGGCAGGAGATCCTTGGTGTGCTTGATGAATCTTGTTGCAGAGCTCCACTTTTCACTTCTTCTTGAGTGCAGAATGAGCAAATAACTTTTGAGAAATCCCTTATATTGCTCCGCAAACCCTAATATCTGTTTGCAATAAATGCTTCACCTATATTATTCCGGTTTGCCTTGTCCGGATAGCCTGGGGTATCCCGGATCAGTCCTGATCTATGAACATCATGCGGATCTTTCAATCATGAATAAATCGAGATGACACATAACAAGAACATCCCAAACACTCTGTCCAATCCGCAGAATAAGATAGTGCACTTCCGGATCTCTCCGGACCTTTTTGTAATCCTCTGTCATACCGGAGCATCTCCCGGAACAGGTCTTACTTGATCGATCACAGCTTCTTCATAACTCCATGCGGACCTCTGAAATCTTATCTGGATCATCTCAAGACTTATATATTTAAACCCTTTACTCCGCATCTTGTGCCACATCCGGCACCACTTGATTGGCTGGGGGAACAGGATTTTCTTTGAGTCTCCCCCTGAGCCAGAGCTCACTTTTTAATTTCCGGAAGAAATATCAGCACCAGAGTCTGGTGCGGATCCAACCTCTACATTCTCTGAACTTTTCTTCACCCAAATCTTGCTCATCTGATTCCTAACTTCATCCGCATTCATCTTTTGTTTACCCTTGTCTTGATTCTGATTATACACCGGACCTCTTTTGTCCTGATTCTTGCTTCTGCAGACTTTAGCATTATGACCGGACCTATTGCAGATTTGGCAAATAACATTTCTTTGCATATTTGACTGATATCCTCTTGATCTTTTGCAGTTGAAGCACTGTCCGGAGAAGGATGAATTAATCTGATTCATTCTCTTTCTGCACTGATTAGCTTTGTGACCAAAGTGGTTGCAGCTGTGGCAGTATCCATTAAAAGATGGATATCTTTGAGCATTTGGCTGTCTTACCGGAGGTCTTCTAGGCCTGCTCCTTGGATTTTCTGATGCAAAATTCTTTTGACCGGATCCGGAGCTTTCTCCTTTCTCATATCCCAAACCATACTTGTCATCTGTCCCTTTTTGACTTCCAAGAAGAACTTCAAGTTGAGCAGAACTTATCTTGAATTTCTCTTTATATTCATTTGCTGTTTGAAGGTCTCTTTTGAGAGAGGCAATTTGATCCTCAAGTTTTTCTTCATTATCTTTGGCATCTTCAAGATCAGATTCAAGATGTCTGATAATCATGTCCATCTGGTGGCATTCTTCTGATTTTTCTTTAAGAGATTGTTTTAGATTGTCTTCAGCCTTTCTTTTTTCTTCAATCTCTTGAGTAAACTTTATAGTTCCTGATTCCATTTCATGTCTTAACATAATGACTTCTTTTGATAACTTTTCACATAACTTGGTTTGCTCAGTCAATTCTTCATTTGTATTGCTTTCTTCACTTTGTCTTGCCAACTGTTGGAGCAGCTCCTTTCTCTTTTTCATAGAGAGACTTAATTTGTCTTTTAATTCTCTCATGAATTCACCAGCCTGTTTGAGTCTTTCTTTTAATTCATTGACTTCAGAATTTGACTGTTCAAGATCCTCAAGGGCAGTCTTGAGTTGCTCCCTTAAACCATATGCATCCATTTGAACTCCCAGATCTTCCTCAAGCTGTTAGGCTCTATTAGGAGGAACTTAGCTCTGATACCAATTGTTGATAACTGAGAGGGGGGGTGAATCAGTTATCCTAATTATTTCTCTTTCTGAACTTTCTTATTAATTAATGCAGCATTGAATCAAACACAAAAACATTACCATGAAATAAGAAACACATGACACAGTATTTTTGACGTGGAAACCCTGTTAAGGGAGAAAACCACGGGGTGATTAACCCAAAAATTATTCTCTATTAGAAGAATAGGAAATTACAAAATGGCACTTGCCAATTAGGGCTCACTGCCCGAGCACACTGCTCACAAGAGGCCCACTGCCTACAAGAAGACACACTGTCTACAAAGTGATAAGAATCACAGTCTTGAACTGATTGGAAGCATCTGCATATGCTGGAGTTCAGTTCCGGTTAGGCTCAGTACACTGATCTGCTGCACTTCATCTTTCCTCTGTTCTTTATTCTGCTATCCTTTCACATACCGGATATTTCTTGCTACTTCTGCTCTGTTCTGGACTTATTCGCATATATATATTAATTCATTCACACACTTCACAACTAAATCCATCCTCTATATATATCCGCACAAGTAATTTCATCACCTTTCTAGTCGGCATCCGGAACAGTCTAGTTTCTTACAAACTTTGTTCTGTCGGCTGAATCCTTGCTCACCAAGCAATGCGGATCAAGCATATACTTGTAGATATCATTAATCATGTCGGCCAAACATGATTCATGCCTTCACAACCTTTATCATCAATAGTAACACATCCGGAAAGTAGTCTGATACTCTGTCAGTCAGTTCTTCCTCTGTTTTCACTGTCTCTCAGGAATCTGGTACTCAACTATTCATATCTTTTTCCTTGTCCATCACTGGAGGCTAAATCCTTGGAATATACCACTCAAGGTAGTCCTCTTGACTTCCCCAAATCCGCACTGCACCAAGACACTTCCTCTGAGAGATCCGGATCAATCTGTCGGACCTTGCCACATGCTCTGTTCTTGTTCACTAGAACACAACAATCTTTATTCTGACTTCCAGTAGAGACACATCATGACTTGCGGATATGTGGGATGACCTTTGTTGCCATCAATGACAACAACCATGAATCCATATAGTGTCTCTTGCCAACAAATTTCTCTATTCATGTTCAAGTTTGTGGCCCATAGCTAGCCTTGTAAGACATTCATTCTATTCTTGATCATTGGGAAAATATCACTAGAAATAGTATTCAGAGCTACAATTAATTGATGACCTGTCTAGTTTGATCACTCTAGATCTGTTCGAGTTCAAAATAGGGTATTCAGAGCTACAAGCATGGAATCAAATTAGATTGTCATCATATATTTGAGGCATAGGATATGAAAAATGTCAAAAACTACACCTCATGAGGCCCCTTTGCCTATATAGCTAGTTTGATGTATCTTTGACTCTATTATTTGAACCATACGATGCTACTGGGAAAAGGATTTAATGTATGTGAATACATGGGAATGAAATTTTAACTCTAAATTACGTATCCTATTCATTTTTCTCTATTTTATTTCTATTTCCAACTAGCATAACTTCATATATTTGAATTTAAAATACCTATATAATGAGAGCCCTTCTAAGAAAATTAAAAGATTGTTATGTTGTGTTGCACTTGTTAAAATAATCATGCATGATGTAGAACTATATATTTTAAGGGGATATATAAACCTAATTTACAATTATTTTCATGCATGAAATATGCATATTGTCGAGAGTGATTCAAAAATCATGATTAAACAAGCTTGTATAATGAAATTTATTGACAAATTTCTAAGAGTTTCATGTGCTCATGGTGGGATTGCTATCAAGCTTTCTTATATTTTCTTCGTTTCACTTTAATTAGTGTACCTCAAATCTTAGGGACTAACCTCCAAAGCTTATCTATCCTAAAGAGGAGAATTTTAACCTTGCCTTAAACATTGGCCTTGAACTATCCTTTGCCTAATTATAAGCTATAACTAAATTGGTCTTGAGATTGGCATTCCCTACCCTCAAGAACTAAGCTTACACCATAGTGTCATTAGAAAATAGCTCAGATCACCAACATGTTGATTTAATAAACAACTTGGTGAACACATAAATGACTACACACATGCATCATACTCAATCATCTAGAATATTTGAACTTATAAATACTTATTAGGCCTTAAAAACTAAACTTTATCATGACATTTTAAAATAACTCAATTCAATTAAGCTACATTAAGATAAAAGAAGATAGCCAATAACTTTATCATGACATCCATGACATCTAAAATTTCCTCCATAGAAGATAGCCTCTAATTTCATCGAATCACAATATCTTAGGATGACCTTTGAACACCAAAATGTAGGAAAATGAAACATGCAGACTACAATTAATTGATGACCTGTCTATTTCGATGATTAAGAAAAAAGTAATGTATCACCACATTGAATGAAATTATTTGAATTCAACATAAAATAAAAAGATTTTCAAATTTAGGTCCAAATATATATATATATATATATATATATATATATATATATATATATATATATATATATATATATATATATATATATATATATATATATATATATATATATATATATATATATAGTCATAGAAAACATATACATTTACAAAAATAGATTAAATTTCTTGGTACATATAATTTGGATCCTCTCTATCTTTTATTATCTCTAAAATCTTTTCATGATATTCAATAGGCAACCTCCACCTTTGTTTGGCACGTCCTCTTTTTGGTAAAGTTTTAAGATTTATTTGTGTTGCTATAACTAAGTGACTATAATGTAGAACCTTATGACTTGGCATATAATCAATAAATATAATACCATTTGTATCTATCTTTGTTTGTTGATAGTATGTGCCTTCAATAACCACTGATCTAGTAGGA
Source organism: Cunninghamia lanceolata (assembly GCA_027924645.1). Classification (NCBI taxonomy): domain Eukaryota; kingdom Viridiplantae; phylum Streptophyta; class Pinopsida; order Cupressales; family Cupressaceae; genus Cunninghamia; species Cunninghamia lanceolata. The sequence goes on along the minus strand of BSBN01000262.1, from coordinate 7,766,857 downwards.
TGCTCTTGTCCATCACCATCTGTCATTGATTCTAACAATTTGCATTTTGGTTGCGTACATCTTAGCAGATAGTAATCTACTCCTTCTGTATTGTCAGGATCTGCAAGAACAACAAAAATATCTCCTATACACACCATGTAGTAAACCATGCTCAACTTAAGTAGAATATATTATAAATCAAATGTACAAGTTAAAATTCAATTTAAAAATTTAAAATTTACTTGTACCAACTAAATCTGATACACGTTCGTAATTAGTTGAATACAAAGGATCATAGACATCAACAATGTCATTATCTTCAAAAGGGCCTGATGTGGCCACTAATTGTTTTATTTTCCATTCTGAAACATACCCATCTCTAATATTCTCACATTGTAGAGTATTTTCATTGTTCTCAATGCAATCAACACAAAAACATGATTTTTCTCTCACTTGAATTACAGGAGGCCTACTATGTCCTATTGTCATGATTTGATGCAAACTTCTAATACCACTAATTGTTTAACAATTAGGAAGAGTTGATCGATCAATATCTATAAATTTCAATCATCTAATTAAAAAGTGTATACAATTAAAAATTCAATTCATGTACACACATTGAAATTAAAAAAATTAAATTTATGTACCTTTAACTTCCCAAAAATAGCATGTGTTATATATTGAGTCACGAATGACAAAATGACTTTTGCACCATTCAACAATTTCATTTGCATTCCTTATGGCATTACCTGCAAGTTCATGTTGGTGAAATGTTAGGTTAAGGTGTTTTCTAGTTGAAAGGAAAAGATGATCTCAAAAAATATAATTAGATTTTTTTAAAAATCCAACAGGAGAAATATTGAAAATCTACAACATTGGATATATATCAAAACCACTAAATTGCATAATGGTTTAAGCTTCCACTTCTCAACACATGCAATATATTGATCTACACTTTTTTCCTAACAGGTTTAAATTCATTTAAGATATATTTAAGATTTAAAATTTGTAGTCCATATGGTATTACCTGCAAGTTCATGTTGTCAAAGTGCACACTTTACACATGCTCTAGCTCCATCATGCTCTCTTTTTCCATGTCCACTCTCATAGAAATTCTACAAAAAAATTATGTTCCATTTAATATGTTGTTGGCTTAACCAATTAAAAGTTTTTGCAGACTTAAATTGTCCTGTGAAGTTACAAACAATTTCAAATTTAAAACCAAAATATTTTAAAAAAAACTATATACATACCTACAATAGGGTAAGTGCACAAAGATGAGAGACCAAAATGGGGTCTTAAGTTGCCACTTTTTTTTTCTGAAATCAGGAAACATTGATGTTGGATGAGAAATTGAAGATAGCTACACTCAAAATTTGAAGATGGAATGAAAACAAGAGTTGTAGTGCTCCAAATCTAGTTTCTAAACTACTATTTTTTTTAAAAAATGGTTGAGATTAAGGAGTTCAAAAAGGGGGAGCAGACAAATTGGTCCTATTTTTCTCAAAAAAGCATAACATAGCGTTTGGTGTGCTCCCCCTAAAATGTTAACTTTTTTTTAGTATTTCAATAATTGCTTTAGTGAGAAATTAGGTAACACCATATAGTTTATCCCTGATTTTTCTGATAATTTTTTAATGAATAATTGATTTTTTAGTAATTTTTAAAGTGGGCACATCCTGAAAAATAAAAATTTGAGCGTGCTTCCCCCTAAAATGTTTGAAAACTATTTGAAAATCAATTTTTTTTAAATTCGTGTAGAATGGAATCTAGTTTCTAAAAATATAACTTATTTTAATTTTTGATGAATGGTTAAAAAAACAAGTTAAAAATACTAGACACTAGTTTTTGACAAAAACTGGACACACTTACAAAAGAAATTCAAGATGAAACACTAAACGTACTCAAACTGTGAAAAAAATTATATGGTTAGATAGCTAACAGAGAGCTTAAGACTATAGTGGTATTTTTTTGAGTTTTCATTGAAAAAAGTGCCATCTTGATGGGGACACGCTCCAGATTATCTCTAGATTTTGCTAAAAACTAATAAAAACATGTCAAACAAATCTCATCATAATGCAAGCACGTTATAACACGCCCATGTTATGATGAGCATAACTGGAAATACACATGCCAATTGCATTTGCTTGAAAGTTTCTATAGCCTTTTCAACAAATCCATTTTTTGCATATCTTGTAATCATTGCATTCCATTATAGAACATCTCTTTGAGGTGTTACATCTTACAATTGATATGCCTTGTCTATGCTTCCACACTTTACATACATGTCTACAAGGGCAGCTACACTTCCTATCGTCTCTCTCTATTTCTCTCCCCTCTCTACGTCCTACCCTTCTCTGAGTCTTTGCTTCCCTCCCCTCTCTACCTCCCACATGCTCTCTCACTCTCTTCTTCCCTCCCCTATCTACCTTCTACTGTCTCTCTCGCTCTCTACTTCCCTCTCCTATCTACCTCCTACCCTCTTTTTGAGTCTTTGCTTCCCTTGGCTCTCTACCTCCTACCTTCTCTCTCACTCTCTTCTCCCCCTCTGGGTGCTACCACAATAATGGGTTACACTTTCTAGGACATCCTGATTTTTGCTGAAATCACATATTTTTAGAAAATATAATGATTTAAGCCTTGAAAGGTTCCATTTAAAAGATTTTAATTGAAGAGGGTTTGATCAAACCCCCTTAGATTCAAACCCCCTTGGATAGAACCCCGCTAGTTTTAAACCATACCTATAATGGAGTCTTCTCTGCACATATCAAAATGTTGATAAAAAACAAATTTTAATTTATCTTTTCAGTGATCAAATGAATTCATTTAAAATTAATTCTTTGTAATTATGTAGTCCTTATTATAAGCTTCCCAAAAAATATAATTTTAAATATATTTAATTTGATTATTATATTTATTTTTATTTCTTGTGAATGTATGTTTTTCACCAAACATCCAGTTCTCTATTCTACACACATGGAAAATTAGTAAATTACTAGAAAAAAATTTAAAAAAATATCTATCCACTAGGTATTGATGTCCTTGTTTCAACAAAAGAAAAAAAATGAATTTTGATACATACAGAAAAAGTTATGTTTTGCGGAATACGCCTATGTCTAAATTCATTTGACTTAAAAAATTAATTAAAAAATATATATTCAAAAAAAATTATGAAACCAAATGCATACACTATATATCGGTGTTACCAATCTAAATTAAAAAGAATCAAAATTTTATCCTTTGTAAAAAAAAGGTATGTGCTATGGAATACACATCACTTTAAAAAAATGTTGTTTACTATTAAAAACTAGTTATCAAAAGAGACACAAAAAAAATTACAATTTAACTCCAAATTTAAAAAAATATATATTTAGAATCTACAAACAAAATCTCACAAATCACTAGTTCACATCATCTTCAAATTCCTAACGGTTTAGCGGCTATAGGTGTCAGAACGTGAAGATTTAGTTCAAAGTATTGATTTCAATGTCAAGTTTGGCCAAAAAGTGTAACCCATTATTGTGGCATGACTAACCTCTTACCCTCTCTCTCACTTTCTACTTCCCTCCCCTGTCTACCTCCTACCCTCTCTCTCTTCTTCCTTGCCATGTCTACCTCCTACAGTCCTCTCCCACTCTTTACTTCCATCATGTCTCTACCTCCTATCCTCTCTCTCACTCTATACTTCCCTCCCCTCTCTACCTCTCCTCCTCATTCTTCCCATCCAAAGAAATTTCATAAATTATCTTGTTTCCATTTCATTAAATCCCAATTTATATCATCATCCATCTTTACATGTCCTATTTATCTTACATTTCCATGTTCCTTGTTGACAAGGGAGAACGAGAGGGAGGAAAGGTAGAGAGGATGGAGATGGAGGGGAGAGAAACTTAGGAGAGATACCTGGTGATAGGGAGAGAGAGAGAGAGAGAGAGAGAGAGAGAGAGAGTCCTAGTTTTCTTGTTTTGGAGAGAAAGAGAGAGGATGGGTTGGGTTTATGAGTTTAGGATTGCTTAAGTTTAGGGTTTGGGGGAATCATTTAGGGTTTAGGGGTTTAGGGCTGATCAGGTTTATGGTTTATGGTTTATGGTTTAGGATTTAGGGGCATTATTTAGGGTTTAGGGGTTTTAAGAGAGAGAGAGGTTTAGAGTTGCTCAGGTTTAGGGTCATTATTTAGGGTTTATGAGCTTAGGGTTGCTTAGACCTTTAGGGGCATTATTTATGGTTTATGAGTTTAGGGTTGCTCAAGTTTAGGGTTTAGGGTTTTACGGTTTCTTAGGTTTATGGTTTATGGTTTAGGGGTTAGGGTTAAGGTTTTAGGGATTTAGGGTTGCTCAAGTTTATGGTAAATAGGGGTTAGGGATTAGAGAGAGAGAGAGAGGGGGTATCGATAGATATTGGGAGAGAACTAGGGAGATAAAGGTTTAGAGTTGCTTCCAGGGTTTATGGTTTAGAGGTTTGGGGTTTAGGGTTGCTCAGTTTTAGGGTTTAGGGGTTAGTGGTTAAGGTTTAGGGGCATTATTTAGCGTAACTTAAGGTTTATGTTTTAGGGGTTAGGGGTTAAGGTTTAGAGGTTTAGGTTAGGGTTTAGAGAGAGAGGACCAATAGGGAGATATTGAGGAGACCAAGGGGAGACATAGGGAGATAGAGGGTGAGGGACATGGCTAGAGACATAGGCAGAGAGATTGAGAGGTAGAGGGATGATAGAGACAAGGAGATAGGATTTAGGGTTGATTGGGTTTAGGGTTTAGGGGTTAGGAGTTTAGAGAGGGAGAGATATGGAGATAGAGGGTGAGGGACATGGCCAGAGACATAGCTAGAGAGATTGAGAGGTAGAGAGATGATAGAGACAAGGAGATAGGGGTTTAGGGTTGATCAGGTTTAGAGTTTAGGGGTTAGGATTTTAGAGAGGGAGAGATAGGGAGATAGAGGGTGATGGACATGGCCAAAGACATAGGCATAGAGATTGAGAGGTAGAGGGATGATAGAGACAAGGAGATAAGGTTTAGGGTTGACCAGGTTTAGGGTTTATGGTTGGTATATATGATGTATAGAATGGTGTAAATGACTAACATATTGGTGCTTATGATGTTCTGATGGCTCTTGTGGCTGGCAGAGGGTAGAATGACACCTGTGACTAGCTAGATGTAGAATGATGTTGGTGATTGATAGGTAGGTGCTACTAAGGAGCATATTGGCACATACGATATATAAAATGGTGCAAATGACTAACTGATTGGCACTATGATCTTCTAATGGATACTGGTGAGGTATTTGTTTAATTTTGATTTTTTTGGGATTATTTGAGATGGAGCTTAGATTGATTTGGGATGGAGTTGGGATGAAATGGAATGGTTTAGGGATGATGAGAGGTGAAAAGGACTAGATTTAAAACAATTTGGGAATGATTAGAATGGTTTTAGGGATGGTCTGAAGTGGTTTAGTGTTGATTAGGGAATGATTAGAATGATTTAGGAATAGTTTAGGGATGGTATTTGAGATGAAATCCAGGTTGATTGGAAAATGATTAGGGATGAATTTAAATTTGTTTGGATGTGATTTGGGATGGTGTGAAGTGGTTTAGGGCTGATTAGAAGTGGTTTAGGGATGATTAGAGATGAAATTGAATGGATTAGGGATGATTTGGGATTGATTAGGAATGAACTTGGTTGGAATGAAAGCTTAATGTTTTCATGTTTTGATGTTATAGAGATTGGGAGAGATAGGGAGATAAAGGTTTAGGGTTGCTTCCAGGTTTTATGGTTTAGGGACCTTAGGGGTTTAGGGTTTCTCATTTTTAGGGTTTAGGGGTTAGGGTTTAGGGACATTATTTAGGGTTTAGGGTTTAGGGGTTAGGGGTTAGGGGTTAGGGGTTAAGGGTTAGGGGTATAGGGTTGCTAGATTTTAGGGTTTAGGGACCTTAGGGTTTTATGGTTTTGGGACCTTAGGAGTTTAGGGGTTTAGGGTTCCTGGATTTTAGGGTTTAGGGTTAGGGGCATTATTTAGGGTTTATGATTTAGAGGTTTAGGTTTATGGTTTAAGTAGAGGGGAGAATAGGGATCCCTATCTCTATCTCTCTAGACATATGGATCCCTATCTCTTAATCTATCCCTCACTACCTCTCTCTCCTCCTCTTTAATTCTCTCCCCATCCTTCTACCTCTTGAAATCTCTCTCCCTATTTCTCTAGACATCTCTTGATCTGTTTCCCTATCGAGCTATCTATCCTCATAACCCCATCTCTTAATATACCCCTCTCTACCTCTCTCTCTTTGTATTTCCCTATCTATCTCTCCCTTGCTAGATCTATCTCCCTATATCTCTCCTCTCTATATATGTAACTCTATCTTTCTCCCTCTATAGACCCCTTTCTCTATCTCAATCCCCATCTCTCCCTTTCCCTGTCTCTATCTCCACCTATCCTCTCTCTCTTCATGTGCCTCTCTATCTCTCCATGTCTCCAAATCCCTCTTTATATATAGGATAGAGAAATGAAGAGAGAGAGAGAGAGGGAGAGAGAGAGAGAGACTATCTCATGTAGATACAAGGTTACCTTTATGTTATCATGCTTCCCAAAATGTGCTCACGTTATAATGCAATCATGTTCTTGGAAGCATGGAAAGTGGTAAAAAAGCATGTGAGATCCGTGTTTCAAACCCCACATGTCTGTTATTCCTTCTTTTCACTAGTATATCAGACAAGAAAACACTTTTCATGTTGGTTCACTAATTGAGAATCATTTTTATATGAATCCACCACCTTTTTTTGTTTTTTCAATGTAGAAGAAGTAATTTTTCATGTTTATGGAGAAAATTTGATTATTTAAATTGAAAGTTTCATGTTTCATGTGCTATTTTGTTTCAAAGCTAATTACCATTGATATATATGTTTGTTTTTTACATACATTTTACTAATCCTATTCTAGAATTATATAGAATTCATAATCAAACTTGAGAAAAACAAGAATTTTAGGATTTTGAAGCCATCTTTTGGAGAATTGGTCAACTGCAATATCAAATTCTAAGGTATATTCAATTTTAATTCACATATATATGTTCTTATGTTCTTTATGTCTTTAAATGTCTTTATGTCTTTATGTTTTGTATGTTCTTTATGTTCTAAGACATATATGTGTCTAGGTATATCAGTTAGTTCAGTCAAAGAGACTCCAAATTTGTCATGTTCCCACCTTGTTTCAGCCCTTCAAGCCTTTATTTCACCTATTTTCAGCTATACAGGAGAAAAACATTATCAAATACTTCATAAAATAATTTTAGTGAACAATTGTTTGTCATGTACTCATATTCAAGTTTATACATGGAGCCAAAATTGATTTTGGAAGACTCTTAATTTTTTCCCTAGGATGATATAGAAAGATTTATTCCTTAATACATGCATAATTCAATTCATTTGATAGAACCATGCATGAAATGATAGTTTTCTTACAAAAATGGAGGAAATTAGCACCACAAACTAGTTGACAAATTGTTACAACTCACTTTGATACCACTCAATCCATAAAAAATATGATGGAGATTATGTGTTTACTTCATCAACATAACAAAATTTTAGAGAAGAGAGTTATATATGTAAATATATGGACATACAAGCATCATGACATAAGATGATACAAAGGGAGTTACAAGGAGATAAAACACTAAAAAGGAGGTTTTCATGAGTGTAGGATAGTCATGTAAGTCTATATAACAGTCCACTATCATAGTCTATATAACCCTGCTGCCATGTATGATCCTCCTTCCATTTGAAGGTGATTTTACAATGCTATGAAAGTTATAATTTATTACAAAGTGGTCCTTCTTATTTCATCTATGTACAATGAAATTCATACATTTATACACTGTTTACAATGAATGTTCTAAAGAGTTCTCTTCCTACAACTATGCACATGCTACAGCTGAGAGAAGAGTTTGTACACATTACAATAATGAAAACCATCACTGTTATGCTATAGCATGCTACAAGTCATCTATGTTACATGCTACAACATTTATGTTACTATGGAACACAAATGTGCATGCTTACAACACCCAAAACATGTCATCACTAGCTCTTACATTCTCTATTTTCCTTGTCCTTTCTTGACCTCCAAGTGGCCATACTTCTCATACTCACCCATAGTGAGTGAAACATACTACTTGCTTGCTCTACAAGTGCAAAACTTGAACACAAATCAATCCATAGGAAAAACTTGGAGTGCTAATCAAATGCCCCTACAAATGAAAGCAACTCACACTTATCTCCTTTCCAAATCAAGTAAATACTATATCCAAGTATCATTACATATTAGACATCATTAAATATTGATGTAGACTTATGTGAGAGCTATTCTATCTTTGAATTTGATGTTTTAGTGTGCTTTTTTTCCTGTGGTTGCTTACTCTTGTGTTTGTCATTTGGGTGAATCTCTAGATGAAGCTACCAATAGTTGTTAGCTTTGTTAGCTTTGTTAGCTTTGTACATACTGAAATCAACTCAACCATAAAGCAGAATCTTGCAATGGCCCAACTAGGTGCTTAAGGGCATCATAAGGCATAAGGGCTCCAAGCTATTCCCCAACCCTAACACAAGCATACACCATGTCAATATAATGTATTCAAACCATTTTTGTCACTTTTAGTGCCTAGAAACATCAACCAATGTCTAATCCACAAATCACTCCTATCAAAAGATTTCATGCCCTTGTTTCAAGAAAAATGTGAGTTCTATGACTAACCCTCTCTAGAAATAGGCCTAATTTGGTCTAACTAACAAAGCAAGTACCCTAGGATCATTCAATAACCACTCCAAACTCCAAAACAATAGATCTATATGTCATAAAACTTCAAATTCAACCATTGGTTAGTATAGCCATGCTCATCTAGGGTGCAAAGTAGAAAACCCTTCATTTCTTCACAAATAAGGGGGTTTAATGAAAATCTCATATCCACTCCAACCCAGAACAAACTAACACTTGATTCACCTTTAAATAGGCCTACATATGCTATAGGAACACTTACTTGGCTAGGTTGTATTCAAATTCACAAAGAACCACTATTTAGCCACCCTTTCCACTTGGAAAATGCATGAAAATGCCCTTAGGGCATTACACAAAACCCTCTTAGACTCCTTCCCTGCACAAAACCTTCCACATTCATGTTCGTCCTCCTCTCTTCTATTCAAACTAGATTCAAGTGTATATGTGTGTCCAAATGCATACTCCATGACTTATGTATGTTCAAGTTATCTTGATATGAGGTGTCTTATTCAGAAGTTTGTAAAACCTTCTTATTCATTCTAACTATGCTATTCATTGTCATTATAAAATTTCTAATGATCATTGTCTTATTCTTCATGCTTGTAGAAATCATCATCATGTCGAGGAAACAAGCAAAGACTCTAACACCAGAAGAGCGTGAAGCTGAGAATGAGAGGAAAAGAGAAAGATTGAGGTGAATTCGGGAAAGTAGGAAATTGTCAACCATACAAGAAGATATTCCACCATTGCTAATTGAAGAGGAACATGACATGTCTAATGAAGCTAAGAGAGAGATGGAATTGGCAGCACAAAGGGAACGAATGCAAAACCTTTGTACAATGAGGAGAGTGAATCTCCAAGTTGAAGGAACACCATCATTATCTTCTCAAATTGGAGACACTCCATCTTTCATAGGTGAAGTAGAAGGCACACCATCATTATCTTCTTGAATTGGAGACACTCCATCTTTCACAAGTGAAGTAGAAGGCACATCTACATTTTCTTCTCAAGTTGGTCACACGCCATCATTCACACCTCAAGTTGAAGGTATGTCATTTTCACCCTTTTCACCTCCCATTGAAGGTATGTCATCTATCCCATCTCAAGTAAATATTGAAGAAATTCCTAATGTTCAATCTACTTTACCAAATAAAATGACTCCTAGAATTTTGCATAGGAGGCCTAAGTTTCTAATTGATATTGATGAGAATGTATTGGAGCCCATGCAGGATAAGATTCTCATGTGCACTTGCCAAAGATATGCTAATAAGATATGGAAATTATTCTTTGAGAATTTAAATGAAACCAAAAGATGTCAACTCTTTGTTGAACGGATGAGAAATCTAAAATTTAGGCCCACTATGAAGATTCTTGGCCTAAGAACATCGAATGCATCAAGTGAAAAATCAATTGTTAAGAATCTAATGAGTGCGTATGAGAGTGTGGGTTCCACCTCACACACCAAGGATAGTAATGTCACACGACGTGTCATTACATTGACAATTGTAAGCCAACAAACAAAAAAAGATTGCCCCATTAGAAAGACAAGTCAACAAATAAAAATAAATAGAAACACTCTAATGAGAGATGTTGGAAGACATCAAAGAGTTCAAGATCCAAACACTAATGAATTGTGGGCATTCTCTGGGAGACTCCCACAGAAAGACAAAGTTGTTGTCAAAGCTTTAAGATCACTAATTGAAGACTTTTGGAAGAATTTCACAAGGGTATCTCCGAATCAAAGGGATGTGGTGAGAAGGAGAATCAGTAGTCAAAACCGTGAGCCACATCCAAAGCATTTTTTGGATATGACTCAAACACAATTTTTTGGTAAATTTCTAGAGAAGTGTCGTCAAATTAAAATTTCTCAAAGATATTTTGAAATGCTAAAACCTTTCTTTGTCAAAATAAATCACACATGCACTACTTGTTGTTGTAGATTACATATTGAATTTTCTAACCATTTTGATGTTTATCGGTCTATATGTTTGATTTGCATGCTAATAATGTTTTGCAAGATTGTCGCATTCATGCCCCCCCAACTACCTCAAGAGACTTCATATCAATGATTTTATGTGATAGAGAGGAGGGTCAATTATTCTATAGGAAATTATGCTTGGATGGCACATGTCAGCATTGTGGTGGCTTGCAACATATGTCAATATGTGAACATATGGAAATAACACATGCAGTTGAAAATGAACTAGTAGAGTTCGACAAGTATAAAACAGTGGCATACAACACAAGAGATGGTAAAGAACCAAAGAGGTGTGAATATGTTATTCAGAAGATTCCAATGTATTAGTTTATGCCTATATTTCGTGACAACATATTGTATGAGTATGTAATACATGCCCATAGAGCTCGATGGTTGGACTTGCAATTCAAGTTATGCAGGGGCACATTTCCAATTGGTAGCATTGTTTTAGTCATCAACTTTGTAGAGAACCATAGTCTACAACCACAGTGTGAGGTGTAATCCCAATATTATAACTCGACATAGGTTTCCATATTTGTGCACATCGTATTCATTCATGCGAATGATAGTATAGAGGATGACATAAAGATCATAAGGGAGAATCATTTTTATATAAGCGATGATCGTACACATTTCACAGAGTTTGTGCAAGGTTATTTTTAGGTGTTCTACAATGATCTGGCCAGAAGGGGCATATCATTCAGTCAGCATATCATATGGTGAGATAACTGTGCATCACAATTCAAGAACTCATTGAATTTATATTGGCTGAGTAGGAGGCATAATATTACAGGTGTTTAACATATGTAGAAATTTTGTGAGGCCGAGCATGGAAAGGGGGAGCATGATGGTGTAGGAGTGTGTATCAAAAGAGCCATAGCACGAGAACAGTTAAAGTATAAAGACAATGCAACACTGACATATGCAAAATCAATCGTCGAGTGGTGTAATGCTTCGATGGGTCTAGGTAATCAAGGTAAGTCTTCAGTTTGTAAGTTTTTTTGGTTGATAGATGATACTAACATTGTACCATATGAGGACTATTGTACACTAACAAGATCAAGTGAGCTACACTCTATCAAAAGCTTAATTGTAGGTTCATGGAGTATACATACGTGAAAGATGGTGTGCTTTTGTTTTGCATGTACAATTCAATTCTGGAATGAGTGTGAGTTAAGGGAGTGGGTTGATGAATGGCAGTTCAGTTATCTTTGCCCACTTGACATGTATCGACCCTTGATGGCACTGGGATTGACAGAGATGGAATCATCAGTTGACTTTGAACAGATATCAAATCTAGTTCAACCAGGTAATATATCTACTTGCATAGTTAAATTTGAAATTCCTAATGTTATCTTAAACTTTGTAGTATTTTTGTAATGTTGATTAATTTCATCTAATTTGCCGCACATATCATTGTAGGGCATGTTTATGCAGTTATTACAAATGAAGATAATGAAGAGGGAATAGATTATTACTTGTGTCGTTGTGTTGAGGCCAAAATGAAATTGGAGGCCCCAATTACAAATGGAGAAAACATCAAATACCCTACAGGCTTAGTGGTTGCTACTGGAACATGGCTTAGAAGGTGCCCACATAAGAGTGTTAATGTTTGGTTGTTTAAGGACTTTGACATGCATCGGAAGATTCTTCATTACTCCAACATTTTCATGGAAACCAATGTTCATTTGATACAATATCGAGGTAGACCTTTGAACAAGACCTTGTGGAAGGTGCGTGACTCTGACCATGAGGCCATACTTGACACAATAAAGAGTAGAGAAGACGTAGATGGTTCGTTGGATTAATTTGTAAGTATGCATAAAACTTTCTTAGATGGTTACTTGTACTTTGTTTTGTATATAAATAGTAGTATGAATTGCTTCCCTCCAGTATATTTATGTTTAGTCAATTTTACTTTTTGATGCTTCTCACAGGAGGTCACAACTCTAGTCCATCCAACTACGGACAAAGAAGCTCGAGAAAAGATGATGGAGATTGATCATCAGATGGTGGTAAGTGATCAATTACATAAGTGATTTTATATATTTCATGTACATTTTGTTATAGTAATGTGTATATTGTTTGATTGTATTAACAGGTGGAGCTACATGAACTTGAACTGTCGAAGAGGTCTACTCAACGACAGAGAGAGGATGAGGTTAATATGATGATAAATTATCCTTGAGTAGTAGTATGAACTATGGGCAGTGAAGGCCTCATGTTTTGTTTGATTTGTTTCATGAGGTTAGATCTAAGTAATGGATGAAGTTGATCCTAATTAGTCTTAATCCTATTCACTCATGTTTCACTCATGTCATATCAAGATTCATGTGAAAGGGTTTGCATGTTAGTTCATAACATTCATATTTATCATGTTACAATAGTAGGACATAGTTGCTTATGTCATTGGTTCATGCCATTGGATCATTAGATTTTGGTTGTGCTTCTTCATCATAACATGTCATGATTTCAAGAGTTAGATTGGGTTGTGGTTCTTCCTCATGATAGGATTTAATTCATGACTTCATACTTCTTTGTCCTCCATGTCTTCAGTGTTCTTAGTGTCTTCATGCTTTTAGGAGTTAGATTGGGTTGTGGTTCTTTGTCATGTTTGGAAAGGTGCTAGGAGTGACATTTTGTATTCCATAGCTCATGGGGCTGAACAGACTTTGCTAATGCATCAGAGTGGGTGGGTAAATGCCAAGGGAGGTCTCATTTCATGTGCCAAGTGTTGCATTTGTTCGGGGCAGCAGGCTACCAGCAAAGTCCCTTAAGCGCCCTAAGAAGAAAAAATTGCCAAACTTTGACGGGATAGCTCTCAGAATTCATGGTAGTTGGGAACATTTTATTTGGACCTAAAGGTGCATGTGGGGTCCATTTATAATAACCTCTCTTAGTTTCGTTCAACTCTTGTCTATTTGACCGTGCCAAAATCAAACACATTCTTGCAAAATGCTTCAGTTTCATGCAGTGGAAAGGTGCTAGGAGTGACATATTGCATTCCATAGCTCATGGGGCCAAATAGACTTCATCGACACATTAGGGTGGGTGGTTAAATACCAGGGGAGGTTTCGTTTCGTGTGCCAAGCATCACATTTGTTTGGGACAACAGGTTATCGGCAAAGTCCCTTAAGCACCCTAAGAAGAAAAAATTACCAAACTTTGACAGGACAGTTCTCAGAATTTGTGGCAGATGGGAACATTTTATTTAAACCTACAGGTGCATGTGGGGTTGATCTAAAATAACCTCTCTCAGTTTCATTCAACTCCTGTTCATTTGACCATGCCAAAATCAAACACATTCATGCAAAATGCTTCAGTTTCATTCTGTGGAAAGGTGCCAGGAGTGACATTTTGCATTCCATAGCTTGTGGGGCTGAATAGACTTTGCTAATGCATCGAGGTGGGCGGGTAAATGCTAGGGGAGGTCTCATTTCATGTGCCAAGCATCACATTCATTCGAGGCAGCAGACTACCCACAAAGTCCCTTAAGCGCCCTAAAACAAAAAAATTACCAAATTTTGATGAGATAGTTCTCAAAATTTGTGGCATCTGGGAATGTTCTGTTTGGATCTACAAGTGTACGTGGAGTCCATCCACAATAACCTCTCTTAGTTTCATTCAACTCCAGTCTGTTTGACCGTGCTGAAATCAAACACATTCTTGCAAAATACTTCAATTTCATGCTGTGGAAAGGTGCTAGGAGTGACATTTTGCATTCCATAGCTCGTGGGGTCAAACGGACTATGCCAAAATTTTGGGGTGGGAGGGTAAATTCTAGGGGAAGTCTCATTTCGTGTGCCAAGCATCGCATTTGTTCAGGACAGCAGGCTACCAGCAAAGTCCCTTAAGCACCCTAAGATGAAAAAATTGCCAAACTTTGACGGGATAGTTCTCAGAATTCATGGCATCTGGGAACATTCTATTTGGACCTACAAGTGCACATGGAGTCCATCTAAAATAACCTCTCTTGGTTTCATTCAACTCCTATCCGTTTGACCATGCTAAAATCAAACGCATTCTTGCAAAATGCTTCAGTTGCATGCTGTGGAAAGGTGCTAGGAGTGACATTTTGCATTCCATAGCTTGTGGGGCCGAACGGACTTTGCCGAAGTGTTAGAGTGGGTGCGTGAATTCTAGGGGAGGTCTCATTTTGTGTATCAAGCATCGCATTTGTTTGGGATATCAGGCTACCGGCAAAATCCCTACAGCGCCCTAAGACAAAAAAACTGCCATACTTTGACGGGACAATTCTTAGAATTTGTGGTAGTTGGGAACATTTTTTTTGGACCTACAGGTGCATGTGGATTCCATCTACAATAACCTCTCTCAGTTTTGTTCAACTCCTATCCATTTGATCATGCCAGAATCAAACACATTCTTGCAAAATGCTTCAATTTCATGTAATGGAAAGCTTGCCAGGTGCCATATTTTTTGTTCTACTCATCATGGGGCTGAATGGACTATACCAACATGTTAGGGTAGGTGGGTAAATTCTAGGGGAGGTCTCGTTTCATGTGCCAAGTGTCTCAGTTGTTCTGAGCTACAAACTACCGGTAAACTCAAAAAGTGCTAGATCTCGGTAGCTTCCAGGCCAAAATGACTGGGACGCTTGGCACATGAAATGAGACCTTTTATAGAATTTAGCCACCCACCCCAACGTGTTGGCACATTCTGATTGGCCCCACGATGAGTAGAACAAAAAATATGGCACCTAGCAACCTTTCCACTGCATGAAACTAAAGCATTTTGCAAGAATGCGTTTGATTTTGGCACGGTCAAACAGTCTAGAGTTGAATGAAACTAAGAGAGGTTATTATAGATAGACCCCACATGCACTTGTAGGTCCAAATGGAATGTTCCCAGCTACCATGAATTCTAAGAACTGTCCTATCAAAGTTTGGCATTTTTTCCATCTTAGGGAGCTTAAGGGACTTTACTGGTAGCCTACTGCCCCGAACAAATGTGACACTTGGCACATGAAATGAGACCTCCCTTGGCATTTAACCACCCAACCCAATGCATTGGTGAAGTTTGTTTGGCCCCATGAGCTATGGAATGCAAAATGTCACTCCTAGCACCTTTCCATAGCATGAAACTGAAGCATTTTGCAAGAATGCGTTTGATTTCAGCACGATCAAACAAACTGGAGTTGAATGAAATTGAGAGAATTTATTGTGGACATACTCCACATCCACTTGTAGGTCCAAACAGAACATTCCCAGCTGCCACAAATTCTGAGAAACTATCCCTTCAAAGTTTGGCAATTTTTTCTTCTAAGGGTGCTTAAGGGACTTTGCCAGTAGCCTGCTGCCCCGAACAAATGTGATG
The DNA here is from genome assembly GCA_027924645.1 of Cunninghamia lanceolata. Lineage (NCBI taxonomy): Eukaryota > Viridiplantae > Streptophyta > Pinopsida > Cupressales > Cupressaceae > Cunninghamia > Cunninghamia lanceolata. Next base: position 7,750,812 of record BSBN01000262.1, on the reverse strand, counting down.
CTTGACACATGAAACAAGACCTCTCCTAGCATTTATCCACCCACCTCGATGCGTTAACCAAGTTTGTTTGGCCCCACAAGCTATGGAATGCAAAATGTCACTCCTAGCACCTTTCCACAACATCAAACTGAAGCATTTTGTAAGAATGCATTTGATTTCAGCACGGTCAAACGAACATAAGTTGAACAAAAGTAAGAGAGGTTATTATAGATGGACCCCATATGCACCTATAGGTCCAAACTAAACATTCCTAGCTGCCATGAATTCTGATAACTATCCTGTCAAAGTTTGGCAGTTTTTTCATCTTAGGGTGCTTAAGGGACTTTGTCGGTAGCCTGGTGCCCCAAACGAATGTGATGCTTGGCACACAAAACAAGACCTCCCCTGGCATTTAACGGCCCACCCTAATGCGTCGGTGAAGTCTATTCGGTCGCACGAGCTATGGAATGCAAAATGTCACTCCTAGCACCTTTCCACAGCATGAAACTGAAGCATTTTGCAAGAATGCATTTGATTTTGGCACGGTCAAACAGATAGGAGTTGAATCAAACCGAGAGAGTTTATCATAGACGGACCTCATGTGCACCTGTAGGTCCAAATGGAATGTTCCCAACTGCCATGAATTCTAAAAACTGTCCCGTCAAAGTTTGGCAATTTTTTCTTCTTAGGGCACTTAAGGGACTTTGTCGATAGCCTGCTGCCCTGAACAAATGCCATGCTTGGCACATGAAATGAGACCTCCCTTGGAATTTACTCACCCACCTTGATGCGTTGGCAAAGTCTGTTTGGCCCCACAAGCTATGGAATGCAAAATGTCACTCCTAGCACCTTTCCACAACATGAAACTGAAGCATTTTGCAAGAATGCGTTTGATTTTGGCAGGTTAAATAGACAGGAGTTGAATGAAACTGAGAGAGGTTATTATAGATAGATCTCACATGTATTTGTAGGTCCAAACATAATGTTCTCACCTACCATGAATTCTGAGAATTGTCCCGTCAAGGTTTGGCATTTTTTTCTTCTTAGGATGCTTAAGGGACTTTGCCAATACCCTGCTGCCCCGAACAAATGTGACACTTGACACATGAAATGAGACCTCCCTTGGTATTTACCCACCCACCTCAATGTGGTGGCCAATTCCATTCGGCCCCATGAGCTATGGAATGCAAAATGTCACTCCTAGCACCTTTCCATTGCATGAAACTGAAGCATTTTGCAAGAATGTGTTTGATTTCAGCACGATCAAACAGATAAGAGATCAATGAAACCAAGAGAGGTTATTATAGATAGACCCTATGTGCACCTAGAGGTCCAAATGAAACATTCCCAACTACTATGAACTTTGAGAACTGTCTCGTCAAAGTTTGACAGTTTTTTCATCGTAGGGTGCTTAAGGGACTTTGCCGGTAGTCTGTTGCCCCAAATGAATGCGATGCTTGGCACATGAAATGAGACCTTCCTTGGTATTTACCTGCCCACCTTGACATGTCAGTGAAGTCTGTTCAGCCCCACGAGCTATGGAATGGAAAATGCCACTCCTAGCACCTTTCCACAACATGAAACTGAAGCATTTTGCAAGAATGCGTTTGATTTCGGCATGGTCAAATAGACAGGAGTTGAATGAAACCAAGAGAGGTTACTATAGACAGACTCCATGTACACCTGTAGGTCCAAATAGAATGTTCCCAGCTACCACAAGTTCTGAGAACTATCCGATCAAAGTTTGGTAATTTTTTCTTCTTAGGGCACTTAAGGGACTTTGCCGGTAGCCTACTGTCCTGAACAAATGCAATGCTTGGCACACGAAATGAGACCTCCCCTAACATTTACCTACTCACCCTGACACAGACAAAATGAGAGCTCCCCTGGGACATGGAACAAGACCTCGATGTGTGTGAAGGTTTTATACATGTTTACAATATTTCCAGTCAATCATAATTGAATTTCAACCCGTTTGATCATTGGGTAACCTCCTTATTACATGATTTGTTAAGTTGAAAAAGCAACTTCTTACCAGTACTTACATTATTAGACTTTTTGTTTGACAACAACATAAAACATGACTCCAAATACAAATGACATTGGTCATTTGACCTTATTACATGCAAAATGACGACACAAGACTTTCAACTTGTCCTATGATGTCCTAGGACCTTGTTATGACATGCTCCTTGCCAAGATTGGCTATGGCTTAGGTGTTCTTGCACCATGAAAAATGTTTCAATGGTGTTGAGTCATCCTCCTTACCTACTACATCACCCTTGTAGACATGTATGCAAAGTGTGGAAGCATAGACAAGGCACGTGAACTGTTTGGCATGATGCCCCAAAGAAATGTCACCTCATTGAATGCAATGATTGCAAGATATGAACAAAATGGATTTTTTGATAAGGCATTAGCAACTTTCAAGCAAATGTGATTGGTGGGTGTAAAGCAAAATTCCACAACCTTATCTAGTATCATCCTTGCCTATGCCAAAATGGACATCCATCAAAAGGATAAAACATATGGGAATTTTGTTAGATGATGTAGTTGCAACTGCCCTCAAAGACATGTATGCAAAGTGTGGAAGCATAGACAAGGCATATGAACTATTTGGCATGATGCCTCAAAGAAATTTCACCTCATGGAATACAATGATTGCAAGATATGAACAAAATGGATTTACTAATAAGCCTTTAGAAAGTTCCAAGAAAATGTAATTGGCAAGTGTAAAGCCAAATTCCAAAACCTTAGAAATGGTATGTTTGGAGCACAATATAGACATCCATCAAAGCATAAAGGATATAGGAATTTTTTCAAATCTCATAGTTGTAAGTACTCTGTAAGACATGTATGCAACTTGTGTGGAAGCATATATAATGAACATGAACTATTAGATGCAATGCCTCAAAGAAATGTTTTGTCATGGAATGCAATGATTACAAGATATGCACGAAATGGATTTTTTATAAGGCTTTAAAAACTCTCAAGCAAATGCACAAAAATAAATTTCAACCATTTACACAAATTTTGGCACATCTAAAACCAAATTGCACAACCTTAACCAACTTCCTCCTTGCCTATGCTATAATGGGATCTAGAGAACATGGTGTGGACAACCATCAAAGCATAAATGATATAGGAATTTTCTCACCTATATTGTATTTGCAAAGTTGCCCTTGTAGACACGTATGGAAAGTATGGAAGCATAGACAAGGCACGTGAACTATTTAAAATGATGCCTCAAAGAAATGCACAATTCAACAGAATTCAATGATTGCAAGATATGCACAAAATGGATTATTTGAAAATGATTCATAAACTTTCAAGCAAATGCAATTCACATTTCTAAAACCAAATTCCTGTAACAATAATTGATTATCATATTAAATATTTAATATAAACTATCATATATACATAATGTCATGAACATAATATCTAGTTTATATAAAAAACCATATAGGCATGTCTAAATAAAGCCATATAGGCAGATATAAAAAAATATACATCGGATTAACATATAAAAGTATGTATACAAAGCCATCTAGGCATACAAAAAAGTTCCCCAAAACTAGTTTCCTATGGACTTTTAGGAAATAATCAGTGGCCCTTCTTTGAATATGAAGATGGAGAGCCAGTCAGTGACACATCCTCTCTCTACCGTTGAGTAGACCTCTTCAAATAAAGTTCATCCAACTACACCTTTTAATACAAACAAACAATAGGTGCATTAGTATAAAAAATGTATGAAATATATAACATCACATATGTAATTGATCACTTACTACCAACTGATGATCGCTCTCCATCATCTTGACTAGATCTCTTCATCCGTAGTTGGATGGACTGGAGTTGTGACCCCCTGTGAGAAGCATCAAGAAGCAAAATTGACTAAACATAAATATCATTTATGTACATCAAATTACATGAGATAAAAAAGAAATACAAAATTATGATATTTTCATGTTATTGGCTCATACCTCAGTCAAAGGATTTGTAGACATCATGGCTGTATCAATGCCTATCTGCACTGACTCACAAAGATGAGGAGGAGTCTCCACTATATTCAACATCTAAAAATCAAGTTCAAGATTATTAAAACAAAATAAATACATAACATTATTTTAAAAATGCATAATGATTAGAAATAGTTAAATTTACCTCAGTAAAAGTGGTGGTTTGGCATCCAGGAGACTAAGGAAACTATGTAGGTGCTGGTGATTGTTGAAATCATCAAATCAAGTCACAAAATAATATTACCATTGACATATCTACAATAATTATGAATATGTGATAAATTACATACCTACTGACTTGACCTCTGCTCATAAGCCATCAATGGATGGCAAATAGAGGCAGGATGAAGACTCTAACCAAGGAATTTCATTGTGCAAACAATTACATACATTATTTTTGACTTATAATATAGATAATCATATAAAATTAATTACAAATTTCAAATAACAATATACTAAATCAAGATGAAACTTGTAACAAATTACCTGAGAGTCAATACCAAATGTATGTTGTAAGAGATCATCACTGAGAACAAGATCATCCGATATGTCCTGCCCATGTGTCGCAGCATGCTACCCCAGTGTCGCAAAGTCCTATCGTGCCTTCTGCGTCCCATAATCACACAGGTTCCCATATGTACTGCACAAATGTGGGGACACATGATGCCTACTACTCTCACCCTCATCATCGTGGGTCAAATCATTCGCATACTATGATAGAGTTTGGGTGAGAGTAGTCAGTGAATGTAAAGTCTCCAGCTCAACACTCTCCTTCAAAGCCAAAGGGAGTGACCTACGTTTGGCCTCCCTTGGGGTATAGGCACTTGCTATTCATCTCACTGAGCCCCGGGTCTATCTTGGGTAGAGCCACCACCTCTACCCTAGAAATCACGAATATCAAAATAATTCAAAATCTTGTTGAGGACGAACTCGCAATAGAGTTTCCTCAAAAAATATTGTGGGACCTCATCATTGTTGCATGGCCGCTCATTGAAGACCATGTACAATCTATCCAAAAAGATTTGGGATATGTCTTCATTCCTACACCAGTGTATAGGAAACCATTTGCAAGTTTCCTCTAATGTTTGGCCAGTTTTGGGATTAGTAAATTGTGTACATAATTGAGATGTTGTAATTTTTTCCTTCTTCACTTGTTCATATGTCAACTTGTCAGCATAATATTTCTAACTCCTCTCCCTATAGTCTTGGAAATCGGTGATTTGTTTTGTCACCAAATGCATGTGGGAAACAATCTCCTGTAGTGATTTTGCAAGTGCCCTCCTATGCTCAATGGTTCCACTTAGATTGTTTAGAGTTTGAATAATAGTTTCAAGATGTTTCTTGTTTTCTTCTATTATCCCTAAGTAGTGTTCTTGATTATCCCTTACATGAAAAGAAGGTGAAGGTGGGTTTTGAGGGTTTGGAGGGTTTTGGGGGTTGTTTTCACCCTCCTCAACTGGATTTAGATTTTCTGCTTCTCTAATAACTATAAATGCACTATAAACATAAATCAAACATTGCAAAACTAAAAAATTGATCTAAAGCTAACAAATTCAGAGAACCTTCTTCCTGTGTTGGAGCCTCCAAATTTGCATGACGATGTCTTTGGCGATGGTGTGGCATTGTGAATTTCTTGTTTTCTCACTTGCAATTGATTGCATCTCTTTTTTATCAACACGAGCATGTTTTGCTTGCTTTCTTTGCTACTATCAATAACCTAGCCATAGGTGAATGTGCAGAAAATGCTTTTTTTTCTTTTATTAAAAGAAAAACACGAGTGGGTTATAACGCGCTCATGTTTTTCATTAATTTTGGAGATGGTGATGACTTTTTGGTCCCCCATCTCCTTGCATTTACCCAACATATTTAAGTAATTGAACAATTGAAGTCTACAAGTTAATTACACAAATAAATATAATATAATTTTAAAAAAAATTAAATCAACACTTACCAGCACATCCATTAGACCATATCCAATGTTGTGAAGCATCTATTTGACATTGTCTCAAGTCTTCAAAAAATGTTGCAAAACAATGGGCTACATAGCTTCCATCATGACCTATATCATCATTGATATAAAAGTGAACCTCTTTGATGATAATTCATTCATCTTTCCTACTTTGTACACCATCCACATTTTCTTCGACATGCGTATAAGAAACTTGTACAAATATTGCAACTTACTTTGAATGATAATATTGACTTTGAATCTCACTTTGAGGACTAAATGTATAATTCTCAAAAAAATCAACAATAGAGAGAATACAACCTGGTGGAAAGCAATTCTTTGAGTCATGAAATTGCTTAGCTTTCCATCTAGCACCATGACAATGTTCAATATGTGGATATATGATATTGCAAAGTTTATTCATAAACTCATTGTAAGACAATTCACTCTCTTTGAGAACAATTTTTTTGCTCTCAACTCCTGACTTTGTTGAGTACTTCTCATATTCAAATCTCTTCCACATAACTTGCATTGAATGATCAATATTGTCAACCTGTACAACATTCTTCAAATTTCCACAATCATTACATATATTTATTATACAATGTACTTTGAATTCATCTGAATCTTCCAATTGTTTACATAGAAGAGACTTCACAAATTGTGTTGTACTTCCAGAGATGACTATATTTGGATTAATTACTGCCATATCTTTTTTATATGACTGTAGGTGTAGATGAAATTTGACATGATTTCAACAAGTCTCATGTACCTTATTTATACATACAAAACTTGGTCATAGTCTCTCAAACATCCTTTGACAAATATTCACCTCTAAAAATTCTTGCTTGAATGCTTCAAAAAGTTCACTTAGTGTTGTATCTATAAAATGTTTTGGATGTGAAATTTTTGTACCATCTTCACCTTTTATCTGTATAGTGTTCCTTCTATTGGAAGAAACACAAGAGTGGCTGGTCTAATATTCAATCACATGTTCCTTTACATCTTCTGAGATTCTATCTTTTTTGGGAACCCTACAAATATTTACCCAATTATTCTCAACATTTCCATCCAATCTATTTCTCTTTGTAATATATCTTTGAGTAGTTCTCCTAGAAACATTGAGTAATTGGGAAATTGCTTGAACTTGTCTTCTATGTGATAATTTCTTACTAGAAATTATAGTCATCAATGCTCTACGTGCAACAGTTAAATCAACAGCTCGACTCTTGCTTTCAATAGAATTCAATGCTTCTTATAGGTTTTCAACTATTGTTTGCTTTAATGAACCTGATGACTTTTTCTTATTATCAACCCCTAACAACTCCAAAAAGGGGTCATATCTTTCCTCTTAAATAACTTTGCAAATAACTATGCTCTTCCAATTATAAACTTATTTTCAAAAAATTTGTCCCATATTTTTTTAGAGTGTAATTTTACTATGCTTTTAGATACCATATCTTTAGATGAAATATTTTTAAAAAGAGAATCCTCGTCCATCTCCATCAAATTTTCCATACCAAGGAAAAAATTTCTATCACCACCTTCAATTTGTTCTGGTACCTAGTCCCTGCCAAAGGCAGGAGACTATAGTTTTCACATCTCTAAAATAGTATTAGTTTTTCTCAAAGAATGTGCATGGAACAATATATTGATCTCTAGGCTATAGTTTGTGCTATTCTCCCCTCGCTATGCAACCATTTTGCCATGCAGCCATTGGGCGCCAATTTTCCCTAGAGTTTTTTTATTGTGGAGGAGAGAGGATTGTGGTTACTGGAAGCACTTTCCCGTGCAATCATTGGTTGTGAATTTCCCTTGGGTTTTTTAATTGCAGAGGAAAGATGGATGATTTACATGGCTTTAGACATGTCCAGGTTGAGAGCTAAGTGTTGTTTGCAAGACAGGTGTGGGGGAACCTGTCTGTGTGTAAGGATTTTGAAGAACCAGTGTTCTGAGGCACTGCACTGGGCGACTTCCCAAAAAAATAGGCAAAAAACTTTATTTTCTGCCATGCATTGTTCTAAATGTTTTACTTTCATTGTTTGTGCTAGCGGGAGACATTTTGGCGTTTGTCTGGTAGGGTTTCTTTGGTCGTATTATGTTATGTTGGGCTAAGTTTCCTGTTGTTTTTCGTTTGTTTGATTGTGGTTATGGGTCTAATTTGTTTTCAGGCTTTTGCAGGGTATCTTTTGTGTGTGTATCTAACGTTGTTTCTGATTTTATGCAGCTTTCTCTGGGTATTATTTTCCCATCTTTGTCAAAAGGAAACTCTACCATTTGCTTAGAAGCACCCATTTTTCCCATTTTTAGATTTGCCATGTTGCTCCCATTTTAAACTCCTTCAATTGAATTCCATTTACAATTTCATTTTCCCATGTATATGTCTTCTAAATGGAATGTTGCTATGCCAAGTGCATACCCATATGGAGTATTGTTGAAATCACGTAACCTTCTCTAGGGTTTGGATCCGGTGCCTCGTTAGGTTGGATGGATTGTTTGCGCTCATGTTTCAAATGGTAGATAGAATTGTCCAAAACCCTAAGGTTGACATTCGCTGCATTGTGCTATCTATTTGGGAGCTACTTGTCTCTGTTGAATTACAATACAAGATTTCCAGAGTAGCAGCCTGTAGAGCACCAACAAGCATATGCAAAAACACTATCAAACTAGACATGTTACATGCCTGTTTCACTTACATAAAACATTGTCTGTAGTAGGTATTACAAAGACTAGCCCAAACATCTTTGTCCACACATCCTCTACCTTTTCGATAGGATGCTTTGTGTCAATGTGAGTCTCTAGCTTACCCTCCTTGGCTAAATCAACCAGTAGTGAAAGGTCATCTTGGATGCTTGAAACAAATAACGGCACAAGTTGTTGTTTGGGTAAAGTCACTTTATGTAAGAAACTCATAGATAATGATGTTAGATAATGAAGTCTAGGGACGCATATACATTCCCGTATTTCCACGGGACCAATGTGTATTTCTAGTTATCCTTTAGACCCTAAGCCATTGGAAATAAATAACATTGACAAGAGCATCCCATGTCCAGCTTAATATTCATATTTAAATCAGCGATGCCTATGACCCATCAAATAGTGTAACTTGAAGTAGAAGATGAACTATGTTTTGTTTTAACCTATCCACTATCCAATGATATTGGGCTCGGTTACAAAGATATTTACAATCATAAGCTAATTTTGAAAAAATATTTGGCCTTTGAGAATTTTATTTATAAATCCTAGCTCATTTCCTTATTTCTGGATGAATTTCTGCACTTCCTTTTGAGCCTCTTTTCTACATGATTCCAATCACCACCTTTCTTCTCTACTTGCCTTCCCCGAACAAAAATAAGGTTCTTTCAGTGGTCAGGGTAATTGCTAAGTGGTAGCACATGATTTTAGGGTGACATTTCATGTCCTCTCATTTATAGACTGATATATGTTAAAATTATCATATTGTTTTGGAAATGATTGTGTTTATATTGATTGATTTAGGGGTGTAACTATGCAAATGTTGTGAATTGAATTTTATTTATCTTTGAGATTAAATATCACATCAACTTCAATTTTGGTTTCCCAATTTAAACCTTGTGAAAGTTGAGATTTATATTCACTGTATTTTATATGAATTTTATCCTTGAGAGAAAATATTGGAAGACAAAGTTTTATCATATCCATGTTCTGAGTAGAGTATATCCGTATCTAATTTTTGCATTGTTATTGTGATCATCTCGGTTCTTCCATGTTGCTTTCTCCTCTCAAAATATTATATCACCCTCATATTCAAGTTGTGCTAATATGGTTATCACTTGGATGATATTTTGCTTGATTTCTTGGAGAGTCTTAGGAATTGGCAGTGAAAATTTAGATAAGTAAACAAGTTCATCTCTAATCCCTTCCTCTGATTAGTAATATATTTTAGAAGTACTTTTTCAATGACATTTTAACATATTGAGAATCGATTGAAGTGTTTCTTACCAATTTTTTTTTAAAATCTAAAAATGCATTTTCCCTATTGAGCATTGAAACTAAATCTTGAAAAAAAAAGTTTTTTAAAATTGTGTATCTAGTTGTAAGTTACCAATAGACCCATTTGTGTTGACTTGTAGCTTTCCCTAGAATAAAGTTATCTCAAAAGCCTAGCCTGGGTAATTGAAGACTCTAGGAAATTCATTTCCTTATAAGAGAGTATTGACATAAACTAATGTTGGTGTGATAAAACATACCATCAACAATACCATTAAAAGGATGATTTTTCTACAAAGCTTATGAGTAGCAATAATGAAAGGATTGATTTAGTTTATAATGCAGTTAAGATTGGGGGAACTTACCAGGCAACTCGGGCAAACTTAGGTCCAAAAAATGTGGTTAGTTTCATGATATAGAGAAACTTTTTCATCTCTGATTTCTATATATTGTCTTTTATCATTTTAAATTTTAGACAGTATTTTATATTTTGACATTGTGATGATATTTCATCATCAACTTATTTGATTTTGGTTAATCAGTGAATTGTTTTGAAGTTATTAATTTATGATTGAATTATTTTATTATAGATTAATCAGTGGATTATTGTTTGATTGTTAATCTATCAGGGAAGATTAAATTGATATAATAAATTATTATTATTTTCCTAATGGCTAGATGGGCATTAAGGGAGCTGTTCCAAACACGAGCTTATGAACGACAGACTAGTTTTTTATTTTACTTTTTATTTTCTCTTGAATTTTATTTATCTTTGAGATTAAATATCACATCAATTTCAATTTTGGTTTCCCAATCTAAGCCTTGTGGAAGTTGAGATTTATATTCACTATATTTTATATGGATTTTACAGTAACTACACTTGCATCCCTAGGTAGGCATATGATTAAGTGTTTTAACAATACATTGGCTCCTAGACAATGTAACAAGTGAGTTATGGCTGTAATTCTTTGCTATATGAGAAATCCAAAAAAAAATTTGTTGTCTTGGAAAAGGGCATCTTAATTTTTGGGAGGAGAAAAACCCTGACCTAATTTTTGTTCAAGTAAATCTCTCATATTCTTTTAGTGGAGAATCTTCCCCAATTAGTGAATACTTCGTATTTACAAATTTGAATTTGGTGAATATATATGAGGACCCATTTTCCAATACTATTATAACTCCATACTAATCTAAGGGCCATAATCGCCTTAAAAATTACAAGGTATGTGTTTGATCAAGGTTTGATTCGCCCAACATTTATATGCACCATTTTATAATAACATGAGATTCACCAAATTATTACTACATCATTTAAAAATCCCATGTAATTTGCCAAATATAGATTGATATTAGATCATAGGTAAGTTACAACTACAAGCATTAGTAAGTTAGTGAAATCCTAAAGGTAAGTGATCATTTGAATTTCTCTACCCAGTTATAAGATTATTTATCTCTTTTCTAGTTTTACTTGACTCATATAGGTAATATTAAGTAGGGAGACATCTTGGGCCTATGGATATATATTTGATGATTCCTTCTTAAACAAAAAGATATTTTTTATGTAGCCTTTATTTTGTGAGAGATGTTGAGCATGAACAAATTTGTTGAAAGCAATAAAGGGAGGTCATCAAAACATAGAAACATAATGTCATACTTTGGCAATGTTTATGGTTCATCAAATGGAGCTACAACATCAACACTTGTACCATATATTGATGAACAAGGCAATACCTCGCAGGAAGATCCGAAAGAGTTAATTCAGTCAGATCAGGATGACAATACTGCATATGATGTTCCAAGGGATACCCAGTATAGTTGAAATGATTTCATTGACTTGGATACCAATGCAACAGATGATGTTTTAGGTTGTACCCAAGGTAGCCGAAATGAGTTAATTGACTTGGATCCCAATGTGGCAGATGATGTTTCAGGTTGTACCCAAGGTAGCTGAAATGAGTTAATTGACTTGGATGCCAATTATGTAGATGATGTTCTAGGTGGTACCTAGGGTAGCGAGAATTTTAATATGAATAAATCAACATCAACAAGTGATAATGAAGATGTACATCTTGCACCAAAGGGGAAAAGACAAGCCAAATAAAAAATGAGGTGTGAGTGGGATATGACAAGGAATTTTAAATTCAAAGTGGTTGCACTCACCTCAAAATGCCTTATCAAAAATTCAAAATGCCCCACCAATTGAAAAATGGCTCGTGAACAATTCAGAGGTTTCGACCCATCCAAATAAATAAATAACAAATATTTTCATACCAAAAGCCTAGTTGATCCTTTCACACTGGGAAAGACAATGAATATGAATTGTCTCTTAAATCATTTGATATGCTATTTTCATTCCTAGAAACAACCTGCAACAAATACGTGGTCTTCGTGTTGTATCATGCTGCAAACTTAAGGAACTCTATTCTGTCATACACATGTTTGGTTATTCTCACAACATTGGTGATCTTTTCCTCCACATCACAGGAACCCTCTTCATGATCACGCCTAGCACATCTCTCTGATTCGAGAAGATTGAATTTCCACATTGGACGGATATTGTCAAGACAACCACATTTAGGGAACTTGCACCCTATAACTATTATATGCTCCATGGTTACAACGGCTTCATGATTAACCGCTCTGATACCAAATAATGAAGAGTTTATGATTTTGATATTTTATTTCAGGGTTTAACTGCGTAGTTTTTGAGTCAAACACATGACCTGTATTTCATGAGTAGTGGTTCACATGAACCCATCTCTCATGTTAATGAATGGTCCACTTAGCACTCATTGCATCTAGGTGATGCACACAGGGGTGAAGCATTGGGACTTCCCAGGAGGTCACCCATCCCAGTACTACTCTGACTCAAGCGCGCTTAACCATAGAGTTTCCCCCAAGATCAAGCCCACTTAGCTTGCTACCCCATTTGCAAAACCTTCAGCAAGTGTTGTACCTTATGAACCATTCATCATAGAGCCCCTTTTAGCTCATCAATTGATAAGTAGGAGGTATTTTTTGACATGCTGCAAAAAATACCTCCTACTTATCAATTGATGAGCTAAAAGGGGCTCTATAATGAATGGTTCATAAGGCACAACACTTGCTGAAGGTTTTGCAAATGGGGTAGCAAGCTAAGTGGGCTTGATCTTGGGGGAAACTCTATGGTTAAGCGCGCTTGAGTCGGAGTAGTACTGGGATGGGTGACCTCCCGGGAAGTCCCGATGCTTCACCCCTATGTGCATCACCTAGATGCAATGAGTGCTCAGTGGACCATTCATTAACATGAGAGATGGGTTCATGTGAACCACTACTCATGAAATATGGGTCATGTGTTTGACTCAAAAACTACGCAGTTAAACCCTGAAATAAAATATCATAATTTGACATGCTGCGAAAAATACCTCCTACTTATCAGTTTATGATTTTATTAATATTTATTCGGTGGTAGTAAACATTTATATAAACAAGGGAGATAGTTATAACTAATGGCTAACTGAGTAACTACAGCATAACTACTATTAGTAACTAAGTAATGACAAACAAACATTGTAATGCTAACAGTTTCATTCTTGCACCTATCTTGGTTGTCTCAAGCTTGCACAACTTTTTACAACATTCTACAAGATCTTCTTTCATCCCTCTTTTCCTTTTCACTTCCTCAAGCCCTCATAGGTGATATTGTTCTTGTTTCTATATTTTTGTAAGCATTTTTTTCGGGTTCCCTTGAGCACCTTGGGATTTACACATTCCCTCTATTTCCTTCATTCTAGTTTTCATTCTAGGCTTTTCATGGAAGTTGATTTTCAAATTGATTTGTATGATACAAATGTAAAGGGTTTTAAAATGTATGATTACTTAAAATATACAACAAAAAAATATTAGGTCTCTTTGTCCTCTTAGAGGGATCTGCACCCTCATTTGCAACTTACCATAATAAAAAACAAAGAAATATTAAATAAGTTAATAAATTATTGTTTACATATACATATACCAAAAAAGTATTAAATAATAGCCATGAGTTTTCCACTGTCCATGAAAATAATAGTAGACTACTTTTGGATTCAACTAAGTATGTTTTTGCTTGACATTTTAGATCATATTCTCCTTGATGATGGATCATTGAGTATGATTTGCTTGACATTTCGGATCACACTCTCCTTGATGACAGATCATTGAGTATGATCTAAAACATTGAAGAAAAAACATACATAGTTGAACCCAAAAGAACTCTACTATTAATTTTAAATAAGTTAATAAATTATCTCCATGGTCACCACATTGGTTTTAACTCCACAATTTTTCAATGCATCATGATTCCATTTACACCAACCTTTTACATGATCTCATGATTGCATATAATGTGGAGGCCATAATAGTTCTAGCTTCATGGTTTCCATATATATCATGATTCGATTAATGTCATTTCCTTACACTTTCACTACAAGTTTCTTCACATTGAATTAAATTCATTTTAGTAATAATCATCAATTTTCATGTAAAAATGACTTGTGTAGGTATAACTAATAATTCTTACTTGAATGCTTCAAAAAGTTCACTTAGTGTTGTATCTATAAAATGTTTTGGATGTGAAATTTTTGTACCATCTTCACCTTTTATCTGTATAGTGTTCCTTCTATTGGAAGAAACACAAGAGTGGCTGGTCTAATATTCAATCACCTGTTCCTTTACATCTTCTGAGATTCTATCTTCTTGGGGAACCCTACAAATATTTACCCAATTATTCTCAACATTTCCATCCAATCTATTTCTCTTTGCAATATATCTTTGAGTAGTTCTCCTAGAAACATTGAGTAATTGGGAAATTGCTTGAACTTGTCTTCTATGTGATAATTTCTTACTAGAAATTACAGTCATCAATGCTCTACGTGCAACAGTTAAATCAACAACTCGACTCTTGCTTTCAATAGAATTCAATGCTTCTTGTAGGTTTTCAACTATTGTTTGCTTTAATGAACCTGATGACTTTTTCTTATTATCAACCCCTAACAACTCCAAAATAGGGGTCATCTCTTTCCTCTTAAATAACTTTGCAAATAATTTTGCTCTTCCAATTATAAACTTATTTTCAAAAAAATTGTCCCATATTTTTTTAGTGTAATTTTACTGTGCTTTTAGATACCATATCTTTAGATGAAATATTTTTAAAAAGAGAATCCTCGTCCATCTCCATCAGATTTTCCATACCAAGGAAAAAATTTCTATCACCACCTTCAATTTGTTCTGGTACCTGTATTCCTTAGTCATTAACAATTTCCATGGGTTGTTCTTGAGTAGATGTTCCTTCATCGACATTTGTGTTATCTCTTCTTTGATCATACAACCTTTTTCTTATCTTTTTATTGCCCATCACAAATTGCTCAAATTTGAATTCACCTACATACAAAAATAACACATACAAATACTTTAACCTCTATTTTTGAAGATCTAGGTCTACATTCAATAAATCAATGATTTAATCAATTACATGTTTTAGATCATGGTACCTGAGAATACAACTCTGCCCCTATTGAAATCAGTGGTTCCTTTTTCTCCAAATTTCTATAATTTAATAATTAAAAAACTCAAAAAAAAATAAAAAAGCACAAAAAAAGCTTTAAAAAGCCAAAAAAAGGCATTAAAAAAACACTTTCAGATCATTGTGTTTTTTAACACGACTCTGCCCTGTCAAAATCAGTCTTTTTTTCCTAAATTTAATGTAACTCAATAATTAAAAAAATTAAAAAAGCCACAAATTCTTTTTAAAAATACCAAAGAAATAGTTTCGACCGAATGGGATTCGGCTGAATCCCATTAGATAGAATCCCATTAGGTCAAATTTGTCTAGGTGGCATCCTATTTGGCAACCAAGTCACCATTTTTTTAAACTTTCTTAAACTTCCAACTTCTGCTAAATATTTCTGCAATCAAAATTATTTAAAAAAAAAACCTTTTGTAGAGCTCAAAGTGCTAAATCTGGAAATATATATATATATATTGAGTAATTTTAGGATATAAATATTTGAAAATAATGCAAGTAGGTTGTTCAAGTTCAAAAAGAGGCTAATTTGAAATTAAAAAAAGTAGTAAAACATGATTTATAAAATTGGAAAATATGTGATGCCCTAGAGGAGAGAATCCTCTTCAAAAGGGTATAATTTATTTTTTGAAAATGAAAAAAAAATTGAACAATAGTTGACGTCAACTGAAAACTATCAAATTTAGGTAAGTTTGACTTTAAAACATTATTACAAGAAAAATATAGATCAAAAATTCATTTTTTTTTCCATGCCCTAGATATTGAAGTCACCTATTTGGGAAAAAAAATTAGGAGAAAATGCATTTTTTTTCTATTTGTTTCTTGACGTCAATTTTCTTCAAATTTTTAGCATTTCAAAATCTGCTCTTAAATTGATTTAAAAAATATCAAAACAATTTTTTAAAAAATCTAAAAAATTAGAGGAATAAACTTCAACAAGAGATCTACATTTTCTTAGTTTACATCATTTTGAAATTCAAAACATAAAGACCACTTTTATGTGGTCAAAGTTGAGATTTTTTTATGTTAGTCGATTCCTTTATAAAGTGTGACACGAGTTTGTACTTTTACCCTTCATGAACTCATGAACCAGTTGAAAGGACTATTTCTTTTCTCTTCCCTTGTTTTTTACTTTCTTCCCTTCATCCTCCTCTTTCCTTGATTCAATGATTTTGAGAGCTCATGAACTTTTCAGCTTTTCAACAAGTTCGTGAACTCACGAACTAGTCAAAAGCCACTTTCTTTCTCTCCTTTTCATCTTCCTTTTTGGTGTTTCAGCAAGTTCACAAACTCACAAACCTGTTAGAACATATGTCTTTTCTTTCTCTTCTTCATCATCATTTCACCCTCTGAAAGATCCCTCCAAAACATAATAATAAAATAATAATACAATAAAAGGGGAGTAAATTTTTTTAATAATCAAACTATCTCACAACAAATATATTCAATCAATGAATAAAATAATAATCACTAAACATTTACATTTACATTTACTACTTCAGGTTCACACTTTCTAATACTATACATAAGTCTTCTTGAGGAGAGAGACAGAATCATTGAGATGATATCCACCCTGCCACAAAGCATTAAGCTTCCTCGTACTACCCTACTAGGAAAGCCCAACCCATCATGAAGGATCTAGGAATATGTGGCTAACATGCATGAAAGAATTAGGTGCACTATGTGAAACACTAACAATCTAGCAAACCTACATGTTCATGCAATGTATATCTAATGCACATGTCCATTGATAACATATTATGTGAAAAATATAAATTGAGCAAAGCAACACATTATGTCTGATCCCAAGCTATGGCCATAGCATCTTTTATGTAGGCAACCAACCTACGATCTCTAAATTTTCATAAAAGGCACCCTTCCATGCTCGCCTCTTAAGTAATAAACAAAAGTAATAAGTAAACTAAATCGCAACGCTTAAGATTTAATAGATCTATAAAAAAATTACTATATCAAAAATGACAATGCATGCCTAATAACTTAAGAATGTCCTATCATCTTACAATGATATCTCGACATTCAATACGATGGATAACTATCCAGAGGACAAGTCCATAACTAACAATTAACCATGTAAATGAAATAGAATAATACAATTTTAAGGTAATAATGATTTCTAAATAGTCCTCTAATGATGCTAACCACCTCATAAACACTAAGTAATCATTTCCTAATCCTCTCATCAAGATATTTTTCCATGCGATAAGGGAATATTTCATTTTCTAATAATAGAAACTCACAAGGCAACAAAAAGTGTCATTTTAGTTACATGCTATATTTCTTAAGGAAATATTAGCTAAAATGCTAAGGTCCATAAGAATAGTATCAACCAATTTTACACCTTGCAAAACCATCATTCTAGGTGCTATATTTGCAACCTCTTGGTTGTTTCTTTTGTATCCTCATCTTTTCACTCCGATAGCATTATAATTTCTTTAGATAGATCAACAATAATCTAGGTTTAAAGACTTCCACTTTAACCACTAAAATGGTCTATCACTTTAAAAGCATAACTACCAACATTGGATTTTAAGAAAGGCCTTGATTTAACATCATAGAAACAAAATAAGGTACCATTATACCAACTAAGATGCCATAACATATCCATCTCAGAATAAATGAAATAGAGTACTAGTACAAGTTAAGCCTATCTTCAACTCTATCCAAATCTTCATCTTAGGCATATCAACATGATGACATTTTTTGTCAAACATATGGTTTATTATTGACTATGAGTTTTACCATATAAGTAATCACTTAGGGATTTCTAAAGATTTAAGAATGCACTAAACCATTAAAATGGTCTTTAGTTTCCAAGGATAATTAATAATTTCAAAGAGGAAAGTTGACATTAGTAATTAACATAATCCTCCATTGATTCACCAAATTAATCCTCCACAGTTCACCAATGATTTATACTAAATTCTCTAACAGTATTGCACATATATTTAGAGAATAGAATCGTCTTGCATGCACGGATGCCTTGAGGATCAATCAATCATTAAGTAATTAGGTTTTTACTAAGACTTAAAAAATCATATTACCCTTCAAAAAAATATAATTTAGAACATAATATTGATTAGAAAACTCTTATATATAAATATATATTCACTATGATTTCATAGGACTAGGTGATTCATAAGTCTATGTCAAAGGTATGAACTAGAGCATAAATCCTTACTAATAGTCCAAGATTTAAATGTGACTCTCTTAAACAGGGTTGCGGTGCAACTACAGTCCCTGCCAAGGGCTGTCAAGACAGGTGCAAAGCAATTGTAAAAAACAACATTTCTACTATGTTTATTTGCTCTCTGGTTCGGTCAGTTTCATTGTCAAGGGTTTTCATAGGGTGGTTGTACAATTCAAGCAAGGAGGATATACAACATAGGTAAGAATAATGCAACAGGAGAAGCTATGCACAAATGCCAATTTAGGATAGTGAATGTTCAAAAAAATTATAATAGTACTTTAAATTATAAGCATGGATAGATCTCCACACTGATATAATTGCACCCAATAATCAGTCCAAGTATGTAATACCATCAATACAACTGAAAACCAAAAACAAATTCACATTAAACCTACATTGATATAACTCTACTCAATAATCAGTCCAAGTATGTTTTTCTTCTGTTTATGTGACAGCTACAAGCAATGAAATTCTTAGTCAATTTGCATTTTAAATATAACAATATATATCAAGATTTTTAAAATGCTAATTAAAATAGATTAACAAGGTTTACCAAATCGTGACAAGGTTGAATTCTTAGGTTACTTTTATAAGTTGGGTTCCTTCATGACCCCAAGTTGAACAAATAAACAAACTGTAATAAATTTGTTGTAAGTGTCGTTACAGAGTGTAAAAAAACACCTACCAAATGCAAAAGTATAAAGCTTGTTTAAATCAGTTACAGAGTCCAAAATCCTATTTCAATAATAATCTATAACTTTGATTTGAGGGTGTGATCCCTTACCACAGGCTTTTCTAGCCTAACACAGTGTAAAATTTATGTTTACTTAATATAATGAGCAGAATTTTGAAATTAAAAAATTGAATGCTTAATCCAATCTTAAAGCTTTCTCCTGTGAATTTCACTTTTGCCAACTTGAATTGTAAGCCATACATTTAAAAAAGCTACTTGTTACATGACTACATCAGTATTCACGCTCTTCATAGAATTAATTGGGAATATATACACACCTTGGTCTTTGTTTTACTAGAAGCATCAGAAGATTGATAATTTTTAAAATGGATTTTGGTTTAACTAAGCCATTTCTTCCTTCCTACTACTGAAGGAAACACAAAATTAAACTCTAGTAGAACCAAGTTTTTCTTTCAACAATAGAATGCAATGATTCCACCTTCCATGGCCACTATGAAAAGGATAAAAAGGCTCTAAATTCATTGCTTCCTGTGAATCTTGGAGTTATCTGCAGTTAAAATGGGAGGTTGTAGAATACATTGAAGGACGACTAGTAATGGATTCATAAGTTGCAGCCCAAAATGGCTTGCCTTAAAAATGATAGATAGGTATTTCCAAAATCTATATTACCAAACTCCATAGCAAAAAGACATTCTAAAAATAAGTATCTAGCTCCAAAGCATGAGAAGAAGATATCCATTTCCCAAAACAAGAAACAGATGGAGCTTCTAGAAATTCAAATAGAACTTATAATAACATTGAATAGGTTAAACTATTAAAGTTAATCCATATGATATAGCATAGAGCACTAAATACCTTTTATTAATGCTTCTGATTGAGCACAAAATATAAAATAGGTTGAAGACAATGCATCTGATATGGCATCAAATAAGGCAAAACATCATCAAAATTTTAAAAGACAATAAAATTGATTCACGAAGCTAGCTTATTCAGAATTTTCAGATGTCATATTTCAGGTGATTCGAATGTCATAAAAAAATGGGGTCAATATCCTTTTTCAAAATAGCCAAAACCAGAAACACAAAGTTTAGAAATTATAAGCTTGATAGCTGCTACCCTATAACTAAAAGATACGTTCTCTTCTGTGGTTAGAGAAGCATCATAGGTATCTTCATGATTGCAATCTTACTTAAGCAAAAGAACCAAGGTTAGGCAATGATCAAACCATATCATCTAATGATCTCCTCCAATCCACAATGGTATATGTTATGATTATTATCAAGCCTTCTACAGAGACAAAACCCTTAAACAGGAGTAGCTCACTTTGTGACAGATGTGCTTAACATTCACTGACTTCAAATTTTTTGCAAATTTTTAAGTGGTAAAATGTTAAGGATTTTGCAACAAAAAACATGAAAAAACAATTGAATGCATGAGACTAACTATCAAATAGCTCATTCTAACAAACTTTCGTGGACTTAAATTTATAGCATTATTCCTTCTATACAATCCTAATAAATACCAAACTCACCTTTTTTGCATCGCTGCAAACATTTCTATCTGATGAGGGACTACCCAATGCACTTAGATACCCTCCACCTTTGTGTAATGCAGCTGCTTCAACCAGCATTCCAAAGCCTTGGTTGTTTTTGCTACTGCAGGGAAGGGTGTCCTCCTCTGAGCCAAAGACATCGATCCCTGACCTGTTTATAGCCATTTTCTCTGTGTCTATAGTTTTATTCTTACGAGTTGATTTAGCTACATGTACAGATAAATTTAAATGAAGTTTTAGCCCACTGTGTAAATATGGATAAGCCTTCGGATTACTTGCTATATGCATAAATGTGTGCCTGTGAAAATTATTTTTTGTAAGTCTAGAAAAAATTTTAGCTCAGATAATTTGGAAAAATGGATGAAACTATGGGGAATGATCGCTATACGCATTATTGGGTGCCTTTGTAGATACAATTATTAGTAAGTCTAAATAAAGTTTTAGCTCAGACAATGTGAGGCAATGGATAAGCATTGTTGAATGGATGATCAAGTGGTAAAGCATCGGGACTTTCGTAATGGAGCCCCATGTTTAAATCTTCAGGGAGATGATATTACATAATGTGTTGAAATTGGACAAGATATGAGAGCCAACTCACCCACTGCAACATATCCCAATGGATGAGGCTGGATGCAAGTTCTAGGTGACTTTGTTCAAATAGATAACCTAGATTACCCTACAAGGCAAGTTTATCAAACCAATTTTTTTAAAAAAATTGAATACAATTTGTGGATAATTGTTGTATACGTATGCAAATAATGTTTAGTATCTCTACATAATGTTTTAACTGAAACAATGTAGAAATTTAGAAAAGGATAAAAGATGGATATGTACATAACTGGTTGCCTCTACAAATAGAGTTTTAGAATGCCTAAAAAATATTCAACCCAAACAATACAAAGAAAGTGGTTAAACTTGAAAATAATTGTTATATCTGCAATTGGGTGCAGATAAAGTTTAGCTCCTGTAATGAGAAAAAATAAAGAGGATTTAAAAGTACTTTCTATATATAAGACTGGTTACCTATCCAGATAGAGTTTTAGCACATACAAAGAAGATTTGATATCCCGCAATTGTCAGAAAGATGATCATTGTAATACCAAAAGAAACCCAAATTTTCATCTCCTACAACAAATTAGCAGAAGCCAAAATTCCAAAAACCCACTAAAATTCAAGCAAAAGGGTAAAATAAAACCCTGGTGACAACACTGTTCAATCCAAACCCCAAATCAAAATTCCCACGCAGAAAAGTAAAAGACCAAATGAAACCCCAAAACCAGTTGCTCAGAAGCCACCAAAGAAGACATTAAAATTCAATGAAATAAAACCAACATGATGATACCACAAAGGAAACTACAAAAACCCAAAAATTTGTAAAACCCAACAACAATAACAAAAACCCACAAAAAGAAATAAATACATAACTACCATACTGTGCACCGCTGCAAATCACACTCATTAATAGGTTTGTTACCAACATGCAAGCAAATTGTAGACATGGTAGCTGATGTCATCAAAGGTCATTGCCAGAGGTTGGAAGGGCAGGACCATTCCTTTCTTGTCGTCTATACCGTGGCCAGAATTGTTTGAAACAATGCTATCTCTTTGTCCTCCTAAAACCCCACCTACATAAGTTTTTACACTTTTTAACATATTCAACTAATTTTTTAGTAAGTTTGAGTAGCTATCAGGGTGGATGGTAATGCTTCCTGATATATCATTACCTTGAATACCCATTGTAGATTCTGTGTCTTCTTCAGGAATTAGAGCTTGAGGCTTTCCAAGTGTTGATGAAATAGACAGAGCACATTATTTACAGGCAAAGGATTTATGATAGAGCACAACAAGATTGTAGATGGCCTTGCCTACATTCACATTTGAGCTACTGGGCTACAGAGGCTTCAGCGTCGTCCTGCTCTTGGCAGGGCTTCCAAATAGTCTATGTTCAATGGCCAGCTCCTCTTTGTTTTGGGGGCAACCGTTGTGCTTGTATTGCTCGATAGTATGGTGCCAAACTACCTCTTCCTACCTGGCATTTCTGTCAAAAAATGCAAAGGGTAAAGCATTAAGAATCATTGTAGAAGAGATTTGGAAGTTGTGAAGTACTAGAGTGCAGAGCTTACCAGAGGGATACTTTGTGTTGTCCTTGGCAGCCAGCCATTTAAATGCAGGCTTTCTATTCTCGGCACTATGAGTCTATTTGAGGTAGGGCAAGATTTAAGTCATGGTATTATTCCTCTACAAATAGAAACACTGGACCAAAAATGCACGCATGTTACTCTGCAATAAAAAATCCACCAAAAATAAACCTTTCGACACGTCCAAATCCATCAATAAAAAAACATCAAAAAAAATTCACATCCAAGGTTGAAGAGGAAAGTGCTTGCATTCCTCTCTCCTCTGGAATAAAAAACCTCAGGAAAAATCACACCCAATAGTTACAGAGGAAAGTGTTTACAGTGTCAGGAAAAAAAACAACAGACTATAGTAGAAAGATTAATATTTCCATGTATGCATGAATAACGAGGACAACTAATATGATTTTAGTGAGGTGAAAACTACAGACCCCTGCCTTTGGCGGGGACTAATAATAAGATTACATCCTTATTCAACCATAATGAAAATAACTTTTATAGAAATAATTTATCAATGGCTAAATATCCAATTCAGATTGAGTATAGCTTTACAATATACATAAATTATGAAAAAATAACACTAAAATATTTGCCTAAGACACCAACCATGTGACCTCATTAATTCTACAATGGTCTTAACCTCAACCATTTACATCTCTCTTTTTTGTGATCAAACTTTAATCTATCATAAAATCACTTCTTTAATCTTCTATTTGTTTGCCAAAAAGTTGGCATGGATTTGACTATGTCGGTCTAGAGGGAAGTTGATTCCTTCAATATAATTTGTATTTCAGATGCCATCTATTATGGTGTTTAGAGTCTAATACTCTAAAAATTTCCTTTCTAAAGAATGAATGAAATTCAATTTCTCTTTACTTATGGGAAGAGAACAAATGAGGTGCTTTAATTTTTATTTGCTAAGTTTAAGAAATGGCTCTATTGAACAATTTCCATGTGAATACAATGTGATAATGTTTTCAAATATTTGTGATTTATTTTGAAGCACTGCTTGGAGGAGGCAATTACACAAGATCATGCAAGTCCATTTTCTGCTCTACAACCATAGGTATAGTAGGTGATTACTGAAGTTTAAAACAATATCTCAAGTATAGTTATTTGAAACCTTTGTTTTAGCAATGTAGATTAGAGACTTGCATATTCATTGAGCTACTTTCTTTTCTAGAAATAACATTTCAATCATGTTCAAGTGGTCATAAAAGGGATATTGACAATTATATGCTGAAAGGGAATCTCAGAACCATAGTTTAGAAAAAAATGGACTCAACAGGCTTAAAATTTGATTTAGATTTAGGACTTACCAAAAATTTTAAATAGTAAAAACACATTAATTTGTAAAATAATCTCAATATAGCCTTGGAGAAGCTTTGTGTACCTCCGGCACAAGGAAAATTACACAATTATATGGGCAGCATTTGCAAATTTTTCCTCTAATACAAAAAAAAATAAAAATCATTTAGCAGTTTAACAACAACCAATATTACCAAGGCATAGTGAAATGGTTGCATTGAGAGGAGGCGTACAAACTCTTTGGCAGAAAGCCCCAAATGTCATCTCCATCCTAGCCATGCATGCAAAATGTGGAAGCAGGCTCTACTTAAACATCATCCACTTCAATGGTCAAATAGTCAATAACAATTTTACACCTCATCTACAATAAAAAGTGGTAAATATTTGTTCTATTTTTATTGGCCAAAATTGACTTTTGACTATTGAAGTGGATGATGTTTAAAAACAGCCATGGAAGAATATATAAGTCCCATTCTCTTTTCTTTTTCAAAAATGCCTGGCCCCCTAGATATCCCACTCATGGAATGCCATAAAAGCAAGAAAAACCTCCCAAAAAATTGCCCCCCCTTCTCTACTTGACATATCTCCAGAAATAGCAGTCCACCCTAAAACAATCTACTTAAATATCATCGATTTGAATGGTCAAACAAGCAATAATCATTTTACACCTCATTCACAACAAAAAGTGGTAAATATTTTTCCTATTTTTATTGGCCAAAATTGACCTTTGATTGTTGAAGTGGATGATATTTAAGAATAGCCCCCTAAAACAAGGTATGCAAATCAAATGTTCTCACTCCATATAATACATGTGTGCAATCATGGAAGATAGACAAGCATGTAAATTGTTTGGCAGACCCTCAAGTGATGCCATCTCATCAATTGTTGTGATTATGGAAATTACACCAAAGGTTGATTTTTCTAATGTTATAAAAGAAAAAGGGTTTATATAAAGTGTACAAATCCTACACTATAAATATAACTAAAATAATATATTAAATCCTCATACATTTAGTCCTTAAAGTTGATAATTCAAATGGCTCTTAGATAACGAATTTGTAGAATTACCTTGCATGACATGAGCCTCACTAGGAGTGCATATTCACAATAAAAAGATTAGATTTTGTTGGTGATTGAAAGTATATATATATATAATGCATATTGGATTTCTTCACATGCCAATATGCATGAATTGATGAGATAATGACCATGTCAACAACTATCATTCCTCAATTACTCTACTCAGTCCTTTGCAAGGGTTAGAGATCAACATTCTAATAAATGAACAAGGCCAAGGTGGTAATTGTAACGTAGTTGACGCAATAGAACAAAAACTCCCTCTTCTGCAAACAACTCAACCACAACAAAAATATAAATGCACGAGAATTGCACAAATTTGATTGCAATGAAATAACTTAATTTAACAATACATTTGCAAATATATACAAAGGCTTCATGTATTTCTTCAAACCAAATCTACATAATCCATTTGCAGTCACACAATGCCACACATAGCCTCACAAGGCTCTGCAACTCCTCCTTAACTCTTAGGTGATCCCACACACCTCTGCCAACTCTCCCCATAGTCTCTAGCCGATTCTATTCTTTGTCAATCAACGCTAATGCTTTGTCATTCTGCATATTTAATCCTTCTTCAATGTCTTTTCATCTTCTCATTTTTTGGCATTTTACTTCACCTCCTGCACTTCCTTTGACCTGCATACACAAAGAATGTAGAATGGCATGTTGGCACTTCATTTTCCAAGATCTAAATCTGAAATGTTCCAGAAAGAAGTTCAAAACTTATGCGCTTGACTTTTATCCTTTTTATCTTTTCCATGTGATGGTTTAGCACTAAGTTTTATGGACTTTTAAAACATTTAGAATCTGCCAACATTGGAAAAAAAATCTCTTTTGAATGTTGCGTTTAATTTTCTACTCCCATGTGAGACTTGCTTTGGTGCCTTCCTCATTTGAGTGTCCTTTTAAATCTGCCTTTTAAGTTCATTTACCTTTGTTTTTTTAGGAATGAGTCACTCCTTGCCATGTTACATTATTCACCTTGATTTACTGCACTTCAAGGCCTACTTAGGTGATGAAAATCTGCCTATGTAGCATGTAAACTCATGCTAAAATGAGTCTTTAAAATCTTTCTTTGTAATGTTTGTTAGTATGCCCAAATTAGACACTCATACTCTCTCTCAATGTAGCACAAAGAAATTGTATTAAAACATATCTGACGAATTAAATACCTACCTTGAACTAGGCACTCCAATTAAATTCTAATTTAAAACAACAAGAACCATTATGATATAGAATATAGCACATTAAATCTGTATTGAATCAATTATTAGATCAAGACATAAATGTATGCCTTCATTAACTTCTACTGTCACTTGAATGGCATTTTGGAATTATTACGCGACTTCGAGAAGACATGTCAAAATCAAGTGTTAGACTAAAAACCAAGAATCTTCATAACATTTTACCAAATAGTCCAAACTTCATCAAATCTTGTAGGGATGTGCACAATAGTATTCCTAAGGCCTCTACCAGACGATTCAGCTTCAAGTCCAACAAAAATCCATATTTTAATTTTCTTGTAAATTGCCAGCATAACTCGTGGAATTTTAATATCTCTATATCTAGATGGTGTTTGATCACAAAACCTTTGCGTGTAATTCCAAAATGGAATCATCCATTTGTTTGTCAGAGGATTCATTTCCAATCATCATGGTTTGCCCCAAACAATTGTTTCACTGAAATCACCTTTTTGCACGCTAGGATGAGAATTTGGAAAAACACTAAAATTTTGAAATTTGACTATGCCAACCACATACATCACCATGAAGCACCATCAGAAGCCCAAATAAATCAAAACAAACCAAAATTGAACCTAAAAATATTTTTGGTTGATGCTGATTCAATGTGTGCCAAGTGCTCCTAAATCAAACACACCAGCTAAAAATGTTTATGAGCATAGCTCACAAATGTGGAGTGGAGTGATAGAATCACCCTTTCTGATTGTATCCAACCTGCAGCGAACTCCCTGGCTAAAGAATGTGTACCAAAACTATTTCTTCCTCTTCTTCTAGCACCATGCCAGAACAACCATCATCTTCCTCCCACAACTCCATACGCCATTCATCTCTCCTCTTGTGAATTCACATCCACTGGTGCGCCATCCTCCTCTGCCAAATTATCTCTCCTCTCCTCTCCTTCATGGAATCCGTCCCACTAGTAACCAGCCTCCTCTACAAAACTTGCATGTCACTTATATCATTGCCTGCCGTATACAAATTATCATCGAATACCTTATGGAAATTGAAGATTTCCATAGGTTCATTTCCACACTCTTCAACCCTATCTACATCAAATGAAAGTACAAAAGAATCATCCAAATATGCAACAAGATTTACCTCTTCATTCACTACTATGAATTTACAATCAACTGCATCATTATCTTCTACTCTTTTCGTTGTGATGCTTGCCTTCTCATCCTCAATCACTACAATTTTCTCCACCAATCATTCTCCACTGCCAAAATCTACAACAATAAATCATCCTCTACCTCATCTTTCACTGCAATCTCTTCATATTTCATTGCTGCATCTTCGTGTTTCTTCTCTTCAACTACCTCTACTATAGGCTCTTCACTATTCACTCCATCCTCATCCTCTTTTTGTTCACTTAGTTGTGCTTCAAATTTATTTAGCTTATCCCATCGCTTCATTACATTTTCGATCATCCTGCATGTCTTGTTTCCTTCATAGCATCTCCACGCTTCCCAAATCACAAGTCTCTTCCTTAATAATATCCCCATCTCTTTCACTTGTTGTTGCAATCTTCCACAATCCACATCTCATGCTCTGCAATCTACAAACAAAATCCTCTTCGCGGCTTCCTAGGTCTCACTTGCTCAGGACTCCTCTCTACCTGCAACAATCTCTTGAGCTCTTCTTCACTGTGCTTCCTCTACTCTACCCGCAGGTCCTAGTGGATCCTCTCCACACTCAAGACCTCTAGCTTTGCTACCATTTGATGCAACAAAAAAAACTCCCTCTTCTGCAAATAACTCAACCACAACAAAAATACAAATGCACGACATTTGCACAAATTTGATTGCAATGAAATAACTTGATTTAACAACACATTTGCAAATATATACAAAGGCTTCATGTATTTCTTCAAACCAAATCTACATAATCAATTTGTAGTCACACAATGCCACACTTAGCCTCACAACGCTCTACAACTCCTCAACTCTTAGGTGATCCCACATGCCTCTACCAATTCTCCTCGTAGTCTCTGACTGATTCTATCCTCTGGCAATCGACGCTAATGTTTTTTCATTCTCCATATGCAATCCTTCTTCAATGTCTTTTCATCTTCTCATTTTTGTCATTTTACTTCACCTCCTGTACTCCCTTTGACATGCATACACAAAGAATGTAGAATGGCACATTGGCGCTTCATTTTCCATGCTCTAAATCTACAATGTTCCAGAAAGAAGTTCAAAACTTATGCGCTTCACTTTTATCCTTTTTATCTTTTCCATGTGATGGTTTAGCACTAAGTTTTATGGACTTTTAAAATATTTAGAATCTGCCAACATTGTAAACAAAATCTCTTTTGAATACTGTGTTTAATCTTCTACTCCCATGTGAGACTTGCTTTGGTGCCTTTCTCATTTGAATGCCTTCTTTAATCTGCCTTTTAAGTGCATTTACCTTTGCTTTTTAGGAATGAGTGGCTCCTTGCCATGTTAAATTATTCACCTTGATTTTCTACACTCCAAGGCCTACTTAAGCAATGAAAATCTACCTATGTGGCATGTAAACTCATGCTAAAATGAGTCTTTAAAATCTTTCTTTGAAATATTTGTTAGTATACCCAAATCAGACACTCATACTCTCTCTAATGCGGCGCAAAGAAATTGTATTAAAAAATCTTTGAGGAATCTTCAACATCGATGCAAAAGAATACACACTGTCAAATCCAAAAGTAATTTCTTCATCTTTGAGGAATTAAATACCTGCCTTGAATTAGGCACTCCAATTAAATTCTGATTTAAAACAAGAAGAACCATTATGATATAGAATATAGCACATTAAATCTGTATTGAATCAATTATTAGATCAAGACATAAATGTATAACTTCATTAACTTCTACTGTCACTTGAATGGCATTTTGGAATTATTACGCGACTTCAAGAAGACATGTCAAAATCAAGTGTTAGACTGAAAACCAAGAATCTTCATAACTTTTTACCAAATAGTCAAAAATTCATTAAATCTTGTAGGGATGTGCACAATAGTATTCGTAAGGCCTCTACAAGACGATTCAGGTTCAAGTGCAACAAAAATCCATATTTTAATTTTCTTGTAAATGGCTAGCACAACTCATGGAATTTTAATATCTCTCAATCTAGATGGTGTTTGATTGCAAAACCTTTGCGTGTAATTCTAGAATGGAATCATCCATCTGTCTGTCAGAGGATTCATTTCCAATCATCATGGTTTGCCCCAAACAATTGTTTCACTGAAATCACCTTTTTGCATGCTGGGATGAGAATTTGGAAAAACACTAAAATTTTGAAATTTGACTGTGCCAACCACATACATCACCATGAAACACCATCAGAAGCCCAAATAAATCAAAACAAACCAAAATCAAACCTAAAAATATTTTTGGTTGATGCTGATTCAATGTGTGCCGGGTGCTCCTAAATCAAACACACCAGCTAAAAATGTTTGTGAGCATAGCTCACAAATGTGGAGTGGAGTGATAGAATCACCCTTTCTGATTATATCCAACTTGCAGCGAACTTCGTGGCTGAAGAATGTGCACCAAAACTATTTCTTCCTCTTCTTCTAGCACCATGCCGGAACAACCATCATCTTCCTCCCACAACTCCATACGCCATTCATCTCTCCTCTTGTGAATTCACATCCACTGGTGTGCCATCCTCCTCTGCCAAATTATCTCTCCTCTCCTCTCCTTCATGGAATCCATCCCACTAGTAACCAGCTTCCTCCACAAAACATGCATGTCACTTATATCACTACCTGCAGTATACAAATCCTCATCGAATACCTTATGGAAATTGAAGATTTTCATAGGTTCATTTCCACACTCTTCAACCCTATCTACATCAAATGAAAGTACAAAAGCATCATCCAAATATGCAACAAGATTTACCTCTTCATTTGCTACTGTGAATTTACCATCGATTGTATCATTATCTTCTACCCTTTTCATTGTGATGCTTGCCTTCTCATCCTCGATTGCTGCAATTTTCTCCAACCAGTCGTTCTCCACTTCTAAAATCTATGACAATAAATCATCCTCTACCTCATCTTTCACTACAACCTCTTCATATTTCATCGCTGCATCTTCATGTTTCTTCTCTTCAACTACCTCTACTGCAGGCTCTTCACTGTTCACTCCATCCTCATCCTCTTTTTGTTCACTTAGTTGTGCTTCCAATTTATTTAGCTTATCCCATCGCTTCATTACATTTTTTATCATCCTGCATGTCTTGTTTTCTTCATACCATCTCCATGCTTCCCAAATCACATGTCTCTTCCTAAATAATATCCCCATCTCTTTCACTTGTTGTTGCAATCTTCCACAATCCACATCTCATGCTCTGCAATCTACAAACAAAATCCTCTCCGTGGCTTCCTAGGTCTCACTTGCTAAGGACTCCTCTCTACCTGCAACAATCTCTTGAGCTCTTCTTCACTGCACTTCCTCTACTCTACCCGCAGGTCCTAGTGGATCCTCTCCACACTCAAGACCTTTGGCTCTGATACCATTTGACACAACAAAATAAAAACTCCCTCTTCTACAAACAACTCAACCACAACAAAAATACAAATGCACGACAATTGCACAAATTTGATTGCAATGAAATAACTTGATTCAACAACACATTTGCAAATATATACAAAGGCTTCATGTATTTCTTCAAACCAAATCTACATAATCAATTTGTAGTCACACAATGCCACACTTAGCCTCGCAAGGCTCTACAACTCCTCCTCAACTCTTAGGTGATCCCACATGCCTCTGCCAACTCTCCTCATAGTCTCTGACTGATTCTATCCTCTAGTAATTGACGCTAATGCTTTGTCATTCTCCATATGTAATCCTTCTTCAATGTCTTTTTATCTTCTCATTTTTGGCATTTTACTGCACCTCCTGTATTCCCTTTGACATGCATACACAAAGAATGTAGAATGGCATGTTGGCGCTTCATTTTCCATGCTCTAAATCTACAATGTTCCAGAAAGAAGTTCAAAAGTTATGCACTTCACTTTTATCCTTTTTATCTTTTCCATGTGATGGTTTAGCACTAAGTTTTATGGACTTTTAAAACATTTAGAATCTGCCAACATTGTAAACAAAATCTCTTTTGAATACTGTGTTTAATCTTCTACTCCCATGTGGGACTTGCTTTGGTGTCTTCCTCATTTGAATGCCTTCTTAAATCTGCCTTTTAAGTGCATTTACCTTTGCTTTTTAGGAATGAGTGGCTCCTTTCCATGTTAAATTATTCACCTTGATTTTCTACACTCCAAGGCCTACTTAGGCGATGAAAATCTGCCTATGTGGCATGTAAACTCATGCTAAAATGAGTCTTTAAAATCTTTCTTTGAAATATTTGTTAGTATACCCAAATCAGACACTCATACTCTCTCTAATGTAGCACAAAGAAACTGTATTAAAACATCTTTAAGGAATCTTCAACATCGATGCAAAAGAATACACACAGTCAAATCCAAAAGCAATTTCTTCATCTTTGAGGAATTAAATACCTGCCTTGAATTAGGCACTCCAATTAAATTCTGATTTAAAACAAGAAGAACCATTATGATATAGAATATAGCACATTAAATCTGTATTGAATCAATTATCAGATCAAGACATAAATGTATGCCTTTATTAACTTCTACTGTCACTTGAATGACATTCTGGAATTATTACACGACTTCAAGAAGACATGCCAAAATCAAGTGTTAGGTTGAAAACCAAGAATATTCATAAATTTTTACTAGATAGTCAAAAATTCATCAAATCTTGTAGGGACGTGCACAATAGTATTCCTAAGGCCTCTACTAGAGGATTTAGCTTCAAGTGCAATTGAAATTCATATTTTAATTTTCCCATAAACAGCTAGCACAACTCGTAGAATTTTAATATCTCTTAATCCAGAAGGTGTTTGATCTCGAAACTTTCACATGTAATTCCAGAATGGAATCATCCATTTGCCTGGCAGAGGATTCATTGCCAATCATCATGGGTTGCCCTGAACAATTGTTTCATTGAAATCACGTTTTTGCATGCCAAGACGAGAATTTGGAAAAACACTAAAATTTTGAAATTTGACTGTACCAACCACATACATCACCAAGAAACACCATCAGAATCCCAAGTAAATCAAAACAAACCAAAATTGAACCTAAAAATATTTTTGGTTGATGCTGATTGCATGTGCGCCTGGGTGCTCCTGCATCAATAGCCTCCAAGGATCTACAGAAGAATCTAGAGGAATCAATTCCATCTGTTTAGAATGGAATATCAAACAACCATTTATTCTAATTCACATGCTACCATGATCACTAGATCTGCAGTGCCTAGTTCTTAACAAGAGCCAAGAAGGATTCAATAAAAGTCTGGATTTTTTATCAAGTCTTTCATCGACTCAAATCTTAATCCCACAAGTGGACTTAACATAACATGAGAAAGTTGTCAAGGTAATGACATAAGAGGCAACCAAGAAGAAAATTAGTTAGGTACTCACTTGACACTTTCTACTTTCATAAAAGCAATTCTAACTACATGATTCTAAGTGAGTGTGTACAAATTGATCCCTTCACATCACGATGCCAACAAACATCTAAATCCTTCTCTCGATGATACTCTCTCTAACTGGAGAGAGTATTAGTATTTACTATCACTTTTATGGAAATAAAACATATAATTAGTGTTAGGGTTAGCCAGCAAAAGATATCAATTAAATGCAAATAAAGATTAAATAGAGGAATGAAAAATACATAGAATTAATAACAACGACAGACAAGTTTTAACGTGGTTCACCCAAACTCAGGCTACATCCACCAGCAAAGAGTCCAATATTATTGTCCAGTAAATCAAACTGATTACAACCAGCAATCCCTGCAACTCAATACTGTTGCAAATGCTACAATTAAATATATCAAAAAACCCTAACCCTTAGCCCCTTTTATCAAGCCTTATGTCAGTTACAAAATAGGGTTTTTTTATGTCGGTCTAGAAAAAAAATATTCGGGAGCTGCCGCCCCTGAACCCCCTCCCGGGGCCCGGCCTAACCCTGAACCTCGACGAGGATACATGGATAGTGTACAGTACTTACGTACAAACAATCTCCCACTTGGAGACTGATTAGGCTCCACACCAAACAATCTTCCAAGTGGAGACTAATCCTGGACGAAACTGTTGTGCATGCAACTCCCACTAGAAATAAACACCCTGGACTTTGTTGTTCTGATTTTATTGTTTTAGTCTTGAAGACCAACCGAAGCTGAAGAGGAGCTCAGCTTCTCCCTTGTCACTGCCTTTGTAAACATATCCACTAGATTTCCATCTGTATGTATCTTTTCCAGCCTTAACTGTCTATTATCCAACACTAACCAAATAAAGTGATACCTCAACTGTATGTGTTTGGTCTTTGAATGTAAGGTAGAATTCTTTGCAAGATGTATGGCAGTCTAACTGTCTGTATACAAATAACTGTTATCATGTTGTTTGCCCAATTCTTCCATGAAAGATTGCATCCATATCATCTCCTTGCTTACCTCTGTTGCAGCTACATACTCTGCCTCTATGGTGGATAAAGCAACCATCTTTTGCAACCGTGAGATCCAACTCACCGCTATCCCACCTATAGTAAAGACATAACCTATAGTACTCCGCTTGGTATCAATGTCCCTTGCCAAATCTAAGTCTACATAACCTGCTAAATCAGTATTAGAGCCCCCAAAACATAAGTGTTTATTGGATGTACCTCTCAAATATCTAAGAATCTATTTTATCGCATTCCAATGCTCCAATCCATGATAACTCATATACCTGCTAATGAATCCTACAACATGAGCAATATATGGTCTTGTGCATACCATGACATACATTAAACTTCCTACAGCTAAAGCATATGGTACCTTGGACATTTTTTCTTTCTCCTCTTGTGTCTTTGGACACATCTCCTTAGTCAATTTTAAATGACTAGGCAAAGGTGTGCTCACAACTTTTGTATTCTCCATATGGAATCTCTACAACACCTTTTCAACATAATTATCTTGAGATAGAGTCAATTTTTTGTTCTACCTATCTCTACAAATTTTCATACCAAGGATTTGTTTTCCTGCCCCAAATCCTTCATAGCAAATGACTGTGCTAACTATTGTTTTAACTCTCTGATGTGATCCATGTTAGGCCTAGCTACAAGCATGTCATCAACATATAAACATAAAATAATGTAGTTTTCATTATCCAACCTCTTAAAATAAACACAATGGTCAAAATTACACCGATTGTAGCCTTGACCAGCCATAAAACTATCAAATTTTAAATACCATTGCCAAGGTGCTTGTTTCAGGCCATACAAACTCTTCTTCAATTTGCACACCAATTTCTTCTTACCTTTGACCTCAAATCCCTGTGGCTATTCCATATATATCTCCTCCTGCAAATCACCATGGAGAAAGGTAGTTTTTACATCCAATTGTTCCAAATGCAAATCTCCAGTAGCCACAATACTTAAAACAGTACGAATAGAAGTCATCTTGACAACCGGAGAAAATATCTCATCAAAATCAATGCCCTTTTCTGTGCAAATCCTTTTACAACTAACCTAGCTTTAAACATTTTCTTACCTCCATCTTCCTCTTTTAGCCTATAAACCCATTTGTTTGGTAAAGTCTTTTTTCCTATAGGCAACTTACATAATTCCTAAGTCTGATTTTTCAGCAAGGAGTCCATTTCTTCATTCATTGCAAGCTCCCATTGAACCTGTGTATCAACCTGCATAGCTTCATCATACCCTTCTAGTTCACCAACATCTATTAACAAAATAGAATACAAAGAGGGAGAAAACCTTTCAGGAGGTCTACTTAGCCTTGTTGACCGTCTAACATTCACTGGAGTTTGTGGTATTTCTGGTTGTTGTTGTAGAGCATGAGGAACCACTAGAACATCACCATTTAGAGTATCATCCAGCACCACATTATCTTTTTCTTTATTCTCATGCTACTACAACTGATCTTTGTACAACACCTTCTCATTGAATATAACATCCCTTCTTGTCACAATTTTTGATTTTCAAAATCCCAAAGCCTATAACCATATTCATCAATGCCATATCCAACAAAGGTACACTTTTTAATTTTGCATCCAGCTTGGTTCTATTTTCATAATCTACATGTGCAAATGCTTCACATCTGATGGTTTTAAGAAAAGAATAACTCACCTTCTTACCTGTCCATGCTTCCTCTGGAATACCACATCCCAAAGGAACTGAAGGACCTCTATTAATTAAATATACAGCAATGTTGACAACCTCTGCCTACATGTTTAAAGGCAGCCCAGCATGCAATCTCATGGCCCTTGCACGCTCCATTATTGTCCTATTCATGTGTTCAGCCACTCCATTTTCCTGTGGAGTCCCTAGAACTATTTTCTGCCTATGAATTCCATTAAAAAAACAATGATCCTCAAATTCTTTATTGCAATACTCACCACCATTATCAAATCTGAGACATTTTAATCTTTTACCTATCTCATTCTCAACCAAGCTTCTCCATTTCTTAAATGTTTTAAATACATCAGATTTTTGCCTAAGGAAATAAATCCATACCTTCCTAGTTGCATCATCTATGAATGTAACATAATATCGAGAGGCACCGAGAGAAGATACCTGAGCTGGTCCCCATACATCTGTATGCACAAGCTCCAACTTTTCATTTTTCTTTTGCTTCCCATCCTTGAGAAAATTGACTCTCTTTTTGTTTGCCATACACACAACTTTCACAGAAATCCATATTAATATATTTCAGACCTGGTAAAACTTTCTTAGAATGAAGTACCTTCATACCTTTTTCACTCATATGCCCAAGTTTGTTATGCCACATCATTGTCTCAGAACCTACAGCAACTGTTTCAGTCTCTTCCTGCGAACCTACAACAACTGTTGTTGAACCTATTTGTTTTTTCTCTACAATAGCTAAAGTAGAAGGAACAGTATGACCTGTACAAAGATAAAAGGTGCCTACTTTCACACCTTTTGCTACTATTAAGGCACCTTTTGAAACCTTCCAATTTTTATTAGTAAATGTAACAATGCAACCTTCTTCAGCTAGCTGCCCTGCTGAAATTAAATTCCTACTAAGCCTTGGAACATGTCTTACCTCTTGTAATAGCCAATGATTCTCATTCTGCAACTTAATCTTAATTCTTCCCTTTCCAACAATCTGACAGGGTTCGTTATCTCCTAAATAAACTAGCCCAAAATCTCCTTGGACATAATCAAGAAAATAACTTCTATGGGGCGTAGCATGAAATGAGGCCCCTGAATCTAAAACCCATGAATCATCAACATTATCTAGGGAAAGAATCAAAGCATCATCTTCAGATTTATTACTTACCATGTTTTCCTCCTTATTGCCTTCTTGTTTGTCTCCTTCTTTATTCTTCCAAGACTAGCAATCTTTCTTCAAATGACCTGGTTTCCCACAATACCAGCAGTCCTTCTATCCTCTGGATTGGGATCTCTTATCCTTTGATTTTCCTCGTGACTTCCCATGACCTCCAGAACCTTTACCTATCTCCTTTGATCTGCCCCTGCTTTCTACATTCAAAACACTGCCTGATGTGGATCCACCTGAGCTTTTCCTACGAATTTCCTCACTCAAAATAACACCAACAACATCATCAGATTTTAGGGTATTTGAACTAGAAACAAAGTTACTAACCGCCATTACCAAACTATTCTATCTTTCAGGTAAAGAACATAATATCAAGAGAGCTCTAACTTTTTCATCAAATTTTACATTTACAGAAGTCAATTGACTGACAATCATATTAAATTCATTTAAATTATCTGTCACGGATCCACCTTCAACCATTTTTAGATTAAACAAATACTTCATGAGAAATACCTTATTTTAGGCTGAAGGTTTTTCATACAATTTAGCCAAAGATTTCATTAGACCATCTATTGTCTTTGCTTCCATTATATTGAATGCCATCGATGGTGCCAGGCACAACCAAATTGTTCCCAGTGCCTTTCTGTCAAGAAGATTCTAATCCTCATTAGTCATTATTGCTGGTTTCTTAGCTACTCCTTCCAACGACATCCATAAATCCTTTTGATAGAGCTAATCCTCCATCTGCATCTTTCATAACTGATAGTTCTGCCCATTGAATTTATCAACCTTCAATTTACCCTCATCTGCCATTGCTCCCACTCAACCATGAGACCTTCTTGCAGATGATAATTGAACACAACCTAGCTCTAATACCACTTGTTAGGGTTAGCTGGCAGAAGATATCAATTAAATGCAAATAAAGATTAAACAGAGGAATGAAAAATACATAAAAATAATAACAGTGAGAGACAAGTTTTAATGTGGTTCACCCAAACTCGGGCTACATCCACCAATAGAGAGTCTAATATTATTGTCTAGTAAATCAAACCGATTACAACCAGCAATCCCTGCAACTCAATACCATTGCAAATGCTACAATACAATATATCAAAAAACCCTAACCCTTAGCCACTTTTATCAGTCACCACCTACCAACAATTAGTTATTATCATATTAACATCAATATAATTTTGTAAATGATTAAATCTTACTAGAAACCATTTCATTTAAATTCAAAAGATATCTAACATACTTATTTATCTTTTCTAATCATTCTACTGATCAAAATTAACTAGGTAAACAAAATGAGATGTTACACCCTCTTTCGACCTTTTAGGCCCTTTGAAAACTCTCAAACCATTTTTGGCATTTGGAAGAGTCTGTGAACCTACAAACTCGCTAAAAGACAGTTTCTTTCGTTTCATCTTCATTTTGTTCTCTCTTCTCTTTTCAACATTTCAGCAAATTCACAAACTCATGAACGTGACGAAAAAGCTTCATCTTTGACTTTTCTTCTTTTCTCCCTTCTTTCTTTCTTACCTTTTCAACCACTTGGGAGAAATCTTAACCTTTTTGATAGGTTCACTAGTATGTGAACTACCAAAAGTCCAAAATGAATGATTTTGTAAAGGCCTTTCATGATTTCAACAAGTTTGTAAACCTACGAACTTGTCGAAAGGCCCCTAAACTTGGAGAATTTTCAAACCTAAAAGGATTTCAAAGGTTTCTAAAGGTTTTCAATACATGAGAAAACACATATAGAGGATAAAAGGGGGAAGAAAAGAGGCCCAAAGTTCAAGGTTCTGGAAAATTTAAAGGTGAAAAATATGGACACCATTATTGGCTCTGGTTGGGGATGTATGACTCTTGTAGGTACAATGAGGATCCAAAAGATTCTTTGGGGGTAGGCCAAGAAAAAGGAATGGGGAAAAAATAAAAATGTATTTACATAAGGAAAAACTCAAGGAAGAAACTATACAAGTTAAAAGGAACACCTCACTACTCAAGAGAAATAGTACTTCAAATGTTGGCCATGAATTAGTAGCTCCACCACTTCTCCATCCAAGCCCTTGAGGTAGAACATATCTTGGCTGCACCTTTCCATAATTTATTATGGACCTACCCATAAGGCCTCAAATTTTCCATGTTTCCCCTTGTCTTTTGACCTAGAGCTCCACATAAGGATCAAGTAACCTATCTTGAAACATCTTTTAACTTCCCTTTTGTCAAACAAATGTTTGACCTTTTGCTACTATATCAAATTCCTTTCATATGCAACCCTCCTAGCCTCATCCAGCTTAGTCAATTCATGCATCCTCATATAGATGGCATTATCTTCACATTCCTTAGTTTGTTGCAGCAGTTTATACATAGGTAATTTAACTGTGATTAATATTTTAGCCCTAATCCCATACACCAACTCAAATGGAGTCCTACCAAAAGCCTTCTTGAATGTTATTCTATTAGCCCAAACTGCATACTTCAATTTATCATCCCACCTCTTCTTATTTACATCTAGGGTTCTTTTTATAATTTTCATGAGGCTCTTGTTGTTGGATTCAACTTGTCCATTGCTTTAGGGATGATAGGGAGATGAGTGTATCAAACTAATCTTGTACTTAGAACATATATTCAATATGTCTTGTGATTTGAAACACATGGCATTATCAACAATAATTCTATGTGGTGCACCAAACCTAGTTATAATGTTGCTTTTCAAGAAGTCTACCACCACCTGAGATGCATTATGATTTGGAATAGCTTTGAAACCCACTTTGTGAAATAGTTAGTTGCCACTAGAATCCATTTGTATCCATTATTGGATTTTGTCTTGAATTTCTCCTATGAAATCAATCCCCCATTATTGAAATGGAGCCTCAACTATGACTGTCATGAGAGGGATGGTGCATGCAAACTTGAACTTGCTTGAAAATATCTTGTAGGCATCACATTTTTGGACTTTTCTAGCAACATCCTTCAATAGAGTTGGTCACTAATACCCTTCTCTAATGATCATATGTGCTATATAGTTTTAGCATGAAAATATCTCCCACATGTAACTTGATGACATTCTTCAATTACCTTCATTGATTGATCTTGGTACAAACACTTGAGCAATAGCCCCTCATGACTTCTTCAAATTAAATCACCTTGAACTAGCACATACCTTTGTGACTAAAGTTTAAGTGTCCTCTACTAATTTTCATTCATCCGCAGTGGGCAACATATGTTCTCTAAATAGAAGATGACATCTTTGTACCATGGATTATCTACTAGATGACAATGGCTAGAAACATGAGTTAAATGTGTTCCATTTACCTTTTCTACATCTAAGTTTGCATCTACCATCAGCTTGGACAAGCCTTGACCCCTAACCAATTTAGTACCCTACACCTCTATATCATATTCTTGGATCCTATTGGTCCATCTACATCTTCTTCTAGAGGCTTTCTATTGTGTAAAAATATCTTTTACAACTATATGTGGGACATATGCAATGGCTTTTACACCCATGAGGTATGACATAAAGTTTTTGATAGCCTTTGTTGGGGCATATGGATGTTCTTCCATTGTTTAATACTTTAGTTCAGTAACTTGTAATGATTTACTAAAAATGCAACAGACTGCTATACCCATCCTTGTTTTTCTGAAGACAACATCTATGGTGTAGAACGAGGCAAAAGAAAAAAGTTGGAAAGGCTTAGAGTAATTTGGGCTTATTAAGAATAGAGCATCTTTGAGAGCCTCCTTTATGTCCATGAATGTAGTAGCTAGTTCTTGGCTCCATATGATTGATTGTCCTCTTTTCAACATCTTAGAGATGGGTTTGGTTTTCTCAACAAAGTTGGGGACAAACCTCCGCACAAAGTTGATTTTCCCAAAGAAAGAATGGATAGCCTTCCCTGAGTTGGGTTGAGAGATTAGGATAATTTCTTTTACACCTTTTGGATCTTTCTAAGTTACCCCATCTTTTGACACAATATGTCTCACATATTTTCTTCTTCAACCCCAAACATACATTTTTTGGGATTCAAAGAAATCCCGTACTTAATGCATCTCTCAAATATTATCTCCAAATGTTTTCAATGGTCTTTTCTTTCCTTAGAGAATGTAGTTAAATCATCTTGGTAAACTACCACGATTTCACCTATAAGGCCTACAAAGGCAACATCCATTTCTCTTTGAAATGTTGAACCCACATTCTTCAAACCAAATGGTATTCTCACATGTACAAAAGTGCCCCAAGGAGTGGTAATTTTTTTCTATATTGCTCTGACTTCTTGACCATCACTTAGTTATAGCTAGAGGGGTAAGTTCATGGAAATGGGGGACAATTAGTGGCCAACCTTGAGATTTTTATCAAAACACATTTGTGTTATGAAAAGCATTACACATGTGTTTTAATGGGTACACATTTTTAATGCCTTGAATTCAAATTTTTATGATCCTACACATTTAGGCTTAGATTTCCAAGCCTAAGGGTTTGACATCTCTTGTGGCTCCTAATTCATGTTTTTAACATAAAATGATCCCACAAAAATCTAAGAGAACTAGGGTGGCATCTATACATGCAACTAAGTTTTTCACATTTTCATTATTTTTTTCATAATTTTCTACATCTCACTAAATCACATTTTCGGAGGCCTTCAGAGTGGAATTTGGGGTCAAGACTTTTATTGGTTGCTTTGAACGGTAGCCACAACCATGACTTGTCACAACCTAATCTAGCTCTCTTGGAGATCTTTCCAATGATTCTAAGAAGTTTGAATTTTGACTAGCTAGCTAGGAGTTATGGCCCTACCAATTTGGGGTTATGAATTTCATAATTTTTTTGAAATTTTGAAAATTTGAAATTTCATTAGTTAGTTGCTTTTTATCACCTTCCAACTATTCATTTCAAATTCCATGGATAAGGTGACTTTTCAAATTCTTGGTTCATGGTATATAAACTCATTTTGATGCAAATAAAGTTCTCTTTGCAACTCTCCAAGAGTTCTGCACATTGAGCTCCTATAAATTTTCACAATACTAGAGGCTCAGTGCTTGTATTATTCTCTGAATTCTCAGCTAAATTCATATCAGTGGTATCAGAGTCGTTAACTCCTATATGTCACATTGCACATAGTTAGGGTAATAAAGGCTTGGATTGAAAACAAGGGATCCATCAGATTACCTCCCTTTGAGACATGCACGATTGAAGATGGGTGAAGAATGAGGGGACTCACCAGACCCCTTCAAAGTGTTGGTTGAAGATGCATTGAGAAAATAACATGAGGTAATGATGAACCAGTTCAATCAAATACACTGCCAAAATCAAAATAAGCCACAATTAAACGCAACAAAAAAACCATTTGGTGGCCACACCCCTTTCAAGGTACAAGTAAATTTTGATATTCCAAATTTTGAGGGAAAATTTCATGCAGATAATGTTGATGATTGACTGTCAAAACTAGAGAAATATTTTTCTATAAATCACTTCTTAGATGCTGAGAAAATAACATCTGCCCTCCTCAAAGATGAATAACATGTGAAACAATCTTGGGAGAATAGATTGCTATCTGGGAATAGCCTTGACAACCAAGAATTCAATGCGGTGATGGATGATAATCCCACATGGGGAGAATTCATAGAATACATCAAGGAGGAATACTACCCTGAAGATTCATATGAGAAGTACATACAATGGCAATTACTTCAACAAAAGAAGGACCAATCTGTACAAGATTATACTAATATTTTACATGCACTTTCAACAATGTTGGGAATCATTGATACAGGAAAACATCAGGTCTTGAAGTATCACAGTGGGCTTCATTGATATATCCAGATAGATGGATTTCTTGCATATCGAGACCTTGGGAACTACCTTCAAATATGCAGTGAAGATAGAAGACAAATTCAAACAAAAGAGGAAGAAGGATTATTTCTCAAACAACAAATCAAAGAGTGAATGTGGTATAAAATTTGGTGGAAAACTGACAACCAAGAACTTCTCACAAACATCATCAACAGTAAACAAGGGTAGAAAAAAGATGTGTGAATTCTATAAAAGCTCCAGACATAACACAAAGGACTATCGAGCCACAAAGACTTTGATGACAGAAATATATCAAGTAGAGATTGAACCTAATTTTTTACCTACATGCCCTTTTGAGAAAATGATGGCGATCAAATAATTGAGGTTGGCCCATATGCCACAGTTGCCATTGCCAAAAAAATTCCTCATGAATATGAAGAGCGCTTATTCCATTCATAGATGTCGATATATGGAAAGGCTCTTCATTTCATTGTTGATAGCGGAAGCCAAAAGAATTTTATTTTTGTTGAGACTGTCAAGAGATTGAATTTGCAGACCACACCACATCCACATCCATATCATATGGGATGGGTAAGTCAAGGGAAACACATTCAGGTGAATAAATAGTGTCACTTACCTTATTCCATCAAGCCATTCAAAGTTGATGTCATATGTGATGTGGCACCTTTAGATGTATGTGATGTATTATTGGGGCAACCATACATGTACAAGCGCCATAGATTCTATGAGCCTAAACCACACAACATCATTGTCAAGCTAGGTGAATTTAAGAAATATAGAATACCTAAGGTAAGTCCTATAGAACCAGTATCTTTGATTACTACAAAACAATGTAAATGT
Source organism: Cunninghamia lanceolata (assembly GCA_027924645.1). NCBI lineage: Eukaryota > Viridiplantae > Streptophyta > Pinopsida > Cupressales > Cupressaceae > Cunninghamia > Cunninghamia lanceolata. The sequence goes on along the minus strand of BSBN01000262.1, from coordinate 7,707,113 downwards.
TTGATTGCTCACACTGGAAAATTTATCCTACTAATGGTCCAACCTAAGGAGGAAAGATCTGTTGTAGCCAATAGTCATACCAAATTGGCCACTACTACCACTGAACATAACCGAATGGATCAAATATTGTCAACATATCAAGATGTATTCAACTCACCAATAGGGGTACAACTACATTGTCAAGTCAAGCATCAAATTGACCTAATTGCAAGGACACCATTACCAAAGGGGCCACTATACAAATGGTCAGTTTTGGAGAATGAGGAAATCAAGCAAAAAATTAAAGAATTGATTAAAAAGGGACACATTCGCCCAAGTGCCTCATCATGTGGAAGTCCAATTGTTTTGGCCAAAAAGGAAGGATGGGATGTGGAGACATTGTATTGATTATCGAGTCTTCAACAAAATCACTGTAAAGAACTAATATCCAATTCTTCGCATTGAATATTTGTTGGACCAACTTAGGGGGGCAAAAATTTTCACCAAAATTGACTTGAAATCTGGATACCACCAACTTCCAATTGAGCCATCCGATGTGTGGAAGACCAATTTCAAATCCAAGGTAGGTTTGTTTGAGTGGCTAGTCATGCCTTTTGGCCTGACCAATGCTCCTGCCACCTTCATGAGGTTGATAGATGATGTCCTCATACCATTCAGTATCTCTTTTGTTGTTGTATCTTTGGATGACATACTCATTTTCAGCAAAACATGGAATGACCATTTGCAGCATGTTCAACAAGTACTCTCAACCTTGTGGCAACACAAACTCTATGCTAACAGAGATATGTGTTCCTTTGGTATGGAGCACATTCAATATTTTTGATACATTGTGGACAAAATGATTGTTCATGCGGGCCTTGAAAAGATACAAGTTCTCAAAGATTGACCATCTCCCAAAAATCTCATAGTACTTCATAGTTTTTGGGTCTAACCAATTTTTATCATAGGTTTGTGCTTGGTTTTTCACATTTGGCATGTCCTATGAATCGAGCACTTAGGGGAGGAGCAAGAGAAAAATTCTACTAGATAGAGGCACAACAACAAGCATTCAAGGAGCTGAAGAGGAGGTTATGCTCTATCCCTATATTAGCACTCCCAGATCTACAACAATCTTTTCAAATTGAAACAGATGCTTTAAAGTATGTACTTGGGGAAATGCTCATGCAACATGGGCATCCAATTGCCTACCATAGTGACACTTTATCTAACACAATGTACAAGTATCCCACATATGATAAGGAATTTATGCCATTGTTTAGGTCTACAAATAATGGAAACACTATATTCTAGGAAAAGAGACTATCATCCATACAAACCACAAACCTCTACAATTCCTATAGATATAAGGGAAGCTACAGAATGATAGGCATCAAAGATGGTCTACCTACTTGAAACAATTTCATCTCAACATCTGCTACAAGAAGGGAAGTAATAACAAAGTTACAGACTACTTGAGTAGGCCTCTGATCATAGCCCTAATAGTGGTATTGGATTCCTATGGCCACCAAAAAGCAGATTGGCCTCAGTTGTATGGCATAGATCTTATTTTTGCTAACATATACAATAGACTAGCAGAGGGTAAAAAAGTCCCTGATTTCTACTTACATGATGGGATTCTCTATCACATGGGGCACATATGTGTTCCAACTAGGGAGAGACAAAAGATGATATGGGAGGCACACTATAGTCGTGTTGCAAGACACTTTGGGATGGAGAAGACCATTGTTGTACTTCAGAGGTATTTTTATTGGTCCAGATTGAGACATGATGTCACTCTATACATCTAAGATTGTACTGCTTATGCCATTACAAAGCCTACCAACCATAAGCAAGGATTGTATACACCTCTTTTAGTCCCTGATATACCTTGGTACTAAGTTTCAATGGATTTCATGTTTGGCCTCCCTTCTACAAAACATGGGCATGATTGTGTGTATGTGGTGGTAGACAAATTTTCAAAAATGGTTGTCATGGTGACTTGCCAGAAGGGAGTCTCTGCGGAAGAAACTGCCAAGATTTTCTTTGAGAATATTTGGATGCACTTTGGGTTTCCATAGAGTATCATCTCTAATAGGGATACTAGATTTCTTAGAAAAAATTGGTCAACACTCTGGGCCTTGATGGACGCAAAGTTGATGAAATCCACTACCTTCCACCCACAGACAAATGGGAAAACTGAGGTAGTGAATCAAATGATGATTCACATTTTGTGGATGTATCATTCCAAACATCCTCACACTTGAGATGAAATTTTTCGATATGTACAACATAGCTACAACCATGCATTGCATGGTTCCATAGGGCATAGTCCATTTGAGGTGTGTCTTGGGTATCAACCATTGGATCCAATTGATGTGGCATTACCAAAAACGCTAAGTGAACCATCAACAAATTCAAAGAAGGAGGTAGATAAAGAAACTAAGGTTGTTGAGAGGATATGCCATATTTAGTAGCAAGTTCATGAGATACTGCAACACAACAATTAGAAATACAAGGACAGACATGATCAACATCATGTACACCTCATCAATTTTAGGTTGGGGACAAGATTTCGCTTCAACTCCAAAAGAAAAGATTTCAAGGGCCACATAGGAAACTCTGTCCCATTCAGTATGGACCATACACCAACCTCAAACAAGTTGGTGAGAATGCTTTTGAACTCAATCTGTCATCTTTTCTTGGACCACATCACGTTTTCAATGTTGAGTTATTGCGTCCATATTTTCCACCATTGTTGGACACTTCAAAAGTTGCAGAACACATTAGTAACACAGAGTTAAATCCCAACACTACTATTCCTCCCACATGTGATCAGATTACTAATTTTTTGGTCAAAACATTGAAGAAGCAACATATTCTTCTTTACTAGGTGGTACAGGCAAGACAATTCCCTCATCAGTGAAAATGGTTCACCAAGGACCAGATTGAGAAGCAATTTCCTCATCTACTACAACACATAGGTGCAATGGGGCCCATTGTCTCTCAAGGGGGAACCAGTGATCCCACAGAGATCTAGGAGTGCTAGGGTGGCATCTACATAGGCAACTCAGTTTTTCATATTTTCAGTATTTTTTTTAGAATTTTCTACATCTTAGCAAATTGCATTTTTGTAGGCCTACAGAGTGGAATTTGGGGTCAAGACTTTCATTAGTTGCTTTGAGTGGTAGCCATAGGTAGGGCTTGACACAACTCAATCTACCTCTCTTGGAAATCTTTCCAATGATTCTAAGAAGTTTGAATTCTGACTAGTTGGCTAGGAGTTATAACCCTTCCAAGATGGGGTTCCGAATTTCATAATTTTTTGAAAATTTGAAAATTTGAAATTTTATTAGTTAGTTGCTTTTTGTCATCTTTCAACTATCCATTTCAAATTCCATGGATAAGGTGACTTTTCAAATTATTGGTTCATTGTATATAAACTCATTTTGATGCAAATAATGTTCTCTTTGGTTGCCTGCAACTCTCCATGAGTTATACACATTGATCTCCTATAAATTTTCACAATACTGTAGGCTCAGGGCTAGGTATTGTTCTCTAAATTCTTAGCTAAATTTAGGTCATAAAACAACTCATATTCAAACTTCAACCTCATTAGGTTTACATGTTTTACAATAAAATTTTATGAAACTTTCACCAAAATTAAGAGCTACTTCTTATCTTTATAGCCATACAAATTTTTAAATATTTTGAAAAAGTTAAGGTATTTATTATTACTTTCTTTAAAGAGTTTCTTCATATTCCTTCAGTACATATGTATTGAATTGTTTTATAACTTTTGACCTTCTTGTCCAAATTTGAAAAAATATATATAGGATTCTTCTACACTTCATTCAATACACATGTAAAAAAAGTAAATTTACATTTTCTAATTGAGTTGTTGATCCCCATTAAATGAATCTGGATCATTCTGATTGCCTTAGGCCTTCTCTCAAGACACCATGAATGTGATTCAAATGTCAAGGAAAATCAATGTGAAGGCAAAGAGAAGTAGATGAGGGAGGAATTTCCCACCCAGGCACAACTATGTGATTCAATGCCGAAGTTATTGAGGTAGTTGGGGTAGATGACTCTCACCCAAGTGCACCGATAGGGATTGCATTATATACATGCTCTGATGTTGTTTTATGGTTGGGTCATTGAGCCATTAGGGGAGGATTTAGTTGTAGATTCATGCCTTTTTGCCATTTTACAAGATTTAAGCAAATATTGATGAACTGTACCATTTTGGCCTCTCGCATCTTCATTTAGATTGGGAGATTGTCACTTTGTCCTCTATTTCTTATCTGTATTGAATCTCTCTTTGCTTCTATCTAGAATATGCAACCTCTATTTGTAAATTTGAGACTCTAAAACTTTCTACAGATTAATGACTGTGTTTTTCATTTTTCATTGTTGCATCTATGTTTTTGTTGTTTCACATTTACAAATGCTGTGCATAATCAGTCATATGCTAGTGGGAACATTCTATCATTAGCATTTTGCCATTTCATTAGGATTTACTTTTAGTTTTCTCCTTCTCTTTTCTCCCCAATTTGAAGCAAAACTCACTGAGTATCCTAAGAAGAGCCAAATTCTAAAATTTCAAAGATCGTCCTGCAAGCCATATCCCACATTTGTAGGATTTCCCATTGTTGGTGAAATCTTGTATGCATGTGTGCAATTAGGTGCAAATTTGAGCATCAATAAATGACTTACTAGTTTCTAAACTTGAGTAGTAGTATCCTCATAACATTTATTTGATTGTACATGTGTGTGGTTTGCCTGGTTGTTTTGTTATTCCTGTGTGATTTCTTGATATGTGTTTATTAGTTCCTCCTAGAGGACCCATGCTCCCCCCCTAGGGACATAGATATAGGGGAAATGAAAATGTTGTATCATTCTTCTACGTGTATCTAAATTCTTCTATTTATTGTGATCTTGGCTTTTTCTTGATATTATGAGGATGATGCAAAGTGTTGAGACATTTAGGTCTCTTCCATGTTGATTTGAAATTTCTCTATTTTTTTACTTTGTTTTTGTGTGACATTCTTCCTATGTTCTTGTTGTTTTGCATGCTTGGGGATGATGATAGTTTCATCTTTGTCCCTTCATGATTATCACTCCTGATACATCGATCTTGATCCCAAGCATGTGTATCCTTTAATGTTCTATCATGGATTTTGGCTTGATGTCCTTTGTGCCCTCCCTTGGAGACCTTCCTACATTATTTCTTCCCACCAAGCACAATGATAAGCCTACTTCCTTGTAGCATACTTTTTATCACTCCCTTGAGCACCTTGTCTTTTCTCTTTGTAGCATCCTTATTACTGCTCCCTTGAGCACTTGTCCTTTCTCCCAATAGCATCTTTTTCACCACTCCCAGAAGCATTTTATCATTACTCCCTAAAGTGTTGGTCCTTTCCTTTTTTATCTCCTAAGGTGTTTCTTATCTTTTGTTCATGTGTTTTTATGTTTTTGTGTGCACATTTGTTATGTCGAGAAAAGTAACCTCGGGGGCTTTTTCCTCTTAAGGTTTAGCTCTTGGGTCCTTTAGGATGCATTTAGGATATCTTGAATGTTAATTTGACATCCCAATGAGAAAACCCTAAAGTTTCATGACAAATGGGACCTAGGGGGAATATTTATGATAAATCCTACCTGAAATAGGGGGAGGACTTGGGTGCCCGCACCCTAGCCCTACCCTATTTTAGGTCAGGACCAATTTCAAAGTGTTAGTTTATGACTGTTATTTAGTCCCTATGTTGACACGGTAAGTTTGAATTACGAAATTCTTAGCGGGAATGTTTATAGTTGCATATATAAGCATGATTAGGTTTCATTTGTAAACTAGATGGACATTAGATGGCAATTTTGATTCAAGAGCTTTTGTGAAAGTGATTCAAGGCATTCATAGTGTTGCAGAGTAGAATTTGTGTTGTTCTTGTGTTTGTATTCGTAGATTTAGCATCCATCTCCTCATGGCACAAAGAGCATCTTCCTTCCATGAGATCTTCACTACAAGGTGATATCAATTGTGTTTTCTATCATTTATCATTTGGATTTTGCCTCTACCCCGCAGGGATACACAATCTTTATCTAACAACGGTGTTCAGAAGACTTGAATGTCTCTCCGGGGCTTGACTGAGGCAAGCCTCTAAACATCACAAACCCCAACCCCTTTTTCTGTGATTGTAGGTTACAGGTTGCAAAAGTAGAAAAAGTGGAGTTACAAGAGAGTAGTGTAGACTGTCAAAATTGTAGATCAGAGAAGAAAATAGGGACCTAGACTCAGGTGCTTGCTCATTAGTCCTCCGGATCCCGCAACAAGAACATCTCTAGAACAACAGGAACAGGTTGCAGACAAGATTCCAAGATCTAAACAAAAACTTTAGCACTGGACTAGGGCACCCGCTCATTTGTCCCTGACTTTTTTGTATTCCAAACTTTGAAATCTGGTACGCATTTGATTGTCATTTCATATCTCTGTGTGCGATCATTTTTCGTAATTTGTCCATTTGTTCATGAATTTGCATAATTAGGGTTTTGAGCATAATTGGGCTTAATTGAACAACTAAATCACACAATTACAATCTTCCCCTATGTTCCAAGTGACAGAAGGCCTATAGTAGACTTCCTACTTAGTTGAATGTCCTTGAATGTTTAGTGGTGAAAGGAGGATTAACACAAACTATAAAAATCAACCCTAAACAAATACTCTTCATTTTCATCCAAAACATTTTGGTGAACCCATATTTTTGGACTTTTTCACCTTTCTGAGTGTTGTGCTCCATATTTACATTCATTTTATTCATTCATATCATTGTTCATCTTATTACATTTGAAAAATTACAAAAAAATTGAAAATTTTGAAAAAAATTGGCATTTTTAGCTTGCATTTTCAAGTAATTTAGATTAATTGGCATTAAATTTAAATAAATTTATGTCATTCATCATTCATTTAGATTACATTCTCATGCTTAAATTGTTAAAAATTGCTTGAAATTGTGCATTTTTTCATATAACCTAGTTTTGCAAGCTACGGTTTGTAGTCAAAATTTTGTTTCAGATTTTACTACCCTTTTAAAACACTCATTAGGACTGATTTCTAACTGTAATGTTGCATCATAGTGGTTTTCTTGCAAAATTTCATGCCTAGGGTTTGAAAACCTTACTTTTTCAATAGATTTTGGCCTTATCATCTCTCTAGATTTGCACCATAGGTGTGTTGCAAAGGTTTTTTATGCACTAATTGGCTATTATTAGGGTTATTATCTTCTACCCCTCCTCAATATATTTACAACACTTTTTTATTGGGCTCTGACACTGAAAATGTGGTGAAAATTTGCATATTTTGACTATATTTTCCCTAGGGTTTGACTTAGATTTGCACTCCAATCATGTTGTGAAGGACTTTATGGATTTAGGTGACTGATATTACTGCTATAATCTACAGTACCTCCTAAAATTATTTACAACACCTCTTTTATTGGGTCTTTGCATTGAAAATTTGTAAACAAATTACATATTTTAGCATATTTTCACTAGGTTTTGACTTGTCATCATTCTAGAATTTCATCAAAAGCATGTTGTGAAGGAAATTATTTGTTTATTGGACTTATATTAGACATATTACTTTCTAAACTTGATCAATTTCCTTATAACACCCTTTATTTTACTTATTTGCATTGAAAAAAGTTGAAAAAATCAAGCATTTTAGGTCATTTTTTTACACATAGTATTGCACTTGTCTTTTGCATAAATTTTGAAAAGATTTTAAAATCTGATTTCAAATTTATTTGAAAACTTATACACATGGCTTCTAATCGTAAAAATAACAATAGGTTCCCTCCTAGGCCTTACATGAAAAGAAAGGTCCCCGAACCTAAAATTGTGTTTACACCTCATGATAGAACAATCAGAGACACTGAAGGACCTCTTTATATCACTATGAAAATAATGGCAAATCATGTGGATGGAACCCTTATTGATCCTAATTGTATGACTAATGTGGCAACAGAAGAGTTCCTCTAATCACATGGATTGATGCAAGGCTTTTATGACCCTTTGGACATGATGATTAAAACACATAAGGGAACCTTTATAAACACTTTTGGGAAGATATCTTTATTGGTCATTGTATTTGATAAATCTATAGAACAATGGTTTGATGTTGTCCCCATTTTTAACCTTTTTTGCATAAAACTAGGACATCCATGGTTAAATGCTATGAAAGTTGTCCCTTTAACAATTCATAACTGTGTAAAATTTCCTTTGAATGGACAAGTGCATACCATTTCTCACAATAAGTATAAACCTTTAGTTACAAGACAACACTTTACACTTGATTAATTTTGGGAAAGATCTGAAGTGGAACCGAAGCCACAAATAGACTCTAACTTCTTGAGCTATAGAAACTACAAAACAAAACTATTACATCAAGTGGCCAATCCTTTTATTCAAGAAACAACAAGAGACAAACAACCTGCATTTGAAGAGAATCCTAGACATAAAGGAAATGGACTCTATGTTTAGTTTCCTCCCCCGCCATCCTTCCAAGGACCGGGAGGCAATCGTCGATAACAAAATGTTCCACCTGGATAAATGAGATTTGATCCTAGTGCTTCCTCCTCTAAAACACAAAAACCTATAGAAGATCAAACCATTATCTTACAAGAGATAAGTGGCAAGACAAAAAGAAATAGACAAGCAAGAGAAAGGAGGAGGAGATGACAGGCTTATGTCCAACGAATTGCATCTCAACAAGAAAACATCTCACCAAACATTGATTTAAACAAAGAAGATCTTAAGATTGGACAACTTGAAGAAAAGCATAAGGGTTGGGCTATGGTACCTTATGTCCCACTTTCCTCTAACATTTGGAAGTGGGAAGATGGCGATAATTTTCTTGATGACAACCCTTAGTTAGGTTGTCCCTACAGGTAAGTATTTCTAACCCTTTTTCTCTCATGATGTGTTTCTCTCGTGATGTGTTATGTGTTGTTTAGGCCTCCTGGGATGACCCTTGATTCTCTTGTAAGGTCTAGGATACCAGGAGACCACCTCTATTATGACCCTTCTTCTATTTGTATCATTATTTTTCTATATTGCTTCTCCTCTATTTTCATTGTTGTGTGTTGTGTCTTATAGACATAGCATTGCGGTTGGTGACTTGGGGGCACCCTCCAATGTGACTATCCCTAAGGCACTTGTTTCTCCTCTCTTGATTTATTGTTTACCTTCCTCTAGTGTTTCTATATAGTGGGCGGATGATGAAAAACATTTTATACTGATGTAGACCTAGTGTCCCTTTAGTGAGAAATCAAAACATGGATCTAGTCCATACATGATGATGGGGTTGTTATATATTATCCGATGCTTGGCTAGTAGAAACACTCCATGTGATCTTGATGTTGTCTTATAGCACCTACAAAACATAACAATAATGCTGCTCCATGCACTTTGTCTATCTTGGATCTTGCATTATGCATTGTTGTTTATAATTATTACATGGACATTAACACTTTTCTTGCAAGAATGTGTTTGTGGGAACATTTGGCGATTGTAAAGTACATGTCACCTCCAGGGGGCATGATCTCGTGTTCCCTTGTGTGTTTTATTCCTACCTTAACATTCTTGATATTGGTACCTAATATAAACTACCTTAAGGTGGGGGCATATATATGGTAAGCTGTCTATTTTAGATGCTAGCAAAGTGTTTGTTCTCAGGTGCAATCTTAAAAACTGGTGGCAATGAGTCCCTCCTGCACTCTGAGATTTGTTTGAAATCTATTGCAATCATTTAAGCCCTCTATGGAGGCAGGATATCATACATATCCTTTTTATCTTAAGCCCTCTGTGGAGGTGGGGATGGTGTATTTCTCATGGAGAGTGCACATCCTATCATTTTCAAAAAGTCCTCTATGTTGGAGAAATCAACCACCAGGATCAAATCTGCAAAACCAAATAACCTTCCACACAAGAGAGACAAGCAAAAAGAATGCTATATTGTCATGATACAACAATGTACTAGATTACATAATGTACAATGAGGCCTTGGTTATAAAGACCAAGGTGAGATACAAGATGATGTAGTCATGTGACAAATGTCTTAATCCTATGACATATGACAACTATAGGATAAGATGACAACTTCAACAACTAGACAAACTAGAAACATCTAGAAGACAACTACAATGCTTCCTAAGTCAACTTAAGATGTGAATATGTGTGTGATTATTATTTAACTAATAAATAGTTAAATAATTTGAATTATCTACACAACAAAGGTTAAACCAGATAGATAATAACCTTGTTCACACCAACACCCCCCTTAAGTGCAACTTAGGGAGGAACAAACAAATGCAAAGATGGGTCCCGGCAATAGGGCCATGTTAGGTACCCATGTACAAACAATCTCTCACAAGTGGAGAAAAGGAGAAAACATCGTGGGAAAAAACTCCTCTCCAAAAGAGAGAAAAACATGCAAAGAAAAAGCATGAAAAAGTGAAGGAAGGAGGACTCAAGAAGACCCCCCAAGGACAACTTCCTTCATCCCAAGCATCAATCACAACTGAAGATAATGAGGCGATGCCAAAGGTTTAGTGAAGATGTCCACAACCTACTCCTTAGTAGGCAAGTACTCCAAGCTGAGAACACCATCCTAGATGAGCTACCTGATGAAGTGCATGTGGATCTTGATGTGCTTAGTATGTTGATGCTCCATGAGGTTGTGAGAAATGTGAATGGCACTTTGATTATCACACCAAAGAGTAGTGGGTTGATCAGGAGGAAATCTAGACTCAGTCGTCAATTGTCAAAGCCAAAGAACCTCCTAGCTAGCCAAAATTGAACCTCGATACTCAACCTCTGTTGATGATAATGCAATAGCTGTCTACTTCTTGCAAGACCATGCAATCGGGCCAGAACCAAGGCAGAAAACAAAGCCAAAAGTGGACTTCTGATCATTAACATCACCAGCCCAATCTAAGTTAGTGAAGCCAATAATCAAAGAAATTCCTAATGTGTAATGAATGCCAAAGTGTGATTTGCCTTGAATATACCTCAAGATACATTTGGTTGCCTTCCAATGAATCTCATGTGGCTCTTGAGAGAACTGAGAGACAAGTCCAACCATAAAGGAAATATTAGGACAACTATGTGTCAAGTACAAAAGACTGCCAACCAACTACCAATACAATGTAGCATCAACTATGGGAGTAGTGCAACTGGTAGACAGTACAACACCTGATTGAAATGGTGTAGGGGCAGGCTTGCAATCATCCATGCCAAATCTGTGAAGCAAATCAAGAGCATAATTCTACTAAAAAATGAAGATCCCCTCAGTAGTCTGGTGAGCTTGAAGACCAAGATCTGTCATATCAAAGTGCTCCATCAATGCTTGCTGAATACTCTAAATCATGGAGGTAGAACTACCTATGAGAATCAAATCATCCACATAAAGTACAAGGACCAAAAGATCATCTCCACATCTCTAAGTGTAAACTGTAGGGTCAAAATGGCATCGTGTGAAACCAAAAGCAAGCAGGAAACTATCCATCTTCTCATACCAAGCCCTAGGGGCTTGTTTGAGACCATATAATGAATGGTGAAGCCTGCAAACAAGTGAAGAGTCCTACACAAAACCTGGAGGTTGCTCCATGTAAATCTCCTCATGAAGATCACTGTGCAAGAAGGCACTCTTCACATCCATCTGATACACTGACCATCCTTGAGATGCAGCAAGAGAAAGTACGAGACAAATGGAATCCATCTTGGTGACAGGAGCAAAGGTCTCAGAGTAGTCAATACCCTCAACCTGAGAAAACACCTTAGCAACAAGACGAGCCTTGTACTTGTCTATAGAACCCTCAGTTGCATATTTGGTGCGGTACACCCACTTGCACCAAACCAATTTTTTTCTTTTCAGAAGAGGAACAAGATCCCATGTATGATTCTTCATTAAAGAAGAATACTCCTTAACCATTGCACTATCCCACTCTAGAATACCTGCGGCATCTGAAAACTTCTAAGAATCTGTGGAAATGGCATGACTCAAAGATTGACACATGTTGTCTATGAACGAGTGTGGCAAGTATTTGTGGGATCACCAACAAGAGGACCAGCCTCCTCAAGAATAGTGCAGAGGTGGTGGAACAGAACCTTCATCTGTATCATCCTGAAGAAGCAAAACATCTTCAAGTGATGATGAAGTAGGTAGAGTATGTAGTGAGGAAGAAGAAGTGGTGGAAGAATCCACTTGTTGGAAGGACTCATCAAAATGGACATCTCTATGAAAGTAGACATCCTGAGTAATAGGATCAAACAACCTGTAAGCCTCCACATCCTCACAATAGCCAACAAAAATCAAAGGTTGACTCTTCTTCTCCATAGCCTTACGCTAACCATTCAGAATGAATAGCCAAGCCTCACTACCGAATACTCTGAAGAAGGATACATTAGGCTTGACATGGGACCAAGCCTCCTCAAGAGTCATATTGTTGGGTGAATATTTTGTCGTTAACTCGCTAATGGCAAAATGGGTATATCAGCCACAGCTATGATGAGACAAAGTGTCTCCTCTCAGCAAGGGGAGGTTCCCTCTAATTACTTAACTTTTGTAAATCAAACACTTATCAAATTTATGTACACTAAAAACTATGTTTGGGGTGGTTCCATCTCATCTCATTCTCTTTTTTCAGAATAGATGTTTATATTTCAAACTCTCGATATAAAACTTATAAATTATCACAATATCATAGAAACACAAAGTTTTCTGTTACCTCACTCACTACTTGTAACCAGAACTTTTTTTTGAAGCAAAATGTAGCCCAAAGTCTTCACTCTTCTTCAATATGATAAAAACAATTCAAATATAACAACTTGCAGCACAAAGTCCCCAAACTGTTGTATTTTCACAAACATGAACATATAACCCACAACCGATTTGATAACACAAAGTTTATCAGAATCAAATCTAGAGCGCTCTTCAATCACTTGAAACAAACTCCACCTTTCAATTATTATCAATTAAGATTATGATAGCAAGACATAAGAACAAAACTATCACAACACAAATAATCCCAAGACAAAGATTGGAATTGAACTTGCTTTCTTGTATTGATGAATATTTGAATATTGATTTTCACAATAAGCACAAAGTCTTGATTTGCTTTTCAATTCGCCAGAGTTTTCTTGCAATAGATAAAAGATAATATTTACAAAAGAGGTCCCCTTTATTTATAGGGAAAGACCTTGAGAAAATCTAGGAAATCTACAACTACTTTGACTTATTCAAAAATAGGAGTCCTTATTGACTTGGGACTTCCTATTTTTTACATGTAATTGCATATCAAAAATGTACATGTAAAAATGTCCAAAACTGTTTTGAAAGTACATATGGAAATCAGAAAATAAACTAAGGGAAAAAACCAGCTGCTTCAACTTGTGTCACCACCCTTTCTCACGTAGTCATCATACATAGTGAAGGTCGCCTGCATTTCAATGCTATCTGGTTTGAATGTGTTTTTGAAGATCATCCTGGCCCTCACTATGGCATCCCTTACTGTAGTGATTGACTTGGCATGATTGGTTAACCTGGTTTTCAAATTGTCCAAGGTTAACTGGTTGTCTAATATGCTGTCCACAGAAGTTATTGAAAATACCTTGTCTTCAAATTCCTTCTGAAACATGTCCTCAAATTCCTTAACCATTTCTTCTGCAGAAAGAAACTGGTTATCCTGTGATACCAATTTACAAGGCAACTCCTCCAGCTTATGCAAAATGTTAACATCATTTTCTTCACTGGTTTCCTTGGCAGCTTCGAGATCCTTGATCAAATTTCTTAGCACATTGCTCCTGTATATTAGAGCTTCCTTTGTCTCTATATATGAATCCCTGTTGGAAATGGCGCCAATGGATATTAAAGTGCTCATTTTCAGCTTCCTCATTTCAACCCACTTATCATGAGTATCCTCTGTGTGTTCAATATCATGAGAGATGGCATCAATGAGATCGTTGAGTTCTGCTCTTACTTTCCTCATCTTATCCGTTTTCTCAAATACCTCCTTGAGCAAAGAGATTCCCTGAGCTCGCATCCTGTCTAAGTACTCTTCAAGTACTTTTCCTCTGAGGTGAGTCTTTTCCGCTTTCAAGGTGACGGGGTCTTCTACAGATACGGCCTCTGGAGTAACTGCTTCTGAATTCAACGTGATTTTTCTTACCACTGCAGTCAGCTGTTCTGCTTTTGCCTTGTAGTAGTCCTTCATTTTTTTTTCCTTGTCGAATTTCTGGATCAGGATGTCCATGGCTGACTGCATATCATTTTTAGCGCTTTCATGGGTGATTTTGCCCAATTCAACCCTAGAAATAGAATAGTCATTCATGTCAAAATTTTCGACAGTTGCATCCTGTGGGGGTTTTGCTATCTCCAAAACTTTCTGCCCCTTTTCTTCAAGTACCCTTGAAAGGATCTTTGGTTTCTTTGGAGCCTTAGTTTTTGCAGGTGTCAGCTTAGTGAAATCAAATTCATCTAGAGAGATGACTTGCTTCTTTCTCTTTGGTGTGTAAGCTGACAACCAAGGTGGCAGCAGAGAAGTATTCACATTGGAGTCCATTCCTACCACTGGTGTTACCGGAACTGTACTTGTGCTGGTGGTAGATACAATAGGCGGGGTGTTGGTAAAAACCGCACCTGTTACATTGGCACTTGAAACTTGCTCAGTATTCATCACAAAATGATCAAACATAGAAGTATCTCCTATATCAAATGACGAAGAAGACAAACTAGGAATGGAGTCAGAAGAATGGAGAACATTTTCAAAAGTGCCCTGGGGATTATCAAAGATTATCTTAGGAGGAGAGGGGGATTCAGATGAAGGAATAATAATGGGGGAAGCAGGCACAGGGGGTGCAACAGGTGTATTGTCTTGTGGAGACAAAGCCTCTTTATCTTGTTCCTCTGACCCCTTATCTCTGACATCCATTTCTTCTGTAGCTGGCTCTTCAGTTGTTGGATCCTCTGCCGCTGGTTCCTCAATTTCCATATCTTTCGCTTCAAGTTCCTTCTCAACAACCTTTGCTTTCTTTGTCACAAATCTGATTTTAGGTTTATGTGTTTTAGAGGATGATGGAGCATCACTCTTATTCTTCGTTCTGTTTTCAACCTTCTTACCAGTTTGCTCTTGAACTTCAGTTTCTGAACCAGTGAGGAATTCCTTCAGCGTAATTCCTTTATCTTCCAACCACTTATTGGTGTTGGCCAATATAGGTTCAAATCTCTTCCTTAGGGAAGTCAGCTCCTTTTGGGACCATTGGATTGGTGATAGAGGAGTACCAGCTATCTGTTCTGTTTCATACTTGGCATCAACCAATTCTCCATCATCCACAAGGTCCTCTGGGATATCAGCAAGTCCTAGGTATTCAATTTTCTCTAGAGACAGCCTGCTATAGTCCAGTTTCCTGATGTCTTCCTCTGTTCTCAAATCTATCCAGACATCTTCCACCATGGGTTCATGGAACTGTGTTTTCCTCTTGATTTTATCCTTTACACCCCGGTAATCAAACTTTGGTCTCCTCTTGAATTGCTTCATGGTGACCAGCTGCATCTCCGTTTCCATAGCTCTTGCCTTTGCGGCAGTCAATACTGAGTATCTGCCGATTTCTACAGGAAATCTGAAACCAGGCTTCTTGAGTTCCATCTATTTGTTATGCACGACAATCATTTGCCTGCACAACTCCATCAAGACCAATCTATCTGAAGGAAACCTTGGAAGCATATAAGGGTAACCTTGGAAAAAGCCAACCCTCAAGTAGGAGAAAGATGGAAATTGCAAAAACATACAACCAAAACCATTAACCACTGTCCATGCCTCATCTGAGATTCTTCTCTGCTCCAGTTGGGGATTGAAAAGACACAAGAATACAGCAAAGAATGCATCATTCACTCTCCTGAAATGGTGAATTGAGCCTTTCAATGTTAGCTGAGAATAGTACTGGTATACTGGGACTACTCTCCTATCCCCTTCTGACGACAATCCTGGAAAAATTCTCATGGAGGCTGCAATGTATACTAGATAGGAAGTCATGAAGAACTTGGAGGTAGTGGATACCTTCGTCAACTGATCATGCAAAGCGTTACTAATTTGCTCTCCCCAGAAAATAACCTGCTTGCCTTGGAGTATGACCTTAATGAAGGGATACATCCATTCCTGAAATTGTGAAGAGGAAGACAAACCTCTTATCCTGCTGAGGAGGGTAATCAAGTCACCAACTTCTTCCACGAAATCACTTCGAGGGAAGCTGCGTGGCCATCTAGACAAACTTGACCTCGCAATCTTCAACCATTTGTTGTTGATTACTTTCTTCGCCTTCTCTGGATTCTTATCATATTCCTTTTGAGCTTCGGTGAAATCAAGCTTTAACACCTCTGTTGCAGGAGGACACATGAACACCTTGTCAATAAACTCAGGATCCAACCTGATTATTACATTACCACTGGCATCCACTACAGCTCTGATATCTTTGTTGTAGAAATGGGTGCACTGAAGAACAAATTCTGTATTGTGAGCCGCCACTGGGAAGGAGGATACCAGATGAATATTACTTTCCACTATTTTCCTCATCATAGCACTGGGGTTGCTCGACTTGGTTCTCTCTACAAACTCAGCCATATCAACATGGCCAATCTCTGTGTCTCTAATATCTTCAACATTAGAGTGGACTGAGGTGATTGGGAAAACACCTTGATATTTGTACTTCATAGCTTTTGCCTTCTTCGGAGACAAATCAGTCATTTGGACGATCTTTCACTGAGAAGAAATTTGACGTCGAAAGGAGCTCCGCAGAAGAAACTGCAACAGAAATCATGATCATGCAATCAGGGAAAATATGGGCAATCTGGGAAAATTGCATGTTGACGATCACGACTATGGGAGTGCACTTGAAAAAGGGCTATAGTGCGAGCTGGCCAAGAATCAAAGGAGAAGCGGGCTCGGGAAAATGAAATTGGAAATTTTCCAGTGTTAGGAAAATTTGAGATATTTTTTGTATGGGCGGCGAAATTCGCCGCCCTTGCATGTGAGGGGTTTGATATTGTGCATCGGCGGCGAATTTCGCCGCCCGTGCAGTTTGAGAGAACCGTGAGATGGTTGGAGCGGCAAAATTTGCCGTCGATGCAGGAAATAGGACAGCGGAGGTTTGTTTGGTAAGAGCGGCAATTTTTGCCGACACTGCATTTGATAACTAGTAACTTCATCTTTTCGATGTTCCGTCGGCGATTTTTGCCGACACCACATGGGGGTTCCATATATGTACGAGCGGCGAATTTCGCCGACATTACATAGCAAGGTAAAGTGAAGAAGTCCGGGCGGCGAAAAATGCCGACGTGGCATTGAAATGTGAAGTTAGCAGGTTTTGAGTGCGAAAACCTGAGGAATCCACCGACTGGACACTTGGCTAGGGTCGTGTAACTCTTTTTTAGGAAGGCTTCGGCGAAATCGACCGATGCTACAACGATGGTATACTGCCAGGGTTCGGGGAAGAAGAAAGCTTTAAGGGTTCGAGGGCGAAAAACCTAGGGCAGCCTAGGGTTGACAACACAAAACGAAAACAAAAAAAATAAAAACTAAGAAACAAAACGTCGAACGCGAAAAACCTATGCTAAACAATCAAAGAAAAGGTAGAACGAAGAAACTCACCCGTGCTTAGATCCGAACCCTAAGACAGATGGCAGAGATCGATGACGCGGTCGTGCAGTGAATAAGAAGTTTGGAAAATAGCTCGGGACAACGAAATAATAAAACCATCTTCAAAACGCAATATATAACCCGCGCATAGACGCTGGGCGAGTGGCACGAGTGGCCATTAATGGCACTGCATGACCAAAATCCTGAGGATCTTGTGCGAGCGGGGTTTCCGGCCGTCGATGCAGGTGTTTGGTCGAAACGCGCAGTGATGACCTAATTCGCCGGCTTCGGACCAAAACAAAAGTATGTAGTGGCGGCAAAATTTGCCGCCTCTACATAATAAAAGGGAACGCTTATATATAAGCGGCAAATTTTGCCGCTTCTACACAAGTTTAAAAACAAACCGAAGTACACATGAAGGAGCGGCAAAATTTGCCGCTTTCGCATGTGTAGTCAGAAAAAGAAGGTATGCAGGAGCGGCAAATTTCGCCGCTCTTGCATATCAAGAGTCAAAAATTTTCCAACTCGAAAACGACTAAAATTAACATCTTAACCGATTTACGACTTGGATTTTCCTCGCAAATATCGAGAAATTAATTCAAGGAAACATCGCAAACGAGTTTTAAAATGTCAACTGACCTCGCACGAGAACAAGAAAATCTTTTCTCGATTTGCGAGCTTAGAGTGTAGATTCACGAAACAGACAAGTTTCGTGGGGTTGTCTACAAAATGAGCGTAGCTGATTTTGAGAACAACAGCTGGCTCTAACTGGGGAACTTCCTTCAATCGAACTTTGAAACGATTGAGGGGAGTAGAATCCAGTCTCTAAGTGCCTTCATCCATGCCATTGGGCTATAGAGTCAAGCTAAAAAGAAAAAGACACAAAGACTAAACGAAAACACAAAAATAAAACACAAAACTATACAAATGTACAATTTAACTTATCTGAAACTTCAAGGATTGAAGTGCTTCAGATGCTGTCCACTGTGAGGCAACAAGAATGGTGTCCCATCTTGATACTCCAGCAAGAAACTGTTTTCACCACAGAACTGATGAATGGTGAATGGACCTCTCCACAAGGAATCAAACTTTCCGTGCATTCCTTTTGGTTCTCTCCTCTTGTCCCACAACAAGACTTGATCTCCAACCTGAAACTCACGAGCCTTTGCCTTCTTGTCGAAGAGTCTCTTTACTTGATTTTGGTGCTCAGCAATACGGTCCACCACAACAGTGCGCTGCTCCTCAAGTTCGGTCAAATACATGATCCTTTTATCAATAGAACTATCAAAAGTTCTATCTTCCAATGCCTTTACCAACTTCAATGCTGGCAATTCCAAGGTGATCGGTATCTCCGCATTCAGACCATATAGAAGCTGAAATGGCGACATGCCTATTGCCCTTTTGGGTGTAATTCTATCTGCCCATAAAGCATCGAACAATGCCTTATGCCAAGTTCTCTGATTCTCATCAACCAGCTTCCTGATGATAGTGACCAGATTCTTGTTGCTTGATTCTGCTTGACCATTCCCCTGCGGATAATAGTCTGAAGAATGGGAAAGAGTGATCCCATGCTCGTAGCAAAACTCGGTGATCTCATAAGAGGAAAAACAAGTAGCATTGTCTGCTACAATCTTGTTTGGGATTCCAAACCTGGAAATAATGTTTTCTTTAAGAAAACTGCATACCACTTCTGAAGTGGCGTGTTTGACTGGAATAGCTTCCACCCATTTGGTAAAATAGTCTGTTGCTGTGAGGACATAGTTGTGTTCGGCACTTGATGATGGATTCACTGCGCCAATGAAGTCAATACCCCATTGCTGAAAAGGCTCCTCAATCACCACTGGTTTGAGAGGTAAGGCTGCCAATTTTGGTTTCCCAACAAACTGCTGGCATAACTCACACCTGCGTACCCAATTGTACGCATCTTGGAATAGTGTGGGCCAATAGTATCGAGCTCGCAAAATCTTGTGAGCCGTTACAGGTGCTGAAAAATGTCCACCACAAGCCAAATTGTGGAAAGACTCCAAAAGTTTACCTTGTTGCGCTTTATCCACGCAACGTAAAAATACACCATCAAGACTTCTCTTGTACAAACCATTGTCCCAAAGGACGTAGTTAGCAGCTTTTAACTTGACAGTTCTCCTTTCTTTATAGGACAAGTGAGAAGGGCACTCACCATAGGTAAGGAAAGGAGCGATATTGGAATACCACTCGTCAGTTGTAGTAACAAAAAGAACAGTTGGCGTGTCCACAACTTCTTCTTCTTCGTCCCCTGTCTCTTTTGGAACGTTGTCTGCGATCAATTGACACAAACCTTTACCCCGCACAAGCTTGGTAGGCTTGATATCCAGATCGAATTCTTGAATTTTAGCGATCCAGTTACCTCTCTTCGTTCCGAACTCTTGTTGAGTTAGGATGGATTTGACTGTTGTATCAGGCACCATGACAACAGTGTGTGAATTTAGAATATAGAACCTGAAATGCTTAACCGCTTTGACTACGGTGTAGGCATGCTTCTCCATATTCGAATACTTCAATTCATGAGCTTTGAGAGGACAACTCATAAATGATATGGGGGATTCAACGCCTTCCTCATTCTGCTGAACCAGAATAGCTGAAAGTGTGTGTTCTGAAGCGTAACTATAGACTAGGAAATCCTTAGTGTAGTCAGGACAGACAAGAACCGGAGCATGAGCAATAGCTCTCTTGATATCCTCGAATGCTTCCTTACCTTCCGCAGTCCAATGGAAAGTGGCTTTACCCTTCATCATATTAACAATGTGACGGGTTTTTTCTGCAAACTCAGGGATGAACCTTCGCAGAAAATTCACCTTTCCAAAGAAAGAATGAACAGCAGTCTTACTTGCTGGCAGAGTGAGACTTTGAATAGATTTGACCCTCTCCGGGTCGATCTTAGTACCTTCTCGGGATACAATGTGTCCGAGAAGCTTGCCTTTCGTTACCCCAAAAACTGACTTCTTGGGATTGAGTGAAATACCATTTTGCCGACAGCGCTCCAACACTTGTCGCAAATGATGTACATGATCATGACGGTTTTTGGAGAACACAGTCAAGTCATCGAGATACACCACGATGAACTTACCCATTTCATCTCTGAAAGCAAGATCCATCGCTCTCTGAAATGTTGCGCCAGCGTTGATCAGACCAAAAGGCATTCTGCGATATGCAAATGTGCCCCGCGGTGTGGTGAAGGCGGTCTTGAACTGATCAGCTTCATTTACCTCCACTTGATTGTACCCTGAAAAACCATCTAACATAGATAGCATTTCTGAACCTGTTACTGTTTGCAATACTTGGTCCATGTGGGCAAAGGGTAGTTATCTTTCAAAGAAGACTGGTTGAGATTTCTGAAATCAACACAGATACGGATTTCTCCGTTCTTCTTCCTTACAGGTACTATGTTTGAAATCCATGTGGAATGATGAATTGGAAAGATAATCCTCGCATTCAGCATCTTCTGAATTTCAGAAAGAATCGTACCTGATATCTTTGGATTGTATTGCCTCTGCTTCTGTTTGTAAGGCAACGATCCAGCTTTGAGGGGAATTTCGTGTCGAACCTCCTTAGGCCTGAAAGACTTCAGATCATCATAGGAGTAATCCAAAACATCAATGTAATGGCGGAGGAGGGTAATGAATTTGAATCTTTCATCAGCAGTGCAGTATTTTCCGCAGGTTTGAACCTGGCCTCGAACTTAGTTTTGAGAGTAGCCCAGTTTGTTATGGTTTGGGCTTGGAGGTGATAGAACCAGTCTGCAGCAGCGCCTTGTAGTGTTTCTACAAAGAGTCATACAGCCACGTCTTCGTGCTCGACACCTATTACACCGCAGGCTATACAGAAAGCCGCAATGTGCTCATCAGGATGAACTTTTCCGTCACCATAGAATTTGGGGAAATTCTTTCTTGAACTACGAGGTAGTTCATGTAATGGTGGGGTCAAGTTTAGAGGACCAAAGGTATTACCCCAAGGGCCTTGGGCTGCCATGATACGCCGGTTGAAAGGTGGTATAGTAAACCTTGGTGGTGTATGAACAGCCAAAACTCTATTAGTACTGGCAGTAGAAACTTCACCTGGTATTGGAGACCTGGTGTTTGTAGGGGGAAAACTCCTGGTGCGCTGAAGACGAGGTCGTGGAGTTAAGAATCCAAAATTATTCTGCCGCATTAATTCAAATGCAGGATCAATAATACCCTGAGCCCTCTTACTCCTGGTGTACCGGGAATCTGCCAGACTGTATTATACTAACCACAATATTGCAAGAAAAATGGAAAAGAACTGAAAAATACTTCAACTCGAAGCGTGAGGCTTCAAGTTGCGCGTTCCTTCCCCAGCAGAGTCACCAAAAAACTGTTGGGTGAATATTTTGTCGTTAACTCGCTAACGGAAAAATGGGTATATCAGCCACAGCTATGATGAGACAAAGTCTCTCCTCTCAGCAAGGGGAGGTTCCCTCTAATTACTTAACTTTTGTAAATCAAACACTTATCAAATTTATGTACACTAAAAACTATGTTTGGGGTGGTTCCATCTCATCTCATTCTCTTTTTTCAGAATAGATGTTTATATTTCAAACTCTCGATATAAAACTTATAAATTATCACAATATCACAGAAACACAAAGTTTTCTGTTACCTCACTCACTACTTGTAACCAGAACTTTTTTTTGAAGCAAAATGCAGCCCAAAGTCTTCACTCTTCTTCAATATGATAAAAACAATTCAAATATAACAACTTGCAGCACAAAGTCCCCAAACTGTTGTATTTTCACAAACATGAACATATAACCCACAACCGATTTGATAACACAAAGTTTATCAGAATCAAATCTAGAGCGCTCTTCAATCACTTGAAACAAACTCCACCTTTCAATTATTATCAATTAAGATTATGATAGCAAGACATAAGAACAAAACTATCACAACACAAATAATCCCAAGACAAAGATTGGAATTGAACTTGCTTTCTTGTATTGATGAATATTTGAATATTGATTTTCACAATAAGCACAAAGTCTTGATTTGCTTTTCAATTCGCCAGAGTTTTCTTGCAATAGATAAAAGATAATATTTACAAAAGAGGTCCCCTTTATTTATAGGGAAAGACCTTGAGAAAATCTAGGAAATCTACAACTACTTTGACTTATTCAAAAATAGGAGTCCTTATTGACTTGGGACTTCCTATTTTTTACATGTAATTGCATATCAAAAATGTACATGTAAAAATGTCCAAAACTGTTTTGAAAGTACATATGGAAATCAGAAAATAAACTAAGGGAAAAAACCAGTTGCTTCAACTTGTGTCACCACCCTTTCTCATGTAGTCATCATACATAGTGAAGGTCGCCTGCATTTCAATGCTATCTGGTTTGAATGTGTTTTTGAAGATCATCCTGGCCCTCACTATGGCATCCCTTACTGTAGTGATTGACTTGGCATGATTGGTTAACCTAGTTTTCAAATTGTCCAAGGTTAACTGGTTGTCTAATATGCTGTCCACAGAAGTTATTGAAAATACCTTGTCTTCAAATTCCTTCTGAAACATGTCCTCAAATTCCTTAACCATTTCTTCTGCAGAAAGAAACTGGTTATCCTGTGACACCAATTTACAAGGCAACTCCTCCAGCTTATGCAAAATGTTAACATCATTTTCTTCACTGGTTTCCTTGGCAGCTTCGAGATCCTTGATCAAATTTCTCAGCACATTGCTCCTGTATATTAGAGCTTCCTTTGTCTCTATATATGAATCCCTGTTGGAAATGGCGCCAATGGATATTAAAGTGCTCATTTTCAGCTTCCTCATTTCAACCCACTTATCATGAGTATCCTCTGTGTGTTCAATATCATGAGAGATGGCATCAATGAGATCGTTGAGTTCTGCTCTTACTTTCCTCATCTTATCCGTTTTCTCAAATACCTCCTTGAGCAAAGAGATTCCCTGAGCTCGCATCCTGTCTAAGTACTCTTCAAGTACTTTTCCTCTGAGGTGAGTCTTTTCCGCTTTCAGGATGATGGGGTCTTCTACAGATACGGCCTCTGGAGTAACTTCTTCTGAATTCAACGTGATTTTTCTTACCACTGCAATCAGCTGTTCTACTTTTGCCTTGTAGTAGTCCTTCATTTCTTTTTCCTTGTCGAATTTCTGGATCAGGATGTCCATGGCTGACTGCATATCATTTTTAGCGCTTTCATGGGTGATTTTGCCCAATTCAACCCTAGAAATAGAATAGTCATTCATGTCAAAATTTTCGACAGTTGCATCCTGTGGGGGTTTTGCTATCTCCAAAACTTTCTACCCCTTTTCTTCAAGTACCCTTGAAAGGATCTTTGGTTTCTTTGGAGCCTTAGTTTTTGCAGGTGTCAGCTTAGTGAAATCAAATTCATCTGGAGAGATGACTTGCTTCTTTCTCTTTGGTGTGTAAGCTGACAACCAAGGTGGCAGCAGAGAAGTATTCACATTGGAGTCCATTCCTACCACTGGTGTTACCGGAACTGTACTTGTGCTGGTGGTAGATACAATAGGCGGGGTGTTGGTAAAAACCACACCTGTTACATTGGCACTTGAAACTTGCTTAGTATTCATCACAAAATGATCAAACATAGAAGTATCTCCTATATCAAATGACGAAGAAGACAAACTAGGAATGGAGTCAGAAGAATGGAGAACATTTTCAAAAGTGCCCTGGGGATTATCAAAGATTATCTTAGGAGGAGAGGGGGATTCAGAGGAAGGAATAATAATGGGGGAAGCAGGCATAGGGGGTGCAACAGGTGTATTGTCTTGTGGAGACAAAGCCTCTTTATCTTGTTCCTCTGACCCCTTATCTCCGACATCCATTTCTTCCGTAGCTGGCTCTTCAGTTGTTGGATCCTCTGCCGCTGGCTCCTCAATTTCCATATCTTTCGCTTCAGGTTCCTTCTCAACAACCTTTGCTTTCTTTGTCACAAATCTGATTTTAGGTTTATGTGTTTTAGAGGATGATGGAGCATCACTCTTATTCTTCGTTCTGTTTTCAACCTTCTTACCAGTTTGCTCTTGAACTTCAGTTTCTGAACCAGTGAGGAATTCCTTCAGCGTAATTCCTTTATCTTCCAGCCACTTATTGGTGTTGGCCAATATAGGTTCAAATCTCTTCCTTAGGGAAGTCAGCTCCTTTTGGGACCATTGGATTGGCGGTAGAGGAGTACCAGCTATCTGTTCTGTTTCATACTTGGCATCAACCAATTCTCCATCATCCACAAGGTCCTCTGGGATATCAGCAAGTCCTAGGTATTCAATTTGCTCTAGAGACAGCCTGCTATAGTCCAGTTTCCTGATGTCTTCCTCTGTTCTCAAATCTATCCAGACATCTTCCACCATGGGTTCATGGAACTGTGTTTTCCTCTTGATTTTATCCTTTACACCCCGGTAATCAAACTTTGGTCTCCTCTTGAATTGCTTCATGGTGACCAGCTGCATCTCCGTTTCCATAGCTCTTGCCTTTGCGGCAGTCAATACTGAGTATCTGCCGATTTCTACAGGAAATCTGAAACGAGGCTTCTTGAGTTCCATCTGTTTGTTATGCACGACAATCATTTGCCTGCACAACTCCATCAAGACCAATCTATCTGAAGGAAACCTTGGAAGCATATAAGGGTAACCTTGGAAAAAGCCAACCCTCAAGTAGGAGAAAGATGGAAATTGCAAAAACATACAACCAAAACCATTAACCACTGTCCATGCCTCATCTGAGATTCTTCTCTGCTCCAGTTGGGGATTGAAAAGACACAAGAATACAGCAAAGAATGCATCATTCACTCTCCTGAAATGGTGAATTGAGCCTTTCAATGCTAGCTGAGAATAGTACTGGTATACTGGGACTACTCTCCTATCCCCTTCTGACGACAATCCTGGAAAAATTCTCATGGAGGCTGCAATGTATACCAGATAGGAAGTCATGAAGAACTTGGAGGTAGTGGATACCTTCGTCAACTGATCATGCAAAGCGTTACTAATTTGCTCTCCCCAGAAAATAACCTGCTTGCCTTGGAGTATGACCTTAATGAAGGGATACATCCATTCCTGAAATTGTGAAGAGGAAGACAAACCTCTTATCCTGCTGAGGAGGGTAATCAAGTCACCAACTTCTTCCACGAAATCACTTCGAGGGAAGCTGCGTGGCCATCTAGACAAACTTGACCTCGCAATCTTCAACCATTTGTTGTTGATTACTTTCTTCACCTTCTCTGGATTCTTATCATATTCCTTTTGAGCTTCGGTGAAATCAAGCTTTAACACCTCTGTTGCAGGAGGACACATGAACACCTTGTCAATAAACTCAGGATCCAACCTGATTATTACATTACCACTGGCGTCCACTACAGCTCTGATATCTTTGTTGTAGAAATGGGCGCACTGAAGAACAAATTCTGTATTGTGAGCCGCCACTGGGAAGGAGGATACCAGATGAATATTACTTTCCACTATTTTCCTCATCATAGCACTGGGGTTGCTCGACTTGGTTCTCTCTACAAACTCAGCCATATCAACATGGCCAATCTCTGTGTCTCTAATATCTTCAACATTAGAGTGGACTGAGGTGATTGGGAAAACACCTTGATATTTGTACTTCATAGCTTTTGCCTTCTTCGGAGACAAATCAGTCATTTGGATGATCTTTCACTGAGAAGAAATTTGACGTCGAAAGGAGCTCCGCAGAAGAAACTGCAACAGAAATCATGATCATCCAATCAGGGAAAATATGGGCAATCTGGGAAAATTGCATGTTGACGATCACGACTATGGGAGTGCGCTTGAAAAAGGGCTATAGTGCGAGCTGGCCAAGAATCAGAGGAGAAGCGGGCTCGGGAAAATGAAATTGGAAATTTTCCAGTGTTAGGAAAATTTGAGATATTTTTTGTATGGGCGGCGAAATTCGCCGCCCTTGCATGTGAGGGGTTTGATATTGTGCATCGGCAGCGAATTTCGCCACCCGTGCAGTTTGAGAGAACCGTGAGATGGTTGGAGCGGCAAAATTTGCCGTCGATGTAGGAAATAGGACAGCGGAGGTTTGTTTGGTAAGAGCGGCAATTTTTGCCGACACTGCATTTGATAACTAGTAACTTCATCTTTTCGATGTTCCGTCGGTGATTTTTGCCGACACCACATGGGGGTTCCATATATGTACGAGCGGCGAATTTCGCCGACATTACATAGCAAGGTAAAGTGAAGAAGTCCGGGCGGCGAAAAACGCCGACGTGGCATTGAAATGTGAAGTTAGCAGGTTTTGAGCGCGAAAACCTGAGGAATCCACCGACTGGACACTTGGCTAGGGTCGTGTAACTCTTTTTTAGGAAGGCTTCGGCGAAATCAACCGATGCTACAACGATGGCATACTGCTAGGGTTCGGGGAAGAAGAAAGCTTTAAGGGTTCGAGGGCGAAAAACCTAGGGCAGCCTAGGGTTGACAACACAAAACGAAAACAAAAAAAAAAAAACTAAGAAACAAAACGTCGAACGCGAAAAACCTATGCTAAACAATCAAAGAAAAGGTAGAACGAAGAAACTCACCCGTGCTTAGATCCGAACCCTAAGACAGATGGCAGAGATCGATGACGCGGTCGAGCAGTGAATAAGAAGTTTGGAAAATAGCTCGGGACAACGAAATAATAAAACCATCTTCAAAACGCAATATATAACCCGCGCATAGACGCTGGGCGAGTGGCACGAGTGGCCATTAATGGCACTGCGTGACCAAAATCCTGAGGATCTTGTGCGAGCGGGGTTTCCAGCCGTCGATGCATGTGTTTGGTCGAAACGCGCAGTGATGACCTAATTCGCCGGCTTCGGACCAAAACAAAAGTATGTAGTGGCGGCAAAATTTGCCACCTCTACATAATAAAAGGGAACGCTTATATATAAGCGGCAAATTTTGCCGCTTCTACACAAGTTTAAAAACAAACCGAATTACACATGAAGGAGCGGCAAAATTTGCCGCTTTCGCATGTGTAGTCAGAAAAAGAAGGTATGCAGGAGCGGCGAATTTCACCGCTCTTGCATATCAAGAGTCAAAAATTTTCCAACTCGAAAACGACTAAAATTAACATCTTAACCGATTTACGACTTGGATTTTCCTCGCAAATATCGAGAAATTAATTCAAGGAAACGTCGCAAACGAGTTTTAAAATGTCAACTGACCTCGCACGAGAACAAGAAAATCTTTTCTCGATTTGCGAGCTTAGAGTGTAGATTCACGAAACGGACAAGTTTCGTGGGGTTGTCTACAAAATGAGCGTAGCTGATTTTGAGAACAACACATATGCTGCACTACCTTATGAGGCATACGATTCTGAATATAGTTGGCACAATTGATTACTTTATCCCAAAAGGCAGGATCCATAGACTTAGATTGAAGAATGCAATTTGCCATCTTCCGTAATGTCCTATTCTTTCTCCTGGCCACACCATTCTGCTGAGGAGTGTAAGGAACTGAAAACTGATGCTGAATTCCATGCTCACTGGAAAAATCTTGAAAAACTTGGTTCACATATTCCCCCCCATTATTTGTGTGTATCCATCGAAGAGAAATACCTGACTGCTTCTCCACAAATGCCTTTTATGTCCTAAATGTGTCAAAAACACCACTTTTGTACTTAAGAAAGTACACCCGTGTGCATCATGAGAAATCATCAATGAAAGTGAGCACATACTTGGCTCCTAAAAAGGAAGGAGTTGGGAAAGACATGAGATCACTATGAACCAACTCCAAGGGTGTCGAAGCTCCTGTAGCCTTGCCCTTAGGAAAGAGATCATGATGATGTTTGCCAAGTACAAAACCCAGACAAACTCCCTCTCTACAAGAAATCTTAGGTAGACCAACAACCAACTTCTTTGTTCTCATCTGCTAAAGATAACTATAATTTAGATGTCCAAATTTCTCATGCCAAAGCTTGCTCAAGGCATCGTCATGTGCTATAAGAGATGATCCTGATGAAGACTCAAATCCATCAAATTTGTATAGTCAAGATGCATGATCCACTCTCCCTGTAGCAATAACTGTGTAAGGATCTTGTACTTGTTGAATAACCACATTGTGAGGAGTAAATTCAACTTTCTTCCCATCCCCAGAATGACAAATATGATACATGGAGAGAAGATTAGTAGAAATCTTAGGAACAAAAAGAACATCGTCAATGCAACCATCTTGCAATTGAATGGTGCCTGAACCCATGACTCAAATATGTGAAGAGTTCCCCATTGCAATCTAAGAAGTGCTAGTATCAGAAAGAGTCTCAAGTAGATCAAGTGAATTGGTCATCTGATGTGAAGCACCTGAATCAAGTATCCAACTATCTGAAGATGCAAGCAAATCATGTGCCAAAAGAGCATGTCCTTTGACTGTAGAGGAGGGCTTGGGAAGAGAAATCTTGTGCTTCTTCATAGCTTCCTCCAAAGCCTCTAACCTCTTGAAACAATGAGACTCATCATGACCTGTCAGGCCACAAAAAGAACAAGTGCCACCTTTCTTCTTCTTTGTCTTGGAGGAAGACTCTCCAAATTTGGAAGGATTATGTGGAGGAGTGGGCTTCTGATCATTCTTTGGCTTTGGTTTGAAGGGAGACTCACTACCTAAAGGAGATTCTATCTTGGGCTTCTTATTCTTACCTTTACTCTTGGAGGTTGAGGCCATCAAGGCTTGACTCTTAGAACTAGGAAGTGCATCCATTTGAAGTAACTTAGTTTGCTCCCTAGTAAGACATTCACAAAATAGCTCAAAGCTAGGCATCTTAAAGTCTTTCCCAAAGGCATCTATAGTAGAATAGAAGGTAGATGAAAACACTTGAAATGGGCCCTTCAACTTTGATAAAATCAAGAAGATACATTCCTTTTCAGTTTTATCATGCCCACACCCTTTCAATTGTGACAAGATCATCTTGAATTTCTCAAGAAAATCTTGGATAGTAAGAAAACTATCTAGAGAGAGTGATGCCAATTCTACCTCTAGTTGCAAGATTTAGAATTCAGTGACAGTACCATACAATTTTGCAAGCTTATCCCAAATTTGCTTAGGTGTTTTACACTCTGCAATATGAAACAACAAGTTGTATGATACATGCAATCCTATGATTCCCATAGTTTCATCTATTTTTTTCTTATAAGAAAATATTTCAAACTCCTTAGTGAAACCAGGTGGAGTATCCTCTAGCATTCACCAAAGGCCCTTAGATTGCAGTAGTTGTTTCATTTTTAACTTCCATGTGTGCTAATTATGTGGAGTGAGAGGTTTTATCGTCACACTTTCTGCCATGTGTAATAGAAAAAACACTAAGAACCAAAGACACAAGGGCACTTAAATTGTGCCTTTTTACCCCCCAAAAAATGTATTAACAATGTAATTGTAACCCCCCAGCAAAGTACAATGAAAGAATTTGTACAATTGACAAGCTTAAATCAACCGTTTATAACACATGGTGATTTTAAAAATTTTTGATCAAAAAACTTTGTCAATGGAAAAAATAGAAGTTACAATCAGATTCCTTGCAATTTTTTGAGCAATTTCAAAAAAGAATTCACCATATTTCGAAGTCGTATGCAAAAGTTATGCCAATTGCAAGAAAAACATGAACTATACCTTCAAGCTAAAAAACTAGCAAAAAATGACGAAATCTAAAAAAATCACCTACACAACAGTGAAATTCACTGAACTACCTTTCCGATGATTATAAGAACATGAAAATCTGCCTCCTGGTTTGCAAGATATGGTAAAAAGAAAAAATCTCCCTCTTTCTCAAAATTTGCAAAAAAAATCGTCCTTGGCTTGCATGCTACACGATCAACGACTCATTGCATAATCAAGCGATGTGATCAAAAAGAAAGGAAGATAAGTTTGTTTGTGAGGGGGTATGGCTACCTGCCAAACCGGGCCTCAATCACCGTCTTTGGCAAGAAAATATAAAATAAGGAATAGTACTCTCCTCTATCACAAATGTGTCTTAAACTCCAATGAAGAAATTTGACCTCACTACCTGGTACAAAGACCTGTAGTCTGCGCAGAGCCTGGATCTATTAGAGGACAAGCCGGATCATGACCAGAAATGAGTTTTTGGGGTCACAAATCTCTGGAACATAGATCGACGCCTTGGAGGAGCACAGAATGTATGTTTGAGCTTCAAAGCCAAGCGGAAGACAACTCAAAAAAATTGCCAAAATTGACCAAATCTATACCGATGAATGCATGCATTCATAACCATAGTCTACAATACAAAGTATTGTACTGATCGAGGCATGTAGTATAGCTATGGAGACCAAACTCCAAACCAAGTCACATGGATGAGTTGATTCTACAAATGGCTGAGCTGACCATTTGAATAGAGAGTCAAACTACTTCCAACAATCGTAGGATTTCCTGTTGCTCTCCCTGTAACAAAAGACATTAGTAGAGACTTTGTTTAAAGAGGGAATTGACCTCCATAGTGTTAGATTTAGGTTAGACAACTAAGAGGGGGGGTGAATCAGTTGTACAATACTTTCTTCAATTTAAACACTTAACTCCACATTGTTATTTAGCAGCTTAATAGTAAATCAATCATGAAAGCACAATGCAACAAATCAAGAGTAGAAACACATCAACAAACAAGACACCAAGATTTTTGATGTGGAAAACCTGGTTAAGGGGAAAACTACGGGGTGATTAACCCAAGAATGTATTCTCTGTTAGAAGAATAGAAAGAACAAAAATGGCACATGCCAATAAGGGCTCACTGCCCAAGCACACTACTCACAAGAGGCTCACTGCCTACAAGAGACACACTATCTACAAAGAAATAAGTATCACCTACTTGAATTGGGAAATAGCATCTTCACCATGCCTGAATCAATTCTATTAAGCTCAATACTTCTGCTCTGCCTTTCATTCACCTCCTCGCTACCACACACTCATCTCCACAAGGACACGCTTTTGAAATGACTTCTCAATCCCTTATTTATACAATATATCAACTTAGGAATGATCATCTAAGTTGGCAAACATCCACAAGAACATCTGCAAGATGTATAACTCATCCGGTCGACCTATCTCAAGAAGAACACCATCATCCGAAAGTTGTTCTTCAAATGCAAACTCCAACTTCAATGCAGACCACCAACATAAATTGGACACGATCCAAAAACCACCACAAGCTTTCTTGAATCACCAAGAACATCCCCACTTCATCTACTTACTGAAATCCATCTCTCCTTTATCCTGAACCTCAAGAACACAGTCTGTCATCACTGTCACAAAAGAATAGATGTTTGCGGGCCTTCAAACCATGAACCAATCGAGTTGACACTCCACAAAGACTTCTTCAACACACTCTCAAATCCGTAGAATAGGATAATGCATTTCTGAATCTCACCGGATCTATCTATATCACTCTATCACCACTAAACATCTGTCAGAACCAATTTTACCTAAGCAGCCACAACTTCTTCAGATCTTCATGTAGACATCTGAAATCTCTACTGGATCACCTTAAGACACATATCTACAAACCCTTTAATCTGCATCCTCTGATCCTCATCCTATCTTGGGCTTTTACCTTATTGTTATCACTATTCTTCATTGTTCCAGATTGAGACTAATTTTCTCAATATCCTCAGCACACAGCTCATCCAATCCTTATCATTAATGCAACAGGAGTATGTTGACATCAATGACAACATCGGTTAGGTCCATACTTGCAACAATCTCCCCCTTTGTCATTGATGGCAACATATGATGTGAAAAATTATTTTAACCATCAAGACAAGAACTTGTCCTCACTGTCACAACTCCCCCTATCAGCAACAACCATTCACATGTCTTCTCTCCCTTTACTGCTCCCCCTTTGACAGCAACCACTTTTTTTTCACATCTTCTCTCCCCCTTTGACATCAATGGAAAAGGGTACATACTTGCAATTCCAACACTTTAGAATCATACCTGCTGCTCCCCCTAAGTAGCAGCTCCTCATCATCAATCCGGATCACAAGATATGACTGTGATATCCACTAGATTGATGCACCTCAGTGCACCTTAGTTCATCATTAGAGGGGCAATAACCCCTAGCTTCTCCCTGAGACACTCAAGAATACTTAGGTAGAGGTTTAGTAAAGATGTCTGCAATCTGATCCTTGGAAGGTACAAACTCCAATATGACTTCATTCTTGTTCACTTGCTGTCTCAAAAA
Source organism: Cunninghamia lanceolata (assembly GCA_027924645.1). Taxonomy (NCBI): domain Eukaryota; kingdom Viridiplantae; phylum Streptophyta; class Pinopsida; order Cupressales; family Cupressaceae; genus Cunninghamia; species Cunninghamia lanceolata. The sequence goes on along the minus strand of BSBN01000262.1, from coordinate 7,674,248 downwards.
GTGAAACTTGATGGATATGTGTTTAGTCTTTGAATGCAACATAGGATTCTTAGATATGTTTATTGCACTTGAATTATCACAGAAGATTGTGATAGGTTCATCATACTCCACTTTGATATCTCTTAGCATCTGCTTCATCCACACAACTTGAGTACAACTACCTATTGCTGCAATATATTTTGCTTCAGTTGTAGACAGAGATATTGCCTCTTGTTTCTTGCTTAGCCAAGAAACCAATCTCTTCCCCCAAAAAAAGCTCCACCACTGGTACTCTTTTGGTCATCCACATCTCCTACCCAATCCGCATCTATATATGCATGAAGAGAGAAATCATGATCTCTAGGATACCACAAACCATACTGAACTATCCCTTTTAGATATCTAAAAATCCTCTTGATTTCCACGACATGAGATTCTCTAGGATCAGCCTGGAATCTAGCAACAAGACCAACAACCTGTATAATGTCTAGTCTAGTTTGAATGAGATATAATAGTCCTCCAATCATTGACCTATACATTGTCTGATTGGCCTTAGGAGAGTCATCATCTTTGCTCAATTTACATCCGGTTGCCATGGGACTATTCATTGGTTTAGAGTCTTCCATCCCAAATTTCTTCAACAATTCTTAAACATATTTGGTCTGAGAAATGAAGATTCCTTTCTTTGTTTGAGTGATTTGTAGACCCAAGAAGAAATTCATTTCACCAAGCATGGACATCTCAAACTCACTTTTCATTTGATTTGCAAAAGTTTTACACATACTATCTCTTCCTCCAAAAATGATATCATCAACAAACACTTCAACAATCAAAATGTTTTCATGATCAATTTTGAAATACAAATTATTGTCAGTAGTACCTTTGTTGAAACCAAACTTTAAAAGATGTTTGTCCAGTCTTTCATACAAGGCTCTTGGGGCTTGCTCTAGTCCATACAGTGCCTTCTTCAACTTGCAAACCATATCACCATGATTAGATAATTGAAATCCATCCGGTTGCTCTATGTACACTTCTTCTTCCAAGTCACCATTCAGGAAGGTAGACTTGACATCCATCTGATATACCTTAAAATCCTTGAAGGTAGAAAAGGCAAGAAATAATCTGACTTCTTCAATTCTTGCCACCAGAGAAAAAGTGTCTTCAAAATCAACTCCTTCTATTTGAGAGTAACCCTTGCAGACCAATCCGGCTTTATTTCTGATTACTTCACCAACTTCATTCAATTTGTTCTGGAAGACCCATTTTGTTCCAATCACATTCTTATTTCTAAGTCTTGGAACAAGATCCCAAGTGTGATTTTTGTCAATTTGCATCAGCTCTTCCTCCATTTCTTTGGTCCAGTTTTCATCATTGCAAGCTTCATTCACTATCTTCGGTTCAATCTTTGAAATCAGATAATACTCTTCTAAATCTTAAGCAATTCTCCTTCTGGTTTGTACTCCTTTGGTTTTATCACCTATGATCTGATCTTTAGAGTGGTTCAGTCTTACATACCTGGGAACTTTGGGAATTTCTTACACTTCTGATTCTTGATCAGGCTCATTGAAACTCATTTCTTCTTCCTGGTTTACTGGATTAGTTTGAATCTGACTAATAGATGAGGCTTCGGCTCCTTGAGTCAGAACACCATTCTGATCATCTTCATCATATTCATAAAACTTTGAGGGTTTCTTAATTCACTCATCAACCTTCACATTTGTACTTTCTATCATCTTTCTCAGTCTCTTGTTATAACACCGGTATGCTTTGCTTTGAGTAGAGTAACCCAAGAATATTCCTTCATCACTTCTAGCATCAAACTTTTTTAGATCTTCATCTCTTTTAATGTAACATTTGCTACCAAAAACTCTGAAATACCTCACAGTAGGAGTGATGCCAAACCAAAGTTCATAAGGAGTCTTACCGATATTGCTTCTTATTTGAACTCAATTGAGGGTATAGACTGCAGTGCTGACAGCTTCTCTCCAATAGATCTGAGGAACATTTGCTTCCATCATCATGGTCCTAGAAGCTTCCTAGAAGGTCTGGTTCTTTCTCTCCACTACTCCATTCTACTGTGGAGTCCTAGGAGTAGACAACTATCTCTTTATTCCATGTTTCTCATAGAACTCTAGGAACTCACCGTATGTGAATTCTCCACCTCTATCAGACCTTAGACATTTCAATTTTAATCTAGTTTCATTCTCTACCATAGCCTTGAATATTTTGAATTTCTGAAGAGCTTTTGATTTCTCTTTTAGAAAGGTTACCCATATCATTCGAGAATAGTCATCAATTAGTAACATGAAGTATCTATCACCTTGCATACTCCTGATTCTTACCAGACCACAAAGATCCGTATGAACTAAGTCCAATAATCCGGTAGAAGACAAATCCTTACTTTTGAATGAGACTCTGCTTAGCTTACCCGACTAACATTCTTTGCACAAGCTATTAGTAGGTTTCACCAATTTTGGAAGATCTCTTACAGCATAAGTATTACTTATCTTGATGATATTATCAAAATTCACATGACAAATCCTCCTATGCCATAACCAACTCTGATCAACTTAAACAAATAAGCAACTTTTACCAGTACCAACCAAGTGAAAGATATTACCTTTAGTTTGAGTACCAGATGAAATCTTAGTTCTAGAGCTTTCAAAGATCTTGCATTTTCCATTCTTGAACTGGAGATCATAGCCTTTGTCCACCAACTATCCAACACTGAGAAGATTGTGCTTCAATCCTTCAACATATAGTACATTACCGGTTTTGTTTCTTCCATCAAGAGAAATGGTTCCTCTACCTCTGATTCTACCAACAGAATTATCACCAAACTTTACCACTCCTCCTTCATATCTTTCCAAATCTACAAACTTATTTTTGTCACCTGTCATATGGTGAGAGCATCCACTGTCAATGACCCAATCATCCTTTTCTTCAACTTGGGCAGCAAGAGCTTTTTCTACAACATTATGATTGACAGATTCAGAGGATATTGGTTCTTCTTCCTTGATGGCAATAAACACCCATTCACTTCTGGATTTGTTTCCTGTCTCTGATTCATCATTTGTTACTCCTTCATTATCATCTTCTTCATGAACATAGTAACAATTCTTTTGGAACCTTCATCTATTAGGATTTGGCCTTGAAAATCTTTCTGGACACTTAGAGGCAAAATGACCAATCTTATTGTAGTTAAAACACTTAAAAGGCAATTTTCCTTCATACTTACGGGATCCTCTTGGCAGTCTCTTTGCAATAAGGGCTTCAAGTTGAGTAGTTTCAGCTTCTTCTTCTTCTAGGTCTTCTCTTGGTTTTTCATACCATGATAGTTTCCTTGAAGAGTTCTCTCCCAAATCAAACCTTTGTTTACCTTTTATAGAGGCACTGGCTTTGAATGCAGACTCAGTCTTTGGGGGTTCATCTCCAAACTCGGCCATTTCAAATGTAGCCAATTTACCAACCAATTGATCTCTTGTGATGGTTGTGTGAGCTCTGAATTCTTCAATTGCAACAGCCTTGATTTTATAAGAAGCAGGAAGGGATCTGAGAACTTTGCCAACAATCTCATCTTCATTCAAGACTCCACTAGCATTTCTAATTCCACAAACAATCTCATTTACTCTTGGCATAAAAGTAGTAATGTTTTCATCATCTCTCATCTTTAGATTTTGAAATCTCCCTTTCAGACTCTATAGCCTTGCACTTTTAACATACTTGTCTCCTTCATGCAAAACTTCTAGTTTTTGCTAGATCTCAAAAGAAGTTGGTAGGTCAATAACATTTGAGAGTTCTGAATCAGATAATGCACTTAGAAGAGCTTCTATAGTCCGCAGATTATTTTCAGCATCTGTGCTTTCACTTTGGGATTTCAGACCACCATGTGGAGGTACATACTGTGTTGTAACCATGGTCCAGTATGCCATTCCCATGCATTGCAAGTGACACTTCATGCGACCTTTCCATAGATTAAAATTTGTTCCATCAAACTTTAGGCTATCCTTCTTGTAAGATGACATCCTGGATCTCCTCAAGTGGTTAAGCTCCTTTTAGAGGAACTTGGCTCTGATACCAATTGTTAGATTTAAGGCAGACAACTGAGAGGGGGGGTGAATCAGTTGTACAAGACTTTCTTCAATTTAAACACTTAACTCCACATTGTTATTTAGTTGCTTAATAGTAAATCAATCATGAAAACACAATGCAATAAATCAAGAGATGAAACACATCAACACATAAGACACCAAGATTTTTGACGTGGAAAACCTGGTTAAGGGAAAAACCATAGGGTGATTAACCCAAGAATGTATTCTCTGTTAGAAGAAAAGAAAGAACAAAAATGGCACATGCCAATTAGGGCTCGCTGCCTAAGTACACTGCTCACAAGAGGCTCACTGCCTACAAGAGACACACCATCTACAAAGAAATAAGTATCACCTACTTGAACTAGGAAATAGCATCTTCACCATGCATGAATCAGTTCCATTAAGCTCAATACTTTTGCTCTGCCTTTTGCTCTCCTCCTCGCTACCACACACTCATCTCCATAAGGATACGCTTTTGAAATGACTTTTCAATCCCTTATTTATACAAGATATCAACTTAGAAATGATCATCTAAGTCGATAAACATCCACAAGAACATCCGCAAGATGTATAACTCATCCGGTTAGCCTATCTCAAGAAGAAAACCATCATCCGGAAGTTGTTCTTCAAATGCAAACTCCAACTTCAATACGGACCACCAACATGAATTGGACACGATCCCAAGACCACCACAAGCTTGCCTGAATCACCAAGAACATCCCCACTTCATCTACTTACTAAAATCCATCTCTCCTTTATTTAGAACCTCAAGAACATAGTCTGTCATCTCTGTCACAAAAGAATAGATGCTTGCGGACCTTCAAACCATGAACCAATTGAGTTGACACTCCACAAAGACTTCCTCAACACACTCTCAAATCCGCAGAGCAGGATAATGCATTTCCGGATCTCACTGGACCTATCTATATCACTCTGTCACCACTGAACATCTATCGAAACTGGTTTTACTTGAGCAGCCACAACTTCTTTAGATCTTCATGCAGACCTCTGAAATCTCTATTGGATCACCTTAAGACACATATCTACAAACCCTTTAATCCACATCCTCTAATCCTCATCCTATCTTGGACTTTTACCTTATTGTTATCATTGTTCTTCACTGCTCTAGATTGAGACTAATTTTCTCAATATCCTTAGCACACAGCTCATCCAATCCTTATCATTAATGCAACAGGAGTATGTTGACATCAATGACAACACTGGTTAGGTCCATACTTGCAACACATAGACCACGTTGAAATTACTTATCTCCAAGTGCAAACACAGTACGAAGACCGCCAAGATCTGGTTTTAAGTTGAGCTCTGCGGATGCTGACCAAAGACTACTATAGGAAGATCTAAGACTGCCAAAGAAATGCCAAAGGATCACTATCACAAACAATTACAATTTTGGTGAAATGAAATTGCTGAGGAAATCAATGTTATCGACGCTCATTTGTATGAGATGCCTGTCGACTGCAAAAAACATGGAGTATGTGGTAGGTCTGTTAGCAAGAACAAATAAGACACCAAGCCATCGATAAAAAAAACCTTGAATGACTAATATCAATAGAGCCCGTATTAGAACAAATCAGAGAAGATAAAAAATGGTAAGGCCGATCTATTGCAAATATCCACCGATGTCTATGCCAAAAGATCTTAGCTGTGAAACCCTAAACATAGGTCGTTGCACCACACCCGAATCACAGACCCCAACTATTCCAAGGGGATGGGATAATTTGACTGAGCATGTCATCTTTGATAGCTTAATGCCTAAAAAATTGGGCCACAGGAACAAGACAACTTGGAACTCTTTAAATGTTTGCAGATTACATCAAATATGGCATCTCAATTATCAGATAAACACAATAATGGAGATCTGATACCAAGGAGCCACAAACAACAAACATGCAAAGGAGGCTAAAACCCCTAAAATGTTGCAAGATTGCTGAAAATTTTGGTGTAGAAGGTAGCCAAGTAATACCACCAAAAAAAATCTCAATCCAAAACAACAAAAAACGATCTACAAAGGCCAGATCTTAACCAAATCTCCAAAAATAGGCAAAATCTATTGAATCTGTTGTGTTTTACAACAAATAATACAGAAAATGCAGGGGGCAGAATGGCCCTCTACTAAATTTTTTTTCCTTTTGGACAAAAAATTTCTGCAAAAAATGCATATAAAGCCCAAAAAAATTAAAAAATTACCTATGTCCAAAATCAAGTTTTGGATAGTCGATCTTTACTAACTTGGGTGATCTAAATTCAATGGTGAACTCCGTTTTCAGCTAGGATGCACCAGAAAAAAATTGACGGCAAGATCTCTCAACAAAAAAGAGAAGGGGCTTGCAGGATCAAAGCTCTGATACCATGTTGGAGCAATCAACCACCAGGATCAAAGCTGCAAAACCAAATAACCTTCCACACAAGAGAGACAAGAAAAAAGAATGCTATATTGCCATGATACAACAATGTACTGGATTACATAATGTACAATGAGGCCTTGGTTATAAAGACCAAAGTGAGATACAAGATGATGTAGTCATGTGACAAGTGTCTTAATCCTATGACATATGACAACTATAGGATAAGATGACAACTATCAACAACTAGACAAACTAGAAACATCTAGAAGACAACTAGAATGCTTCCTAAGTCAACTTAAGATGTAAACATGTGTGTGATTATTATTTTACTAATAAATAGTTAAATAATATGAATTATCTACACAACAAAGGTTAAACTAGATAGATAATAACCTTGTTCACACCAACACTCTACAGAGGTGGAGAGCAGTTTTGCGACTAACTCAACCCTTAAGCATGTCTTTGGTGATTGTTGTGGCAAAGCCCAATCGTCGGTGTGTGCCTGTAATGAGCTTGAGATGGTGATGAACCTAGAAATAGGAACACTCCATCATTTGTCTGTCATGTTTTCTCCATGTCTTCCAAGTGTGTGTGTATTGCATGTTTGTTCCTAAGCATGGTCTAAAGACCAGTGGTGATGAGTCCCTCCTATGCTTTGGGACTTGTATGGCGTGTTTGATTTGTATTCCATGCTTGATTTGTATTGCATGTCTATTGCCCCATATGTAGTTTAAAGACCGGTGGTGATGAGTCCCTCCTGCATTATGGGTGGTGTGTTTACTTTCCTTGTACTTGCATTTGCATTTCATATATATATAAAAAGAAAAAGAAAAAGAAAATCATCACTGTGTTCATTGCATTCACTATATCCACTATGTTTTGTGTGTCTTCAATGTTGTCTTCTTCATGTTTTATGTGACTGTAACTGTCTTCTCCATGTTTTGTATGCCTATTACTGTCTTCTCTATGATTGGCATGTCTTCTTCATGCCTGGCATGTTTGTTGTGCTTATTGACCATACTTTAATGCATGTATTGGCCTTGCATTTATACATACATTAAAGTGGGGGCTAAATGTGATGTCAAAAAAGGTAACCTTGGGGGCTTCTTCCTCTTAAGGTTTAGCTCTCAAGTCCTTTAGGATGCATTTAGGACATCTTGCATGTTAATTTGACATCTCGATGAGAAAACCCTAAAGTTTCATGCAAATGGGACCTAGGGGGTACATTTACTATAAATCATTCTTGAAATAGGGGGAAGACTTGGGTGTTCCTACCCTAGTCCTGTCCTATTTTAGCATAGGACCAATTTTAAAGTGTCAGTTTATGACTGTTATTTAGGTCTTATGCCAACACGGTAAGTTTGAATTACAAAATTCTTAGCGGGCATGTTTGTAGTTACATATATAAGCATGATTAGGTTTCATTTGTAAACTAGATGGAAATTAGATGGCAATTTTGATTCAAGAGCTTTTGTGAAAGTGATTCAAGGCATTCCTAGTGTTGCAGGGCAAAATTTGTGTTGTTCTTATGTTTGTATTTGCAGATTTGGCATCCATCTCCTCATGGCATGAAGAACATCTTCCTTCCATGAGGTCTTCACTACAAGGTGATATCAATTGTGTTTTCTATCATTTATCATTTGGATTTTTCCTCTATCCCGTAGGGATATGTACTCTTTATCTGACAATGGTGTTTGGAAGACTTGAATTTCTCTCTAGGGCTTAACTGAGGCAAGCCTCTAAACACCACAACCCCCAACCCCTTTTTCCATGATTGTAGGTTACAAGTTACAAAAGTAGAAAAAGTGGAGTTACAGGAGAGTAGTACAGACTATTGGAATTGTAGATCAGAGAAGAAAATAGGGACCTAGACTCGAGCGCCCGCTCATTAGTCCTTCGGATCCCGCAACAGAAAAATCTCTGGAATAGCAGGAACAAGTTGCAGACAAGATTCCCAGATCTCAACAAAAATTGTGGCACTGGATTAGGGTGCCCGCTCATTAGTCCCCGACTTTCCCATATTCTAAACTTCAAAATCTAGTATGCATTTGATTGTCATTTGATATCTCTGTGTGCGATCATTTTTCGTAATTTGTCCATTTGTTCATGAATTTGCATAATTAGGGTTTTAAGCATAATTGGGCTTAATTGAACAACTAAATCACACAATTCCAATCTTCCCCTATGTTCCAAGTGACAAAAGACCTATAGTAGACTTCCTACTCGGTTGAATGTCCTTGAATGTTTAGTGGTAAAAGGAGGATTAACATAAACTATCAAAATCAACCCTAAACAAATCCTCTTCATTTTCATCCAAAACAACATTATATTTGTATTTTTCTCCCTCTTTTCGTATATGAGATCACATGATTTTCTAATGAATGTTTATTTTTTCAATTATGTTGAATTTGATTCTTTGCCTTGTAGGATTACATGACATTGCAATTTTGTAGGGCTTACAGGTCTCACACTATGGTTTTGCAAGTTCTAAGCTAGGGATATCACCCTTCCATCTGAAGGATCTCAAGTATTCTATAACATCATTTTATAAATAAATTTCTTTCTAGCATTTCATTATTACTTTATCATGCTTAGTTCCTTTCATTCTTAGCTTGCTAAAGTACAAGGCAAAATGTAGCATCAAAAATTTCATACCCTGCAATTTCACATTATGTCTTGCACCCACCTAATGATCCCTTCAGGTAGACTTAGCATAGGCCATCTCTTGATCATTAGAAAAATTCAAAAATATGTAATAGAGCATTATTCTTTATCTCATTCAAAGCCCTTATGGAAAATGTACGACCATTTTCCTCAAATAGGATTGCTATGTGTAGACGTTTATGTGACACACTTTCATCCTATACCATATGATAGCACAATCCATACGTTACAGTTTTATTTCACCATCTCATAATGGTTACTGGTTGTCTAACACCTTTTGTGGACATGCCAATCTATTCTAGGAAGTTTTCTCTAGTGCATATCTAGAAGAATCCAAAAATATAGGGAGTTTTTTTAAGCAACTTCTTTGGTAGAAAATAGAGGTAGATTTATGAGAATAGGGAATGAAAGAATTCTTGAGTATTTTCTACGATAGTTGTGAAATTACCTTCAACCTCTACACTCTAGCTAGCTTCAAGCTTTTTATACATCAAATCACTATTGTAGGTTTTAGATTTTGAATCCTTTCAGTGAAGTTCAAATCCAAGGAGAGAATATCTCATGGGTGAGATTTAAAGAGTTGGAGCTTCTCCCAGAATTCTACTAAGTTTCTCACCCTCATTGTTGTAGAAATCTATTATCATTGTGCATTTCGGTAACTAGCATACATACCATATTGTGCTTTCTGAAATCCTTTGTCAAATTACAAGTTAAAGCACCATACTTTTTTCTCACCTTCACTTAACAAGAGCACTAGAAGTGAATCTAGGGGAGGAAATTTTGTCTCTTCAGTGAGCATTCCCTTGTTTTTATATACTTTTGAAAAGCCCTTATTACTTGTTCCCTATCCAATTTATCACCCTTATTGCTATAGCATCCTAAGCTTTGTATCTTCTCTCTAGACTAGAGAGACACTCTTAGGAATCACATTCATCATTGCATCCTAGTCACATTTAGGTGCACACATACAGTTTGAAATCTCTTTATCATTCAACTACTTGTGGAGGTCGAAAGACCAAAACAAGGGTTTGACCACTCATGGAAAATTCCATTGTAGTCCCAAAATTTATTCTCGCCTCATTGCAATAGACTATTCAAAGGATATCATTCATACAGAGGTTTGGTGGTAACTAGTTTTCATTGTATTTAGTTTATATCAATTTTAATTACCTAATTGTACTTGTTTTTCTTCATAGTGTTGTGCAAGTTAATTGTAGGCCCACATAGACATTACCCGATAGATGAAGGACATTTCTTCCATATTTTGTTGTTCGTATAGTGTCGTATAGATGATAGAATTTAGTGCAGATGTTTACATGGCACACTGTTGTCATAGGTCAAGGCCTCCTCTTTCTGGTGATGAAATAGTTTATTTTTTGAGTTTTTAGATTATCTTTCAATTTTTCTAAAAAGTTAATTAAATCCATGTAAACAATGTTTAACTTTTTTACATTTATTCTTAGCTAAGTTTCTTGATCAATAACATAACTGGAATAGCTAGAATAGTTTTGTAAAGGGGTAAAACATAACTCAATCTCTAGAGATTCTAGTGTAGTGTCCTGTAAGATCAATTTATCTAAAGGGTACAACTCTCTAGGTGGAGTTGTTATCTTATGTGCTACAACTCATCCATAAAGCCATATCTAAACCTTTGATTCTCAAAGGTAGTTAAAAAAATATTATATTCACCTTCATTGTAGGAGATTCTTTCTCAAAAGCTCTAAGAATTAATTTTATCTTCATCAATTGATCTATGGTAGAAGCATTGAAGGTGTAAGGAGACTCTTTTAAGCCAGATGTAATGATTTTCTTCATTTAATTCTTCAAACTATCAATATTCAATTCTATATCTAAATCCCCAAACTATCTCGTTAAATCATGTACTATTGTTCAAATGTCACATTGCACATCAATTAATTATTTATTTAAGATTTCATTCATTTCCATAAGACATTTATCAATTATCTCTTTTCTAAACCTCAATATCTCTACCCATATTGATGGTAAATTGATAGTTTGTTGGTCTAGAATCTTTTCTTTAATCAATAGCCCTAGATCTAGCCTACACAATATATCTATCCTTGGGAGATTTTGAGAGTGATTTTACAATTCTTCATTACACTCATCTATCATTTATAAATAATTTTCATCAAATCACTAAATTGAGTAGTTGATTCTATAGCTTCATCAAAGGCTTTGCTGCCATGCTCATACAACTCCTCCATCCAATCTTTTGTAGCCCTCACTATATGCTTCATATTCTCAAGATTGGAGACTTTCTTCTATAACAATATAATTGGAGGAGGGATGGTTCCATCAATGGATTGTAGATGGGAAACTAATTGATTAATGTAAACATTCAACTCAACAACTTGCTCCTTCAATTCCCTCTTTATATTTTTCTATTTCTACATTCTTGATACAACATTCAAAATGACAAAGTAGACTTCTTGTATTTCTTGAACATCTCTTGTGGGTTGTCCTATATTGACAATTGTTATCTAGTAGTAAGCAAGAATAAGATCTCTATCATATTTTTCAACAATGGGAGTAGCTATTTTTTCTATCTTGGCTCTTGAAGCACCTTTTCTTATAGTAAATAATGTCCTAGACTTCTTTCTTTCCCTGGGTTTTCAATCAAAGCCATTATACCTAATAAATATTTGGAAGAAGGCTTGAAAATAGGCCGTCCTTATTGGATGTTTACATGCAGCCACACTGGAACCAATAGTGCTAAAGTATCTACCACTTTCTACCATGATGGAATGGGAGAAATTTTTTTTTGCTAGTGTGCATTATTGTCTTGTTGATCCCTAACTAGTGACTTTATTAAATCATAATTCTTTGCTTCTTTGGAACATCACCTTCTTTTGAAATACTACCTTCAATTGTATCTTATTTATCTTAAGATTTGTCCACTCATGTATCATGAGCAATTGAATGGACATCTTTGATTGTCTCTTGTTGCTTTTGTTAAGCAAGAGCTTTGACACTTCTATCCTTATTAATCTAATCCTCTTGTTTATTATCATTTTGTTAGAGATTCGTCTCCTTAGTAACATCCAAATTGTTTATTTTCTCTTCTACTTTCTCTAATTGATTGTCTTGTGGAGAAGAGAATGGCATATCTTGCTACTCCTTGTCCTTATGTACCTCTTCTTGTGCAAACTATTGAATGAATTTAGTCTATTTTTTTGTTCTTGAGGTTGGATTATCACTTCCTCCTTTACAAGAGCTTCTTGCTTCTCCATCTCTTCTAAAATTCTATCTATATTTGTCAAGAAATGAGGAAAGCATGGAAGCAAAGACCTAATTGGAGAATTTTGAGGAGTAACCCATGTGGTTTTATCCTCTTTATTTAATTCCTCAAAGAATGAAGAAGAAGTAGAAAAGGTAATTGTAGGAGGTGGAATGGAAGAAGCGGATGTAATTGGCACATTGGATGGGATGGATGGTGGGACAATTGTCTGAAAAGAATGTTAAATAGGAGGAGAAGGGATGGAAGAAATATTCGATAATAGCACAATAGCTTGCATTTCTAACATGGTCACTTGCATTTGTATAGGAATAAAACTGGGTAGATGTTTTAGTACTAGAGCTTGTTGAGTAGGTAGGGAAGGAATGGTCTCAATAGATAGGGCAAGTTTTGTAGAAGCATCACCACCTAAAGAAACTTGAGGTGCAGATGTAGTCATTTCTAGTTTTCTTCTTTTTCTTCAGTAACCTCTTCTGATTCCTCTTCTTCTTTTTGAACTACTTCTACTAGTTTCCTCTTGTAAACAATCATAGGATCCTTGATAGTGGTAGCCTTGTTGTGCTCTTTTACAATAGTAGTTTCTTTCCTTTAGGATTTTCCTTGGGGGACTGGGGTATTTCTTTGAGTTCTCTCTATTTATTTGTTTCTACCTCTACTTTCTTTAAAGACTCTTCACCTTTATTCTTTTTCCTCCTCATCTTCTTGGACTCTTCCTTAGTCTAGGTCAATTGGAGACCTTGCTTTTTTAGTTGCTCAACCTTTAGTTCCAACCATGCCTTGCTTTCTGCTAAAAAATCCATTGTAATCTCCTCCAATGAGGTGATCTCTTCCTCAGACTAGTCAATATGTGGGATTGGGTCTTGCTACTTGCTGCATAGGCTTCTTGTAGAACCTTTCCATCATCTAATAGCTTATTTGGAACTGCAGTTATTCTAAAAGCCTTCATTTCAAATGAAGTTAACTTGGAGCACATCCTCTTTCTAACATCATGGTCATCATTGTAGCTTTTCCAAAACTCTACCAAATGGTGAATGTGTTTCATATGAGATCCCACTAATTGTTTTGTCTTCCCATGTGGATCAAAGGAGGTCTTGGTGGTGTGGAAATGCAAATTGTATCTTTGTATCTCTACATCCAACTCCTTAGCATTTGGAATGGAAGGACATGCATATACACTAATCATTATGGGGGAATTAGACCCCTACCCTATGCTTCTCTCCTAAGTCTTTGTATGCTTCATATAGTTTCCTTGGCAAATTTGTAAGGACAACCTATGAACTCTTATGTAAGTCAACTTTGGGAAATGGATAAACCAATTTCCATATTGTCTAATTTTTGGTGTAGAATCTAGTGACAACCTTTGATTCAAATCGCCCTGAAGAGTCTTGACTATAAACATGGTAAATGTATCATTTACCCTCTTATAATGGATCAGTGAATTTTTTAATTAGAGTTGAGAGTAACAATAATAGACTTTGAATTGTCCTAGATTTGCCCCTATTGCCCCCATCTTAGTCAGGCTAGGGTAAATGACCATCCTTTCCAATGTGTATACTAAGTAGGAAGTCATATAAAACCTCTTGGTATTATCCACTTTTATCAATTATGTATGTAAGTTGTCACTAATTAGTCGAGACCATTGAATCATCTATTTATTCTCCAGTATGATGTGAATGAACTTGAACATTCAGGGCATAAATTTTGAGGTGGTAGGTAGTCCCATGATTCTACTTAGAAAATCTTACCATATCACTTATTTTAGTCTGAAAATTACTCCTAAGAGATGTATTTGGAACCATGGAGAGGGTTGGCCTTGGGGTAATCATCCACTTTTTATTTAAATTGATCCTAAAAATCTTTCAAGATCTTGGTTATAATATGCCAACCCTTGAGCCTCAAATAATTGTACTACTTGCCCATGGTAAGGAATTTGAAAGGATTCTACAATATCATTTGGAGTGAGGTCTACTAGTACCCTACCATCAAGGGTTCTAATCTTCCTTTGACCTACATCATAGTTATTTGCATATACATCATCATTAGTTTTGGACATTGGGCTAAGCTATGAAATCTTATAGATTGAGCAATCCCATTGTTAACCATTCTCTTATCTCTGTTAGTTGCAGTATCACAATACATTCTTGTTTTTAATTATTCTAGATCCCATGACCTAAGTCACTACCTAATATTGTATCCCAAGAAGAATAAATCTTAGAGGTTGGGACTACTCCTTGAAACCTGTACTTCATGTATTTAGCACTTGACATAACCATGTAAAACATAATGAAGAAGTCATTAGATTTGATATAGACATTAAAATCTTGAGAAATTAAAGTTTTAAATCACATACAACAATTTTTGGGATTTTAGTGGACATCTAGACTTCAACGTTTTACTATAGAGATTCTTTTGTCCAAGAAAGTTCCACATAAATCAATTTCCTAATTAAATGCAATTATAATCTTAAATTCTAGAAAACCAATAAGGTACTAGATATGGAAATTTTACATTTAGAAGTTTAGTAGTAAGAAAAAATTTCATAATTACAATTATGCCTAAAGACTTAACCTTTTGAAAATGCATTGCTTTAAATAAAATGCAAGATTTAAAAAGGCTACTGATTTTAAGTTTTTAATTAAGCTATATAAAAGATAGGATAAAGTATACAATTTGGATTTCTTTCCTTTTATAATTTTCTTGTGTAAGTTCACAGATCTTTTAGAGAACAAATGGAGATTAGGAGGTATATATATCAACTTTAAATGTCCACCTATCTATTCAAATCTTGTAATTAAATCCATTCAAAAGATCTTTATGTTGTGTTTTACCCCTTTTTTCTTAAGACAAGCTAAACGCAGAAATCCCTAGGACTTCTAGAGATTGACCTGAAAGGATAAAAATGTTGATTCTAAATCAAAATCCCACATTTTAGTGTGCTTTGAAAATGACTCTTATACAAAAAATTTAAGGAGGTCTAGATATGGATAAAAGGTTTTAAAGTTCATTCCTTCATTAGAATCCTGCTACTAACATTTTCCTAAGGATCCTTTTAAGTCTTTGTTGTGGATTATGTCGATGACTGACATAAATGTAGAGATCTTCAAGACTTTCAAAGGCGTAAAAGTTAAGGAGATTGGGAAATAAAATTATGCTTTTAGAGATTTGTTCCTTGAATAAAATCCCACAATTTGAACCTGTATATGCCTAAAAATGACACGATTCATCCTAAATAAATATCAACATATTTATTCAGTTCTTCTATCAATTAAATAAATATTCTAAATTTATTAAATTGGTTCATTATCCTATAATTAAATAAAGTCATTTTATTTAATTAAATTCCCTAAATTCTTCTAAAAATCTAAAAAGTCCAAACATCCACTTCATCAAATCCACCTCATCTCTTCCACCTCACCATGTTGCACATATAATTAAATATTCTTAATATTTAATTAGCTAATATCCTCCATTTTCCAAAATAAATCTTAAAATCAATTATCCTCCACCAAATTGAATATTTTATTCAATGTTCCCCACTCTCTTTCACAAATTAAATATTTAATTCAATGTTCCCCACTCCTCTTCCCCAATTGAATATTTAATTCAACTATCATATTCCACTGTCCCCCACTATTGAATATTTAATTCAATGTTCCCCACTCCTCTTCTCCAATTGAATATTTAATTCAACTGTCATATTCCACTGTCTCCCACTATTGAATATTTAATTCAATGTTCCCCACTTCTCTTCTCCAATCGAATATTTAATTCAATTGTCATAATCCACCAATGAATAAAAGATGCACTTTTATTCATAGCCTTTGATCTTCATATCTTCTCTCAACCATTGATCTTCATTCTTCCAAATCTATAAAAGAAGCCTCATCCCTCCATTCTACTCATCCAGGTTATTTGTATTGTTACTCTGCAGGATTCTACTCACATTCCTCTCAACATTCCAATACCATTAGCTTGAGATCATCCATTTGCTTTGAAGTTCTACTTCATAGCAATATTTATCAACATAGCCATTTACCATTGACATCCTACTACACAGCTCAAAGAGTGCACTCACTGAGGGCCTACTTCATCAGCAAAGGACAATTGTAATAGGCAAACAATGGAAGTTCTAGATTTAGGGAAGGTTTGCATTTGTTATTCATTTGTTTCATCTCCTTCTGTCTTTCTTGTTTTCTTCATTCTGTTGATTGTTTGGGTTTGATTTTGTATACTAGATTACTCTCACATTAACCCTTACATATTTTTGGCATCCACCGTGGGGCCATGCCCCTTTTTCTCACCATTTTTTTGAGTGTTTTTGAAAGCAGGTTCCATGTAGGTCGCACACAGTCACGCACAGGGTAGTTCAGTGCATACGTCTATTTCTACGGCGCATATACCTCCTGTTACGGTGCTTCTATTTTTCTTGCGCATTTGTGTTATTTCGCGGCGCTTCTGCTCACTGTTACTGCGCATCCATAGTTGCAGCGCATATGTTCAGTTTCGCTGTGCATATATGCACTGTTACTGCGCATTCGTAAATGTTGTGCATATGTTCATTTAAAAGGCACATTTGAGTATTGTTGTTGTGCATTTATTTATCCTGTGCTTTGGTGCATTTTTGTTGTGCATATATTCACTGTTACTGCGCATTTGCTTGTTCGGTGCATCTATTCATTTTTGCTGCGCTTATACGTACTTTTGCGGCGCATCTATATTTGTTGCGCTTCTGTTGACTGTTTCTGTGCATTTAGTCACTGAAGCTGCGCATTTGTAACAGGTAATAAGTTTTAGTGCTTTTCTAGGAGAGTTTGCTAACGCTAACCTTTTCGCAGGTGTTCTCTGGAGCTGTTTTGCAGGATAGGCTTGGGTTCAGTATCATTTAGTTGCATTTAAATAGTTCACACTTCCCTTTCTAAAGGATAGTAAAATTGATGTTCATTCAAATCCTCACCTAGCTCTAATTAGGAAAGAAGTAACTGGATCAGCTGTTTCTTGCATTACAACACTTTCCAAGTTATTGCTATCTGGGATTAAAATTGAACTCATCATTGATTTGAAGACTAAAATTTGAACTATTGTGATCTTGTTAGACCAAAACTTCAAAGTTAACTATTTTGCGCTACGAGGGTTAAAACTGAACTCATCATTGATTTGAAGGTTAAAATTGAACCATTGCTATCTCGTTGGACCAAAAAACTTCAAAGTTAACTATTTCGTGCTACGAGGATTAAAACTGAACTCACCATTGCCTTTTGAGGATAAAACTGAACCAATGCTATCTTGCTGAAATCACTTCAAAAGTTATGAGCTTGAGTAGATTAACCCATCTAGTTTTTCTACTTTTAATAGGTTGGATAAATCAATGTCTTATGTGCTTGACGAATGACAATAGGCTTATGCTCTCTCCTTACTGGATGATCAGAGTGCCAGACTTGTCATTCTATCTATTTAAACCTTTAGGAGGGGCCTACCCTTGGATGCATGCTTGTCCAAGTGGGAACGACCCTGAGTGGTAACAGGCTAAAGCCAAGCCCTATCGAGCCACTTAAAATAAATTATGCTTGAGGTGAAAACTTCCTGCAACAAGTGCTGCTATGTTACACCGACGGCTAACCTCCCCCAAAACTCTCAAAGGTGCAACCCTTTGAGGCTGGGAGATTCCATAACGGAGAGTAGTGCCGCCACATGTGTAACCACTTGAACGGTTGCCCATATTAAATACCTCTTGTTTTAGTGGCCAAAATCCCTTATAATCCATTTCTAGCCTAGGATCTTTGTACTTGTTTTGGTTTAGTTTAAGTCCAAAATAGAGTCGAAAAAAAAACCACAAAAATAATGAAAAACAATTCTTTGTGTTTGCTATGTTTTCTTGTTGTTAATTTGTAAAATCAGATCAAGAAGGCCTTTTCCTAGCTAGAGAAAAATACCCAAAAAAGTAGAAAGTATTTGTCCATGCACGATAGTGAGCACATGCACTATTTTTGAGAAATTATTTTCACCTATTTGGAGTACCCATTTTAGCCTAGCTTCACTTTCTGAGATCAGATTCAGCCTTACAATCAATCCTCATCCATTTTCACCCAAAGTATCTCTATCCCGTCAATCACCCATCCACCTTCTGTCAAAGTGTAGGTCAATCTATTCCATACCGGTTCAACATAGGTCCCTTTTCGTATCATTAGTGAATTCACGTAAGCCTAGTAGGTCACAGTACCTTTGCTAGTAGTCTTATTGAAGCGATTAGTCCTTACATAGTAAGACAGGTACCGGATACCCTTACTAGTGGCTACCGTCGTGTGTCAACCATCTTACTTGAAGTCATTGAGTGAGAAAATCCTTTGTCCAAGTCCTGCCCTAAGTATCCCATTCCCAACAGTCTCAGTCAGCACCTTGCCATAATTTCTAATCCTAGTCCACTCCATCCCACGTCACCTTGCATGGTCTTTACTCGATCCCAATACAAAAAGCAAATAGAAATGGCTGGCCCGTCCAATCACATCTTTCCAACTCAGGATGGTGATGAAGAAATTTCTCAGGAAGAGTATGAAGCACACATACAAGATAGAAAATTCCAACGCCTAATAGAGAAAGTGCTCCAAGAGGACCCTCATAAGTATTTCCATCATCTGGCTAGCCTTGGAATCAAACTCCCCATAGACTTTGATATAAACATGATCGTGGAAACTGTAGACAATAACCATGAGAGGAGTACGAATGACACAGTCCCGCATACAAATGATAGAGGAAAGAAACCCATGGATCAAAATGCTCCTATGGAAGAAATGCGAAAGCATATCGAGACCCTCACACAACAAATATCAGATATTACGACAGGCACAAATACCAAGAACTATTCCTTGGAAGACATAGCTCCTTAACCTTTTGATAAAAATCTAGACATGAGACCCTTCCCCTACAGGTTCGAGGTACCCAAGTTTGATAAATATAAAGGGAAGGGGGACCCTAAAGATCATATCCAGGAATTCAATGCAGCATGTTTAGAAGTAGCTCACAATGATACCTACTTGATGAGACTGTTCCCAAGATCTTTAGGTGGTCAAGCTATGGAATGGTTCTCGCATCTCCCTCCTGGAATCAGAACCTTTAATGAACTGGTCAATAAATTTATAACACACTTCTCTTACAACATCGAACATAAGGTATCGATGCTAGATCTCTGTAACACCAAGCAAAAGAGTGGTGAGTCATTCACCACCTTCTTACAATGATGGAGACAATTAGCTAGCAAATGTTCTTATGATATGCCTGAGAAGCAACTATTAGAGATGTTTGTCCATAACCCAAACACTGATCTTAGCTATCAGATACAGATACAATGCCCTACGTCATTCACAAAGGTCATTGAAATGAGCTTATTTATCAAAAAGGCTATGATCACCAAAGGAACCATCAAGCTATACAAAGACACACCTACTTCCAATTACACAACAGATAGGTCAAAGTTCTGGACCAAGAATAAAAATGTAGTCAACGATGGGATAGTAGATGCCAAGGAGGTGGCTCCCAAGCAACAACCCATTTTTACTCTCAAGGGAGAAACACACAATAATACACTCAACCAACCACCCACAAGGGAGCCCCGACTGTGGTTCAGTTCAAACCCAAGGAGAAAATTCACACTTTTAGGTGAGTCTCAAGAGTCCGCCCTTAGGAAATTGTTGGCTAACAACGAAGTTTCTCTACCGCCAATGAGTGATTATGAGCCCATAGTCAAACCTCCCTATTGGAAGGACACAAACTATTTTGAATTTCATCAAGGGAGGGGGCATACAACTAACAACTGCATCCGCCTCAAACATGTCATACAGGATATATTAGATCAGAATCAGGGAGGGACACAACAGCATACCTCCAACGAATCTCATGTGGCTTCCAGGGATCCACTTCTAAATCACAACAGGCCGTACAACAACAACCACAATGGCCACAACAACAATAACAGTTACAATAACAATGGCAACAATAGTAACGACAACAACAATAATCGCCACTGGCCAAATCAAAATAGCCGGACAAATAATGCCAACTATGCAAGTGTGCCATTTGACTACACCATAAACTACATTTCTGAGAAAATTCTGCAAGTCAATGTCATCTCACCCAGCCAACAACCAGGACCTAACAGAACTAGTTGTAGCATAATTACCTGCAGTGGTAAAGTCGCGCTCAATACCCCCCTCCAAGGTCATCCCCATCCCCATCCAATTTCCATCAGTATAATGTCATCGACCAGTTACGGAAAACTCTGGCTCACATTTCTATATTAGAGCTTCTGCGTCTATCTCCTTCTCATAAGGAGATCCTTGAAAAAGCCTTAGTGGAAACCACTATCCCCACTAATCTGGCCCAAGAAAAGTTCCAGACCATGGTAGGCAATCTAACATCCTCCAACTCCATATCGTTTTCTGAGCAAGATGACCTCTTTGTATCCCAACCTCATAACACTTCCCTGCACATTGTCGCATTCATACACAAACACCGCATCAAGAGGGTTCTCATTGATGGGGGTGCTGGTTTAAATATTTGCACATTAAAGCTAGTCCTTGCACTGGGGTTCTCTGAGTAGGTAGTTGATCCAAGGAAGAAAATTACCATCAAAGCTTACGACGAGGAAGAAAGAACCACAAAGGGAACCATTGTCCTACCCATTCAAGTGGGACCAGTAATAAAAGATGTGGTGTGCCAAGTCCTTGATCGGGAGCTCGCTTATAATATCCTACTAGGGAGACCATGGATTTACGCCATGAAGGTTGTCCCCTCAACCTATCATCAGTGCATTAAATTCCTGCACAATGGCAAGCAAGTCACCATTCAAGGCGACCCTGACCCATACCAACACTGCAATTCTTTCTGTGCAAAACCTGAATGTGTCATACCTAACAACAGAGCACACATTTCTCCTACCCGGCAACAAGACCATACTGCTGAAGCTTCCTCCTCAAAACCAAAAGAGCAAAAGATTACCATAAAAGAAACTGGGGTGGGAGAGTATTCAATTGAGCACAGTCTCAATCTTGCCAAGCTACCTTTGTCTCCTAGATCATTTGGCAAACCCAAGCATTTTCCAAAGCCATCTGCTCTGCCTGTAGCTCCCGCAACTCCCTTTGTAAAATGGGGGACCTTATCAGATGAAACAGAGGAGCGAGATCTCCTGCAATGGCTCTATATTGAAGAAGAAGGCCCACCCCAAGATTTGCCTAGACTCCCAACAGAACTCTATGGGCGGGGTTAGACTATTCTGCACAGAATCAGATATGAAGGACAAGGCCCCATTGGCCTCAGAAAAGAAGGAATCATTGAACCTATACAACCTTCTCCATCCTCATCAGCTAGAAACACAAATGGCCTAGGATACAAAGGCAAGAGTAAAACCAAAGAAAATGCATGTCTTGTAGAAATGATCCAAACACTCCAAGAAGACAGCGACAGGGATTCCAATGAATATGAGTGGGATGAGCTAATGGAGCATTCCTACGATGACAAAGAGGTCGACACAATCCAAACTGTTAGCCCCTACCATGAGGGACAAACGCAACGGAATAGACCACTAGAGTCTGATTTGCCCATCTCTAAGATTATGCCTTTTGAAGAAGGTTCAAATTCCATCGCGATAAACAACTTGGAGGAAGGTACCATCCTGAATACCACCCATTCCTATACTCCTAGCATATCCATTCACACCATCAATGAATCAGACCTATTCTCTGATTCCATCCCCCTTGTGCATCCTGAGCTTATTGACTGGGATCTGCGAGGAACCCTCCAACTAGACATGTTCCAAAACGATGATGCCTACATTGACTACATGAACCTTAGGGACCACCTACCCAAAGGAGATCATAAAGCTGGCTTCTCTATTGAACTTAATACTATGGCTTATTTCAGAGAGGGTGCCAAGCCTTCAAGTCACAAAAATATCAAGATAAAAATGGGATCTGATGGTGAAAACTGTTCTGCGGCAGTGTGAAATCCCAAAATAGTAAAAAGAAAAGATGCATCTGAAGGTGAAAACCCAACTATGGCACCTAATGATGGAAGGCTTGACACTCTCCCTGATGACATGCATCAGGAGAAGTCTCAGATTGTTGTGGAACCTATAGAGCCATTCAACATTGGTATAGAGGAACAGCCTAAAATCATTCATTTTGCAAAATCTCTTACCCCACCAGAAAAGACCAGGTTTGTACCGTTCTTCAAGGAAAAGAGGGGCAGCTTTGCTTGGTTGTATGTAGACATGCCGGGTCTAGACCCAAGCTTGATTCTACACCATCTTCCATTAGACCCAGGAGTAAAACCAGTGAAACAAAAGCTTAGAAAGATGCATCCACACATAGCACTGCTGGTCAAAGAGGAACTCAAGAAATTACTGGATATGGGGTTCATCAGAGCTATAGACTACCCGGAGTGGATATCCAACATTGTACCGGTGTCTAAACCAGATGGTCAAGTCTGATTATGCAGTGATTTCAGAGACCTAAACAAAGCTTGCCGCAAGGATGATTTTCCATTGCCGAATATAGATATCATAGTCAACTTAACAGCAGGGCATACCATGCTATCTCTCATGGACGGTTTCTCAGGGTATAACCAGATCAAGATAGCACCAGAAGATCAGCACAAGACAACGTTCACTTGCCCGTGGGGCACCTTTTGTTGGAATGTCATGCCATTTGGGCTAAAGAACGCAGGGGCCACATATCAACGTGCTATGACAACTATATTCCATGATATGATGCATGTAACAATGGAAGACTATGTCGATGACATCCTAGCAAAGTCACTCACAAGAGAATCACATTTGGATGTGTTAGAAAAGGTCTTTCAGAGATTAGACCAATTCAAAGTCAAATTGAACCCAAAGAAATGTGTATTCGGAGTCACTTCAGGCAAACTACTAGGTTTCATTGTGTTAGCAAATGGAATAGAGGTGGACCCCGCAAAAGTCAAGGCTATCATGGACATGCCACCTCTAAAGACTCTTACACAACTAAGATCACTACAAGGCAAGCTGCAAGCAATCCGCAGATTCATATCACAGTTAGCAGACAAGTGCCAACCATTCAGTCACCTCCTGCACAAGAACATTCCATTCAGATGGGATGAGAAGTGCAAAGTAGCAATCAACAAGCTAAAGGAGTACCTCCTGAATCCACCCATTCTCATGCCTCCAATCCAAGGCAAACCTCTAATTCTCTACATATCAGCTACACCTACCGCTCTTGGAGCTCTCCTAGCGCAGCAAGATTACGAGAACAAGGAAAGAGCTGTCTACTACATCAGTCGAACCTTAGTGGGCTACGAACTGCAATACTCACAAGTAGAAAGATCATGTCTCACGGTAGTTTTTGCTTCACAAAAACTCTGACATTACATGCTTGCACATCCAGTGAAACTCATTGCAAAAATCGACCCACTGAAGTATCTCCTGAGCAAGGCATCTCTCACAGGTCGCCTAGCCAAATGGGTAATGCTCCTGAGTGAATATGACATTGAATATATAGATAGAAAAGCTATCAAAGGGCAAGTAATCGCTGATTAGTTAGCAGAGGCACCGCTACAGGACACCACCCCAATGCAATTTGACTTTCCAGATGAATCCCTATTCAACATCTCAACACATTCCTAGAAGCTCTACTTTGATGGGTCCTACACCAACCACGGATCGGGGGCAGGAATCTTGTTTGTAACTCCCCATGGAGACACTATTCTGAAGTCTTACCGTTTGTTGTTTCCATGCACCAACAACATAGCTGAATATGAAGCCCTGGTCATTGGTATCAAGATGGCAACCGAATGAAAAATCAGAGAGCTACATGTCTATGGTGATTCTCAATTGGTAATAAATCAAGTCAATAATGATTACCAAACCAAAGATGAAAAGCTTGTCCCTTACAAGCGAATGGTCGATGACTTTAAGGAATACTTTGCGACCATCTCTTTTAAGTAGATTCCTTGAATTGAGAACAAAGCTACAGATGCCATGGCAACCATTGCATCCCTTCTTGAGATTCCAGAGAATGAGTCACGGTATGAGTTCTTAGTAGAAACTATTCGACAGCTAGCTTATGATCTTCCAGAGAACCATACCATATGCCTTTTAGTTGAGTCTGATTCACCTTGGTATAGTAAGATTTATACTTACCTCAAGGACAACACCTTCTCACCTGACCTATCTTCAAACCAACGACGAACCTTCATATGCCAAGCCTCTCGCTATACTATTATCACCGATACCTTATACCGACGTGGTCTAGATGGTACCTTACTTCGTTGTTTAGAATGAGAAGAATCCACAACTGCTGTGCAAGATGTACACGAAGGGATTTGTGGAACACACTCTAGTGGTCCTTCCTTGGCAAAGAAACTCATGCACTTGGGTTATTACTGGCCGAACATGGAAATGGATTCATATCAGTTTGTCAAGAAATGCAAGCAGTCCCAAATACATGGGAACCTAATTCATGCACCGGCTCAAGAGTTGAGACCTTTAACGACACCCTGGCCCTTTTGCCAGTGGGGACTTGACCTTGTGGGAAAGATCCATCTGCCCTCATCCAACGGCCATAAATTCATCATAACTGCCACTGAGTATTTCACAAAGTGGATTGAGGCCGTTCCCCTAACCACTATCACAAGCAAACAAATCTCCTCTTTCATTCTGAATTACATTATCTGCAGATATGGCATTCCTTCATCCATCATAACGAATAATGGAAGATCATTCAAAAATCAGGATGTTCAGGAACTCTGTGAGCGATTCAAAATCCAACACCGCTTCTCCTCTCCATACTACCCCCAAGGTAATAGCCAAGCTGAGGTATCAAATAAAACCATTTTGGAAATCTTAAAGAAAACTGTCAACGATGCTGGCTGTGATTGGCATATCCAACTCAATCCCACTCTGTGGGCCTACAGAACTAGTATACGCACCCCCACAGGTGCTACACCCTACACCCTTATCTATGGTTCAGAAGCCATCCTTCCCATTGAGGTCAAACTACCCTCTCTTAGGGTGTCGTTGAAAGGTCTTATATCCGACAAAGAATACGGAGTCTCCAGATTGTAAGAGCTAGAGCTACTGGAGGAAAGGAGACATAAAGCCTTTGACCATCTCAAAGCATATCAACAAATGATGTCAAGAAGTTATAACCACAGAGTTCACCCAAGAATCCTCAAAGTTGGAGATCTAGTCCTTAGAGAATCCCCGCAATCAACAGGATAGGGAAAAGAAGGGAAAGTTCGAGCCTAACTGGCTTGGGCCCTATGTGATTATAGCTGCTTACGGATCAGGGGCATATCAGTTGGCCACATTAGAGGAGGAGTTGTTCGATGATCCAATCAACAGCATGCACCTTCATCGGTTTTATACCTAGAAGAATCCCAGTGCAAGGGGGACAAAAATACAAAAAAATTAAAAAAAATTAGAAAAGTACAAAAAAAATCGGCCTTTGGTGAAAACCTGGCAAACAGGCACCTTGGATAGGTATCATGATAAAAACCTGGCAAACAGGCATCATGATTACTTTCTAGCTTCTTGTGCAAATAAAAACAAGTGATGAAAACCTGGAAAACAGGTGTTACTTGTGATAAACCGCCTTCTCCATCTCTGAGAACCCATTCATTTTGAGTCCAGTCTTTCTTCACTTGCATCCCATTCGACCCATATCTATCCCATAATAAGCACCCGGTAGTTACCTATCATGGCTTGATAACTCTCTTTGTGGCCTTGTCAACCAAGGTTTTGTTCCATACCATCTTATCAATGTGAGCCTAGCATAGTGTCTCTCGTCCGTTGCCATGGTCCAAGTCCATGAACTACGTTGCCTCTGCGTCGTCACATAGGCAAGGCCATTAGTCCAATGCACCCCCGAGGCCTTCCATTCTCCCCTCCGTCCCATATCTAGTTAGTCTATCCAACTAAGTCCACCTCCACTTTCCCTCGCCCAGGTCTTAGGTCCGTTAGGGTTTACCCCGAACTACGTTGCCTCTGTGTCGTCACGTAGGCAAGGCCATTTAACAATGAGCCCCCGAGGCACTAGGTCAGTCCCTTAGGGTCCATCTCACCAATAAAGATTGCAAGAATCTCTTCTCACCAAGCAAGCAGGTACAAGCAGAACCCAAGCTCCAAGCAAGAACCCTGACTTTTCGCAGTTTAACCTATTCAAATGCAAAGCAAAGTACCCAAGGCCTTCAAAAATGATTTTACTCAAATTATAGTAGGAAATGAACACATTTAAATGCAAAGAATGTTTTGTGGATTGAAATCATGGTTAAGTTACAGAGTCTTGATTTTTGTTATCATGTCCTCCTATGCTACTCAAGGATGCCAAAAGCTAGAGATGCTATGATGAAGGCATGATCATTTTCTTTGGTTGCTATCTGTGGATTACGCTTTAGTAATGTAACACCTTGTCTAAGGACATGATTAGCAAAAAGATCATCGAGGACATCAAAAGGTCTAACATGAACGGGGGCAATCCTTGTTTGTTGAAAGGCAAGAAGTACTCAGGTCATCTAGATTCAATTTTGGCTAGATGCTTGTATTGGCTTGCTAAGGCAAAACCCATGTAAACAGTACTCAGGTCATCTTGGTTCAATTATACCTAGATGCTTGTATCCACTTACAACATTTCGGAAAAGGTACCAAAAATAAATTGCCCAATGATGAAATAAAGCACTCTAAAAGAAAAGCATCCATCCTATATCCATATACACATCCATGTATCCATATCCCATACAATCATCAGTACCTGAACTATGCAGAGTAACAATATCAAATGAAGTTTTCAAAGTCTATCCATACCCTAGTCAGTTTATCAAACCCATTTCTTCTATTTTTCTTGTGTCGATAGCGTACATTTGGACATCACAAAAAGAAAGCATATAGGAACATCTCATATCACATTTTGAGTTCGTCATGAACATGATCAAATCAGGGGCATACATAATACAATGCATTAGGTCATCCATATATCATCATCGGGTCACATCAAGCAGAAAAGAAATTCAAAACATAGCTAAGTGCATCATATACAAAGTTACATCATCACATAGAACTCATGTTGCATTCACATACATTCAAAACATTAGATCATGTAAGCATCACATAGCATCATTTACAAAAGCGGCATCATCACATATAAATTAGGTTACATTTGCATACATTCGAAACATTAGATCATATAGACATCACATAGCATCATATCAAAAGCATCTCATATAGAACATCAGATAGAACTACCAAGTCCACACATGCATCGCATCATACAATAGAAGTAGATTATCATCTCATAGCATATGCAATAGATCATAAAATTGTATCATCGTATATACAATCATAAAAAGAAGTCCAAGTGTACAATATTGTCATCTCTCTCCGAATCAAAATTTCATATACAATATGCATCCAAAGAGGATGGTGGTACATGTCCCAAAAAAGTGCAAAATCTAGTGCAAGTCTATCTCTGCTGCTGTGAGCCACCACTGCCAACCCCTGGCTACTGTGAACCTCCACTGCCAACTCCTGACTGTTGAGGACCCATCACAGAAGCCCCTAACCAAGATGGACCTGCTCTCTGAGTAGCCCCGGACTAACTCCGGAAACTCGCAGCCCTCTGACTCGCTGACACTACCCCATGGTATAGGCCTCGGTAATAATGTGCCTGTGCCTGTGCTCTGGCAAGATCTGCCTGTACCTGTGCCAACTATGTCTGCAACTGGCCCACCTGTGCCTATGCCTGCTGCACTTGCCCAACCAAAAAGGAGCTAGCTGCATCTGTCCCCATGGCGGCAACGGCCGTGTCTCACTCTACACAGATAAGGCGTACCCGTGCATCTGCCATGTCTCTCTCGCGGGTCAGACCAGATATCACTGCGGCATCTGTCTCTCACCGGCTGTCGACCCTCCTGAGCTGTGCCTGCAGCTCTCGCATCTGTCCCCTCAAATCAGCTATCTCCCTCTCGTACACCTCAGCCTGCACTAGCCCCTGTGCTGCCTCAGCCTGTCCTGGCCCCTGTGGCTGGCGCACCTGCTGCTATGGTACCTGCTGGGGTGGCGGCATCTGCGCCTGCTGAGGTATCTGCTGCTGGGCAACCTGTCCTGGCACTACCTGCTCAGCCTAAGCTACCCTCCTCTGCTGTCTAGGCCTCTCTGCACCCCCCCATCCTCCCTGACCCTGTCCTCCTCTACCTCCCCTCTGACCCCGGCCAACATGCCCCTCCTCCTCTGAATCAGCCTCATCAATACGAGGCACCAACATGCCAGGTCCTGAGTATCTCGGGAAGGGGTGCGCCGCCAGCCAATCCTCATAGTCCTGTGTCACCCCGGCATCAGCTATCTCTCTCCTCATATCCTAGGCCACGTAGGGGGTCTGCTGGAACTCTACCAAGGCATCCTCATACAAAGCCATCGGGCCCCATCGGACCCTCTCTGCATGTGTCCATGCGAACAGTACCTATCCCTGTGGCATACCTTGTCACCTGCCAAACTGTCTTAACACTCAGCCCACCATCTGCCTCTCCAGTATGTGCCGTGTCTGGCCTATCAGCCACCTCATCTGAAAGCAGTAGGGTAGCTCGTCTCCCTCATCATCCCAGGGCTCACAATCCAAATACGGTCGCCAGACGACCACGTCTACACCATCCAGTGTATGCCTCCAGTACTCCAACTTCCCCAACCTATGCTGGGAAATAAATCCTGCATAGCCATAGCTATATGGCTCTCCTCGCTGCCTCGCAAATACACATATCGGCCTTGTCACCGCTATGTGCTCCCATAGCCAAAACTATAGCAATAACACACCAGCCAACAGACTCGTGCTGCGATGATATACCACCTGGTGCATGTCATGGTACAGGTGGGCTAGTACACAAACTCCCCATGCATATCAGGTGCCCTCAGTCAGCATCCGCTCCATGATCCGGCCCCATCCAATGGAAAACCCATGTGATCTCCTGTCGAGGCATACAATGCCTCCTATCAATCTAGCCATGATCCCCGGGAAGTAGTCATAATAGTCATGTATCTCCTGCCACGGGATGACCTGTCCCTCCAGCTCAGGGTCGTCAAACACTCACCTGCACTCGATGAGTCCCACATCCCACTGCGCGTTGTACTCTACCAGCTCCCTAACAATAGGTAAGTGCAGTATCCGGTACACATCCTCTAGTGTCACGGTCATCTCACCAGTAGGAAAGTGAAAGGTCCCATCCTCACTATGGAATCTCTCCACGGCAGCTGTCAGCAGTCCACGATTCACCCAAACCTCGGGCATGAAGCACACGTAGTACAGACCCATGGCACCAAGGGCCTCTCTATCGAGCTCTATAAGCATGTACCTTTGCAATAAGGGCATAGGAAACATCTCCCTAGACTGCAAGGTCTCTTGTATATCCTCCTGCAAACACACAAAAAGCAAGGTGTCAATCTAAAGCCGCATATACCATACTCAACATATCTACTGAACTATGTCAACTAAACTTAGCATTTCTAATTGATCAAAGCAGCACACTACATCTCCTGACTAGATTCCTATAATCTTGGAGATAGCTCATCGATTCCCGCATCAAACAGGACGCTAATCGAATCAATTTGGCTAAGTAATTTGCTCTCTAAAGCAAATGCGCCACTACAGGCGATAAAAGCGTCATTTCTTTACAAATGTGCCGCTTCTGGTATATGCGCCACTACAATCGACAGATGCGCCACCAAATAACGCATGCGCCGTTACATTCCACATATGCGCACCTTTAGCATATGTGCCGTAAGAATCCACAGATGTGCCGCAAAATCCTAAAAGCACCGCCAAAAGCCACAAATGCGTAGTTATGGCATATGTGCCGCCAAATTGCACATGTGCGCTGTAGAATTACAAAAGCGCCACTACGCGTGGCATATGCACCGTTCTGCAGTACGGCGCATCTGTTTGACCTATTTTCTAAGTGCATTTATGACACCCTAACTTGACCCTAGGGAAGATTTTTTGAAGCACATACTGGGGGTCCTGCCTCTGTTGGCTGTCCGAATCGACGGACTCGCTCGAATCAGTGCTCCTCGCGCAGAATGTTTGTTGCTCTGGCTGCCATGCTGCTCCTAGTTTGCTCTAAGCTCTCTATCTCCAATCCAAATCAAACAAGTGTACAAATGAGTAATCTTGTGGACCCAGCTCCTATTTATAGCCTCCCAACCCTAATTCTGGCTAGGTGATGACTGTGACTACTTCCCTTGCCCATTTTCCCTCTAGTTTTCTTCCCATTTCCCTGAAACGCGTCTTTTTTTCTCCAACTTAACCTAACCCCTTTGTCTTCGTGAGATTGTCCGTCTCAAAATCCGTCACCTTTTTTCCTGTCCAGCCTCCCGAGGGGGCATCCTATCGTCATTAAACTTGTACCAGGGGCAAACTGGGGCATGTATCACTATCAGACTATTGATTTCTTTGAAACAACGATGTAAACAACATTGCATCAAAGAGGGGCAAAATGTATACACCTAAAAATGACACGATTCATCCTAAATAAATATCAACATATTTATTTAGTTCTTCTATCAATTAAATAAATATTCTAAATTTATTAAATTGGTTCATTATCCTATAATTAAATAAAGTCATTTTATTTAATTAAATTCCCTAAATTCTTCTAAAAATCTAAAAAGTCCAAAAATCCACTTCATCAAATCCACCTCATCAATCCACCTCATCTCTTCCACCTCACCATATTGCACATATAATTAAATATTCTTAATATTTAATTAGCTAATATCCTCCATTTTCCAAAATAAATCTTAAAATCAATTATCCTCCACCAAATTGAATATTTTATTCAATGTTCCCCACTCTCTTTCACAAATTGAATATTTAATTCAATGTTCCCCACTCCTCTTCCCTAATTGAATATTTAATTCAACTGTCATATTCCACTGTCCCCCACTATTGAATATTTAATTCAATGTTCCCCACTCCTCTTCTCCAATTGAATATTTAATTCAACTGTCATATTGCACTGTCCCCCACTATTGAATATTTAATTCAATGTTCCCCACTCCTCTTCTCCAATTGAATATTTCATTCAATTGTCATAATCCACCAATGAATAAAAGATACACTTTTATTCATAGCCTTTGATCTTCATATCTTCTCTCAACCATTGATCTTCATTCTTCCAAATCTATAAAAGAAGCCTCATCCCTCCATTCTACTCATCCAGGTTATTTGTATTGTTACTCTGTAGGATTCTACCCACATTCCTCTCAACATTCCAATACCATTAGCTTGAGATCATCCATTTGCTTTGAAGTTCTACTTCATAGCAATATTTATCAACATAGCCATTTACCATTGACATCCTACTACACAGCTCAAAGAGTGCACTCACTGAGGGCCTACTTCATCAGCAAAGGACAATTGTAATAGGCAAACAACGGAAGTTCTAGATTCAGGGAAGGTTTGCATTTGTTATTCATTTGTTTCATCTCCTTCTGTCTTTCTTGTTTTCTTCATTCTGTTGATTGTTTGGGTTTGATTTTGTATACTAGATTACTCTCACATTAACCCTTACACAATACCTTTAAGTTAAAAAGACCAAATTTCAAGTTAAAATGATTTGTAGGGATTCAACCTAGTTTAGGATATTTGAGTACTTAGTGATTTTCAACTAGGGAATCATGAAATTTTAATATTGAAAAACCTAGTCATTTTGCCCTAATTTTAAATTTACATCTTATAGTCACTTAACAAACTTGGGTTAGGTTAATTTGCAATGTTGTGGTGTCCTAGGATTTATTTGGATGGAAGTGATTTATTCCCAGTAACACATTCTCAAATTGATGGTTGGGATTAAATTTCAAGGTGGTCTTGCAATCAAGAATGTTTAAACATGCATCATTTAAGCACTAGTGAGGGAGAAATCTACCTACTAGTTTCATAAATTTGGTGAAAATATTGAACCAATTGAAATCAAGAACCCTATATCATTGCAATGCTTGAAAAGGTGAAAATAGACTTCAAATTCTTCACTGGTTAGGTTTGAATGCACACTTGGTATAAGAAAAACTTATCTTAATTCATTGAAATTTGCAATGCAAGTCACTTTGAGGTTGTAAGGAAGTTTCTAAATCACTAGTGCTCAAGATAAATTGAATGCAAAGTGATGGAATTGTTGATTGGATGTGATTTATGTATTTTTTATCCTTAGTACATGCTACCATTAATGTGTAAAAGGTAGGTGAAAGTTTGACAGGAGAATTTTTTTTTACAAAAACCATAAAAGGGACAAACATTCAATTTGTAAGACAAAGTGGAAGTAAGACCTAAAAATCCTACAACTAATAAGACTTAATAAACTTAACCTTCACATAAAATAGGAATTTGGAAAAAAGGTAAGGACATTAGGACAATATGACATAGCATGAAATGTCTAGTAGTAAGTCAAGACTCTACAAACACATTCCTTAAGGATTTCAATATTTAAACATGTTTGGATAGTTTGGCAAGAAAACTGGGATGTCAAGAGATATAAGCAAATTAATATATGTTTGGTAGTATGTTGAAATTCCACAAACTCTTGTGACAAGAAATTTGAGACACTTAGACCAACCAAAGGATACTTGCAGAGAAAATCAAGATGTTACTTGATAATGGACAAGGAGTCATGAAGTTGAATAGTCCCTAAAAATTTCATATATTGACAAAAGACCTAAAACTTAAGATTTTTTAAAAGATAACCAACTCAACCCTTTTGCTCATGACCTAGGAATTTCACAAGTTAATATACTAACCAACTTAAAGACTTAAGAACACAATTCTCTATGACTAAAAGGGGAGGAGAAAGAAAACTAGAACAATAAAACCTAAACTAAATAAAAGAAAAAGAAGTGAGGTCTATTAGAGTTGGCTATGATTGGAGCCACCCATGATCTAGGACTTCATGAAAGCACAAGAGAGATCAAATGAAAGAATAATGTTATTCTACCAATGAATGCAAAAGATTACAAAATTGTTCTTACAATGTACATGATATGCCTTGCTTATAAAGACAAGGATGACAGATAAGATGTTGTAGTCATGTGACAAGTGTCGTTATCCTATGACATGTGACAACTATAGGATAAGATGACAACTATCAACAACTATCAACAACTAAACACAACTAGAAACATCTAGTAGACTCACTAAGTCAACTTAACATGTGTGAATTATGTGTGATGTGTGAATATTATTTAACTAATAAATAGTTAAATAATATGAATTATCCACACAAGGGTAAACCAGTTAGGTGATAAACCTGTTCACACCAATAGGGTCCACTTTTTCCAAAAGCAAAATGGGGCACATGTGCAAGGTACAATATGACTCTTTCCATTAATTTTTGGTTGAATCTCTTTGCAAACCCATTCTACTAATTTGTATAAGGAGTGATATTCTACCAAACAATACCTACATGCTTATAAAAATAATTAAATTCCATGGAGCAATATTCATAACATTGTTATATCTCAACACCTATATTTTCTTATCAAACCATTTATCTACAAAAACTTTAAAATCTTTAAATTTGGAGAAAACTTCATATTTTTACCACAAAAAGTTAACCCTAGTGTAGCTAGAGCAATCATCGATGAATGTAACATAATAATGAGATTTACTAATTGAATTGACATCCACTAGACCAAACACATATGATTGAATAAATTCTAATAACCTTTGTGCTCTATTACTCCAATAGAAAATGAAACTCTACTCTATTTTCCAAATGCACAATGTTCATAGAAATCATAATGCTCATCAAAGTAAATAGAAAAACTATCAACCATCTTTTTATTAATCAGGGTTGAAGACCTTTTTCACCAATGTGGCCCAAATATCAGTGCCACAACATACAAGCATTTTAAAATTTACTATTTATATTGGTAGAGTTACAAAATGTGAAGGCATAAAGCCTAAACAGAGTCCCACACCACGACCTCTAGCTACAACTATATTTCCTCTCACCAACCTACAACTAGAGTTGTCAAATGCCACATGCACTTCAAAATCATTCAACTTGGATATAGAAAAAAATTCTCACAAGTCTTTGATTGTGCAAAACATTATTGAGATTTTTTACTCTCCCAAGTTCACTAAAACACAATTGTAACTTTCTCTTACCAAAAATTAAATGAGTACTATTGTCACTAAGGAAAACTTCTTCTCCATCATTAGCTTAGTATGACGAGAACCACTCCTCCTGAGGATTCATATGGTAGGAGCAAATTAAAATCAATAAGCCAATCATCATCACTAATAGTGTTAACATAAATAAACAATGCATCATTATGATGGTTATTTGAAGATTCCTTTGTGTATGAACCATCATAGCATTTCTTTTTCTTCTACATTTTTTATTCACATGTCCTCTCTTTTCATAGTTCCAACAATTTACTCTACTCTTCTTGAGGATTTTGGATCATCCTTTTGATTTGGACCTATCTTTCACTTTATTTTGATCCCCTTTAGACCCACCTTTGTCCTTAGGCCTTTCCCCAACATGAAAGGCACCCTTCAAGCCCTCATATATGGGTTTTCTCCTCATTTCCTCTTAGAGCAATCTAGCAATAAGGGAGTCCATCTTTGACTCTTTAACACTACCATTGATAATAACTATTAAATTTTCCCAAGATTCAAGTAAAGAACAAGACAAAAAATTATATTTATCTTCTTCCTCGAGCTTAATATATATTGAGTGTTGACTCAAAATCAAGTTAAAGGCATTTAAATGTTCTGCAATAAATAAGCTTTATAAGTGGCATGTCAATCTCTTCTCTATTGTTGGTAGATTATAGGTTGGTTATAAAGTTTTCTCTTCCTTCTTCATATAGTTTTCTTCTTCTCAGTTGGTTTTTGATATTCATATGAACTAGATGAAGAAGCTACATAGAAATTATCTTTCCCAAGGTCTAATGGGAAAGGGGTAAAGAGGAGGCATGCTGTTAGTTGGGATGTTTGTTGTAGATCCAGGCTGAAAGGTATTATGGGTCTAAAGAATCATTTTGTATAGGGTGTTGCTTTAATAGTAAATGGATCTTTAGGTATCTTGGTGGTTGTGAGCTTTGGAACCTTCTTATTAGAAGGAATATTGAGGAGGGGTATCCTAAAGGCAAGCCATTATAGAAGGGTCTTGGTCTTTTTGATCTTTTGTTTGGCAAATTTTGCAATCAGGTTAGGTGTTCTGTTATTTTACCTCTATTTGGAAGGCTTGGGTGATTTCTAGAAAGTATGTGGTTGAGTGGAATGTTAATGATATAAATAATGATCCTTTCTACCCTTCTAGGTCTATTTGGTGGTTAGATGAATTAAATGGTAAATGTCTTTCTCTTCATAAAGGATGTTCTACTCTTAATTGGATCAATAAAAACATCAAGGTTTTTGGTCATACTATTAATGATAAAGGATGTTATTCCTTGGATTTCTTTGAAATGTTTATATAATTTGCCAAATTTCTAGAAAAGAACCTACTCTTTGATTATTTTAGCTTTGGGGAATGATCATTTGGTAATAGAGAAAAACTATAATCTGAAATTATGGGATAAATTTTCTTAGAGTTGTGAAATTTTGTTAAATCCTTTAGTCAAGAATGTGTGTGAGATGTTGACCAAGTAAATTTATTTCATGAGAACTTTAACTCCCTTTGGAGGGTGAATGATTCTAAGTCCAAATGGATATCCAGGCTTGGCAATATTTGGTCTGCTATTCTTAAGCCTAAAAAATCCTTCTTTAAATGGTTTTTGCTACTTAAGAGGTTAGTCGTTGGTGAGATTTTAGGGTTTGAGATGAAGAAGTGTCTTTTTTGTGAGTCTCCAGAATCTTATGAGCATATTTTTTATCTATCCTTTTGCTAGAATAAGATTAGTAGTGGTTGGAATATAGTTTCTAAACTACTATTTTTTACAAAAAAAATGGTGGAGATTTAGAGGATAAAATAGGGGGAGCACACAAAGTTCTCTGTTTTTGAAAAAAATATAACATAACATCTAGTGTACTCCCCGTAAAATTTGAATTTTTAAAGTATTTCACAAATACCTTTAGTGGAAATTTACCTAACATCACATAGTTTATGCTCAAATTTTCTTCTAATTTTTTAATGAATATATGTATTTTACTAATTTTCAAAGTGGACACAACCTGAAAAATAAAAAATTGAGTGTGTTCCCCCCTTAATATTTTGAGAACTAATAAAATTCAAAACATTTTTTTTGTTTAAGATAAAATTTATTTTATGTTGTAACACCTCAAATGACAATTTTGGTTCTTAAAGAGGTTATTTGTATAGAGTTGTAAAGTGCAATTTACTAAATTTTTTATGACATCCAATGTTGCCTACTATGTTTTTTCTATGTTTTAACTAGATCAAGTGTAATATGTAGAAGCAAAATTATCAAATAAATGTGTAAGGGAAAGATAGTAGAATTGATTCACATAAAATTATAGTAATAATGTGTTATGTGCATGTACTACATGTGACTCTTTACCTTCCGTGGATTAGGCTGAATGATTTTAGAATATGATGTATGAAACTTTCTATTCAAACAAGAGCTTTGTCACTTTGACAATGAAGGCAATAACATTCAAGATTAATACTTGGTGATACAATGTGTTATAAGTAGACCTTAGTCTAGTTTTGTTTATAGGTGTCTAGACTTCCAACAAATCCAATGATCAAGACCTCACAAGGTTTTTTTGTGCCTGGATGGAACCACATCTAGTCTATCTAGATTTCCCCCTATGTTATTAGAAACATGTGTGACATCTCATGAAGATATATTAATGGTCATAGGAATATTAGAGACCTCTACAAAGTGTTTAGCAACAACATGAACCATAAATCATGGTTCAAACTTACCACAAGCCTCATAAATGGACTTAGTTGTATGGGAAAGATAGTATAATTGATTCACATAAGACTATACTAATAATGTGTTATGTGCATGTACTACATGTGACTTTTTACCTTCCATATATTAGGATAAGTGATGTTAGAATACGATGAGCACAACTTTTATAACTTTCTATTCAAACAAGAACTTTATCACTTTTGACAAATTAATCCTTCCCCACTATTCACTTTCCTTTCCCACTATTCACTTTGCCTACATTGATTATTCTTTGTTACATATATTCCCCTAAATGAACTTAATTATTCCACATGCATTAGATTCCTTGAACTTGATACCTCTCTGGTATCTTAAAATTAAATTCTCTCTCCAACTACACCATCCATTAGCTATTATATGAAATGCTCTAAAGTTACTTTTAAAGATCACTTCTACTAATAAATAAAAATAAAATTGAAAACTCTTCAACTTTTTTTCTTCACATGATTGTTGTCGCTCTCATAGCAAATAGAGTGCACACAAGTAGAGCACTACACTCACCTCCAATGCTAATGGTGGAGGTCTAACAAAATGGGAATGAAAAACACAAGCATTGCATGAACATGTCTTTTAGAAGAGTGAGCTCGAATGACAAGTGCGCGCACAGTTGTAGGAATGGGAGAAACAACTACTGGTGGGGTTTTCAGGACCCAGGTTGGTGGAACATAAGCCCCACTTCTTTTATCTTATTTTTCCTACTTGTTGGCTACATGTTTGTCATTTGTTCTCAAAAACAAATGCTAGTGCATAAACAAAAGAAAAATCAAACTGAACCTTAGTCAGAACCATATGAAAGGCAAGAGAAAAAGACAAACAAACACTGAGACAAGGGCACTCCAAATTGGCAGGGAAGGAAAACCTTTTCACAAGGCACAGTAACAAAAGCAACTTTGAAAACTGGAAACAGGGACCTCCGTTTTAGCATGAGAATGAAAAAGAATCTGCAGTTACTAGGCACACAAAAGAACATACAAATAGAAAAAGAAAAGTTAACCAATGCTTTGTCAGCAAAATAGAAAGGTTGTGGAAATGCATGGGTTAGGGAAACCTACTTGGACCCACAAACAAGCATGTTAATCCCTTTTGGGACTAACATATCTTGTGCCTCAGAGAACCCAATAGACCCTTCGTTTATCATGGCGGGAGCCCTAGAAGCTCTGTGGTAGCAATCGCTAAAATAGGGGCACCGTCAGTCTATAGTAGCAGACACAGGAGAAAAATTGACATATGTCAACACAAAATAGTACAAGCGGATCCTACAATGTAGGTAAGCCAAAATTGAAAGGAAACTAAAATGGTTGGGGAGCAGAAAATTCATTGCTATACTCCCCAAAGTAACATGCAGTGCTCCAACGATGCCAAGGGTAAGCAAAACCATAGAAAACTTGCTAGTGGTGGTGCAAGAAGTGCATCTTGGGACAAATGGTACAATGGAACAACACTTTGAGGGGCTAAATCAGAAGGACATAAAGCATCTAGACGACATTAACAAGGGAGAAGAAGAGAGGTGAGACAGCCCATATAGTGCCATGTTGACTCCGTTAACATGGTCATCAGAGCTCTATGTTATGGAGTTAATGGCCCTAAAAGGAAGAAAGGATAAACTTCAAGCAAAAGATCAGGTGAAAGAAGCAAAATTTCAAGAGGTCTTAGAATCCAACCTAAGGCCGTCATAAGAAAATCAGACCTTCAAGGACCAAGTAAACAAGTTACAACATGTGCTGGAGTTTGAATAGTAGTAGATTTTGACATTAAAATAGGATATAAACCAAGTCAACGATAACAATGCAAGTCAAACAATGATAGAAAATGATTCCCTCATTTTAAAAAAATACAATCAGTCCTCACAAGCATGGAAGTCAAAGAAACCAAACTAATGGAAAAACTTGAGGAGGCCAAGTCCTGTACTCAAGTGGTAAAACGGGAGATAGGGACACAAACAGATCTCATAAAAAAGCAAGTCAAACTACAAATGTGGGAAGAAAAGGACAAGCAAGAAAGGGCAGTAAACATAATAATAAAAGGGTTGAAAGAATCTGGTGAAGGGGAAGCAACCAACAAGGTTGTAAGAGACTTCCTAATAGACAAACTACAATGGGCAGGTCATATACAACAAGCAAATAGAATTGGTCAAATGGAAAAGGGAGAAAAAGGCAGAATATAAGGGTGACATTGAAAAATTGAGAAGATAAGAACAGGATTTTAAGAAACAAAAGGTTTCTCAAAGGGACACTTTTTTCTATAGATGAAGACTTAACCCCAACACAACTAGAGGAAAGGAGGAAGGAGTGGGAGAAGGTGGTGATAGCAAGAAATGTAGGAAAGGAGGCATGGCTATATAGGGGAAAGCCCAAATTAATGACAATACCATCCTTGATAAATAGGAAGGCGGGGCCCTCCAGGACCACCTCGCAATGGTAGGTTGGAATTGTAGAGGCTACCCCTGGAGGAGGGGTCTTGGTTTAGGGCCCATAGTAGAGGGAAATGAGCTCATAGTCCTCCTTGAAACCCATGAGCATGAGGGCTGCAAAGTCCCAAAATTTGAAGGTTACACCAAGTTTTTAGTTTGCAATGAGATAAATGAAAATGGAAAGGGACATGAGGGAGTGACAATCTTGATAAAGAAGGAATGGGAAAGAACCATAAGATTGGAAAAGGACACAAATAATCAATATATATGGATAAGGATTGCAAATCAAAAGTCCATAATTTGGCTTGCAGCATGCTATTTTTCTCCATACAGCTCTAAAATATAACAGAAAAGGAACTTACATAGGGAAGATCCTTATGGAGCACTCAAAAAGGACATAACAACATATTATGCTACAGGCAAGATCATGTTAATTGGGGACTTTAATGCAAGAATGGTGAATAATCAAACTCTCTACCTTGAAATGGGGGAGGGTCAAAATAGTAACCCGCTATGGCTTGAAGAAGAAGAGAACCAAAAGTGGGAAAGGGTTTCCCAAGATATAAAAGGTGGTGTTTCACTTTTTGGAGTAGAATTGTTACGGATGTGCATCCTCCATGATTTGATTATTTGTAATGGCATAAGAGTATGGCCGAGCTCTGGAGACATGACTTGCCATACCTATAATGAATTGAGCATGGTAGAGTACATCATTTGCTCACAGAATACCATATCAAAAATAAAGGAGATGGGAATTAGGGGTTGTCTTGCGGAAATGAAGTCTGATCACAACCCTATTTATGTAAAATTTTGTATGCAAAAAGATGAACAACAAAGTAATAGTCCTCAAATAGGTATAAAAGCTGATGAGCAAGGCAATATCCATTTGACTAGTGAGAACCAAGACATCTTTAAGTCCATGATTGATAAATAGCTGCAGGAAAGAAAGAATATTGGTTGCCCCAACAAAAAATAGGGCATAATGGATAGTGAACAGGTGATGGCTTTAATTCAAAAAGCTCTCTCAGCATGCAAGAGATTCAAGGCTAGAAAAGCCCCCAAAAATAGCTTTCCATCGAATCCCTGGTATGATGAGGATTGTAAAACAGTAAAAAGAACATTGAAAATATCTGGTAGAGAGAAGGTGAATAAGAAAATGTATGAGAAACTCGTGAGGTCAAAAAAAGAAGATTACATGGAAGTTAGGAGAAAAGAGTTGATCTATCTTGGAAAGACAAATCCAAGAGGTTTTTGGAGAGAATTGCAGTAGGTTAGTAGCAAGGTCGAGAGCAACATTAATGACAAGCAATGGCTGCAATATGCTAGGACATTGTACGAAATAGACTAGGATAAAACCACCCCGCCAATAATCGACAATGAGACCAAACTCTTCTCTACTAAGGACATTACAGAAGGGATAAAGAGGTTAGCAGTAGGCAAAGCTAAGGACATAGATGGTTTACAAGCAAAACATCTGAAATGGGGTTCAGAAGCCTTAGCACCACACATCAAAAGTATTTTTAATAGGGTGATTCAGCATGGTTTCCCAACAAATTGGACAACAAGTGTGGTCATTCCTCTTCACAAGAGTGGAGATGT
Organism: Cunninghamia lanceolata; assembly: GCA_027924645.1. Classification (NCBI taxonomy): domain Eukaryota; kingdom Viridiplantae; phylum Streptophyta; class Pinopsida; order Cupressales; family Cupressaceae; genus Cunninghamia; species Cunninghamia lanceolata. Next base: position 7,632,955 of record BSBN01000262.1, on the reverse strand, counting down.
CAACAAACTGTCAAACTATTGCACTATTATGATTAATCCTCTCTTTGGAAACTCTTTGGAAGCATGGTGGAGCAAAGAATTAGCACTTGGGCAGAAAAGAAGGGAAAGAGGGTGAAAGGGCAAGCAAGTTTCAGATCTAAGCACTCCACGATTGATCATGGTGTCACCCTTAGACATATGATTGAAAAAATCTGGGACAAGCAAGGAGGTGAAGTCTTTTGCTATTTTGTTGACTTCAAAAAGGCTTTCCACATGATGCCTAGAAGCAAGTTGTGGAGTAGAATGGAAGAGCTAGGGATACTAGAAGAGTATAGGGCAATGGTCCATAGACTTTACGATCATGTCCGAGCCAAGATTAGAACGAAAGATTTGGTTTTTCAGAATGTTTTAGAAGCGACATCGGGGTCAAGCAGGGGTGTCCATTGTCCCCAACTCTTTTCGGACTATACATTGACAAGTTAGAGGAGTGGTTAGACAAGATGGGTGGTGGGGGTGTCCATTTAGCCAATTATGTGGTGAAGTTACTGCTATATGCTGATGACCTTACATTGATGGCAAAGACAACACATGGTTTGCAAGAACACCTAAGAGCTCTTGAGTTATTTTGCCAGGAGGTGGGAATGCAAGTGAACATAAGTAAAACCAAGGTCATGGTCTTCACTTTGAGAAGAACAAAGAAGCAAATAAATTTTGAGTTCGAAGGTAGTTCCCTCAAGGTGGTGGATGAATACAAGTACTTGGGCCTTGATTTCTACAATAATCTTAGTTGGGAGAATTGTAGAACTAAAAGAATATAGGGAGGTTGGAAAGTGTTATACATGCTACAAAATAGATGTAGATCTATGGAGTTATGGGACTGGAAAACAAGGAAGAGCCTTTTTAGGCTGCTTGTTATCCCGGTGGTGTTATACGGGTGTGAAGTGTGGGGCAACAGTACATCGGCAGCAAAATGGAGACAAATAGAAAGATTACAGAGGCACCTAATCATATGCAGCTTTAAAATCAAAAGCACAGTTCCTTATGAGATTATCTTAGTTGAAGTAGGGGCTTTTCTAATTGAGGTGATGGTAATAATCTGTCTCTTAGGATATTTGAAAAGAATCGAGAACTTGGAGGAACACTACTGGCCAAAGATTGCGGTAGAGGAAAGTTGAATAGAAGGAAAAATACATGGATGAAGAAAAATGTAAAGTGGGTGAATAAGTGTGATCATTCCTCTTCACAAGAGCGGGGATGTCAACAACTCGTCAAACTACCACACTATTATGATCAATCCTCCCTTTGGAAAACTCTTTAGAAGCATGGTGGAGCAAAGAATTCGCACTTGGGAAGAAAAGGAGGGCAAGTGGGTTTCAGATCTAAGCACTCCACGATTGATCATGGTGTCACCCTTAGACATATGATTGAAAAAATCTAGGACAAGCAAGGAGGTGAAGTCTTTTGTTGTTTTGTCGACTTCAAAAAGACTTTCGACATGGTACCTAGAAGCAAGCTTTGGAGTAGAATGGAAGAGCTGGGGATACCAGAAGAGTATAGGGCAGCGGTCCACAGACTTTATGATCATGTTCAAGCCAAGATTAGAATGAAAGATTATTTTTCAGAATGTTTTGGAAGCGACATCAGGTTCAAGCAGGCGTGTCCGTTGTCCCCAACTCTTTTCAGGCTATACATTGACAAGTTAGAGAAGTGGTTAGACAAGATGGGTGGCAGGGGCCTCCATTTAGCCAGTTATGTGGTGAAGTTACTGCTACATGTTTATGACCTTACATTGATGGCAAAAATGACACATGGTTTGCAAGAACTGTTGGATCTAGGGCATACAACTGAGAGGGGGGGGGGGTGAATCAGTTGTATAAAACTTCTTGTTCTTTCAAACACTTGATTCTTTGTTGTTAGTTAGCAGCATATCAATTAATCATCCATGAAAGCATAATACATAAACACAAGAGCAGATAAGCATCAACACATTGAACACCAAGATTTTGACGTGGAAAACCCGGTTAAGGAAAAAACCACGGGGTGATTAACCCAAGAATTATTCTCTGTTAGAAGAATAAAGAAGAATGAATGGCACATGCCAATTAGGGCTCACTGCCCGAGCACACTGCTCACAAAGAGGCCCACTGCCTACAAGGAGACACACTGTCTACAAAGTGATAAAAATCACAGTCTTGAACTGGAGAATGACATCTCTACCATGTCCGGATCAGTTCCATTTAAGCCCAAAAACCTCTGCTCTGCCTTTCGCACTTCTCTTCGCTATGCCACACTTATCCACACAATACCACACCCCGAAATGAACTCACAGACCGTTATTTATACAAGACATCGACTTAGGAACAAACATCTAAGTCGGCAAACAATCATAAGAGTATCCGCAAGATGAATAACACATTCGGTCGGCCACCACAAGAACATTCGCAGGATGAACAACTCATCCGGTCGGCTAAACAGAGCAAGAACTTCATCCGGAAGAATAACTTCAATTCCGGGCTCTATTATCAATGCGGATCAACAACACAACCTCAACACGATCCAGAAAACTTCACAAGCCTGCCTGAATGACCGGATACATCCACACTTCCTTTACTTGCTGGAATCTCTTGTCTTCCTCATCCGGAACTTCAAGAACACAGTCTGTCACCACTGTGGAAGGTACTTCCGGAGCTTCAAATCATACATTATCAATGCGGACCAACAACACAACCTCAACATGATCTAAGAACCTTCACAAGCCTGTCTGAATGACCAAGTACGTCCGCATTTCCTTTACTTACTGAACTCTCTTATCCTCCTTATCCGGAACTTCAAGAACACTGTCTGTTGCCACTGTCATAATGCAAGAGGTACTTCCGAACCTCCAAATCATACACAACTCGAGTTGGCATATCACAAGGACATCCCAAACACTCTTTCCAATCCGCAGATTAGGATTGTACAATTCCGGACCTCACCGGACCTTTCTGTGATCCTCTGTCACCTCTAAGCACTTGCCGGAACCAGTTCCACATAGACAGCCATAACTTCTTCAGGTCTTCATGCGGACCTCTGAAAACTTGACTGAAGCATCTCAAGACTCATATCTGCAAACCCTTTAATCCGCATCCTCCGGTTCTCAACCTATCCAATATATTTGCCTTCTTCTCATCACTGTTCTTCACTGTTCCTGACTGAGGCTAAGTTTCTCAATATCCTCAACACACAGCTCATCCAATCCTTCTTGTCAATGTAATATGAGTATGTTGACATCAATGACAACACTGGTTCACCTCATACTTGCAACAAGAACATCTAAGAGCTCTTGAGTTATTTTTCCAGGAGGTGGGAATGCAAGTGAACATAAGTAAAACCAAGGTCATGGTCTTCACTTTGAGAAGAACAAAGAAGAAAATAAATTTTGAGTTTGAAGGTAGTTCCCTCAAGGTGGTAGATGAATACAAGTACTTGGGCCTTGATTTCTGTAATAATCTTAGCTGGGAGAATTACAGAACTAAAAGAATACAAGGAGGTTGGAAAGCGTTATACGTGTTGCAAAACAGATGTAGATCTACGGAGTTATGGGATTGGAAAACAAAAAAGAGCCTTTTTGGGCTGCTGGTTATCTCGGTGGTGTTATATAGATGTGAAGTGTGGGGCAGCAGTACATCGGCAGCAAAATGGAGACAAATAGAAAGATTACAAAGGCACCTAATCACATGCAACTTTAAAATCAAACGCACAGTTCCTTATGAGATTATCTTAGCTGAAGTAGGGGCTTTTCTGATTGAGGTGATGGCAATAATCCGTCTCTTAGGCTATTTGAAGAGAATCGAGAACTTGGAGGAACACCGTTGGCCCAAGATTGTGGTAGAGGAAAAGTTGAATAGAAGGAAAAACACATGGATGAAGCAAAATGTAAAGTGGGTGAATAAGTGTGGTCATTCCTCTTCACAAGAGCGGGGATGTCAACAACCCATCAAACTACCGCACTATTATGATCAATCCTCTCTTTGGAAAACTCTTTGGAAGCATGGTGAAGCAAATAATTAGCACTTGGGCAGAAAAGGAGGGCAAGAGGGAAAAAGGGCAAGTAGGTTTTAGATCTAAGTACTCCACGACTGATCATGGTGTCACCCTTAGACATATGATTGAAAAAGTCTGGGACAAGCAAGGAGGTGAAGTCTTTTGTTGTTTTGTCAACTTCAAAAAGGCTTTCGACATGGTGCCTAGAAGCAAGCTTTGAAGTAGAATGGAAGAGTTGGGGATACTAGAAGAGTATAGGGCAGCAGTCCATAGACTTTACGATCATGTTCGAGCCAAGATTAGAATGAAAGATAGTTTTTCAGAATGTTTTAGAGGCGACATCAGGGTTAAGCAGGGGTGTCTGTTGTCCCCAACTCTTTTTGGGTTATACATTGACAAGTTAAAGGAGTCGTTAGACAAGATGAGTGGCGGGGGCATCCATTTACCCAATTATGTGGTGAAGTTACTGCTATATGCTGATGACCTTACATTGATGGCAAAAATGACACATGGTTTGCAAGAACACCTAAGAGCTCTTGAGTTATTTTGCCAAGAGGTGGGAATGCTAAGTAAAACCAAGATCATGGTCTTCACTTTGAGAAGAACAAAGAAGCAAATAAATTTTGAGTTCGAAGATAGTTCCCTCAAGGTGGTAGATGAATACAAGTACTCAGGCCTTGATTTCCGCAATAATTTTAGCTGGGAGAATTGCAGAACTGAAAGAATATAGGGAGGTTGGAAAGTATTATGCATGCTGCAAAATAGATGTAGATTTGCGGAGTTATGGGACTAGAAAACAAAGAAGAGCCTTTTTGGGCTGCAGGTTATCCTGGTGGTGTTATACGAGTATGAAGTGTGGGGCAACAGTACATCGGCAGCAAAATGGAGACAAATAGAAAGCTTACAGAGGCACATAATCACATGCAGCTTTAAAATCAAAAGCATAATTCGTTATGAGATTATCTTAGCTGAAGCAGGGGCTTTTCCAATTGAGGTGATGGCAATAATCTGTCTCTTAAGCTATTTGAAGAGAATCAAGAACTTGGAGGAACACCGCTGACCCAAGATTGCGGCAGAGGAAAAGTTGAATAGAAGGAAAAACACATGGATGAAGCAAAATGTAAAGTGCGTGAATAAGTGGGGCATCAACGTGCACAAATGTCCAAACACAAACATGGAAATCAAAAAGTTTGTTAGAGAGAAAGCCAAGGCTGTCATGTGGGCTAGAGAACTCGGGCGAAAAAGAGAACATTATGTCAAATATTTCAACCCCACTTGTGACCACGAGCCAAAATACTACATGGGTGTGGATATCAAGTGGAAAGCTAAAATATTGAAAGCCCAACTTAGAACTAGCTCTCACCATCTTAGATGTGAAATGGGAAGGTGGGTGACACCCAAAGAAGTGTGGGCTGATAGGATTTGTCATCTATGTACGGCGGATTTAGTGGAAACAGAATGACATTACATCATGGAATGTAAGGCATATGTGGACCTCTGGATCAACTACATTGATGTGCTAAAGGTGGGGTCTTTAACGGCCTTGTTTGAAGAAGAGAGGGTAGTTGAAGTGGCTGATTTGTTATGCAATATTCATAATAGAAGAAAGGGGATTAGCAGTGACTCCCTGTGGGTCCCCATCTTGTTTTCCCTCTAGGTCTCCCTGTGGATCCCATATTTCCTTGTTTGATAGGCTTCGGTCTCGTGGAAATCATTAAAAACAATCCATCAATCAATGCATACCAGCTTTACTTATGCGTACCAGCTTTACTTACATTGTGCAGGTGGTTTTATTGCTGGTAAGAAAAAATAGTAGTTGATTGTTTAAATGTTAGTGTTTTGGGCCTCCAAGTAGAGGAAGCCTCCAAAAATAGGCGTATGCCGCTTTAGGTGAGCGACACACGGTATTCTTTAGTAAAAGGCGAAAGAATAGTTCGCTCTGTGTTGATCACGCGGCTCCGTGAGAAGTATGACTTACATGGCGGATTATAAATATGATGTCCATTCACCTTTCTCAACGTACGTGAACGAATGTGGGAGTAAAACTCAAACTAAAATTGCGCTGCAGTGCAAAGTGCAAAGTGCAAAATCGCATTCTCCAATAGACAAGTAGTGAAATATAAGAGAGCTTGATCGAACATCCGATTCAATTCTATCTCATCACAAATGAAATGTTTGTCTGCGTTTGAGTTTTCTTCTCTATATGCAACGCTTATCTCTATTTATTCTGTTGGTCTACTCGAAGTCTGGACAAAAGAGTAGATGTAGTTTGCATCATGCGGGGATAGCTCAGTTGGGAGAGCGTCAGACTGAAGATCTGAAGGTCGCGTGTTCGATCCACGCTCACGCTCACCGCTTTGCATTAATCTCCTGTTATCGTCGGTATTGAAAAATTGTTCCTGTGATTGGTTAAGTTAAGTAAGATTTCTTAATTTTGTAACACCACAATTGACGATTTTTATCCTTAAAGAGGTTATTTGCATACAATTGTAAACTACAATGTATGTTGTCTACCATGGTTTTTTAAAGAAAGAAGCTTCACAATCATATATCAATCCATGTAATGTTGTGCGTCTAATTAGTTAAATTACATTAGATCAATGTTTAACATTCTCTAAATTAGCATTTGAACATCATCTAGTTATTACATTTCTCTAAATTAGCATTTGAACATCATCTAGTTATTACATTATATCAATGTTTAACATTTTTTAGATTAGCATTTGAACATTATCTAGTTATTACATTAGATCAATGTTTAACATTCTCTATATTAGCACTTGAACATTATCCATAATAAGATGGATAAGTACATCAATTGTTAAGTCACTAGGGGGTCTATAGAAGTTGGGTGTTACAATAATATCATTTTCTCCATAGAGTTAGATCATTTGGACAACATGAGTGAAATAATTTATTTGGATCCCATGAGGTGTATGTAGGAAAACATTCTATAATTGTTGGACAATAAATGTGTAATATGTAGACCAATATTAAAGACTAAATTTCATATGATGAATAATTATCAAAGAAATGTGCATAGGAAAGATAGTAGAATTGATTCATACAAAACTATAATTATAGTGTGTTATGTGCATGTACTACTCTCAAGGGAACAATATGGTTTTCTATCTTAGACACTATACATATCCAAGCTATGATATTTGATGATAACTATCATTGAAGATATATGTATATACATAATATTACAGATCTGTGAAGGCTAAAGGACCATTATAGAAGTTGAAATGGTTACTCTTCCATGTATGATTCTTTATCTTCAATGGGTTAGGCTAAGCGATGTTAGAATATGACAATGAAATCTTCTACTCACTTGTGGGTTTTGTCACTTTGACAATGAAGGTAATAACACTAAAGATAAACACTTGGTAATAGAACACATTCTGATTGGACCTTAGTCTAGTTTGGTTTATAGGTGTCTAGAGTCCTAACAAATCTAATGATCAAGACTTCACAAGTTTTTTTTGTGTTTGGATGGAACCCTATCGAATCTATCTAGATTTCCTTACGTTGCTAAAAACATGTGTGTCATATCTAGTAAAGATGGATTAATGGTCTTAGAAATATTAGAGACCTCTAAAGAGTGTTTATCAATACCAAAAACTATAAATCATGGTTCAAACTTACCACAAACCTCATATATTGGCTTAGTTGTATAGTACAATTATATTTGGAGAATCCACTTAAATCAATAATTATTTTTGAATTCATCCATTTACTAAAAAAATGTAATGTATATGCAATATGACTAACACTATGCTATCAATAATTACAAAGAATGGGAGTACAAATCATAAATTGAGAATTACTTTTAAAGTTATAATATGGAATACCTCAAGGCTGATTTTCTCTATCTTCCTAAGAGTGTATATAGGGATATAAGGTGCCTTCACATGCATTTTGTATGAATTTTTAATAGCTCTTTTGGTCATCTAATTTTTTTAAAAAAATTGATCGATAAACCATTATATACTTAACTTTATTTGTAACTGATAATTTCTACATAGTATTTTTTTATATTTCATCATACTAGAAATTTACTTTTATTTTTGTCCTTTCGGGCTTCACATTACAAATAGCCTTTATTATGCCTAGGTTATTGCATGCAAGAATGCATTTAGCACATACGATAGAATTGAATTGTTTGATGGACTTTAAGCACTTCTTTTTGCTCTTTGTTATACTATCTACTATACTATTGTCGTTAATAGAAAAAATAATGACTTGACAAAAGTGGTAAATGGAATTAATATTGCAATGGACATTTAGCACTCTTTTTCTACAATTTGTTATCCTATCTACTACATTGCTACTACCAATAACAAAAGAAATGACTCAAGGCAAGAGTGGAAAAGGGAATTAATGGTGTGGTGGATGTTCAACCCTCCTTTTCTACTCTTTATTATGCTATCCACTACACTGCTACTACTAATGGTCAAAACAATGATTTGGAACAAGTGGAAAGTGGGATAAACTTCCTTGGACATGAGAGGCTACTTGTGATTTGTGGAAAATATCAATTTTTGAGAGCATCTAAGGCATTTAAGACAAAATATTGGGTGGAACAAGAGCATTTTGTGGTGGTAGAGGAAGATCATAAGTTGATGAGAGGGGCCATCATGTCTTTCCTCAATACCAAGTCATTACAATCATTCATGAATAGAATGGAATCTATTATTCCATGATATTTCCTTGATTACTAGGAGGGAGAGGCTTCTATAACAAATTTGTTAGAGAATATTTTGTTATAAGGTTTTTTATAGGGCAAAGGGTTTGGGATTTCATTTGAAAAAGAAATGGGGATGATGTCACATGGTAGGCCATGAGTTTAGTAGGAATTTTAAACTAGATTTTGTTTTCCAAATTGATAAATTTGACAGACTATATTAGGTCTTTGCTGCAACCTTCCATTGCAACTCATGTCCAAATAGGGATTCATTGGGTTCTCACAATGCAAGTAATTCATCATTTTCTTCAATGATTTTTAATTTGTTGTTTTTGAAATGCTTCAAACCAACAAAAATTAATTGTATGTTTGTTTAATGGTTTTATGGGCAATGGGATTCTTTATAGTACCTTAACCCTTAAGGCCCCCTTTGAAAAATTGTGTTGGATTTCATTGATTGGCATATGATATTGGTTGTTCTATTGTTCCATGTGATGATTGCTTATAAATAATAACATTTAGTCCTATGGCTACATATGTCTTAGACCATGGTAGAAACAACTCGTCTTTCTTGTTGAATAAGTTAGATTGCAAAATCTTGTCTAATGCAACACATTGCCTAATCATGACCCTTGTATGACTTAAATTGTTGTTTAACAAGTTAGTTTATTTTGTTTTATTTATGGATTGTACTTGGTTTCACCATCCACATTGTGAATTTGTATATCAAGACACGTTCTTATATGTAGGTAATACCCACATGGAAACTAGTGTTGTTTGGAAATTTAGGTAGTTCCCTTACACCTCTAGAAGTACACTTGGTTATAATATCCACATTGTTAATTTGCATGGAAAAACATGTTCTTATATGCAAGGAAATACTCTTATGGTAGAGAAAAATCCCTACCTGATCAACCATGGGAGAGCAAAAACCTTGCCTAGTCACTTGTGTAAAAGAATAAACCATTAGTTGAATGAAGATTTGTAATAACATAATTTGCATACCCTACATCTTCCTTATTACACTTTTGTATCTATTTTATCCCCTAGCCCACATGTGTCCATCCTGTGAACTATTTTAACTCTTTTTGCCTAGCCTATGTCACCTTCAACCATCCATATATCTTTTTCTATGTTGATCCCATGGCCTTGTTTAGAGTTTCTAGTGTTCCCTTTCATTTTTAATTTTTATTCCCATTCCATGTTCTAACCACACGTTTAATTTTCTATTGATTTACCCCTCTTTGTACCCTCTTGTCAAACCTTAAAATATTGTACTTACCCCTATCCTCTGTGTAAACCCCACCTTTTCCTATAGTAAAAAATATCTTAACGAGCACAAAATTAATGAGGACACCTACCACTAGAAGGCCCCCTTTGAGCTTGAGGTCCCCTAGGAAATTGATCCAAAGTTTATTTGTGGACAATACCCATTGTTTGCCTCCTAATAAGGCAACCTTAGATTTTTATCCTCTTTCCACATTTTTTGAATCTAAGGTAATTAATTAAGGGATTTCCACCTATTAAGTTCTTATCTTCGAGATTCTAAAGCAAGTTTTTTATAATTGGCCACCTTTGCCTCATTTTAACATAGGAAAAAAGAAATATGAAGTTGGTTGTAAGGGTTTTTAAGTATCTCAACTCATGAATGACACCCCAACACTACTTAAAAAATTCTAAGAGTGAGCTAGCTTCATCCCCAAAGTCTCAAACAATTTTTATTTAGCCATTATACAATGGTGCAACTAGATATTTGAGCCTAGGTGGCTATTTCGAAAGATTTCAACTAGATGAGTAAGTTCTATTTATGGTTTTTGATTAAAATTAAGTTTTTTTTTCAATTTTCTAAGGGACCTCTTCTTACCTCTCCCCCAAACCCTTACAAGTCTTTACCATCTATTTCTATCATCATTTTGACCCATTTTTCCATTTCCCCATTCCCTTTATTTATGCATTTGCCATTGTCTTCATAGTCCATGTAACAAACTGAATTTTACTGCAGACAAATTGAGGATTGAATTGGTAAATCAATTCCCCTTTTCTTAATATTTAGCAGTATTAAATTCTATTATTCTCTATTAGATAATTAGAGGAAAAATATTTGTCAAATTTAATTTAATCAAATAGATTAAGAATTATTTAAAGCTTATTTTATTTTTTTTAACTTGTAGATCTATTACTAATAATAAAAATATACATCAGGTGGCTAAGGAAGCCACTCACTCAACCAAAAATACATCTTATAATAGCATCAGTTCTAGAATAGCAAGTTAAAGTTGATTTTTATCACATATTACATATCAAAAAGGACTATAAAATTCACATATTCTATCACTTAACAATCTTTTTATATCCAGCAACTCCCTGTTAAACTTCATTTTCCATCTCTATCATATTGGTTCTTATCTGTTCAGTACTATCTAGTGCAGTCTAGTATAGTCTAGTTCCCTTGTCCCTTAAGGGCCCTTCTCCACTGGGATACTCAGTTCTGTGTGCCGACCTATTTTCACATTTTCCTTCATAAATTTTTTGACTAATTACCTCTTTCTCAATGTCTTCTTCTGTCACAAACTACTCCCTGTGCCTATTTTATTGTTCTGTGTTCTCCTTAGGGTCTACATTATTGGCTCATCTGTAGTCATGAGGCCATAAATTGACAGTCATGATGTCTTCTCTATAAACAATAGCCTCACCTTCATCCTGAATCTGTATAAACCTGTCTATAGGAATTTTGAAGGTACTTGTATCCTGTTGAGAGATAGAACAAAGTTTGAGTCTAACTAGAGACCCAACAAGCATTCTACCCCTTCCTTGATACACACATTCATTCCTATTTTTCCACAAAGACCACAAAACCTTTGTAGAAGCCAATAACCGAAAAATATTAGTCATAGAGTCAACTTTATTTACAAAGCCACAAATAACATTACATTTAGACACAGTGACATCTTTAAGATATTGTTTAATAGTCAAAATGAAGATACTCCACACTTTTTTTGCAAAGACACAATTAAAAAAGATGTGTTCACAACATTCAAGCAAACTGTAGTACACACACAAAGGACCGTTAAACCCTAATTCCAACCTTTTTAACCACAACAGCCACCTAAATCAACTTTTCTTAGGCTCAAGGACCTTGGACTAGATTACAAATCATGATTTATTCAGCTCTATGGGATCAAATTTAACACCCCAAATGGAGCAGATGTGTGCAAGAATATATCCATTGTCCATTAGCATATTGTAAAGTTTCTTTGGAACCATCTTATCAAACATTGTGTCATCCTTCCATTTGAAGAGATCCTAACTACAACATTCTACAGAAAATTTTTGAATCAAGAATACTTGCAGTGCCATTTCTAGGACAAAATAGGCTCTCCTTTGGGTCTCTAGAATGTTAAATTACTCTTTAAGCTAAATCCAACTTTTCAAAGAGTTATAGTGCAAGATATTTTCAAATGAATTAATGCCCAATTTAAACCATTTTTTTGTTGAGCAACCCTGCGCCAAAAATTTATTATTGTGCTTTAAATTCCACTACATAGACCTATTTTTATCAATGCATTTTCTACTACAGTCAATGGCTTCTATGTTTTCAATGCAATGCTTGACACTTTCCCAAGCCTTCCAGATGGAAGCAAATACGGGCCTAACTTTAAAGTCCCCTAACACAATGTCTGCCAAGGCTTATTTTATTTTCATTAAACTAAAGGTAAAAATAGTTTTTTAGATCATTTAAAAGTGAGATATTAATTTGTTTAAGTAGAGGAAAAATATTTATCAAACTTAATTTTATCAAATAGATTAAGAATAATTTAAATCTTATTTTATTTCCATTAAAATAAAGGTAAAAATAGTTTTGTTAGATCATTTAAAAGTGAGATATTAATTTGTTCAAGTAAAATTAAGAGATGGTTTCCTTAATTCACCTCCAATAGATACTAATTTGGTAATTAAAACTTCTTTTATACATATATTCATTAAAGAAATTATTTTCCATTTACTTTGATAATTCAGACAAAAAATAATTTTAAAAAGAATTTATTTTAATAATTTAAACAAAGACCTCTCTTGTGCAAAAATTTTATTAAAAAATTATTTTTCTATTTATTTTAATAGCCCAAACAAATACTACTTTAGTATATAAAATTGTCTTACACATACTTTAACAAAATAGTAAATTAATTCACAATTCAGTTCTCCATTGAAGTAGAAACCTCTCTTATGCAAACATTTTATAAAGAAATTATTTTTTCATTTACTTTAATAGCCCAAACAGCTTTAGTATATAAAACCATCTTACACATACTTAAAAAAATTGTAAATTAATTCACAATTAAATTCTCCATTAAAGCAGAAACCTCTCTTATGCAAACATTTTGTTAAAAAAAAAAATTTCATTTACTTTATAGCCCAGAGAAATACTGATTTAGTATATAAAACCTCCTTACACATACTTAAAAAAATTGTAAATTAATTCACAATTAAGTTCTCCATTAAAGCATAAACCTCTCTTATGCAAACATTTTATGAAGAAATTATTTTTCCATTTACTTTAATAGCCCAGACAAATACTGCTATAGTACATAAAACCACCTTACACATACTTAAAAAAATTGTAAATTAATTCACAATTAAGTTATCCATTAAAGGAGAAACCTTTCTTATGCAAACATTTTATAAAGAAATTATTTTTCCATTTACTTTAATAGCCCAGACAAATACTATAGTATAAAAAACCACCTTACACATACTTAAAAAAGTTAAAAATTAACCCACAATTAAGTTCTCCATTAAAGCAGAAACCTCTCTTATGCAAACATTTTATAAAGAAATTATTTTTTCATTTACTTTAATAAACCAGACAAATACTGCTTTAGTATATAAAACCACCTTACACATACTTAAAACAATTGTAAATTATTCACAATTAAGTTCTCCATTAAAGCAGAAACCTCTCTTATGCAAACATTTTATTAAAAAAATATTTTTCCATTTACTTTAATAACTTGACAAATACTGATTTAGTATATAAAACGACCTTACACATACTTAAAAAAGTTGCAAATTAATTCACAATTAAGTTCTCCTTTAGTATATAAAACCACCTTACGCATACTTAAAAAAATTGTAAATTAATTTATAATTAAGTTCTCCATTAAAGCAGAAACCTCTCTTACGCAAACATTTTATATAAAAATTATTTTTTCATTTAGTTTAATAACCGGGACAAATACTGCTTTAGTATATAAAACCACCTTACATATACTTGAAAGAAATGTAAATTAATTCACAATTAAGTTCTCCATTAAAGCAGAAACCTCTCTTATGCAAATATTTTATAAAAAAATTATTTTTTCATTTACTTTAATAGCCCAGATAAATACTGATTTAGTATATAAAACCTCCTTACATAGGCTTACACATACTAAAAGATTGTAAATTAATTCACAATTAAATTCTCCATAAAGCACACATAATTTCTAAAACAAGTAAACAAAGCATGTCAGTGAAAACAAATTCGATTGAGAGGATGTGTTAGGAGAAAGCCCTTGTCAGAAGAAACACAGTGAGATTCCATTTCAGTTCTAAACTTGCAGAGGAAAAACAGAAAAGAAAAGGCATTCAGACATGTCACATACAATAAAAATAAGTTCAATTTTAGCATCACCAAATTCTGAGCTCAGAAAGGATTTACTTTGGAGTTATAAGGCATACAGCTAAAGATCTCCAGAGAAAGGGCTTTGAAATTGGCCTTGATACAGCAGAAAATGTGGAGAGAAGAAAATATTTTCCTTTTAATATTCCCACGCTTTGGGACAAGTCTCGCCACCTTTTGTTATGTGCACTCTGGAAGCTTGAGGATTTCTCATTATCACATATCCATCCATATATTTCTGCTCCTCCATTTCCAAAACGTTGTCCTTAGTCTAAATATTATTAGACCAAATCCCTGGGCAGGAAACAGGATTCTATCAGTCTGTCTAATTAGAATTTGATTTGGGAAGCCCACAACTAACTTAAGTCTATTTAAAGCCTAAATGTGCGCTTAATGTGCCTAAGTGGAGAACAGGTTCCACCTGCCGCTTCCTTAAAAAGGAAACGTTTCAGAAAAGGACTACTTTGTCTGAATCCCAAAGTTTGTCTAGTCTTTATACATAAATCACCATATTTTTAATGAATACTAATATTATGAAAGAGCATACGCTTAAAACTAAAATTTATTCTTTGATTTAACTTTTACGGAATGAATAAATCTAATTAAGACCACCCAAAAGTTAAATCTGACTTGATCAGACCTCTTAAAAAATTGAAGAAAATATTGACTAAAATGACCTGTGATGCAAACATTAAGAAATTGCCAGTCTTCATGGAGAATTGAAAGTTTTGATGTTTTCACTGGAACGAGTTTTATTACAGGTTTTGAGTCACGTGTGGCAATGTTACAGATGCTGCGGCATACTTTTTATCTCTTCTGAGAGTCATCACTTTCCACTTCATCAAATTCTTTCATTGGTTTTCATCGAGGGGAGTGTGGAGAGTATATTACAATCACGTCAAATCTCAAGACTAAAACTCTCTGACGTAATTGGCTGTTTAAGAGTCAAGCTAATTTTCTTCTTTTTATACAACACTCGTCTCTATTTATTCTGTGGGTCCAGTCAAACCGTCAAAAACAAAATATACGTATTTTATGTCATGCGGGGATAGCCCAGTTGGGAGAGCGTCAGACTGAAGATCTGAAGGTCGCGTTTTCGATCCACGCTCACCGCAGCGCATTAATCTCAAAGTATCGTCAGTATTGAAAAATTGTTGGTGTGATTGGTTAGTTCGGTAAGATCTTTTAAATTTGTAACACCACAAATGACGATTTTGATTCTTAAAGAGGTTACCTATTTGCATACAATTGTAAACTACAATGGACTAACTTTTTGATGACATCCAATGTTGTCTACCATGGTTTTTTTTTTTTTTTAAGAAAGAAGCTTGACGATCATATCTCAATCCATGTGATATTGTGTTGTACATTTAGTTACTTATTAACTTATATCAATGTTTAATGTTCTCTAGATTAGCATTTGAACATCATTTAGTTATTACATTAGATCAATGTTTAACATTTTCTAAATTAGAACTTGAATATCATCTAGTTATTACATTAGATCAATGTTTAACATTCTCTATATTAACATTTGAACATTATCCATAATAACATCGATAAGTACAATAATTGTTAAGTGACTAGGGGTCTATAGAAGTTGGGTGTTACAACGATATCATTTTCTCCAGAGTTAGATCATTTGGACAACATGAGTGAAATCGTTTATTTGGATCCCATGAGGTATATGTAGGAAAACATTCTATAATTATTGGACAATAAATGTGTAATATGTAGACCAATATTAAAGACTAAATTTCATATGATGAATAATTATCAAAGAAATGTGCATAGGAAAGATAGTAGAACTAATCCATACAAAACTATTATTATAGTGTGTTATGTGCATGTACTACTCTCAAGGGAACAATATGGTTTTCTATCTTAGACACTATATGTATCCATGCTATGATATCTGATGATAACTATCATTGAAGATATATGTATATACATAATATTGCAAATCTGTGAAGGCTAAAGGACCATTATAGAAGTTGAAATGGTTACTCTTCCATGTATGACTCTTTACCTCTTCCATGTATGACTCTTTACCTTCAATGGGTTAGGTTAAGTGATGTTAGAACCTGACAACGAAATCTTCTACTCACTTGGGGGTTTTGTCACTTTGACAATGAACATAATAACACTCAAGATAAACACTTGGTAGTAGAACACATTATGATTGCACCTTAGTCTAGTTTGGTTTATAGGTGTCTAGAGTCCTAACAAATCCAATGATCAAGACTTCACAAGATTTTTTGTGTATTTGGATGGAACCCCATCTGATCTATCTAGATTTCCTTACATTGCTAAAAACATGTGTGTCACATCTAATAAAGATGGATTAATGGTCTTAGAAATATTAGAGACCTCTAAAGAGTGTTTATCAATACCCAAAACTATAAATCATGGTTCAAACTTACCACAAATGTCATATATTGGCTTAGTTGTATAGTACAATTATATTTGGATAATCCACTTAAATCAATAATTATTTTTGAATTCATCCATTTACCGAAAAAAATGTAATGTATATGCAATAGGAGTAACACTATGCTATCAACAATTACAAAGAATGAGAGTACAAATCATAACGTGCGAGAATTAATTTTAAAGTTATAATAGGGAATACCTCGAGGCTAATATTCTCGATCTTGCTAAGAGTGTATATAGGTGCATATAAGGTGCCTTCACATGCATTTTGTATTAATTGTTAATAGCTCTTTTGGTCCTCTATTTTTTTTTTTTAAATTGATCGATAAACCATTATATACTTAACTTTATTTCTAACTGATAATTTCTATAGTATTTTTTTATATTTCATCATACTAGAAATTTGCTTTTATTTTTGTCTTTTTGGGCTTAACATTACAAATAGCCTTTAATATGCCTAGGTTATTGGATGCAAGAATGCATTTAGCGTATATGATAGAATTGAATTGTTTAATGGAATTTAAGCACTTCTTTTTACTCTTTGTCATACTATCTACTGCACTATTGTCACTAATAGAAAAAATAATGACTTGAGACAAGAGTGGTAAATGGAATTAATAGTGCAATGGACATTTAGCACTCTTTTTCTACAATCTGTTATCCTATCTGCTACATTACTACTACCAATAACAAAACAAATGACTCAAGGAAAGAGTGGAAAAGGCAATTAATAGTGTGATGGATGTTCAACACTCCTTTTCTACTCTTTGTTATGTTATCCACTACACTGCTACTACTAATGATCAAAACAATGATTTGGGACAAGTGGAAAGGGGGATAAACTTCCTTGGACATGAGAGGCTATTTTTGATTTGTGGAACATATCAATTTTTGAGAGCATCTAAGGCATTTAAGACAAAATTTTGGGTGGAAAAAGAGCATTTTGTGGTGGTAGAGTAAGATCGTAAGTTGATGAGAGGAGCCATCATGTCTTTCCTCAATACCAAATCATTACAATCATTCATCAACAAAATGGAATCTATCATTCAATGACATTTCCTTGATCACTAGGAGGGAGAGGCTTCTATAACAAATTTGTTAGAGAATATTTTGTTATAAGGTTTTTTTATAGGCCAAAGGGTTTGGGATTTCATTTGAACAAGAAATGGGGATGATGCCACATGGTAGGCCATGAGTTTAGTAGGATTTTAAACTAGATTTCGTTTTCCAAATTGATAATTTTACATTCTGTATTAGGTCTTTGGTGCAACCTTCCATTGCAACTCATGTCCAAATGGGTATTCATTGGGTTCTCACAATGCAAGTAATTCATCATTTTCTTCGATGATTTTTAATTTATTGTTTTTGAAATGCTTCAAACCAACAAAAAGTAATTACATGTTTTTTTAATGGTTTTATGGGCAATGGGATTCTTTATAGTACCTTAACCCTTAAGGCCCCCTTTGTAAAATTGTGTTGGATTGCATTTCTTGGCATCTGATATTGGTTATTCTATTGTTCCCTATGATGAATAACATTTATTCCTATGGCTACATATGTTTTAGACCATGGTAGCAACAACTTGCCTTTCTTGTTGAATAAGTTAGAATGCAAAAAACTTGTCTAATGTAGCACATTGCCTAATCATGAACCTTGTATGACTTATTGTTTTTTAACAAGTTATTTGATTTTGTTCTATTTATGGATTGTACTTGGTTTCACCATCCACATTGTGAATTTGTATATCAAGACATGTTCTTATATGTAGGTAATATACCCACATGGAAACTAGTGTTGTTTGGAAATTTAGGTGGTTCCCTTAGACCTCTAGACTACACTTGGTTATACTAGCCACATTGTGAATTTGCATGGAAAAGCATGTTCTTATGTGCAAGGCAAGACTCTTATGGTAGATAGAAACCCCTACCTAATCAACCATGGAGAGTAAAAACCTTGCCTAATCACTTGTGTGAAAGAATAAACCATGAGTTGAATGAAGATATTGTAATAACATAATTTACATACCCCACATCTTGCTTATTACACTTTTGTATCCATTTTATCCCCTAGCCCGCGCGTGTCCATCCTGTGTTATTTTAACTCTTCTTGTTTGGCCTATGTCAACCTTAGCCATCCATATCTCCTTTTCTATGTTGATCCCATGACCTTGTTTAGAGTTTCTAGTTTTCCCTTTCATTTTCAATTTTTATTTTGATTCCATGTCCTAACCACACATTTAATTTTCTATTGGTTTTCTCCTCTTTGTACCCTCTTGTCAAACCTTAAAATATTGTACTTACCCCTATCCTCTGTGTAAACCCCACCTTTTCCCATAGTAAAAAATATCTTAACGAGCACAAAATTAATGAGGACACCTACCACTAGAAGGCCCCCTTTAAGCTTGAGGTCCCCTAGGAAATTGAGCCAAAAGTTTATTTGTGGACAATGCCCATTGTTTGCCTCCTAAAAAGGCAACCTTAGCTTTTTATCATCTTGCCACAATTTTTGAATCCAAGGTAATTAATTGAGGGATTTCCACCTATTAATTTCTTATCTTCAAGATTCTAAAGCAGGTTTTTTTATAATTGACCATCTTTGCCTCATTTTAACATAGGAAAAGATGCCGATGACGGCATGGTTCGGTGGTTAAGTCGCTCGGTTGTAGTGGTAGCCACCAGAGTTCAAACCCCCATTGGGCCAATGAGCTCGCAAGGCTTTACGCCTTCACTGGGCCAACAAGCTTGCGGGTTTGAAGTGTTCTTCCTAGGGGATGAGGTCCCCCATGTTGTGGCCTCACCGGTTCATTGCTTCGGGCAAAAGCATTCACGTGGAGCTGGAGGGCATGTCGCACTAGCATCGCTGGTCACGTTAAAAAGTTTACCAGACACATTATCTTTTAAAAAAAAAAAACCATAGGAAAAGATAAAATCTTAAGTTAGTTGTAAGGTTTTTCTTATTTTTACTCATGAATGACACCCCAACACTACTTCAAAAATTATAAGAGTGAGATATAGCTTCATCCCCAAAGTCCCAAACAATTTTTATTTGGCCATTGTACAATGGTGCAACTAGATCTTTGAGCCTAGGTGGCTATTTCTAAAGATTTCAACTAGGTAAGTAAGTTCTATTTATGGTTTTGATTAAAATTAAGTTTTTTTTTTCAGTTTTCTAATGGACCTCTTCTTACCTCTCCTCCAAACCCTGACAAGTCTTTACCATCTATTTCTATCATCATTTTGATCCATTTTTCCATTTCCCCATTCCCTTTATTTATGCATTTGCCATTGTCTTCATAGTCCATGTAACAAACTCAATTTTGGATTGGCAAATCAATTCCCCTTTTCTTAATATTTAGCAGTATTAAATTCTATTATTCTCTATGTAAGTAGAGGAAAAATATTTGTCAAATTTAATTTTATCAAACATATTAAGAATTATTTAAAGCTTATTTTATTTTCATTAAAATAAAGGGAAAAATAGTTTTTTTAGATCATTTAAAAGTGAGATATTAATTTGTTTAAGTAGAGGAAAAATATTTGTCAAATTTAATTTTATCAAACAGATTAAGAATAATTTAAAGCTTATTTTATTTTCATTAAAATAAAGGTAAAAATAGTTTTGTTAGATCATTTAAAAGTGAGATATTAATTTGTTCAAGTAAAAGTAAGAGATGGTTTCCTTAATTCACCTCCAATAGATACTAATTTGGTAAGTAAAACTTCTTTTATACATACATTCCTTAAATAAATTATTTTTCCATTTACTTTGATAATTCAGACAAAAAATTCTCTAAACAAATATTTTAATAAGAATTTATTTTAATAGTTTAGAAGAGACTCTTCTTGTGCAAAAATTTTATAAAAAAAATATTTTTCCATTTATTTTAATAGCCTAGACAAATACTGCTTTAGTATATAAAACCGCCTTACACATACTTCAAAAAAATTAGATTAATTCACAATTAAGTTCTCCATTAAAGCAGAACCTCTCTCTTATGCAAACAATTTATAAAGGAATTATTTTTTCATTTACTTTAATAACCCAAACAAATACTGATTTAGTATATAAAACCTCCTTACACATACTAAAAGATTGTAAATTAATTCACAATTAAATTCTCCATTAAAGCAAACATAATTTCGAAATCAAGTAAACAAAGCATGTCAGTGAAAACAAATACGATTGAGAGGATGTGTTAGGAGAAAGCCCTTTACAGAAGAAACAGTGAGATTTCATTTCAGTTCTAAACTTGCAGAGGAAAACCAGAAAAGAAAAGGCATTCAGACATGTCACATACAATCAAAATAATTTCAATTAGAAAACCATCATCATGATTGCCAGCATAATAATCATAATCATAACACGGCTTCTGAACATCTGTAAGCATGCCTCTTAAGCTCATATAACTCCAAACTCACAAACACTAGGCAGTTATATATAGACATTAGAAAGAGACCTTATAACATGAAATTTTAGCATCACCAAATTTTGAGCTCAGAAAGGATTTACTTTGGAGTTATAAGGCATACAGCTAAAGATCTCCACAGAAAGGGCTTTGAAATTGGCCTTGATACAGCAGAAAATGTGGAGAGAAGAAAATATTTTCCTTTTAATATTCCCACGCTTTGGGACAAGTCTCGCCACCTTTGTCATGTGCACTCTGGGAGCGTGAGGATTTCTCACAATCACATATCCATCCATATATTTCTGCTCCTCCATTTCCAAACGTTGTCCTCAGTCTAAATATTATTAGACCAAATCCCTGGGCAGGAAACAGGATTCTATCAGCTTGTCTAATTAGAATTTGATTTGGGAAGCCCACAATTACTCCTTAAGTCTTTTTAAAGCCTAAATTTTCGCTTAATGTGCCTGTTTGTTTAGGTAAAGCTTAAACAGTAAAGTTGAAAAGGTCCACACAGACACGATATGCAGTGTCCAATCTAAGTTTTCCAGTGTCGAAAATTTGGTAAATAGTCGGCAGGACAACGTGTTGACTGTTTACTGTGAAGCATTTATTTAAATGGAGAACAGTCCACCTGCCCCTTCTTTGAAAGGAAACGTTTCAGAAAAGGATTACTTTGTCTGAATCCCAAAGTTTGTCAAGTCTTTATATATAAATCACAATTTTTTTTAATGAAAACTAATATTATGAAAGAGCATACACTAAAATACTAAAATTCATTCTTTGATTAAACTGTTACCGAATGAATAAATCAATTTAAGACCACCCAAAAGTTAAATCTGACTTGATCAGACCTCTTAAAAAATTGAAGAAAATATTGACTAAAATGCCCTGTGATGCAAACATTAAGAAATTGCCAGTCTTCACGGGGAATTGAAAGTTTTGAGTCACGTGTGGCAATGTTACAAATGCTGCTGCATACTTTGTATCTCTTTTGAGAGTTACCACTTTCCACTTCATCAAATTCTTTAATTGGTTTTAATCGAGGGGAGTGTGGAGAGTATATTACATCACGTCAAATCTCAAGACTAAAAAGTCTCTGATGACGGCTGTTTAAGTGTCAAAGCTAGGAATTGAGTTCTATCTCATAGGTTCAGTTTTCTTCTCTTTATACAACGCTCATCTCTATTTATTCTGCGGATCAGTCAAACTGTCAAAAATAAAATATAGGCATTTATGTTATGCGGGGATAGCTCAGTTGGGAGAGCGTCAGACTGAAGATCTGAAGGTCGCGTGTTCGATCCACGCTCACCGCATTGCATTAATCCCTTGGTGACGTCGGAATTGAAAGGGTATCGTTGTAATTGTTTAATTTTGGTAACATTTTTATAATGTTTTAATAAATTTGTGGAGGATGAAACCTACATTTGAAGTTGTTTTTGACTGACTTGTTTCGTCAAGAAAATATGGTAACAAGATAAATGACGATTTTAATTCTCAAAGAGGTTATTTGCATAGAGTTGTAAACTATAATGAAATATGACGACATCCAATATCGCCTATTATAGTTTTTGTTTTTTTAAGAAAGAAGCTTGATAATATCTCATACAATCATTAATTTTTGGTAAGAGTTCACTCAATCCATGTAATGTTGTATTTTGTACCTCTAGTTATTATATTAGATCATTGTTTAACATTCACTAGATTAGTATTTAAACATAATCTATGATAAGATGGACAAGTATATTGATTGTTAAGTGTATAAAAGTTGGGTGTTACAACATTATCATTTTCTATTAGAGTTAGATCATGTGAAAAACATGAGTGAAATAATTTATCTAGATCCTACGAGGTATATGTAGGAAAAAATTCTATATTATTGGAGAGTAAATGTGTAATACATGTAGAAACAATATTAATAAATTGCGTATAATAAATAATTAAAAAATAAATGTGCATAGGAAAGGTAGAAGAATTGATTCATAGAAAACTATAGTAATAGTGTGTTATGTGCATGTGCTACTCTCGAGGGAACGATATGATTTTCTATCTTAGACACTATCACATGTCCATGCTATGATATCTTATGACGACTATCATTAAAGATATATGTACATACATAAAATTGCAAATCTATGAAGGCTAAAGGACCATTGTAGAAGTTGAAATGGTTTCTCTTCTACATGTGACTCTTTACCTTCCATGGGTTAGGTTGAATCATGTTAGAATTTGATGATGAATCCTTCTACTCAAACATAGGCTTTATTGCTTTGACAATGAAGGCAATTACACTCAAGATTAATATTCGGTGATACAACAAGTTATGAGTGGACCTTAGTCTAGTTTGGTTTATAAGTGTCTAGAGTCCTAACAAATCCAATGATCAAGACCTCATAAGTTTTTTTTTGTACTTGGATGGAACTACATCTGATCTATCCACATTTCCTCATGTTGCTAGAAACATGTGTGACATCTCATAAAAATGGATTAACGGTCTTAGGAATATGGGAGACCTCTACAAAGTGTTAGCAATACCACAAACTATAAATAATGGTTCAAACTTACCACAAACCTCATAAATAGGCTTAGTTGTAGAGTAGAGTTATATGTGGAGAATCCAACTAGATTGATAGTTCTTTTTTGAATGCATCCATTTATTAAAAATATGTAATGTATACACAACATGACCAACACTGCACTATCAACATTACAAAAAATGAGAGTGCAATTAATAACTTGAGAATTAACTTTAAAGTTATAATAGAGAATACCTCAGGGGTAATTTTCTCTACCTTGATAAGAGTGTATAAAGGGATATGAAGTGTTGGGTAAGTGCATGGAAATGGGGGACAAAAATGAGGTCAAAAGTGGCCACTTTTTTTTTTTTTTTCTTGAAATCAACTAAACTTGACCTTGGATGAGTAATTTGAGATGTATGCACTCAAAATTTGAAGATATGAGAAGAACAAGAATTGTTGTACTCCAAATATAATTTCTAAACTACTAATGTTTTTTAAAAATGGTTAAGATTAAGAGGGTGAAATATTATGCACACACAAAAGTGTTCATATTTTTCTCACTAAATTATAACATAGTGTCTAGTGCACACCCCCCTATTTTTTGTTGCATTCAAAATTTGTAAAAACCATTTGGTAGAAATATAGTTAAGAGTGAGTACTACAAGTTGTGTATTTTTTAATTTTTTATTGAATTTTTTTTGTGATTTTTAAAAGTGGATGCATCCTAAATATTGCATTTTTCCGTGTCACATAACTTTCACAAAAGTAATAAAAAATATAATGAACCGTAAAACAATCCTATATAATTTTTTAATTTTTTTGATAAACAGATCAAGAGTTATAAAAAAAATCAATTTATATGTGATTGAGGAATATGAAGACATTGTTCAAATAGAATAAAAATAAATACCTTAACTTATTCAAAATATAAAAAAATTGTATGGTTAGAAAGATAAGAATGATCTTGTTATATTGGTGGTAGTTTCATCAAATTTTGTTATAAAACAAATAAATTTAATGATGTTGAAGTTCAAAACTATTATTGACTATGAAAAACACATCTTTCAGAGGTATCATAGAGATCCAATTCTTAGGCTTGGTTGTCCAATCCTATTCCAAGCCTAAAAAGATGGGACCAAAATTTGAATAAATGTATAACATGATCAAATTATATAGTTAATGAAGTGAAATAAAACAAAGCAACAAATAAAGAGGGGAAGAGATAAGTAGATAGAGAGATAGAGATTGGGAGAGGGACAAGGAGAGATAGAGAGATAGAGAGTGGGAGAGGGACAAGGAGAGATAGAGAGATAGAGGGGGGAGAGTGAGCGATAGATAGAGTGAGAGAGAGGGAGAGAGAGATAAAGAGAGGGGGAGATAGAGAATAAGAGATAAAGAGATAGAGATAGAGAGGGATAGATAAAGAAAGAGATGGAGATAGAGAGGGAGAGATAGAGATAGAGATAGAAAAATATAGAGGGAGAGATAGAGATAGAGATAGAAAAATATATAGAGAGAGGGAGAGATAGAGAGATAGAGATAGAGAGAGAGGTGGGGAGATAGAGAGATAGAGAGGGGGAGATTGAGAGATATAGATAGAGAGAGAGGTGGGGAGATAGATAGAGATAGATAGAGATAGAGAGTGGGGAAGAGGGAGAGGGAGAGGGAGAGATAGAGAGAGATGGAGAGGAATGGAGAGAGAGATAGAGAGATAGAGGGAGAGTAGATAGAGATATAGATAGGGGAGAGGGGGAGATAAAGAGATATAGATAGAGAGACAGGGATGGAGGGAGAGATAGAGAAATAGAGGGAAAGTAGATAGTAGATAGTATATATATATATATATATATATATATATATATATATATATATATATATATACAGAGAGAGAGAGGGGGGATAGAGAGATATATAGATAGTGTAAGTAGTATCCTTTTCTATCCATGATTGTTGAAGTTCAACTTTCAATTTGAATTATTTAATATTTAGTATTTACCATTCAAGGTTCATCATTTCATATTTAGGGTGTGGCATTCATTCATAATTTCATAGTGATTTAGGTGTTAATTGAAGTTATTATGATTATGTACATATCATCTTACATTGTCAATTTTCATAAAGGAACTCTTTGTTCATCAATCCACAATATCTTCTTCGTAGTCAATGGTAGAGGCCTCATTAGTGGTAAATGTTTTTTTATTAGTTCATTTTTTTATTTAGTAGTCTAATTTTTTTATTTTCCATTGAAATAATAAATGAGATTTGTGGTTTGACTTATGCTTTGACTTATTGCATCCATCAAAAAATAATTATCATATCAAATTTGAAACACTAATCAATAGTCACATTAGTATTGTGTACCAATTATAAACTAACTAATAGTACTTCAAATGTTAGGAATTATCAAGAAAACTCAACTACGGATGCTCATATGTCAAATTAGAAGTTGTCCAAGATAACAACATAGGCTTAAAGTATGTTTCCTTCTAAGTGTAATTTGAATGATCATCTTAAGTGCATTTCATGATCATGACACAATTCAATGGCCCAAGGCTACATGGATAACACATTTACAATTCAAATTAACATTACATTCGACATTGGCATATGTTATGGTTGCAACAACAAAGCCAATAATTATGCTATAGAGATATAAATGTATATCTTAAAGTGAATCCCCAACATTAGAGATTGTCACCTAGAAATATGGGTAAAAAGTTCATAGAAAACTATTTCTAATATGTAAGAAAAAACATAAAATCATATTCCCAAAATACAAGTTTCTTTTTTTATCATATTCTCTAAACCCTAGGGTTTCTAATCTCAAGAACTCTTATAAGAAATCAAAAATCTCAACATAGTTAAGCCACCACAATCCCTTCATAAAAATATCACTCAAAGTATAATATGGTTAAACTTTTAGAATTCATGCCAACCATTTTAAGACCTTGACCACCTTTAACTCATTCTAACAAATATTGAAAATATATATTGACAATCTACATACCTAGTGATGAAGAACTTAACCAAAAGAAATACTCCTTTGATGTCAAAAGAAATATAACATCTACAAACAAAATCTACTCTCTTAAGATCCCTAAGAGCAAAAAGAGGCCAAATTTTGACAAAGGGATTCTCAAAATCTATGGCACCTGCTAATATTTTGTTTACATTGACAACTAGATGTCAAGTGCGTCTACAATAATCTATCTTAGTTTTCATCGACTAAAAACCATTTAACCATGCCAACAACAAATGTATTCTTGTAAAATGCTTCATTGGTGTTAAGTGTAATGTCATCAAGAGCCATATTTTTTGTTCTTCACCTTGTGGGACCAAACAGATGGTTGCAACACATTGGGGTGGGTAGGTGAATGTTAGAGAAGGCCTTATTTCATTCTCCAAGTATCTTGATCTTTCTAGGCTACAGTTTTGGCAAAGTCTCTTAGGAGACCTAAGAACAAAAATTTGTCAAGCTTTGTTGAAGCGATTCTCAAAATCTATGGCACATAAGAATGTTCTATTTAGACCTATAGTTGGATGTTAGGTCACTCTACAATAATTTCTCTTAGTTTTCATCGACTTGAAGTTGTTTGACCATTCCAACAATGAATGCATTCTTGCAAAATGCCTCATTTGTGTTTAGTGTAATGTTGCCTAGTGTCATATTTTTCATTCTTCACTTCATGGGACATAATTAACAATGCAAACATGTTGAGGTGGGTAGGTGAATGATAGAGGAGGCCTCATTTTATTTTTATGGGGTCTTGATCCTTCTAGGCTACACGGTTCCAACAAAGTCTCTTAAGAGACCTAAGAGTAAGAAAATTCCAAACTTAGATGGAGCAATTCTTAGGATATGTGGCACATAGGAATGTTTCATTTGGACCCATATCTAGATGTTAGGTCCCTCCATAATAATATCTCTTAGTTTTCAACAACTCAAAACTATTTGATTATGCAAACAATGAATGCATTTTTTACAAAATGCCTCATTTGCATTCAGTGTATTGTTGCCTATTGTCATTTTTCATTCTTCACCTTGTGGGACCGAACCAATGCTACCAATGCATTAGGGTGGGTGGGTGAATTCTAAAGGAGGCCTAATTTTGTTCCCTAAGTATCTCAATCCTTCTAGGTTACATGGTTCTAGGAAAGTCTCTTAAGAGACCTAAGAGCAAAAAACTACCAAACTTTGATGGGGTGGTTCTCAAAACCTGTGGGACCTAGGAATGTTTTGTTTGGACTTACGATTGGATGTTGGGTCTCTCTACAATAACCTCTACCAATTTTTATCAACTCAAAACCATTTGACCATTCCAACAATGAATACATTATTGTAAAATGTCTCATTTGCATTCAATGTAATGTTGCCTAGTGTCATATTTTTCATTCTTAACCTTGTGACATTGAACCAATGGTGCTAACACATTAGGGTGGGAAGGTGAATGCTAGTGGAGGTGTCTTTTTAGTGGTGAAGTATTTTGATCCTTCTAGGTTACATTGGACCAAGAGAGTCTCTTAAAATCCCTAAGGTGAAAAGGGTTCCAAACTTTGTCACTATTGCTCTTTCAAACCATGGAACCTAGGAATCTCTCATTTGCACATATAAGTTGATGTTATGTCCGCCCACAAATATCTACCTTTGTTTTTGCTAACTCAAATTTGTTTACCCATGGTGGCAATGAACACAATGTTGCAAAATGTTTCAGTTTCCTTCAATGAAATGGTGGTAGGAGTGGAACTTTGTACTCCACACCTCCTGCTACAAGATTAGTAAAAAATTAATTTTTTTAATACAATAGTTACTTTTTTATGGTAAGTACTAATAAAAAGACAAGATGGTAAAACATTGGGAACATAACAAACCTCAATGTTGTTATTGAGACCTATGTGCACACATCCTTGATGTGACTAAATAGATGTTAGAATGAATGTGACATATTAAAGGGAGCCTTACAAAATGAATGAATTGTTTATCAATGTTGTCTACATTCTTCTATGTTTATTTACCACTTGATTTTCCTATGTAGCCTAAGCTCATATAGAAAACATTGATTTTCTTAGTTTGTGAGGACTCTGGTTTTGATACCATTCCTCTAAGTGTCACCACTATCTTAGGTGCACTGAGCACCATAGTACTTCCATTGGTCATTCATGCTGCTCTTAAGTATACATTCTTCAATCTCATTCTTATCTTCCAATCTATGTATATAAAAATAATGAATATCATTAGGCTACTTACAAAAATATTTCTAGATTAACCACTTATGTACAACTATTACATGATAGAGGGAATAATATGGTAGAAAACTATATAAAATCCCATGTGTGGGTGGTATTTTTTAGATTTTAATCATGGTTTGTAATAGTATTTCTATAGGTAAACATTTTAGGACTAGTTTGAAAAAAATTCAATTATAAAGTATATCCTACTTTGCAGAAGTTGATGTTGAAAAATACTTTTGTTTTGTTTAGTAGAAGGATGTTAGGAATGAAATTTTGCATTCTACAACTCATGGGATTGAACCAATAATGCCAACATGTTGAAGGTGGGTGAAAGCTAGTGGAGGTCTCTTTTTAGTGGGAAAGCATCCCAATCCTTTCAAACTACATTAGACGAAGAGAGTCTCTTAAGAGCTCTAAGACAAAAAAGGTGACAAACTTTGGCCCTATTGTTCTCCCAAACTATGGCACCTAGGAATGTCTCATTTGGATGTATAGGTGGATGTTGAGTCCACATACACAAGTTTTTTCTAACTTGAATTTGTTTTCCCATGGTAATGAACTCAATGTTACAAAATGCTTTAGTTTCATTCAATGAAAGGGTACTAGCAGTGAAATTTTGCATAATTATGTGCCTCGTGGGGTAGAACCAATGGTGGCAACACATTGGAGTGGGTGGGTGAATGCTAGTTGAGGTATCTTTTTAGTGGTCAAGTATCCTGGTCCTTTTGGGATACATTGGATAGAGAGACTCTCTTGAGAGCCAATAGTCATATTTTTTCTTCTACAAATAGTGTGATTGAACCAATACTACCCACATGTTGGGGTAGGTATGTGAATTCTAGTGGAGGTGTCTTTTTAGTGGCCAAGCATTCTAATTCTTCTAGGCTACATTGAACTAAGAGAGTCTCTTAAGAGACAATAGTGATATTTTTTCTTCTGCACCTTATGGGACCAAATAAATGGCACAAACATGTTAGAGTGGACAAGTGAATGCTAGTGGATATGTCTTTTCAATAGCCAAGCATCTTGATCCTTCTAAGATACATTGGATTAAGAGAAGCCAATAGCCATTTTTTCTTCCACACCTCATGGTTCCAAAATATTGGGGTGGGTAAGTGAATACTAGTGGAGGCCTCATTTCATTCTCCAAGCCTCCTAATCCTTTTGAGCTACATTATATTAAGAGAGTCTCTTAAGAGCCTTAAGAGCAAAAAGGTGTCAAACTTTGATTTAGCAATTCTCAAAATTAGTGGTACTTAGGAATGTTTCATTTATACCTATGGGTGGATGTTGGGTCAATCTACAATAGCCTATCTAAGTTTCCATCAACTCTAGATTGTTTGATTATGTTGATAATGAATGAATTATTGCAAAATGCCTCATTTAATTACAATGTAAAGGTGTTACTATCCTTTTTTTTTTTGCACCTCATGGGACCAAACTAGCAATGCCAACATATTAGGGTGGAAAGTTTAATGCTAGTGGAGACATTTTTTTCTTTCTTAGATGTCCCAATCCTTCTGGGCTACATTGGATTGAGAGAGTCTCTTTAGAGCCCTAAGAGCAAAAAGGTTTCAAACTTTGATGTTATGATTCTTAGAATCCATGAAACCTAGGAATTTTTATTTTGTACCTATGGGTGGATGTCGAGTCTATCTATAATAGAATATCTTAGTTTCTATCAACTCCATACCACTTCACCATGTTGATAATGAATGCATTCTTACAAAATGCCTCATTTTAGTGTAGTGTAAAGGTGTCAACAACCATATTTTTTATTCTGTACCTTGTGGGACCAAACTGATAATTCCAACATGTCAAAGTGGTAGGTGAATTCTAGGGGAGGCCTCATTTGATTCCCTAGGTCTCTTGTTTCTTTTGGGTGACATTGGACTAAGAGAGTCTCTTAAGATCTCTAAGAGCAAAAATGTGTAAAACATTGAAGTAGTGATTCTCAGAATTTGTGGTACCCAGGAATGTTTCATTTACACCTATGGGTGGATTTCAAGTCTATCTACAATAGCCTATATTGCTTTCTATCAACTCTAAACCATTTGATTGTACTAATAATAAATGCCTTCTTATCAAATGTCTTAGTTGTTCATTGTAGAGGTACCAATAGCCATAATTTTTTCTTTTGCACCTCATGGGACTGAATCAACAATTTTAACATGTCAGAGTGGGAGAATGAATGCTAGTGGAGACCTCCTTTCATTCCATAGCTCTTTTGATCCTTCTAGTATACATTGGATTGAGAGGGTCTTTTGATCCTTTTTTCTATGAATGTTTTCCTTGCACCTACTAGTGGATGCTAGATCCATCTACAATAGCCTATCTCAATTTGTATCAACTCTCAACCATTTGACTATGCTGACAATGAATGCATTCTTGCAAAATGTCTCATTTGAGTGCAATGTAAAGGTACCAATAGCCATATTTTTCTTTCATACCTCATGGGACCAAAATGACAACACCAACATGTTAGGGTTTGTAGGTGAATGCTAGTGGAGGCCTCGTTTCATTCCTCAAGTCTCTTGATCCTTCCAAGATACATTGGACTAAGAGAGTCTCTTAAGAGCCCTAAAAGAAAAAAGTTGTCAAACTTTGATGCATTTATTCTTGGAATTTGTGGCACCTAGGAATGTTTTGTTTGCACCTATTGGCATACATTAGGTATATCTACACTAGCCTATCTCAATTTTTATCAACTCTAGACCATTTGATTATGCTAACAGTGAATGGATTCTTGTGAAATATCTCATTTGCATCTAATGTAAAGGTGTCAATAGAATTATTCTTTATTCTTTACCTCATGGGATCAAATTAATAGCACCGACATGTCAAAGTGGGTGATTGAATGCTAGTAGATGTCTGCTTTCATTTCCCAAGTCTTCTAGTCCTTGTTATGAAATTAACCAGATTAATCAAACCATTTCCTATATAACCCTATGAGAGAAAATGATGCATGCAACCTTATAGAATAACCATAATGCAAACATCAAAGACCTACCACAAGATTATGCAAGATATAGCCTAGGAAAATCCTCCATGAAGCAAAACCCCAACTTCCAAAAGCATCCACACTTAATGTATTATTTAGCAATAAAACATTACAATACACTTAAAAGTCTTCATGAATACTTTTTGAACATCAAAATCCTCTAATGCATCATCCATGTGTCCAAGTATAATGGGTGCCCATGCAATAACACATTCCATGCCATGCTTCACATATGCAATCTTCAAGAGAGCTCAATACAAATGACAACTAACCCAAACCACTAAACATGTGATTGCTTTTATAAAATCAAGCTCAAACAAAATAACTAAATGGTTTAGATAAGCCATGTATCTCAAAACCATAAAAGTGCAAAGCCATTTAGCCCAAAATTAAATATTTCCCACAAATATTAAATATTTGTCCTATGTCTCCCCCACAAAATATCTAACCAATGTTACAATACAACTTTACAAGTGGTCCCAAATAAATATTTAATGTGTCTAAACACATCTCCAAAGATGCACCACAAATTGTAAATATTTATTTTACATAATTAAAATATTTATTTCTTATGCAAGGTGTACAACACCCTTTTTCCTAACATTCTCCCACTTGTTGTATACATTGCATGAGGTTCAATTGATAAAATACATTATCATAGCCATCCATGAAACCACATCAATCTTTAGCATTGTCTCGTGCTCCATGAAGATACTTGCAATAACATCCAAGGTGATTGCCATCTGAAGCAATAAATCCTCTCATCCTCCACCATGCCACATATATAATAAAAGGAACAAGCCAAGGTGAAGGCACACTAATCCAAAGAACACAAGCATCAACTCTAACTGATAACAAAGGCTCCAAGTTGTTGCCAAGGAAAAAATCCATATGACTAGAAATAAAATCCATAGAAAATTCTAATATATCCAACCATCCATATCTTCAAAGGTATCAAAAACATCAATAGAACTCATTCCAAAAACATATCCAACCTATAAACTATAATCACAAGCTCCCTATATAAAACATGTGAATGAAGAACTATGACACATCTAAGAACTCCCACTGCATGGGTAATATCAAATCTAAAATAGATGAAGGCATGCCAAGTCTACCAATCAACACTTTTCATGCCAACATTTCACACGTGGACATGAATAATGAACCAACAAATTTTTTATTAAAACAACTCTAACTCTCACTCTCGTGCTACATGTGCAATAGTTTTAACATGCACACACAATGACATTGCATGTACAATGTATGTTTGACAAACCGCACATGACATGGAAGTGGAAGTGAGAAGAGTATTATATGAAACTCCTTTCATACCCCTATGATTTGGAGGTTACCCTAATAAGGTTTGGTGACATGCCTTACGATGCCACTAGGGAGACCCCTTCTAAGGTGAAATTCCCCTAGGGTTCCTTGATGTTGCAAAAATGGCATTGCCCTAAAGGCAAGACCTAACACCTAATCAAAATAAAAATGATAATAAAATTACATCATTGTTGAGCCATTAAATGGCTAAAATGAAAGGGAATAATTTAACTAATATTTAAATACCTAAAAGGTGATTTAAATATTACAAGAATAAAATTTCAACTAAAATATGTCAAATCATACTATGAAAATTAAATAAATATTTCATTAATCTAAATTGATTTAATTTCATATGGAAATAAACCTAAAATTTGACATTTAAATAATTATGGAAAAAAATATTCTTTTTGAACAAGTGTATGCATAATCTATTTCATAATAAAAAATAATTTATAAACACATGATAAACAATAATCTAATAAAAAATAACTTATTTAACCATTAAATAATTTATCACATAAATTAATTCAATATTGACTAAATCCATTAATTTCCCAAATCAATTAATTAAAATTTAAACTATAGAACAATCCAAAAGGGATTAATAATCGTAAGGGAGGTTAATTAATCCTAACCAATGTTAGGACACTAACCCCCTTTAGAACAGCTCCAAAAGTCCTAAAAACAATTATAAAATAGTTAAAACCCTCATTACACTCATTTGTGTTTGCAGATTTGGTGGGGTAAGGGGGAGAAACCTCTTCTAAATGAGAAATGAGAAGATAATTTCTTTATCTATGTTTTCTAAGTTTCCATTTCTCTAACATTGTCTTTATTTCAAAAAGTTTTCTAAATCTTTTATTTGCCTATTCTATTCAAATCTAATATTAGTTTTTCTTCTATTTGTTTTTTAAAAGTTCTCACTATTTTTTTTTTCAAAACTGAAGTATATTGTTCTTGTTTTCCCTCCAAGATATAGTTTGCATTTGAAAGAGATAATACCACTTTATTTGTTTTATTTCTCATATATATATATATATATATAAGAGCTCAAGCCCTTGTTTTTACTACAAATATAGAATATTAGAATAGAACACACACATGTATATAATATACATGTAAGTTTATTTATATAAACGAAGTCAAAAGTATTTAGGGTTGAAATAATTTAAAAAGCACACATTTAAAAAAGGTTAAAATACATATATTTTTTGTTTAAAATATGTAGTGTTTGAAAAGAAAAGCAAATGGGCATTGACCTAAGTAGGTCATAGTTCCCATTCAGGGGCCTACGACCTACACAAGGTGTAGCCCTTGTGAGGGAAGGGGCAGAGCCTCCAACCCCATAGTTCCCACGAGAACTATGGGGTTGGGGGTCTCCAACCCCTTCTCTTCATGTTGCTTCCCTTTGGGGGGCGCAAGGGTTAGGGCTTCAGTTGTTCCCCAGCCACTCACAAAATAATATATATTTTTAAAAAATATTTCATCACCTACAAAATACTTTTCAATACTTTTAAAATCATAGTGTGTTTATATAAATATATTTATATTTTCACTATATATAAATTTGATTCATAAAATGCTACCTTGGGGGTAGCTTCCCTTAACATTAATGAAAAAATAGGATTACATAGGCCATAAGGACAACATTACATGGCATTACTTGGGGAGTTTATGCAAAATAAATATCACCCCTTTAGCTAACTTAGTAACCCTTACAACTTGCTTTGGAGATAGTGGAGACACCATATGACCAATGAAAAAGGAAAACATCTCCATGTTGTCATGAATGACACCCCCTGAAGAGAGAAATTGCCTGATTGGTGTCATCACTTTTCAAGATAGTAGCAATGTCAAAGACACCACCCTAGCTGATCATCTCTTTATTCTCTAGTATGATGTGAATGAACTTGAACATCCAGGGCATAAATTTTGAGTCAATAGGTAGTCCCATTATTCTACTTCGCAAATGTTACCATATCATTTATCTTAGTCTAAAAATCACTCCTAAGGGATGTATTTGGAATCATGGAGAGGGTTTTCCTTGGGGTGATCATCCACCTTTTATTTAAATTGATCCTAAAAATCTTTCAAGAACTTGGTTATAATATACCAACCCTTGAGCCTCAAACAATTGTAGTACTTGCCCATGTGGTAAGGAATTTTGAAAGGCTTCCATAATATCATTTGGAGCAAGGTCTGCTAGTACCCTACCATTAGGGGTTCTAATCTTCTTGTGACCTACATCATAGTTCTTGGCACATGTCATCACTAGTTCTGAACATTGGGCTAAGATATCAAATCTTATAGATTGAGCAATCCCGTTGTTGACCATTCTCTTATCTCTATTAGTTGTAGCATCACAATACATTCTTGTTTTTAATTCTTCTAGATCCCCATGACCTAAGTCATTGTCTGATAATGTATCCCAAGAAGAATAAATCTTAGAGGTTGGGACTACTCCTTGAAACTTGTAGTTCATTTTTTTGCACTTGACATAACTATGTAAAACATAAAGAAGAAGTCATTAGATTTGATATAGACATTACAATCTTAAGAAATTAAAGTTTTAAATAATATACAATATTTTTTGGGATTTTAGTGGACATATAGACTTTAAAGTTTTACTACAGAGGTCCTCGCGTCCAAGCAAGTTTCACATAAATCAATTTCCTAATTAAATGCAATTATAATCTTAAATTGCAGAAAATTGATAAGGTAGTAGATATGGAAATTTAACATTCAGAAGTTCAGTAGTAAGAATAAATTCTATAATTATAATTATGCCTAAATACTTAACCTTTTGAAAGTGCATTTCTTTAAATGAAATGTAGGATTCAAAAAGACTACTAGTTTTAAGTTTTTAATTGAGCTATCTAAAAGTTAGGATAAAGTCTACAATTTGGATTTCTTTCCTTTTATAATTTTCTTGTGTAAGTTCATAGGTTTTGTAGAAAAAAATGGAAGTTAGGAGGTATAGATATCAACTTTAAATGTTCTCATATCTATTCAAATCCTATAATTAAATCCATTCAAAAGATCTTTATGTTGTGTTTTACCCCTTTCCCTTAAGACAAGCTAAATGTGGAAATCCCTAGGACTTCCAAAGATCGACCTGAAAGGATAAAAACTTTGGTTCTAAATCAAAATCCCACATTTTATTGTGCTTTGAAAATGACTCTTTTGTGAAAAAGTTAAGGAGGTCTGGATATGGATTTATAAAGGTGTTAAAGTTCATTCCTTCATTAGAATCTTGGTACTAACATTTTCCTAAGGACCCTTCTAAGTCCTTGTTGAGGATTTTTCCAATGACTGACATAAATGTAGAGATCTTCAAGACTTTCGAAGGTGTAAAAGTTAAGGATGTTGGAAAATGAAATTATGCTTTTAGAGATCTATTCCTTGAATAAAATCTCCTGCAATTTGAACCTTTAAGTTAAAAAGACCAAATTTCAAGTTAAAATGATTTGTGGGGATTCAACCTAGGTAAGGATATTTTGATACTTAGTGATTTCCAAATAGGGAATCATGAAATTTCAAATTTTAAAAACCTATTTGTTTTGTCCTAATTTCAAATTTGCATCTTATAGTCACTTAACAAACTTGGATTAGGTTAATTTGCAATGTTGTGGTACCCTCTAGGATTTATTTGGATGGAAGTGATTTATTCCCAATAACACATTCTCAAATTGATGATTTAGATTATATTTCAAGGTGGTCTTGCAATTAAGATTGTTTAAACATGCATCATTTAAGCACTAATGAGGGAGAAATCTATCTACTAGTTTCATAAGTTTGGTGAAAATTTTGAACTAATTGAAATCAAGAACCCTATATCATTGCAATGCTTGAAAAGGTGAAAATAGACTTTAAATTCTTCATTGGTTAGGTTTGAATGCATACTTGGTATAAGAAAAACTTATCTTAATTCATTGAAATTTGTAATTTAGGTTGCTTAGAGGTCATAAGGAGGTTTCTAAATCACTAGTGCTCAAGATAAATTGAATGCAAAGTGATGGAATGGTTTCGATTGGATGTGATTTATATATTTTTTATCCCTAGTACATGCTACCGCTAATGTGCAAAAGGTAGGTGAAAGTCTGACAGGATAAAATCTCTTTTGCAAAAACCATTAAAAGGGATAGACATTCAATTAGTAACACAAAATGGAAGTAAGACCTTGAAATCCTGCAACTAATAAGACTTAAGGAACTTAACCTTCACATATAATGGGAATTTAGAAAAAAGGTAAGGACATCGGGACAATATGACATAACATGAAATGTCTAGTAGTAAATCAAGACTCTACAAACACATTCCTTAAGGATTTTAGTGTTTAAACATGTTTGGATAGTTTTGCAAGAAAAGTTGGGATGTCAGGAGATATAAGCAAAGTAATATATGTTTAGTAGTATGTTGGAATCCCAAATACTCTTGTTACAAGAAATTTTAGACAATTAGACCAACTGAAGAAGACTTGTAGAGAAAATCAAGATTTCATGATAATGGACAAGGATTCATGAAGTTGAATAGTCCCTAAAACTTCTACATATTGACAAAAGACCTAAACATTAAGATTTTTTAAAAGATAACCAACCCAACCCTTTTGCTCATGACCTAGGAATTTGACACACTAATCTCATAATCAACTTAAAGAGTTAAGAACACAATTCATTATGACCAAAGGGGGAGGAGAAAGAAAACTAGAACAATAAAACCTAAACTAAATAAAAGCAAAAGAAGTGGGGTCCACATTTTTCCAAAGCAAAATGGGGCGCATGTGCAAGGTGCAACATGACTCTTTCCATTAAGTTTTGGTTCATTCTCTTTACAAACCCATTCTACTAATTTGTATAAGGAGTGGTATTCTACCAAACAATACCTACATGTTTATAAAAATTGTTAAATTCCATGGAGCAATATTCATCAACATTGTTATATCTCAACACCAATGTTTTCTTATTTGACCATTTCTCTACAAAAGCCTTAAAATCTTTAAATTTGGAGAAAATTTCATATTTTTAACATAAAAAATAAGCCCAGGTGTATCTAGAGTAATCATCGATGAATGCAACATAATAATGAGATTTACTAATTGAATTGAAATCCACTAGACCAAACATATCTAATTGAATAACTTCTAATCATCTTTGTGCTCTATTACTCCCAATAGAAAATGAAACTTTATTCTATTTTCCAAACACACAATGTTCATAGAAATTATAATGCTCATCAAAGTAAATATAAAAACTATCAACCATCTTGTTATTAATTAGGTCTGGAGACCTTTTTTACTAATGTGGCCCAAATATTGGTGCCACAACATACATGCATTTTCAAATTTACTAGTTATATTGGTAGAGTTACAAAATGTGGAGGCATAAAGCCTAAACAAAGTCCCACACCATGACCTCTAGCTACAACTATATTTCCTCTCACCAACCTACAACTAGACTTGTCAAATGCCACATGCACTCCAAAATCATTTAACTTGGATATAGAAAAGAATTCTCACAAGTCCTTGAATGTACAAAACATTATTGAGAGTTTTTACTCTCCCTTCACTAAAAAACAATTTTAACTTCCTCTTACCAACAATTCAATGATTACTATTGTCAATAAGGAAAACTTCTTCTCCATCATTAGCTTAGTATAACAAGAACCACTCTTCATGGGGATTCATATGGTAGAAGCAACCTAAAATCAATGAGCCAATCATCATCACTAATAGTGTTAACATAAATAAACAATGCATCATTATGATAGTTATTAGAAGATTTCTTTGTAGATGAACCATCATAGCATTTCTTTTTTTTTCTACATTCCTTCTTCACATGTCAGACTCTCTTTTCACAGTTCCTACAATTTACTCTACTCTTCCTGGGGATTTTGGATCATCCTTTTGATTTGGACCTATCTTTCACTTTATTTTGATCCCCTTTAGACCCACATTTGTCCTTGGGCCTTCCCCCAACATGAAAGGCATCCATCGAGCCCTCATCTATAGGTTTTCTAGTCATTTCCTCTTAAAGTAAGCTAGCAATAAGGGAGTCCATCTTTGACTCTATAACACTACTAGTGATAACAACTATTAAATTTTCCCAAGATTCAAGAAAAGAATAAGACAACAATTTATATTTAGTTTCTTCCTCGAGCTTAATTTATTGAGCGTTGACTCAAAATCAAGTTAAAGGCATTTAAATGTTCTGCAATAAATAAGCTTCATAAGTGGCATGCCAATCTCTTGTCTATTGTTGGTAGATTCTAGGTTGATTATAAAGTTTTCTCTTCCTTCTCCCTATACTTTTCTTCTTCTTAGTTGGTTTTCTTTATTCATATGAACTAGATGAAGAAGCTACATAGGAATTGTCTTTGGTCTAATGGGCAAGGGGTAAAGAGGATACATGTTGTTAGTTGGGATGTTTGTTGTAGATCTAGGCTAAGAGGTGGTATGGGTCTAAATAATCTTTTTGAGCAAGGTGTTGCTTTAATAGTAATTGGATCCTTAGGTATCTTGGTGGTTGTGAGCCCTGGAACCTTCTTATTAGAAGGAATATTAAGGAGGGGTATCCTAAAGGCAAGCCATTATAGAAGGTTCTTGGTCTTGTTGATCTTTTGTTTGACAACTTTTGCAATCAAGTTAGGTGTTCTATTATTTTACCTCTATTTGGAAGGTTTGGGTGATTTATAGAAAGTATGTGGTTGAGTGGAATGTTAATGATATAAAGAATGGTCCTTTCTACCCTTTTAGGTCTATTTGGCACTAGTTAGTTGAATAAAATGGTAAACGTCTTTCTCTTCATAGAGGATGTTCTTCTCTCAATTGGTTCAGTAGAAGCATCAAGGTTTTTGGTCATACTATTAATGATAAAGGATGTTATTCCTTGGATTTCTTTGGAATTTTTATATAATTTGCCATATTCCCAGAAAAGAACCTATTCTTTGATTATTTTAGCTTTGGGGAATGATCATTTGGTACTAGCGAAAAACTATAATTTGAAATTATGGGATAAATTTTCTTGGAGTTGTGAAATTTTGTTAAATGCTTTAGTCAAGAATGTGTGTGAGATGTTGACCAAGTAAATTTATTTCATGAGAGCTTTGACTCCCTTTGGGAGGTGAATGATTTTGAGTCCAAATGGATATCCAAGCTTGGCAATATTTGGCTTGCTATTCTTAAGCCTAAAAAATCCTTCTTTAAATGGTTTTTACTGCTTAAGAGGTTAGTTGTTGGTGAGATTTTAGGGTTTGAGATGAAGTGTCTTATTTGTGAGTCTCTAGAATCTTATGAGCATATTTTATTTGTTTATCCTTTTGCTAGAACTATTTGTAGTTGCTTTCTTCTTGTTTGGTCTTATTAGGCTAGGGTTAAGTCAATCTCTTTGTGGGACATTCTTTTTGGATGTTTTGAAAGGTCTAAGATCAAATTGAGTAAGATGTTTAGAATGATTTGGATTTCTTTGTTGACTGAAATCTTGTGATTTTTATGGACCAACATAAATTTGTACATCTTCCAAGGAAAAAGGAGAGTTATTATTGACTTTTCTCTAAAATTCATAGTTTGGTTGCTGTGTTTGCAAGTTTGTGAGTAGGTGGAATTATTTGAAGAGGAGATCAAGAGAGAATTGTTATTCATCTAGTTAATAAAGGTAAGTTTACCAATAATGTTGCTAATGAAGTTAATTCTATAGATGTCTTTGGTGTGGATGTTTTTTGGTAACTTTGATAATGTTCTTGTCTTCTCTTTTCCTAAGTGGTAGATCAGAAAATGTCTTAAATATACTATTGGTGACTTGGTTAAGAAGATCAAGAGAGTTATTGAACCTGAGGAGATTATTTTAGAAATGAAGAAGAAGGATTAAAGCTCTAATTTATGTTAATGTTCCAAGTTTTTGGGCTAGATTTGATGTTGAGTTTATAAATATGGTGTTCTAATTTTGTTGTATTTGGTGGTTTATGATTTTTCTTGGATATGTCTTGGATATTATGAGATATTTTTGTGATCTTATTATTACTATGCTCATTGAGCCATATTTGTAAACTTTTTCAATATAAAAAATATTTTGTAATAGAATCACCTTCCTTCATTGTTCAAGAATACAAATATCTTTTGAGATAAAATTTATTTGTTAGTCATTGTTTTGATAAATATCACCTATCCTCTTGCACAATGTAAATGCGGTGGTCTCTTTTGATACATTCAAGAGGGGAAAATCTACAAGACCCAACCAAATGGTTCCTCATGCCTTCTTGTACAACTTCTTCCAATCTTGATTAGACATTCCTTTAGAATTTCCTTCATTTGCAACAACTTTTTGCTGATCCCTCTCTTCTAAGAGCTCCTCTATCTTCAACTTCCACAATTTGTACCCAAATCCTTGAACTTGTCTTGATCTCTAAATGAGAGGTAGAGGCCATGGTTTCAATCACTTACAAATCTACATAACCATTTATGTCCAAAGTTTCCTATATAGCTAAAAACCCACAACACTCCAAGAATGTCTTTGGTGTGGATGTTTTTTGGTAACTTTGATAATGTTCTTGTCTTCTCTTTTCCTAAGTGGTAGATCATAAAATGTCATAATATGCTATTGGTGACTTGGTTAAGAAGATCAAGAGAGTTATTGAACCTAAGGAGATTATTTTAGAAATGAAGAAGAAGGATAAAAGCTCTAATTTATGTTAATGTTCCAAGTTTTTGAGCTAGATTTGATGTTGAGTTTATAAATATGGTGTTTTTAATTTTGTTGTATTTGGTGGTTTATGATTTTTCTTGGATATGTCTTGGATATTATGAGATATTTTTGTGATCTTATTATTACTATGCTCATTGAGCCATATTTGTAAACTTTTTCAATATAAAAAATATTTTGTAATAGAATCACCTTCCTTCATTGTTCAAGAATACAAATATCTTTTGAGATAAAATTTATTTGTCAGTCATTGTTTTGATAAATATCACCTATCCTCTTGCACAATGTAAATGCGGTAGTCTCTTTTGAGACATTCAAGAGGGGAAAATCTACAAGACCCAACCAAATGGTTCCTCATGCCTTCTTGTCCAACTTCTTCCAATCTTCATTAGACATTCGTTTAGAATTTCCTTCATTTGCAACAACTTTTTGTTGATCCCTCTCTTCCAAGAGATCCTCTATCTTCAACTTCCACAATTTGTACCCAAATCCTTGAACTTGTCTTGATCTCTAAATGAGAGGTAGAGGCCATGGTTCCAATCACTTACAAATCTACATAACCATTTATGTCCAAAGCTTCCTATATAGCTAAAAACCCACAACACTTCAAGAAAGGCATTCCCTTCTCAACAAAACTAAAGATTTGATACCAAATGTTGAAAATTAGGGTAAACTATGACATACAAAAGTTTGTTCACTTAATATGCAAATATAAAATATTTGATTATAACATCATTTAATTTATCATAAATTAGATGTGTGGAAATTTAAATCAGCAAATCATAAGATTAAAACACATGAGACCAGATGTACAAGGAGAAACCCTTTTGAGAAAAACTCCACCACCAAAGAGAGGACTGATAATCCAAACAATGAGTTACATCAATACAAAAACTTTCTTTGTAGTCTATCAGCATTCTGATAGTACCTGCATACCTATAGAATAACCCATAATACCTCAATCCAATGCATACAGTTTATAGAAAAGAATTGAAAATATCACAATTAGATTCTTGAAACCAAAACCACCATACCCAATGCCCCTGAGAGAGGAAGAGTTTATTTGGAAAATAAAATTAAACGGTGCTGTTGTCTTCACAGTGCGTGGAAGAGTTAACTTTATTGCAGACAAATTTGGGATTGCATTGGCAAACCAATTCCCTTTTTCTTAATATTTAGCAGTATCAAATTCTTTCATTGGTT
Organism: Cunninghamia lanceolata; assembly: GCA_027924645.1. Taxonomy (NCBI): domain Eukaryota; kingdom Viridiplantae; phylum Streptophyta; class Pinopsida; order Cupressales; family Cupressaceae; genus Cunninghamia; species Cunninghamia lanceolata. Next base: position 7,589,801 of record BSBN01000262.1, on the reverse strand, counting down.
TTATTCGAGGGCAGTGTGGAGAGAATTACATCACGTAAAATCTCAAGACTAAAACTCTCTGACGTTGGCTGTTTAAGAGTCAAGCTAGGAATTGAATTCTATCTCATAGGTTCAGTTTTCTTCTCTTTATACAACGCTCATCTCTATTTATTCTGGGGATCAGTAAAACTGTCCAACTTAAAATATAAGTCTTTTATATCATGCGGGGATAGCTCAGTTGGTAATATTACACTAGATTAATATCTAGTATTCACTAGATTAGCACTTGAACATCATCCATGATAAGATGGACAAGTATATTGATTGTTAAGTCACTAGGGAGTCTATAAAAGTTGGTTGTTACAACATTATCATTTTCTCTGTAGAGTTAGATCATGTGGACAACATGAGTGAAATAATTTATCTAAATCCCAAGAGGTATATGTAGGAAAAAATTCTATATTATTGGAAAGTAAATGTGTAATATGTAGAAACAATATTAATAAATTGCATATAATAAATAATTGTCAAATAAATGCACATAGAAAAGGTAGAAGAATTGATTCATAGAAAACTATAGTAATAGTGTCTTATGTGCATGTACTACTCTCAAGGGAACAATATGATTTTCTATCTTGGACACTATCACATGTCCATGCTATGATATCTTATGATGACTATCATTGACGATATATGTACACACATAAAATTGCAAATCTATGAAGGCTAAAGGACCATTGTAGAAGTTGAAATGGTTTCTCTTCTACATGTAACTCTTTACCTTACATGGGTTAGGTTGAATGATGTTAGAATCTGATGATGAAACCTTCTACTCAAACATAGGCTTTATTGCTTTGACAATGAAGGCAATTATACTCAAGATTAACACTTGGTGATACAACAAGTTATGAGTAGACCTTAGTCTAGTTTGGTTTATAAGAGTCTAGAGTCCTAACAAATCCAATGATCAAGACCTCATAAGTTTTTTTGTGTGCTTGGATGGAACCACATATGATCTATCCACATTTCCTTATGTTGCTAGAAACATCTGTGACATCTCATAAAGATGGATTAATGGTCATAGGAATATGGGAGACCTCTACAAAGTGTTAGGAATACCACAAACCATAAATCATGGTTCAAACTTACCACAAACCTCATAAATGGGCCTAGTTGTATAGCAGAGTTATATGTGGAGAATCCAACTAGATTGATAGTTCTTTTCTGAAGGCCCATCCATTTATTAAACATGTGTAATGTATATGCAATGTGACCAACACTGCACTATCAACATTACAAAAATTGAGAGTGCAATTAATAACTTGAGAATTAACTTCAAAGTTATAATAGAGAATACCTCAAGCTAATTTTCTCTACCTTGCTAAGAGTGTATAAAGGGATATGAAGTGTTGGGTAAGTGCATGGAAATGGGGGACAAAAATGAGGTCAAAAGTGGCCACTTTTTTTTCTTGAAATCAACTAAACTTGAACTTGGATGAGTAATTTGAGATGTATGCACTCAAAAGAACAAGAATTGTTGTACTCCAAATCTAATTTCTAAACTACTAACACTTTAAAAAAATGGTTAAGATTAAGAGGATGAAATGTTGTGCATACACAAAAGTGTTCATGTTTTTCTCACTAAAACATAAAATAGTGTCTGGAGTGTGCCCCCCTATTTTTTGTTGCATTCAAAGTTTATAAAAAACATTTGGTAGAAATATAGTTAAGAGTGAGTACTACAAGTTGTGTAATTTTTAAATTTTTTTATTGAATTTTTTTTTGTAATTTTTCAAAGTGGATGCGTCCATATATTGCATTTTTGAGTGTGTGTCACATAACTTGCATAGAACTAATAAAAAATATAGTTTTTTTGAATACATAAAGAATGAACCATAAAACAATCCTATATAATTTTTTAAAATTTTGATAAATAGATCAAGAGTTACTAAGAAAATTAATACACATGTGATTGAGGAATATGAAGATGTTGTTCAAAGAAAATAAAAATAAATACTTTAACTTATTCAAAATATTAAAAAAATTGTATGGTTAGAAAGATAAGAATTAGCTCATCATATTGGTGGTAGTTTTATTAAATTTTGTTATAAAACAAATAAATCTAATGAAGTTGAAGTTCCAAAATGTTATTGACTATGAAAAGCACATTTTTGGGAGGTATCATAGAGATCCAATCTTTAGGCTTGGTTGTCCAATCCTATTCCAAGACTAAAAAGGTGGGACCAAAATTTGAATATATATATATATATTACATGATCACATTATATAGTTAATGAAGTGAAATAAAACAAAGCAACAAATAAAGAGGGAGAGAGATAAGTAGACAGAGAGATAGAGAGTGGGAGAGGGACAAGGAGAGATAGAGAGATAGAGGGGGGAGAGAGATAAATACAGAGAGTTAGGGAGAGATAAAGAGAGGGAGAGATAGAGATAGAGATAGAAATATATAGAGAGAGAGAGTCGAAGTAGTATCCTTTTCTATCCATGATTCTTGAGGTTCAACTTTCAACTTTTAAATTATTCAATATTTAGTATTTACAATTCAAGGTTCATCGAAGGTTTATTTTTCAAGGTCATTAATCATTTTATAGTTAGGGTGTGGAACTCATTCATAATTTCATAGTGATTTAGGTCTTAATTGAAGTTATTACGATTATGTACATATCATCTTACATTCTTGTCAATTTTCATACAGGAACTCTTTGTTCATCAATCCACAATATCTTCTTCTTAGTCAATAGAATAGGCCTAATTAGTGGTATATTTTTGTTTATTAGTTCACTTTTTTATTTAGTAGTCTAAATTTTTTATTTTCCATTGAAATATTAAATGAAATTTGTGGTTTGACTTACGGTTTGACTTGTTGCACCCATCAAAAAATAATTGAGTATCATGTCAAATTTGCAACACCAATCAATAGTTATATTAGTCTTATGTACCAATTATAAACTAAGTGATAGTGTATCAAATGTTAGGAATTATCAATAAAATTAACTAGGGATGCTCATAAGTCAAATTATAAATTATCTAGGATAACAACATAGTCTTAAAGTATGTTTCCTTCTAAGTGTAATTTGAAGGATCATCTTAAGTATATTTCATGATCATGACACAATTCAATGACCCAAGGCTACAAGGATAACACATTTACAATTCAACTTAACATTACATTCAACATTGGCATATGTTATGGTTACAACAACAAAGCCAAGAATTATGCTATAGCGATATAATTTTATATCTTAAAGTGAATCCCCAACATTAGAGATTGTCACCTAGAAATATCGGTAAAAGGTTCATAGAAAACTATTTCTAATATGTAAGACAAAACATAAAACCATATTTCCAAAATACAAGTTTCTTTTTTTACCATATTCTCTAAACCTTAGAGATTCTAAGCTTAAAAACTCTTATAAGAAATCAAAGATCTCAACATAGTTATGCCACCACAATCCCTTCTTAAAAATCTCAATCAAAGCATAATGTGGTTAAACTTGTAGAATTCATACAAACCATTTTAAGACCTTTACCACCTTTAACTCATTCTAATAAATATTGAAAAAATATATTGACAATCTACATACCTAGTGATGAAGAACTTAACCAAAAGAAATAATCCCTTTGATGTCAAAAGAAACATAACTTCTATTAAATGGTGCCTAGAGTCATATTTTTTGTTCTTCACCTTATGGGACCAAACTAATGGTGCCAACATGTCTGAGTGGGTAGGTGAATTCTATAGAAAGTCTCATTTTATTCTCCAAGTGTCTCAATCCTTCTAGGCTGCATAGTTATGATAAAGTCTCTTAAAAGCCCTAAGAGAAAAAAGAGGCCAAATTTTGACAAAGGGATTCTCAAAATTTATGGCACCTACTAACATTTTATTTACTTTGGCAACTAGATGTCAAGTACCTCTACAATAATCTATCTAAGTTCTCATCAACTCAAAACCATTTGATCATACCAACAACAAATGCATTCTTATAAAATGCTTCAATGGTGTTAAGTGTAATGGTGCTAAGTCCCATATTTTTTGTTCTTCACTTTGTGGGACCAAATAGATGGTTCCAACACATTGGGGTGGGTAGGTGAATGCTAGAGGATGCCTTATTTCATTCCCATATGTCTTGATCTTTGTAGGCTATAGTTTTTGTTGCAAGTATGGGCCTAACTAGTATTTTCACTGATGTCAACATACCTTTGTTGCATTAATGATAAGGATTGGATGAGTTATTTGTTGAGGATACTGAGAAAATTAGTCTCAATCAGGAACAGTGAAGAATAGTGATGACAGCAAGGCAAAAGCTAAAGACAGGTTAAGGATCAGAGGATGCGGATTAAAGGGTTTGTAGATATGAATCTTAAGATGTCCCAGTAGAGATTTCAGAGGTCTGCATGAAGATATGAAGAAGTTGTGATCGCTCAAGTAGAAGCGGTTCCGGTAGATGGTCAGAGGTGACAGAGTGTTACAGAAAGGTCCGGTGGGATCTGGAAGTACATTGTCCTATTCTACAGATCAGAAGGAGTGTTGGGGAAGTCCTTATGATGTGTCATCTTAATTTATTCATGATTTGAAGGTCTGGAAGCATCTATTTCTTTGTGACAGTAATGGTAGACTGTGTTCTTGAGGCACCAGATGCAGGAGAGAGATTTCAGTAAGTGGAGCAAGTGCAGATGTTCCTGGTGATTTAGACAAGCTGGTGGTGGTCCTTGGATCATGTTTAGTTTGTGTTGATGGTCCACATTAGAGTTGGAGCTTGAAATTGAAGATATACTTCCGGATGAAGGTGTTCTTCCCTAGGCTGGCCGACCGGATGAGTTACTCATCCTGCAGATGTTCTTGTGGATGTTTGCCAACTTAGATGTTTGTTCCTAAGTTGATGTCATGTATAAATAAGGCATTGTGAAGTCATTTCAGTGTGTGACTTGTGGAGATGAGTGTGTGGTAGCGAGGAGAAGAGCGAAAGGCAGAGCAGAAGGTTTGGGCTTAAATGGAACTGAGTCAAGCATGGTGAAGATGCTAATTACCAATTCAAGTATGTGATACTTATTCTTTTGTAGACAGTGTGTCTCTTGTAGGTAGTGAGCCTCTTTTGAGCAGTGTGCTCAGGCAGTGAGCCCTAATTGGCATGTGCCATTTTATTCTTTCTATTCTTCTAATAGAGAATACAATCTTGGGTTAGTCACCCTGTGGATTTTCCCTTAACCAGGTTTTCCACATCAAAATCTTGGTGTCTCATATGTTGATGTGTTTTTGCTCTTGATTAAATGCATTAAGTTTCATATTTGATTCATTGTTATACTGCTAAGTGATTATAAGTGTTGAAAATGAAGAAAGTTTAAGACAACTGATTCACCCCCCTCTCAGTTGTCTGCCCTAAATCTAACAATTGGTATCAGAGCCAAGTTCCTCTGAAAGGAGCTTAACCGCTTGAGGAGATCCAGGATGTCATTCTATAAGAAGGATAGTCCAAAGTTTGATGGAACTAACTTTTCTCTTTGGAAAGGTTGCATGAATTGTCATTTACAATGTACAGGAATGGCATATTGGTCCATGGTTACAAAGCAGTATGTACCTCCATAGGGTGGTCTGATAACCGTAAATGAAATCACAGACGCTGAAAACAATCTGTGGACCAAAGAGGCTCTTCTAAGCACATTATCTAACTCAGAGCTCTCAAATGTTATTGATCTACCAACTGCCTTTGATATTTGGAATAAACTGGAACTTTTGTATGAAGGAGACCAGTATGTCAAATGCACAAGGTTACAAAGTCTAAAAGGGAAATTAGAAAAATTGAAGATGAGATATGATGAAAATATTACCTCTTTTATGCCAAGAGTGAATGAGCTGGTTTGTGGAATTAGAAATGCAGGTGGAACCCTGAGTGAAGATGAGATCATTGGTAAAGTTCTCAAATCCCTTCTTGCTTCTTATAAAATCAAGGCTTTTGCAATCGAAGAATTCAGAGCCTACACAACAGTCACAAGAGATCAATTGGTTGGTAAGTTGACTACTTTTGAAATGGCCAAGTTTGGAGATGATCCTCCAAAGACTGAATCTGCATTCAAAGCTAGTGCCTCTATAAAAGGAAAACAAAGGTTTGATCTGGGAGAAAACTCTTCAAGGAAATCATCATGGTATGAAAATGCAAGAAAAGACTTGGAAGAAGAAGAAGCTGAAACTGCTCATCTTGAAGCTCTTATTGCAAAAAGACTGCCAAGAGGATCTAGTAAGTATGAAGGAAAATTGCCCTTTAAGTGTTTCAACTGCAATAAGATTGGTCATTTTGCATCAAGGTGTCCGGAAAGAATATCTAGGCCAAACACTAATAGACCAAGATTCTAGAAGAATTTTTACTATGCTCATGAAGGAGATGATGAAGGAGTAACAGATGATGAATCAAAAAAATGAGACAAATCTGGAAGTGACTGGGTTTTCATTGCCATCAAGGAAGAAGATCCAATGCCCTCTGAATCTGTCAATCATAAAGTTGAAGAAAAAGCCCTAGCTTCCCAAGTAGAAGAGAAGGATGATTGGGTCATTGATAGTGGTTGCTCTCACCATATGACAGGTGACAAAAACAAGTTCATAGATTTGGAAAGGTATGAAGGAGGAGTGGGAAAGTTTGGTGATAACTCTGCAGGTAGAATCAGAGGTAGAGGAACTATTTCTTTTGATGGAAAGAACAAAACCAGTGATGTATTATATGTTGAAGGATTGAAGCACAATCTTCTCAGTGTTGGACAGTTGGTGGACAAAGGCTATGATCTCAGATTCAAGAATGGAAAGTGCAAAATTTTTGAAAGTTCTGGAATAGAGATTACATCCGGTACCCAAACAAAAGGTAACATCTTTCACTTAGCTAGTACTGGTAAAAGTTACTTATTTGTTCAAGTTGATCAGAGTTGGTTATGGCATAGAAGAATGTGTCATGTGAAATTTGATAATATCATCAAGATAAGCAATACTCAGGCTGTAAGAGATCTTCCAAGATTGGTAAAACCTACAAATAGTTTGTGCAAAGAATGTCAGTTGGGAAAATAAAGCAGAATCTCATTCAAAAGCAAGGAACAATCTTCTACCAGATTATTAGACTTGGTTCACACTGACTTATGTGGTCTAGCAAGAATCAGGAGTGTGCAAGGTGATAGATACTTCATGTTGTTAGTTGATGACTATTCCCAGATGATGTGGGTAACCTTTCTGAAAGAGAAATCAGAAGCTCTTGAGAAGTTCATAATATTCAAGGCTATGGTGGAAAATGAGACTGGATTGAAATTGAAATATCTGAGGTCTGATAGAGGTGGAGAATTCACATCCGGTGAGTTTATAGATTTCTGTGAGAAACATGGAATAAAGAGACAATTGTCTGCTCCTAGGACTCCTCAGCAGAATGAAGTAGTTGAGAGAAAGAACTGGACCATCCGGGAAGCATCTAGGACCATGATGATGGAAGTAAATGTCCCCTAGATCTATTGGAGAGAAGCTGTCAGCACTGCAGTCTATACTCTCAATCGAGTTCAAATCAGAAACTATACCGGTAAGACTCCTTATGAACTTTGGTTTGGTATTAAACCTACTGTAAGATATTTTCAGAGTGTTTGGTAGCAAATGTTACATCAAGAGAGATGAAGATCTAGGAAATTTTGATGCTAGAAGTGATGAAGGAATATTTTTGGGTTATTCTACTCAAAGCAAAGCATACCGGTGTTATAATAAGAGATTGAGAAAGATTATAGAAAGTGCAAATGTGAAGGTTGACGAAGGAATTGAAAAACCCTCAAGGTATTATGAGTATGAAGAAGATGATCAGAATGATGGTCTAATTCAAGGTGGTCAAGACTCTTCTGAAAAACATACTAAAATTGATCCGGTGAGTCAGGAAGAAGAGATAAGATTCAATGAGCCTAATCAAGAGTCAAAAGTGCAAGAAACTCCCAAAGTTCTGAGGTATGTGAGACTAAACCATTCTGAAGATCAAATTATAGGTGACAAAAGCAAAGGTGTACAAACAAGAAGAAGAATTGCTCAAGATTCAGATGAGTATTGTCTAATTTCAAAGATTAAACCTAAGACAATAAATGAAGCCTGCAATGATGAAAACTGGACTAAGGCAATGAAGGAAGGACTGATGAAAATTGAGAAGAATCACACTTGGGATCTTGTTCCCAGACCTAGAAACAAGAATGTGATTGGAACCAAATGGGTCTTCTAGAACAAATTGAATGAAGCCGGTGAAGTGATCAGAAATAAGGCCAGATTAGTTTGCAAAGGCTACTCTCAAATAGAAGGAATTGATTTTGAAGAAACTTTTGCTTCGGTGGTAAGAATTGAAGCAGTCAGATTATTTCTTGCATTTACTGCCTTTAAGGATTTCAAAGTGTATCAGATGGATGTCAAGTCTGCCTTCCTGAATGGTGATTTGGAAGAAGAAGTTTGCATTGAGTAACCAGATGGATTTCAATTGTCTGACAATGGTGATATGGTCTCCAAGTTGAAAAAGGCACTGTATGGACTGAAGCAAGCCCCAAGAGCCTGGTATGAAAGATTGGATAAACATCTCTTGAAGATTGGTTTCAACAAAGGTACTGCTGACAGTAATCTATATTTCAAAATTGATCATGAAAACATCTTAGGTGTTGAAGTGTTCGTTGATGATATCATTTTTGGAGGAAAAAATAGTTTTTGTAAAACATTTGCAAACCAAATGAAAAGTGAGTTTGAGATGTCCATGCTTGGTGAAATGAATTTCTTCTTGGGTCTGCAAATCACTCAAACAAAGAAAGGTACCTTCATTTCTCAGACCAAATATGCAAAAGAATTGTTGAAGAAGTTTGGGATGGAAGATTCAAAGCCAATGAACACTCACATGGCAACCATATATAAGCTAAGCAAAAATGATGACTCTCCTAAGGCTAATCAGACAAAGTATAGATCAATGATTGGAGGATTGTTATATCTCACTCAGACTAAACCAGACATTATGTAGGCTGTTGGTCTTGTTGCAAGATTCCAGGCTGATCCTAGAAAATCTCATGTCATGGCAATTAAAAGGATTTTTAGATATCTAAAAGGGATAGTTGAGTATGGCCTATGGTATCCTAGAGATCATGATTTCTCTCTTCATGCATTTACAGATGCAAATTGGGCAGGAGATGTGGATGACCGGAAGAGCACCAGTGGTGGAGTATTCTTTTTGGGGAAGAGATTGGTTTCTTGGCTAAGCAAGAAACAAGAGGCAATATCTCTATCTACAACTAAAGTAGAATATATTGCAGCAACAAGTGGCTGCACTCAAGTGTTGTGGATGAAGCAGATGTTAAGAGATCAAAGTGGAATATGAGGAGCCTATCACAATTTCCTATGATAATTCAAGTGCAATAAACATATCTAAGAATCCAGTGTTGCCCTCAAAGACTAAACATATATCCATCAAGTTTCACTTCCTGAGAGAACAAGTGAACAAAAATGAAGTCAGATTGGAGTTTGTGCCATCTAAGGATCAGATTGCAGACATCTTTACAAAACCTCTACCCAAGGACTCTTTTGAGTATCTAAGGGAAAAGTTAGGGGTTATTGCCCCGCCGGTGTTGAACTAAGGTGCACTAAGGTGCATTAGTCCAATGCATTTCACAATCACATCTTGTGGTCCGAACTGATGATGGGGAGCTGCTACTCAGGGGGAGTAGCAGATATGATTCTAAAGTGGTAGAGTTGCAAGTATGAGCCCTTTGCCATTGATGTCAAAGGGGGAGAGAAGACATGTGAAAAACAAGTGGTTACTGATCAAAGGGGGAGTAGTAATGGGAAAGAAGATATGTGAATGGTGGTTGCTGATAGGGGGAGTCGTGACAGTAAAGAAAAGTTCTTGTCTTGATGGTAAAATAAGTTTTTCACATCATATGTTGCCATCAATGACAAAGGGGGAGATTGTTGCAAGTATGGGCCTAACTGGTATTGTCATTGATGTCAACATACCTCTGTTGCATTAATGATAAGGATTGGATGAGTTATTTGTTGAGGATACTAAGAAAATTAGTCTCAATCAAGAACAGTGAAGAACAGTGATGACAACAAGGTAAAAGCTCAAGACAAGTTAAGGATCAGAGGATGTGGATTAAAGGGTTTGTAGATATGAGTCTTAAGATGTCCCATAGAGATTTCAGAGGTCTGCATTAAGATATGAAGAAGTTGTGATCGCTCACGTAGAAGCGGTTCCGGTAGATGTTCAGAGGTGACAGAGTGTTACAGAAAGGTCCGGTGGGATCCAAAAGTACATTGTCCTATTCTACGGATCAGAAGGAGTGTTGGAGAAGTCCTTATGATGTGTCATCTTGATTTATTCATGATTTAAAGGTCTGGAAGCATCTATTCCTTTGTGACAGTAATGGCAGACTGTGTTCTTGAGGCACCAAATGCAAGAGAGAGAGATTTTAGTAAGTGGAGGAAGTGTGGATGTTCCTGGTGATTCAGGCAAGCTGGTGGAGGTCCTTGGATCATGTTTAGTTTGTGTTGATGGTCCGCATTAGAGTTGGAGCCCAAAATTAAAGATATACTTCCAGATGAATGTGTTCTTCCCTAGGCTGGCTGACCGGATGAGTTACTCATCCTGCGGATGTTCTTGTGGGTGTTTTCTGACTTAGATGTTTGTTCCTAAGTTGATGTCATGTATAAATAAGGGATTGTGAAGTCATTTTAGTGTGTGACTTGTGGAGATGAGTGTGTGGTAGCGAGGAGAAGAGCGAAAGGTAGAGCAGTAGGTTTGGGCTTAAATGGAACTGACTCAAGCATGGTGAAGATGCTAATTACCAGTTCAAGTATGTGATACTTATTCTTTTGTAGACAGTGTGTCTCTTGTAGGCAGTGAGCCTCTTGTGAGCAGTGTGCTCAAGTAGTGAGCCCTAATTGGCATGTGCCATTTTATTCTTTCTATTCTTCTAACAGAGAATACAATCTTGGGTTAGTCACCCCGTGGTTTTTCCCTTAACCGGGTTTTCCACATCAAAATCTTGGTGTCTCATGTGTTGATGTGTTTTTGCTCTTGATTAAATGCATTAAGTTTCATATTTGATTCATTGTTATACTGCTAAGTGAATATAAGTGTTGAAAATGAAGAAAGTTTAAGACAACTAATTTACCCCCCCTCTCAGTTGTCTGCCCTAATTCTAACAGTTTTGGCAAAGTCTTTTAGAAGACCTAAGAGTAAATATATGTCAAGCTTTGATGAAGTAGTTCTCAAAATCTATCGTACATAGGAATGTTCCATTTAGACCTACAGTTGGATGTTAGGTCCCACTACAATAATGTATTTTAGTTTTCATCAACTCAAAGTTGTTTGACCATTCCCATAATGAATGCATTCTTGCAAAATGCCTCATTTGTGTTTAGTGTAATGTTCCCTAGTGTCATATTTTTCATTCTTCACCTCATGGGACTGAACTAACAATGCTAACATGTTGAGATGGGTAGGTGAATGATAGAGGAGGCCTCACTTTATTTTTGAGGGCTCTCAATCCTTCCAGGCTACATGGTTCCAACAAAGTCTCTTAAGTGACCTAAGAGCAAGAAAATGCTAAACTTAGATGGAGCAATTCTTAGAATCTGTGGCACCTAGGAATATTTCACTTGTCCACTTATAGCTAGATGTTAGGTCCCTCCATAATAATATCTCCTAGTTTTCATCAACTCAAAACTATTTGATTATGCAAACAACAAATGCATTTTTACAAAATGCCTCATTTGCATTTAGTGTAATGTTGCCTAGCGTCATTTTTCATTCTTCACCTCATGGGACTGAACTAATACTACCAACACATTAGGATGGGTGGGCATATAGAATAGGAGGACTTATTTTATTCCCCAAGTATCTCTATCCTTCAAGGTTACATGGTTCTAGCAAAGTCTCTTAGGAGATCTAAGAGCAAAAAAAACCAAACTTTGATGGGGTGGTTCTCAAAAGTTGTGGGACCTAGGAATGTTTCGTTTGGACTTATAATTGGATTTCATGTCTCTCTATAATAACCTCTATCATATTTTATCAAATCAAAGACGTTTGACGATTCCAACAATGAATACATTCTTGCAAAATGTCTCATTTGCATATAGTGTAATATTGCCTAGTGTCATATTTTTCATTCTTAACCTTGGGACACTGAACCAATGGTGCCAACACATTAAGATGGGAAGGTGAACACTAGTGGAGGTGTCTTTTTAGTGGCCAAGAATCCTAATCCTTCTAGGCTACATTAGACCAAGAGAGTCTCTTGAGAGCCCCAAGGTGAAAAGAGTGCCAAACTTTGTCCTCATTGTTCTTTCAAACCATGGAACCTAGGAATCTCTCATTTGCACATATAGGTGGATGTTAGGTCCACCTATAAATATCTACCTTAGCTTTTGCTAGCTCAAATTTGTTTACCCATAGTGGAAATGAACACAATGTTGCAAAATGTTTCAGTTTCCTTCAATGAAAGGGTGGTAGGAGTAAAATTTTACATTCTGTACCTCTTGCTACAAGATTAATCAGAAAATAGTTTTTTTAATACAATAGTTACTTGTTATGGTAAGTACTAATAAAAATACCACATGGTAAACATTGGGAACATCATCAAATCTCCATGTCATTATCGAGACCTATGTGCACACATCCAATATGACTTATTAAATGTCAAAATGAATGTGACTATTATGGAGTAAAAAGTGGACACATGCCTTTTTACCTCCTAGTTTAGCTCCTAGGTCCCTGTGTTAACACTCTACATGCAAAATATTCATCTCGATGAGAAATCCCCCGAAACCCATGTCAAATGGGAACTAGGGGCCCATTTAATGCTTAAGTCTAGACCAAAAAGGTACCTAGGGACTTAGGCGCCCACACCCAAGTCCTCCCTAGTTGGTCGGGGTAAAATTTAAATCATGTCAGCATAGGACCTTTAAATGGGTCTCTCCTTGTCAGCTTTTTCAATTAATTTGCAAATGTTTAACAGGAAATCATATATAAGTAAGTGTTTGAATTTATTTTGTGAAAATTTGATGGTAGTAAGGTTATGATGTTGAGCAAAGGAGAATTCAAGGCCTTCATTACGTTATTGTTGTAGATTTGTGTTTGTGTTGTACATGCTTTTTACAGATTGGAATCATCATCAACATCCTTATGAGTTGAAGAATCTTCATCCTCCTAAGGACTTCACCACCAAGGTGATATCATCATTGTTTGAATAATTTCATCATCATTTGGATTATCTTTAGCCTCTGTCCTACAAGGACACACTCTCTCTCTAATAACGGTGTTGGGAAACCTTGAATGCTAGCCTAGGATTCAATTGAGGTAAATCCCTAAACACCCCAACCCCCCAAACCCCTTTTCTTCCTGTGTGTAGGTTACAAGTGTGCGGATTGATGAAGTGAAGGTACAAGGATGTTGTTCAAGGGATAAAGTTTCAAGAACTAAAAATAGGTTACATAAATTCCTCTGCAAAAGACTCGGACACCTATCCCAACATCCTCCTATTAAATTAGACACTGGATATAGCATTAGGGCATCATTTACAACAATTCTTCAATTCTAAGTTTCTGGAGATCGAGACTTTTGGGACTCAGGCTCCTACCCTAGAGTCTTCTGACATTTCAGATTTTATGGAATAGGTTACGCCATCTCATTGATCATTTTGGTACTTTTAGATCCTGACTTTCCATTGTTGTTTGTCTGTTATAAGCTAATTATCTCATATCTAGGGTTTTACTCATTCTTAACCTAGGGTTTGATAAAAAGCTTGGTTAAATCATATCTTTCCTTAACAAATAGGAGCACAAAATTAGTAGCTAAGTCCTCTTCTATCTTGTAGTGACTTAGCTTAGTTTTGTCCTTGAATGTTGTAGTGAACGAGGGTTTGATCTAGTGTACTTACATGCTTGCATTCAACCCCTCCTTTTCCCTATTAAATATTTTGGTGAACCTGTAGCATTGAGAATTTGCATATTGCTGAGTGTTGAAATTAGATATTGCATTAATTCATATCACATTTATCATTCTTCATTGAAAAATCATGCATACATTTGAAAAAAGTGAAAAAAAAAGCATTCTAGGCTTGCATAAAGGCATAACTTTGCATTATTTTCAATGCATATCATTGGAAGCATTTGATTTTCTAATTTTTACATTAGATATGATCCCTATTATATAAATTAATCATTTCATGATATCACATGTTGCATTTGAATATCTCATTTTCTAGGGTTTTGTTGAAAACTTGCATTTTTTCATATAACCTAGTTATTTGCAAAGCTAGGGTTTGTAGTCAAAATTTTATTTCAGATTTTATTGCTCCAATAAACACTCATTCAAATCTAATTTTGATTTGTAGTGTTGCATCAATTGGCATTTGATAGGTTGTCATTGAGACCTAACACTTTAGTTGAAAATGTATCAGGTTTGTCGACTGGGTTTTGTCCAAGGTTGTCTGCAATAGGAGGTAAGTTTAGACATCTCAAATTAGAAATGATTTCTTTTTAAGTTTTTAGGAAATCTATTCAATATAAGCCTAAACTACAAAGCATATCATCTTAAACTATAAAGCATATAAACTTAAACTACAAAGCATATCAACTTAAACTATGAATTGAAAGAAACATTCTAATCTAAGAAATTAGGAAATACTTCAAATCTAAATTCACACTATCAACTTCTATTGAACTCCTAAACTAGACAGAAGCTCTAGAATTTCTCTTTATAGAAAGCAAATCCAGAACTCTAAAAATTACAAGACAACACACAAAACCTTGAAAATTACAACTGTAGATTACACTTTGCTAAAAATAACTAAACACAATACCCTGCAAGTTAACATTAACATCCTTCTACCATAACATCATGAAATAGAGGATTATAACTATTTAGAATAGGACAATATAGAAATAGAACATAAATAATAATGAACACATTCATAGAACATCAAAGTACTTATCTGTTTCTATTTCCTTCAAGTGGCCAACTCTCTAGAAGTCTTCTATTGACTCAAATCACATTCACCATTAACATATTAAAATTCTAGTTTGCATACACATTACTTAGTAAATCTATTTTGATATAGAGAAATTTTAATTCAATTCATTCATAGCATAATAGTTTGAAAAACAAAGATAGTCTATATCACTTCCAAAATCCTAGATACTAGGGGCAGCTCATCAATGCCACCAAAAAAGTCAAAAAAAGATAACGAAAACTAATTGAACAAGATGTCTTTTTAATGAAATACAATAGAGCCTCCGGCTGGAGCTTTAAATGTCTTAAAATAACCAAAAGATGAATAACTGCTAAGTGTTCAAATGGTAGTAAATGACTGATGTTGTCAATCCTGAGTCCCCTAAAATTTTGGTGCCCTAGACTTTTAGCACTGTTAGCTATAGTCCACATTTATGTCTATTCTTCCCACTTCATTATATTCAAGAACCTATAGAAGACACACAGATCTTTTCACAAAATTATGTCAACATTAGTGATAAAATATAGTCAATTCAAGAACGAAGATTTGTACAAAACTCTTTCAAAATAGATAACTATTGCCCCTAAGAATAATAAATTGGCATAGGCTTGGGTTAGTGAATTGCATAAAAATGGGTAATTAGGCTGATACTAAGATGAGGTTATTTGTACCTCTTCATCCCTCCCTCTCTTAAGAGTGAGCAAGTCCTCCTACTCTTTGCTGTGATTGCTCTTTCTATTTTTCTACTTCCCTTTTCTTGTTTATCCCTTCAAATAGTTCACTGAGGTCATATGTGTCACCTGATTCTGGATCCTGATGATTAGGGTATTTGAGAAACCATTTATGAAATTTTGCCCTTATCATCCAATTCTAAAAATCTCTTGGAGATCGCTTTGAAGTGACTAATACTGTAGGTGCTGATTGTATGAGCAAAGGCGGTATGTATCTCATGCCAATCCATTTAGTTTTGAGCTGATGTAATACCTCTGCTAGTTCCTCTACTCTCCTATAAGACCATCTTAAGTTAGTAGGGGAGATCATCTCTCTTCTCTTCAAGTACATTAGACAAGGAGTGTATCTATCCTCACATGCATTCAATGCCCTACCCATTAATTTGGGTCCATTTATCTTGAAGTTCTCAAAAAAATCCTAAGACTATCATTATACTTTTCTTTCATGGCTTCATATTTCTTTGTCAATCTATACTGTCTCTTGAATGCATATGGCTTATGATAGGGGTTCCTCATAAGAAGGCCAACTATTTTCTCTGCCTACAGATACTCTTTAGTTCTCCCCTACCAATTGATATGATTTTGCAGGTTATATAGAAAGGCCCTAAGCTGAACTTCTCCCACAAACAGATCGATGAAAAAATCATTATGTTTCTCTAAAAGCAAATTGGGTGTGTGCAAGAAGTTGAGTCCACTTTTTGGCCAAAAGGTGGAAATATTTTCCCTGATTTTCAGAATTTGTCACATTTGACCTAAAAATTTGAAGCACTTAAAGATTGAATCTTTAAAAAAGTTAGTAATATGAAATGTAGTACTTGGAGTCTAGTTTTGAAATATGTAATTTATTTTAATACCCAAATGATACAAATTGATTTTCAATAGGCATGTCTAAAAACCATTGTTTAAAAGTCACTTTTTTTAACCATACCATGCACGTGTACATCAACCATATTATGACTTAAATAATTGTATTTTTCTTAATCTTTTTGTGAAAAGATTTCTAACACACTGAAGATTTTTTACTATATTTTTTGTAATTTTTTTTTGAATATATATTTTTTAATTAATTTTTTATTGGTCGTAATTATTGTTTTGAAAATCCCTCATGTACATTACACATAAGATGACCTAAAGTTATCATTTTTTGATTTTTTTCAAATTGAAAAGAATTTTCTAAAGATTGTTAACGTATAATTTTTTTTTTTAAAAATATTTTAATAAAAAGTTATTAAAATAATAAGAAAACCTAATATTTCAAGTTTATGGACCAGTTTCATAAAAAAATATTTGAAAAATAGAAAAAATAATCAAATTGTAAGAAAATACATATTTAGAATCTACATAATCTCATCTATAATGGGTTTTAATTTCATCAATTTTTTTTGTAAAAAATGTTTTTAGACATATGTCCAAAGTTACTCTTTTCTAGTGACACTGACATGACCTTTAAGTTGTATGTCAAAATAGGTCTAAAGCCAAGGGTTAGGTTCCTAAGCCTTTTCCTAGCCTAAAACCCATAGAAGAAACCACACCTAGATTTCAAATTTCAAGAAATAGTATCCCGCTTTAGAAATGGGATCTCATTTCCTAAACGAGATCCTGTTTTCTTTTTTTATTAATTCCAATGATGTAAAATAAAATGGGATCCCATTTAGGATATGGGATCTTGTAGCAAACGAGATCCTGTTTTAGGTTTTGATCATTTTTTTAAATTTACTGATAAAAAAGTACTATCAAGATTGTAACTTTCATCTTACACAACTCTGTATGGCCAACAATGACTTTTTCTGGAATTTTTTTATCAAATCTTATCTTCTACATGCTCTTGAACTTGCAGTTTCATTTAAATTTTGGAAGGAGGATACAATGGGACAATTTTGAAGTGGAATTGTGTTCATTTTCTACTCATTTGATGGAGCAATAAAAAAGAGACTTCTACTATTGACATTCATTTGTACTTTAGAATTTTGTAATCATGGGATCACATCATTGTCAAAAGAGGAAAGATAGGCAGGTATTGACCCCTAAAGAAATTCAAGTAAATAGAGAGGAGGCAAAATGACAAAGAGATAGAAGAATGAGGACTCGAGCAATGAATAATGTTGAAGCATCTGATTCCATGACTATTGAAGATAAGAACATTGAAGAGAGCATGGATGTAGATGATGCAAATTTGTAAGAGGTGAATGTGGAAAATAATTCAATTATAGAAACTAATCATGGTATGTCTTCAAATCCACCTTTCAATGATATGGAGAATGTGACAATAGGCATGAATCCAGGTATGTCTTTAAATCCACCTTTGAATGATATGGAAAATGTGATTATAGATGATATTCATATTGATCATTTAAAAGAAGCTGGATATAACAATGTTGAAATTGATTTAATTCATAGACAAGTTGTAGAAGAAAATATTGAAAATGAGATCCCTTGTGTTGGTTAAAATGAAAATCCTTTTGTTGTTGAAAATGAAAATCCTTGTGTTCAAGGTGAAAATGAAAATCCTTTTGTTGTTGAAAATTAAAATCCTTGTGTTGTTGAAAACAAAAAATATTTAAAAAAAAATTAAAACTACTATTTTAGATAATCTTCTTGGTAAGATTTCCTGGAGACAAATAAGAACATATGCCAATAGATTATACAAACAATTTTTTTTATCGAAAAAGACTATCATTCAATGTCAACTCATGATGTAATTGATGAGAATGTGGAAAATAAGAAAAGTAATGAAAAAGTTATGCATTTTGTGAAACCAAAAATAAAAGATGAATCACTTAAACATGCTATATGTATTGTTTCTAGTGCCATTGAGTCTATTGGAAAGAAGAGTTGATCTAAAGATAAGAAAAATGCGGCACGATGAGCTATAAGAACTTCTATAGTTAATAAAACAATTTTAGATAAAAGAATGTTAATCAACATTAGTGGAATTCTAAACATACATCCTAAAACATTGGTAAGAGCAGGAAAGAGAAGAGAAAGTATAGAAAACAATCCAATAAACCAATGTTAGAGTTTTAGTGGTCGACTCCCAAGGTCTGACATGAAATTAAATATTGAAATCAAATCTTTGGTTGAAAAATATTGGCATGATAATACTAGGGTATCATCTAATGCTAGAGATGTTTTGAAATTAAGAGTGGGGTCCAAAATGCGTGATCCTCATCCAAAACACCTATTAGACCCAACTCAAACCGAATATAATAGAAAATTTTTAGATGATTCAATGTTACCTGGAAATATTAGCATAAGTCAAAGATCATTTGAAAAATGTAAACTCTGGTATGTCAAAATTAATAAGCAACGAGTCTCTTGTTGTTGTAAAATGCGTGTGCAATTTCGTTATTATTATGAAGTTTTATATATATATGTTGTACTTTACATACTAACAAGTTTATGTAGGAATGTGGTATTAATATGCCATCTGAAATAATCAATGAGTTTATAATAGGTTTGTTTTGTGAAATATCTAATGGGCATTTACTTTATTTAAGTTCATGTATTTCTTGATAGTGCACTAGTTGTGGCTATCTTTCATTCTTAGGAGTTTGTATGCATGAAAGTGTTGAAAATAATTTTGGACAACAATTAGTGGATGTTAAAAGATTTAAGAATGTTGAGTAATTTTTAAAGGATGGAAAATTTGGAAAGCATTGTGATTTAATCACAAAAAAAGTTAGTATACATGCATTCATATAAGAATTTAAGAGTAAGATTGTACCAAAATATGTCAAACACTCTCAACATGCTCGAAGGCTTAATGGACAATTTTGCATATGGAGAAACACATTTCCAGTTGGAACTATACTATGAGTGGTTGATTTTACAGAAAACTATACTCTTGTCCACAAGAGGAAATCCAATCACAATATTACAATTTAGTGTAGGTGGATATGTTTGTTCATATTGTATATGAGCATGTAGATGATAGTATAGAGGATGATAAATTTGTTTTGAGGGAATATCATTTCTATTTGAGTGACAATTTGTTACACTCGTTAGAGTTTGTTCAATATTATTTCAATATATTTTATACAAATTTAAGAAAAAGATGAATCCAGATGACAAAACATCTCATATGGTCAAATAATTGTACGGGACAGTTCAAGAATGCTCGAATGTTTTATTGGTTAAGTAGGGTTCACAAGGAAAACAATGTCCAACATATGTGGAGTTTTTTTTAAGCTGGACATGGTAAAGGAGAACATGATGGAGTTGGTGCATGTGTTAAAATAATTCTTGCTAGAGAGCAATTGAAATTTGAGGATGCAGTAAAATTTAAAGATGCACATGTGATTGTGGATTGGTGCAATACAAAATTATATAGAGGATCAAGTGAGTACTATACAGTTCGATGATTCTTTTGGTTGGTTGAAGGAGAGAAAATTCTACCTAGACTTGATTGTGAGACAATCAGTTGATCTAGTAAATGGCATTCATTTAAGAGTTCGAATGCAAGCACATGGACTATATGGACAAGAGAGCTTGCATATTTTCATTAGTTTTGTATTTTAAGAGATTAGGAAGAATGTGAGAATATAGAATGGGTTGAAGAGTGGAAGCAAAAATCATTAACACCTACACAAACACATGATCAATATGAAACAACAATTGAAGACAATGATCAAGTGTATGCATCACGTGACTATGACTGTGTTTTAGACCTTGTACAAGAAGGTAATTTAATTTAATTTATTTTATTTTATTTCACTTTATTACTATTTTTTAATATATTTAATTATATATGGATGCATGTATGTAGAAATTGGTCAAATAATATGTCACACAAGTTATTGAATTAAATTTTGTTTGTAGGACATGTGTATGCTGTTGTTTCACCTGAGGAGAATGAAGAGGAAACAAAATATTGGTTGGCTTGATATGTGGAGACTAAACATAAGTTAATAGAACCTCAAGAATATGATGATGACTTTGATTATCCTACAAGTTTTATGGTGGTTTTTGGCACTTGGCTATGAAAATACCTAACAAGGAAGAATGGTTTACCTGCATTCGAAGATTATGAAACACATAAGAAGATTATACACTACTTGCATTTGGTGGTGGCAGAAAATATAAAACTAGTGAGGTATCATGGAAGACATGCTAATAAAGAGCTATGGATAATTTCTATGGAAGAGCATGAGACAATCATAGATGCACTGCAAAAAAGAGAGGATGCAAGTGGTACAATGGAATAAATTTTTAGGTATGTATATAGTTGTATGTATTTATTCGATAGTTATTATAGTTGTATTAAGTCATCCCCTTATCTCCCCTTAAGCCATCCTCTTACCTACCCTTAATAAATTTCCTATAAATATAGAACTAAATTTCTCACATGACACGTAATTTTCTCCCCTTACACCCCCTCTCTTACATCCCCTTAAGCCATCCTCTTACATCCCCTTAAGTCATTGTCTTAGCTCCCTTTAATCCATCCTCTTACCTCCCCTGACATTCATTATTTTTGTATATTCTTTCATTCTCATTTGACCTTCTATAAATTATTCTCTTTATGTTAAAATTTGTTTCAACTCATGTATATATAGTTTATTTACTTACATTCATTATTTTGTAGGTGTACCCTACAAGTAGTTTTTTGCATGATTGTCACTACAAGTTTTCACCATACAAATTTGTTAGATCAAATTTGTAGTCTTCAACTTAAAGTGAACGCATTAGTTAATTGTATATATACTCATATCTTTCATATCAAATGTTATCTAGTTACATATTGCATCAATGTTTTGTGTTTTTGATATATTCTTTCATTCTCATTTCACCTTCTATATTATTCCTTTTATCTTAAAATTTGTATCGACTCATCTATTTTATGCTTATATACACAGTTAAAATTTATTTATTGTCATTTCGTATCCTTAAGCCATCATCACATTCATCACATACTTTGAGACAAAAGAGAGAGGATGCAGAATCAACCTACATGGAATACTTGTAAATATAGGTAAGTATATATAGTGGTTTTATGTCATCTTGTTGATTGTATCGATGAACATTTGTATGTTCTTTAATTCTCATTTCACCTTCTATATTATTTTCTTTAACTTAAAATTTGTATCGACTCATGTACATATAGTTAATTTACTTACATTCATTATTTTTATAAGTGTACCCTACAAGTAGATTTTTATATGATTGTCACTACAAGTTTTCACCATACAAATTTTTTAGATCAATTTTGTAGTCTTCAAATAAAAGTGAACGCATTAGGTAATTGTGTTGTAGACACCCTAAAATGTCCTAACCATTTTATCGTCACTTGACCTTAGCCATTTCACTAATTTATCCCCAATTAATTAATTAAATCCCTTAGTCACCTATATTGAATTAATTTAATTAATTCAATAATTTTCCCTTTCTAACGTTATCCCATATTAATTAAATAAATATAAAATGTTTATTTGATTAATATTCCCTTTCCAACTTAATCACCTTCTAATTAATTAAATAAATCACATTTATTTAATTAATCCCCCCATTCACATCTCTCACATAATTCAAATTAAAATTTTGAATTATTCCCGCACCTTTCATAACATTGCGGCACATGTCACATGTCTCATCTCCCACTTAATATGCCTTCACATGTCAAAATAATTCAAATAAAATATTTGAATTAGAATCCCTTTATTCTCCATCGAACACTTATCCACTTTCCTTTTGTCTCATGTGGGGTAGTACATCTTGCATTTAATACAAGTCACATGTGCAAGCTAATTCAAAAATAATATTTGAATTAGATTCCTTTTATTCTCCATCACACACTTGTCATATGACTACAATCCCTCTTTGAGTGGGAAACCCTAATCTAACCCTAATCGATCTTGACCATCCATATCTTTCAACATAACTCTCAATCACATCTGTCCATTCAAATTTGTCTTTTTCTATAAAGGTAGCCTCTCTTGAGCCATTTGCATCGAATCTTCTTCTAGTATCCTTACTCTACCAAAATTTCTCTACAATCTTCTATCTTCCATCTTTTCATTCATCATCTATCATCTCCATCTTCATGTTATGCTGCATAATCAAGCAACCAACATTCATCTCTTTGGGTAAAGCTAGAGTGCTTCAGGTGTGGCATTCTCAACCTTATCGACGGATTGTGGATCAATTTGAAGGTATTGCATTGTTTGTTTTAAATTTTTCTTGTGTTTTCCTTCATATTAGATCTCCATGATCTCATTTGGCATGCCTGGTGGGACTCCCAGGTCCTAATTCTACTAACTTTTGCTAGTTTTTGCATGAGTTTTCTATGAAAATCGTCTGTTACAGGTATCAGCACCATTTTCCACTGTATTAGCACCATTTTCCACTGTATTAGCACCATTTTCCTCTGTAGTGGTGCTATTTTCCTCTATAGTGGCTGCATTTTCCTTTGTAGTGGTGCCATTTCTCTCTGTATTGGCACTATTTTCGCAGAAACTTCAAACTAGCATAACTTCCTCATACGGTGGAAAAATTTTACAAACAAACACTCGTTGGAAAACTAAGAGGATAAAATTTGTAATAAAGTAGGTTCTATTAGGTGATTGTATCATTTTACCATATTTTTTATTAGTCAAAGTCAAACTAGCATTTAAACTTCAATTGAGCATATCTTGAGCATTTCTTATTGGATTTTGATGATTTTTTTTTAAAAAGTACATAGAATTTTGTATAGAATCTGTTTATACACTTCATTTTTCTCTATCAGTCCATTTTCATCAAACTTTTATTAGATTTCTCTTTTTTGCATAATGGATCCCTAGGCACTTTCACTTGCTTGTTTTTCGATTTGATGGCTTGTAGATGACCTTAAGGAGCTGGAGTAGCATTCACATCAACATCATATATAGCAATTTGGATAGTCAAACAATCAAGTGCACTCATTTTATTTATCATTTCATCATAATCTTGTTTGCAAACACACTTCAATTTGGGACATAAAACGAATCATTGTTTGCATACACATTTCGATTTGGGCTTCTAAAATGAACATTGCTTGATCACACATCATTAAGACTAGGCTTAAAACAAACCATTGCCTTCTATCACATTTGGATTTTAGATTTAAAAAGAACAAGTGCTTAAAGTGTCTTGCTCACATTTTGATCTCTAAGGGTTAATTTACAAGTGCGAGTGTGAATCAAGTGTGTGTGTGTATGCTCTCTCCTCACACCACAAGGTGATCTTGGAGATCAAAAACACCTCACTTGATTTGTTGTAATTTACCCTTTCCTAGGAGGCCTGCTAGGGGATTTCATCACCCCTAGGGACAACCTCAATCAAGGATGAATTGAAAGACACCCTCATTTGGAAGCTTGGAATCTTGTCACTCTTGGCTAAGCCCCAAAGAACTTTATACCTTTTGGAAGTTAAGGTGAAGGGCGGGTTACCCCTTTCTCCCCATTGTATGGCAGGATTGCACTTTCAAATTCCTAGTCAACCTCGTGTAAACATAACCCACAAACCTAATTGGCCATACCCTATTTCAAACTAGACATTAGGGCTTGATGATGTGTCTTCCATGTGTGCATGCTTAATCATCATCATATTCTTCAAATTCAAAATTCAAAATTGCTTGTGTCTTGTGTGAGTATCATGTTTGTACATGTGTGATCATTTGATTAAACATTGCCAAATCAAGCTAAACACCAAACACATATAAAGACAAGTCATTCAACTCATTCTTCCAACACATTCAAATCCAATCACATTCATCCTAATCACCCATTTTTTAGCCACTTCATTCCTAATCATATCCAAGTCATCATAATTCAAACCCTAATCATTCTAAACCATCTTCTTTCTAATCAACCCCTAATCATCCTAGTCATCATTCTAATCATTACCAGTCATCATTATCTCCATTCTTGTCAAATCAACCTCAATCCCAATCATCCCTAAGCACATCCTAGTCACATCTCCATCCTTCATCCCCATCCTATCGACACCATCCTAATCATTCCATATCAAACCATAAACTCATCCTAGTCATCATCTTGGTCATTACACATCATCCAATCATCCCAAGCCAAATCACATCCCAACTACTTTCATCCCAATCCAAATCCAAATCAACCTAATCAAAAATCATGACCTTAGTTGATAATCATCAACCGTTATCCAAACTTGCTTAAGATCATTAGTCTATCTTAAGTAAATCAACCAATCAAATCAATCCAACCAAATATCTATTACTTAAGTGTCATTAGTCTACCTTAAGTATAGAGAATAAGTCCAATCAACCCTCTTACTTGAGATCATTAGTCTATCTCAAGAATAGAGAGCCATCTATCAAAAAACAAAACAACTCAAATCATCCTAAGGTCTTGAAATTTGATCCCAATCACCCACTATCCATTTCATCTCATACCTCTCCAACAACATGGATCCTTCGACCTCATACCAACCTTCATCATATCAATCTAATCCACCCACTTATCATGTTCCTTCCACATCACCTAATCCCACTTCATCATCCTATCGAGGCCATTCCATATCACCTTATCCAACATCTTTCCATAACAATGCCACATCCATACCACAAATCACCCTCACTATTCCTAGCAACACCCCAAACAAAAGTACTTCCATAAGTCTACCATCCAATGATCCTAACTCCATTGCCATCATATTGCAACTACTTTCTCAACAAACTTCCAACATCAACCTAAGTCCACAACAATCCACTTCACCAAACCTTTCACCTAAAAATCCTATCATGCCACCTCATCACCAAACCTATCCGCATGTCAATCAAATGTCCTTACAAGAACAACAAGCAAGTACAAATGGCTTTATGTACATAAATCAAGAAAGTCCAAGTCATCTTATGCAAGATCTGAAATCCTTTGATAAGGGAGAAACCTACCTAGCAAGTGCCTCATTTGAGTCACCTTCACCATCCAATCATATGCCAACACATGAGCCAACTAGTCCCATCCCAACACCTTTATCAAGCCCTTCACCACCTTCATCACCTTCATCACCTTCATCACCTTCATCCGCATGTTCCACTAATTCTTCATTAAAAGATTCCATGGAGATACTGTTAGAGAAATTGGTCCAAGCAAACATGATTGAGCTATACCCTTTAAAAGCATATTCTCCATTTATGTTTAAACCTAGTTGGTATAATGAAAACTATTATTGTGCATAACATAGGTATAGGGGCCATACCATATCCACTTGTGTCTAATTTCAAAGATTGGTCAAGAACCTAGAAGATTGTGGTAAGATTGTCTTGGATAAAACCAATCCCTCTAATTCCATTATCTTTCCATCTAGCCCAAGTCCCAATCCACCTAATCCCATTATCCATCCAACAACTCCTAATCCTAAGCCTTTAACTTCTACTATTATCATCCATCCTCTAAATTGCCCATTCACCCATACCCTTGCAAAGGATGTGATCCATTGGCTATTAGTGAGGAATCAACCACCCCCATGTCAAACACCCATTCTTGAGCCTCCTAATGAGTCCACCAATACCATGTCTAATCTTGCAGCCCCATCATGTGATCTACAAGCTATCAAGCCTAATCAAGAGCCTAATACTATGAGCCCAAGTCAAGAACCATTATGCCCTCATATCAATAACCCTCAAGAACATGTCAAGCCTATCCAAGAGCTTATTGAACCTATCAAAGAGTTATCCTCTTCCACTCAACAACATCAAGAAGTGTGTCAAGAGTATAATCCTACACATGAGGAAACATCAACCCCTAATCTAATTCAAGATCAAAGCATATCCAAGATCCACAGATCCATGACCCATATGTTTTCTATGATCATGACATTGTTTATGATTATAACCCTATTCATGAGAAAAGTGATCCTATCCATAGCATGTTTAATCCTATCTATGATCACATTAATAATCAAGCTCCTATCCATGATAATGAAAACCATGATGACCTTCTTGACCAAACTCATGAAAACCATTATTGGCCTCTTAGATAGACTTTATGCATGTCATGATCAAGAAGTTATCCCTCCACATATCCTTCCTTCCATAACCATCCATGAGCAAGACATCCAAATTGCTCCAAGTCATCCTCTATCTAGCCCAATCCATGATCCTACACCTTCCACTTGTCATGATGAGACATGTGCCTCCAAAGCAAACATAGAAGATCAAATAAATAACTTGGATCTAAATGAACATAAGCAAGATCCCAATGATCCTTCCACATCCACCATTGATCCCATTTCAAATCCACCATACCCTTTTAGCCTATCCACATTCATTCATGAGTGTTCCTCCTTAGAACACCAACAACAATTATCCACTTTACCTTCTCCATCCAATAATCAACTCAATTCTAGTGTCCAAACTACACCTAGTCCCATTGTCAATCGCATGCTCCAAAACATGAATTATCAAGGCAAAGGTTTAGGCCTACATGAACAAGGCATTTTGGAGCCAATCCATGTCAAGGTCCCTCCTCGCTCATTTGGCCTTGGATACACACCCCAAGGTCAACAATCTAACGATGTTGGTACTTCTTCCACACTTCCTAAATCCACTTCCTTCCATCATAAACCCCATCATATTCCTAAAACATACGTTGCTATCTCATCCTATAAATGTCAAAAGCATGTGACCATTCACTCTCCACCATCCACTTTACCTCCACTCCTTCCAACTCCTAATATCCCTCAATCTACTTTGCCACCATTGCTTTCAACACCTAACATATCTACCATCCATAAATTCCTTCACATTCCTAATACTGACCAACAAATGCACACATTGTCTAAATAAGAAGCTTCCACTCATTTCACCCGCCACATGGGATTCAAAAATAAACATTTGGATGCCTCTACCTATAAAGCCAAAAATCCTACCAAAAATCCTAAGGGTCCTAATGCCTTAGGAAATCAATCCAAAAATTCAAAGCAAGGTACATTCAAAAATCCATCCAAGCCCATACCTTCACAACAAAAGTCCAAAAGAAAAATGGTATGGGTACCTAAGAAAAAATCAAGCAAATCAAATGAGGCATCCACCTCTCAAAATTCCCAACCATCCCCCTCCATTCAAACATGCCATTCAATTCAACCATTTCCTACAACCCACAAGCAAAGAAAAAATCAAAAAAATACTAAGTCCATGTGGGTTCCAAAATTCCTAAATCATCCATCTCCTAAGCACACATCACCATTGCTTCCTACACCTCCATCCACTCAAAAGCTTCCATGTTTATCATGGTGTGTGCAACCATTGGTCATGATCCCATTCCCACACACCTCCATCACTCCATAATTCACTCATTATACTACATATCTCCCCCATCACCTTCCTATGGTCCATGCTTTTGCATAAGTCCCATCATAATCCACATCATAATCCACTTTCGATCCCTCCATAATCCACTATCTACCTTATCCATCTCACTTTCACGCAATCACCCTACCAACATCTTGAGCATAATGACTTGACATGGTCCATTTGTGATGACATCCTTCTCTAATGGGACTATACCATTACATGGAACTAGACACTTGAATCCCACCCATCCATATCCCTCCCTTTCCCATTCAAAAAATCCAAAAATCCAAAAAAATTTAAAAATCAAAAAAAAAAAATTGAAAAATCAAAAAAGTAAAGATAAATCCCTTCGTCCAATGGTGAAAACCTGGCAAATAGGTACCTTGGATAAGTACCATGATGAAAACTTGGCAAACAGGCGTCATGTGTAGCTTGATCTTCTATCCCACTTACACTTGGGGGCACCTTGTCTCAGCCTACATATCATTTTCATATCTTATCCATCCTTATCCATACACATTCCTATCATATCAAACCCATTCATCCTCCCTTCCTCTTTTGATATTAACAAAGATTGGGGGTAAAATGTTGAAGCATGTTTTGGATATCTCTTGACATACCCCTCATCCTTTCAAAATAAACCTATCATTGTTCTCTTACCATTCCCATTTATCCATCTTATCATCCCATTGCCTTAAGCATTGTCATGAAAAAGCCTAAGTTTACTATCTAGAATGGAGCATGTTATTCCTATGCGACATAGTCCTTGGAGATCACATCCTTGCTCTTTTACACCTATATCCATTTCATTCCATAACCTATCCTTTTCATCCCATCCCATCCATCTATCATGAGCCTTTCATCCTTTTTGCTATCATCCATCATTTTATCCATCCATCTTCCATAATTCTTGCACCTAGACTTGGTTTTCCCTTGTCATTGGTATCTGGCACAAAGGCTACCTCAAATTGTATATCCATTGATGTTCAAAAATACAAAAAAATCAAAATATCCCCCCCCAAAAAAAAAACCAAAATATTCCCAAAGATACAAAAAAATCAAATATCCATAAAAAATCCAAGCAATAAGATCAATCATCATCAAATCAAAACAAAATTCAATCAAATCATCAACTCAATCAATCAAATCATCAAATTCATCACATCAAATCCATCAAAACAAAATCCATCACATCAAATCAAAACAAATCCAATCATCATCAAATCAAGCCAATCTATCAGTCAATCAAAATCAAATCAAATCAAATCCCAAATCATCAAACATCCAGTCATTCTCAATCAATCCATAATCATATCAATCCAATCCATATCATCCCATCAATAAAACACAAATTAGAACTACATCTCATCTTTATTGTTAAGTGCCTTGATCCCGTGGACATGGGTATGTAGGTAGTCTCAAGCACGAAGGAAGTGCCTAGATTCATGTACAAGACAATATTCCTCTTTCTTCTTTCATCATTCTTCTATCATCTATCTTCATCACTTCATCAATCATTTCATCAATCTCCATCAAATCCAATCTTCTATTCATCCTTATCAAATCAATCCAAGCAATAATCCAAATGCAAGTTATCCTTTATCCATACCAATCAAGTCGATCAATCTTGCCAAATTATCCATTAGCAATCAATGGTCTTGATCCTAATCTTGTTGTAAGCCAAATCAATCAATCATCATCATCATCATCAATGGGATATATCGTTCCCGCATCCTTGTGTTGATCTAGGGATATATCATTCCCTGCAATGACAACACTATAATCAATCACTTAATCATTAGTTTATAGCTTGACAGGGGCAATACCTTGTTTGTTTTTGTATCATTTGTGCATGCTTGCTTGTGTGTGTTATATTTTTATCTTGCATTTGCATCTAAATCCAATCTAGCTAATATTCATATCTTGTATCTAGACAAGGTTGTATTACGTCAAGGCACAAGACACATTGTCACCTTGGTCATTATACCTTGGTACATAATGTCTAGTGCAACATCAAACATCATGGTTGCTCACTTTCATTGCAGCATAACGCATCCTTCCATTTCTTCTATCCATTCCCTTATCTTTCTTCCTTAGCCCATCCATTTCATTTCAAGAGCCTACTCATGTTTGTCCAACCCTCCTATCCTCTCGAGGGGGCATCGTCACCCTATCCTTTTCCTCTCCATTTCTTTAACTTCTTTGAAATGATGTTACTCGACATAAATCTTATCATCTCGCAACATCATCTCAAAGAGGGGCAAATGTAGACACCCTAAAATGTCCTAACCATTTTATCGTCACCCGACCTTAGCCATTTCACTAATTTATCCCTGATTAATTAATTAAATCTTATTTAATTAATTAAATCCCTTAGTCACCTATATTGAATTAATTTAATTAATTCAATATTTTTCCCTTTCTAACATTATCCCATATTAATTAAATAAATATAAAACGTTTATTTGATTAATATTCCCTTTCCAACTTAATCACCTTCTAATTAATTAAATAAATCACATTTATTTATTAACCCCCCCCATTCACATGTCTCAAATAATTCAAATTAAAATTTTGAATTATTCCCTCACCTCTCATAACATTGTGACATATGTCACATGTCTCATCTCCCACTTAATATGCCTTCACATGTCAAACTAATTCAAATAAAATATTTGAATTAGAGTCCCTTTATTCTCCATCGAACACTTGTCCACTTTCCTTTTGTCTCATGTGGCATAGTACATCTTGCATTTAATACAAGTCACATGTGCAAGCTAATTCAAAAATAATATTTGAATTAGATTCATTTTATTCTCCATCAAACACTTGTCATGTGACTACAATCCCTCTTTGAGTGGGAAACCCTAATCCAACCCTAATCAATCTTGATCATCCATATCTTTCAACATAACTCTCAATCATATCCATCCATTTAAATTTGCCTTTTTCTATAAAGGTAGCCTCTCTTGAGCCATTTGCATTGAATCTTCTTCTAGTATCCTTTGCTGAAATTTCTCTACAATCTTCTATCTTCCATCTTTTCATCCATCATCTATCATCTCCATCTTCATGTTATGTTGCATAATCAACAACCAACATTCATCTCTTTGGGTAAAGCTAGAGTGCTTTGGGTGCGGCATTCTCAACTTTATCGATAGATTGTGGATCAATGTCAAGGTATTACATTGTTTGTTTTGCATTTTTCTTGTGTTTTCCTTCATATTAGATCTCCATGATCTCATGTGTATATACTCATATCTTTCATATCACATGTTATCTAGTTACATATTGCATCAATATTTTTGTGTTTTTCATGATATATTCTTTCATTGTCATTTCACCTTCTATATTATTCTATTTATCTTAAAATTTGTATTGACTCATGTATTTTATGCTTATATAGACAATTAAAATTTATTTATTGTCATTTTGTATCATTAAGCCATCATCACATTCATCACATACTTTGAGACAAAAAAAGAGAGGTTGCATATTCAACCTACAACATGGAATACTTATAAATACAAGTAATTATATATATAGTTTTATATTAATTTAAATACATGTTTTGAAGATATATTGATATTTCTTATGTACATAGTTAAAATTGATTTATAGTCATTTTGATATCAGGTGGCGTGAAGAGGCTACATTTTGATGATCCGCCATAAGTTTTGGATGTCCTTGAGATGGCATAGCCATATTTTGTAAATATTGTTTTGAGTTGGCATATATGCCAAATTTATACATGTACATACACAATTACTTTACACTTTTATATGTAAAAATTAATATTTGATATAATTTGTTTGTTATGTGCATGTTTTACTACTTTGAAACTTATTAAAATTTGAATGTATAATCAATTTGTCATGTATATTACTATTAAATTTGGTTGCCTTGGGCAACTTCACCAAATTTATATTCAAATTAATTATATCAATTGTTATTGAACATGAGACATAGACATCCTATTAGGACCCCTTAAGCCATTATTTCTCCTAGGACCATTTAATTCATATATATCCTAATCAATTATGTCAATTGTGATTGAACATGAGACATACTTTGAATTCTTTTATCCCCTTAAGACATCCTATTAGGACCCCTTAAGACATCCTACGAGGACCCCTTAAGCCATCATTTCTCATAATCACTTTGTCATGTATATTACTCTTAAATTTGGTTGCCTTGGGCAACTTCACCAAATATATATATATTCTAATTAATTATATCAATTGTGATTGAACATGAGACATACTTTGAATTCTTTCATCCCCTTAAGACATCCTATTAGGACCCCTTAAGTCATAATTTCTCCTAGGACCCCTTAATTCATATATATCCTAATTAATTATATCAATTGTGATTGAACATGAGACATACTTTGAATTCTTTGATCCCCTTAAGCAATTTTTGAATTCTTTGATCCCCTTAAGTATATTTTGAATTCTTATATATTGTTTATTTTCATGATCTTGAATAGAATCAAAAGTAATACATGTATAGCATCTAAAGTAATGATATATAACATGTGCTTCACATTTGTATAATTTCTGATTCTTGTTCTAATACTATCAAATGTTTTGACTACATGAATCAAATTTGTAAAGTAAAAATATTTCAAATGCTTATGTTTTTGCTAACTTGTGAATATTTTATTATTGTTATCACTACTACAAGTACAATTAAATTTCTTAAATCTAACTATGTGTAAATGTACAACAATAGTCCATAAAATACTGAAATTAATAAACATGAAACAATATATAAAGTCCATGAAAATACTAAAACATATATATAGATCTAGTCCACATGTGAAATATTGAAATACAGAAACATTTACACATAGAGTCCATGAAGTACTGAAACATATATAGATCTAGTCCATGAAATACTGAAATACTAAAACATGTATAAAGAGTATGTATGCAACATGTACTGAAACATATATAGAGTCCATGAAATGTACTAAAATATGAAATGTACTAAAACATATATATGTCTAACTCTTATCATCCCTATAATCAAGAGACCTCTTCACTCCATGAGACTAGGATGATCTGAATTAGTCTAAACAAGACAAAGATTTACTTGAAATCAAATTAAAATGTTTAAAAATGATAATTTAATTCATTTTAATTTATAAAATCATAAAAAAATACCATATCAGACTACTCATCTGCTCTGATGACCTACTCTGCTACATGACTTGTCTGATGCTATAGAAGAAAAATAATTTAACACATGCCAACATATATTCTATTGAAATTTAATTTAAGTTCACAATGTACATATTATAATTGACTTTAAATATTTAATCTAAATTTTAAATTGTACTGTATGCTCAAGCTGCTCATCTCCTCTATCATCTTACTTTGCATGTGTTGTTGTAGGTGGTATGGCATCAATAGGATGAAATGTGTGACTAACAAGGTCCTATAAGGTCATTTATAAAACACGTGTATGCAAATTAGGTTAAAACATATATATTCACTTTTGTACCCAATTTTTGTTTTAATCTATTTAAAACCTACAAATTTGCATGTACACATAATTTTTTCAACAACCTAAAATGCAGATGACTCCTAAAATTGACTTGGATCATCCAAGTGTGCTACAATACCCATCCTCATTGTTGTGTCAACCTACATAGACAAATATTTTTAATATATATAAGTACATGCACATTTGATATAGTGAATTCAAAATACAAAAATCTAAGTATAATTTTTTAAAACAATATACATACAAGTGGATCATGTGAGATGCCCAACAATGGAGTAGCGCTTGACACACCCTCTAGAGGATCCAATGTGGAAGTCGGATTACTTCCCTGAACCATCATAAATATTTAACACATGTTCATGAATGAATTACAAATTAAAATCAAGTTAAAATTATTTAATATATATTTAAAAAATCAATCAAAATACCCCAAATGGGTGGCTGACATGAACAGGTGTCGAGGTAAAACAAAATTGATCAAGATAACTTGTTGTGCATGTTGCCATCATCTACACCAAAAAATTTGATTGTTAAAATATTATAATTTAATTGATCTATATGTTCATTACAAACACATGCTTAAAATTGTTATAAATTCAATATGTGTACCTATATATACCTATGTCAAATAATTAGTGGGGTGATCGTTAGCAATTAGAAAATCAACAAATGAACCAATATCATTAGATGCTACAGATGCAGCTGAAGTGGGTGCTGCCTGATCAGGTCCATAACAGAACTGATTGCAACTCGTACATATATGAGGCGTTGACACATGTGGAGTGGTACTAGGACCAGTTCCACCATCAACTCCTCCATGGTCTGGCCCACTAACCCTAGATACCATCGCAGAAGTCTACTCATCGAGGCTAGTTGAGAGTGCACTCAATGCTCCTAGTGTGGATACCACTACATGATGTTGGATGGGTGCAAGAATGGTAGCAAAAGGAGGGTTGATAAGAGGTTGAGTAGGCACGTGTCATTGGGGATCAACCTGTGCCCCTAACCTCTATTGTGGCATGTGACCACCAATACCCTAGAATGATTTGAAATCAAAATAATTAGGTTTCCTATACATCACAAACTCTACATATAATTTTCTCAAAAAATATAGAGGAACCTCATAATTAGCATGAGGTGGATAATCAAATACCATCCACGATTGATTCCAAAAATTGGCAGACATCTCTGCATGTCTACACCACCTAATTGATATTATTTTCTTGTTTGGGGAAATTGGTTCATTGGTGATGGGGTGCCTAAAATATTGAGCCAAATGAGATTTTGTGATTTTCAAATCCAAGATCTCCCTATAAGAGAGGCCATCAACATAAAACTGGTGCCTCTCCTCTCTCCATAATTGAAAAGTGTCCAAGTCCACAACAATGGACCTAATAGAATCGACAACATTTTGCATCAAAGATGTAAAATGCGTCAAGTGAGGTGGCATAAATTGTTCATTTTGAATGGTATTGATTTTTTCTTCGATGGAACTTATATTTCCATTGATTCTAGCTCACAAGCGAGCCTCATCATATCCAAGTGGGGGTGGAGGTGGGGGATTTTGAGTTGGAGATGGAGGTGGATCATGGTGTTCAAGTGATGGGGACCGTAGATGGCACATTGAGGAAATCCTCAACATCAAAGTGAATATCCATGATATAAAAACTATGAACCTACATATATACATAAATATACAAACAAGTACAAAATTAACTTTCAAGAATCTATATCTATTATAAATAAACATATCAAAAACTAGATATTATACATGTTAAGAAATTACAAGAAATATTTAAATTAAACCTACATGCCTACATTTAAAAGAAAAATTAGGATCTACATGATACACATACATACATCATTCAACTTGAGCATACATACAAATTTCAAAATTTGAGAGATTCTAGTTCTATGTAATTTAATACATGTACATACTAAAAAATAAACTAAAAGCATGTACATAAAAAATGGTAAATTTCTAACAAAAGGTGTAAGGCTCATTTATGTCTAAGGCATATAAAATTTTGTGTCTTTCAATACATACTTTAAAACACATTTACAAGGAATAGTGAAGTTTCCCCTTAAATCCTATTTTATTAAATCCCCTTAATCAACATGTCATCTTTTATAGGTCCATAAACCATGCTAATGGAATGATTTTGTCTTATGTTGACCAAATTTAACATATATATCTTTAATAAGTTTGTAAAAACTTCAAGCATCTAACATTATACAAATTGATCAAATGTGAATGCTCAATTTTCAACTACCCTTAGTGGCTTAAGGGGATTGAGTACATTTCAAGTTATAGGTCATCTACATCCTCTTAGATCATCCCTTGAAATGAGTAGATTTCAAGGGGATTACTGCTATTATTAGTGGCTTAAGGGGATTTTATGATCATCCCTTGACAATGAGATGTGGTTTGTCTACCTTTAAAAAACAAATAATTGTTAATGTGATGTGAAATCTAGTTTTGTAGGGCCACATTTTGATGAACTATTATTGTAGGTTAATTATTTGTTGTTTCAACTCCCTACCTATAATTAATTGATAGTACACTTTTCATTTTACATATCCTATTTTTTAAAATGCATTTAGGATGTCATTAATAACATATAATGGCCTCCTATTGTTAATTAATAACTATAAACTTACCATTTTGATGAGATATTATTGATTTCTATTTATTTATGTCTAAGACATAAAATCTTCTTGCTTGATATAAAATAAGTAGATTTCAAGTTGTACCATCTATGTATCCTCTTAGGACATGACTTAAGCAATTTTATTTAAATCCCCTTAATCCACAAGTCATCTTTCCTTGGTCCATAAAACCTAAACCCTAAACCCTAAACCCTAAGCCCTAAACCCTTAACCCTAAACCCTAAACATTTAACCCTAAACCCTTAACCCTTAACCCTTAAACCTAAACCCTAAACCTTAAACCCTTAACCATAAACCCTAAAAATTTAACCCTAAACCCTAAACCATTAACCCTTAAACCTAAACCCTAAACCCTAAACCCTAAACCCTAAACCCTTAACCCTTAACCCTTAACCCTTAACCGTTAACAATTAACCCTAATCCTTAAACCCTAAACACTTAACTCTAAACCCTTAACCCTAAACTCTTAACCCTAAACCCTAAATCATAAACCCTTAATCCACTTAAATCCCCTTAATCCACAAGTCATCTTTCCTAGGTCCATAAACCCTAAACCCTTAACCCTTAACCCTAAAATCTAAACCCTAAACCCTTAAACTTTAACCCTAAATGCTAAACATTTAACCCCAAACCCTAAACTCTTAACCCTCAACCCTAAACCTTAAAACCTTGACCATAAACCCTAAACCCTAAACCCTTAACCCTTAACCCTTAACCCTAAACCTTAAACATTTAACCCTAAACCATAAACTCTAAACCATTAACCCGTAACCCTAAACCCTTAACCCTAAACCCTAAACCCTTAACTCTAAACCTTTAACCCTTAACCCTAAACCCTAAACCCTTAACCCTAAACCCTCAACCCTAAACCTTAAACCATAAACCGTAAACCCTTGACCCTAAACCCTAAACCCTAAACCCTAAACCCTTAAACCTAAACCCTAAACCCTAAACCCTAAACCATAAATCCTTAACCATCTACATCCTCTTAGGGCGGGCCTTAAGCAATTCTCTTAAATCTCCTTAATCCATGTCATCTTTCCTAGGTCCATAAACCATGCTAATGGAATGATTTGTCTTATGTTGACCAAGTTATATATATATATATATATATATATATATATATATATATATATATATATATATATATATATATATATATATATATATATATATATATATATATATATATATATATATATATATATATATATATATAGTTTGTAAAAACTTCAAGCATCTAACATTATTAGTGACTTAAGGGGATTAATGAGTACATTTCAAGTTGCAGGTCATCTACATCCTCTTATAGCATCGCTTGACAATGAGTAGATTTCAAGGGGATTACTACTATTATTAGTGGCTTAAGGGGATTTTATGATCATCCCTTGACAATGACATGTGGTTTGTCTACCTTTGAAAAATAAATAATTGGTAATGTGATGTGAAATCTAGTTTTGTAGGGCCACATTTTGTTGAACTATTGTTGTAGTTTAATTATTGGTTGTTTCAACCCCCTACCTATAATTAATTGATAGTACACTTTTCATTTTACATATCCTATTTTTTAAAATGTATTTAGGACATAATTAATAACATATGATGGCCTCCTATTTGTAATTAATAACTATAAACTTACCATATTGATGAGATATTATTGATTTCTATTCATTTATGTCTAAGGCATATAGAACTTTATGGCTTGATATAAAACAAGTAGATTTCAAGTTGTACCATCTATGTATCCTCTTAGGGCATGCCTTAAGCAATTTTACTTAAATCCCCTTAATCCACAAATCATCTTTCCTTAGGTCTATAAACCCTAAACCCTATTTACCCTTAAACCCTAACCCTAAACCCTTAACCCTTAACCCTAAACCCTAAAAATTTAACCCTAAACCCTAAACCCTTAACCCTTAACCCTAAACCCTATACCTTAAACCTTAACCCTTGACTCTAAACCCTTAACCCTTAAACCTTAACCCTAAACCCTAAACCCTTAACCCTCAACCCTTAACCATAAACCCTTAACCCTAAACCCTCAACCCTAAAACCTAAACCCTAAACCCTAAACCTTTAACCCTTAACCCTTAACCCTTAACCCTCAACACTAAACCCTAAACCCTAAACCCTAAACCATTTGCATCCTCTTAGGATGGGCCTTAAGCAATTTTCTTAAATCCCCTTAATCCATGTCATCTTTCCTAGGTCCATAAACCATGCTAATGCAATGATTTTTTATTATGTTGACCAAGTTATATATATATATATATATATATATATATATATATATATATATATATATATATATATATATATATATATATATATATATATATATATATATATATATATATATATATATAACAAGTTTGTAAAAACTTCAAGCATCTAATATTATACAAATTGATCAAATGTGATTGATCAAATTTCAACTATTATTAGTGGCTTAAGGGGATTAATGAGTAGATTTCAAGTTGTAGGTCATCTACATCCTCTTAGATCATCCCTTGACAATGAGTAGATTTCAAGGGGATTATTGCTATTATTAGTGGCTTAAGAGTATTTTATGATCATCCCTTAACAATGACATGTGGTTGGTCTACCTCTAAAAAATAAATAATTGTTAATGTGATGTGTAATCTAGTTTTGTAGGGCCACATTTTAAATTCCCACTCAAGTTTCTCAATCCTTTCCCTATACTCTAGCATACCTTGCCACATAGAGGTCCTTCGATGCTAGTTATTTTATCCTTTATTTCTATTCCCAACATAATCTACTTATTCATATCTAGAATCATTCCCATATCTAAAACATTCCTTCTTCTACCTCCTTAAGCAATTGACCATCATTAAGGGTTTTTATTTTTATTTTTATTTTTAAGAAAAAGGTGCAAGCACCGAAACTTATATTATATTATGTAAAATCCCAAAGGGAATTACAAATATAGAAGGGGTCACATGAGGACATTGAACAATCCCAGAAGCATACAAAAACCTTCAAGAGATCTACTAACAAAGCATGAGATAACAAAACAGTAAACCCCAAAACCTTTACAAGTAAAATGAAATAGCCAATATGAACAAAAGTCCCAAAAACACCACTATTTGTAAATCTATAAGAAACTAGGCCATTTCATTTAGATCCTTAACTAGGAAGCGTTGAGGATCATGAATAGGAGGAGCAACCACATCCATCACCAAAGGATGAGGAGGGTTAAAGTGCAGTAAGAAGTGAAGGACTTGAAAAATGCTCCTCACAGAATCTTCAAACTCTTCCCCAATCTCTCCCCCATGATAGTGCAGAGAATTTTCCATGGAATAGATGTAATTGTTTTGTAACCCATGAATGACAGCAAAATAAACATAGTGCATATGTGGCTAACAACTCACCTTTTTAATCAAGAACAAACCTCCAATGGGGGCCGACCCAGAGTGTAGATCATAATTCTCAAACCCTTCACCAAGACAAGCCTTCGAGAGTAGAGCATCCTAAATGAAATTCATAGCAAGACCTTTGACCATGCCTAAGTTTTATAGAAGATCCATAACATTGGAGAGGAAATGAGAAACCAATTGTGAAGGATAAAAGGTTCTAGGGAATTGAAGAACACCTCTACCGTAGACTGAAACAATAACACTCTCCACATCTTTGTTATAAATCTTGAAGATTTCAGCCAAACGATTAGAGTGAAACATTCCTTGACTAGGCACTTCCCATTTTAGAATAGGGAGAAACAATCTTTTATTGCACTGAATTGAATCCATGAACACCAGAAGGAGAGACAAAAATAAACCAAGATAGAAGAATAAAATATAAAATTTCGCATTTATCCTATTACTCTCAATGAAATACCATTTTATGAATTCATTTGAACCATTGAGACTTAAAAATAATAATCTTTATTAGAATGGATTAATTTTACAAACTCATTTGAATCCTCTAAACTATCAAGGTCCTCACAATTAAGAATTAAATTTATAGATTGGGTGGTAGGGATTAGACACACTAGGGAAGATATCTATGAGATAAATTATATGATGAGAATTAAATTTATAGATATGCCATAAGAATTAAATCACTCAAATTAAATTGTGGATTTTGCAAAGAGGATAGGTATGTTTTGAATGTTTGCTCTAGAGTCAAAGTCATTTAATTATTTGAAGATAAGTATATTTTGAATGTTTGCTCTTAGTCAAAGTTATTAATATCTAGTATTATTTTGTTGATAGTTTCATAGTTAGGATGAATGTTTCCTTATCTAGTAATTACAATTATAGGTAGATTTATATTCAAGTCTAAAAAGATATGATTCCTAGAGTGGATACAACTTTTATAAATACATTATAGTTGCTCATTTAGGATGAAATTTGGTTAGCCATGGATTGACATTTTATTTATATAATTCAAATTGAACCACATGGATATATTGCATTAATAACATGGAATAAAATATCTCACATGAACATTAAATATGTAAATTTCTAGGTAAACTTAATCTCCTTAAGCCATTTGAGAAGGATAAACTCAATGAAAAATCATATTTTAGGAGGGAGTATTAGATGCTTCATTATCAATATTATTGAATGCTAACATATTCCTAGATCACGGTTTCTATGAATTTTATTCTTCTATCTTGCATCTAATGTGTGATCCTAATGATATGGACTAGGTATATGTAGTTAATGATAAGATTATGGCAATGTGTGATTCTAATTTTATATTTTAATGTGAAACTAAGTAATTAGTCTATAGGTTTGACTAATTTGTAGCTTATTTGTAATTTAACATAACTAGAAACCTCATAGGGATTATGATTGTAAAAAAGGAATATATACTAGAACTTGCACCTAAAGGAGGTTCAAGGATTATGTCGATAGAAAACTATATGTACATTTTAATATGTTAGAGAGTAGTTGTTTGTGCATGGGTACATGTGGATGCCATGTGCTGCAAATTCTAATTGTATGTGGCTAGATTAAACAATTAATTTAATAAGTGCTAAATAATGCAATGAAATAAACTTAGACAAATCTAGATTTTTTTCTCAAAGAAATTAAGTATTATATGATTTTAAAATATTTTCATACGGATTTAAAACATAAAACAATTTACAAATGAAAAAACTTGTTTTTCGCTTTACTATTAAATGATAACTGAAACTTGTTTTCAATTTGCAAGCGTGATTGAATCTAATTTTAGGGTTCATATTTTTGTTTGAAGGGTAAATATTTTTGTTTCAATTCAATCTAGGGTCATTTTTTTGTGTGTAGGGTAATTGTTTTTAGTTTCAATTGAATGTAGGGTTTATACAGTTTTGCAGGAAGATTCAAACCAAATTTAAACCCTAATTTACAACAATACAAAAAATAAACTTAAAATACAAATTACAAAATACAAAAAAATGAAAAAAGGGGAAAAAATTCACTGACATGGAATTTTAGATGGTTGGAAATAGTGCTCTGTAACTCGAGATCCTATTTTGCTTCTCCCTTGACTGTCATTGAAAAATGAGTTCGCAAACTTTTTTGTTTAAATTAAATACTTTTCAAAAACAGGATCCCATTTCTTGGTCCTAGGTTTGGGATCCCACTATGGAATGAGATCCCATTCTGATTTTAGGTTTGGGATCTTGATCCATAATGGGATCCCATTTTGGTTGCTTGATTTCAGGTTTTTGGCTAAGTCCAAAAC
Organism: Cunninghamia lanceolata; assembly: GCA_027924645.1. Classification (NCBI taxonomy): domain Eukaryota; kingdom Viridiplantae; phylum Streptophyta; class Pinopsida; order Cupressales; family Cupressaceae; genus Cunninghamia; species Cunninghamia lanceolata. The sequence continues at coordinate 7,547,927 of BSBN01000262.1, read as the reverse complement.
TTCCACGAGAAGTGGACTCAACTTCATGCTTTTACCCAATTATGTAAAGAATTCAAACAATACTTTTTTTTTAGCATGTGGTGAATCTTTGAAAGTTTCTAAGAATTGTTTATCATCTGGTTCATAAGGAATATTACAGGAGATTCTAAGTAGCTTTCATGTCAAAACATATTTATTTAAAGACAGAATATAGTCTGGAAGGCTTTTTATAGGCTAATAAAAATTCTCCTATCTTTCATGCCTTTTTTTTTGCCTCATACAACCTGTCAAAAGATTCTTTTAACAAGAATAACTCCTTCAATTGAGAACTTTCTACTCCAGCTTGTCTTACAAAGTAATAATTTTCCATCCATTTTCTCAATAGGGAGGTATATGGACTTGAAATCATTCCATCTTTGTGGGCTTTGTTTAGAGTTATTTTGATTCCATGGTTGGTTTGGTTTTACCTCCTACAACTCTTGTTCTAATTCTACAGTTTGACTAAGGGTTGCATTTAGTTCATGTTTATGTTTTTCTTTCTTTTCTAGAAAAGATTGGAGGAAGTCTGTGAAATTCTTAGTCAGTCTTTTGATTTGCCCATCCTTATCATATAGGGCCGCTAATTGTCCTTGGTTCTTTTCTTTAGACTTTTTTAATTGGGTTTGTAAGTTTGAGATGAGTTCATCTTTTTGCTGCAACTTAGTTTCCAAATTTCCTACTTTTTCTTCTAAAGATTTATTCAATTACTGTATTGTTTCTTCCTTTTGATCAATGCTATGCTTCTATACAAAAAATTTCTCATCACCCTAATGTATCTTATTCCTCATATTCCTTAATTGTATAATCTCCTCTTTCAATCTCCTCAACTCAATTTCCATTTGACAATTCACTTCATTATCTATATCTATTGAAAAGGGTGGCTCAAAAACTCCTATGTTTTGACCAAATACATTTTCTTCATCAGCCTCTCCTGCAAGGCTCTACTCTGTTTCACTTATATTCTCTATTTCACCTACGTTCTCTATTGGAGATTGTTGTTCACTAGGCATAACTATCTTAGTCTGATTTTTCTCACCTAGCTCATATTATTCATTCATAGTCAGAATAGTTTGTTTTATGGATTCTTCTCTATTATCTTTCCCTAGGGTCTCACTCCCACCCACTTGTCTATCATGCCTCTTCCTTTTTGGAATAGGAGGGTGTTCAAGTGTGGTAGAAAAGCCTACGTCTGCAGCTAGCCTTTTACTTCTTCATGGAGGAGGGGGCATTTGCAATCTCTACTTAGGACATTGGTTTCTATCCCTAGGTGGACTAGTTTCTTGCTCCTCTTTGGAATGAATAACTTCTGCATTCCTTTGTGTTCCTAGAGCCTCTAGACTATTGTGAGCCCTTGGGGAATTATTAATTTCTGAAGGGCGTGGTACATGTTTCGGTGCTTCCTCCTCTAGAGTCTCTTGGATTTGTTGGAGTTCAAGAGAAGGTTCCCTAGGGTCTTCTATGACCATACCAGAAGATTCTTCTCTCTCAAATGATTTTGTAGGTGCTGGGGTTTCAAAATTTTGAGGAATTTTTTTCCATTTCTTGTCTATTTTTATTTTCTTTAAAAGTTGGTGCTTGCAAATTAAGGTAATTAGGCCATGGTGTTTTAGGGGTCTAGACCTAACTTTATATCTTTCCATCATATTGACTAGTGAACTAAATAGGAAGGTAGGGATATGGATTATGAGCTTGGGTTTCTTGTCTCCATGGTGCAAAAGAATAAGCAAGCGAAAAGGAAGCCCTACAATGGTGGTGCATTGGCTGCCACATGTAAAATATTTAATAATCTAGGCTACTGTTGTTTCTAGGGCTTTGCAATTGACATTCCTTGGATACCCTTATTTTGACCCCTAGGACCTGTGATCAATTGAGGATGAGGTTCCCCTCCTAGATAAAGATTTCTATCATTTTCTGATAAGGAATGTTTGTTTCTTTAGCCAGATTTGTCCCTTCATTTTTAATTCCATAAATATTAGAAATAGTCTGGTCACTTATGTTGAATTTTTACCCTTGTACTATGAAGTTCTCAACGAACTCTTTAACCAATTCCAAGTTATAACCCTCAAATTTCTTGATAAAATCTAGTCACCTTGCCATTTAGGTCTAGAATGTTATGCAGAGCTAGGAGTTTGTTCGCAGAGGGTGGCTTTGATTTCTGCTTTGTCCCCATGTTAACTACCTTGTGATTGCCCTCTAAATTTCTTACTAAACTATATAACTTAACTAAAAGAATGAAATACTAGGCTTGTTGAACTGTATTACCAGCTGAGATTAATAGAATAGTGGATTTACATCTAGTTATGAATTCATTAGAATCAATGAAGTGAAAGAAGGCGACATGTTGTCATTTCAAATCAGCATGCCAACTTGGACTCTCTTACTCATTATTACCTACTATGCATGTGGAATCAATGCACCACCATTTCCCTTGTTAGTAGTGCAGTTAACACGAAATTCCAAATTTGGGAAAAAGAGAAAGGGTGCCAATTTATTAAGTCCTAATAACAATTTATTGCCTAGTTAAGAAAATGATTGTACATACCTCACATTCAAAAATCAACTTTGATTTGCACCACTTTTGCTAATGCAGAGGCACACTTAAGATTAATTGCATCATTAATGTGAATTTTCATATGGGATGGCTAATAACATGGTTTGGTGAAATTATTGATGGGTTGATGATGTGGTGATGGGGGATTATTATTATGATTTTAAATGACCATAATAATAATAATTTATTATGATAAAGGGTGATGGTCCTAAGAAATTCATTTTAACGAATCCATAGTATGGAGGTGTTGGGCGGTGGAAATGGTATGAGTAGGTGTGGCTCAAAATTATGGAATATTTGTGAAGGGCTAGAAAGTTTTAGAGCATCAGTGATGGATGTGATCGAAATAAACATAGCGAGGACAAAGTTCTAGAGCATCGGTAGAGGAGGCAACCAAAATAGCCAGAACCAAATTCTAGAGCATCGTTGAAAGATGTCACTTGAATGAAGGAACAAAGTTCCAGAGCATCACTGAAAGATGCTGCCAGAACAACATGAACAAAAGTTCCAGAGCATCACCGAAAGATGCCAGTGAAATGAAGGAACAAAGTTCTGGAGAATCACTAAAAGATGCCACCAAAAAAACATGAACAAAAGTTCCAGAGCATTACAAAAAGATGTCACTAGAATGAAGGAACAAAGTTTTGGAGCATCGCTAAAAGATACTGCTAGAACAATACAAACAAAAGTTCTAGAGCATCACCAAATGATGCCACCAGAATAAAGGAACAAAGTTCTAGATCATCACTGAAAGATGTCGCCAGAACAACACGAACAAAATTTCTGAACCATCGCTGAAAGATGATGTTAGAATGAAGGAACAAATTTCTGGAGCATCACTGAAAGATGCCACCAGAACAACACAAACAAAAATTTTGGAGCATCGTCGAAAGATGCCACCGAAATGAAGGAACAAAGTTTCAGAGCATCGTTGAAAGATGCCACCGGAATGAAGGAACAAATTTTTGGAGCATCACTGAAAGATGTTACTAAAACTTAGCATGAACAAGAATGAAGTTTTGGAGCATCAGTGAAGGATGCTACCAAAAGTTAGCACAAACAAGAATGAAGTTCTAAAACATTGGTGAAGGATGCTACTAAAACTTAGCACCATCCTGGGAAAAAATCCTTTAAAATAAAACTAAAATTTAGACAATTAACTTGAATAAGTATACAACAATTTAGACAAATACTCAAGAATTGACACACATTTTTTTATATTTATTTATTTATGTAGTCTCTGCCAAGGCAGATTTGATACATTAGTCTCAGCCTTGCATTTGTACAATCTTTGTAAACTCCTCTTTTCTTATAGGTTTGCGGTAAAGTTGCAATCTATGACCATTGACTAGAAGTGTTTGAGTGTCACTATCTATGGGTTTGAACTGCACTGCTCCATTCTAAAATACTTCAAAAAATTTGTAAGGTCCCAACCAAATAGTCTGAAGCTTTCCTTTTTGATCTTTATATCTAGAGTCGAATAGCAGCACCCAATCACCAGTATGGAATTTCCTTTCTTTTATATGCTTGTCATGCCATGCCTTTCTCTGTTGTTGAACCAGTTCAGTTTGGTGGATAGCTTCAAGGTAAAGTTCATCAAGTTCACTAAGTTGTAGGACTCGTTCAACCTATGCATGGTCAAGATCTAAGCCTACTTCCATTGTAGTCCTTAGTGTTTGTAGTTAAAATTTAATAGACAAAATTGAGTTCTTCCCATAAAACGATTCATAGGGAGTGAAACTAGTAGTCTATTTCCATGTAGTATTGTAGGTCCAAACTACCTCGTGTAGTTTTCAAGCCTAATCCTTCCTTCCTGATGAAACTATTTTTGTCAGGATGTTTTCAAGTTCTCTATTTGTTACTTCCACCTGACCATTTTCTTGTGGGTGGTAAGGGGATGATTTCTTATGACTCTCTTGGAAATGATCAGTGAATACTATAGACACCCAAAATTGACCCTTTGTATCATTTATCGATTTGTCGCATAATTCACCATTGCATATATTGATTTTGTCTAGCACACTTTTATCAATTATCGATTTTCTTCTAAACCATCTATTTCCATCATTAATTAAATAAATTATATTTATTTAATTAATTTCATCTATTTTCATTATCTTTATTCTTCTATTTTCTTTCTATAATTAAATAATCTTTAATTATTTAATTATCCCATTATTCTTCTAAAATTAAATAAATTTTCTAAATTTATTTAATTTGATCCTTCTAAATAAATAAAATTAATATTTTATTTATTTATTTATCTTCTCATCATGCATATAAATTAAATAAATTTATTTATTTAATTTATATTTATTCTTCTAATTTTCTAAATTTAGCTTTTTTCTCCATCATCTATCTTATCATTTCCCTCTTTTATCACTTTCTTCTATGTTCAAGTTGGCCTTGTCCATAGTTTGTCAAAAATTTAATACAAAAAATGATTTAATTGGTATAAAAAATCAATTATCCTTGTCATCCAGCTCTTAAAATAGAAAATCATCCTATTTTAAGAAAATCTATCTTATATATACACCCTCTCATTTCATTCTAGACACAATCCATATAGCATTCAGATTATCATCTTATGCATATTCATAGCCATTGAGTATCTATTAAACACTTTGAGCATATCGTCCATCATCATGGTAGCTTTGGTAACTATGATTGTTCACTATTGAGAAGCAATCCACATTCAACTAAGGAATCAATACAATCTAGGTGACATTTTTCTTTGATTTGCTTTCATTTTGTGTCATTTAGATGGATTTCTTGGTGGTGGTAGGATTGGGTTTTGATTGTAATTCTTGATCTTATTAACCTAATTTTTCCTGCTCACACACTAGGAAAGTGTGAATAGTTGTACCTTATTGATTAACAAAGTCTGGTAGGTGGAGATCTTGAGGACCTATACATATATGCTTGCCTTGCTGGAGCAGTTCTTTTGAAATTTCTCCTTTTATTGTGTACTTTGATAAACTCATCTCTAGTTTTCATCTTAGCTTCAATCTTCATAGCTTGCTTGAGTTTTTCTTCTAAATCTTTACCATTCATCTTTGATGTTCTATCAATGAATTCAATTTTCTTTTTTCCTTCCAATACAACTATGTTTTAGCTTTGTCCTTCAAATTCAAGACCACTCTTATTGTATGTTGGCCTTTGGGAATTGAGAATATTATCTAAAATTTCTATACTATTTTCATTCTTCATGTCTTTATTCAATTTAACACTTGTTTTCTCCAATTTTGTTTTCTAAAAAATAATCTAAGATTCTAACCTTTCACCATTTTTCTCTTTTGCTTTCAATTGGATTTGTACCTCTTCCTCTATTTTCTTTTCCTCTTTAGTTTGAACTTTCAGACTTATGATCAATTCCTTTTCTTCTTCAAGAGCAGCAAGTACTTTGTCTTTGGAGTCTTTTTCTTCTTGAAGTTGTACTTCTGATCTCTAGTTTTCCTTTTTGAGTTTCTTGATCTCATCTAGGGCACACAAGAGTTCACCTTCAATATCAATTTCACATTCATATTCATCATACTCCTATTCATATTCACTCACAATGTGATCCCCTTATTTGTCAACATTCTCAACTACAAAATCATCTTCAATCACCAAGTTGTCCTCTCTATCAAATATATCACATGATTTGTTTGAGGTTGGTTGATCAACTCTTTTCTTGACATTTTTCCTTCCCTTATTTCTTTTACACTTTCCCATAGTATTCCACCTCCAAAATATGCCCAAGTCTATTAGACTCCTCCAGGGAACTTAGCTCTAATACCAATTGTTGGAATACTAAGGATCACAGAGAGGGGGGGTGAATCAGTGATCTGATAAAACTAATTCTTCAACCAGGGTCTTCACAAAATAAAACAATCTAACATGATCATGAAACATAAGACAATTTCATCAGGACATGAAATCATTAACAAATCACAATAGACATATATGAACATCACATAACACAGATGATTGAGTGGAAAACCCCAGAAGGGTAAAAACCACTATGAACATGAACTCCATTAAGCCTCAATGGCAAACCTCACTAGTTACAGTCTATGCCTCACTAGCAAACCTCAATAGTTACAATCATGCCTCACTGCCAACACCTCACTAGTATCAAAGTATATGCCTCATTAGCAATGCCTCATTGCCAAAATAATGTCTCACTAACAAACATCTCCAATCTCAAAATAGGAAGATAAACATAGAGTACTACTTTGTTTACATTGAATACAAAGGTTATAGATGGGTTCTATAACTCTATTATACAAACACCTTATCTCTCCCAATTTGGCACAAAAGAACAACTCTACAGGACCTCTATGTACTCAATACAGAAGGACATTACTTTGATAATGATATCATAAGATAATACAATAACTCTTGATTACAATGGCATCATGTCACCAAACTCGCTTGTTTGACAAACAACCTATCAATAACCAACTCTACATGCATGAATGGCCATTAGTCTACTATATATGTGATCAAATGATTCATTGAATTTCTACACTTGGATGATCAAAAAACAATAATACCAATCACATGAGCCTCTTCACATATAAAGTATATGCACATTGTCCCTTACAAACTTCAAGAATCAATGTTTTCAACTACTTCATGAAGACAGTGATATCAACATTAAAATAGAACCACAATCATTGAATTTTCATAATGAAATGATCATCATACCTTACCACTATCACATCTTGCCTTCAATTTGCAAAAACATTTACCTCTGCATAATCTATCTCTGAGAGGAATATACTTTGCTTGCATTCACACAAAAATCTTTGCACTCACAACCTCTGCCAAATGTATCAATCTACAAAATCAATCAAACCTACATTTCATCAAGATCCTCAACATATTCTTTATGTTCTCTCTGTGTATTCAGATGAGTTTCACACTATCTCTTCTTCAAGAATGAGTATATATTTTTCATCTACACTTCTCTCTCTAACATTTAGAAATCACCTCTAAACCCTCAAAAACTCACATCATCTTTGTGTTTTAATACCATAGCAACATAAAACCATTCACAATTGAATCAACATATTCTTCACAACACACAGACTATATGTTAAAGCATTAATAGTATCAAACTATGTATATACATTGTATATTCTATATTATCTCCCCTTAACAATGCATACAAATCCAACTCCAAAACTTTGTTCTCAAACCTTAAAAACATACAATGCAAAATAGTTAAGAAAACTTCTTGAACAATCACCAAACTCTTGGACACATGTCAAGTTTGTGCTCATGGAACAGCCATGGGGATTTGAATAAGTTTAAATATAAACCATTTATGGTTACTCTTGTGCCCGATGAAAACTTAACATACACCATTATTTCAAATATGGTGCCTGATCTTAGTTCTATTACTGAAGGATCTGGTTGCCTCTAGGAAGAGGGTTGGTCACAACATGTTTTGAGACCCTCAAGGTTATGACTTAAGTGAGTGTCTACCCTTGATATCCAATCAACTAACAAATAAAATAAAAGATATAAGCATCACAATAGGATTTAAACCTTTATAACTTAAGGCTTAGACTATTGAATATAGGTCCTTTAAAAACAAAACCCTAAACCTTATTTCTTCAACATTAACATGATTAACTTTTGATCATTCCACTATGACATGCAACCATCATGAAGAATAAGAAAAAATACACCTTTGATAAGTCAATCACATTGCATAAGAGATATCTCTATCATTCAAAGTCTTATTTCATATGACATGGGCCTCCTTTTGATGCATCTCCTTCAATGAAACCAAATTAAATTGAGTTCTTCTAGCCAGATACAAGCCAATCAATTAATACCATACCTATGGCATCACTTTGACATCACTTTGAAATGAAGTAACTCTATCATTAATATTGCAACAAAGGACAAAGATACCTTTTTACAACTGACCTTTGACACTCTTCTATATCACACTGTGAACTGTGGTTGGCATCAATACGATAAAGTGAATACAAGCACCTTTGTCAAGAATCAACTCTTTACCATGCTCTGTCATGTCTAGTTCTACAAATGGAAAACTTCATGCCTCACACTCCTAGCAAGATAATCCAACTGTCATTTCAGAAACATTGTTCTGACATATCTTGTGACATTACAAACACTATGTGATACCCTTTCCTATGTAGCATCATGGCAAGCTTTCCTTTACATCAATTACAAACTTCATTGTTAACATCAAATTATTAGCATGAATGAGGCTTAATGACTAACATGAATGACCTTTCTAATGCACCTTTGGTCTCCAAACACAACTCCATCTCATAAAGCAAACTAGACAAACCAACATCAATAACCTTCCTTGTAAAGATCTTGATCAAGACATGAACATACCATATCATGAAGGCATCCTTAGGTGAGCAATGACATCCTAACAAGAAAACCATATCATTGAGATAAAGCATGAACACCATGACATGAAGCAACATCAAACTATTGAATGTCAAGAACATTGAGGGGGGTGTGGGTGAATCAGTGCTCTATAAACCTTTTCTTGTACTTTTACTTTTAACCATTTCAACAAATTAATCAAATAGAAGCATAATATACAAATGAACATAATCCACAAAAGCATGACACATAACACTGAGATTTTACGTGGAAAACCCAAAAAAAGGAAAAACCACAAGGAGGATTAGCTCTCAAATATATATTTCAATCTTTACAAAAATAATGTTCAGGCTTGGTCACTCCATGGGCCTAGAACATGCTGGCTCACTGCCTCAACCCTAAACCTAGCAAGATTACAATAAGGGTTGTTAAACCCTGGGGGCTGTTAAACTCTGTTGAAGGCTCACTGCTGGCTTACTACCTTGATGATGAAAGCTTTCTTCCAATCATATTGTACATGAAATCTAAATACTACTTAAGCATCTTCCACTATGCCAGGGTGCAATTATTTAGCAATTGAATTCTAAATCCCAAGTCTTCATTGTTGTTGATCTTCTAACTCTACTCTGCTATTCACATCTTTGCATCACATATACCCCACACACTCATTCAACTTAAATTCATCACTCTTATATATATCCATATCATGATTTAATACATAATCAGGTTGGCATCCAAGAAGTGAAACATGTACATAGAAAGATGCACCTTATCGACTTGATCCAATGCCCTATGTGTCACGCGGACCCAAATCTTCACCCAAGTGTATTCATATAGGTGTGCTCTAATCACTCAATTACTTGAATAGATCATTCACACACTATCCTTTCTCCACATTATGATTTATCTCACCAGTCAGCCTGTTCCTCAAGAGCATGCTTAACAGGTTCATTTGTTGACTTGCAACTTCTACTGCGGATCACAAAACACTTCCAAAATCATATCAAGGACTCTCTATACATTACCAATCTTACCCTTAGAACTGCAAGGCATGATATCATCTTGTGGGGAAATGCGGACCATCAAAACTCAAACTCTGTCTCTGTCAAACACTATTGCAATACTTAGCAACTTGTAGCTAACCTTCCGATGGACTTCAGATCTCCTAACTCTAGAATAAGAAACTTCATATAAGTTTTTACAACACCTTAAAACCACATAACAAAATACTTATTTGTGGAAGAAAGTGGACCATTGCACTAGAACCTGTTCACTATTCCTGCTATACCTTTGCTTATCCGAACTTAGGCAATTCTTCAAGGTGACTTCCGGAGGAGATCAAGACTTAACCTTTGAAGAATAACACAATCAAACAAATGAGAACATCATACCTGAACCACATTATCAGATCATCATCTATGGAGATATACTATCTGACTTACTATCCTCTACTCAGAATACTTTCCATACTTAGCCATTTTTTGTCAACTGAGCCTGGGATCTAACATGTTCTTCTAGAGATATCTCTTCTTATCATGGTGACAAGATCTCTAAGCCTTGTTGCCATCAACGACAACATACAGGTCAATACCAGAGTAGTGTTTCTTGCCAACAATCTTCCCCTTTGGCATTGATGGCAACACTTAGTGAAAAATGCTTGACTCCTCCCCCTTACTATATAAACTTTATTTTCTTACTCCCCCTAAGATGATTATCCATCTTTCACTGATCTACTTGTCCCCTTTGACATCAATGGCAAAGGGTGTGATCTAGAACCCAATTTTTTTCAAAAATTCTAAATTTTTGTACTCTGCCGCATAAATACAATTACAATTTTTATCTTAATTTGTGACTGAAAGAAAAATGTCACTATATATATGCTTTATCAAGGGTATCTCCCCATTCCATCTATTCTTTACACTTTCTAAAGTATTGATGTGGCCATTCATCAGAAAAACTTGCTTCTCTAGTTTTTGTACATCTACTGGTGTATCAATTTTTGTCTGAGATTTTAATGCTTCATCAGCCAGATTGATCATAGAGTCAATCGTTGGACTTATCAGTCCTTTCAGATGGCACTAGGATAGACAAAATTTGTATATTCTACTAGCTTCTTCAATAGTAATTTGTATTCCCTTAATACCATTATCTAACAGAGTTTTATCTCGAGCTACCATGGTCTTTAACTCTACCAGTCTCTTCTCATTAAATTCTTTTCTAACTTTTGCTTCTACAGATTTTTTCAAATGACTCAAAAATGTATACTTATAGATTTCAATAGCTCCTTAGTGAGATATCCTTTTGAAATGACTGCATCATTGATCAATTTACTGTCTTTATCATGAGATTTCAGCACTTCTTCCTGTGCCCTGGCCTAAACAATGGATACTAATTTGAACTTTTGTGCAGGTGACAATGAATGAAAATTGATTGGTCCTCAAAGAAGTTTGAACTCATCTACAACTTGTTTCCTTCTAGCACCAACTAAGACATCTGTAGTGTCTCTTGCTCTCTTGGATATTTCTTCTCAACTTCATTCTAAAGGATTTATGTCCATATTATCTTGTTGTTCTATGTTTTATTCGGTGTAAGGCTCCTTAATTGTTCCCAATCTTCTACATCCTCAGCTTGATACTCAAGAGACAAATCTGTTTTAGTTTTAGCTATATTGCCTCTGTGTTTGCTTCTATGGCACCACTATTGTACTGTAATAATTTTGTGATCTAGTCCAATGACGAGAGAAAAGATCATACCCAACCTCACCTACTTTGAGATTAAAGTTAACAGGCTTGATCATTGAAGCATTCTTAAAATTTTCAAAAATTTTTTCTTATTCATCTCTGCAAGCATTATGGCTTTTGCATCCTTTCTTTTTCTCTAAAGTGAAAGGACTTCTAAGTCTTTCAACCTTGTTTTGATCCTGTCAAGTTCTAGATAATCGTGTTTTCTCTTTGCAAGCTTAGCCTATCCTTCTCAGCAGCCAGATTTGATGGCCTTGCAGAAGCCATCTTCTTCTCCTGCAACATCTGCTATACAAAATTATTTATTTCCTTCAGTGCACTCTACCTCATGTTCTCTTTCCTTAAACTCTTTCTCAAGAGGCAGCAAATTAGACACCCTCTCCATCTGCCATCTAGATGCACTATCATCACTGCCTCAAACACAATCCAAGTAATTAAGGATAATGCTATTCTTAAATTTGTAATGCTTGTCAATATTGGTTGCATCTACATTTCTGAAAATGTAAAGACGGTAAATACATTGTCTTAACCTTGACATACCAATCCCAATTCTCACAAAACAACCCACAATGATCTTTTCAAAAAATGGCTCCATGAACCTCTTGGCAAACTTTGATCTCCAAATTGTTATACTCTTACTATCTTCAAAAGAAGGAATGTTAGAATTTGTGCCTTTTCCATCACTATCATCTAGATCTCCATGACTGCTTGGACTCTGATCCATATTACTAGAGGATGATGGACTAACACTAGAACTAGCATGAGACTTTCATCTACTAGGTGAAGAATCCCATCCTCTAGATGACGTAGCAGTATCCCTTTGCTTTCTCTACACATCTGAATCCTATGCCTTGTGAGGCCTACCTTTTTCACTTCTGTTCATGAGACTATTTGCAGTGCTATTGCTATTACTTTTATGTTGAGAAACTATTGATACTGGAATCTTGTTTATTAAACCTAATTGATTTTCAAGAAAATAATTGTGCAATGATAATTAGATGTTGCTTTTAAGAAAATGATGAATGCATATGGAACTTTAATGTGATTTTAGTATGATTATGTGGTAGAATATTTAGGTATGCTTGTATTGAAAATGCTTCGGCTATGATATCTTTATGTGTTATTAACTTCGAGTTTGAGTGTGCAGGTATTGCTAACAAAACCACAAATATAGGAGATCATTCCATACCCTATGTTGTATCCCTTGTGAGCCGATCTAATTCCACAAGGAACTAAGATCAACCTCGTGTTTGGTGAAATGTTGTAATGTTGTAATGTTGCATGAGGTCAAGGGAATTAGGTCTATCTTTTGATTTACTTATATTGTGTTATGTGTAGTAAGAAATGTTGTTTTGAATCTTGTTTAAACTTTATTTCTTTTTTACCCTTTTCTTGTGTTTTTATTTGACTATGGGAGTCCTAACTAGGTAAAAATCAACCCTGGGTTATACCCCATGGGTCTAGGGACCCTTTTGACTAGGATAACCTTGAGATAACCTCCATATGGTCACTTACGAATTTGGAAGCATGGGGATAATGGGATGAGTGGAATCCACACTTAGGCCCACTTCCAAGTCATGGAATGACTCCATGATCCCCTAATTATGGAGTACTTTGTCTCTTTGTGCCTGTCTTTTGGTGGGGGTTCCCCATAAAAAGGGTGGTGTGTCATCCACTCCCTTTTTATTTTTGTTTTACTTATTGTATTTTATTTCTCCATGTGTTGTAAAAGGGCTATAGTGGGGGACCTCTTGAGTGGGGTTAATTGTTTTAAGTCCACTAGGATAATGGATGAAGAGTGGGTTTAGTTTTTAAATACCACTTGGGAAATAAGGAAAATGGAGGGAATTAGTTTTAAAAGAGAAAGGAAGGAGAGGGAAGGGGGTTGGATGATTGTGGAAAGAAGGAGAACTTGGAGGAGGAGACTAAGGTTGGAGCTCTTCTTTAGATTACATCCATAATAGGGCTTGTAAAGGTTAGTGAACAAGACTACTCACCTTGTATGATCTGTTACTTGTTATGTATGTGGTTTTGCAAAGATTGTCTTTGTGTTATTTCTGTTGTTTTGGGTTTGAGTTGGGTGTTTGAAAGAGCTTCTTCCAGTTGGAAGACAATGCTCATCATGTATAGGGAAGGGAAGGTGTGAACCTCCTCGGGTGTATTCTTGTTCTTGGTATATGGAAGCCTTGAGGGCATGTTGGTAATTTTGAGCCAAGAGGGCTTTAAGGCTTGAGAGCCTATTTGGGATATCCCTGGAATTTTGATTATTTGGATGGCTTGAGGCCATGAGAAAGATTAATTTTGTTGGCTTGAGGCCATGTGAATAGTTGTGATAAAATGTTGTGAAGAATGACACCTTTGAGTTGAGTGAGGCTACTTCCCTACCCTCTTTAAACTCACCTCAGCTGAGTTTTTGTATTGTGAGTAAAACCATGGGTGTTGTGTGTTGTTGGTCTCTTTGTTGTGTAGTGTTTTGGTCTATTCTACCCTGGGTGTGTGGATGATCTCCCTAGCTTGGGGGTGACCCTCTTGCAGATCTATGGTAGGGAGGAGAGCTAGTTGGTTGGTGTATTTCTTCTTGGTTGTCATGCAGGTTGCTCTTGGAGCTTATGAAAGAGAAATGGGAAAGTTTTATTGTTGAGGAAAATGTATCTCATCCTTACTGGCAAGGAGAGTTAGATCTTAAGTTTCTTCCTGGTTAAGGTTCTTTAAAAGAGGAGAGATTCCCCCTCTGAAAGTTGTAAAATAATTGTACTGGGAGAAGAAAGTAATTCCTCCTTAGAGTGTTTGTGAGTTGTGGAATCTTACAGTTGTTTATTCTTGTTTATCAGAATTGTAAAGTTGTGAGATAGTTGTTGATTTAGTCAGTTGTAAATGATTATCCTTTGTATGGTTTAGTGAAAATGTTACATTCAAATATTTGTATAGGAAGTAAATTTGTCTTTGGGAAGAGTTAAGAATTGATTTGATTATGTAATAAAAATTCTTCAGAAAATGATTTTTCTTGTCTGTTATAATGAATTTCTGAAGTGAAGGATTTAATAATTATTCTGTATTTAATCTTAATGTTTTTCTTCATTGCATTGGAAAGTACATGTGAAAAGATGAAATTTAATTAACAATTGTAAATGGGAATCTATATTTATTCCTGATATATTTCAAGTAATTGTTAAATGTATTAACTGAAATATCGAAGAAAATTTATGAACTTGTATAGCTCCTATGACATAGATTTATATAAAATATATATATATATATATATATAAATATATATATATAACTATTTATAGATATATATAAGTAAACTGAGAATCTAAGAAATATACACATTGTAATTATCTTATGCCAAAAAAATGTATATATATATATACACACATATATATAATTATTTAATTATAATTAAATTAAGATATTATCCTAAGTTTATATATATATATATACATATATATATATACATATATTTATATTAATTTTGATTTAAAATTTTGAAACAACATATATGATGAGCAATAGAGATCGCAGGAATTAATGAATACACAGTCGCTGATTCAACTTGAAGAATGGTGGGGGTTTAACCCCCACTGAACACATATACAAGAGAAGGGTGTGGGGAGGGGTGGAGCCCCACCCACACCCCACGAAGTGGGTTGTGGGTGGGGCTCTACCCCTCCCCACACCCCCGCCATGATACATTCCCCGCGAGCCACCACAGGCCCTTCGCGGCCACCAAACACCCCTCAGCTCCGCGACTCACCGTAGCCTATCCCATCATCGTCTCCCTTGCCTACCACCCATGACCACTCCAGACCCCACCTTTTGCAAATCCACACAGCCACCACCATGTCTGCCACTCCACTCCACCCACCTCCTTTGGCCTCCCCTGTGACCTACTTTGCCGCCGTCGCCCTTCATGACCTTGCAAAAAAAAACAATAGAAGTTTAGGGTTAGAAACCCTACAAGTTATAACATGTATAACAAGCACTTAGTGCTTGAGAGAAGTTTAAGGTTAAATAATATTTATGTATGTAGGTGTATATATATATATATATATATTTAATTATTTATTTATTTAAAAGTCATAGTTGTATTAGTTGTGGAATCCACTTACAAAAGAAAGATTAAATTATTTATTTATATATTTATATATCTATCTATATATATATTTAAATAAAATTAGATGTAATAGATGTAATTAGCTGTGGATTCCATTTTCAAAAGAAAAAAATAAGTAAATAATTGGACATAAAATTAATCAAAACAACTTGGAAGAGAAGGTAATAAATATTGCAAGGCAGTAATGTATAAACTGGGAAATACAAATAGGGGCCAACCAATTATCTAGTAAATTGAACACTGAATTTTAGAACCAACATAAAAATGTAGTGATCATCATCAATCAACTAGTAAGTCCAGCATAGTGATGACACACGTGCTTGAAATAGTCCATAAACAACCTTATTGTCTCACCTTAAGAGAACGCAATCAAACATGCATACACGTACGAGGGGGAAATACAGAGTAGCAGGGGAAATTTTTTGATAGTTCGTATCATGACCACATGTCACATGTGGACATGACACGTGTGTTTGCATGTTGTGAATGCACGTGAAATGTGGGCATGACATGCCTTCTGTCCCCTTGCAACTAATTCATTTTAAGGCATTTTCTTTCACTGTCCTAGCAAATTTTACAAAAGAGTGCATCCATGAAGATGGCAGTTCTACATCTTTTCCCTTTGATTCCTGGTCTTATTTTGTCGAGCTTCAGTCCTCTTCTGCACCAAAAAATTATCTCTTGCCTCTTCTCTTTCTACCAAAATCATCTCCCTATCTAGTTCAGACATCTTTCAAAGTCATTCCCTATCTTCATCATCTTTGTACAAATCACTCCCAAATGATAATCCATCACTGTCTGAATCATCTCTCTAGCCCACAACATCATTATCTTTTTCACTAGAATCAAATCTCTTCTTCAGAGGTGTCCTTAACCCAGATGTCTTTTTATCATTAGAATCATCCCCATTATCAGAATTGGAGTCACTGTTATCATCTAAAAAGGAATCAGATTGCTTCCTCTTTGTTGGAGCTCAATTCCTATGCTTTCCATTATGGTTGTTAGTTCGACCTCTTGCCTCCAATAGCAAATTCTCAAAATCTGCCATAGTCCTTGCTTGATTTACAAATACTACAAATACAACCTTCCAAGGGCTTCTATATGTGTGCGTCACCAAATAGAATCATTTATCCTTAGTCAAGAGGAGAGCCTCCACGACACAGGTTGAAAAATCCCATAGTTCGTAGAGTAGATCAATACATTGTTGTGCCAAATGCAAAGAGATTTAGAAACCAAAAGAGGTTCCTTTTTATCCTTAGTGCGATTTGACCTAGTCATCATTAAATGCCCATTCCAAAAAGCTATTAAAAACCTTTACTATAGGATATAGTTAATTAGCATTACTTCATAATATGCCACATTGACTCTTTTTCTTTCGGTTCTTCCTTTAAGAGATGTGTCACATTAGATTTTATCATATACCTTCGTGCCAGATTCTGGTACCTAATTTCTGGGTGGGGGTTTGAATTTTCAACACTGCTCCCCCTAAGCCAGAGCTCTTGATTTACTTCCCAGAGGAAGTATCTTCATCAGATACTGGTGCAGATTGATCCCTGACTTCTATTACTTCTTTCTTGATCCATACCTTGTCCATTGCTTTCTTGGTTTCAACCAGATCAACTTTCTCTTTTCCTTTATCATTTCTGTACTCTACTTTCCTTTCTTCAGAATAGTGATTTCTCTTCACATCTCTGCTTCTGTAAAATCTTGCAACATGTCCAAATTTGTTGCAATTGAAGTACATCACATTCTTTTGACCTTGATTCCTTCCATTGATTGAATTTGATCTACATTGATTTGCCATATGTCCAAATCTATTACATGCAAAATACTTTCCATTGAATTATTGACTCTTCCTTGTATTTTGAAACTTTGTTCTTACTGAGCTTCTACATTCATTTGATCTATTTCCCATTTTATAGCAAGCATTGCACCTAATAGAATTCTAACTTACTTTACTTTTGCATACAACACCTCTATGACCAATTTTATTGCAAGTAAAGCATTTACCTTTGAAGGATTGTTCATTCCTCCCATTGTTGAAACTTTTCCTGATCTAATTTCTACATTCATTTTCTCTATGACCAATTTTCTTGTAATTGAAACATTGACCAGAGAATGATGGAATCTTTGATTTATTCTGCTCCTACACCGAGTAGCCTTATGACCAAACTTATTGCACGAGTTATAATAACCATTGAAAGATGGGTACCTTTGTGTGTTTCGTTGTTTGACTGGAGGTCTTCTAGGTCTTCTTTTCTAATTTTTGAGCTGGTATCCTTTGTTTTTCCTTGACTCAGTGCTTATTTGTCCAAAGTTTGAACTTTCTCCTTTCTCAAATCCCAAACCTTGCTTGTCATCAGCTCTCTTCTGACTAATAATCAATTCATCAAGTTTTGTAGTGCTTATCTTGAATTTTTCTTCAAAGCTTTTGGCCTTTTCCAAGTCTATTTTTAGATTTGCAATTTCTTCTCAAGTTTTGCACAGTCTTCTGATATGTTCTTCACAATCAAATTTAGATCATCTTCTTCTCTTGTTCTTTCTATAACTTTTTCTTCCAAATTATTCAGGGCTTCATTTTCTGAAAACAAATTTATCACTGACTTCTTTTTATTTGTCGTTGAATTTCTTTACTTGCTCTTTTAGTTCAAGATGTATTAATCAATTTGTTTTAGATTTTCCTTCAGATCCCTAACTTCTTCTTCAAAGTTTTCAAGATCTATATGATCTGCTTCTAGTTGATTGTATCTTTCATAATTTCCATACCTTCCTGCTGCCATGATCATACTATCCTAGATCTTCCTTAAGCTGTTAAACTTTTTCCAAGGAACCTTGCTCTAATTCCAATTGTTGAATGTCAAGAACACTAAGAGGGGGGTGAATCAATGTTCTATAAACCTTTTCTTGCACTTTTACTTTTAACCATTTCAATGGATTAATCAAATAGAAGCATAATATACAAATGAATAGCATCCACAAGAGCATGACACATAACACCAAGATTTTATGTGGAAAACCCAAAAAAAGGAAAAAAAAACAATGAAGAGGATTAGCTCTCAAATATATATTGCAATCTTTAAAAAAATAATGTTTAGGCTTGGTCACTCCATGGGCCTAGAACATGCTAGCTCACTGCCATGGAGTACAACTAGGTTTAGGAGGCTCACTGTCTCAACCCTAAACCTCACAAGATTACAATTAGGGATCTTAAACCCTAAGGGATGTTAACCCTATTGATGGCTCATTGTCGGTTCACTACCTTGGTGATGAAATCTTTCTTTCAATCATATTGTACATGAAAACTAAATACTACTTAAGCATCTTCCACTATGCCAGGGTGCAGTTATTTAGCAACTAAATTTTGAATCACAAGTCTTCATTGCTGCTGATCTTCTAACTCTACTATGCTATTCACATCTTTACATCACATATACCCCATGCACTCATTCAACTAAAATTCATCACTCTTATATATATCCACATCATGATTTAATCCATAATCAGGTCGGCATCCAAGAAGTGAAACGTGTACATAGAAAGATGTACCTTGTCAGCTTGATCCAATGAACTATGTGTCGCATGGACCCAAACCTTTGCCCAAGTGTATTATAGGTCATATCTAATCACTCAATTACTTGAATAGACCTTTCACACACTATCCTTTCTCTGCATCTTGATTTATCTCACCAGTCAGCCTGTTCCTCAAGAGCATGCTTAACAAGTTCATCTGCTGACTTGCAACTTCTACTGTAGATCACAAAACACTTCCAAAATCATATCAAGGAATCTTTATACATTCCCAATCTTACCATTAGAATCACAAGGCGTGATATCATCTTGCGGAGAAATGCGGACCATTAGAACTCAGACTCTGTCTCTATCAAACTCTGTCAAACACTATGCCGATACTTAGCAGCTTGTAGCTAACCTTCCAGTGGACTTCAGATCTCCTAAATTTGGAATAAGACACTTCATATAAGTGTTTACAACACCTTAAAACTGTATAAAAAAATACTTATCTATGGAGGAATGCGGACCACTGCACTAGACCCTATTCACTATTCCTACTATACATTTTCTTATCCGAACTTAGACAATTCTTCAAGGTGACTTCTAGAGGAGATCAAGACTTAACCTTTGAAACATAACACTATCAAACAACTAAGAACATCATACCTAAACTGCATTATCAGATCATCATCTGCGGAGACATACTATTCGACTTACTGTCCTCTACTCATAATACTTTCCATACTTAGCCATTTTCTGTCAACCGGACCATGGATCTAACATGTTCTTCTAGAGATATCTCTTCTTCTCATGGTGATAAGATCTCTAAGCCTTGTTTCCATCAATGACAACATACAGGTCCATACTGGAGTAGTGTCTCTTGCCAACACAAACCACTTTTGACATCAATGACAAACACATCAACGCCCAACACTAGAAAATTTAAGGGAAGTAGATATAGACAATATAAGCATGTTCCCAGATCCACATGACAAGAAACCTCAATACAAAGAAATGTGGAGCAATCTCATTTCTCCCAGATAACCTTCTTCATAGGCAGACACTCTATCAAAATTCATCTTCCACTGCTGCCCAATCTAGAACCTAAAACTATGGATATGACACCTCTGAACACCTCTAATCATTACTTCCAAACTGCACAAGCATATCTTCAACCATGAAGAAATGCGGAGCATAACACCGAACATACCTCTATCACACTGCACACCTTTTTATTCAATTTTTTTCAAAAGCACTTGGAAACCAAGTGGGTCATCTGTTAGAGGTTGACATCAATAACAACACCAACAAGCTTCCAATAGAATTTACTTAAGAAATATGTGTATAGTGTTGATCATGTTATTGATTGGAAAAGTATTTCTATTGCTTACCTACATGTGAATTTAAAATCTAACCAAAGTTAATCATTGAAAAAGGCCTAGAACCCTAAGAAAAAGAATTATAAATGAATCTAAAGTCAAATGGAGTCATTGTAGCATTGATAGTACTACTTGGGAAAAAGATTAAATTTTATTAAAGTTCAATATCCACATTTATTTAACTAAAGTTGTTCTTGTGTTTCTTTTATTGGCACAAAAGCACCTCAAGCTACTAAGGGCAACAACTATTACAGGGGGAGAATTGTTACGAGACTTTTTCCCCATGAGAGATAAAAGTTATTTAAAAGAATAAAATATCAATAAAAGGAATTATATTAGAGAAAAATTCATGGGAAGTTATAATTTAATTGTAATTTTGTTATGAAAGGGTATGAACACTAAAACTACCCTTTGGGTTATTATGTAAACCCATGAAAAAGTAATGTAAAGGCATACATGAAAAATAGAGGAAAAAGGAAGTACAAGAATAAAAAGGGAGAAGGGTTATAAATTTGATAGGCAGTGAGCATTGGAG
This sequence comes from Cunninghamia lanceolata, assembly GCA_027924645.1. Classification (NCBI taxonomy): domain Eukaryota; kingdom Viridiplantae; phylum Streptophyta; class Pinopsida; order Cupressales; family Cupressaceae; genus Cunninghamia; species Cunninghamia lanceolata. The sequence continues at coordinate 7,526,716 of BSBN01000262.1, read as the reverse complement.
AAGGAGCACATGTGTGTCCAACTCAGGGTACAAAATATACCTGGGATTATCTTGGCCAAGGCTAGTGTGCTACAAAGAATGATGAGTTCTACATAAGAACTTGTGGGTTCTAAACAAGAATAATATTCCTCCTAGAAGTGCTCTCTTTCTAAAAGGGGGTTGAGTCTATAATGCATTTCCAGAGTGATATTTGGAGAACTGATAGGATTCAAAATATATGTATTCTTCTTCTCAATTATACAAATTGTTGAGATTGTCTTAATATATTTATTTGCAGTAATTTAGTATTTGTGGAAAAGATTGTTATATTAATAGATTTATATCAATTTAATAAGTAATAATGTCATTTAATCATCTCATTATGATCTAGATTATAATTTGCTGTGAATTCTTGTATTGGAAATTGTTAACTTCAATAAACAACCTAGATTAGTAAAAAGGGTGTGCATACACTTGTAAGCCCACCTTGTTTTCTTTGTTTAGTTGTGACATGCAAGTCCCATGATGAGGAAACTAACCTCTTTTGATCACCCAAGATCACTCAAAAGTCATGAGGGGAGAGCATACATGGCATGTATATCTAGTTCTAGAGGGCATAAACACTTCCATGTGGTGAGTAACTTTTTAGGGCTAATTTCTTATTGGTGCATTATAAGTATATACAACCAAAAGGTCTTATCTATGATAAACAAGCCATAGGGGATTTCCTCAAAATACCCAATGGTATGGGAGCCCAAGTCCATGAAATGAAGGGTATTTCTAAAGGCCTAATTTGAGAGGGTAACACACTCTCCTTTGTCACTTTGCAAGGTATAATGTCCTTGAAAGCTTAGCCAAATGACAAATATCCTCCAATTGGGAGAGTCTTTCAATTATCTTCTAAATTTCTATACCCCACTAGAACACATGGGTTTAAGTCATCCACTAAGGTGATGAAATCCTTAGGCAGGCCACTAAAGGGAAATAATTTCAATTATTTTTATTCTAGAGATTGCCTTGTAGCACAAGGGAAGAGCATACACAACTTGGATTCTTGGGATTAAAAAAAGTGAGTGAAGATGTGTTTTTAATCCCCAAGTTCACCTTTCAATGCAAGGGGGAGCATACACACTTTCTTGGTCCATACAAGCACACAAAACAAGATTAAATAATCTTAGAAATCTAAATGATTGGTGTGAAAAATAAATGTGTTCAAATGGTGTTTTTGATTCCCAAGGTCACCTTTTGGTGTAAGGGGAGAGCATACACTCACCTCCAAACACACCAAATTCACCAAACAAAGTTAACTTTAAGATCCCAAAGAAAATGTGAAACAAACACAAAAGTAAGGTTTTAATGATAGGTCCCCTCATTAATGGGGTCAATGGTGTTGACACCCTCAAGAAAACAAGTGAGAGCAGGTGGACTCCGCTAGCGAAGGGTTGGGTCAAGATAAACTTGATGGAGCTTTGAAGGGCAATCTTGAGGAGTCAGGAGCTAGTTGTTTGGTTTGCAATTGGAAGGGGAGATCATTGGCAAGGCATCTAAGAAGTTAGTGCATCAATCTAATAACAAAGTTGAGCTTCAAGCTCTCATTCTAGGTCTCAACTTCTATCACCAGTTTAAATTTTCAAGGGTGGAAGTCGAGGGTGATTCCTTAATCATTATTAATGTGATTAAGAAAGGTGAGATTTCAAATTGAAAACTTAATATCCTTTTAATGGAGGCCTTGCATTTGTTAGAGGGCTTCTAGGGAGTGTGGTTGTCAACCACATGTATAGGGAGGGGAACAGATATGCAGACACGCTGGCCAACTTGACCATTATTTCATAGCATGCATTGATATGGGAGCTAAAACCTAATGATTTAGTTAGCCCATCAATCTGATAGTTTGTCTTGTCCTTGTGGAGCGATGGAGTTGGCGAGGCATATGGGAGGTTTTATCTTTGAGAGCAACTTGATTTAGGTGGTAAAACAAAGGTGTTGATGGAGATTGTCTTTGATTTTCTCTCTAGTAGCGATGGAAACACCAATTAGGTTGATCTGTAGAAAAATGCAAATATCATTCCTAGGGTATATTTTTGAGAAACTGATTAAGTAGGTGTTCAAGTCGAAGAGTGGCATTGTGTTATTCATGATTGAATGGATTCTCAGGGAAGAATATATGATGCTGATAGAGATGTATGTGGAGGTCAAAATATGTGGGGACTAGAAGGAGGTTGTGGGAATTACTCATTCTAGTCTCAGCGTCCCACTCCCAAGGAAATTTCATAGGGTTAATGATACAGGGGATGCAGTCACTTGGTGGCCATTCATAGTGGAAGTTGGTGAGGCAAATATTGTTAGGTGTAGATGTCGAGTGGCACGGGGTATAGCCTTGGTCAAGAATCTAGTAGGGCTTGATGTTGAAGATGATTGGATGTAGCAGATTCTAGAGAAATACTATGCAATATATGCCAATGCGGGAGGTAGAGCTCTGTTGGGGTTGGTGGTTAGTTTACATAGATGTATAGCTATAGTTTTATACATATATGCAAGAAATGTATATAGACATATGACTATAATAGGAGTAGTTATGTGGTTTCATGGATTTTGTTTTGGCCATGTCTATTAGTTTTTTTGGTGGTTCTCTTGCTAGATATTCAAACTTTTTTAATATAAAAAGAGAGCAGACCCCTAGTCTACAATTTACCAATTGAAAAAAAAGGTTTTAATGATAGTTCTTCTTCAAGTGAACCTACAAGAAACTTGTTAGTATTTTGAAAGTTTAGAGATTCTACCAACATACCTGCAATTGTTTCCTAACCAAATCTCAAGATAATCCAATCCATAAGAAAAGAGAAGTTAGCAAAAATGACAAAAAATAATGCTAGAAAATGTATGGGAATGCATAGATGCTAGCACATAGGGACAAATGCCGTGTACAATGCAAAAAAAGCAAACCCACAAGGTAGAAAGTGAAAATTATGCACAAAAAACATAGTAAATGGACAAGTGCCATGGGAAATTCATAGGTGCCATAGAGGTATGACATTTGAACAAATGACATCCAGTTTGTTGCCTATACCTAGACAAACTCATAGAGCTAAAAATGCATAAAATAGTTTGAAAACACTCAAGACCCTACAAGAAAGAGGTTATGTAAGAGCTCAAAGGGAATACAAAAGCACTCCCTACAAGTCAATGTTAGCTCCAAAGCATAATAAAAGCTAGATAAACCAAAATTTTGTAGAAAATAAACTCACAAAACCCTATGGGCGGGTGCAAAAAGTTGGAGGACCAAAAAGTGGCCAACTTTTTTTTAAAAACTTCTAAGACATAACCTGAGTATCTTATAACATGCTTACATTATGGTTTGGTGATACTAAGCCTAAGGCTTGACAACACCAAGCCATAACGTGCTTGTGTTATAACACAAGCGCATTATGTTTAAGTATTTAAACAAAAAACCTACATTTATACTCATTGTTTCATTTCATTTTCTAGCAAACCTGTGGCCTGCAAACCCTTGAGAGTGCACTCACGTTATTGGAGGTCAGATTCATCACTAAATTGTTGTTGATTCATTGTCAAAATTCTGCCATGACGTTGGGGTGGCTGAAGGAGTAAGTTGTATTTGCATTTTTGTGTGAATTTGTTGCTAAATAGGTAGGTTTAAGTAGATTTTTGATGTAAATTTCTTTAATTTACAAGAATTGATAGTGCACCTTCTCCTCGTCCTGAAAATCCACAAAATCTTCCATCATCTAAAAAACAAATACCTATTGAAGAACAACCCCAACAACAAACACCTCCATTCATTCCTTAATATGCCCCTAGAACACAAGAAAATTTAATGGGACAAATTGAAAACAATAAAAAAACAAATTGTGGACATAATTGCAAGGTTGAAAGATCCTACAACTTCAACCTTGCATAGATCTATGCTTGTTCAATCTCTTGAATCTATCTTATCAAATGTAGATTCAATTAGCAAGCAAATATCTAGTTGGTCATAAAAGAGGAGAGAATTTAGAGAGTACTATGCAGACAAGTTGTCCTATGAACAAGTAAAAAATGAATAAATTAGAAAATTGGACTTATGTTCCATTTTCACAGATCCACAGACAAATCAACCTCTACCCCTTACATGCAAGAGGTTCCCTATCCATTGGTGCAACAACCAAGCGATAAGGGACATTTTTGGGCAGAGGTGGTGGATGGTTTTTGACCATCCTCCATGCAACAATTATGAGGTCCCATAATACTTTTTCAAGAAACTCTACTGCGAGTTTGTCAAAAAAAAAGTGCCAAACTATTTTGATATGCGGGGCTTCTAGGGTAGAGGTAGGGGATCAACACAGGATAGACTAGGGACACATGTTGACCCACAATGACCAGCAAGATGAACACTCGCTGGACTAGCCCATGAGCATATGTCTACCCCTTCTATTGTGAAGGAGAGTGTTGACATTGAGATACTTCAATCCATTAGTGACTTGACCCAGAGCATCATAGAGCATGCCAGTCTTGTAGCACAGCATGGGCCAGGGGAGGGTTCAAGGAGTACAGTTCCACCCCATACTTTTTAGGCTTGTGGGTTAGCATGTGGTTATGACCCCATAGATAGTCAGGACACAGGTGTGTAGGCTACATCTATAGGTGAGTAGATGGTGATGAAAGATGCCCTCTTGAGTGAGAATTTCAGCCTTGATACTCAGGTAAATGTTAGCAAGTTCATTGAATTTAATTTATTAAATTTAATTTTTGAAATGCAAAATTAACTAATTTAGTTTGATGATTTTAATGAAATTTTAGGGTCATAGCATTTATGCAGTTTTCAGCGGTTCTCCACCTCCATATTACATTGACATCTACTACCGAGGTATGTAACTAATAAACAATTATAAATATTACATGTCAATAGCATTGTTATATGAATGGTATTCTAATATCTAATTTTGGATGTTGAATAGGTTAATCTTGGAGATTTCATGGCAACACCTCCCAGTGGTGGTGTAGTTCAAAGCTTCACTTAGGTAATAAAATAAACAGTTTAACTAATGAATTGTACTTACTAGATTTTTGTAGTTTATATTCATATCATTGATTATATTGCATTGCACATCTTTCAAACTCAAAGCATTACTAGACATTGCATAACTAATAACTAGATGTTGATACATGACAAAATTTCAACTACAATATAGTTATTTGAAAAAATGCCTCAAAGAAATGCGGTCTCATGGAATTCCATGACAAGAAAATGTATAGACAAGGACATCACCATGAGACCACATTTCTTTGAGGCATCTTTTCAAATAGCTCACTTCCTTGTCTATGTTACCATATTTTCTATACATGTCTACCAAAGCTTGTTGATCCCCTCCATACTATTCTTTGACAAATTCCCTCTAATAAACTCATCCAATTACCACCATCTAGATCCTAGGACATGACACCAGAGAGAGGCACAAGCCTATGACATCTTATATAGCATATGATTGACCCTAACATCATCTAGGTTTTAAGTATTAATTATGGGAACAACAAGTCACCGCTAACCAAAATCTTCAAATCTACACTAACCCATTCCCATACAAACTATGTCAATCCTATTGGGTCAATTTCTTCCATCCCTACTTTTGATCCTACGTCTAACCCACCTAAGTCTAATGAGGACCCTTCCTTTAATACTACTATATTATTTGAGATGATAGGCACATTAGACATTCAACCTTATAATTTCATTATTCAACCCACTCCTACACCTACCATCACCTTCTTGCTTGACAATGTGCCTACTGATGATTATAACGATCCTTTGTAGATTGAGGCACAAGTACACTATAAAATGATAGCTGAATCAAGGTGGAAAACTTATTCATCAAGGTGAAATTAATGTAGTTATAGAGGAACACTTATACATCACTAGGTTGCAAAGAGATTCTTATCCCCCTCAGATATCTCCTAGTGTACACATAATGACACTTCTATACTTACTTTTGGCTTCATCACCCTACTAACCTAGGTAGGACCTAAATTCCTAGATGTCTCATGTCATATCATCCCCACCTCATACCACTATCTATTCTCTTAGGTCATCCTTGGCTCATTGCAATGTAGGTTGTCCCTGAATTGTCATCTACTAGTGCCTTAAAATTCACCATGATGGTAATGTCTTCACCATTTTTCATAGCCCATACTAACTAGTTGTTACCTTAATACACTTCTCCTTAGATTATTTTTTGTCAACCCCTTCTAGCCCACCTCAACCTCATACCAATTCCCTCTTTCACCTTTACCTATCTTATGCCTCTAAACACATTGTTGGCTCAACCCCACAACCTCTTTCTATTACTTCACCTACTCCACTAGCTATGCCCCTATCTTCCCCACCATATATCCACCTATTACTACTTCACCTTCCTCATTGTCTTCTATTTCCCCTCTAACACCCCTCCAAGATAAAGTAAAAGAAAAAGTGTAGGACCTTTCCCCATCCATTTCTAAAAGTAGGCCTAAGAAACTTCCCCAACACTACACCCAACCTACTAACCAACCCATATCTACCCTACCTATTTCCTAATCTACCCCTACTAGATGTCCTAGACCTAGTTTGCTTCTAACCCACCCCCTGACAAACCTCAAGACAAAGAAAATGATAAGAAAATTTTAAAATAAGGTTTTTCTTGTCCTATCTAGTATCTTTCCTCCCTCCTATTATCCCACAAACTCTTGATATTCCTCCTTCCCATAAACCCATAAACTTACCTAATGTCTATGTGATTTCTAGTGTCATTATTGTATACCTTATTCTGCCCCTCATTCCCATCACCAATCTTTTCCTGACATATTAAAACCCTCTAGCTTAGGCATTGTCCTACCTCCATCAATACCAAACAAACAAAAATTTGAGCACAACCCTACCACACCCTACCGCCAACCTAAACCTAAACTAACAGCTTCACTCCCTCTCTGACTTCTCAAACCTAAAATTTTATGCTACTATGGTCTCTCCTTTGTTGACCCTTATACCACACAATAGTCATGAATCTTTGCCTAATTTGTATATATGCATGTGACTTGTGTTCTTTATTGTGTGTACTTCCATGTTTAGGTGAACGTGTGTATGTAAGGAGCCATGACTTGCATCACTATTCTAGTTTACATAATTGAATAATGTTGTTTTATTTTCAGATGATGTAGGCTATGGACACACCTCCCAAAGTTCACAGGACAATGGAGCATGGTATGTCTTCTGCAATTGATAGCTCCATGCCTTTGATGGGGGTATGAGGCAGATTAGTAAATTTCAAATTACATTCATTGTTATAGTTGTTTATTATTGATAAATCAAATGATTATTGATTTGAAGTTTAATTTCTATCTGGATGGTTTCTACAGGACATTATAATGCCACAACCTAATCCTGGTACTAAGGCAAATGAGGAGAGAGATTATCTGGTAGTGTTAAGTGATTATTTTGTTAAATATTTAATTTTTTATAATGTAATTTCTATATATTAATGTCTATACTTTTTATTTTAACAACTATAGCTCCATGAAGTACTAAATAGGAGCAACCCTCAGGTTCGTAGTAGACCACTCTCATATGCATCTCCATCCGCTCGAAGATCAAAGGCTGCTCGTGATCTATTTTATTCACCGGACAGAGGGGAATGACTTTTTATTGGGTTCCTTTATTGTATGCCTATATGGCATTTGTGGACATATATTTTGTATTGCATATAGTTGACATTATATGCCTATATGGCTATTTTGTATATATGTTATACTTATATCGACATATATTGATGTATGCCTATATAGATATTTGGTTAATACAAATCTTTTTTGTTGATGATGTCCATATTTGCATTATAAATCCAGGCTTCAATGGATATTTGTAGATGGTTTACTTCAAATATTTAAAGTCTAATTGTATTACATGCACTCTTCCTTTATATAATTGTAAATATATTAATTTTCAACATTATTCTTCTCTAAGATTATTGAACATTAAATCAATCATATGAATATAATAACCATTGTAGCATGGTAATGAAATTCATGTAAGTATACAATGCACTTTGAAGTATGCAACTAAAAATGAGCAAGACATTATTACATGTGATGTCATACCTCTCCACAAAGGAAGACATCTACCATTCCATGTGTATTCTTCATGCTACCATTCCACATGTATGTTGTTGCAAGTATGTGCCTAATCGGTGTTGTAATTGATGTCAACATATTCTTGTTGTCATTGGTGTTAATTGTATATTATCTATTATTTGTGTAGAAAACTTGTATAATGAGGATATTGAGAAAATTAGCCTCTCCGAAAGAAACAAGTGAGTTATAGTGTAGTGTAGTATAGACAATGAGTGGTATGTTGAAGAACAACCTAGTAGGCTACTCCACATCTCCTTCTGGATGATGATCTAGTTATGTGGTTCAGGTATGATGTTCTTAGTTGTTTGATAGTGTTATTCCTTAGAGATTAAGTCCTGATCCTCTCTGGAAGACATCTTGAAGAAATGTCTAAGTCTAGGCAAGCAAAGGTATAGCAGGAACAGTGAATAGGGTCTAGGGCAGTGGTCTGTATTTCTCCGCAAATAAGTATTTTGTTATGTGGTTTTGAGGTGTTGTAAATGCTTATATGAAGTGTCTTATTCCAGAGTTAGGAGATTTGAAGTTCAATGGAAGGATAGCTACAAGCTACTAAGTATCAGCATAAGTGTTTGACAAAGTTTGACAAAGATAGAGTCTAAGTTCTGATGGTCTACATCTCTCTGCAAGATGATATGATGCCTTGTGGTTTTGAGGGTAAGATTGGGAATATGTAAAGAGTCCTTGACATGATTTTGGAAGTGTTTTGTGATCAACAGTAGAAGTTGTAAGTCAACAAATGAAGTGGTTAAGCATGTTCTTGAGGAATAGGCCGACTGGTGAGATAAATCATTGTGCAGAGAAGAGTTAATGTTTGGAGGATTTATGTAAGCAATTGAATGATTAGAGCTGACCTATATGAACATGCGTGGGAGAAGATTTGGGTCCGTGTAACACATAGTGCATTAGATTGAGAGACAAGGTACATCTTTCTATGCACACACTTCACTTCTTGGATGTCAACCTGATTATGGATTAAATCATAATGTAGATATATAAAGGTGATGAAATTTGGTTGAGTGAGTGTAGAGGTATGTGTGATGTGAGGATGCAAATAGTAGAGGAAAGTTAGAGGATTAGCATTGATGAAGACTTGGGATTTAGAATATAGTTGTTAAATGAATACACCCTGGCATAGTGGCAGATGCTTAAGTAGTATTCAGTTATCATGTGCGATCTGATTGGAAGCATGTTGTTGTCATCAAAGAAGTAAGCTGGCAGTGAGCCTCCAATAGGGTTTAACTACCCTCAGGGTTTAATAGCCCTTATTGTAATCTTGCTAGGTTTAGGGTTGAGGTAGTGAGCCTGCTAAACTTAGTTGTATACCATAGTTGTTGACCAGCATGTTGTAGGCCTATGGAGTGACCAAGCCTAAACATCATTTTGTAAAGATATCAATATATATTTGAGATCTAATCCTCTCCATGGTTTTTCCCTTTTTGGGTTTTCCACGTAAAATCTTGGTGTTATGTGTCATGCTTTTGTGGATGTTGTTCAGTTGTATATTTTTCTTTTGTTTGATTATTCCTTTGAAATGGTTAATAGTAAAAGTTCAAGAAAAGATTTAAAGAACACTGATTTACCCCCCCTCTGAATGTTTCTGACATTCAACAATTGGTATCAGAGAAAGGTTCCTTAAAAGAAGTTTAATAGCTTGAGTAAGATCTGGGATAGTGTGATCAAGGCAGCAAGAAGGTATGGAAATTATGAAAGGTACAATCAACTAGAAGTAGCTCTTATGGATCTTGAAAACTCTAAAGCATAATTCAGGGATCTGAAAGAAAACTTGTAATAAGCAGATGAATACATCTTAAAGCTAAAAGAGCGAGTCAATAAATTCAAAGACAAATACAAGGAAGTCAATGACCAACTGCTATTAGAAAATGCAGCCCTAGATGATTTGGAAGTAGAAGTTACAGAAAGAACAAAAGCAAAAGATGATCTAAACTTTATTGTGAAAAAAAGATCAGAAGATTGTGCAAAACTTGAAAAAGAAATTATAAGTTTAAAAATAGATTTGGAAAAGGCAAGAATTTTTGAAGAAAAATTCAAAATAAGTACTCAAAGCTTGATGAAATGATTGCTAGCTAGAGGAATGCTGATGATTACCATTGTTTAGGATTTGAGAAAGGAGAAAGTTCAAATTTAGGTCAAATGAGCACTGAGTCAGGACAAAATAAAGGATACCAGTTTAGAAATTAAGGAAGAAGACCTAGAAGACCTCCGGTTAGACAACCAAATGCTCAAAGGTACCCATCTTTCAATGGCTATTGTAATTCATGTAATAATTTTGGTCATTAGGCTACTCAGTGTAGAAGAAGAATAAATCAAAAGACTCCATTATTCTTTGGGCAGTGTTTCAATTGTAATAAATTTGGTCATAGAACAAATGAATGTAGAAATCAGATCAGGAAAAGTTTCAATAATGGGAGGAATGAATAGTCATTCAAAGGTAAATGCTTCACTTGCAATAGGATTGGTCATAGAGCTGTTGTTTACAAAAGTAAAGTAAGTCAAAATTTTATTAGGTGCAATGCATGCTAGAAAATGGGACATAGATCAAATGAATGCAGAAGTTTGGTAAGAACTAATTTTCAAAAAATTAGGAATAGTCAATCATTTAATGGAAAGTGTTTTGTAAGCAACAGATTTTGACACATGGCTAATCAATGTAGATCAAATTTAGTCAATGGAAGGATTCAAGGACAACAGAATGTGGTATGTTTCAATTGCAACAAATCTGGACATATTGCAAGGTTTTGCAGAAGTAGGAATGTGAAGAGAGATCACTATTCTAAAGTAAGGAAAACAAAGCAAAAAATTGAGAAAGGAAAAGAAAAGGTTAATCTGATTGAAACCAAGAAAGAAATGAATAAGGTAGGGATCAAGAAATAAATAATTGAAGTCAGAGATCAATCTGCACCAGTATCCGGTCTATATACTTCCTTTGAGAAGTAAATTAAGAGCTCTAGCTTAGGGGGAGCAATGTGGAAAATCCAAATCCCCTAGCTAGAAATTGGGTGCCAAAATCCAGCATGAAGATGTATTATGGAATTTGATGTGACACACCTATTAGAAGAAAAACCAAAAGAAAGAGGGTCAACGCAGCATATTATAGAATAATCCTACAGTGAGGCGTCTTCTAAATAGCCTTTCAGGATGAGCATTTAATGGTGACTAAGTCAATCGCGTAGAGGGATTCTTCAATTGGTGTCGTGGAGATCCAAATGACAGAGATGGAGAAGGCACAAATTTTGATACTCCTTTTGAAGATGTTAAGAGTATAACAATTCAGAGATCAAAAGCTTACCAAGAGGTTCATGAAAAGATCATTGTGGGTTGTCTTGTGAAAATTGGGATTGGTATGTCAAGGTTAGGACAAAATATTTACCATCTTTGCATGGTCAGAAATGTAGATGCAACCAATACTGACAAGCATTACAAATTTGAGAATAACATTACCCACAAGTACTTGAATTGTGCTTGAGGTAGTTCTGATAGTGCAACTAGATGGCAAATGGAGAGGGTGTCTAATTTGCTACCTCTTGAGTAATCTTGTCTATTCTACAAAAAATTTAAAGAAGATGCTACAAGAAAAGAAGATGGTTTCTGCAAGGCCATCAAATCTGGTTGCTGAGAGGATAGGCTAAGGAAGGAAATGAAGCTTGCAAAAAGCAAACATGATTATTTAGAAGTAGACAGGATCAAAACAAATTGAAAGACTTAGAAGTCCTTTCACTTCAGAGAAGAGGCAAGGATGCAAAAGTGATAATGCATGAAGAGGTGAATAAGAAAAACAATTTTAAGAATGCTTCAATGATCAAGCCTGCTAACTTTAATCTCAAAGAAGGTGAGATTGAGTATGATCCTTTCTCTTATTGTTGGACTAGATTACAAAATTATTACAGTGCAAAGAGTGGTGCTAAAGAAGCAAACATAGAGGCAATATAGGAAGAACTGAAACAAATCTATCTCCTAAGTATCAAGTTGAGGATGTAGAAAATAGGGAACAGTTAAGGAGCGCTATATTAGAACAAAACATAGATCCTCCAGAATGAAGTTGAGAAGAAAGATCTGAGAGAGAAAAAGACACTACATATGTCTTAGTTGGTGTTGGAAGGGGTAAAAGTTACAGATGAAGCCATGAAATCACTTGCACTAATTAACACACCATTAGATGTATAGAGGACATATACCAAAGAATAAAAACCCAAGGAGATTAAAGGAAATATTCTAAACTTCTAGGCAAAAAGGTCCCAAAACTCGTGAGGGAAATATAGGAAAAGTTAAGAATATTGAAACAAGAGAAGGAGAAAAGGAAGCCTCAAAGGAGGAAGACAAAGGGCAAATCATCAATCGATGAGCAGAAGGAAGAAGCTTACAGATTGACTTTAAATGAGAAATGAAATTCATTGCCCAAGTAGGGGTTTTTATCTAATGTTTCAAGGGAGAAACAAATTGTTTCGAGAAACCAAAATATAATGGACCTAGTTGTAACTTCTCAGCAGGCTTTGTTAACAGAAGACCATGACATCCAAAGATAAAACTCAAAGGCATATATATGATAGTAAAGTAAAGGAAGAGGTCAATACAATGTAAATTGAACCTATTGAAGAGTAAGGCTCACATGAATATGGAAACCGAAAAGGAGGGGAAAGATGATAAGGGAAGCCAATAGAAGAAAACTTGCAGATAGAGTCATATCTGAAGCTTTGAGAAGACAAGACATGTTACTCTGGAAATGATAGCATGTGAAGGTTTTGGAGATGGTTATTGAAGACAAGAAGATTATGAAATTATCTCTCAAGAGAAGCAGGTAAATGATGATAATATGAATTTATGATAAAGAGCAATAAGTATTGCAATATTGCTAAGCAGAGAAAATAGGGCAATAACAGCAAGATCCTAAGGTGAGAATTGACAAACCAAGGAGAGAACTTCATAGGAAGAACCAAAGTTGCAGTCAGGAAAGCATCAAGTAAGGGGGAGCAATCAATTGAAGAAGAGTTTGGAAGAGAGATTAGATCAGAGCAAATGAGTGCAAGTATGTGCCCTTTGCCATTGATGTCAAATGTGAAGAGAAGTCATGTGAAAAACTTAGAGTGTAGATATGGAAGAGAAAGGAGGAGAATTTTGGAGAAAGAAAGAATGCAGATGTGTAAAGAGAAAGCAGGAGAATCTTGTCTTTATGGCAATTGCAGTTTTTCACATCATATGTTGCCATCAATGACAAAGGGGGAGATTGTTGCAAGTATGTGCCTAATCAGTGTTGTCATTGATGTCAACATATTCTTGTTGTTGTTGGCAAGAGACACTGTGTGGCTTCATTAATGTTGTCATTGATGGAAACAAAGTCCATCCCACACATCTGGATGACATGGTATGTCTATACTAGAAGTCAGGTTGAAGAGTATTTTGGTCCGGTGACCAAGAACAGAGTATACAGCAAGGTTAGACAATTAGGTCCGGATCTCTCAGAAGAAGTATCTCAGTAAAGTGTGGACTTGGGGAAGTCAAGAGGAGTACCATGACTAATACATTCCAGAGATTGAGCTTCTAGTAATGGAAGAGTGAAGAGATATGAGTACCTAAGTGTTGGGTTCCTGTTTGGCAGAGTAGACTGAGAAAGAACTAACCGATAGAACATCAGACCTTAATCAGGATGAGAAATTGATGGTGATCAAGTTTCTTGAGGGATCATTCATGGTTAGCCAACATGATTGATGACTTCTATAAGTATCTCTTTGGTATGCATCACTTGGTATGCAAGGATTCAGCCGACAGATCAGAGTGTGGGAAAATACTGAGTATTCCACATGTCGACTAGAAAGGTATTGAAATCATTGGTGCAGATATATATACCAGATGGATTTAGATGTGAAGATGTGTGTGGTGTGCAGTAGGGTGCAAAGAAAAGCAGAGAGTAGTGTAGAAGTAATAATACAGGTCCGGTATGTGACAGGACAACAGCACCAAAGAAGAGGAAGAATGAAGTCTAGTAGATCAGTATATTGAGCCTAACTGGAACTGAACCTTAGCATATGTGGATGCTTCACATTAGTTCAAGTATCTTGTTACTTTATTTGTACCTTGTAGATAGTGAGTCTCTTGTAGGCAGTCAGCCTCTTGTGAGCAGTGTGCTCGGGTAGTGAGCCCTAATTGGCAAGTGTCATTTTGTACTATCTTATTCTTTTAATAGAGAATACAATCTTGGGTTAGTCACCTCGTAGTTTTTCCCTTAATAGGGTTTTCCACATCAAAATCATTGTGTTATGTGTATTGATGTTATTTCTACTTTCATGGTTATGTTTTGATGTTGCACTAATTTTTAAAGAAGGATAGGAAGTTGAAGTAATTAAGATAACTGATTCACCCCCCCTCTCAGTTATCAACAATTGGTATCAGAGCCAAGTTCCTCCAAACAGAGCCTAACAGCTTGAGGAAGATCTCAGAATCTCAATGGATATGTAATGTATGAGGGAACAACTTTAGTCTACCCTAGATGATCTTGAGCAATCTCACTCCAAAGTCAATAACTTGAAGGAAAGACTCAAATAGGTTGATGATTAATGAACTAAAAGAGAAAATGAGCATCTCTATGAAAAAGAGAAAGGAACTACTTCAACAATTAGCAAGTCAAAGTGAAGCCAATAATACTGATGAAGATCTAAAAGAGAACATGATATGTGAGAAGCTATCAAAAGAGGTCATTATGGTAAGACATGAAATGGAATCAGGGGTTATGAAATTCATCCAAGAAATTGAAGAGAAAAGAAAAATTGAAGATGATCTAAGACAATCTCTCAAGGAGAAAATAGAAGACTACCACAAAATGGATAGAATAATTAGGCATCGAGAATCTGATCTTGAAGAAGCTAGAGACAATGAAGATCAACTTGAGAATCAGATTGACACTCTTAAAAGGGATCTTCAAACAACAAATGAATACAAAGAGAAATTCAAGATAAGCTCTGCTCAACTTGAAGTTCTTGCAAGCCAAAAGAGGGTAGATGACAAGCAAGGCTTGGGTTATGAGAAAGGTGAAAGCTCTGGATCCGGTCAGAAGAACTCTGGATCAAGAAATCCAAGGAACAGGCCTAGAAGACCTCTGATAAGGCAACCAAATGCTCAAAGATATCTATCCTTCAATGGATACTGCCACAATTGCAATAACTTTGGTCATAAAGCAAATCAGTGCAGAAGAAGAATGAATCAGACTAATCCATCCTTCTCCGAATAGTGTTGTAACTACAAAAGGTATGGTCACAAATCTCATGAATGTAGAAATTTGCAAATAAGCAATTCATTCAATGGTAGATGCTTTATATGCAATAGAATGGAACATATGGCTAATCAATGTAGATCAAGAGGATACCAGTGAAATATGTAAAGAAATGTTGTTTTCTTCAATTGCAATAGATCCGGTCATTTTGCCAAATTCTACAGAAGTAAGAATCAGGACAAAAAGAGTCCGGTGCATCATAATCAAAACCAAGACAAAGGAAAAGGAAAAGTGAATGCGGATGAAATTCAAAGGGAGATGAACAAGATTTGGGCAAAGAGAAGTATAGAAAATGTTGGGGATGGATCCGCACCAGAATCTGGTGCTGATATTCCTTCTAGAAATTAAATTGATGAGCTCTAGCTCAGGGGGAGTCTCAAAGGAAATTAAATTCCCCCAGCCAGTCAACTGGTGCTTGAAATTGGCACATGGAAAGTTGTGGATTAAAGGGGCTCTCAGAGAAACATCTAAATGACCCATGGCAAAGATTTGAAGGATCCGCAAGGAGTTTGAAAAGATTAATCATCCAAGATTAATCTGGTTTGATAGTCATCCGGCAAAAGCAGATCTTTCACAGTTAGATCTGGTATGATTCATAATTGAAATATTTGGATCTGAGGTTGGATGGAATAACTGGAGAAAGAGAGATAGATTGTCATTTTCCACAAAGAACCATTCTGAGTGCATCTCAGTGATCTGGAAAGATCTCTCTTAGAATAAGGAAAACAAGGCAACCGAATTAACTTAAGTTGTGCATTTATTGCAAAATGGAATTAGGGTTTGCACAGAAATAAAAGGGTTCTTTTGTTCATCATTTGTACATTTGCATTCAAGAATAAAAGAGAAGGAGCTCTGCAACAAAATTGTCTCAAACCTCTCAAGGTTCAACCACTAAAGATAATTCATCCAACAATTCGATCTGGCTCATTTTTGTGAACCCTAGAAGCGTAAAAGGTATTTTCCTCTCTTGAAAATCTCTCTCTGAATCTTTTGAAAGATGGCTACTTTGAATGTTGTGAAGATCACTGATAGGCCGTGCCCTAAATTCAAGAAACATCCCTACAAATCCCTAGAAGTTGATCCCCTAGGCACATTTTCTGGTATTCCGCATGGGGTCTTGCATGTAGAAGATGTTAGGGCATACATTCATGCAAACATTGAAGAATTTGAGGAATCCAAGATGATGGATATCTACCACAACCAGTTAATAGATGAATCATTTGAACTCAAACCTCAGTACAAAGCCATCCGGGATAAGCATTTTGGACATTACATCCATTTCTCCTATTTTGCTGAAGATGAATGGGTCCGGTATGTTCTAAGCAGAATGCATGACAACTTTATGTGGTTGATGAGGCAATTCAAGATAACCAAGGATGCCATTAGAGCAGTTACTAGATTACACTCATTTGGTGGGTTACCTACTCTCAAATCTGTCAAGAATCAGATAGTAAGTGAGGCAACAAGATCAAAATTTGACAAGAGAGCAATGACAATTGAAGATATCACTGATCCAGATATCAAGTTTGCATCTATGGTAATTGGCTATAAGATATATCACTCCAGCAAGGAGAATTTTGTGTCTGAAACTGCTATTTATGTAGCTTATCAGATGTTAAGGCAGAATACAAACTATGATCTTTGTGAGCTTCTTCTAAACCAACTGCTGGAAAACCTACAAAAGATCAAGAAGGACAAGAAGAACTCGTTCAAGTATGGTGGGCTAATACTATGTTTGTTCTTTTACTTTATGAATGAGCTACCCGGATCCAGTGGTTGGGTATGGCAAAATGACAAATCAGTAGCCATACAAATCAAAGATTATATGCATGGGATTGGTGATGCCAAGGCACAAAATATAGCTCTCTGGGGCTACTTCAATAACTTTCAAAGTACAATGCAATCCAGAGAAAGAATCCCTCAATCACTAGTTGAGAAATACAAGCATACAATGTTCTTTATGGTAGACATTGATCAATGTCTGATAGAAGTAGTGGAACTAAGAATAGTGTGGATCATGCCAATGGGATATGAGGTTGATGAGAAAATCCTAGAGCTACATATTCAACACCTACTGAGTTAGCCCAAGGACCTTGAGGCAGAAAGGTTTGGAACTTTTGAAGAGTTGAGTGTGAAGATTCATATAGAGCTAAGACAACCAGAGATGAAAAGAAAAGTGAGAAAAGAAGTAGGGGATGTTGCCAAAAGGTATGGCATTTCAAAAGAAGCACTTGATGCAAATAGAGAAAAACTAGAAAAGGCAGAGAAAGAGAAACAAGATGCAGAAAAGGAAAGTGATCCAGTACAAGCCCCTTCCTAGACCAGATCCTCCAAGAGCTCTGCACCTGCCACCTCTAAGAGAAAAAAGGCATCAAAACCAGAGCCCAGACATCTGGAAAGGGAGAGAAGAGAACAAAGAAAAAGGCAACAAGATCCTATACAAGTCAGAAGGATGATGAAGAAACTGAAATTGATGAGTAAGTGAAGAAAATGAAGAAGAAGAAGAAAACATCCGATGAACCCTCTACTGGTCAAGGCAAGGAAGAAAAGGTAGAAGAATTTGTTGAAAAACCTACTCTCTGCATTGATGATATCATCAAATCAGTCACTATGGATGGGAACCTAAAACCAATGATTGAATTTTATGATAAATTTGATGAAGCTGACTAGAAAATTTTGCAAGATGCCATAGTCAAGTATCTAAACATTTATAACAAAGCATTCATTGAAATTATATCTCTGATTCCCAAAAGCTTAGAAAAGGAACTTGAAATAAGAAAGAACAATGTCATGGCAAAAGACCTAGAAATCTGGGAGCAGATTGCTATCCAACTCTATCCTTCCATCACTCCTCAACAAAGGAACATGATCTTCAAGGATTACAGGATGAGTTTCAGAGAAAAGCTAGAATGAATAAGCTTATGCTTGGAGAGACTAATCAGGTGGCTGAAGAAATAGAAGATATCCTCCAGAATGCCTTTAAAAGATTTAATCTTCCTGTTATAGAGGACTTAGGTGATGAACCCTCTGCCATGGATGACAAAGAAGAATCTACTAAGATAGTAGCAAAAGAGACAAAGGAGACAAGTAAAGAGAAAGCTAAGGACTTAGATTCCTCTGTTTCGGAAGAGGAAGCTCATGGAGAAGTAGACACCTCTCTTCCTGATCCCCCTACAGACTCCAGATCAAAAGGAGAAGAAAGAATAGAGGAGAAAATCAGTCAAGAAGAAGAGGTAAAGGGAAGAAAAGAAAATCTATCAGAGAAGACTCCAGGAGACAGTACTGAGGCTACAGAAGGAAAGAAAACTCTGTCTCCGGCAAGAGACACTGCAGAAGCAGTCAAAGATTTTTTAACAAAAGAAATGATGGAATTAGATGAACCAAGGCTACTCCAAGCACCATTCAATTTTGATTCCCTCTCTCCGGTCCAGACAATGAAGGTCGCATCTTTTATTTAAGCCAAATCAAAAGAAAAGCTTCTGAAGTCTCACATGGAAGACTGTGAGCTAATAGAGATTACATCTGGTGTGCTAGAGAAAATCATGCCATCCTTCCAAAAGGATCCTTCAACCTCCACATCTGGTAATCTAAAGTCTCTAGTTAATTCTGTTAATACACATTTTGATTCTTTAGAGAAAGTAGCAGAAGAGAAAGTCTAGAAAAATTTTTTGGGTAAAAGATTCTCTGAAGTACAAGGGCTAATAACAAATGATAGGAGAACTATGGATATTGGGATAAAGAGCTTAGAAAATGCTCTTAAAGATGGCAGAGATATATATAAATTTTATTTATCCTAGTCTAAAGTGACAAAGGATATTGAGAAGAAAGTGAAAGAGCAAGAGGATAAACTCTCAACTGTATCTCAAAATTTTGATCCTCTCACCACATCCATAATAAACGAGGAATGTCAAACTATTGCCATTCTAAATGAACTAAAGAAAATTGAAAAGGAAAGGAAGGATATAATAAGTAGGATGGGTGAACTCAGAGGGATAATTATCCCTAAATTAGAGGCCATGCATGAGGCCCTAACAGATGCTCAGACCGCAACCCAGACTAGTGATTCGACAGATCTAAAGAGGGCAGAAGCTTTTGCATTCCTATTGAGTGGTCACATCTCAATTTTGGACAAGATGAAGCAGAGTTGGGCAATAGAATTTGTCCAGAAGAAGACAACTTTTGCAGATATACTCCAGTATATGTAAGTATAATATGTATACATACTTATGTGGCTAAGTATAGTTGGATTTTTGGGAATTTTGGTGTGCGGATTGTACCCTTTTCCATTGATGTCAAAGGGGGAGTGAGAAGCAGTGAAAAAAGTGGAATCTAGCTAAGGGGGAGCTCTAGAAAAGTGTACTTTAGAATAGAGCATCAGCCAAGGGGGAGTGTAGTGTGACACTTAGTCATTTTTCACTAAGTGTTGCCATTAATGCCAAAGGGGGAGATTGTTAGCAAGAGACACTGTGTGGCTTCATGAATGTTGTCATTGATGGCAAAAAAGTCCATCCCACACATCCACATGACATGGTATGTCTATAGTGGAAGTCAGGTTGAAGAGTATTTTGGTCTGGTGACCAACAATAGAGTATACAGCAAGGTCAGACAATCAGGTCTGGATCTCTCAGAAGAAGTATCTCAGTAAAGTGCAGACTTGGGGAAGTCAAGAGGAGTACCATGACTGATACATTCTAGAGATTGAGCCTCCGGTGATAGAAGAGTGAAGAGATATAAGCACCTAAGTTGTGGGTTCTTGTTTGGTAGAGTAGACTGAGAAAGAACTGACCGGAAGAACATCAGACCTTAATCTAGATGAGAAATTGATGGTGATCAAGTTTCTTGAGGGATCATTCATGGTTAGTCAACATGATTGATGACTTCTATAAGTATCTCTTTCATACGCATCACTTGGTATGCAAGGATTCAGCCGACAGATCAGAGTTTGGGAAAATACTGAGTATTCTGAATGCTGACTAGAAAGGTATTGAAATCATTGGTGTAGATATATATACCAGATGGATTTAGATGTTAAGGTGTGTGTGTGGTGTGCAGTAGTGTGCGAAGAAAAGCAAAGAGTAGTGTAGAAGTAGTACTACATGTCCGGTATGTGACAGGACAGCAACACCAAAGAAGAGGAAGAATGAAGTGTAGTAGATCAATATATTGAGCCTAACCAAAACTAAACCTCAGGATATGTGGATGATTCACATCAGTTCAAGTATCTTGTTACTTTCTTTGTACCTTGTAGATAGTGAGTCTCTTGTAGGCAGTGAGCCTCTTGGGAGCAGTGTGCTCAGGCAGTGAGCCCTAATTGGAAAGTGCCATTTTGTACTATCTTATTATTTTAACATAGAATACAATCTTGGATTAGTCACCCTGTGGTTTTTCCATTAACAAGGTTTTCCACATCAAAATCATTGTGTTATTTGTATTGATGTTATTTCTACTTTCATGGTTATGTTTTGATGTTGCACTAATTATTAAAGAAGGATAGGAAGTTGAAGTAATTAAGATAACTGATTCACCCCCCCTCTCAATTATCAACAGCTTTCATTGGTGTCAACTATATCTTATCTATTACTTGTTTAGAAGACTTGTATGATGAGGATATTGAGAAAATTAGCCTCTCTGGAAGAAACAAGTGAGTTACAGTGTAGTGCAGTCTAGACAGTGAGTTGGTATGTTGAAGAATAGCCTGGTAGGCTACTCTGCATCTCCTTTTGAATGATGATCTGGTTATGCAGTTTAGGTATGATGTTCTCAATTATTTTATAGTGTTATTCCTTAGAGATTAAGTATCGATCCTCTCTGCAAGACATCTTGAAGAAATGTCTAAGTTAGGGCAAGCAAAGGTATATCAAGAATAGTGAACAGGGTCTAGTGTAATGGTCTACATTCCTCCACAAATATGTGTTTTGTTATGTGGTTTTGAGGTGTTGTAAACACTTATATGAAGTGTCTTATTCCAGAGTTATGAGATCTAAAGTTCACCTGAAGGATAGCTACAAGTTGTTAACTATCGGCATAAGTGTTTGACAGAGTTTGAAAAAGATAGAGTCTGAGTTCTGATGGTCTGTATCTCTCTACAAGATGATATGATGCCTTGGAGTTCTTAGGGTAAGATTGGGAATGTGTAAAGTGTTCTTGACATGATTTTGGAAGTGTTTTATGATCAGCAGTAGAAGTTGTAAGTCAGCAGATGAAGTGATTAAGCATGTTCTTGAGGAATAGGCCAACTGGTGAGTTGAATCATTGTGCGAAGAAAAGTTAATGTTTGGAGAATTTATGTAAGCAATTGAATGATTAGAGCCAACCTATATGAACACGTGTGGGAGAAGATTTGGGTCTGCATGACACATAGTGCATTGGATTGAATGACAAGGTAAATCTTTCTATGTACACGTTTCACTTCTTGGATGCCAAACTGATTATGGAGTAAATCATGATGTAGATATATAAAGGTGATGAAATTTGGTTGAGTGAGTGTAGAGGTGTGTGTGATGCAAAGATGTGAATAGTGGAGTAGAGTTAGAGGATCAGTAATGATGAAACTTGGGATTCAGAATACAGTTGTTAAATGACTACACCCTGGCATAGTGGTAGATGCTTAAGTAGTATTCAATTATCATGTGTGATCTGATTGGAAGCATGTTGTTGTCATCAAGGCAGTAAGTTGGCAGTGAGCCTCTATTAGGGTCTAACACTTATTGTAATCTTGATAGGTTTAGGGTTGAGGCAGTGAGCCTACTAAACTTAGTTGTACACCATCGTTGTGAGCCAACATGTTCCAGGTCTATGGAGTGACCAAGCTTGAACATCATTTTATAAAGATTGCAATATATATTTGAGAGCTAATCCTCTTTGTGGTTTTTCCCTTTTTGGGTTTTCCACATAAAATCTTGGCGTTATGTGTCATGCTTTTGTAGATGTTGTTCAGTTGTATATTTTTCTTCTATTTGATTATTCCTTTGAAATAGTTAAAAGTAAAAGTTTAAGAAAAGATTTATAGAACACTAATTCACCCCCCCTCTCAGTGTTCCTAACATTCAACATATGCTTCACACTACCATTCACACGTATGCTTCATGCTTCTTGTGTATACTTCATGTGTTCATGTGTATGATTCATGCTTCCTATGTATACTTCCTGCTTCCCGTATAGACTTCATGTATTATGTGTATTCACATGTATGCTTCATGCTTCCTGTATAGACTTCATGTATTATGTTTATTCACATGTATGCTTCATGCTTTCTATGTATATATTGTTGAAATACATAGGACAACTGAGAGGGGGGTGAATTCATTGTCACAAAAACTTAACTTCATATAATTATCAAGCCATCAACTACTTAATTACTGATAATCATATTCAAACATGAAAGCATGAAACCATAGACTTAATCACAATCACACATTCATTGCAGGGGAAATTAGATTTTTACGTGGAAAACCCTAGAAGGGAAAAACCACGGTGGGTGTTAGCCCACATAAAAATATAAGTTATAACAATACCCAAAAATAGAGGGTCACTATCTACTAAGCTCATTGCCCAAAATTCTCACTGCAAAGATCGACTCACTGCCAAGGGGTGGCTCACTACCAAGGATTTTTTAATTGATTTGATAGCATCTACTCTATGCCTGAGTTCAGTTCCATTGAAGTGCAATATTCTTCCTCTGCTCTACTCTTCTTACTCTTCGTACTTCTCATTTTTACACATCGATCCTTTTTTGTAACTACATTACAAGTCTTTATACAAATCATCAACCTTGGAATGTACATCAAGGTCAAAAATACATTTATCAACCATTGGAACAATCTCCAAGGTCAGCATAACAAAACATACTTAGAAATAGGTCTGGACCTAATACAAAAATTAGCAAAGGGAAAGATGTAAAGATGTATACTAATCACACCATGCCTTAGCTATAACTCAAACGTAATCCTTCACGCTATGACATGCTTCTACAATCTTCAAAGCATCTCCATAAATAGTGAAATCAACCAAGTCGGCCAAGACTAGTGAGGACACTAGGTCTTCTAAGAACATTCTTCATCCATGATCCAAATTTCTCTTTGCAGACCGATCCATAGGTAGAAACATGATCAAGAGACATCCACAAGTACATTGAAAACATTAGGAACATCCGCACAATTACTAACCACTCTATCAAGAAGATTCTTCAAACTGGAGCACATAAACAACACTACCAGCTACTGTCATAAGGAAAAGATTTCTTGTGGACCACCAAATCATGAACCATTGGAGTTGAAGGCACATAACATTATCTTAGACTTAACTCTAGAATTGTAGACAAAAATACTTCAATGCGGAGGAATGCAGAGCATAATACTTTCTCCCTATTACCACCAAACATACATAAAAAATAGTTTTCACTCTGGTGAACATAATTCACTCAAATCTTCATACTAGAGGCTCAAACTTTGAACATAGCATCTTCAGACAAGCCTCTAAATAACTTCCAATCCACAAACAAAGATATTTAATCTATAGGAAATGCGGAGCTATCTATTTGACTATTCTTCTGTAGACAAAGATACTCTGTAACACACTATTTTTACCGGAGGAGAAAATTTTCTCAATATCCTCAATATTGGGCTCTCCAACACTCACATAAGAAAGTACAAAGAATCTAACACATTACAAGAAAGCAACAAAACAAGAGCATAGTTGACACCAATGACAACACTAATATGTTGATATCAATGACAACACGGATTAGGCACATACTTGCAACAATCTCCCCCTTTGTCATTGATGGCAACATCTGATGTGAAAAACTATAAAGACCATCAAGACAAGTGTTGGTGAGTATCTTTACATGAGAGAAAGACATCTTTGGGTGGTCAAGGGAGGTTATGACATGTTGTAAGAGGAATATGATATTTTTGGTCAGTGTATGATAGTTTCTCTTACAGGTGTAAGTGCTATCAATTATGACAGATTCTATGACAACTGTACGGTGCGTAAGAGCATCTGTCATACCCTATCTTGGGACAAGGTGCCCACATTGGGATGCAATGTTGGACAAGTTTCCTTAGGTGTGGGTTTTGGGGCATGACTCCAAGATGGATGCCCATCTCTATAAGGTTCCATATTTGCCTTGTAAACTCTATAAAAATAGGTTCTTGGATGGGAGATATATAGTTTTTATACAAGTACTATTATGCTACTGGAATATCTCCAGATTGAACATTCAAAGACTCTTGAAAGAGCATTAGCTCTAAAACTGTATTGTAATCTATTATTGTTTACTGTAATACATTTGATCTATGTTTTAGAGTGTGGGGTTTTTCACCCATAAGGGTTTTCCCTGTGTATATCTTGTCTCTCTCTCTCTCTCTCTTCTGTCTACTTTCTGTGTGTATGTGTCTTGCTGCAATATCTCTATTATTGGGTTAATAACGCTGTAACTGGAAAGGTTAATTTGAATTTGCATACATCTCTCCTCATTAGATTAGTGTAAGAAGTGATTTTTGCACACCTACTTCCTTTCACATCTTAGTTTAGGGTGGAAGGGGTAATGACCCCTAACTTTTCTCTGAGATACTCAAAAGTATCCTTAGGCAAAGGCTTGGTGAAGATATCTACAATCTAATCCTTTGTGGACACATACTCCAAATTTACTTCATTCTCTATCACCTTTTCTCTCAGAAAGTGATACCTTATAGATATATGCTTTATTCTTGAGTGCATCACTGGATTATTTGAAATACTTATAGCACTTGTATTGTCATAGAAGATTGCAACTGGATCTTCATACACAACTCTTATGTCCTTCAAAATCTGCTTCATCCATAACACTTGAGTACAACATGTTGCTGCAATATACTCTATTTCTGCAATTGACAAAGAGATTAAATCTTGTTTCTTGCTCAGCCATGAAACCAATTTGTTACCCAAAAAGAAAGCACCTCCACTTGTACTCTTCATTTTATCAACATCTCTGGCCCAATCAGCATCTATATAAGCACTGAGAGTGAAATCATTATCCTTTGGAAACCATAAGCCATGATCTAGTGTTCCTTTTAAATACCTCAAGATTCTCTTTACTACCATCACATGTGATTCTCTTCCAAGGATCTACTTGAAATCTTGCAACAAGACAAACTACATGCATAATATCAAGTTTGGTTTGGGTTAGATAAAGCAATCCTCCAATCATGGATATGTACTTTTTTTATCAGTCTTGGGAGATTCATCAGTTTTTCTCAACTTGTAGCTAGTCACCATGGGAGTACATACCAGTTTAGCATCTTCCATCCCAAGCTTCTTCAACAACTCTTCACATACTTAGACTGAGATATGAAGATTCCTTTATCTAATTGCTCAATTTGCAGACCCAGAAAGAAATCCATTTCACCAAACATAGACATCTCAAACTCATTTTTCATTTCTCCTGCAAACTTCATGCACATACCTTCATTTCCTCCAAAGATAATGTCATCAACAGAGACTACAACAATCAGGATCTAATTATCATTGATCTTGAAATACATATTGCTGTTAGAAATGCCTTTACTGAACCCTAATTGCAACAAATATTTGTTTAACCATGCATACTAGGCTCTAGGGGTTTGTTTCAATCCATACAAGGCCTTCTTCAATCTGCACACTATATCATCTTGTTTTGATAGTTGAAATCCTTCTGATTGTTCAATGTAGACCTCTTCTTCCAATTCAACATTCAAATATGCAGACTTAACATCCATCTGATATACTTTGAAAACTTTGAATGCTACAAATGCCAAAAATATTATGATTGCTTCAATTCTTGCCAAAGGAGCATAGGTCTACTCAAAATCTATCCCTTCAACTTGAGAGTATCCTTTGCATACCAATCTTGCTTTGTTCCTTACTACTCCATTCTCATTCATCTTCTTTTTGAAAACCCATTTGTGCCAATCACATTCTTATCAGCAGGTCTAGGTACCAGTTCCCAAGTTTGATTCTTTTCTATCTATGTCAGCTCCTCTTCCATAGTTTTTACCTAAGTTTTATCATTTCAAGCTTCATTCATAGTTTTAGGTTCAAATTTTGAAAATAAACAGTAATTCACTTGTTCTTCTACAACTCTTTTTCTTGTCAATACCCCTTTGCTTTTGTCTCCTATAATCTGATCTTCAGAATGATTAATTCTTCCATACCTAGGAGTCTTAGCAGTATTTTCTAGAGCGTTTTCTTCTTCATCTTGACTATCTTCTTGTTCAACTTTTTCTTCATTTGTTATAATAGCAGGTTCATCTAATTGATAGTCACTCAGGTCTGATATTCTTCCCCTGTCTTCATCAACCCTTACATTAGCACTTTCAATGATCTTCAATCTCTTATTGTAGCACTGGTAGGCCTTACTCTTGGTAGAGTATCCAAGAAAGATTCATTCATCACACTTAGCATCAAACTTGGCTAGATCTTCTTCTCTTTTGATATAACATTTACTACCAAAAACTTTGAAATATCGTACTATAGGAACTCTTCCATACCACAATTCATAAGGATTTTTAGAATTGTTACCTTTTACTTGAGCCTTGTTTAGTATGTACACAATAGTGTGCATGGCTTCTCTCTAGTATACTTTTGGTAGGTTAGCTTCCATCAACATAGTCCTACTAGCCTCTTGATCTATCTTGTTTTTTCTTTCAACAACTCCATTCTGCTGAGGAGTCCTAGGTGCAGACAATTATCTTTTTATCCCTTAATCTTTACAAAAAATATTGAATTCACTTGATGTAAATTCACCTCCTCTATCAGACCTCAAGCATTTAATCTTCAACTCTAACTCATTCTCAACCATTTTCTTGAAGGCTTTGAACTTGTCTAGGGCTTCTAATTTGTCTTTTAGAAAAGTGACCCAAATCATCCTAGAGTAATCATCAATAAGCAACATGAAATACCTATCTCCTTGCATACTTCTTGTTCTTGTGGGACCACACAGATTTGTATGAACCAGCTCTAGCAATCCAACAGAGAATTTTCTTTACATTTGAAACTTGTTCTTGTTTGTTTCCCAAGTTGACATTCTTTGCAAATGATGTTGGTAGGCTTCACAAGTTTAGGTAGATTTCTTATGACCTGAATGGAACTTATCTTTACCAAGTTGTCAAAATTGATATGACACATCTGTCTATGCCACAACCAACTCTCATTAATCTGAGCCAACAAGCAATAATCATTAGTTCCTTTCAAATGATAAAACATTACCTTTGGTGTTTTTACGAATAGATATCATTGTTTTGGAGCATTCCATGATCTTGCATCCATTGTCCTTGAATCTCTGATCATAACCTTTGCCACATATCTAACCAACGCTCAAAAGATTGTGCTTTAAACCCTTTACATATAGAACATTATCAGTAATGTGCTTACCATCAAAACAAATAGAACCTTTTCCACAAATCTTACCTATTGTATCATCTCCAAACCTAACCAGTCCACCATCATATTTTTACAAACTAACAAACTTACTTTTGTCACCAGTCATGTGATGTAAATATCCACTATCAATAACCCATTCATTCTTATCTTTCTCAACTTGAATAGCCAAAGCACTTTCTTCCATTCATATTTCTTCTTTTACATAGCTAGTGGGATTAGTAGACATGGGTTCTTCTTTAATAGCAATAAATAGGAATTCATTTGCACTAGTACTAGCATCATCAAATTCATCATTAGTCACATCTTTATCATCAAGATCTCTAACATAGTAGCATTTCTTTGGAGCTCTAGGCCTATTCTCAAATCTTTTTCTAATCCTTTTAATTCTTTCAAGACATCTAGAAGCATAATGACCTACTTTACTATATGAAAAACATTTGAAAGGTAAATTGCTTTTGAACTTACTAGAACCTCTTTGCAATCTGTCAACAAAGTTAGTTTCAATTTCATCAAAGTCATTAATAGGCTCCACTTTGTATCTTTCAACTCTAGAGATCTTTTCAGAAGTACTTCCTTTGAAAGTAGTCTCAACTTTCGGTAGAGCATCATGAAACTCTCTCATCTCAAAGGCTGTAATCTTTCCTAGTAATTGATCTCTGTCAACAATTTTTACAGTCATTACTTCTTCAATTGCAGCTACCTTGTGATTGTAGGAATTTGGTAGTGATCTAAGAATTTTCATCACATCTTCCTTATCACCAATAGTTCCTGCCATACCTTTTATTCCATTGACAAGTTCATCAACCCTTTGTATGAATGTTGTTATGTTTTCATCTTCATTCATCTTTAAACCCTCATATTTCACTTTCAGGCCCTGTAGCTTGGCTTCTTTTACAGAATCATTTCCTTCATATAGTTTCTCCAAATTTTTTGAAACTTCATTTGCATATTCTAGATCCATGAATTTTATCAACTCGGTGTCAGTCAAAGCACTTAATAGGGCATCTCTAGCTTTTATATTCAATTCATATTCTTTGATTTCATCTTGAGTTGTCAAACCATTTTGAGGCATGGTATATTTTGTCTCTGCATCTTTCCACACTTTATAACCAATACAAAGGAGATGCCTTTTCATTCATACCTGCTACAAAGCATAATTTGTCCCATCAAACTATGGAGCTTTCTTTTTCAAAGACATCCTAGATTTTCCTCAAGCTATTAGACTTTCTTCCAAGGAACCTACTCTAATACCAATTGTTGAAATACACAAGACAACTGAGAGGGGGGTGAATTAGTTGTCACAAAAACTTAACTTCATATAATTATCAAACCATCAACTACTTAATTACTGATAATCAGATTCAACCATGAAAGCATGGAACCATAGACTTAATCACAATCACACATTCAACACAAGAGACACTAGATTTTTACGTGGAAAACCCTATAAGGGAAAAACTATGGTGGGTGTTAGCCCACAAAACTATATAAGTTATAACAATACTAAAAAATAGAGGCTCACTGCCAAGATCAGCTCACTGCCAAGGGGTGGCTCATTACCAAGGATTTTTGAACTGATTTGATAGCATCTACTCTATGCCTGAGTTCAGTTCCATTAAAGTACAATATTCTTTCTCTGCTCTACTCTTCTTGCTCTTTGCACTTGTCTTCTCATTTTTGCACACCGATCCTTTTTCGCAACTACATGACAAGTCTTTATACAAATCAATAACCTTGGAATGTACATCAAGGTTGGCAATACATTCATCAACCATTGGAACAATCTCCAAGTTCAGCATTACAAAATATACATAGAAATAGGTCTGGACCTAATACAAAAATTAGCTAAGGGAAAGATGTAATTATGTATGTTGATCATGCCATGCCTTAGATAGGACTCAAACTCAATCCTTCACACCATGACATGCTTCTACAATCTTCAAAGCATCTCCATAAATAGTGAAATCAACCAAGTCAGCCAAGATTGGTGAGGACACTAGGTCTTCTAAGAACATTCTTCATCCACGATCCAAATTTCTCTTTGCAGACCAATCCAGGGGTAGGAACACAATTAGGAGACATCCACAAGTACATTGAAATCATCAAGAACATCCGCACAACTACTAACCACTCTATCAAGAAGGCTCTTCAAACCAGAGCACATAAACAACACTGCCAGCTACTATCATAAGAAAAAGATCGCTTGCAGACCACCAAATCATGAACCATTGGATTTGAAGACACATAACATCATATTAGAGTTAACTCTAGAACCGTAGACAAAAATACTTCAATGCGGAAGAATGCAGAGCATAATACTTTCTCCTTGTCACCAACAAACATATAGAAAAAGTAGTTTTCATTCTAGTGAACATAACTCACTCAAATCTTCATACTGAAGGTTCAAACTTTGAACATAGCATCTTCAGACAAGCCTCTAAATAATTTTCAATCCACAGACAAATATATTTAATCTATAGGAAATGTGGAGCTATCTCTTTGACTGTTCTTCTGCAGACATAGATACTCTATAA
The DNA here is from genome assembly GCA_027924645.1 of Cunninghamia lanceolata. NCBI lineage: Eukaryota > Viridiplantae > Streptophyta > Pinopsida > Cupressales > Cupressaceae > Cunninghamia > Cunninghamia lanceolata. The sequence goes on along the minus strand of BSBN01000262.1, from coordinate 7,496,368 downwards.
CACACTATTTCTACTGGAGGAGCAAATTTTCTCAATATCCTCAATATCAAGCTCTCCAACACTCACATAGGCAAATACAAAGCATCTAAAACATTACAAGAAAGCAAGAAAATAAGAACACAGTTAACACCAATGACAACACTAATTAGGCACATACTTGCAACATATACTTTATGTATTATGTGTATTCATGTGTATGCCTCATACTTCATGTATTATTTTGATATGAACTAGCATAAAAAGAAGAGCAATTTATCATTGAGAAAGACATCCATAACATGTTTGAAGAATACAATTAAGAATACAACCTTAGGCAATATTGCGAATAAATGAATTTAGGTTCTCACAAATACTGATGATAATTCAAAGGCAAAAAGTTGTGACCCTTCAAATAGGAAAGACTATGACCCTTTTATAGTGAAGGGCAGTGACCATGCATAGTGTATATGTGCCCAACTGGATGTGTTGGTACTAACAGTTTGGCCCCATGAAGAAAAAAATAAAAAGTAGCCTACCTTGCAACTTTACACTATATGCTTTTGACGATTTTTGGAGTAGCATAAAATCTTTCACCATGGGCAAATGCCTCAAAGATAACAAAAACTAAGAGAGGTTACTGTAGAGGGGTTCTATGTGATCGTGTAGCCTCATACAAAATGTTTCTAAGTGACACAATTTATAAGTAACAACTCACCAAAGATTGTTGTCTTTTTACACTTTGGACTCTTAAGGGATATCGCTAGTACAATGTAGCTCGGATTGTTTTGGCATGTTTGGGAGGTAAAAGGACCATGCCTAGCCTAAATGTACTCATCTGGATGTGTTGGAACTATCGGTTTGGTCACATTAGGAGCAGGACAAAAGTTACACCCCTTTGCAACTTTACAATACATGCTTCTGATGATTTTTGGAGCAGTAGAAAATATTTCACCATAGGCAAATGCCTTAGAGATATAAAAAATTGAGAGAGGTTATTGTAGAGAGGTTCTACATGATCACATGTCCTTAGATAGATTGTTTCTAAGTGACATGGTTTCCATGTAACATCTTGTCAAAGATTACTTCCTTTTTGCACTTTGGTCTCTTAAGGGATATCACTGGTACAATGTAGCTCAGACTGTTTTGACATGTTTGGGTGTGAAACAAGACCATACTTAGCCTAAATGTACCCATCTAGATGTGTTGGAACTATTGGTTTGGTCACATCAGGAGTAGGATAAAATTTACACCCCTTTGCAACTTTACACTACATGCTTCTGACAATTTTTGGAGTAGCAAAAAATCTTTCACCACAGGTAAATGCCTTAGAGATATCAAAAATTGAGAGAGGTTATTGTAGAGGGGTTCTATGTTATTGCATACCCTCAGACAAAATATTTCTAAGTGACACAATTTCTAAGTAATAACTCATCAAAGATTGTTGCCTTTTTGCACTTTGGACTCTTAAGGGATATCGCTGGTACAATGTAGCTCGGATTGTTTCGACATGTTTAGGAGTGAAAAAGGACCATGCTTAGCCTAAACATACCCATCCAAATGTGTTAGAGCTATTGGTTTGTTCACATTAGGAGCAAGATGAAAGTTACACCCCTTTGCAACTTTACACTACATGCTTCTGATGATTTTTGGAGCAGTAGAAAATCTTTCACCATGGGCAAATGCCTCAGAGATATAAAAAATTGAGAGAGGTTATTGTAGAGGGGTTCTACATGATCGTATAGCCTTAGATAGAATGTTTCTAAGTGAAATATTTTTTGAGTAATAGCTCGTCAAAGATTGATGCCTTTTTGCACTTTGGTCTCTTATGGGATATCGTCGGTACAATGTAGCTCATACTGTTTTGACATGTTTGGGTGTTAAACAGGACCATGCCTAGCCTAAATGTACCCATCCAAATGTGTTGGAACTATCAGTTTGGTCACATCAGAAGCAGGATGAAATTTATACCCCATTGCAACTTTACATTACATGCTTCTAACAATTTTTGGAGTAGCAGAAAATCTTTCACCATGGCCAAATGCCTCAGAGATATCAAAAATAGATAGAGGTTATTGTAGAGGGGTTCTACATGATCATGTAGCATTAGAAGAAATGTTTCTAAGTGACATGGTTTCTAAGTAACAACTCATCAAAGATTGTTGCCTTTTTGCACTTTGGTCTCTTAAGGGATATCACCAGTATAATGTAGCTCAGATTGTTTTGGCATGTGTGGGTGTAAAACAAGACCATGCCTAGCCTAAACGTACCCATCTGAATGCATTGGAACTATTATTTTGAGTAGAACAAAAGTTACACCCCTTTGCAACTTTACACTGCATGCATCTGACAATTTTTGGAACAACAGAAAAACTTTCACCACAGGAAAACACCTCAGAGATATAAAAATTTGAGAGAGGTTATTGTAGAGGAACCCCACATGATCCTTTAGCCTTAGACATAATTGTTGATGTGTAAAATTGCATGGGTTCCAACGCCAACATGGGAAGTTTCAAGAATGTGAGACTTGCTACTTGAAACAACCTCCAGATTTTAAAGAAGCTGGCCCTTCCTCTTCAATTGGTTTTTGAGTGAAAGGGAAAGAAGTAAACATGATTACAGATACAATAAGCAAACCTAATTTATGGTGATGTGCCCAAAAAATATTCCTCCAATTTAAACACAATGGAACTATTCTCAAGATATAGTTATATCAAAGAGCAGATACTGCATGATCAATATAAAAAGATATAATGAATACTATCAAAGGCTTATAGTAGACGACTTTGCAAATACACAGATAATATCAACCAAGGCACATAATAGAGTTCTTCTTATTAATCTTCCAGCAACATAAAAGGCATAGGACATGCACATATATATTTACATTCTTTTAAGAATCACAAAATAAAGGCTAAATGACATAAAATAGTCTCAGCAAAGTTACCGACTCCTCTATTAGATTTCTAATTTGAAAATTTATATAAAAGCTCCATCCCTCAAATGATTACAAATGCTACATACTTATAATAGAAGACTAAACCCAAGATTGTCTGTAACAACCCAAATCATCAATGACCAAATAGACTTAGAAGATTGTAACCGCCATGGATTTCTAGTAATCTTCAATAATGTTTCTAAGTGACATGGTTTCTGAGTAACAACCCATCAAATATTGCTTCCTTTTTGCACTTTGGTCTCTTAAGGGACATCGCCACTATAATGTAGCTTGGACTATTTCGACATGTTTGGGTGCAAAACAAGACCCTGCCTAGCCTAAACATACCCATCTAGACACATTAGAACTGTTGGTTCGGTCGCACGAGTTATTCCTTTTCATGATCTTGTTTTAGGTGAAATGATGGTTGAGGAAGGGTCTCCCAAGTCTGATATAGGGCTGCAAAGGTCAAGTTTGCAAATTGAAGTCTTTAGAAGGTCCAATGGTGAAACCATAAATATGCATATAATCTTCCCAATATTCACTATATATGTGTAAAAATGTAGCAGCATAAAAAGACAAACATATGTAAACTTGGAACCAAAACATATGTAAACTTGAAATATAGAAATGAAAGGCCTAATTATCAATTGTAATACATTAATATTAGTAACATGACTTTACAAAAATCAATGTGCATACTTACAAATTAATCCAATGAACTATCTAGGTCTGCTCTAGTCTTTATTGTGTCAAGTATTGCCTAATGGTCAGACTCACACACATTCCACAAGGTCTTGTTCAAAGGTCTACCTTGATATTGTATCAAATGAACATTGGATGCCATGACAAGTTTTGAGTAATGAAGAATCTTCCGATATGTGTCAAAGTCCTGAAACAACCAAACATTAATACTCTTATGTGGATACCTTCTAAGCCATGTTCTAGTAACAACCACCAAGTCTATAGGGTTTTTGATGTTTTCTCTATCTGTAACTGGGGCCTCCAATTTATTTTTGGCCTCAACACAATGACACAAGTAATAATTCATTCCTTCTTTATTGTCTTCATATGCAATAACTGCATAAACATGCCCTACATTGATATGTGCAACAAATTAGATCAAATTAATCAACATTATGAAAACACTACAAGTAAGGTAACATTAGGAATTTCAAAAACTATGCAAGTAGATATATTACTTGGTTGAACTAGATCTGATATGTGGTCAAAGTCAACTGATGATTCCATCTGTGCTAATTCCAGTGTCGTCAGGGGGCCGATATGTGTCAAGTGGGTTAACATAACTTAATCACCATTCGTCAACCTACTCCTTTGACTCACACTCATTCCAGGATTGAATTGTACATGAAGAACAAAAGCATTCCATCTTCCGCATATGGATACTCCATGAACCTATAATTGAGCTTCTGAAATAGTGTAGCTCACTTGATCCTATTAGTGTACAACAATCCTCATATGGTGCAATGTTAGTGTCATCTATCAACCATTTGAGAGAGGTTATTGTAGAGGAACCCCACATGATCCTTTAGCCTTAGACATAATTTTTGATGTGTAAAATTGCATGGGTTCCAACGCCAACATGGGAAGTTTCAAGAATGTGAGACTTGCTACTTGAAACAACCTCCAGATTTTAAAGAAGCTGGCCCTTCCTCTTCACTTGGTTTTTGAGTGAAAGGGAAAGAAGTAAACATGATTACAAATACAATAAGCAAACCTAATTTATGGTGATGTGCCCAAAAAATATTCCTCCAATTTAAACACAATGAAACTATTCTCAAGATATAGTTATATCAAAGAGCAGATACTGCATTATCAATATAAAAAGATGTAATGAATACTATCAAAGGCTTATAGTAGATGACTTTGCAAATACACAGATAATATCAACCAAGGCACATAATAGAGTTCTTCTTATTAATCTTCCAGCAACATAAAAGGCATAGGACATGCACATATATATTTACATTCTTTTAAGAATCACAAAATAAAGGCTAAATGACATAAAATAGTCTCAGCAAAGTTACTGACTCCTCTATTAGATTTCTAATTTGAAAATTTATATAAAAGCTCCATCCCTCAAATGATTACAAATGCTACATACTTATAATAGAAGACTAAACCCAAGATTGTCTGTAACAACCCAAATCATCAACGACCAAATAGACTTAGAAGATTGTAACCGCCATGGATTTCTAGTAATCTTCAATAATGTTTCTAAGTGACATGGTTTCTGAGTAACAACCCATCAAATATTGCTTCCTTTTCGCACTTTGGTCTCTTAAGGGACATTGCCACTATAATGTAGCTTGGACTATTTTGACATGTTTGGGTGCAAAACAAGACCCTGCCTAGCCTAAACATACCCATCTAGACACATTAGAACTGTTGGTTCGGTCGCATGAGTTATTCCTTTTCATGATCTTGTTTTAGGTGAAATGATGGTTGAGGAAGGGTCTCCCAAGTCTGATATAGGGCTGCAAAGGTCAAGTTTGCAAATTGAAGTCTTTAGAAGGTCCAATGGTGAAACCATAAATATGCATATAATCTTCCCAATATTCACTATATATGTGTAAAAGTGTAGCAGCATAAAAAGACAAACATATGTAAACTTGGAACCAAAACATATGTAAACTTGAAATATAGAAATGAAAGGTCTAATTATCAATTGTAATACATTAATATTAGTAACATGACTTTACAAAAATCAATGTGCATACTTACAAATTAATCCAATGAACTATCTAGGTCTGCTCTAGTCTTTATTGTGTCAAGTATTGCCTAATGGTCAGACTCACACACATTCCACAAGGTCTTGTTCAAAGGTCTACCTTGATATTGTATCAAATGAACATTGGATGCCATGACAAGTTTTGAGTAATGAAGAATCTTCCGATATGTGTCAAAGTCCTGAAACAACCAAACATTAATACTCTTATGTGGATACCTTCTAAGCCATGTTCTAGTAACAACCACCAAGTCTATAGGGTTTTTGATGTTTTCTCCATCTGTAACTGGGGCCTCCAATTTATTTTTGGCCTCAACACAATGACACAAGTAATAATTCATTCCCTCTTTATTGTCTTCATATGCAATAACTGCATAAACATGCCCTACATTGATATGTGCAACAAATTAGATGAAATTAGTCAACATTATGAAAACACTACAAGTAAGGTAACATTAGGAATTTCAAAAACTATGCAAGTAGATATATTACTTGGTTGAACTAGATCTGATATGTGGTCAAAGTCAACTGATGATTCCATCTGTGTTAATTCCAGTGTCGTCAGGGGGCCGATATGTGTCAAGTGGGTTAACATAACTTAATCACCATTCGTCAACCTACTCCTTTGACTCACACTCATTCCAGGATTGAATTGTACATGAAGAACAAAAGCATTCCATCTTCCGCATATGAATACTCCATAAACCTATAATTGAGCTTCTGAAAGAGTGTAGCTCACTTGATCCTATTAGTGTACAACAATCCTCATATGGTGCAATGTTAGTGTCATCTATCAACCATAAAAATCTATGAACTGAAGACTTACCTTCATTACCTAGACCCATTGAAGCATTACACCACTCGACGATTGATTTTGTATGTATCAACTATGCATTGTCTTTATACTTTAACTCTTCTTGTGTAATGGCTCTTTTGATACATGCTCCTGCACCATCATGCTCCCCCTTTCCAATCTTAGCCTCACAAAAGTTCCACATATGTTGAACACCTATAATATTATGCCTCCTACTCAGCCAATAGAACATCCATGAATTCTTGAATTGTGTGCACAATTATCCAACCATATGATATGCTAACTAATTGATATGCCCCTTCTAGCCAAATCATTGTAGAGCACCTAAAAGTAACCTTTCATGGACTCCATAGAATGCATGCAATCATCACTAATATAAAAATGATACTCCCTTATGATCTTTCTGTCATCCTCTATACTATCATTCACATGAATGAATGTGATGTGCACAAATATAGAAACCTATGTGGAGTTGTAATATTGTCATTGCACCTCATGTTGTGGTTGTAGACTATAGTTCCCTGTAAAGTCAATGACTGAAACAATGCTACCAAGTGGAAATGTGTCCTTGATAACTTTAATTACAAGTTCAACAATCTTATGTCCTTGTGGCAGATGGTGTCCCTCCATCTTGACTTGCGGTAGAGGACGTATCTCCTACTACAGTATTCAAATCTCTCATAGTACGAAGTTTTTGCATTCATTCTGTTTGTGCCACCAATACCATATCTCTTGTTGATGGTTGAGGTTCCTCTTCAATTGGCATGTCTTTGACATCATGTCCAATTTCCTCTTCTCGTGAAGTTCCATCATAACCACTACTTTCTTTGCATTCTTATCTTCTTTCTCTTCCTGTGTTGATTTAATCCTTGATCATTTCCTTGGCATGACGGAGAATTTATATGTAGCATGATAAAGAGACAATTATTAGTTCCTATGAAATGACAGGTCTATAGGTATAAAGAATATTTCTTCTCTTGATGTTGTGTGTAAGAAGTCTTGTCCTTTGGGGATACTAGGTGCCAATATTCCAGCTGATATATTGTTGTTTGGGGGGAAATCCCAAGTAAAATGTGACTATTATAGCTACCTTCTAGCCCACCAACCATATGATTCTAGCTCCATCTTTGAAGTGGTAAGGCTTGTAGCATCATGGTAAGAGTCTTTGAAGTCCAAGGTAGGTTTTCTTGAGGATCATTTAGCTTTTCCTCATATGATACGATATAATCTTTGCACTTTGTAGTGACTGAACTATCTTGAGACCCTATATCAATTCCATGGCAATGTGACTGATCTGTAGTATTTAACTTGGTATTGTCATAGATATGGGAAATGGAAACATTTGGTATTCAAGGTTTGTATGAACTATCAACATGAAGAATAAGGTAGCATAGCATGGATGATGATTGGATTAAGCCTATTGGGATTTACTTGTATGATCTTGGCACCTATTCATTTGTATCGTAACTTGTTATGACAAGATAATAGTATTTCATTATGCTTAAGGGATTGTATATTTATATGTTGTAAGGAATTATTCTTGTATAATTTGACATCATAGTATGTTAAGGTCTATATTATTCATTATTGCACATACTTATCAAAGAGCCCAAGTGTAAGATGATGTAAGTTTATTTTGCCAAGGATTTTATTAACTCCTATAGAAAATATACATGGCACCATGACAAATTGTAAGCTCACCTTATGGATTCTTGAGTAAGAAAATCTAGAGATTTAACTTAAGGCTTTCTATGTAGGTTTAAAGGAAACAAACATGATGGAATTTTACATGAGGTCCTTTAGTTTGAATCTCATTCTAGACATTAATGAGTTTGTATTATAAGGTTCATTATGCAAAGGGACTTAACAATGATATCATGATCATGTCTATTTTAATTAATGTTTAGTTTTGAGATATATTTTATTATGCATACTATGAACTGATTGAACATTATCTATTATAAGGACATAACATAGTGCTACATCTCTACAGAATATTTTGCATGATGGGTAGATTTGTTTGTGATGACTAAGGTCTTTGGGTAGTAAGAACTATGATCCATGGATCATGATGGGTGTTGTTTATTTATAGTTGTTTGGGAAGAAATTTAGAGCAATATAAATTTACAACTATTTGGGAAGAAATTCAGAGCTCGAACTGCAAATTCCCTATTAGACATGTATGCAAAATGTGGAAGCATAGACAAGGCACATGAACTATAAACACAAAATATAAACACAACTGATATAAACACAAAATATATAAACCATACAAACGATATAAACATGTATGATAAGGCATGATAAAGTAATTCAAATAGCATTAAGGAAAATGTAACTTAGAACATGTGTAAAGACTTGACATACCTACAAAATGGAGATTTGAATAGAGAGAGTACCCAATTATGTAGTCTTTTTTTCTTCTTGCATCAAACTCCTCAATAATTTGAGTTTTTCACCACTTGATTCCTTTTCAACATTCAATTGAATAACACTCAAATGGAATTACTAACAACAATTCAATTAACTAATGTATAATGTTAAATTCCTACAATTCAATCACAATTAATATTGCAACACTACAAAAATTGAAACTTGAATTGATATATATAAAAATTGATGTGAAAACTATGTTATTTCCTCCTCCTTAAGTAGGAAAACTAGAAAAAAGTGGTCAAAAGTTCATGCCAAGGTGGTAGAATGTGAAAAATATGCATGTGCCCTTCCCAACAACATGAAAGAGCTTTTTTTTGTCAGAACACACGCATAACCATAAGAAAATAGAGCATGTGGGCCTAGATCATGGGTGGCTTGGCCTTTTACCATTTGAATAACAAGACAAAATGTGCTTACATTAAAGCTTGCTATACAAACTCTATCTTATTCATTTCTCGACCTCCTCCTTACCCATCTTTCCCTCAAGTTGTCAACTTCACTCTCTCATGTATTTCTTCTATCTCTCCCCTCACCTCTCTATCTCTCACCTCTCCCTTCCCCTCACCTCTATATCTCTCTCCTCTTTACATCTCTCAATCACTCCTTGTCTACCTCTCCATCCATACTTAGCCATCTAGGTCTCTCACTTAACCCTAAACCCTATCCCTAAAGCCTCAACCCTCAAACCTTAAATCCTAAACCCTATCCATAAACCCTAATCCCTCAACCCTAAATCCTAATCCCTAAACCCTAAACCCTAATCCATTATCCTAAAACTCTAAACTGTATCCGTAAAGCCTCAACTCACAACCCTTAAACCTTAAATCTTAAACCCTATCCCTAAATCCTCAACCCTCGACACTCTACCTTAAACCCTATTCCCTTATCCCTAAATCCTAAACCCTATCCCTAAACTATCAACCCTCAACCCTTAAACCTTAAATCCTAAACCCTATCCCTAAACCCTCAACCCTCAACACTATACCTTAAACCCCAATCCCTCAACCCTAATCCCTAATCCCTAAATCGTAAACCCTATCCCTAAAGCCTCAACCCTCAACCCTTAAACCTTAAATCCTAAACCCTATCCCTAAACGCCCAACCCTCAAAACTTAGCCATAAACACTAATCCCTCAACCATAAACCCTAATCCCTCAACCCTAAACCCTAACCCTTATCCCTAAAACCTAAAACCTATCCCTAAACCTTCAACCCTTAACCATTAAACCTTAAATCTTATACCCTATCCCTAAACCCTCAACCCTCGACACTATACCTTAAACCCTAATCCCTTATCCCTTAACCCTACCTTTAAACCCTCAACCCTCAACCCTTCAACCTTAAATCCTAAACCCTATCCCTAAACCCTCAACCCTCAACACTATACCTTCAACCCTAATCCCTCAATCCTAAACCCTAATCCCTCAACCCTAAACCCTAATCCCTATTTCTAAATCCTCAACCCTCAACCCTTAATCCTTAAATCCTAAACCCTATCCCTAAACCCTCAACTGTCAACACTATACATTAAACCCTAATCCCTCAAACCTAAACCCTAATCCCTCAATCCTAAAATCTAATCCCTTATCCCTAAACCCTAAAACCTATACCTAAAACCTCAACCCTCAACCTGTGAACCTTAATTCTTAAACCCTATCCCTAAACCCTCAACCCTCGACACTATACCTTAAACCCTAATCCCTTATCCCTAAACGCTATTCCTAAAGCCTTAAACCTCAACCCTTAAACCTTAAATCCTAAACCCTATCCCTAAACCCTCAACCCTCAACACCCTACCTTAAACCCTAATCCCTCAACCCTTAACCCTAATCCCTTATTCGTAAACCCTAAACCCTATCCCTAAAGCCTCAACCTTCAACCCTTAACCCTTAAATCCTAAACCCGATCCCTAAACCCTCAACCCTCACCACTATACCTTAAACCCTAATCCCTCAACCCTAAACGCTAATCCATTATCCTAAACCCTAAAACCTATCCCTAAACCGTCAACCCTCAACCCTTAAACCTTAAATCTTAAACCCTACCCCTAAATCCTCAACCCTCGACACTATACCTTAAACCCTAATCCCTTATCCCTAAACCATCCACCCTCAACCCTTAAACCTTAAATCCTAAACCCTATCTCTAAACCCTCAACCCTCAACACTATACCATAAACCCTAATCCCTCAACCCTAAACCCTAATCCCTCAACCCTAAACCCTAAACCCTATCCCTAAAGCCTCAATCCTCAACCCTTAAACCTTAAATCCTAAACCTTATCCCTAAACCCTCAACCCTCAACACTATACCTTAAACCCTAATCCCTCAACCCTAAACCCTAAACCCTATCACTAAAGCCTCAACCCTTAACCTTTAAACCTTAAATCCTAAACCCTATCTCAAAACTCTCAACCCTCAAGACTATACCATAAACCCTAATCCCTCAAACCTAAACCCTAATCCCTCAACCCTAAACCCTAATCCCCTATCCCTAAACCCTAAAATCTATCCTTAAACCCTCAACCCTCAACCCTTAAACCTTAAATTTTAAACCCTATCCCTAAACCCTCAACCCTCAACACTATACCTTGAACCCTAATCCCTTACCCCTAAACCCTATCCCTAAACACTAAACCCTTAAATCTTAAATCCTAAACCCTATCTCTAACCATCAACTGTCAACACTATACCTTAAACCCTAATCCCTCAACCCTAAACCTAATCCCTCAACCCTAAACCCTAATCCCTTATCCCTTATCCCTAAACCCTATCCATAAAGCCTCAACCCTCAACCCTTAAACCTTAAATCCTAAACCCTATCCCTAAACACTCAACCCTCCACACTTTACCTTAAACACTAATCCTTTATCCCTAAACCCTATCCCTAAAGCCTCAACCCTCAACCCTTAAAACTTAAATCCTAAACCCTATCCCTAAACCATCAACCCTCAACACTATACCTTAAACCCTAATCCCTCAACCCTAAACCCTAATCTCTCAACCCTAAACCCTAATCCCTCAACCCTTAAACCCTTAATACCTCAACTCTTAAATCCTCAACCCTTAAACCCTAAACCCTTGACCCTTAAACCCTCAACCCTTATCCACCCCTCTCCTCCCCTGTCTGCCTCACCCCCATCACTCCCTATCTCTCTCACCCTTCTCTCCCTAGGTTATAGGTCTCTCACTTGTATACCTCTCACAACTCTCTAGATATTTCCCTTCCTCTCCACCTCTCTCCCTCCTCCTTAGCCATCTTTCCCTCATGTTGTCAACTTAACTATCTCATTTTATTATATCTCTCCCCTCACCTCTCTACCTCTCCCCTCTCTACATCTCTTAGTCACTCCTTGTCTGCCTCTCCATTTGTCCTTAACCATCTAAGTCTCTCACTTAATCCTGAACCATAAGCCTTATCCCTAAAGACTCAACCCTCAACCCTTAAACCTTAAATCCTAAACCCTTTCCCTAAACCCTTAACCCTCAACACTATACCTTAAACCCTAATCCCTTAATGCTTAACCCTAAACCCTATCCCTAAAGCCTCAACCCCCAACCTTTAAACCTTAAACACTAAACCCTATCCCTAAACCCTCTACCCTCCACAATATACCTTAAACCCTAATCCCTTAACCCTCATCCCTAAAGCCTCAATCCTCAATCCTTAAACCTTCAACCCTAAACCCTACCCCTAATCCCTCTACCCTCGACACTATGCCTTAAACCCTAATCCCTCAACCCTTAAACCCTTAATCCCTCAAACCTTAAACCCTTAAATCCTAAACTCTCGACCCCTAGATATCCTTAAACCCTTAAACTTTAAACCCTTAAATGCTATACCCTATACACTTAACCTTGGACACTCAACCTTGAACATTATCCCTCAACCTTCAAACCTCTACCCTATACCCTCAACCCTATACTTATGCCCTAAACCCTCAACCCTCATCCATATGCCTTATACCCTCAACCTTAAACCCTAAATCCTATATCTTAGACACTCAACCTTGAACATTATCCCTCAACTATAAACTCTCAACCCTCTACTCTATACCTTCAACCATATACTTAAGCCCTAATCCCTCAATCCTCAACTCTATACCTTAAACCCTGAAGCCTACAGTCACAAACCCTCATACCAATACCCTATAACCTCACCCTTATACCCTAAACCCTGAATATTGTGCCTCAACCCTATACTTAAAACCTAAACCATACACTCTCAAACCAAGTCACCCTATGCCTTATATACCCTCAATCTATATCGTAAACCCTAAACCCAATATCCTAAACCCTAATCCCCATGCCTTACACACATAATCTTATACACTCAACAAGCTTAATATTATGTCTCAACTATAACCCTCTACCCTCTACCTATTACTTAAGCCCTAATCCCTCAACCCTCAACCCTATACCTTAAACCCTAAACCCAAAAACCTCAACCCTCAACCCTAAAAACTATATGGGCTCAGGTCCTTATATACCCTAAACCCAAAACCCTTACATACATGCATCCATATAGGTATACATACATACATACAAACATGCATCCATATATACATACATACAAGCATGCATACATGTACATACATACATAAAACCATACATACATACATACATACATACATACATACAAGCATACATATATAAATATATACATACATACATATAAGAATACTTATGTATACATATAGGGGTCATCCCAAAATAATGGGTTACACTTTTTGGCCAAACTTGACATTCAAATCAGCATTTTAAACTAAATCTTCACTTTGTGACACCTATAGCCACTAAACTGTTAGGAATTTGAATATGATGTGAATTAGTGATTTGTGAGATTTTGTTTGTAGATTCTAAATATATATTTTTTTAAAAAATTGGAGTTAAATTGTAAATTTTTTTGCATCTCGTTTGATAACTAATTTTTAATAGTAAACAACATTTTTAAAAAGTAATGTGTATTCTGTAGCACATAACTTTTTTTCTACAAAAGATAAAATTCTGATTCTTTTGAATTTAGATTGGTAACACCGATATATAGGGCATGCATTTTGTTTCATAATTTTTGTTGAATATTTTGTTTCTAATTAAGTTTTCAAGTCAAACCAATTATAATTTAGACATAGGCATATTCTGTAAAACATAACTTTTTCTGTATGTATCAAAATTCAATTTTTTTTGTTGAAACAAGGACATCAATACCTAGGGCATAGATATTTTTCAAAAAGAAATTCACTAATTTACTGATTTTCCATGTGTGTAGAACAGAGAACTTGATGTTTAGTGAAAAACCTACATTCACAAGAAATAAAAAATAAATATAATAATAAAATTAAATATATTTAAAATTATACTTTTTGGGAAGCTTATACTAAGGACTACATACTTATAAAACATAAATTTTAAATGAATTCATTTGATCCCCCAAAAGGTAAATCAAAAGTGGTTTTTTATCAGCATTTTGATAGGTGTAGAGGAGACTCCATTATAGGTATGGTTTAAAACTAGCGGGTTTCTATCCAAGGGGGTTTGAATCTAAGGGGGTTTGATCAAACCCTCTTCAATTAAAATACTTTAAATGGAACATTTCAAGGATTAAATCATTATATTTTCTAAAAATATCTGATTTCAGCTAAAAATAGGGTGTCCCAGAAAGTGTAATCCATGATTGTGGCAGCACCGATATGCATATACATAAATGCATATAAGCATGCATACATACATTCATACATACAATTTGCAATACATACATACATAAATACAAATATATATACAAACATACATACATCAAACATACTTAAAAACCTTGAACATAAATCATTCCAAGTGAGACATAACGCGAGTGTCTTATAATGCACTCACATTATATTTTTTTTGGGAATCCCAAGCCTTAGGATTGAGATTTTCTTTGGATTTCTAGCCCAAAGGCTTGGAGTGCCTTCCCAATGTCCACAGATGTGTTTTTGCATATTCTACAGGATTTCACATAATTTCATTTGTGCCAACCCTCAGGTTTGCACATGTTTCAAGGCCAAACAAATCAAACACCTAGGTAATATTAAGATTTCTCTTCTCTATTTAACGATGTAATTTCTTTCACATTTTGACAATGTTAAGCCTTTCATTAATTTATTTTGTTTGTGTGTCTATTTTTTGGAAAAAACTAGTGTTTGGTCTTTTTTTCATTATAAATTAGTCATTCATTGAAATTTCAAATAAATTACATTTTTATAAACTAGACTCCATTCTACACATATTTTAAAAAATAATAATTTTCAATTAATTTTCAAAATTTACAAGGGTAGCATGGCCAAAATTCAGTTTTACAGGATGTGTCAACTTTGAAAATTAATAAAAAATCAAATATTCATTAAAAAATTATCAGAAAAATCTAGCATAAACTACATGTTGTTAGCTAATTTCTCACTAAAGTGATTTTCAAAATAACAAAAAAAGTTAACCTTTTAAGGGAACCACAAAACACGCTATGTTATATTTTTTTGATAGAAACTTCACCAATTTCTGTGGCTCCCTTTTTTGAACCCCTTAATCTATACCATTTTCAAAAAAAATTAGTAGTTTAGAAAGTAGATTCAGAGCACTACGAGCATTGTTTTTGTTGCATCTTAAAATTTTGAGTGTAACTATGCTCAATTTCTCATCCAAGGTCAGCATTTCCTAATTTTAGAAAAAAAAAGTGACCACTTAAGACCCCTTTTTGGCCCCCCATCTTCTTACACTTACCCCTATCTAAAATGATTAGTAGAATGACCAATAGAATGAATAAAGATCCCTGAGAAGGCCTAAATGACACAAAGGATGATACTAGGGAACCTAAAAGACTTTGAAACCTGCAAAGAAAAAGTGTTAGGACCTTGAGAATGCCTAAAATGCAGAAGTACTACAAATTAGGGCACATGCACCATGAGTAATGCACAAGCACCACAAGAAATGCATAGGAACCATATAGGGGTGTGGTCTTTATGCTGAGAAGACCCACAAACCTAAAAACACAAAGATTAATTCAAAATTTACTCAAAATCTTGCAAGGTAGGAGTTATCCAAGGCCTTAAAGGACATAAACAAGTGTATCATGTAAGCCAAAGTTAATGTAAAAGATGAATAAAGTTATAATCTTGTAGGAGAACTAGAATCTAACAAAGACAAAAACCTCATAAAACCCTAGCTAGCTAAAGATGGACAAAAAAATGATGAAGAAACTCTAAAGAGACCAAGACAAACAACTAATAAAATGATGAAGAGTCTCTAAAGAGACCAAGATCACACATAGAGCAATGTTAGAGGACTCCAAAAACTTGAAAACCTACAAATAAACAAGGTTAAAAATGTAAAAGTTCCTAAAATGCAAGGGCACTATGGGCTAGGGCATAAGCACTATAGGCCAATGCATAGGCACCAATGCCCAGGCACCATGGGACTAACAAACTATGTGTGTGTTTGCACTGAAAGGGGTTAAATAGCCCCCAAAAGAGGTAGAAACATCATAGGTACCTACACAAACATCAATATATAGGGCAACAATGTTGTGGACCTAGAAACACATCCAAGAATGTTCAAAACCAACAAAAACTCACAAGAAAAACACTCAAGGAACAAAGAATTAGTATTAGATAAGTATCCCACTGGGTGTGCTAGAAATGTAGATGTTAAAAATCAGATTAAAACAAGTACAAGAAAGATGCAAAACAACATAAACAAACTCACAACACACTATCAACCCCTACTTTCAGTTTGAAAAAATAATGGAAGCTGAACTATAATGTAAAGACATAAGAAAAACACTTTATACCTCAATTATTGTTGTGGATATGCTCCAATGATCAAGTTGATGTCTAAGATGTAATGCAGATGCTCAAGTGCTAGAATATTTCTCATTTTGATATGTGGATACTATGAGAATGCATGATGAAATCCTTTCAGTAAGCCTCCTTAAATAGAATTTCACATTGGAGCATGAATGTTTGTGATTGAAAGATGAAATAAATGGTTCGGATTTGATTTCATAAGGATACTTATTAGCCTTGTGACAAGTGGCATGATGAGAGGCCTCATACAAGATGGAGGGTTAAAATTACCTTAAGTTTAGGATAAAAGGGGATGCAAACATGTGGAAGAAAGAGAATAATGCAAGTGGATGGTGGAGATGGAAGGATGAAATCAAGGGTCAAGATTGACCCATGTAATATGCTCACACTTTTGTGAGCAAGGAGTGAGGGAAAGTGGCATGTGTGAAAATAGAGGGCCCAAACTGATTTTGGGATTTGAAATTGATGGTGGAGATTAAAAGACAAGGTGTTTTGGCTTTTAATGGAATGAGGTGGAATTTTTAATTAGGAGAAACTAGAAAGTGTGATTAATTATCATAATTAATTAGATAGTCATGTATTATCTAATTAATTAGTTGGATGAATTATTTTGGCTAAGGTTTGTAACATCCATATCTGTTTAACTTGAAAACTAGGTTTTACCATAGGTATTTTTTTTATGTTCAAACATAAAAGATATCACTACTAACAAATAAAAGATTCTTCGACTAAACAATAAACATGATTTCATCATTCGTAAAACTGAAAGAAATGATAAACCATAACATTTAGTTTTCTTAATAATTTGAAAATACTTAAAGCAAATTTAATATTAGGAACATACCATTATCACTGCATCTCGATTGTCGACCATTCACATTCAAGTCTCGGCATTCCTCAATAATTGGAAGAGAAAGTATCTTCAAGGAGCTTAACCTCCAACCACAGACCGTCAGTCTCCCGCACTCCTTCCTAACTGGAAGTGGCCCTACCCTACTCAAGAGGATAGACTTAGGATAACCATTAGTGTTTGCCATCTGAGCTCTGGTGTTGCAACCTACGCGACTTGTTATCATGCAATCCCCTAGATACCCTCTAGTCATGCATGACCACTCCACAAGCTAAACCATCTAGTCACAGTGAACATTCAATGCACTTGAGGATCATGCATTACCTTGGCCAAAGGATTTGAATTTAATTAGCGTTGCATCAATGCTTAGATTAAGTTCACCCACCCTACTCGACTCAAATTAATCGCAATCCTACAGTTTTCCTATTAGTTAGTTTTATATATATTAACCTTGATGACCTCAAGGTATTAAAATTTCATCATTCATTAGCGCATGGCGCAAAGGTTTACTCTATCCCTGAGCTTATGGAAACCTCTTTGCCTAAAGGTTACATATATGGTTTCTTTGCATAACAATGTTTCAATTAATGCTATACATTGCTACAACAAACACAAAATTAATCTCATTGCATATTTCATCCATTCGTGAATGGGCACTAATCCCATCCTAGTTGTTTTTGGAAAGAGATTATGACAAAACCAATTTAATGAAAAAGGAGATTAGAAGTCCCTATGTATAAAATTAACATCCTAAAGAATTTTCTTCGACTGTCAATACTTCGACATAACTCTATCTAGTCGATTTGGAAGGCTTCTCTAAAAGACAAAATAAAAACATAGTGTTTGATACCCTACGTTGACAAACTCACAACATACTGCTTTGACATGTCAAAATCATTAACATAATATAATCTTGTTGAACTATTCATTTGATAGCCTTGACATAATGTTTCTTCTAACAACAACAATTTGAATGTATGTCTATACTTAAGACTTGATGAAAGGCACACTATTTGTTTGTAAAGACTTCATAATAACAATTAGATTAAGAATATGGTCTTTTCTTAAAAATAAAACCATAGTTTAAATGCTTCAACCGCACATGTATTACCTTCAAGGTATATAAACTAAACCTTGCTATTGTTCTCAACTAAAAGATAATTTTTGCCATGGTCAAACCAAATAGTTTTATCTCTAAAATAGAGGTTATTTGCATCGACTTGTATGCTAAGTCTTACACATCTAACCAGTAACAAACCCCTGGTAATTGTTCAACAAAAATAAGTTTTTCACTCTATTATTTTCTGTTCTCTAGAGTCACAGTTTTTTTTGGTGACTGTCGACAAAGATCTTATTCTTTGTCAACAAGTGTTATGCCGTTACAAATTGCATGACTGTGACACATTCTTAAATTCCAATCCTTTACATAGATTGTTCCCTATATTTACTACAACTTTTTAAAGAAACACCAAAGGCTTCTTCAACAATCTCAACCTACGTTATATTATAAATAAAAGCTGTGATTTATGCACCATCCGCGGGGCCGTAGTGCAGGGCAGAAGGTGGATACAATACTATCATTTTAATGGTAGCAACTTACTCAAACAACGTTTATTAAATAAAACTACTTTGTATCTTCAAACGTACTCAAAGTTTATTGCAAAAACTCGTGACAACATCACTCATAACCAGTAATCTAAGACTGCGTAGCAGGGTGAGAGAATGAACCTGTCGTTACCCTCTACAGTTTGCCTCCACTGATCTAGTAATTGTTGTGCTCTCTATGTAGCTCTCCCAGTTCCTTTCTCTGACTCCTCCCAATTCTTCACACTCCCAATTGACTCCCAAAAAACTCCTACAAATGCCTCCGCACGGCAAAGGAATCACGGGCTCTCCACAATGCAGAGCATGCCTATCACGTAGGAAATCCTTTTCAGCATGCAGTCACGACCCCTATCCTTAAGTGACCACTCCACAATATGGAGCTCCTCATGGCATTGTGGCAGTTGGTAGACATAACTACCCATCCACTACTCAAACAAGAAGACTTCATTACCACGAAATTTGCAACTACACCGAATAGTGGAGTTTTAACTCTAGCAAGGTGGTAGACTTTAGATGAATAAAATATTTCTCTACTCAAAGCCGATCAAGAGAAATAAATGAAAGCCAACATTAAAAAAAAAGGTCAGATCAATAACAACTCAAGGTCTTAAGATAGAAGGAAAAATACTTATTTGAAATGGAAGTCATCATAAAAAGAGCTTGAACGTGTCCTTACTCGAGCTTCAACAAGAATACTGACAACTATCAAGAATAAAGGTATACCACAACGAATACATACTTATTACTTTTATAATCTTAGAATATTCCTTTATAATTCAACCAAAGTGATTACCTACCTCGGTCTCTAATTCAACATCTGTCAAATTTCACAAAAAGAGTTTGCGACATACGCTCATAGCATATTACGACAATAATGACAGATTGGGTGTAAACGCAAAACAAGACTTGAGATCGATTTATGCATGAAATCAAATCTTGCGCCAATCGACGACAAGATGTGACTTACAACTTAGCCAAAAACATGACTTAATTCAAGGCATCAAGGTTTATTTACCTGATTTGCATTTTCAGTAACAAATACCCATGGATAATTCCAGAGTCTAATCTCTTTCTCAAAGATACTTTCTATTCCTATTGAACATAGTCCATCTACTCCTGCAATGACAATCTCACATACAAATTTTGTGGTCAAAGCACCTATATTTTGATCAATGCACAATATATCTAATCATTACATTTTCATAACAAAAAGACATTCCAGTTCATAATATCATATTAATCATAATCAAATAGATTCGAAGATTTCATTAGATTAACTCTCTCTATCCACATCATCAGTTCCTATGATGTTAACAACATATTTACATAACTGTAACATTCAGGAAAAAGTAAATAGTAATATTGATTCCAAAAATAGGGATGTAACATATCCTTCCCCTAAATAATCATCGTCCCCGATGATTAAGTTTACCAAGCAAAAATTAAACATAAAACAAACTTTTTATAGTTTAACATTAATGTTTTTGAAAAGATTATGAAATCTTTGCTAAATGTCTTTATAGTCTTCCCAAGTGGCGCTATCCTCGCCATATTGGTCCCATTGAATTTTGCATTGCAAAACTTCTCGATTACATAAACGAAGTCTACACATTTCAAGCACTTTGAGTGGCTCAATCACAACCACCCCTGGTTCTTGCATCTGTACAGAATTCTAGTTAAGGATGTGGTCATTACCTATAAAATATTTCTTTAGATATGAAACATGAAAACATTATGCATTTTGGACAAGACTGGAGGTAGAGCAACTTTGTAGGCAACTGGATTGATAATCTCAAGAACTTCAAAAGGTCTGACATATCGAGGAGCCAATTTTGATGATTTACCAAATTTAATTGAACTTTTATGTGGTTTCACTCACAAAAGAACTTTCTCACCAATAGAGAAATGTCTAGGCACCCGTTTGCGATCTACATAACTTTTTTGCCTGTCATTGGCTTCTGCCAACCTCTTCCTAATCATTTTCACTTTTTCTTCCATATCCACAAGCATTGCAGGTCCAATGCTTATCCGATCTTCCAGCTTATCCCAGCTTATAGGAGTTCTACATTTCCTTCCATATAATGCTTCAAATGGCGCCATCTTAATGACAGAATGATAGGAATTGTTATAGGCAAATTCGATAAGAGGTAAATATTCCTCCCATCTATATTACTGATCCATGCAATACATTATTAAATGGTCTTCTAAGACTTGATTCACTCTTTCTGTTTGTCCATCTGTTTCAGAATGATAAGCAGTGCTCACATTGAGTTTAGTCCCTAATGCAGAAAATAAGGTTTGCCAAAACTGAGAGGTTATTCGAGCATCTCTATCAGATATAATCTTTTCAGGTACCCCATGCAATCTAAATATTTCCTACACAAATTTCTGAGCCAAATTATGTGCTACATCTGTCAAATTTCTCAGTATCAAATGTGCTACCTTGGTTAGTTTATCTACAACAACCAATATTGCATCATGCCTATACTTAGACATTGGTAACCCTTGAACAAAATCCATACTAACAACCTACCATTTCCATTCTAGAATATCATGTGGGTATAACAATCCAGCAGGATGTTGGTGTTCCGCCTTAACTCTCTGACACTCTAAACAACTTGCTACAAACCTTGCAGCATCACTTTTCATTCCCTTCCAGAAATATAGCGGCTTGACATCAGCTAAAAGTTTTGTTACTCCTGGGTGTCCAGAGTATGGTGCATAATGAACTTCCTTCCAAACAAGGTTTCTAAGTTCTACTGAATCAGGAACATAGATTCTTCCCTTAAATCTCATCAATCCATCCAATTCAAAACTAAATCCGTCATATCTTAGGTCCTTAGGGTTTAAGTGTAGAGCTTGTTTCACCTGCTCATAATATTCATCTCTAGACAAGCTTTGCAATACTAAATCTTTAAAATTAGCATGAATAGAGATTATAGAAGCTGTGTCTTCTTCTGCTTAAAGCATTAGCTACTCGGTTTTCTTTGCCTTTGATATAAGAAAACTCAAAGTCATAATCTGATATTAATTCCAACCATCTCCTCTATCTTGCATTTAGATGAGGCTATGTAAATAAGTAGCGAAGACTTTGATGATCTAATTTTAGTATAAAAGTCTTCCCCAACAAATAATGTCACCACATCTGAAGGGCGTGAATCACTGCTACCACTTCTAAGTCATGAGGAGCGTAGTTCTGCTCATAATTTTTCAACTTTCTTGATTCATAGGCTACTACCCAGCCATCTTGCATAAGCACACCTCCTAACCCTTCCCCCGAGGCATCAGTAATAACCTCAAAATCTCCTTCAGGATCAGGAACTTTCAATATTGGAGCTGTTGTTAATTTTTCCTTCAAAAAGTCAAAAGCCTTTTGACATTCTTCCATCCAAACAAACCTTTTTCCTTTTCTTTGCAAGGAAGTAATTGGGTTGGTAATGCTTGAGAAATTCAAAACAAATTTCCTGTAATATCCTACCAATCCCATAAAACTTCGTACCTCTGAAACATTGGAAGGTACAAGCCATTCCATAATAGCCTTTACTTTGGCTGGGTCAACTGATATCCCTTTAACTGATATAATATGACCCAAATATTGCACTTCTTTCTGAAAGAAGGTGCACTTCGAGAGTTTCACATACAATTTGTGTTCTCTTAATCATTGTAAAACTATTTGAAGATGTTGTCTATGCTCCTCTTCATTTTTGGAATAAATCAAAATATCATCTATGAAAATTAGGACAAATTTATCAAGACAATCTCTGAAAACACTATTCATGATATTCATGAAAGCGGCAGGTGCATTGGTCAATCCAAATGGCAACATAGTAAACTCATAATGACCATATCTCATTATAAAATCCGTCTTATGAATATCCTCATCTTTCAACCTTAACTGATGGTATCCAAATCTCAAATCTATCTTAGAAAAGACTGATGCACCACGCATTTGGTCAAATAGATCATCAATACGTGGCAATGGATACTTATTCTTTATTATCGCCTTATTAAGCATCCTATAATCTATACACAGTCTAAGAGTTCTGTCTTTCTTCTTGATGATTATAACCGGGGCTCCCCATGCTGATACACTTGGCCTAATTAGATTCTTTGACAATAGCTCTTGCAATTGAGCCTTTAATTCCATAAGTTCAATGGTGGTCATACGATATGGAGCTTTAGATACCGGCTCCGATCCTGGTTTAATATCTATGCCAAAATCAAATGTTCTTTTTGGAGGCAAGCCTGGTAGCTCCTTGGAGAATACATCACTGAAATTGCAAAGATATGGATATTTTTCCTCAAATGTTTGCTTCTCCAAGGTTTCTTCTACTAGGTCCATTTTGACTGCAAAAAGTTGACATCCCTTTCGCCTAGCCCATTTTAATTGTTTTGAAGAAATGGATCTAATCCTTATTTCCCTTTGAATTCCTTGAATATTTACTGAATTTCCCTTATCATCCAGACACTCAATTATTTTATGAAAACAATCTACCTTGGCCCTATGTTTCCACAACCAATTCATTCCTAAAATGACATTGTAGGTCCCTAAAGGTGCTACGTATAAATTTACTTCAGAGTAATTTCTGATTTTAAAATATTTCTCCATTTATGTTAACCATGCTTTTGCTGCATCTCTAGTTTTTGT
This sequence comes from Cunninghamia lanceolata, assembly GCA_027924645.1. NCBI lineage: Eukaryota > Viridiplantae > Streptophyta > Pinopsida > Cupressales > Cupressaceae > Cunninghamia > Cunninghamia lanceolata. The sequence goes on along the minus strand of BSBN01000262.1, from coordinate 7,472,521 downwards.
TCCATCAAACTTAGGAGGGATAATCTTTTTCATATCTTTGGATAATTCCAGTGCAAGTTTATCTTTGGTCTCCCTTTGAACTTCACTATCATCTTGGTTTTCACTTGTCGTGTCATGATCCCGTTGTTTACTTTTACTAGCATTATGCGAAATCTCGTTTTCACCCTCCGTGTTCCCAGTTTCATCCATTTTCTTTTCCAGTTTGCTCAACCTTTCCTTGGTTTTAGTAAGCATCTTAAGAATCCTATCCAACTTATCAGTGGAGTTTTCCCAAGAGTTATGACCTTCTCGATCTTCCCCTTCATTAAACTCTGATTGATCCATGATTGTTTGTTTTCTCACCTGATTAAACATATACTAATCAGTTTTATGCTTTATCATTTTATATATCACCAAAATATAACAATTGATCATAACCATAATTGTTCTCAAACCAAAAATTTGTCTTTATTCAACTTTGCAAAATTGTTTATACATTCAATAAAGATAGACATATCTCAAGTTTTTACTCAATATTGACAAGTGGGGTGTAACCTTCGGATTCATTGTCTGACACATAATCACGAGGTGTATACCCCTCAGACTCGCTATCAGATGACAGTACAATGATTTCAGCTCCAGGTGCTATACGAGGATCCCTAGTGATCATTGGTACACTAATAGGTACACTTGCAGGTACACTAGTAGGTATAGTCATAGGTACACTAATAGGTACAGTCATAGGTACACTAATAGGTACAGTCATAGGTACACTAATAGGGCAGCAATTGACCATGATTCGATCCACCATCCTAGCTGTCTCTAGGAGTTCTCTTTTCACTCGTTTAAGTTGTGACAAAGCATTGGCAAAAGTTTCCACATCATCAAGCCAAATGTCATTTTCATCATTAGTTTTCTCAATGGTCTTGATCATCGCAATTCATTTCTACTTAGCTTGCAGATAACGCTCCTTACCCGTGAAGGACTTTCTTGCAGTTTTCTTGATGCGTACCATCCTAGCACAGTAAATCAATTCATTAGCTACCTGCTTAATGTTGATTCTCTAATTAGGTTAGTGGACTCATTAGCCCTAGTGCTGAACTTGGTTAGCTCTAATACCATGTGTAACATCCATATCTAATTTAACTTGAAAACTAGGTTTTACCATAGGTATTTTTTTTTGTGTTCAAACATAAAAGATATCACTACTAACAAATAAAACATTCTTTGACTAAACAATAAACATGATTTCATCATTCGTAAAACTGAAAGAAATGATAAACCATAACATTTAGTTTTCTTAATAATTTGAAAATACTTAAAGCAAATTCAATATTAGGAACATACCATTATCACCGCAACTCGATTGTCAACCATTCACATTCAAGTCTCGGCATTCCTCAATAATTGGAAGAGAAAGTATCTTCAAGGAGCTTAACCTCCAACCACAGACCGTCAGTCTCCCGCACTCCTTCCTAACTAGAAGTGGCCCTACCCTACTCAAGAGGATAGACTTAGGATAACCATTGGTGTTTGCCATCTGAGCTCTGATGTTGCAACCTACGTGACTTGTTATCATGCAATCTCCTAGATACCCTCTAGTCATGCATGACCACTCCACAAGCTACGCCATCTAGTCACAGTGAACATTCAATGCACTTGAGGATCATGCATTACCTTGGCCAAAGGATTTCAATTTAATTAGCATTGCATCAACGCTTAGATTAAGTTCACCCACCCTACTCAACTTGAATTAATCGTAATCCTACAGTTTTCCTATTAGTTAGTTTTATATATATATATTAACCTTGATGACCTCAAGGTATTAAAATTTCATCATGCATTAGCGCATGGCGCAAAGGTTTACTCTATCCCTGAGCTTATGGAAACCTCTTTGCCTAAAGGTTACATATACAGTTTCTTTGCATAACAATGTTTCAATTAATGCCATACATTGCTATAACAAACACAAAATTAATCCCATTGCATATTTCATCCATTCATGAATGGGCACTAATCCCATCCTGGTTGTTTTTAGAAAGAGATTACGACAAAACCAATTTAATGAAAAAGGAGATTAGAAGTCCCTGAGTATAAAATTAACATACTAAAGAATCTTCTTTGACTGTCGATACTTCGACATAACTCTATCTAGTCGATTTGGAAGGCTTCTCTAAAAGACAAAACAAGAACATAGTGTTCGATACCCTACATTGACAAACTCACAACATACTGCTTCGACGTGTCAAAATCATTGACATAATATAATCTTGTTGAACTATTCATTTGATAGCCTTGACATAATGTTTCTTCTAACAACAACAATTTGAATGTATGTCTATACTTAAGACTTGATGAAAGGCACACTATTTGTTTGTAAAGACTTCATAATAACAATTAGATTAAGAATATGGTATTTTCTTAAAAAGAAAACCATAGTTTAAATGCTTCAACCACACATGTATTACCTTCAAGGTATATAAACTAACCCTTGCTATTGTTCTCAACTAAAAGATAATTTTTGCCATGGTCAAACCAAATAGTTTTATCTCTGAAATAGAGGTTGTTTGCATCAACTTGTATGCTAAGTCTTACACATCTAACTAGTAACAAACCCCTGGTAATTGTTTGACAAAAATAAGTTTTTCACTCTATTATTTTTTGTTCTCTAGAGTCACAGTTTTTTTTTTCGTGACTGTCGACAGAGATCTTATTCTCTATCGACAAGTGTTATGCCGTTACAAATTGCATGGCTGTGAGACGTTTTTAAATTCCAATCCTTTACATAGATTGTTCCCTATATTTACTACAACTTTTTAAAGAAAAACCAAAGGCTTCTTCAACAATCTCAACCTACGTTATATTATAAATAAAAATTGTGATTTATGCACCATTCGTGGGGGCGTAGTGCAGGGCAGAAGGTGGATACAATACTATCATTTTAATGGTAGCAACTTACTTAGACAATGTTTATTAAATAAAACTACTTTGTATCTTCAAACGCAGTTGAAGTTTATTGCAAAAACTCATGACAACATCACTCATAACCAGTAATCTAAGACTGCGCAACAGAGTGAGAGAATGAACTTGTCGTTACCCTCTGCAGTTTGCCTCCACTGATCCAGTAATTGTTTTGCTCTCCGCATAGCTCTCCCAGTTCCTTTCTCTGACTCCTCCCAATTCTTCACACTCCCAACTGACTCCCCAAAAACTCCTACAAATGCCTCCACACGGCGAAGCAATCATGGGCTCTCCACAATGCCGACCATGCCTATCAAGTAGGAAATCCTTTTCGGTATGCAATCATGACCCCTATCCTTAAGCGACCACTCCACAATATGGAGCTCCTCATGGCATTGTGGTAGTTGGTAGACATGACTACCCGTCCACTACTCAAACAAGAAGACTTCATTACCACAAAATTTGCAACTACACCGAATAGTGGAGTTTTAACTCTAGCAAGGTGGTAGACTTTAGATGAATAAAATGTTTCTCTACTCAAAGCCAATCAAGAGAAATAAACAAAAGCCAACATTAAAAAAAAATAAAGGTTAGATCAATAACAACTTGAGGTCTTAAGCTAGAAGGAAAAAGACTTATTTGAAATGGAAGTCATCATAAAAAGAGCTTGAATGTGTCCTTACTCGAGCTTCAACAAGAATACTGACAACTATCAAGATTAAAGGAATACCACAACGACTACATACTTATTACTTTTATAATTTTAGAATATTCCTTTATAATTTGACTAGAGTTATTACCTACCTCGGTCTCTAGTTCAACATCCATCGAATTTCACAAAAAGAGTTTGAGACATACGCTCATAGCATATTACGACAATAACGACAAATTGGGCATAAACGCAAAACAAGACTTGAGATCGATTTACGCACGAAATCAACTCTTGCGCCAATCGACGACAAGACACGACTTACAACTTAGCCAAAAACATGACTTAATTCAAGGCATTAAGGTTTATTTACTTGATTTGCATTTTCAGTAACAAACACCCATGGTTAATTCTAGAGTCTATTCTCTTTCTCAAAGATACTTTCTCTTCCTGTTGAACATAGTCCATCTACTCCTGCAATGACAATCTCACATACAAATTTTGTGGTCAAAGCACCTATATTCTAATCAATGCACAATATATCTAATCATTACATTTTCATAACAAAAAGACATTCCAGTTCATAATATCATATTGATCATAATCAAATAGATTCCAAGATTTCATTAGATTAACTCTCTCTATCCACATCATCAGTTCCTATGATGTTAACAACATATCTAGATAACTGTAACATTCAGGAAAAAGTAAATAGTAATATTGATTCCAAAAATAGGGATGTAACAAGGTTAATTGATTGTGTGTATTTAATTAATTAACCTTAAAGATGTGAAAGAGAGTTAACTGTGATGGGCACAAAATTAGTAAGTTTAGTTTTATTAATTAATTGTGACATTAAATTAGTTGAATTAATTAATTACAAGAAATGGGATTAAATGGTGGAAAATAGTTAGTTTGGGAATAATTATGGGAAATCGATGAGGTGAGTTTGGGATGTCTACACTTAGTCTCATTCCAAGACTTGGTTTGTTGAAGCTCCTAAAATATTTAGTTGAATTTGGCCAAGACACAAACTATAGTCTGACCCTACTCTACCTAAGCAGCCTACACTAATTCAATAAATTTAGGTTTCTCTAAGTGGGGTCAAGTGATCTTTGTTGCCTCTATTTATCATGGATTCTTTCTACTTTGGAATCTCCTTTTTAGAATTTCCTTTCTCGTAGTGCTTCACCTCTCTTGTTCTAATGTGTCTAAGGTCAACATAAGGCATCCCTATCTCACAAAGTGTACTACCCATGATGACCCACTTAGAGAATATCATGTATACACCTTGTGGAACAATCCATCTCTATGGAACTAGAGGTATATTAGAATCAAGTAAATATTCTCCAAGTGGAACACCTTCCTTTTCACCTCTGACTTGGTCTTCACACCATATAGATCTCTCCTTATGAAGCTACATATACCACTCTAACTGGTATATAAATGCTATCATTTTTTTCCAAGGACCTCTATCTCATGCTCCTTGCTACATTGAATCCTTCACATTGTCTTATCCCTTGGATCTTCCATATATAGTTAATCTGAACTTAGATGTTACAACACAACTCGTATGATTAGAATCAACCTAACTTGGGTCTTACAAAGTGGAGCCTCACATAGTATTGGTATAAGGTAAAAATAAGTCATTATAACATACCTCACACAATAAATATATTGTGAGTCAAAGAAGGCTAAATAAATGTAACAAAAGCTCTTTACTATGATATTGTCTCTAGGTAAATTAGTGGCTTAGTTTTATCTTAGTTATGTAGGATCCAAAACCATGTTGTATATTTGTGATTAGTTAAACTTGTTGATCGTTTCATGCCCCTCTATTTATTCTCCTAATCTATATACCTTGCATTCTCCTTATAAATAACATCTATTTGCATGTTAGTTCCCTAGTAACCCATCACTCCTTCAAGTGTTGGGTTGTCTCTTTTTATACTCTTTTGACCATGAATACCCCTCTCAACCTTCTTGTTTTGCATCTCCTTTAGGCGGGCCTTAATTGCTTGTGTGACCCCTAGGTACATTAGACTTTTTGTAGCCTCTTTACCCATAATGAATCTTTTGGTTATTGTAGGAGGATTTTTGAGCTCCCCTAAGTATGTTTGTCATTAACTTCTCTTTCAAATATAAAACAATTTGTATGTTAGTTTTAAGGTGACCCTTTCACTTTACAAGGGTTAGGTTGTCTGTATTTTGTGATCCTCACACCAAGACAACCCATCTTCACCATTATTTTCTCATTTTCCCTAGACCCCTATTTGAAATTACCCTTTATCTTTGTGTTTTCTTATCAACCTTGTAAATACCCAAATTTATATGGACATACACTTTTTATAAAAATATTATTTATAACTGAATTATATTTACATTTATAAAATTATTATAAATTAATATGTTTTTTAAATTAGAATTTACCCCATTTTTCATCATATTTTTTAGTAGATTTTTTTCTTCATTTTTTAAAACCACGTATAAAACCCATAAAACAGCCTTTGAGGAAAACATAGTTGTGAAACCATATCCATCAGCTTTGAGCGAGTCAAAGTTATCTTCAATAGACAAGCTGTCCATTCAAACGACACATTTACTTAGTGTAATCAGAGCTATTGTCAGGTCAAACAACTATTTACCTCTAGAACTTAGAGAGGAAAAGTTCAAATCAAAAACTGATTAGAACCCATTAAAAATAAACCTATTCAGTAAGCAAGACTTCTAAAACATCTCAAATTGGTAAAAAATCAAAGAGTTCTAGAATTCGGCCAAGCTGACGCTTGAGCTTACCTTAGGGCTGTGTTGAAGCAGACAACAGATTTTTATCACGTTGCTTGCGTAAATTAATGCAGAGCAATCTGTTATAATCAACGTGAACGTCACAGAATCTCAATAGTCTTGTTTTTATCATTAGCAGTTTTATTTTCACCACGCAAGCCTTGCGACCATAGACATGGGTTTTGAAACTATCTACCTACAAAAATTTAGTAGTTTTGTTTTATTCAAATTATAAATTGTTCTCTTCTAAATTTTCTTCCCTTACTTTCTACATCCTTATGATGGATCATGGAGTGTGATCCGAAACGTTGATGGAAAAACTATTAAATAGTGAAATCCTAAAACATTCAATTTTACAATTATCTTCTTATAATGCATTCTTTCCCACCTAGAACCCTAGAAACACTCCAATGTTTCTTCCTATATTTTCATGGACCTATATTGGTGTAGGACTATATTTTAACTCATTATGTTCTTAACACTATCAAAATCTCCTGAAATATTCCTCTTTTGCTAGTGATTACAAGATTTATGTGTGAAGAAAACTTGCATTTGAAAAACTAATGTAAGCCAACCCCTTTAGGATTATATTTCAAAGGTAAAATTGCAAACCTGTATCACACTTTTATAAAGGAAACAACCAACACTGATCTAACTTTTTAACTTGAATCACTACAAAGTGATGTATATGCTTTAATTTTTAAAATGATGTAAACTAATAAAATGTAGATTTTTAGTGTATTTTATGTTTCTATTTTTTAAAAAAAAATTTAAAAATATTTAAATGTAGTATTTTATAAAATTGACACTATAATTTAGTTGTTGATAAAATGCTGAGAAATAAGGTTGAGTGGGACGTCACACTTTATATAGTTAATTTCCTTTATTTTCTTTCTATATTTTTTTGTGTATTCATAGCTCAAAACTTTAGTGCATGGATTATTTTCTTCCCCAATTTGATAAATATATATTTTTAAATAAATCTTGGAAGTTGTATGTAATGAAAACACAACTGTTTCGATGTGATGTCAACTTTTGTCTTCATTATTTATCCAAAATAGGAAACAAATTATGCCATCTTGACAAACAATCTCTCCTCTAGTGCATCATATTTTTTTAATTTTTTTTTTGATAAACTTTACTATTTTCTCTTGAGAGGACAATCAACATCATATTTTGGTGCTGATGACCTACTTTTAGTAGAAATAAAAAATAAAATATAAACACTAATTGAAATATTTAAAAAATTATATTTTTACATAGTAGATTGACTGACCTACAAAAAGGTATTTTTAGATTATTTTAAAATGGTTATTTGCACAAGTAGGAGTTGTTAGAGCATCAAGTTTTTCAAATAATTTTTTTTTTGGTAAATGAGCCCCAAATTGATACTACATATGTTTTTAGTGGATGGTTCCAATTGAAAAAGTTGTGGCCTAGATCTAATTTAGCTAGAATGAATCCAAATAGAACATAAGTTTCACCAAAATTGACTTTTAGTTGGAAATACTTAAACTCGTTTATGCTGATAAGTTAGCCCAAAGTGTGACAACTTTGAACTTTTACCCTCAACACTATTTTAAGTTCATAATATTACAAATTACACAACAACAATCATAAAACCAATAAAAGTGATTTAAAAAAAATTGTAAAAAACTTTTGTTTGAATTGGAGAAAACAATCAGATTTTCTTAGTCATAAGGGATTATTCTTCTTTGAAAATAATTATTACCTCTCATTTTTAATAAAATCAATGAAACTTGAAGGCATTGGCTACCTATTGTTTCAAAATAAGAAGATTTTATTATTTTTACCTTGCATTTACAATTGAAAAATCAAAGCATCTATAGGTTATTCATTTCTTATTTACATTTGAAAAGAAAAAAAATGTTTCATTATCTAGATCATTAGTTTACATCTAGCACTATATTTATAAAACATTAAAAAATAAAATATCTTGCATCACATGATAGAGAAATGATAAACTTGAGTCGTCATCAAAATAAAAACTTGCATCACATCTTAGAGGGAAATTGTATTTCACATAAAGTCACATTAGTATTATTTTTGTATGAGATTAAATCTAAAATGATTGAAAATAAAAACCCCTAATTAGAAAATAAATCATTTATATTTGCCTTATGAATTGTTTGCTTACATTATTAGTGATTCAAAACTATTAAAGTTGCTCTCCAACTTTCTTTCAAAATTCCATTAGTGAAAATTTGTCATCTTGTGACATAGGAAATGACGATTGAAGGAATCTTGAAACTAGTTTACATCCCATTTAATTACAATCATACATTACATGGGTAAATGCAAGGAGATGGGGACCAAAAAGTCACCACCATCTCCAAAATTAAAGAAAAACGTGAGCACATTATAACGCAAGTGCGTTATAATGCATTCACATTTTACTTTGCATAAAAGCAAAAAAAAACCATTTCTGCCCACTCAGCCATGACCATTTCTCCTCATAGCAGCAAAGACAATAGGAAAAAGTGCAAACGCATTGGAGAAAAGGCTATTGAATCAAGTGTAACAAAGAAAAAAATAAATTCACAATGCCACCTCGCCACCAAAATCATTGTCATGCAAATTTGGAGGCTCCAGCACAGGAAGAAGGTAGGGTTTGACTGATTTGGTTAGTTTGAGAACAATTTTTGAGTTTTACAATGTTTGATTTTTTTTTATATTGCATTTACAGTTATTGGAGAAAGAGAAAACCTAAATCCAGCCGAGGAGGGTGAAAACAACCCCCAAAACCCTCCAAACCCTCAAAACCGACCTTCACCTCCTTTTAATGTAAGGGATAATCAAGAACACTACCTAGGGATAATAGAAGAAAACAAGAAACATCTTCAAACTATTATTGAAACCCTATACAATCCAAGTGGAACCACTGATCGTAGGAGGGCACTTGCAAAATCACTAGAGGAGATTGTTTCCCACATGGATTCAATGACAAAACAAATCACCGAATTCCAAGACTATAGGGAGAGGTGTCGGTAATAGTATACCGACAAGTTATCATATGAACAAGTCAAGAATGAAAAAAATACAAAATCTCAATTATGTGCACACTTTATCAATCCCAAAACTGGCCAAAGATTAGAAGAAAGTTGCAAAAGGTTTCCTATACATTGGTGTAGGAATGAAGAAATATCCCAAAACTTTTGGGATAAATGGTACACGGTCTTCGATGAGCGCCCATGCAACAAAGATGAGGTACCATAATATTTCTTGAGGAAACTCTATTGCGAGTTCATCCTCAACAAGATTTTAAATAATTTTGACATTCATGAGTTCCAGGGTAGAGGTGGTGATCTACCTAAGATAGACCCAGGGCTTAGCAAGATGAAAACCATGTGCCTGTACCCCGAGCGAGGCTAGAACGTAGGTCACTCCCTTTGGCTTTGAAGGAGAGTGTTGAGGTGGAGACATTACATTCATTGACTACTCTCACCCAAACTCTATCATAGCATGTCGATGATCTTACCCAAGCTAATGAGGGTGTGAGTAGTAGGCATCATGTGTCCCCACATTTTTCTAGTTCATGTGGGAACCTATGTCATTATGGGACATAGGAGGCATGACAAGACTCTTAGCAGGATGTTGCAATACAGGGGTAGGATACTGCGACACAGGGGCAGGACATATTGGATGACCTTGTTCTAAGTGACAATCTATTACAACATACATTTGGTATTGACTCTCAGGTAATTTGTTACAAGTTTCATCTTGATTTAGTATATTGTTATTTGAAATTTGTAATTAATTTTATATGATTATCTATATTATAACTCAAAAATAATGTATGTAATTGTCTATGCAATGAAATTCTAGGGTCAGAGTCTTCATCCTACCTCCATTAGCCATCCATTGGTGGGTTATGAGAGGAGGTCAAGTTAGCAGGTATGTAATTTATCACATAATTGTAATTATTGTAGATATGTCAATGGTAATATTATTTTGTGACAATTTGATGATTTCAACAGTCACTGGCATCTTCACAGTTTCCTTGGTCCCCTAGACACCAGACCACCACTTTTACAAAGGTAAATTTAACCATTTCTATCATTATGCATTTTCAAAATAATGTTATGTATTTATTTTGTTTCAATAATCTTGAACTTGATTTTCAAATGTTGAATATAGTGGAGACTCCTCTTGATGTTTGTGAGTCAGCACAAATAGGCATTACTGCAGCCATAATGTCTTCAAATCCTTTGACCGAGGTATGATCCAATAACATGAAAATGTCATAATTTTGTATTTCTTATTTTATCTCATGTCATTTGATGTACATAAATGATATTTATATGTTTAGTCAATTTTGCTTCTTGATGCTTCTCACAGGAGGTCACAACTCTAGTTTGTCCAAGTACGGACATAGAGAGAGACAAGATGATAGAGAGTGATCATCAGGTGGTAGTAAGTGATCGATTACATATATCATACATTTTCATATATTTTCTATATTAATGTGCATATATTGTTGGATTGTATTAACAAGTGGAGTTGGATCGACTTCTATCAAAGAGGTCTACTCAATGACAGAGAGAGGATGAGTAAGTGATTGGCTCTACATCTTCACGGTCAAGCAAGGGCTGCTGATTATTTCATAAAAGTCTATAAGAAACTAGTTTTTGGAACATTTTTTGTATGCCTAGATGGCTTTGTATACATACTTTTTTATGAACTACCAATGTATATTTTTGAATATATGCCTTTATGGCTTTGTTTGGACATGCCTATATGGCTTTATATATAAACTAGATGTTATGTTCATGAAATTATGTATATGACAGCGTATATTAAATATTTAATATGATGATCAATTATCGTTATAGGAATTTAGTTTTACACGTGCCAATTGCATTTGCTTGAAAGTTTATAAATCATTTTCAAATAATCCATTTTGTGCATATCTTGCAATTATTGCATTCTGTGGGATTGTGCATTTCTTCGAGGCATCATTTCAAATAGTTCATACACCTTGGACCTATGCCTCCTCACTTTTCATATAGTTCATGTGCCTTCATGAGGTGACATTTCTTTGGGGCATCATGCCAAAAAGTTCACGTGCCTTGTCTATGCTTCCACACTTTTCATACATGTCTACAAGGGCAGCTGCAATTATAGCATGTGACAAATTTCCTATATACTTTATGCTTTGATGGTTGTCCATACCATGTTCCAAACATTCTATATTGATGTACAGATAGGGAGGATGTTGGAAAAGGTTGTGGAATTTGTCTTTACACATGCCAATTGTTTTTACTTGTTCAAAATTTTCTAAAGTCTTTTCAACAAATCCATTTCATGCATATCTTGCAATCATTGCATTCCATGAGACAACATTTCGTTGAGGCATCGTGTCAAATAGTTTGAACATTCATTGTATATGCTTCCACACTTTGCATACATGTCGTGCAAGGTACTTACAACTATGACATTTTACAAAATTCCTATATCCTTTATGCTTTGATGCAAGATAACTCCATAGTGAAGGGTGGTTGATTTGTTTTGATTTGTTTTGGTTGATTTGTTTTGATACAAACTTTTCACTTCTTGCTTACAATGAAAACCCCTAAAGTAACCTTTTTAGAGCCTCATGACTATTCCTCTTCTTGTAATTTGTTTATAGGATGGCTTTGTGAAATTCTTAGGTCTTGACACCCTTAGTTATTACTAGATGAAAGTGTAAGGAGTACTCAAAACCTTTCTTGCAATAATACTCTAGTTCAAATGATTTAAGATAGTCATTAATGCTACTCACAAGTAGGTTGGGGTCAGCTAGATAGTATTGTGATGAAGTTTAGTGAGCTAGACACATGGGGGAAGTCCTATAGAGACCTTGATTACATATCTATACTCCCCAAAACTCATAGGATAGTCTTTTGGAAAGTTTATTAGAATAATTCTATGCATGGTTTTAATGGTAAATCAAAGCACAAAAGTTGTTACAATGTCACCCCTATTTAGCAGTCCTGTATTGGTAAGGTGTTAGAAATCCTTTGATGAAATTGTATGTTTATTCCACCACAATATCTCCTAATTCTCCATAACCTGTGAACCTAGATAAAATATATGATGATATCTTTGATCCCCTCTCAAAATACTGTGATATTAATGATCTTTAATCATCCTCCTGGATCCGAGTCACTGTACTCAATCTCATGACAACCATGGCCACCCATAACAGCCATCTTATGTGATTGCACTTGAAGTAGAAATGATATAAAAGGTAACCCAATGTGGATGGCTAATACTATTTCCTTAACTTGCAATGACTTAGAGCTAGGTAATTAGAAAATTGTATCAAGATAGTGGTTTAAAGAGGGTTGCTTTACACATAGTGTAACAACTAGTATTCAATGGGTGGGTTTGGACAGTGCTTGAAATGTAGATGACAGTGCTAAATCTTTCTTTCTCCACAAGTAATCAATATCTTACTCTTGAACAACATCTCCCCATCTTGACACAACTTTCAACCTTGCTTTCTATAATAACTCTAAGATTAAGGAGTCTCACAATAAATAGTAACATCCATTTAGGGCTGTGTGGTTAGGGTGTGACAATCTTTCTCAAGGATTCAAGGTAGTCTTCTTGATTAATTCACCAGTCTTAATATGAATATTTAGGCTTAGGGTTTGATGGATTGCCATAGGAAATCAAACCCTAGCCTTCATATAGATTATCCATAGTCTTGATACTCACACAAAATTAAGTTCTAATGACTTTATGGACTAGTATATCATCCTCAAAGTATGACAGACCTCTGCTAGCTTTTAAAACCCTTCATAATCATGTTTGAACACTGATCTCCCTTTGCGTGACTCTATGGCAACATCAAAGCATGATTGTTTTACCTTGTGACTATTTTATTACCATTCTTCTTCATGGTAATTTGATGATTGCCTCATCATACTATCTCAACATCATCATTAAGAGAATATGCCCATTCTCTCACATTAATTGAGGACCACATTAACTAAAAAAAGAAACATGACTACACCTTGCCTCTGTGACTATCCCTGAGATCTACCCTGCACAATATCAATTAGAAGGTTGGGGAGGACTGTCTCAAGGGTAGCATATTCCAAAGTATAGGTGTGATAACTTTGTTGCACCATAAAAGACTTAATGACTTCCCTTAGAGACTTATACTAAAACCACTTAATGAAATTAGGGTCCAGAAAACCCTCCTTCATCAAACACAAGCCTTAGAAATCCATTCATGAATTTACATAGTCATGATCCTCATATAAAGGAAGAACAACACAGATTCCCCTCAAGTTTATTAATATTTTCTCCTCCAATCCTGAGACTAGCCCTCTTAGACAACCTATAGCAATAAAATCAAAAGGGCAATAAGTTTATCATGAGAAATAAATAGGGAAATATTAGAAAATCATGTGCCAAAAGGAAAAACCAACCCTAAAATCAGAAATCTTCACCCATTTTAGAAAAATAAATAAAGGAATAGGATTCCAAATGCCCAAAACAAATGCAATTAGCTTTACATCCATACTAGCCATGTGTGTGAGGTCATTATTAAAGCAAGATGGGTGTAGAAATTAACCTTACAATAGTTGCTTCTAACAATAAAAAGGGTCTAAAAAGAGTTCAATGTTACGGTCCTATAGAGGTACACCTAGGAGCATAACTGAAGATGGCGTAAGAAAACTTTGTCATTTTGTGTTGTTGTCCTAAAGAAGGTCCTTCCTCTACATCAAGATCCCACTTTGGTACAGGGAGAGAGGATGCAGTGTGGAATTTGGCTTTACACCCACTGATTTCTTTTTTCTTGAAAGTTTCTAAAGCCTTATCAACAAAACCATTTTGTACATATCTGATGCAGAGATAGGGTAGAACAAAATGATTTTAACATCCAAAAGAAAAATTTGTAGTTTCTATTCTCATAGCCACCCTTAGGTCCATACTAGGCTCTAAGGATTTATGGGTCATAAACACCATAACCTACACCAGGACGGTCTTACATAGGATGGAGACAACAAATACAAAGCAATGATGCTTGACAAGAACTTAGGAACAACAAGCTTCTATGATTTCCTTATTTGACTGACCCTAGGCCTAGTAGTACAACAAAATGACATGCTTCTAAGCTTCTAAGATTTCTAGATTTCCTTATTTCCATGCTTCTAATCATAATAATCAAGGTTATGGGACAACAAGGATATGGAATAGCTCTTGTCATGTCATATGAGAAGATCATGGCCACAATAGATCATCAAAATGTTGTGAATTTTAACAACAAATTTCCATCTGTCCAAACCCTACCATTGTACACACTCAAGAAGGCTTCAGTTTCATGCAGTAGAAAGGTGCTAGGAGTGACATCTTGCATTCCATAGCTCGTTGCACTGAACGGACTGCTCCAACACGTTAGGGTGGGCAGGTAAATGCTAGGGGAGGTCTCGTTTTGTGTGTCAAGTGCCCCAATCTTTCTAGGTAGCAGGCTACCAACAAAGTCCCTTAAGATCCAAAAGATGAAAAAACTGCCAAATTTTGATGGAGCAGTTATCAAAATTCATGGCAGATGAGAACATTTTGATTAGACCTATAGGTGCATGTGGGGCCCCTCTACAATAACCTCACTCGGTTTCGTTCAACTCTTGTCTGTTTGACCATGCCAGAATCAAACACATTCATGCAAAATGCTTCAGTTCCATGCAGTAGAAAGATGCTAGGAGTGACATTTTGCATTCCATAGCTTATGGAGCCGAATGGATTGCACCAACACATTGGGGTGTGTGGGTAAATGGTAGGGGAGGTCTCATTTCATGTGCCAAGTGCCCCAATCGTTCAGGACAGAAGGCTACTGGCAAAGTCCCTTAAGATCCCTAAGATGCAAAAACTGCCAAACTTTGATGGAGCAGTTCTCAAAATTTGTGGCAGATGGGAACATTTTGTTTGGACCTATAGGTACATGTGGGGTCCATCCACTATAACCTCTCTTAGTTTTGGTCAACTCTGTTACAAGTATGGGCCTAACCGGTGTTGTCATTGATATCAACATACTCCTCTTACATTGATGTCAAGGATTGGATGAGCTGTGTACTGAGGATATTGAGAAAATTAGTCCTATCAGAAACATAGAAGAATAGTGAAGACACTGAAGCTCTATGAAGTGAAGATCCTAGCCAAGATGAAGATCAAGGAATGCCCATCAAAGGGTTTGCAGATATGAGTCTAAATATGATCCAGTCAAGATTTGAGAGGTCCGCATTAAGATTTGAAGAAGTTATGGCCACCTAAGTGAAACTAGTTTTGGCAGGTGTTTAGAGGTGATAGAGTGACACAAATAGGTCTGGTAAGATCCAGAAATGCAATATCATGTTCTGCAGATTTGATGGAGTGTTTAGGAAGCCAATGTGAATTGACAACTCAATTGGTTCATTGTCTAGAGGTCCGCAAGCATTCATTCTAATGTGACAGTGATGACAAAATGTGTTCTTGAGGTTCTGGATGAATATGAGAATGATTTCAATAGACAAAAGTGGTGTGGATGTTCTTGGTGATTTCAGGCAAGCTTGTGGGGGTCTCTAGATTGTGTCCAATTCGTGTTGGTGATCCACATTAAAGATTGAACTTGTAATTGGAGATTTATTTCCGAATGATGAAGTTCTTCCTAATCATGGCCAACCAGATGGTTTGCACATCTTGTAGATGATGTTGAAGATGTTCTGTGAAGCATAGTGTGTTCCTCAAAGAAGATTGAAGTCCCAAATATGTGTGGGCGACTGTGTGGTGATTCTCATGAAGTCTTTTGTAATAAGACATGTTGTATTGTGTATTTGTTCTATAACAAAATAAAGTGTATATTGTGCCAACTTTGATGATTATCCCAAAGTTGATGTCTTGTATAGATAAGAGTTGTGAAGTCATTTCAACATGATGAGGTGAAGATGAGAGTGTGGTAGAGAGGAGAAGAGTGAAAGACAGAGCAGAAGTGTTGAGATTAAATGGAACTGACTCAAGCATGGTGAAGATGCTATTCTTCAGTTCAAGTGTGTAATATTTATTATTCTATAGACAGTGTGTCTCTTGTAGGCATTGGGCTTCTTGTGAGCAGTGTGCTTGGGTAGGGAGCCCTAATTGGCATGTGCCATTTTGTTCCTTTTATTCTTTTAATAGAGAAAACAATCTTGGGTTAGTCACCCTGTGGCTTTTCCCTTAATCAGGTTTTCCACGTTAAAATCTTGGTGTCATATGTGTTAACATGTTTCTGCTCTTGAATTATTACATTGTGTTTCCATGATTGATTTATTATTATGTTGTTAAATTACAAGAAGAATTTAAGTGGTTAATAAAAGGAAAGTTTTGGGACAACTGATTAACCCCCCCCTCAGTTGTTTGTCTTGAAACTAACAATTGGTATTAGAGCTAAGCTCCTCTAAAAGATGTTAACTACTTGAGGAGATCTAGGATGTCTTCCTACAAGAAGGATAGTCTGAGTTTTGATGGAACCAATTACACTCTTTGGAAAAGCCGCATGGAATGTCACTTGCAATGTATGGGAATGCAATATTGGACGATAAATTCAAAGAAGTATGTTCCTCCAAAGAATGGTCTGATAACTGTAGATGAAATCAAAGATGCTGAAGACAATCTTCAGGCTAAAGAAGCTTTATGAAGTGCCTTATCTATTTTAGAGCTGACAAATGTTATAGATCTAAAAACTGCATATGAGATTTGGGAAAAACTCCAACTTCTGCATGAAGGAGACAAATATGTTAAATGTGCCAAGCTATAGAGTCTGAAAGGAAAATTCAAAAACCTAGAGATGAATGAAGATGAGAATATCACTACATTTATGCCAAAAGTAAATGAGCTTGTATGTGGCATTAGGTGTGTTGGTGGAATCTTGGATGAAGATGAGATTATTGCCAAAGTTCTTAGATCTCTACCTCTTGCTTACAAATACAAGGTTGCTACTATTGAAGAATTTAGATCTTTTTCAAACATCACAAGAGATCAATTGGTTGGAAAGTTAGCTGCATTTGAACTGGCCAAATTTGGAGATGCACCCCCCAAGATTGAGTTTGCATTCAAAGCTAGTGCCTTCTTAAAAGGCAAACAAAAGTTTGATCTAGGAGAGAACTCCTCAAAGAAACTATCATGGTATGAAAAAGAAAGAAAATATCTAGAAGAAGATGAAGCAGAAGCTTCTCAACTTGAAGCCCTTATTGCAAAAAGACTGCCAAGAGGATCCGATAAGTATGAAGGAAAATTGCCCTTCAAATGTTTCAACTGCAAAAAGATTGGTCATTTTGCCTCAAAGTGTCTAGAAAGATTTTCAAGGGCAAATCCAAACATATCAAGATTCCAAAAGAAATGTTACTATATTCATGAAGATGATGATGATGGAGTAATAGCTGATGAATCAAAGACATGAAACAAATCCAGAAGTGACTGGGTGTTTATTGCCATCAAGGAGGAAGATCCAATACCCTTTGAATCTGTCAATCATAAAATGATAGAAAAAGCTCTGGCTACCCAAGTTGAAGAAAAGGATGATTGGTTCATTGATAGTGGATGCTCCCACTATATGACTGATGACAAAAATAAGTTCATAGATTTGGAAAGATATGAAGGAGGAGTTGTAAAATTTGGTGATAATTCTGCTGGCAGAATCAGAGGTAGAGGAACTATTTCTTTTGATGGAAAGAACAAAACCAGTGATGTACTATATGTTGAAGGTCTGAAGCACAATCTTCTCAGTGTTGGATAGTTGGTGGACAAAGGCTATGATCTCTGATTCAAAAATGGAAAATGTAAGATCTTTGAAAGTTCTGGAACAGAGATTGCATCCGGTACTCCAACAAAAGGTAACATCTTCCACTTGGTTAGTACTGGCAAAAGTTGTTTATTTGTTCAAATTGATCAAAGTTGGTTGTGGCATAGGAGAATGTGTCATGTGAATTTTGATAATATCATCAATATAAGCAACACTCAGGCTATAAGAGATCTTCCAAGACTGGTGAAGCCTACTAATAGTTTATGCAAAGAATGTCAGTTGGGTAAGAAGAGCAGAGTCACATTCAAAAGTAAGGAACAATTTTCTACCAGATTGTTGGACTTAGTACATACTGATCTATGTGGACCAGCAAGAATCAGGAGTTTGCAAGGTGATAGATACTTCATGTTATTCATTGATGACCACTATCGGATGATGTGGGTAACTTTTCTAAAAGAAAAATTTGAGGCTCTTGAGAAATTCAAAATATCCAAGGCTATGGTGGGGAATGAAACTGGATTAAACATAAAATATCTCAGGTCTGATAGAGGTGGATAATTCACATCTGAAGAGTTCATAGAATTCTATGAGAAACATGGGATAAAAAGATAGTTATCCACTCTAAGAACTCCTTAGCAGAATGGAGTAGTGGAGAGAAAGAACCGGACCATCTAGGAAGCATATAGAACCATGATGATTGAAGAAAATGTTCCTCAGATCTACTGGAGAGAAGCTATAAGCACTGCTATCTATACTCTTAATAGAGTACAAATCAAAAGCAATATTGGTAAGACTCCCTATGAACTCTAGTTTGGCATCACTCCTACTGTGAAGTATTTCAGAGTCTTTGGTAGCAAATGTTACATTAAAAGAGATGAAGACCTTAGCAAATTTGATGCTAGAAGTGATGAAGGAATATTCTTGGGTTATTCTACTCAAAGAAAAGCACACTGGTGTTATAACAAGAGATTGAGAAATATTGTAGAAAGTACAAATGTGAAGGTTCATGAAGGCATTGAAAAACCCTCAAGGTTTTATGAATATGAAAAAGATGATCAAAATGATGTTTTGGTTCAAGCCCCTTCTGAAATTTAGATCCAGACTGATCTAGAGAATCCTGAAATATTGGAAGAAGAGACAAGTTTGAATGAACCTATCTAAGAGATAGAAATGCAAGAAGTTCCCAAAACTCCCAGGTATGTAAGATTGAATCATTCTGAAGACCAGATCATAGGTGATAAAAGTAAAGGTGTTCAAACAAGAAGAAAGATTGCTCAAGACTTAGAAAAGTATTGTTTGATCTCAAGGATTGAACCAAAAATAGTGAGGCATGCAATGATGAAAGCTAGACTAAAGCAATGGAGGAAGAGTTGATGCAGATTGAGAAAAATCACACTTGGGATCTTGTTCCTAGACCTAGAAACAAAAATGTGATTGGAACCAAATGGGTCTTCTGGAATAAACTGAATAAAGATGGTGAAGTAGTAAAAAATAAAGCCAGATTAGTCTGTAAGGGTTATTCTCAAGTTGAAGAAGTTGATTTTGAAGAAACTTTTGCTCCAGTGGCAAGGTTTGAAGTAGTCAGATTATTTCTTGCCTTTACTGCCTTCAAGGATTTCAAAGTATATCAGATGGATGTCAAGTCTGCCTTCCTGAATGGTGACTTGGAAGAAGAGGTGTACATTGAGCAACCAGATGGATTTCAATTATCTGATCAGGGTAATATGGTCTACAAGTTGAAGAAAGCTCTATATGGACTCAAACAAGCCCCAAGAGCCTGGTATGAAAGACTAGATAAACATCTTTTGAAGATTGGTTTCAACAAAGGTACTATTGACAGTAACTTGTACTTCAAAATTGATCATGAAAATATCTTAATTGTTTAAGTGTTTGTTGATGATATCATTTTTGGAGGAAGAGATAGTATGTGTAAGACTTTTGCAAATCAAATGAAAAGTGAATTTGAGATGTCTATGTTTGGGGAAATTAATTTCTTCTTAGGTCTACAAATCACTCAAACAAAGAAAGGAATCTTCATTTCTCACACCAAGTATGTGAAATAATTGTTGAATAAATTTGGGATGGACAACTCAAAACCAATGAATACTCCCATGGCAACTGGATGCAAACTGAGCAAAGATGATGACTCTCCTAAGGCTGATTAGAAAAAGTACAAGTCAATGATTGGAGGACTATTATATCTTACTCAAAATAGACCTGAGATTATGAATGTTGTTAGTCTTGTTGCCAGATTCCAACTTGATCCTAGAGAATCTCATGTCATGACAATCAAGAGGATTCTCAGATATCTAAAAGGAACAATTAAGCATGGTTTATGGTATCCTAGGGATCATGATTTCTCTCTTCATGCATATACAGATGCGGATTGGGCAGGAGATGTGGATGATCGGAAGAGTACCAATGGTAGTGCATTCTTTTTGGGTAGAAGATTGGTTTCTTGACTAAGCAAGAAACAAGAGGCAATATCTCTATTCACTACAGAAGCAAAATATATTGCAATAGCAAGTAGTTGCACTCAAGTATTATGGATGAAGCAAATGCTAAAAGACATCAGAGTGGAGTATGAGGAACCTATCACAATCTTCTATGACAACTCAAGTGCAATAAACATTTCAAAAAATCTAGTGTTGCATTCAAAGACAAAACATATATCCATCAAGTTTCACTTCTTGAGAGAGCATGTGAACAAGAATGAAGTCAGATTGGAGTTTGTACCCTCTAAGGATCAAATTGTAGACATCTTTGCTAACCTCTACCTAAGGATTCTTTTGAGTATCTCAGGGAGAAGTTAGGGGTTATTACCCCTTCGGTTCTTAATTAAGGTGCACTGATGTGCATCAGTCTGGTGGATCTCACAGTCATATCTTGTGATCTAGATTGATGATAGGAAGCTACTACTTAGGGGGAATAGTATGTATGATTCTAATTGATGCAAGTATGTGCCCTTTTTCATTGATGTCAAAGGGGAGAGAGAAGACATGTGAAAAAGAAAAGTGGTTGTTGATCAAAGGGGGAGCAATAAAGGAAGAGAAGACATATGAATGACTGTTGTTGATAGGGGGAGCTATGTCAGTCAGTAAGGAGAATTTCTTGTCTTGATGGTTAAAGTTTTTCACATCATATGTTGCCATCAATGACAAAGGGGGAGATTGTTGCAAGTATGGGCCTAACCGGTGTTGTCATTGATGTCAACACACTCCTGTTACATTGATGTCAAGGATTGGATGGGCTATGTACTGAGGATATTGAGAAAATTAGTCTTATAAAAAACATAGAAGAATAGTGAAGATAGTGAAGCTCTATGAAGTGAAGATCCTAGCCAAGATGAAGATCAAGGAATGCGCATCAAAGGGTTTGTAGATATGAGTCTAAATATGATCTAGTCAAGATTGGAGAGGTCCGCATGAAGATTTGAAGAAGTTATGGCCACCTGAGTGAAACTAGTTATGGCAGGTGTTCAGAGGTGACACAAATAGGTCTGATAAGATTTGGAAATGCAATATCATGTTCTACAGATTTAATGGAGTGTTTAGGAAGCCAATGTGAATTGACTACTCAATTGGTTCATGGTCTAGAGGTCTGCAAGCATTCATTCTAATGTGACAGTGATGACAGAATGTGTTCTTGAGGTTCTGGATGAAGATGAGAATGATTTCAGTAGACAGAAGTGGTGTGGATGTTCTTGGTGATTTCAGGCAAGCTTGTGGGGGTCTCTAGATTGTGTCCAGTTCATATTGGTGATCCGCATTGAAGATTGAGCTCGTAATTGAAGATTTACTTCTGAATGATGAAGTTCTTCCTAATCATGGCCAACCGGATGGTTTGCACATCTTGAAGATGTTCTGTGAAGCATGGCGTGTTCTTCAAAGAAGATTGAAGTCCTAGATATGTGTGGCTGACTATGTGGTGATTCGAATGAAGTCTTTTGTAATATGACAAGTTGTATTTGTGTATTTGTTTTGTAACAAAATAAAGTGTATATTGTGCCAACTTTGATGATTATCCCTAAGTTGATGTCTTGTATAAATAAGAGTTGTGAAGTCATTTCAACATGATGAGGTGAAGATGAGAGTGTGGTAGAGAGGAGAAGAGTGAAAGGTAGAGCAAAAGTGTTGAGCTTAAATGGAACTAACTCAAGCATGGTGAAGATGCTATTCTTTAGTTTAAGTATGTAATATTTATTATTTTGTAGATAGTGTCTCCTGTAGGCATTGGGCCTATTGTGAGCAGTGTGCTTGGGTAGTGAGCCCTAATTGACATGTGCCATTTTGTTCCTTTTATTATTTTAACAGAGAATACAATCTTGGGTTAGTCACCTTGTGGTTTTTCCCTTAACTAGGTTTTCCACATTAAAATCTCGATGTCATATGTGTTAACGTGTTTCTACTCTTGAATTATTACATTGTGTTTCCATGATTGATTTATTATTATGCTACTGAATTACAAGAAGAATTTAAGTGGTTAATAAAAGGAAAGTTTTGGGACAACTGATTCACCCCCCCTCTCAGTTGTTTGTCTTGAAACTAACAAACTCCAGTTCGTTTGACCGTGTCGAAATCAAATGCATTCTTACAAAATGCTTCAGTTTCATGCAGTAGAAAGATGCTAGGAGTGAGATTTTGCATTCCATAGCTCATGAAGATGAACAAATTATGCCAACACATTAGTTTGGTTAGGTAAATGCCAGGGGAGGTCTTATTTTGTGTGCCAAGTGCTCCAATCATTCAGGGCAGCAGGCTACTGGCTAAGTCCCTTAAGATCCCGAAGATGAAAAAACTGCCAAACTTTGACAGAGTAGTTCTCAGAATTTGTGGAACCTGGGAATGTTTTGTTTTGACCTACAGCTACATGTGGGATCCATCTAAAATATTCTCTCTCGATTTCATTCAAGTCCTGTCTGTTTGACCGTGCCAAAATCAAACACATTTTTGCAAAATGCTTGAGTTCCATGCAGTGGAAAGGTTGCTATGTGCCATATTTTTTGCTCTACTCATCGTTTTGCCTAACCAACTATGCCAACACATTTGGGTGGGCAATTAAATGCTAAGGGAGGTCTTGTTTTGTGTGCCAAGTGTATCAGTCGTTCCAGGCTACAAGCTATCAGCAAACACGAAAGGTACTAGGTGTCAATAGCTTACAACCTAGAATGACTAAGATGCTTGACCCACGAAATGAGACCTTCCCTACCATTTACTCACCCACCTTGATGTGTTGGTGTAGTCAGTTCAGCCCCACAATGAGAAGAACAAAAAATATGTCACCTGACAACCTTTCCACTGCATGAAATTGAAGCATTTTGCAAGAATGTGTTTGATTTCAATATTGTCAAATGGATAGGACTTGAATGACACCGAGAGAGGTTATTGTAGATGGATCCCACATATAGCTATAGGTCAAAACAAAATATTCCCATTTGCCATGAATTCTGAGAACTACTCCATCAAAGTTTGGCAGTTTTTTCATCTTAGGGATATTAAGGGACTTAGCCGATAGCCTGTTGCCCCGAACGATTGGGGCACTTGGCACATGAAATGAGACCTCCCTTGGAATTTACCCACCCACCCCAACATGTTGGTACAATCTGTTTGGCCCCACGAGCTATGGAATACAAAATGTCACTCCTAGCACCTTTCTACTGCCTAGAATTGAAGCATTTTTCAAGAATGCATTTGATTCTGGCATGGTTAAACAAAGAAGAGTTGAATGAAATTGAGAGAGGTTATTGTAGATGGACCCCACATGCACCTGTAGGTCCAAACAAAATGTTCCCAGCTACCATGAATTTTGAGAATTGCTCCGTCAAAGTTTGGTAGTTTTTTCATCTTAGGGATCTTAAGGGACTTTGCCAATAGCATGCTGCCCCAAACGATTGGGGCACTTGGCACATGAAACAAGACCTCCCTTAGCATCATGTTATCATGGAAGTGACTTATGAGATCCTACAAGCTTGTGAAATAAGGAAGAAGATTATCTTAATTAAGAAGAGATGTCATTTAGCTACTCCCTAGTCATGCCTTAATTGTCACAACAATGGCAAAAAAGAAGATAGTTTCACCAAATATGTTGTGAATAATAGTGAAAAAATTATGCTTTAGATTAGTTGCTTTTTTTGTAACAAGACTCAAAGACTCAAACTGACCCCAAATGACTCAAACCAACTCAAAAAGATATGAAATAGTCTTAGAAGATCTTATTACATACAATTGACTCAATCAAAACAAAATTTCAGTTTTTGACCCTTCTTAGAGGCATGACAACTTGGGTGCCCCTACACCATGAGGACACTGAAGTCGATAAAGTTTTTCTATTAAGAAAAAGAGCTTCCCTTAGCTTCAAGAAATATAAATATTCTATACTAACAAGGCCAACCACATGAAGGTGGAAGCTCATGTGGCCTCACCTAAGACCTAAGACACATGTATTATAGTAGACGTAGGACACCTAAGACACCTACTGTATAGTATGTATCTAGATTTTATAGACATAGTAGACCTAAGACACCTAGTCTTTATACCTTATCGTAGTCTAGGCCTAAGTCACCTAGACACCTAGATTATAGTTCTACCTAAGACACCTATTATGGTAGACCTAGTTGACATATAGTACCTACCTAAGACACCTAGATTAAATTATACCTTATCCTAGTCTCTAAACAGGTAGTTGATATATAATATCTACCTAGAAGACACCTAGATCATTGTAGATTATACCTTATTCTAGTCTCTAGATAGGTCGTTGATATATAGTATCTACCAAAGACACCTAGATTAGATTAAATACCTTTTTTCTAGTCTCTATCTACCTAGTTGACATATAGTATATACCTAAGACATGAGTAGAGACACCTATTATCTAGTTAGAAACCAAGACACCTGGAGACACCTATATTTTATACATTACTCTCAAGATCAACTTCATCCATCACTTAGGTCTAACCCCATGAAGCATAACATGATGATGTAAAAATGTGTATTTGTGTAAAAATGCAGCAACAAATAAAAAAAACCTATGTAAACATACAAATTAATGTGCATACTTACAACTCAATGTAACATGACTTTACAAAATCAATGTGAATACTTACAAATTATCCAATGAACCATCTGGGTCTTCTCTACTCTTTATTGTGTCAAGTATTGCCTCATGGTCAGACTCACGTACCTTTCACAAGGTCTTGTTCAAAGGTCTACCTTGATATTGTATCAAATGAATATTGGTTGCCACAACAAGGTTGGAGTAATGAAGAATATTTTAATGCATGTCAAAGTCCTTAAACAACCAAACATTAACACTCTTATGTGGATACCTTCTAAGCCATGTTCCAGTAACAACCACTGAACCTATAAGGTATTCGATGTTTTCTCCATCTGTAACTGGGGCCTCCAATTTCTTTTTTGCCTCAACACAATGACACAAGTAATAATCTATTCCCTCTTTGTTATCTTCATCTGCAATAACTACATAAACATGCCATACAATGATATGTTCAGCAAATTAGATTAAATTAGTCAACATTACAAAAATACTACAAAGTTTAAGATAACATTAGGAATTTCAAAAACTATGCAAGTAGATATATTACCTGGTTGAACTAGATCTGATATGTGGTCAAAGTCAACTGATGATTCCATCTCTATCATTGCTAGTGCTGTCGAGGGTTAATACGTGTCAAGTGGGCTAAGATAACCACCATTCGTCAACCCACTCCTTTGACTTGCACTCATTCCAGGCTTGAATTATACATGAAGAACAAAAGAACACCATCTTTCACATATGTATACTCCATGAACCTGCAATTGAGCTTCTGATAGAGTGTAGCTAACTTGATCCTGTCAGTGTACAATAGTCCTCATATGGTGCAATGTTAGTATCATCTATCAACTAAAAACATCTACAAACTGAAGACTTACCTTCATTACCTAGACACATCGAAGCATTACCCCACTCGACAATTGATTTTGCATCTGTCAACTTTGCATTGTCTTTATACTTTAACTCTTCTCATGCTATGGCTCTTTTGATACACGCTTCTGCACCATCATGCTCCCCCTTTCCATGCCCGGCCTCACAAAAATTCCACATATGCTGAACACCTATAATAATATGCTTCCTTCTCAGCCAATAGAAATTCTGTGAGTTCTTCAATTGTGATGTACAGTTATCTGACCATATGATATGCTGACTGAACAATATGCCCCTTCAAGCCAAATCATTGTAGAACACCTCAAAACAACCTTGCATGAACTTTGCGGAATGTGTGTGATCATCGCTTCTATAAAAATGATACTCCCTTATGATCTTTCTGTCATCCTCTATACTATCATTCACATGAATGAATGTAATGTGCACAAATATAGAAACCTGTGTCGAGTTATAATATTGGGATTACACCTCACACTATGGCTGTAGACTGTAGTTCTCTACAAAGTTGATGACGGAAACAATGCTACCAACTGGAAATGTGTCCTTGCATAACTTGAATTGCAAGTCCAACCATTGAGCTCTATGGGCATGTCTTACATACTCATACACTATACTGTCACAAAATATAAACATAAACTGATACACTGGAATCTTCTAAATAACATATTCACAC
Source organism: Cunninghamia lanceolata (assembly GCA_027924645.1). Classification (NCBI taxonomy): domain Eukaryota; kingdom Viridiplantae; phylum Streptophyta; class Pinopsida; order Cupressales; family Cupressaceae; genus Cunninghamia; species Cunninghamia lanceolata. The sequence continues at coordinate 7,445,764 of BSBN01000262.1, read as the reverse complement.
CTCTTTGCTTCTTTACCATCTCTTGAATTATATGCCACTATTTTATAATTGTCGAACTCTACTAGTTCATTTCCAACCGCATGTGTTCTTTCCATATGTTCACATATTGGCATACGTTGCAAGCCACCACAATGCTAACATGTGCCATCCAAGCATAATTTTTTGTAGAATATTTGACCTTCCTTTCTATCACATAAAATTATTGATATGATGTCTCTTGAGGTAGTTGGTGGGGTACGTATGCCACAATCTTGCAAAACATTGTTAGTATGCAAATCTAAACATATAGACTGATAAATATCAAAATGGTTAGAAAATTCAATATGTAATCTACAACAACAAGTAGTGCGTGTGTGATTTATTTTGACAAAGAAAGGTTTTAGCATTTCAAAATATCTTTAATAAATTTTAATTTGAGGATATATCTCTAGAAATTTACCAAAAAACTATGTTTGAGTCATCCAAAAAATGCTTTGGATGTGGCTCACGGTTTTGACTACCGATTCTCCTTCTTACCACATCCCTTTGATTCGAAGATACCCTTGTGTAATTCTTCCAAAAGTCTTCAATTAGTGATCTCAAAGCTTCAACAACAACTTTGTCTTTCCATGGGAGTCTCCCAAAGAATTCCCATAATTCATTAGTGTTTGGATCCTCAACTCTTTGACATCTTCCAATGGCTCTCATTAGAGTTTTTCTATTTATTTGCAATGCTTGACTTGTCTTTCTAATTAGGCAAGTTTTTTTTATTTTTTGGCTTACAATTGTTGATGTAATGACACATCATGTGGCATTACTATCCTTGGTGCGTGAGGTGGAACCCACACTCTCATACGCACTCATTAGATTCTTGACAATTGATTTTTCACTTGAGGCATTCAATGTTCTTAGGCCAAGAAACTTCATAGTGGGCCTAAATTTTAGATTTCTCATCAATTCAACAAAGAGTTGACATCTTCTAGTTTCATTTAAATTCTCAAAGAATAATTTCCATATCTTATTCGCATATCTTTGGCAAGTACACATGGGAATCTTATCCTACATAGGCTTCAATACATTCTCATCAATATCAATTAGAAACTTAGGCTTCCTATGCAAAATTCTAGAAGGCATTTTATTTGGTAAAGTAGACTGAACATTAGGAATTTCTTTAATATTTACTTGAGATGGGATAGATGACGTACCTTTGATTGGAGGTGAAAAGGTTGAAAATGATGTACCTTCAACTTGAGGTGTGAATGATGGCATTCTACCAACTTGAGAAGAAAATGTAGATGTACCTTCTACTTCACCTGTGAAAGATGGAGTGTCTCCAATTCGAGAAGATAATGATGGTGTTCCTTCAACTTGACCTATGGACGATGGAGTGCCTCCAACTTGGAGATTCACTTTCTGAGGTTTTGCATTTGTTCCCTTTATGCCACCAATTCCATCTCTCTCTTAGCTTCATTAGACGTGTCATGTTCCTCTTCAATTGGCAATGGTGGAATGTCTTCTTGTATGGTTGACAATTTCCTACGTTCCCAAATTCACCTCATTCTTTCTATTTTCCTCCCATTCTCAACTTCACGCTCTTTTAGTGTTAGAGTCTTTGCTTGTTTCCTTAGCATGATGATGATTTCTACATGCATGATTAATAAGACAATGATAATTAGAACCTTTATAATGACATTGAATAATGGTAACAATGAAAAATACAAAATAAGTTATAATGTTTGGTGAATCATAGTTGAATCATAAATAGGACAAAAATACAAAATACACTGATAGATCATAAGAAAAATCCCCTAATTATTGCTTATGTTCAGGTTTGAATGAGTGTAGATGGGTAGGGTTTTGTGTCCATGAAGTGGCAGTAGCAGGGGATGGTGGTAAGTGTGAGTTTGTTGACGCCCTAGGCTGTGAAACTTCATGTTTTGGGTGTAAAAGGTGCATATAAGTAGGGTTTTGTAGAAAAGGTGATTGGAACCCATTCTAGTTGATGGAATTTGTATGTGTAGACCCCATATGACACGTGGATGGCTTTGGAATATAGAGTTGAGGGTTGGAGATGGTAGAATCAATAGTTGCCTTGTCGAAACAAGCCTAATTAAGCCTTTGCCAAAATGGGACAATCAATTTTAGAGGCTTGAGTTACCACCTATATTTGAAATATGTTGTGTAAGAGGATAATGGGTATCCAAAACCATTTTTTGTTCATGGGTTTGAGTTATTTCTTGCAAGTTATGTCAGAAAAAGCCCATTTGTTGTCCTAATTAGGCCTAATTGAACTGTAGCAGTCAATTTTAGAGGGTTTTGTTCCAAAACAACCCTATCCAAAATTTGGATATGTTGTCAAGTGGCATAAAGGGTATCTTAAATGGTGTTTTGTTTCTAGGTTTGAGGCCTTCTCTAAATGTTATGGTAGAAAAACCCTATTTCAAGTACTACTAGGGGAATATGAGAGTTTGTGAATAAACCATCAAGTTAGGGTTTCAAGATAACAAAGGTTGGTTGATTGTGATTGGTTTGGTCTTGGCTACCTCTACTCTACATCAAAAGAACTAGTTCTGTACACATTAAAAATATGTCCTTTGGCATTCTAGATTCCCAAATTCATCTAATTCATTTGTATGAGGCCTATATAATTGCTAAAAAATATAGAAGCAAGAGGAGGAAGAAAATCAACATGTGAAGAGATTTAGAGAGGGATAGTTTGGCATCTAAGGTCCATGGAAATACCAAAAATCATGGAGGTGAAGATTCTATGAGAGCCCATGAGTAGGTTTCGAATATCCTTAGAATCCCCATGGAAGTATCTTGTAATAGAAAATGTAGGTCTTAGGAAGGTTTCAAGCTCTTTAACATTATTCTTTGAACTATGTGAAGGCCTATATGTACTTTTAGTTATGGAGATATTGGATGAGGAGGTCATTTCACCTTATGGCTTATTTTTGGTGCAGGGGCACCATGTCAATTTTTGTAAATAAGGTCTAATGTTATGTTTTTGGGTGTTTAGAGTCTTACTTGGTGAAATAAGGTCATAATAGACCATTTTAAATGTAATTAGAGTCATTTGGGGACAATCTTGCTTATATTGTAAAATCTTGATAAAGTCGTCATATTGGTGCAAAATTGCAAAAACATGCAAAAAAAGTGGAAGCCCAACGGTCAAGTAGTTCAAAAGGCTATTAGAGTCAGTTGTGTTAGTTGATTTTTGGTGTGTGAGGTTTAAATACAATGTGGCTGGGTCGAAGACACGTTCTGGTGTTTATTTTTGTTGAAATCAAATAAGAAAACCTTCAAATTTTTGTGTTTTTCTGGTAAATTTGCTACTATATGCTATAGTATGGCTCCGTACTAATTTCTTTTGTTCTAAAGTTCATTATATTTGATATATAAATGAGTTAACTTCATTTTAGTTTTGTTTTGGAGTGATTTCATCAAAGAAGGAAGATTTTAGAGCCAAAATACTGAAGGCGGCTTGGAAAACCCTATTTTGTGGGTTTGCGAGTAAGATAATGGAATAAATGATCATTCCACCAATGGAATCCTCTAAAAATTGGTCAAATGGTGTTAATTAGGGTATACTTTCATGTCAGTAGGTTAGTAGTTGCAGAAAAGGAGGTTTGGGGCTGATATGGTGATGCCCAAGGGTGAATTTTACATGTTTCCAAGCAAAAGAGAGGTGTAGGTGCTAGGGTTTGTACAAAAGCTTTTGGGATTGCTCATGTAATGGTGGGAAAAGCTTGGGCAGGTCATATTTGAATTTTTTGAAGTGTTAGTTTGCAGATTAGGCCCCTGGAGTATGAAGATTCAATAAACCCTCCTTAAACAAGCACAAATTGGCCTATGTAAAGGTTTTATGGTTTGATGATCTTGTGGGTGTTTCATTGGCCAAAAATTGTTGAATCAAACTATTTGTGATCTAGTAAGAACATTGGAGTTGAATTTGAGGAATTGGGTGAAGGATTTCACAAAGTTGCTTTGTAAAAGTGATCTAATTGGCTTAAGGGGTAGCATAGCAGTCCATTTTTGGAGGGTATGTTCCAAAACAAGTATTTGCACAAATCAGGTATGTTTAAGTGGGCCTTAAAGGGTATATGAAACGTCCATCCTTTTGTGGGTTTGTAATGTCTTTTGAAAGATATGCTCAAATTTCTCTATTTGATATGCTTAAAGGAAAATAGGATGAAATTGTGAAAAGCCGTTAAATTTATGGATTGAGTGGTATCAAAGTGAGTTGTAACAATTTGTCAAATAGGTTGTGGTGCTCGTTTCCTCCATTTTCATAAGAAAACTATCATTTCATGCTTTGGTGAGATTTTGGGGATTGAAATTCTCTATATTAAGGTGTGATCCATAAATGGGGCCCTTTAAAGAGTATAAAAATGCCATTCCACTATGACTATTAGTGAATGTTGTTTTGAGGCATTTCAAGTGAAGGAGTACAACTATGTTCATGTCCATTCCTCTGAAGAAATCTCATGAAACTTGGTGGAATGGATGGGATTAGGGTGTTTTTGAGGGTAGATAATCATGTGCATAAGCTAAATTGCCATAAAGGCCACTATGAAGAAGGAGACAATCTATTGTCATAACCAACACAAGTAGGATAATCATGAATAGGTACAAATGCCTTGCTCAAGAGTGTTGTTGATCTTTGCAATGAGAATGAAGGTGAGGATGGGTGTTGCAGAAATATATCCTAGACAAGTTCATTGCATGGAGACATGACTGTCATATTAAGATGCAAATAAGACTATCACAGCTATGAGGGCAGTCATAATAGTCATAATAGTCCTAAATTGCTGAAATACATAGTGTGGAATTGACAGAGTAGTCCTAGGGATAACCATCTAGGGTTATTGTGATTAGATAGTTATGATTAGATAATTATCGAATGATGAAGCCACTATGACACGATGAATTATACGAATCATGAAGACAATGATGGATATCCATGGACAAAACCAAGGAGGACAAGATAAGACACGAAATTTGTGAAGTTGCCAACGGCAACAAATTTACCACCTAGCTATCCTTACCTAATCCATGATTGCAAATGGATGTATTTTGGCCTCTATTGACTAAAAGTGACTCTTTTATGAATTGGTGCATAAGGAATGTCCTAGCCCAAGACACTAAAGAGGTCTCTGTTGATAACTGAGAGGGGGGGGGGGTGAATCAGTTATCCTAATTATTTCCCTTATTGAACTTTCCTTTTAATTGATGCAGCATAAACTCAAACATAAAACATTAACCATAAAACAAGAAACACATGACACAGTATTTTTGACGTGGAAACCCTGTTAAGGGAGAAAACCATGGGGTGATTAACCCAAAATTATTCTCTGTTAGAAGAATAGGAAATTACAAAAGTGGCACTTGCCAATTAGGGCTCACTGCCCGAGCACACTGCTCACAAGAGGCCCACTGCTTACAAGAAGACACACTGTCTACAAAGTGATGAGAATCACAGTCTTGAACTGATTGGAAGCATCTGTATATGCTGGAGTTCAGTTCCGGTTAGGCTCAGTACACTGATCTGCTGCACTTCATCTTTCCTCTGTTCTTTATTCTGCTATCTTTCACATACCGGATCCTTTTTGCTACTTCTGCTCTTATCTGGACTTATTCGCATATATCTCCACATCACCACACCCTTCACAACTAAATCCATCCTCTATATATATCCGCACAAGTAATTTCATCACCTTTCTAGTCGGCATCCGGAACAGTCTAGTTTCTTATAAACTCTCATTCTGTCGGTTGAATCCTTCCTCACCAAGCAATGCGGATCAATCATGTACTTGTAGATATCATTAATCATGTCGGCCAAACATGATTCATGCCTTCACAACCTCTGTCATCAACAGTAACCCATCCGGAAAGCAGTCTGATACTCTGCCAGTCAGTTCTTCCTCTGTTTTCACTGTCTCTCAGGAATCCGGTACTCAACCATTCATATCTTTTTCCTTGTCCATCACCGGAGGCTAAATCCTTGGAATATACCACTCAAGGTAGTCCTCTTGACTTCCCTAAATCCGCACTGCACCAAGACACTTCCTCTGAGAGGTCCGGACCAATCTGTCGGACCTTGCCACATGCTCTTTTCTTCTTCACCGGACCACAACATCTTTTATTCTGACTTCCGGTAGAGACACATTATGACTTGCGGATATGTGGGATGACCTTTGTTGCCATCAATGACAACAACCATGAATCCATATAGTGTCTCTTGCCAACAATCTCCCCCTTTGGCATTGATGGCAACACTTAGTGAAAAATGACTAAGTGTTTTCACTATGCTCCCCCTTTGCTGATGCTCTGTCCTTATATACAATTTCTGGAACTCCCCCTTAGTTGGATCCCTCATTTTTCACTGCTCCTCACTCCCCCTTTGACATCAATGGCAAAGGGTAGGGTCCGCACACCAAAATTTTCAAAAATTTTCTATACATAGCCGCATATTTACATACTCACATATACTGAAGAATGTCTGCAAAGGATGTCTGCAATTGAATCATTTCTGTAGCCCAACTTTGCTTCATTCTGTCCAAAATTGAAATGTGACCACTTAACAAAAATGCAAACGCTTCTGCCTGCTTGAGATCTGTCGGATCTTTTGTTTGGGCGGTGGTCTGAGCATCACTGATGGCCTCATGCATAGTTTCCAACTTAGGGATTATAATCCTTCTAAGTTCTCCCATCCGGTTAGTGATGTTCTTTCTTTCCTTCTCAAGATTCTTTATTTCATTCAAGACTGCAATAGTCTGACATTCTTGATTTATTATAGAAGAAGAGAGAGGATCAAAACTTTGAGATAAGCTTTGTAGCTTATCCTGTTCCTCTTTTATTTTCTTGTCAAATGCTGTTGTTGCCTTTGACCAGGATATACAAAATTTATAGATGTCACCGCCATCCTTCAGAGCATTCTCTAAGCTCTTTATTCCAATGCTTACAATTTTCCTATCTTTAGAGATTAATTCTAATATTTCTGAAAATCTCTTATCCAAAAATTCTTTCCGGACCTTTTCTTCAGCTGATTTTTCTAGAGAATCAAAATGTGTATCAACACTGCTGACTAAGGTTTTTAGATTACCGGAAGAGGAGGCTGTCGGATCTATCTGGATTGATGGCATGATTTTTACAAGTACTCCGGAAGCAGCTTCTATCAACTCACAGTCTTCCATATGAGACTTCAGGAGCTTTTCATTTGCCTTGGCATTTGCAAATGAAGCTATCTTCATTGTTTGTACCGGAGAGAGAGAGTCAAAATCAAATGGACCTTTTAGAAGCTCCGGTTCATCAATCTCTAGAGTTTCTTTACTCAAAAATTGTTGAACAGTTTGTGCAGTGTCTCTTGCCGGAGACAGATGTTTCTTTTCTTCTGCAGTCTTAGAACTGTCAACCTCTTTGTCTTTCACCACTGCTTCCTTCTCCTGTAATTGCTCTTCTTCTTTGGATCCGGAGACTGTAGGGGAAACCGGAGGAGAGATGCTAGTTTGTTCATGGGCCACTTCTTCTGGAGCAGAGGGTCCCAAGTCCTCAGCTGTTTCTGTACCTAAATCCTCTACAACCGGAAGATTGAACCTTTTGAAGGCCTTCCGGAGGATCTCTTCTGTTTCTTGGGCCACTTTGTCAGTCTCGCCAAGCATGAGTTGATTCATCCTGGCTTTGCTTCTGAACTCATCTTTGCAGTCCTTGAAGATAATGTTCATTGTCTTGGGATCAATTTGAGGATATAGCTGAATAGCTATCTGCTCCCGGATCTCAAGATCTTTAGCATGAGCATTATTCTTTCTTACTTCCATTTCCTTTTCTAGGCTTTTAGGAATAAGAGATATTATTTCAATGAAAGCCTTATTATATATGTTAAGATATTTTACTGTGGCCTCCTGCAGAGTCTTTTGGTCGGCCTCACTGAAGTCATCATATGATTCAGTCATTGGTTGAAGGTTTCCATCCACCGTGACCGACTTGATTATGCTCTCTAGTGACAGAGTGGGCTTTTCAACAGTTACCTCTGCCATTTCATCCTTGTCTTGGCCTGTGGAGGGCTTACCGAATCCTTTCTTTTTCTGTTTCTTTATTTCTTTTATTCCCTCATCTGACTCTGTTTCCTCTTCATCCTTTTGGCTTCCATAAGCCCTTGTGGCTTTTGTCTTGGATCTCTTACCGGATGCCTGGACTTCCGATTTTGAACTTTTGGTTGAGGGAGGTGCAGATCTCTTTGATGATCTGGTCCGGGTGGGAGCTCCAACCGGAGCACTTTCTTTACTTTTCTCTTCTTCCTCGGCCTTCCTCCTCTTTTCCCGGCTGGCATCAAGTGCCTCCTTTGAGATGCCTAGGCCTTGAGCAATGTGCTCTACTTCTTTTCTCACCTTTCTTTTAATCTCAGGTTCCCTGAGTTCTACATGTATTTTTACACTCAGCTCCTCAAAGGTTCCAAACCTTTCTACCTTAGGATCTTTGGGCTGACTTAGCATGTGTTGAACATGTAGCTCCACTATCTGTTCATCCACTTCATACCCCATGGGCATGATCCAGACAGTCCTTGGCTCTACTGCCTCCATTAGGCACTGATCAGTGTCAACCATAAAGCACACTGAGTCTTTGTATTTTTCAACAAGAGAATGGGGAATTCTCTCTCTTGCTTGCATCATGCTCTGAAAGTTTTTGAAGTATCCCCATAGAGCTGAATTTCTCGCTTTTGCATCCCCAAGTTCATGCAAGTAGTCTCTTATCTGGACTGCAACAGGTTTGTCATTCTGCCATACCCATCTACTTGTTCCGGGTAGCTCATTCATGAAGTAGAAGAATAGACATACAATAAGAGTACCATACTTAAAGGAATTCTTCTTATCCTTCTTGATTTTCTGTATGTTTTCCATTAATTGGCTTAGCAGTAGTTCGCAGAGATCATATTCTGCATTCTTTCTTAGCATTTCATAGGCAGTGTATACTGCAGTTCCGGATACAGAATTCTCCCTGCTGGAGTGATAGATCTTGTATCCTATTATGATTGATGCATATTTGATATCCGGATCCGAGATGTCTTCAATGGTCATTGCCCTCTTATCAAATTTTGATCCGGTGGCCTCAGTTACAATATTGTTCTTGACAGATTTGAGGATAGGTACCCCTCCGGAAGAGTATAGACCAGTTACTGCTCTAATTGCCTCTTTTGTGATCTTGCAGGGTCTATCTAGCCATAGAAAGTTGTCATGCATCTTGCTCAGTACATACCGGACCCATTCATCTTCTTCAAAACAGGGGAAATGAATAAATTGCTCAAATTGTTTCTTCTGGATATCCTTATACTCTGGTTTAAGCTCAAAAGCATTGTCTATCAGCTGCTTGTGATAGAGGTCTCTTAATTTGAATTCCCCAAATTCCTTAATGTTTGCATGTATGTAAACCCTAATGTCTTCGGTATGTAAAACTCCGTGAGGAACACTAGAGAAGGCTCCTAGTGGATCTACCTCCAATGATTTGTAAGGATGTTTCTTGAATGAGGGGCGAGGTCTATCAGAGATCTTAACTATGTTTGGAGTAGCCATTCTTCAAAGATTTGCAGTGAGGTAATAAAAAATGGAGAATACCTTATGCGCCTTCGGTTTGCACGGAGTGGTTGGATTGATTTCTTTATGCAATAGCTTCGGCAGGAGATCCTAGGTGTGCTTGATGAACCTTGTTGCAGAGCTCCACTTTTCGCTTCTTCTCGAGTGCAGAATGAGCAAATGACCTTTGAGAAATCCCTTAAATTGCTCCACGAACCCTAATATCTGTCTGCAATAAATGCTTCACCTACATCATTCCGGTTTGCCTTGTCTGGATAGTTTGGAGTATCCCGGATTAGTCCTGATCTGTGGATATCATCCGGATCTTTCAATCATGAATGAATCGAGGTAACATATTGCAAGAACATCCCAAACACTCTGTCCAATCCGCAGAACAAGATAGTGCATTTCCGGATCTTTCCGGACCTTTTTGTAATCCTTTATCATACCGGAGCATCTCCCTGAACAGGTCTTATTTGATCGATCACAGCTTCTTCATAACTCCATGCGGACCTCTGAAAACTTGACTGAAGTATCTCAAGACTCATATCTACAAACCCTTTGATCCGCATCTTGTGCCACATCCGGCACCACTTGTTTGGCTGGGGGAACAAGATTTTCTTTGAGTCTCCCCCTGAGCCTGAGCTCACTTTTTAATTTCCGGAAGAGATATCAGCACCAGAGTCTGGTGCGGATCCAACCTCTACATTCTCTGAACTTTTCTTCACCCAAATCTTGCTCATCTGATTCCTAACCTCATCCGCATTCATCTTTTGTTTACCCTTGTCTTGATTCTGATTATACACCGGACCTCTTTTGTCCTGATTCTTGTTTCTGCAGACTTTAGCATTATGACCGGACCTATTGCAGATTTGGCAAATAACATTTCTTTGCATATTTGACTGATATCCTCTTGATCTGCATTGATTAGCAATATGACCTACTCTATTGCATGTGAAGCATCTACCTTTGAATGATTTGTTTACTTGCATAATTCTGCATTCATGGGATTTGTGTCCATACCTTTTGCAGTTGAAGCACTGTCCGGAGAAGGATGAATTAATCTGATTCATTCTCATTCTGCACTGATTAGCTTTGTGACCAAAGTGGTTGCAGCTGTGGCAGTATCCATTGAACGATGGATATCTTTGAGCATTTGGCTGTCTTACCGGAGGTCTTCTAGGCCTGCTCCTTGGATTTTCTGATCCAAGATTCTTCTGACCGGATCCGGAGCTTTCTCCTTTCTCATATCCCAAACCATACTTGTCATCTGTCCTCTTTTGACTTCCAAGAAGAACTTCAAGTTGAGCAGAACTTATCTTGAATTTCTCTTTATATTCATTTGTTGTTTGAAGGTCTCTTTTGAGAGAGGCAATTTGATCCTCAAGTTTTCCTTCATTATCTTTGGCATCTTCAAGATCAGATTCAAGATGTCTGATAATCCTGTCCATCTGGTGGCATTCTTCTGATTTTTCTTTAAGAGATTGTCTTAGATTGTCTTCAGTCTTTCTTTTTTCTTCAATCTCTTGAGTAAACTTTATAGTTCCTGATTCCATTTCATGTCTTAACATAATGACTTCTTTTGATAACTTTTCACATAACTTGGTTTGCTCAGTCAATTCTTCATTTGTATTGCTTTCTTCACTTTGTCTTGCCAACTGTTGAAGCAGCTCCTTTCTCTTTTTCATAGAGAGACTTAATTTGTCTTTTAATTCTCTCATGAATTCATCAGCCTGTTTGAGTCTTTCCTTTAATTCACTGACTTCAGAATTTGACTGTTCAAGATCCTCAAGAGCAGTCTTGAGTTGCTCCCTTAAACCATATGCATCCATTTGAAATCCCAGATCTTCCTCAAGCTGCTAGGCTTTATTAGGAGGAACTTGGCTCTGATACCAATTGTTGATAACTGAGAGGGGGGGGGGTGAATCAGTTATCCTAATTATTTCCCTTATTGAACTTTCCTTTTAATTGATGCAGCATAAACTCAAACATAAAACATTAACCATAAAACAAGAAACACATGACACAGTATTTTTGACGTGGAAACCCTGTTAAGGGAGAAAACCACGGGGTGATTAACCCAAAATTATTCTCTGTTAGAAGAATAGGAAATTACAAAAGTGGCACTTGCCAATTAGGGCTCACTGCCCCAGCACACTGCTCACAAGAGGCCCACTGCCTACAAGAAGACACACTATCTACAAAGTGATGAGAATCATAGTCTTGAACTGATTGGAAGCATCTGTATATGCTGGAGTTTAGTTCCGGTTAGGCTCAGTACACTGATCTGCTGCACTTCATCTTTCCTCTGTTCTTTATTCTGCTATCTTTCACATACCGGATCCTTTTTGCTACTTCTGCTCTTATCTGGACTTATTCGCATATATCTCCACATCACCACACCCTTCACAACTAAATCCATCCTCTATATATATCCGCACAAGTAATTTCATCACCTTTCTAGTCGGCATCCGAAACAGTCTAGTTTCTTATAAACTCTCATTCTGTCGGCTGAATCCTTCCTCACCAAGCAATGCGGATCAATCATGTACTTGTAGATATCATTAATCATGTCGGCCAAACATGATTCATGCCTTCACAACCTCTGTCATCAACAGTAACCCATCCGGAAAGCAGTCTGATACTTTGCCAGTCAGTTCTTCCTCTGTTTTCACTGTCTCTCAGGAATCCGGTACTCAACCATTCATATCTTTTTCCTTGTCCATCATCGGAGGCTAAATCCTTGGAATATACCACTCAAGGTAGTCCTCTTGACTTCCCCAAATCCGCACTGCACCAAGACACTTCCTCTGAGAGGTCCGGACCAATCTGTCGGACCTTGCCACATGCTCTTTTCTTCTTCACCGGACCACAACATCTTTTATTCTGACTTCCGGTAGAGACACATTATGACTTACGGATATGTGGGATGACCTTTGTTGCCATCAATGACAACAACCATGAATCCATATAGTGTCTCTTTCCAACAGTCTCCACATCCTCCAACCTTCTCCAAGAGAATTCATACTAAGAAACATGCATGGAGAAGTTATCAAAAGGACACCTAACAATTATGTCTAAATGACCAATAGAGACAAGTAGGATTGTCATAATAGGGGGGCACAGGATAGTCTAAGATTCAAGACATTGCATGGATCTATTAAATGAATTGAATTATGCATGTATTAAGGAATAAATCCTTCTATATCATCCTAGGGAAAAAATTAAGAGTCTTCCAAAATCAATTTTGGCTCCATTGATCATGAATATGAGTATGACAAATAATTGTTCACTAAAATTATTTTATGAAGTATTTGATAATGTGTTTCTCTTATATAGCTAAAAATAGGTGAAATGAAGGCATGAAGGGCCAAAACAAGGTGGAAACATGAGGAATTTGGAGTCTCTTTGACTGAACTAACTGATATACCTAGACACATATATATCTTAGAACATAAAGAACATAAGAACATATATATGTGAATTAAAATGGACATAAATTGAACATACCTTAGAATTTGATATTACAGTTGACCAATTCTCCAAAATATGGCTTCAAAATCCTCAAATTCTTCTTTTTCACAAGTTTGATTATGAATTCTATATAATTCTAGACTAGGATTAGTGCAATATATGGAAAAAACAAACATATATCATCAAATTCAATCTATATATCAATGGTAATTAGCTTTGAAACAATATCACACATGAAACATGAAACTTTCAATTTAAATAATCAAATTTTCTCCAAAAACTTGCAAAATCAGTTCTTCTATGTTGAAAAAACAAAAAAAGGTGGTGGATTGATATAAAAATGATTCTCAATTAGTCAAACAACATGAAAAGCATTTTATTGTCCAATATACTTGTGAAAAGCAAGAATAACAATCATGTGGGGTCTGAAACACGGATCCCACATGCTTTTTTACCATTTTCCATGCTTCCCAAAATGCGCTCGCATTATAACGTGAGCACGTTCTGCTAAGCATGAAAACATAAAGGTTCATGCATGCAAAAATCATAACCTTCTAAATGTTGGTGCCAAAATCATGGTCTAGGATGTCATGTTCTCATATAAAATATATTACAACTATCCATGTAGTGCATCAAATAGGTAATCAAGTGATGGTCCAAGAGTATCACCAGACTCAAATATCCATGTGGTTCATGAAATAGAACTTTTTAATACTAGGAGGGATAAATGTAACCTTGTATCTACATGGGAGAGTCTCTCTCTCTCTCTCTTCATTTCTCTATCCTATATATAGAGAGGGATCAGGAAACATGGAGAGATAGAGAGGGACATGGAGATAGAGAGGATAGGTGGAGATAGAGACATGGAGAGGAAGAGATGGGGAGATAGATCTAGCAAGGGAGAGATAGATAGGGAAATACAAAGAGAGGTAGAGAGGGGTATATTAAGAGATAGGGTTATGCAGATATATAGAGATAGGGAAAGAGATCAAGAGATGTCTAGAGACATAGGGAGAGAGATTTCAAGAGGTAGAGGGATGGGGAGAGAGATAGAGAGGAGAAGAGAGAGGTAGAGAGGGATAGATTAAGAGATAGGGATCCCTATTCTCCCCTCTACCTAAACCAGAAACCTAAAACTCTAAACCCCAACCCCTAAACCATAAACCATAAACCATAAACCCTAAATAATGCCCCTAAACCCTAACCCTGAACCCTAAACCCTAAAAATGAGCAACCCTAAACCCCTAAACCATAAAACCTGGAAGCAACCCTAAACCTCTATCTCCCTATCTCTCCCAATCTCTATTGGTCCCCTTTCTCTATCTCTCTCTAAACACTAAACCCTAATCCCTAAACTCGAGCAACCTTAAACCCCTAAACCCCTAACCCCTAAACCCTAAACCCTAAACTCAAGCATCCCTAAACCCCTAAAGCTTGAATAATTCCCCTAAACACTAAACCCTATTTACTTGAGCAACCCTAAACTCATGTAAACCTCAAATAGTGAGGGAGGGAGAGATAGAAAGGTAGAGTTAGAGAGAGTGGATCGAAAGAGAGAGCAAGATAGAGAGACAGGGGGAGAGAGAGAGAGAGAGAGAGAGAGAGAGAGAGAGAGAGAGAGAGAGAGGTAGGTATAGTTAGAGAGAGGGATAAAGGAGACAGAGATATCTCTTCGAGGCTCAGTCTCCTCTATATCTCCCTATTCTCCTCTCTACCTAAACTATAAACCTAAACCTTTAAACCTTAACCCCTTACCCCTAAACCATAAACCCTAAACCCTAAATAATGCCCCTAAAACCTAACCCCTAACCACTAAACCCTAAAAATGAGCAACCCTAAACCCCTAAACCATAAAATCTAGAAGCAACCCTAAACCTCTATCTCCCTATCTCTCCCAATCTTTGTTGGTCCCCTTGCTCTATCTCTCTCTAAACCCTAAACCCTAACCCCTAAACTCAAGTAACCCTAAACCCCTAAACGCTAAACCCTAAACCCTAACCCCTAGACCCTAAACCCTAAACTTGAGCATCCCTAAACCCCCCTAACCCCTAACCCTAAACATTAAACCCTAAACCCTATTTACTTGAGCAACCCTAAACTCATGTAAACCTCAAATAGTGAGGGAGGGAGAGATAAAAAGGTAGAGTTAGAGAGAGGGGATTGAAAGAGAGAGCAAGATAGAGAGATAGTGAGAGAGAGAGAGAGAGATAGAGAGGAAGGTATAGTTAGAGAGAAGGATAGAGGAGAAAGAGATATCTCTCCCAGGTTCGGTCTCCTCTATATCTCCTTATTATCCTCTCTACCTAAACCATAAACCTAAACCTCTAAACCTTAACCCCTAACCCCTAAACCATAAACCCTAAACCCTAAATAATGCCCCTAAAACCTAAGCCCTAACCCCTAAACCCTAAAAATGAGCAACCCTAAACCCCTAACCCCTAAACAATAAAACATAGAAGCAACCCTAAACCTCTATCTCCCTTTCTCTCCCAATCTTTGTTGGTACCCTTGCTCTATCTCTCTCTAAACCCTAAACCCTAACCCCTAAACTCAAGCAACCCTAAACCCCTAACCCCTAAACCCTAAACCCTAACCCCTATACCCTAAACCCTAAACTTGAGCATCTCTAAACCCCTAAAGCCTAAATAATTCCCCTAAACCCTTACCCTAAACCCTAAACCCTATTTGCTTGAGCAACCCTAAACTCATGTAAATCTCAAATAGTGAGGGAGGGAGAGATAGAAAGGTATATTTAGAGAGAGGGGATCAAAAGAGATCTAGCAAGATAGAGATATGAAGAGAGAGAGAGATAGTGAGGTAGGTATAGTTAGAGAGAGGGATAGAAGAGACAAAGATATCTCTCCCAAGCTCAGTCTCCTCTATATCTCCCTATTCTCCTCTTTACCTAAACAAAAGACCTAAACCTCTAAACCTTAACCCCTAACCCCAAAACCATAAATAATGCCCCTAAACCCTAACCCCTAACTTCTAAACCCTAAAAATGAGCAACCCTAACCCCTAACCCTTAAACCCTAAAAATGAGCAACCCTAAACCCCTAACCCCTAAACCATAAAAACTGGAAGCAACCCTAAACCTCTATCTCCCTATCTCTCCTAATCTCTATTGGTCCCCTCACTCTATCTCTCTCTAAACCCTAAACCCTAACCCCTAAACTCAAGCAACCCTAAACCCCTAACTGCTAAACCCTAAACCCTAACCCCTAAACCCTAAACCCTAAATTTGAGCATCCCTAAACTCCTAAAGCCTAAATAATTCCCCTAAATCCCAACCCTAAACCCTAAACCCTATTTACATGAGCTACCCTAAACTCATGTAAACCTCAAATAATGCCCCTGACCCCTAAACCCTAAACTCAAGCAACCAGGCTAAACACCTAAACATATAGTTCGACCTGGGATGATGGAGGATCAATGGGAAATGGATGTAGAATTCTTGGATCTTGATTAAATCATTATACTCATTAGGATGTCATTCAAGATAGGATCCAAGATATTTGTTTGATTGTCTATGTTTTCTTGGGGACCAAGTGTCTCATCATGGGATATTGACGGATAATGAATAGGACTAGCATGGGATGATGGATAGGACTAATGGATAGGAGTGGTGTGGGAACTTGCTCATGGATAAGCATGGATATCATGATATTAGATATGGATAGGGTAAGTGGGGATGCATTGATATTCATTAGATTGGGGAGTAAGAGGTGGTGATGGGGGTTCACTAGGACATGTTGGAGAATTAATGATGGGATCGATGTACAGAGGGGTTGACCATAAGATGGTAAGGGAACCGAGATGGGATTAGACGGGATGTTTGGATTTAGATTAGGATGGGTGGTTGGTGTTTCCACATTCTTTGGACTAGGTTAGATTAAAGTATAGCTATTGGGTTTCCTAGATGAATGTGATGGGTTCTTGGATCTAGGATCAATAATCTTTGGATGTTTGACAACATGGCTACATGATGGGGTTTGACTTGGACTTATGGTAGGAGACTCTACAATGAAATGGATAGACATAAGAGTGGATGATGGTGTTGGAGTGGTATACATGTTATTAGGATGTTCTTTGTTGGGCTCAAGGATAGGAATTTGAGTACATGATGTTCTTAGATTCCTTGCTAATAGTCCTTGGGTCACATCCTTCATGGCTTCATGGGTTGATGGACTAGGATATGCATATAGTTGATGGATAATGATGGAAGATGTTGTGGGGTCAGGATTAGGATTGAGTGAATGGATATAGGAGGCTCGGATGGATTAGGATTGGGAGTGTTAGAGGGGGATGAAATTGGATCAGTGGATTTGGATTTTGTAAAAGACTCTTTAGAGAAAATTTTTAAAGCATTCATGGGTTGATGGATTAGATCTTAGAATGTTTGATGGTGGATTAGATAGTGAGTTATATGGTGGATGGATGATAGGGATTGATGGATTAGGAGATGGGTGGAGTAATGTGTTAGTATTATGAGGATTGAAGGGAAATTATAAAATAATTCCCCTTTAACACTAACCCCTAAACCCTAAACTTGAGCAACCCTAGAAGCTCATAAACCCTAAATAATTTGCCCCTAAAGGTCTGAGCAACCCTAAACTCATAAACCCTAAATATGCCCCTAAACCTGAGCAAGCCTAAACCTCTCTCTCTCCCAGAACCCCTAAACCCTAAATAATAACCCTAAAATCTAACCCCTAAACCATAGAACCAAACAACTCTAAACCTCTAAACCCTAAATAATTCCACTAAACCCTAAACTTAAGAAACCTTAAACTCATAAACCCGACCAACTGTCACTCTATCTCCAAAACAAGAAAACTAGGAGTGTCTCTCTCCCCTTATCACCCTATCTCTCTCCTCTCTCTCCCATCCATCTCCACCCTCTCTCCCTCTTCCTCCCTCTCCTCTCACATGTTGACAAAGAATATGGAAACAAGAAAACTAGGACATGCAAAGAGGAACGAGGATATAAATTGGGATGATGAAATGGAAACAAGATAATTTATGAAATTTCATTGGATGGGAAGAATGATGAGGAGAGGTAGAGAGGGGAGGGAAGTAGAGAGTGAGAGAGAGGATAGGAGGTAGAGAAAGGAGGGAAGTAGAGAGTGGGAGAGGATCATAGGAGGTAGACAGGGGAAGGAAGAAGAGAGAGAGGGTAGGAGGTAGACAGGGGAGGGAAGTAGAGATTGAGAGAGAGGGTAGGAGGTAGACAGGGGAGGGAAGTATAAAGTGAGAGAGAGGGTAAGAGGTAGAGAGGGAGGGGGGAGAAGAGAGTGAGAGAGAAGGTAGGAGGTAGAGAGGTGAGGGAAGTAAAGACTCAGAAAGAGGGTAGGAGGTAGATAGGGGAGGGAAGTAGAGAGTGAGAGAGAGGGTAGAAGGTAGATAGGGGAGGGAAGAAGAGAGAGAGAGAGAGAGAGAGAGAGAGAGAGAGAGAGAGAGAGAGAGAGAGAGAGAGAGAGAGAGAGAGAGAGGGGAGGGGAGGGAAGTAGAGACTCAGAGAAAGGGTAGGACGTAGAGAGGGGAGAGAAGTAGAGAGTGAGAGAGACGATAGGAAGTGCAGTTGCCCTTGTAGACATGTATGTAAAGTGTGGAAGCATAGACAAGGTGTGTCAATTGTATGATGTAACACATCAAAGAGATGTTCTATAATGGAATGCAATGATTGCAAGATATGGAAAAAATGAATTTGTTGAAAAGGCTTTAGAAACTTTCAAGCAAATGCAATCGGCATGTGTTTTGCCAATTATGCTCATAATAACGCGCGCGCATTATAACATGCTCGTGTTATGCTTAGCTTTCTTTGATGTGTTTTACTAGTTTTTAGCAAAATGTAGAGATAATCTGGATTAGGATGGCACTTTTTTCAATGAAAACTCAAAAAAATACCACTATAATCTTAAGCTCTCTGTTAGCTATCTAACCATATGATTTTTTTCACATTTTGAGTACGTTTAGTGTTTCATCTTGAATTTCTTTTGTTAGTACACATCCAATTTTTGTCAAAAACTAGTGTCTAGTATTTTTGACTTTTTTTTAACCATTCATCAAAATTTGAAATAAGTTATATTTTTAGAAACTAGACTCCATTATACACGAATTAAAAAAAAATCAATTTTTGATTAGTTTTCAAACATTTTAGGGGGGGCATGCTCAAATTTCTATTTTTTAGGATGTGTTCACTTTAAAAATTACTAAAAAATCAATTATTCATTAAAAAATTATTAGAAAAATTAGGGATAAACTACATGGTGTTAGCTAATTTCTCACTGGAGTGATTATTGAAAGACTAAAAAAAAGTTAACATTTTAGGGGGAGCACACTAGACGCTATGTTATGTTTTTTTGAGAAAAATAAGACCAATTTGTGTGCTCCCCCTTTTTGAACCCCTTAATCTCAACCATTTTTGGAAAAAAATAGTAATTTAGAAACTAGATTCAAAGAACTACAACTCTTGTTTTCGTTCCATCTTCAAATTTTGAGTGTAATTATCTTCAATTTCTCATCCAACATCAATGTTTCCTGATTTCAAAAAAAAAAGTGGTAACTTAAGACCCCATTTTGGTCCCTCATCTTTGTGCACTTACCCACATCCAAAAAATTCAAAAATATAGATTTAGTCACATTTTACTTTTCTCCCAAGTTTCTTTCTAGAATTTTACATTTGTTGTAAAACATTGCAAAAATGTCAAAAACCATAAAACAACTACAAAAATACATCAAAAATATTCAAAAACATCTAAACAAAAATAAATTGGGTTAGTAAAAACACATCAATCACACACACCACCAATCCATAGAAATATTGAGTAATTTTCTTGCTATAGAGTAACCTATGGTTCCATGTCTTAGCTAGATGTTTCTTGTGGGTTGCAGGAGTTGGCATTTGCATCTACCCCCATTCCTCCTCTTATCATCAACTAATTGAATTCTCTAGACAAGCAAGAGAGAATCACATGAGGTGAATAATTTTATAGAGGATCCATAGTTCCTAGGACAAGAGACAGGTGACCTCCACATGGTCTCCCTCTTGATCCTCAACAAGTAATTATGCCATGATCTCTTAGTCCTTATATTAGTCTCTATTGATATTTTAGAGCTTACTCTATCCGATTCCCACTATCATTTGATGCAATTTATATAACACAAGCCCATGCCCATTAAGCACACTTAGATTTGGATACCTCCTTTTCTCATTTGATCTTGTAAATTTCTAGATGCAGTTATTCTACTTCCCTAGGGTTGAGTCATCTCTCCTTCATGCCTTGTTCAATGAGACACCACAATTTCATCATTTTCAGTGTGTGCCCACCTAAGGAAACCTCCTTAGTTTTGATAGGATTCTCAAACTCCTATCCTTCTCCACCAATCCCCCTTGGAACACCCTATTTGCAAGAGGCTTTCTTCAACTGCCCTGCTTGTAGTTTCCCTATTCTCTTAAAACACCACTTATAAGAGGATTTATTTGGATTTATAATTGTTTGGTGGCATGTGCTTCACAAGAACCTAACTTGTAGGAGGTTTTAATTTCTCTTGACTTGGTTGATCACATGTTTCACCACCTCTATTTATTTTACTATTTGTCATAGGGTCCTATGATCTTTATTTCACTCTTTTAAGCCCTTGCATCATGGTCCATGGTCTATCCCTTACTATGTACTTGGTCCTCGAGCTTAGGTCCTTATTTCATTTGTTTATTCAGATCTATTTTGTTAGATTGTTAGTCTCTTTACCATGATGACTTATTGCAATCACTACAAACTAGCTCCTCTTTCACCAAGAACACTTCATCTCATCACATTCCATCATTCTATATTGACTTACAATGATGCTGAAAATTGAGGTTATGGTTGACCCTTTTAGCATGGCTTAGTGTATGTTCAATCTCACACCATGACCCACTACTATTGCACACAATTGGATTTATTTCATCTACTATTTTATTTTACTCTTCATATGAGCATAAGGGTGGAAAAGATTATCAAATTAGGAGAAGAGAATGGTGGGTAATAGTAAATAGAAGAGTGAAACCCAATTCTCATTCACTTGAAAATGTAATACAAAGTGGATATTTATTAATAATAAAATGACTATTTAGTTTATCTCCAAGATGATTGTACAACTTCTAATGTATCTAGATAAAATAAAATATAAAATATTATTATACTAGTATTTTCTACATCTATGATTAATGTGTGATAACTTGTTACAATAATGAGGGAGTGGGAGATGAGAAAAAGGGCCAAGTAATAAAGACAAGGTGGAAATATAGCGGATGGGACAGATGATTTGGTGGGAGGAACATAGTGGAGATTGAGCTACAAATATGATATTATTTGTGAACATGGTGATTTGAATCTTTTATTCATTATTTATATTATTTTTATTTTGTTATGCATATTGTTTGTGTTATTTTGTTTGAAGAAACAAATAAAAATGATCTAAGCAATAATCAACCATGAGAGGTTTTAGTAAAAGATTTAGCTCAAATATTACTAAATTAACTAAGGATAATGCTAATTTGACTTATCTATTTACTTTTCAATGTGGTGTTATTTTTGGTTTAATGTATTGAAGGAGATGTGTAGAATTTTGTTGTTTCAATATTTGATTGAGGTTTGAATTATATGCACTCATTTCTTAATATTTGTAAGATCTAGTAGGGGTGGAGATGGTGGTAAGATAAATGAATTCTATATGTATTTAATTTTTTATGTTTATAGCTATTGGTTTTTTTAAGTGGCCATATCATATCAAGAGGAGAGAAATGGTAGTACATGAGGAAAAGGGGAGGTAGGGAATAGGTGAATGAGAGAGGAGATAAATTTGAGGTGGGGAAGGCAAGGTAGAAAAGGAGGAGAATGTGAGATGGATCATCTAGATAGAGGATATTAAGTTCTAGATAGTTTAATGGTTTGGATACATGGTGATGTGAATATTTTTATACATTATATTCATTCTTATCAACTTATTTTAGTGGTTATGTTATTTTATGTTTGATGAAACAAATAAAGGAGACAAGATAGGACATAATCAAACATGAGAGCATTCCATTGAAATATGTAGTTCGTGTATGTAAACATTGATCAATGGTAATGTTAAATATTAGTTAATTATTTATTTTTTCAATTTGATGGTTTATAATTGTTTGTGTCCTGTATTGGAGGAGATCTATAGAATTTTACAATTTCAATATCTAGAGTTAGGTTTGATTTATATACATACTCATTTTTAAATATTCATTTATATTTGTTTCATTTGTTAAAATGAGTGTGGATTAGTTAGTTATTGAGGTTTAGGGTTTAACATTTTCCAATTCTTTATTTAGACTTAAATGTAAACTCAAATTAAATACTAGTGTTTTGATTCATCTAATAGTTTATATGTTCAATTAAATAATATTTCCAATTATTTTTCAGTAACACTTAAATGTATTAAATAATAGTAATTTTTATTGAGATGATTATGTATCCTTTGATTTTTAAGTATATTTTCCAAATATTACTTAATTTTATATGTGGGAGGTGGTGGTCATGGGGATGATAAGGTCAAGGTATACGATGAGGTGGGAGATAAGGATTTTGGGAAGAAAATGCTGTGATATGTGGTGTAATTAGAGGGAAAGTAGAAATGGAGTGGTAGACAATTAGATAAGAGAGATGTATGATGAGTTCTAAAGATTGAATGGTGAGGAAATATAGATAGGAAGAAATAAGATGGATTTAAAAATGAATTAGGTATAGAAAGGGTGTGCATGGATGAGTTTATATGAATTTAAAACTTGTAGTTTGTTTCTATTATTTTTTCTTAGTTCTCATAATAAGAGAGGAGCAATTATGCCACTTGAGGAGAAGGGAAAGCTGAGGAATGATGAATTGGGAGAGGTGAAGAAGGTGTGAAGAAGGTGAGATAGATGGTGTAGAGGGAATATGTAAAGAATATTAAATTAAAGATACTAACACTATTTTTGCAAATGGTGATGTGAATGCCTTATGCATTATTTTCATTTTCTTCAATATGTTATATGGTTTATTTTATCTCATGTTATGAAATGAGCAATAAAGAGATGGAAAGACATAACCAACTATAAGATATTTCCAATAAAAGCTTTAGTTTAGGTGTGAGGACATAACTTAATTATAATTTTAGTTTCGATTATTCATTTTTAATATGATGCCTTACAATTATTTGTGTAATGTGTTGTAGGATATGTATCTAATTTCCTTATTTTAGTATTTGGATTCATGTTACCACTCATTTCTAAGAATTTATTAATAAATATTTTGATTTGTTAGAGTGATTATAGATTTGTTAGTCATAGAATTTTAGGGTTTAACATTTGTTACATTTTTTAATACAATATTTAGATTATAAATATATAACTCAAAGCAAGTTCTACAAGTTGTCTAGATTCATATTATAGAATATGTGGTCAACTATATCATATTGTTGACATTTTTTTAGCAACACCCAAACATGTAAAAATAATATTAATTTTGATTGAGACAAGTATATATTCTTTTCCTTTAGTGTATATTTTACAAATGAAAAATCTTTGATTTTGTATGTGGGAGGAAAAGGTAGTTATGAAAAAGTAGAAGTTGAAGGTGCAAGGACACGAGGAGGATGGTGGGAAATATATGTTATAAGTGGTGTAGATGGAGATAAAGTATTATTGGGTGGAAAATGATGAGTTGGATGAGATGTTTGATAAGTTAGAGAGGATGAAAAGTGAAATTAGTAAAAATGTAGATGAATGGAAATAAGGAGATAGATTTTAAGATGTCAACATACGAGTAGAGGACATTATTGTATATGACCTTCATATGACTTTAATATGTTTAATATTTTTCTAGTTTTTTTGTTAATTGGAAATAACAAGAGAATAGAAATAATGTCACATGAGGAGAAGGAGAAGGTGTGAAATGATGGAGTGGGATAGGAGAAGAAGGTTGGCAATAAAAAGATGACATGGGAAAGTAGAAAAAAGTGAAATAGATAGTGTTATGGGTGGATGTAGATGATACAAAGGAAATTGAATTTGAGATAGTGATATTTCTTGTGGACATCATGATATAATGTATTATGCATTATTGTCAAGATGACAAATGTAGTCAATGACATTGTTAAGATCTTAAATGTGGGATTCTACAAACAAAATATGTATGTCAAATAAGTAGATATCATGATGATCCAAAAGATTGGTGTGAGATTTCTAAAGAGAATCAATGAAATCCCTTAATTAAGAGAATTTAAACTCTATAGTGTCAATAGAAGGAGCTGGAATCACATTGCATGTCATGTGACTACAATGCTTAATCCACAATATGTCCAGATCGCATGGTTGAGTAAGAACAACTAGTTGAGTTGTTAGTGTTGGAGCTAAAGGAGGAGGAGAAGCATCAAGAGAAGTATTTTTTATCATCACAATATTAAATATCTTCCCAATAAGTAAGCTCATCTTCTATATCATCATCATATGTAGGATTCTCATAATCATCAAGGTATAGAAGACAATCTATAGTAAGATTATCTAAGAATGGAGATTCATTGGAATCTCCATCCATGATATCCCAAATTTTGGTCCAAAGAGTTGAGGGAACTCAATGTGTTAAATGGACCATGATGTGTGATTGTCAACACTAGAACTGATCAATCCTAGGACATGATGATTCTTGTTTACCCATACTTGTTTCCACTAATATGTACTAGTTTTAGGAATAAGCCCATATTAACCACATATATAACAATGCTATGGTAAAAATGGGGATAATGATTATAAAAAAACTTTCCTTTAAAAAATGTTGAGTGGCATATTATCCAGATGTGTTGCTTGATGCTCCACCGATTAGTAATTTTTTTCATTTGTTATCAATTAAACCTTGGTAATTTAGTTTGGTTTCCTTATTTGGCCATTCACTTTTATAACAAGAACATGTATGATCTCTACACTCTTAATTTTTATAATAATATTATAATGATCCTATACCATTGTTGAAAAATTAGAAAAGTAGTAGAGTTATTCTTAGATTTTACAATGTAAATTATGGTTTTTAGAACTTGCAGTGAGGTATTTGATTACTTTATCCAAGTTAAGAGAAGATAAATAGTTGGTACAATATTTTATTTTCTTGCATTTTAGTTATTTACTTTATTGTATATTATGTACCTACTATAGGATAATCTTACTTAGCTAGGCATCTACTTGGGTAGGTTGCACATGCACTTAATAATTGTGGTTCTATTTACTCATTTTGTGGAGATGTACTACATATGTGACTACATCTCCTTTATCCCACATTGGTGGTACATTCATATCCCTTGGTGGTAGATCCTATATATACCCATCTCTAGGTCACTCTTAAGCATATCATTATAAAGGGTTTTTATATTGCATAGTAGTGCAAATATTGGAGATATCTCATTGTATGACATCCTCTATTCTGCAATAGCTATCATATTGTATTTTGTAATCTTCAATATTATTTGTGATTTTACTAGTGTGGTCACTCTTATCATCAAGATCTTGGGTTTGTTTTCCCCACTAAAAAATATTATATAGTATAAGAACATTCTATAATAGATCTTATATCATACAAGATCTTTTTGGTGATCCAAGTTGTCCTCATTTCTATTAAGGATTGAGAGTTACATTTCATGGCTTCATGTTATTGTTTTATTTTGGTGATTGGTGAAGTAGATGTGAGCTCACCATTCTATGTAGAGCATCTAAAATATTTAGATTTTCCTTCTTTTTGCATCCTTATTGGACATTGGAGAACAAATATATGATTTTGAAGAAAGGAAGTGCTTGCAATATTCTATAGTTTACATTATTTTAAAAGCATTTTGCATTAGATTTGACCATTTTATTGTACCTTTAGCACCTCAAAACCTAAGGCTCACTTATCAAATTGTCTATTTTGGACAACTTTGCCCAGATCCCCTAAAACAATTGTGTTGATTTTTTCCCAAACAAATCAATAACTCTTGTAGAAGGTTGTACACCTCACACAAATCTAAAAAACAATTTTAGATTTGTTGAAAATAGGACTTCAATCCCTCTCCAGTAAGTTGTCACAATAAGAATTTGGAGAAATATTGAGGGAGATATGATTATGTAAACTTGACCCTATGATTCTGATATTTGACAATTTTTTTATTACAAAGTTAAGAAAATTTTCCAAATCTTGTTATTTTTGTAGTGTTGAAGCAGATCATTTTATGACTAATTTTTAGACCCTTTGAGGAGTTATTTTGGTCATTTCATGACTTTTTAGAGCTCCCATCATCTTCTATTCTTGTATTATACTTGATAAATTCGTGTATCCTTATTTGAGGATTTGTAAAGATAGTAAAGTACAACTTTTGAGCAAGGGATCTTTTTGTACCTTTTTGAGTGATAATACACTATTAGGGAGATATGTATTCAATGCAACTATATAACACCAAAATTTAAAGATGACTTCACAATTTTTACAAGTGGCAATTGAACACACACTAGTATAAAGTGTCATCATTATGTTTATTGGGGTGTCTCTTGATTGGTGTAATGTTAGAAAAATTTGAAGGAGTTTATCATAGTTCATCATGGGTTTAGACACTCCTTCTGATATAACCTTCAATAGAAAGAACTATAAGGTTTGGTGAAAATGGATCTTGAAACATTTTGAGAGTAATGATGTTTTTCCCTATCTCTATAGACTTGTTCTTGAACCAAGTGGCATATATTAGAAGAATAAATTATTTAACAACTATGTCCTAAGATTTTTTGTTCTAATGTTGATGAGTGTGCAAGATGGTCTATCTAGAACATTGAGTTCACTCACACTCTTTGGACCAAAACCTAGGACATGTATGGAGATCCTAACGATCCTTCAATCTTGAATAATTTTGCCTTGGAAAATCTTGTAATTCTAGATGTTTCTAATTATTCTCCTCTTGCCATAGATACTTCTATTAATTTTTTGATTTTGTTGGCTCCTCTTGTAGATTTAGAGGCTTCACCTCCTTAACCTTTGACTTGCTATTTTGAGGTTGAGGACTCTTCTCCTCCTCCAATAATTGTTTCTTCACTAAGGTCTTTGAGTGAACCTCTACAATAGGTTTATATTTTTCTTCATAATCTACCTCATTGGGAGTTCCACTTACCAAGCATTCACCATCTATTTGTAGAATCTCATATTAAGGAACTTAAAAACACCATTGAGGACATTTTTCTCCTCTTTGATAACAATAATCCCATAGTTGTATATCATCACCTTTGGCACTTTTTTTACACAATTCATTTTCACATAGTTTTGAGATGTCATGTTCTTCAATTAGGCTTAGGACTCTTGAGATGAAGATCTCAATACCTCTCAGCACTAAAATGGTGACACATGAACAATTTACAAAACTTATCTTTAATGAAGAACTTTTTCTCTAGATTTAATAAGGGTACATTTAGACCCTCTTTTTTTCTCTCTACTTATACATGCTTCCACGGTGACATATCCTATAGTTATTCATGAATTCACAAATTTAACATAGGCATTGTTCATGTTGACACCTTTTGTAGGAGTCCTTGATTCTCATTGGTTCAATTTTCTTATCTAGTTGGAGAGTATTTATGTACTTGAATCTTGCATGGTACCCTAATTTCATTAATCAACACTTGCCATATCTTAGCATCAAATTGGAGAAGATTAAGTAAATTGTATAGATCATCATGTTACATCCATTTATTCCACCTCTTGACTAGGAATTCAAGATATTTGTAGTTCAAGGTTTACTTCTAAAAGGAAGATACATCAATTGTTCATATGGAGGAACCTACGTTAGCACTCACTATGCAACTATCTATATCTACATTCTCTCTCTTCATTACATGGAGGAATTGACGTACCTAATCTTATAAGGATTTCATTACTACTATTCCATCTTTGGGAGGGGTTGCATAGTTCTACTCATATTTTCTTTCTCTGGTGGGAGTTTCTTTCTCGTATGGGAGGGCTTTTCTCCTGCTCTTCCTTTTGGGGATCATTTTGTACATGAGTACCTAGCATGGCTACACATTTATGAAAATTAATCTATCCACACCTACCTAAGTTATATTTAAGGGGGTGTTAGTGCATTACTTTATTTTTTTACATTAAGTTTTTACTTTAGTACATATTAATATGCACCTACTATAAGATAAACTTACTTAGGCGAGTATCTACTTGGGTAGGTTGAACATGCATTTAATAACTGTGATTGTACTTTTCTCATTTGGTGGAGATGCATTGCACATGTGACTACATCTCCTTTATCCTAGATATTAGTTGTACATTCACATCTTTTTGTGGCATATCCTATATACCCACCTCTAGCTCATGAGCATATCATGCATCAGATGTCTAGTCTTACACTACATGGAAAATATTAGAGAGATCTATTTGTATTGCATCCTCTATTTTGGAACAATTATCATACTGTATTTTGAAATCTCCAATTGTCTATGTTCTTGTTCTTTTGTAGTCACTCTTGCCATTAAAATCTTGGGTTTGTTTTCCCTATTGATAAATCTTACATGATATCACAACATTCTATAGAAAAATCTTACTATAACAAAAACATTTGTATATATTTTTGGTGGTGGAATTTTTAAGAAATAATGGATTTATCTATTGCAAGGAAAGGAGAATAATAATTAGGGAGAACTATTCATCACAATGAGAGGATAAGATTTGTGATAGATTTGTATTGGTGGTTTAGGGAAAAACCTAAAGATTTTGAAGTTGAGGAAGAGTACATTCTATAGGCCATACCTTAGACTATAATCTCAACATATGCATATTATTCCCTCACTAAAGAAAGTAATGAGAAACTCCTTATTTTACTAAAGAATTTTACTAAAGATTTAGAGGCTTCACCTCCTTAATCTTTGACTTGCCATTTTGAGGTTGAGGACTCTTCTCCTCCTCCAATAATTGTTTCTTCACTAAGGGCTTAGAGTGAATCTCTACAATAGGTACATATTTTTCTTCATAATCTACTTCAATAGGAGTTCCACTTACCAAGCATTCACCATCTATTTGTAGAATCTCATATTAAGGATCTTAAAAACACCATCGAGGACATTTTTCACCTCTTTGATAATAGTACTCCCATAGTTGTATATCCTCATCTTTGGCACTTTTTTTACATGATTCATTTTCACATAGTTTTGAGATATCTTTTTCAATTAGGCTCAAGTCTCTTGAGATGAAAATCTCAATACCTCTCAACACTAAAATGGTGACACATGAACCATTTCCAAAACTTATCTTTGATGAAGATATTTTTCTCTAGATTTAATGAGGGTGCATTTAGACCCTCTTTTTTTCATCTCTACTTATACATGCTTCCATGGTGACATATCCTATAGTTATTCACGAGTTCAAAATTTTGGCTTAGGCATTGTTCATGTTGACACCTTTTGTAGGAGTCCTTGATTCTCATTGGTTCAATTTTCTTATCTAGTTGGAGAGTATTTATGTACTTGAATCTTGCATGGTACCCTAATTTCATTAATCAACACTTGCCATATCTTAGCATCAACTTGGAGAAGATTAAGTAAATTCTATAGATCATCATGTTACATCCATTTATTCCACCTCTTAACTAGGAATTCAAGAGATTTGTAGTTCAAGGTTTACTTCTAACAGGAAGATACATCAATTGTTCATATGGAGGAACCTACTTTAGCACTCACTATGCAACTATCTATATCTACATTCTCTCTCTTCATTATGGAGGAATTCGTTTGCCTAATATTATAAGGATTTCATTACTATTATTCCATCTTTGGGAGGGGTTGCATAGTTCTACTCATCTTTTCTCTCTTTGGTGGGAGTTTGTTTCTCGTATGGGAGGGCTTTTCCCTTGCTCTTCTTTTTGGGGATCATTTTGTACATGAGTACCTAGCATGGCTACACATTTATGAAAATTAGTCTATCCACACCTACCTAAGTTATATTTATGGAGGTGTTAGTGCATTATTTTATTTTTTTTCATTAATTTTTTACTTTATTACATATTATGCACCTACTATAAGATAATGTGATGCCCCATCATGCAACCCTAGAGAGTTAGGCTAACTAGTAATAAAATTACAGATTTCTTTTTTAAACAAGTAAATACATTAATCACAAGATGAAATAACACTAATTACAACATCAACTAACATCTCTAGGGAACATAACTGCATCATATGGACACAGATCCATAACAACATATTACATCATACAAGTCATATGCAAATTCAATACATCATGAGAAGAATACATCTTTCATTTACAAGATATAGACAAGTACAATAGAGATAAAATGTAGGATTACATAATTACAAGACTTCTTGACTGAATACATCAGTTTACAATATACATCATGGTTATACAATTCTAGAAACATAATACAACTCTGAGGATGCCAACATAGGTCTGGAATTGGAAACACATCTGCCACAAACACGATCCAAGATGCCAAATAAAAATAATGGATTAAGCTCTTCCACCTAACCATGTGGAACCCTAAGGTCCACCCCCTAAGCTAGGAGATAACGATGAGGTTCCACTAAGTCAAAGATCAAAAGGTACAAATAAACAGATACAAAAATGACACAGAAACACGGATCAACAATGGCTAACACTACTCCAGAGGCAACATCAAAAGGTAAAATAAGGGAAGTAACTAAGTTGCAATAGGAAGAGTGTCATCGCATGGT
This sequence comes from Cunninghamia lanceolata, assembly GCA_027924645.1. Lineage (NCBI taxonomy): Eukaryota > Viridiplantae > Streptophyta > Pinopsida > Cupressales > Cupressaceae > Cunninghamia > Cunninghamia lanceolata. The sequence goes on along the minus strand of BSBN01000262.1, from coordinate 7,414,999 downwards.
CCTAGCATGGGTTATCCATGCTATCTCTCTCTAGAAACTGGCCCCCATCTATGGTTATCCTGGCAACCTCTTTCTAGGCACCGGCCCCATAGGGTGACACATGCAGAACTGACACATCCTCTCATGGAGACAAGGAGGTCAATCATGCCAACCAGGCCTTCTCATCCCATCCTTAGCCTAAGAGAGTTCTATAGGCATGGGTGAGGCATCATAATTATCTTGTTATGTGTTTATCTACCCAAACCCACCTAGGTTAATTATTAGGTTATCACTTAATTACAACTTTCATGGGGTTATCCAGGCAGCCACTTTAGGCACCAACCCCACCACGAAAGCCACTCTCCTACATGTAACTAGTACCCCTATCAAATAGAAACCACCAATAAACATGCATGAAAAGACATTGCAAGGCATCTATCCTCTTGCTTACCGAATCACTACAAAAATTAATTTCCAATTCAAGATCCAAAACAACAATTTTCTTCCTGAAACTACATCAAGGCCTCAAACCAAAATACACATCACCAATACATCCTTGCCACAATATTACATTGGGTTCCAAGGTAACCTAGCCTTGGGAGCTATGTAACTTATAACACACATACCAATAGACAACTATCCAAGACATGACACTTAACAACTATGACCTCCCACAAGAACCATCATGAACACCATTACACTTAAACTTAGCAAATTAAAACTACAAGACTCAAAACCAATTCAAGAGCAACGACTCGATTCCTTCATTATTACACATTGGTTTGAATTTGACAAGGGGAACTACAAGGAACAATATTAATTATCTAAAGATCAAACTCAATCATAACACCTTTCAAACAATTTTAAACATGGATTCCATATAAGATTTTGAATCTCTTTCTAGTAAAATTATAAACTTACTCAAGACAAAAATATTCTATTCCAAAATCAAGAGTTATAATTACAACTATTATTTACCTAATAACTAACACTACCATTTAACCTACTCACATTAAATTCCTATAATCTTTCCCCAAATAATGATTTTAATAACTTACAATTACTTATCTTTCTTGATAAAGACAAATGCACAATTTAATTAAATTTGGAAATAACATAATGCAAAATGTTAACATTACTAACGTTATTCTAACATAATAAAATAAATAAGAAAATGATGTTATCTTCACATCCTATAACATTAACAAGTTGATTACAATCATTACAATATTATAATCTTTTAGGAAGATTTCTAATATAATAGATCTCCAATCCTCCTAACTGCAAGTATTAGATGACTCTAACTAAATCGGTCACCAACCAAAAATTGAGATATAAGATGTATTTAAAATCAAAACTTCTCAGCCAGAGAGGAGAGTGAGTGGAGATTTTTTTTTTTAGAGGTTTTCAAATAATAATGAATGGTTGTCAGGGAGTGATTCACAAGAAGGAAGTGAAGAGAAATGTAGAATAGAAGAGGACGCCACTCCACAGTAAGCTTAAATGAAAATAGAAATGATTACTATTTTGCAATATGGCTAGAGATAAGGCAGCACAAGGGATATCGGAGGTCTCGAGAATGCAAGATGGATGGCTAGGTAGAATAATGAGTTCAATAAAATTTTCAAAGGTTTCAGTAAGGTTAAAAAGAAATGTATGGCCTACCAGAAAGAAATCACCAAAAGAAAATTTTAGAGAACAAAGAGAATAACAGAAAGCATGTTTAGCAGAGGGAAAAAAAATAATAATGCATAGGTTGAAATGACCCACAAAGGGTCTTGACGTTTCTAGGAAAAAAATTATTTTTTTAAAAGAAAAGAATACTTGAAGTACGCCGTATGAAGTGCATTTAGCAGAGTTAAAAATGAAATTGATATCATTGGCTCATTCGATCCAAATGAGTAGTCAAAAGTTTCATTTTCTAACAAAATTTAGAGGGGTTACGGCTGAGAAAGACCATATGGTAGCGCTTTAGGTAGAGAGGAAATTGATTAAGATTTCATTTGGATAAATTGATTCTTTGTAGCAATTTAAAGATCTTCATTTCTTGCAAAATTTTGAGAGGCCAAAGTGAAGTAATGCCATACGGCGGCACTGAGAACAGCTAAGGGAAAGAAATAGATACAGAACTGGCACATGATTTTAATAGATCAACTACTTTTGGGTCCAGGTAACATCTAAATGGTTTTTATTTGACTAAATTTGTCATTCGGTGGCTAGAGCGAAAAGTATGATCAAATTTTGATTTGATTCCAAGGTTTCAGGAAATATTTTGAAATAGAAGAGGCAAGAAGAAAGCAAACTTGAAATTAAACTACAGAGGGTAATTCATTGATAGCAACTGAAGTGCGATTCCATGGATGTGAAAATTATCAGGGAGCCAATACAAAGTACATAAAAGATCATGCTAAAAAGAAATCTTAAATTCCAGGACAGACAAGGTTACAAAAATACAAAGTCACACACATAGACAAGAAAAATAAACATACCCGAATTACTATCTTCCAACTTTGAAATCCTCTTCCGTAAAAATTTCTTCCTCTCCTTTCCTCAATTCTTCAGCTTCTCTTCCCCTAAGTTTTCCCAAATTTCTGCCTATCTTCTTCTGAGAAATCCTCCCCCCTCAAATAACTCCCATGAAACAAAAATAGACAAAGCCAAATAATTTCCCACTACTCGCATCTGTTTCTGAACCCCACTAACTCTCTAAATTTAAAAGCCATAAATTTTCTTCTTCCAGAGAGAGAGATTCTTGAATCAAGTAATTTAATGCTAACCATTCATGGAAAATCGCTCAACAAAAAAATATTAAATGACCATATCTTTTTTAGATAAACAATGTACTAAATTAATCAATTATAATAATATTAATTACATATAACTATTATCATTATTACTACTTAACAAATTATTAAAATCACTTATTTACTATTTTCCAATTCCACATTATTAAATAACAAACTAGATAAGTACTATTATTATTATTATTAATGCATTTCCAACCATTACACAAAGACTGTAACCAAAAGTTCAAATAATAACAACTACATACCAAATGATGACCAATACCCAAGGGCAAGAACCCCTGAGTGACATCAAGACCCACGACCACAAACTGAAGACAAAGACTGACATAGGGAACCCCATGCTATCTCCCAACCACATTATCCATTGGAGTAAAGGCATGCTCAAACCTGCTAAGTCAGGTGGAGTCGATGCCTGGTACCTGCAACTTGCATCAAAACGAAGTGTTCCAAACGAGCATATACATACATAACAAATACACAGAGTCAGGGAGTCGTAGCGTAGTAGGGTGCTCATAATGAATAATACTACACTGTCTCGTCTTTGAAAGCATGAAAATAAACATAAACATCTCTAACTATTAATCAGGTATTATCCAATCACATAAAGCATGACAACATCTAACCATTAATTGATCATGTCAACACATCATAAACTATAATATGAATAATGTCATCATAACGATCATAATAAATGTCAACAACCACATCAGTAATCCATAATCCATAATGAGTATAATAAGCATAAACGATAAGTCTATCATCCACATGTCTCAAACTGTCTAAGTGTAACTGAAATAATATCAACTATCAAAAGCCAAAAGGAGGGGCATTACAGATAAACTTACTTAGGCAGGTGTCTACTTGGGTAGGTTATACATGCATTTAATAACTATGATTATACTTTTCTCATTTGGTGGAGATGTATTACACGTGACTACAACTCCTTTATCTTGGATATTAGTTGTACATTCACATCTCTTTGTGGCATATCCTATATACCCACCTCTAGTTCATGAGCATATCAAGTATTAGATGTCTAGTCTTACACTACATGGAAAATATTAGAGAGATCGATTTGTATTGCATCCTCTATTTTGGAAAAACTATCATATATTGTATTTTGAAATCTCCAATTGTTTATGTGCTTGTTCTTTTGTAGTCACTCTTTCCATTAAAATCTTGGGTTTGTTTTCCCTATTGATAAATCTTACATGATATGAGAGCATTCTATAGAAAAATCTTACTAAAACAAAAAAAAATGTATATATTTTTGGTGGTGGAATTTTTTAGAAATAAGGATTTATCCATTGCAAGGAAAGGAGAATAATAATTAGGGAGAACTATTCATCACAATGAGAGGATAAGATTTGTGATAGATTTGTATTGGTAGTTTAGGGAAAAACCTAAAGATTATGAAGTTGAGGAAGAGTACATTCTATAGGCCATATCTTAGACTATAATCTTAACATATGCATATTAATCCCTCACTAAAGAAAGTAATGAGAAACTCCTAATTTTACTAAAGATTTCATAAAATTGTGAAGGTCCCATTGATCAAGAATTCAAGAGCCTCTCTTGAATAACATTCTAGAAGAAAACATGTAGGTTGTAAGCCAAAAGTCACTCCTTATGTAACGAGAAACTTTTTCAATCGATGAACATTTAAAGGCATCACAAATAACACTAATATATCAACAAGGATAGAGAAACAAAGTCAATGGGAAGTTTTTATCTAGAGTAATTCTTGATAAGTTGCTTAAAGCATAGTTTATGTCAAATTAAAATAGCATGACCTAATTTATCTATTGATCTTGATATGAATATACCAAGTAATTTGTAAAGATAGATTGAACTATGATATTCAATGATACTTCTCAAAAAATTGTCTCACTAGGTAGCAATGGATTAAATTGAAAAAATTGCAAAATATAAAATAATATAATAACAAATGTGGAAATACTTATAGTCATTCATTCACTTATTAGTGTTGTATTATATTAGTAATACTTCATGAATCTATTTTATGTTTAAGCTTAATTAGATCATGTAGTTGCTTGGTAATTGAACTTTCATCTCTTTAGAAGTTGTGATAGTAACACTAGAAGATGTAATAGTGCGTCAAATTATATAAAATGATGACCTCTTATCATTGTTTGTTACTATTCCCCTTTTATTAAATGCATCACGAAAGTTTTTTGTGTATGTTTGAATTAACCAAGTTATGTCATAAGATAATAGTGATATAGATTAGTATCACTATTAGTCATTATGTGCTTGGTTTTGGTCTATGTAATGTATTATCCAATTGATTTATCTTGTGACAGTAGATAAGCTTATTCACCTTGACATTTTATGGTCCATCTTTGTGAAAGATAGAAAAAGAATGAGTGTAAGGGTATTGTATTAAGAAAGAGAGATAAACACTCATTTCCAAGTGTTCAATTAAGCTATAAATCATAAATAAAATATAGATCTGAAATAAACAATTTTATTGTAATATATGTTAATCAAACACAAGATCTAGAAAATGGAGAATGCAACACAAAACTAGAAAAACACTTGGAGATGGAAATGAAAACACAACAATAGAATGTATGCAACTAGGAAATGTTGGATATGGGCTATAAAATACTAACATTGGTTGTGGTAAAAATCTAGTAATTTTAAGATCAATATTCTAAAAATGTAGTGTGGTTGATTGCACTAGGGGGTGGAGATTTCCTACCACATGAACTAGAGGAGTGTAGTTGGTCATAAGGGGCACATGTGGCTTTCTATTAAATGTTCTTGGAATTTTCTACATTGCTCCATTTTTAGTTTATAGTTATATTTCTACATACAATAATCATTTGTAGCCTTCTAAATGCATAATATACTAGATCTAAGCTAGGGATAGGAAAAATGGTTAGTTTTGCATGGTAGACTACCTCAACAAGTCTCCTTATGGTTATATTCCAATTTGTTTTATAAAAGGTATTATAGGAAATAACAAGTGTGTATCTAGATCTAGGTGATAATGAATGTGGTACATGCAAATATGTGAACAATGAAAACTAAGGCAAAAAGATAATATAAAGGTGCTATGTACAAGTGATGCATGGCAAGGGAGGTGGTAGGATGATTACAAAGAGACAACATAGGAGGATGAAAATATGTAGGAAAAACACCTATAGAAATGAAAACATGATAACAAGATTGATCTAATTTTTTTTTAGATTGAAGGACAACCTTGTGTATATCAACAAGGTTATATAGAAATACAAATGGAGACAAGTTTATATTCATTTGGTGATCATTATGTGAAATCTTTATAGAAGAAGAAAACCATGTGAACAACATAAGGATTGTGTTGTCCTTTATTCATTGATATTTTGTAAATGTATAAAAAATTATCAAGGTTGTGGAAAAATAGCATGTTTCTATGATCAAGTAGGAAGAATGTGTCCACCTGATTTGTCACAATTCCATTGAATACAACTAGACTAGGATGAATAATGTTATTGGACTTGCTAGTTGGCAAACAAGTTTATAAAATGTACAATGAAGTGTGTTTATACAATAGGTTGCTAGCTAAGCTTTCCACAATATGCTAACAAGTTTCATAAACATATGGTGCACTTCCCCTATGACCATACTTGTTCCAGATGTCAAATCTATATAGTTCCAATTGGTTTGCATGATCATGTGGAGAAAATGTGGCCATGTCTTAGACATATATGGAGTTGAACTGAACATATTAATCCAAGCACATATGTTATCCATGTGTTATAGATTGTGCATAATGTAGAAAGGATTGCAAGATCTATTTATGTTATTATCAAAGTTGAAGTGTGGACTTGTAGTGTATAAAATAGAGACTAGCTCAATAGATCAAACTAGGTCAAACCCTCTTCTACAAAAAATTGGGACACAAATCATGCTTGGCTTCTACCTAAGAAGGAGAGCCAAACTACAGGGGTTCTTCCCTTTTGTTGTATAGTGAAGAAATTAACCAAATTCAATCAATCAAGCTAGAGTCAAGACTATTAGAACCAAAAACCTAGTAACCAAATAGAAAACAAAGATTAGTGATTAGTTTAGAACCTAATTCTGGAGGTTAGAATGCCCAGGACAAGGATGCTTGGGCAACCCAGTCCCAAATTTGGATTTCCAAAAACTTATTCCTCTGTCGGTTCTATAACAATAACCTTAGTCCTCTTCTTGGAGATCACCTTCTGAAGCTTGTTCATCTAGCCTACATATATGCAAGAAGGAAAATGGTTTGGTGCTATTTAGGAGCTTGCTTTAATCAAGCTCTGTGAACAGTGTTTCCACCTCCACAATAGCAAAGATGATTGATAAAGAGCACATGCCCTAGGAGGGCAGAGGAAAATCTGAAGTAGAATGGAATGATAGAACAAAGCATGATGGAAAAAAGTCACCATGAGCATGGAAACCCTTGCATTCTTGTATACGGTGTCACAACTTGACTCAATAAGTTGGTGTAGCCCAAAGATCTTCACAAAACCTGAAATATGTTAGTGCCATAACAATAATCCACAAGAGAGAGTTGTAGATAGCATGGGAGAGAAAGAGAGAGAGTGCAAGAGTGCCAAGATTCACTAGAGTTAGATGTTCAAATGAATGAATTAAATTACTTTTATATACATTCCCATTCATTTCTAGAGAATTAAACCACATGAGGCTGACCTTGGGAGTCATTTAAGAGGCCAAACCCAACAAGGCCACAACTTAGGGCAGGGCTAAAGGAGGGCCCAAGGCACTTGGGTGCCCTGGTTCTTTAGCCATATCATCCCCAAAAGAGGATACTTAAAGTATTCTTAGCCTTGTCTTATGATTCTTTTTTCTAGGTTTCATGCATCGATATCAAGAACTACATGCTTAATGCTCAAAAAGGTGTTAAAATAGGTCCTAATAAACAAGTGTAAATATTTGAGGCCCATCTAGGAGCTAAATTAAGTGTAAAACAGTGGTAGACATATTTTACGATGTTACATTTAGCCCCCACTTTAGTATGGGTAGGAACTTACATTTGAACTCATACTAAAGGATGGAGAAGAGACAATTCAAACACAACAAACATAGAGTCCCTAGAATGACACTAAAATTGAAGGGTGGCCAAGGCCCAAAGTTTAGGATTCTAGGAGTCCATGGTTATTGGCATATAGATAAAACACATGACATACATGAAGCATTTAGAAGGCATGAGATAAGACAAGACATACACAAGGCATACACTTGAGAAATCACAATGCATGCATGCAATACATAAAGTATACATGCTTCACACGAAGCATACACATATAAGGCATAAAGTATAAAATGAATACAATGGAATACACGTGAAGCACCAAAGAGGTATACATAAAGGAATACATAGAGAATGCATCACAAGAAACACATAATAGAATACCTTGAGTCAACATGATAAGAGAGACCTCGATCTAAAAGTTGTCTCAATCATCATGCATCATTCCCCAAGATGCAATAAAGAAGAATGCTAAAGGGTTAGTTAGAAATAAGAAGCATAAGAGAAGTACAAACACATCATACACACCATCTCCAAAAGGAAAGTTTTTACACTCAAGGGAATACACCAAGCTACCTCCCACAAGAGGAATTACACAAAGCCTTGTAGAATAAGAAAGTGAAGCGACCTTACTACCAAACTCTAGTTGGTGGCATGACCCTTCTCCCAAACATGCAAGGAGATTCAACTTGGGAAAAACAAGATAGACTCAAGATTTTGTTTCCAAGTTTCAAACTAGGAGAACAAGATAGACTCAAGATCTTGTTTCTAAGTTTTCCATAATCCTTTCCAAGAGAGTTTAGTGACAAATATGATCAACAAGTGTTTAGATAGAATGACAAGAGTAAGGCTCATAGTATGATACATGCCCCCGCCTTAAACTGATTGCTAACTCCATCAGGGAGCAATTGCCTTTAATGTAGAGTAGAAAGAAACATGAGACAAGCATGAGAGATTTCTAAAAGCACATGCCCAAATGGATTATGTTCCCCAAAACCTACATTGCAACAAGGGGTTGCCCCCAAGAATAGGAAACCAAGGCGATGCTTACAAGCATGATACACAATGGCTTGTCTAGTCATGGTATGATGTTGAGCATTACTACAAGGTGCCACATGGATGGAAGAAAGTTGACGAGCACAAGGTAGGTGTCCATCTAACTTGCAAATTCATTTCTGTGATTAAATTAATGATTCTACGAAAATGGGCCTAGGGGACACATTTTAGTGGTCCTAGGGTGCCATTGTCCTCTTGGGATGCCCCAGACCATGTTGGGTGCCTAGGTCCTCCCTGAGCACCCCAAACCAGTTGGGTGCCTTGGTCCCAAGACCATGATCTGTTTGATTTTCCTATTACAATATCTGCCAGGTATGTGAGAGCATGCTAGTGGTCGTCTATTCAAATTGCTGCATAGTCAATCAGGTAAACTTTTAGATGCAGAGATGGGATATTTGTGAGATGTTGGATTGTGGTGGGTGTACACATAGATGAATGACACAATGTGTTCTTACTCCTTATATCTTTGTGTGAATAAGGGTGTCAAGGGAGAATGATAATAGATCACACTACGTGCAAACATAACACAACAGAGAAGAAGGGACCACTCTTGTGAGTCAGCCTATAACAAATCATCCTCCCCTAACTTGATTATAAAATGGAGGGAGAACAAGGTGCTCTAGGAACTACATGAATCATCGTGAGAAGTGCTAGAGCCAAACCTTGTTTGAAGTTGTTGAATTTTGTCACCCAAGACTCAACATTCATTAGTGGAATGGCCAAGTGCTTGATGATATGCACAATAATGATGAGATGGATAATTATTTTGTTGAATCTTTTTGTGTTTTGGAGTAGGAAGAGTGATTAAGCGGTCTTTGAGTAGACTCAACAAAATACACTCTTGTTGAGATAGAAGAGAAGATTTAAGTGTAGGAAGCAATCCTTTTTGTTGTGAACATAGTGGAGAGAACACAGGAGAAGGCCAGAAACCCAAACCTACTTTAGATGAGTACAGTGTTGCTTCCACAGGATCTTTAATTCCTTGTTCTTTACATCCTAACCCATTTCTATTGTATCCTTGTTTTGAAAGAATTTTGAATCCACGCCCATAACGCTTCTCTAAGGCTGAAGGATGAAGAGAGGTCATATGGCTAGTTTTGTTTTTAGAAGCATGATTATATGTTGAAGAAGAAGGATCATTATTTTTATCACGGTGAGGAGGGTCAATCTTTATTTCCATCATCCCATGTGGATTGAAATCTAAAGAGGCCACTTCATTACGAAGACATTCATTAGAATTAGATGATTCATTCAATTGAGATGATAATTTATCACAAATGGCCACAATTCTTGTAGGGGAAGACAAATATTCATCTATTTTAAAGGTTCCATCATCATTAAATTTAAGTTTAAACTTTGTGGGAGTTTGAGATTGTATTGAGGAAATTGTATTTACCTTCAAGGTCTTTGGGTGCAAGGGTGAGATTTTATACTCACCCACAAAGGAGGGTGTGAAATCTAATAAACCCCAATCATCAGTGAAAAACATATTCAAAGGATTAACACCATCCTTACCAATACTATTGTTAGTAGTGGAGGGTAGTGTTAAAGAAGGGATCAAGCTACTCAAAGGAGTTTGATGTCTCGCTTCTATTTTCAAGCAACTGTCTAGACTCTGATCGACTTCAATTATATGTAATTTGTTTTCAAAGGTGAATTTTATTGAACAATGAAGGGTAGATGAAACTACCCCCATGGCATGAATCCACGGTCTACCAAGAAGAAGATTGTATGAAAGAGAATTAGGCATGACATGGATAATGGTAGGCAATGTCATAGGTCTATCCCTAAGAGGTAAGGTAATCATACCCAATGGTTGCCTACCGACATTATCGAAGCCATGAATGTTCATTTTATTTGGTTGGATTAAAGATGTATCAATATTGAGTTATGTAACAAATCTATTCCACAAACATTAAGAACCAATCCACCATCAATCATAGCACGTCTTATCCTATTTTTATTGCAAAATACAAATATCATAAGAGGTTCATTTTGTTTTTGAACTTCTATGGGAGCTAAGTCATGTTGCTGAAATGATATATCAGATGTTTTTGCCTACATACAATCTAACAGAGATGCTACATCATTTAGTCTAATAGAAGCTGGATTGACTACCTTTCTAAGAGCTTCATGTGGAGCATTTCATGCTATGTAGGTGATGTTTGTATTAAATCCCATAGAGATATTTTAGCCAGAGTAGTGCAGAGCTACTCGACAAGATTGTAATCTTTACCAATATGCGTAGGAAGACAAGGTGCTTGAGGTAGGATATGTTGAGAAGGTGGAAAAGAGATGGGCACACTAGGTTCTTGCTTACTTTTATTGTAGGTGATGTATGTGTGAGCAATTGTGTGATGCTATGATACATCTTGAACACCTTGATTCTTTTGAGTGATTTGTTTTGCATAATTAAGAATGTAACCCAAGGGTCGAGGTGGTGTTGGATCACCTTGAACTGTAATCACCAGTTTGAAGTGAGGAGGTGTATTAGGTTCCTTGTGCATAATGATTTTAGGAACATTAGTATACTTATTCACTATCTGCTTGGTGGGTGGAATAAATCTATTAATATCGATTGAATTGACATTATTTTCATTTTGAGTAAGCTCATCATCCATCCCTAAGAGATTTACTGTGAGAGACCTCTCCTCATCCACTAATGCTTCATCCTTTGGAAGGGGAGAATTGAATGAAAGGAGGGTGGGGTGTTGTTAAGAGAATTGTTGATGGTTGTATCCTTAGTGATGTCCAAGGGGATTGAACATGCAAACAAAGGAGAACTATCCATGGTGTTCGCATCCTTAGTGATATCTAAGGTACTCAAGAACACTCAATCAAAGGTGGGAGATCCATAGGATGAGCCATAGAATTATCATTTTCTATGGTGGAAATATAAGTAGTGTGCTTAACATTATCTGGAATGCCACATCTCTAGAAGAGAGACTAGGGAGTGTGTCAATAATCTCATCCTCTTTCACCAAAATGTCCTCACAAGTGGGAACAACTCTGTGAGAGGGGTCTAGATCATAGGGTGAAGTAGACAAAGCTAGGTCACCATCACATGCTTTAGAGGTGATGTCATGAGTTTTAGTAGAAGAAGCATTATCACCATCATCTTTCTCATGGTAATTCATGGAGAAGAAATTAGTAACATGCTCTAATATCAAAGGATACATACCCATGAGAGTTATGAAGCTACCAAAATAGGATATACAACCAAGGATTTCATATAAAGAACATTTAAAGATATCAACATCATACATGGATGCTGTATGGTTCAAAACATATGGATGCATATTAATGAATTTAGAGAAATTTTCAACATCTATGATGTACGCATGCAAAGATTCCAAAGGGGAAGAAGAAGAATCCATAATGAAATGAATTATCTATTATATAAAAATATGATATGGAACAAAAATGTACAATCAGATCTATGCATAAATCAAGTACCACCAACGTGAGAATAAGATTGTAATCAAAGACCTACAAGTGCAAGAAAAGTAGGGTCTTCCAAAAATTTGATATTCTTGGTAACCACAACAACTTTAAGTCTTACAAATGTAGGATGTGTAGCATGTGCAAAATAAGTGCCTAAATAATGTATCCACATGAATGCAACAATGATTTACAACACTTTTCTTTGATAAGGATGCGCTAAATGCAAGACTAGATAGGGCTTTACCATCAAACCCTATATCTTAAATGCTCACTTCTAGACCAAAACTTTTTGAATGCAAGCCTTATTGTTGAACACAAATGAAATTTAGGATATGATATAACAATACAAGATCAGATTTGAAATATTTATTGTTGTCATGCTGGGACCCTCAAACCTCCGTTGGTACCCCCTTAACCTCTTTGGTGGTGCCCTCGCTAATAGCTTAGGATTTTGGTGTAGTGGTATTCGTGTTAACAAAAATGGCAACTCTACTAGAGAGGGTTTGACTCCCGCCCTCAATAGGCTTTCTCACCTCGTGGTCGACTATGTCTAGTATGGACCTCTGGACACAGGGGGTAAATTGTTATCGTGTTGGGACCCTCAACCCTCCATTAGTACCCTATTAACCTCTCCAGTGGTGCCCTCATTTATAGCTTAGAATTTTGGTGTAGTGGCATCCATGTTAACACTACCACATAAGACACATAAGTGTGACATGGCACTTGCTGATATACCACCACCATAATGCATAACCACATTGATAGGATCAAGCTTGCACCACCATCAAGGTGACTTGTGGTAGACAATAACTCATTACTAAGTCTAGACATGCCACCACAAAGAACCAAGCACTAACATAGAAGAAATATGGGTCCCACATCCTTATGTCAATAGATGACATGTGGCAACATATATAGTTGGTTCATGTGTTCTGCCACATAGAGTTGAGTTGTGCCTGAATAGCCATGGACCACTAGGAGAGTGCCACAATAAGATAAGACCCACCTAAACCATGAGTTAGACCACTGATGAAGACGTAAGTGGCAAGAATGTGAAGAGATGATTGAATGGTGCACATGTGAGAAGGGAGGATCTAATAGCACATGCACACATGGCTATTATTGAATATCATCCACTTCAATAGTCAAAGGTCAATTTTGGCCAATAAAAATAGGAAAAAAAATTACCACTTTTTGTTGTGAATGAGGTGTAAAATTGCTATTGAATGTTTCGCCATTGAAATGAATGGTATTTAAGTAGAGTGCATGCATAGTGGCCAAAGAGAATTTGTGCATGGGATGATTAGCTATTGTGTGCTACCAATGAGAGTGCAACATGTGGTGGTTATGAATAGTGAGCACAAGTGAAGAGGTGACTAGCAAGGAGGGGCATGACCATGGGTTGAGACAAAAGGCATAAGGTGGATACATTGCGTAGTAAGTGATGGGAATAGTAGGTCAGGCCAATTTGTATATCATGGGGAATTAAGACATGTGCTTTAAGTTGTTTGTTCACTGATGGTATGAAGTCAATCGTCAAATCAAAAAAGTGCATAGATGCTTTCTATAGGTAGATAAATATGAATTTGTGTGCTAAGGGACATGAATTATGACAAAGACAAAGGGCCTAAGCCATTAAGGTTTGAAGACATGTGCATGTGAACACTAAAACACTTTAGAGCTTGAACCAAAATTAAGAGACACAACATCTAGGCATAAGTAGAGAGAGGAAATCACACATGGTACCACTGATGAGGCACATAATTCTAACCCTAAAGGTGATTGGGCCAATCCAACGATTCTATTGGATTGGCCAACAATAAGGCATAAGAGACTAATGCACATGGACAACCCATTGACTAATACATACATAAGACAACTTGAAACTCATTAAGACAAATGCCTGGACTAAAAGCCTAACCAAACAAACATGAAGCCCTAGTGTATAATATTTCCAATCACTTTTCAATGTAGGGGTTACCAAAGCAATAAGGCACATAAGAAACATAAAAATTTGCACTTTGGGGCATGGGCCAACAACCTCCTAGATCTAACCCCATGCAACTAGTAATATGCAAGGGCTCATCACTAAAGATTAGACTAGGCTAGTAATGACATGATAGATGGGTATGCATGCAGATGAGTTAATAACTTTTGAAGAATGTATTTCTTTTCAATGTGGCTCATGGTAGGCTAAGTCTTTAGAACTCAACACTTGATGAATGAAAACATGAAAGATACGCCTACAAGCCTATAGAATCAAAAGTGGGATTTGATATTAGGAAAGTGAGATGAGAAATACAAGCATGGCCAAATCATGGAATTCTACATAGCATAAGGTAATAAATACAAATAATGCTAGTAAGAATAATTATAATAGAAATGTGGATAATGAAAGTTACAAAATCCAAGAATAATGTGACTAGGTCTATGAAATTGCTATAGGCAAGAAGGTGAGGGTAGACAAGAGAAAAATATACTATGAAAAATATGAGAAGATATGAGTAGGACATATGATGGAATATAAAACATGGAAATACAAGTAGGATATATATATTACCAAAAGGGATTTATCAATATCAAAAAAATCTATTCCTTCTAGAATGCATAAACGAAGGGTGTCACTAGGTACATCTATGGCCATGTGATAGAGACTTAGCGAGGAGATGAGAATTGACAATGTAATAGAAGATGGTCATAATATACATATAGCATGTGGAAATCTATGATAGTAAGATACATGTATGAGTCATAGGGGGGATCGATAATACTATATAAAGAGAATTATGATAGAAATCATAACAATAAGATATGATTATAGAGATAAATAGGAGAGGAATAAATGACTTATTGTGGCATAGATGATATAAATAATGAATGTATAATATGTATAAGAAAGATGTATATAGACAATAAGAGATGATTGAGATAGGAGATGGGGGTACAAAAAAGAGGGAAATAGAGAGGTGCGATGATCTACTATAGGATATATGGGAAAAGAAAACAAATGGTTCTGGTTGGATGGAGTCAATCCTAATAATATATAAAATGGTACTATGAATATAGACTCATCATTGTCTAGAACAACACAACCATGGGGAAGAAAACTGTAGGATAAAAACACAATATGACAAGGGCTAAAGTGGATAAATGTGTTATATCTAGGTCAACATGAAGAGGTCCCTAATGCTTTGCATCCTCCTTAAACATGATCAACGAAGGATAGGGATAATAGGTACAAAGAAGAATCAGGGTAAGAAACAAATAGAGGAAAGAAAAGGAGTACCAAAAACACATCATACATTGTCCCCCGAGTGTTGGCATGTGTAATAGCTCAGCCACATAACAAGGGACAATAAACACAAACATAACAATAAGGATGAGAGAAGATATGTACAAAAGTAGGGTAGAGAAAGAGGCATATAAGGATCACAACCAAGTGGGACTTTATTAGCCATAAGATCATCATGCTCTAAATCAACATTTAAAGATGTTGTCGAACCAGCTATCTATGTCAACACAAGCAGTAAAGATGGATGAAAATGGTGGATTGTGGGCAAGACTATCAAGCATACTATCAGGTGGTGGTGGAACAATGTGTAGTGTGGATGATGTCTCAACAATGTTGGTTGCAACAAAATTAATAGGAGGAAAAGAATGCTCAAAGCGGAGAGAATCTAAGAGATGGAGAACTGTGTAGTCAATGGGCATGGCATGGGATTCAAATGAAACTATGGGATCCTCAAAAGCATTAACCATTGTAGAGGTCATAAATGGAATAGTAGTAAATGACGATGAAGATATATAGTAAAGTAATTATAAGATATTTTTATTAGTAGTTTGCATTTTTAGGAGAATGGAAGAGTGGCTTGTTTGGAATTTCAAGTCAATTCAATATAAAACTTTGTTTGACCACAACAATTCAATTCGTAAAGCTTCTTTTGAATGCTATTACATTCTCATTAGAAGTCATTGAAAAGTCGAATGCATTCGAGACTTCTTAAATGCCTTTGGAATAGTAGAACTCAATTATGAATACACGTCATTAAATCATAATGTTTTAATCAATCTTCCGCAGAGAAGTTTCAGGCATATTTCCACTCCACGATAAACAGTTACAACGTGCTGGCTGTTTACCGATTTTCAACTTGGTTTGTTGTCGATTTTTGTTGTCCACCTCTTTAACCACATTTTTTTGACCTGTTCAAAATATTCCTTCATCGATCAATTTGTCGAATATAGTTTTGTCAAAAAGATTTCGACCAGCAGACCGGTTAAGCTTTACCCATATTTCCTTCATATAGAGACTTAATTCTAAAGATTGTTTGGTATAAGAAAGTCAAGTAGAACTAGTTGAAAAAAAAGAACTCCATTCTGAAATGAATTCAATGTATCCCACATCAAAGGCACGGAGGGCTTTTTCCCTCTGAAGTTGTTCATTATTTCCTCTGAACTTGTTAGGCAGGGTAATGTACCGAGTTTTTTTTCCAAACTTCTTACATATGTAGTGACAAAGTATTCATGTAAGTTTGAAGAACGGATAAGGAAGGTTTTTTCAAGTCGATTCAACCATCTAGTTTGTATTTAATTGTGCTTACAAACTCTATCCTTTACAAAATTCTAAATAATAATTAAAAAAGAACTTTCTAATCTAAAGAGAGATAATTTATCAATCTTCTTAAGACCATAAGTAATTTTTTTATTTTAAAAAGGAAAAATTATAGCCTGCAATTTTGAAATATAACTGAAGTTGACAAGAGAAAAACAAATGAATCTTCCTCTTTTGATAAGAGAAAAACAAATGAATCTTCCCCTTTTGATTTGGATTTCTCTCTAAAACCTTTATATATAGGAAAGCTCTCTGCCATTGTGAGCATAATTCAAGAACATAGACAATCTATCCATAGATATACTAAGGCTACTATGATGGTTTGCATTTTCTAACATTCAATAAAATACCATTCTATTCTATTTCCATTTCTATTTTAAACAATTTCAGGTAATATCTTATTGAGACAATGTTGCTGCAGATAGTGATTTCTGTCGATATTGATTGTTGCAAATGCAAACAGAACGTTATGAAGACTGCTGCAAAAATTCAAGGTATAGAACTCTTATCTTTTAATAAAGATTGCTATGTATCATGATGTGGAAACCCAAATGGTATAAAAGCTGAAATGAAAATGTTTGGTTAGAATGTTTTATTATATGTACCTCATATCACACTGAGGTGAGAAGACATCATACCAGTTCATAATTTGTATGAATAGCTGTAATTATTTTGAGTAATATAATGCTAATTTTTAATCAAAACAATTTTTTCATTTTTTAATTTCTAAATAAAAGATCCAATACTGCAAGTACGTGGTATATATATTTTCTGATATTTTATCTTTCCTAACTATACAAGCCCATATTAATTAAAACCACTTCTTCACCTATGAATCACAGCCACCTTAACACTTATTTCTTGTAGTTACATACTAATAAAGACCTATATTATGTATTTTCCAATATTTTGATAGTCACCTTTCCATTTATCTGCGTAAGATTATATAGTGGCATTGGAATAGATTGCCTTTTCTTGTTTTGACTTGGCTACTCAATCTGTAATTTATACCACATGGAATTTGGTAAGATGCTTGTTTTTCTTCAAGTTTAGCATTTTTGCAGTCTTATAGTTGATATAGGACGAGATAAAATCTTCACTAACTTATGGATTATATTTTTAAATAATTAGAAATAACTTAAACAAAAGACTTTTGATCTTTTGATGTGGATTTATAGGTACATGATTCTCATGGGTTTGCATGTAAACATTACAGGAGTGGAATCTATAGAAATTGATGGATCTCAAAACACTCTAACTGTGACTGGAAAAGTGGATCCTGTAAAAATTACTAACAAAATAAGAAAGTTGAAGAAAGGAGCATCAATTATAAGCGTTGGGCCTAATAATACCCAAGAGAAAGAAAAGCCGGATGGAAAGAAGGAAGAAGTGGATGACAACCTTCCAAAAAACTGCCCAGGATGTGATGTTTGTTATGTCTATGATATAGATGTAATTGATCCCGACCCATGCTCTATAATGTAAAGTAATTAATGTGGGATACAGATTGTGTCAAAGGATATGGCTGCTGGTAGGATAGAGAGTTTCTTGAAGTGTTATGGTTTCAAGCCATCTTGAGTTGCTTGACCTGCTGTTATTATTATTGTGTGGTATGTCCTCAACTTGCTTTTATTGCCCTTATTTGTAGGGCTGTTGGTTTGCTGGTGTTCTAAACTTTTAGAACTTTTTATTGCATGTTGTCCCTCATTTTTTTTTTTAATGTATCTTTATTGTTCTTTGTAAAAGGGTGGGACGCAATAATAATTAAAAAAAACAATAATTTGTGATTGATATAATTTAAAAACAAATGTTGTGGAAGGATATATGGATTCATTTACACATGTTATAAATTTTGGTATAAAGATATTTTGTATTTCTATTTCAAACAGGTAATCTAAAGGATAATTTTTTTTTTAAATGGCAAGTTATTTCTTCTATGTTTTAAAGTTATTTGATAGGGATTTGAAAGATAATTCCATAGTATCTTACATATGTAAATGATGTAATAATGGATCTGTATACTGTGCAATTAACAACTCTTCTTCTAAAGGATTCATGGATCGTATTCTTTCTCTATGCACTTTAAGTTTAGTTTATAATTGAAATTAGGAATGTTGCTCAAAATAAATATTATTATAAGGAATAAGTGATTAGAAAATCAATCAAGTAGTTTAGTAGGACATGGGATAAATTTGCAGATGGTAGAATTGGCTATGCAATTCAGTCAATCATTTACAAATTTCTTTTGTTCAGAAGATTTTTATATCAAATTCATAGAATCGTTTTAGCTACCTGATATGGGAGCATGAACCTTAGGTTGAAACCTCTTCAGTTGAGAGTTAAGGAATAAGGGTATCCATTCCACCAAATTCAGTCAACCATTTACATTTTAGAGGATTACCAATCTAACTTCATGTAATGCGTGCATACATATGAAGACCATTCTAACATAATGAATATCATATTGTTATCTCTAGAAATATATATGAGGACCACTTTCAAAAGTATATTATGATCATTTATATTTGTAAGGATAAAACAACATACCTTGCATTTTTTCACCTTTATTTCACATCATTTTTGGTATTGTCGTAAGTGTATTGTCATGGGATTGTTATGGTGTTTAATTTGTTTTGTTTGATGTATAAATTGATTTTAATTTTAAATTTTATTATTTAGGATTCATTTATCTATTGTTTTAGTTAGGACTAATTTGATCTTATAAGATTTCTTCTTTTCTAGACTAGTTCAAGTATGTAGTTATGTCCATCAAAATGAATTATATTGCAATCCAATTTGTCATATTCACACTTTTGAAATTTCTTACTATCTAAATTGACTACTCTATAATTTGATCATCACCTCATTGGTTCACCCATTAATAACTTGAGTTGAGCTACTAGGATCTTTGTATTTATAGATAGTCATGGATCATTAGTTAAGGATTAGATAATTAAAAAGCATTTAGAGCAACTCACTACAAAGCATTTGTACTAGGGCATTATATTAGCAATTACATCTTAGGCATTGCAATGCATTCAATTGTGTGGCATGTCTTGGATTTTGTATATCAACAAAAGTGCTTGAATACCATCAAGGAGGTCAATTTTTTCCCTCTTCTTTGTAAAAGACCCCATTATGCTTTTCAATATAGCTTCTTGTTTAACACTAGGTACTGAAGAAAGGAGTGCAACACAAAAGGCTATACCAAAATAAGATATATCTATGACTTAAAGACCAAATTACATGGAAGAAAAGAATCTCAAACTAGATTACATGTGTGCAACCTAGTCTTGCATCAATCTAGATCTTAGTCTAGATATGTCATAGGCCACAAAGTGTAGATCCAATTTCATATTCCCAAATTCATTCATTTATCATAGCATAATATTAGAATCATTGTTCATCAACATAGCAAAATCAATAGATCCAAACCTTATTTATCCTCTTTTCAATTCATAATTACATTTCAAGTTCAATTCTATTAGTTTAGGTTTGATTTCTATTTTTTTCTTGATTACGTCAATAGACCTAGAGTAAAATAGGATTTTTATTAAAAAACACTATCTTTCCCTATATTTTTTATGATCAGGTACAATTTTATATCCAACCTATTGTTTATTACTAAGGTATTGTTAATCATTTATTTATCTCCAGATCTAATATTTTCTAAATTTTCTTATTTATTTTTAGATCTAGATCTATTTATCATTTATCAATTCATCTTTTGATTCCTATTGCATTATCTACTTGCATTTCAACCTAAGTATCCTTCATTGCTTTTTTCCATTTCCATATCTATACATATATGTTTTTTGTTGTAAATTTTTCTAAATTTTTTAATCCATCTTAAACCCTAACTCAAAGCCTCTCATCTATGACTTTTATTTGGATTTGATTAGACACCAAAGTAAAACTAACATATATGCTTAACAAATTACAAATCCTAAATAAGTATATTAGAACTTTACACAATGATCCACAAACTTTACACAATGATCCACAATCCTCCTTTATATTTGATGGGATCCAATGCTTACTAATGTTAAATCCATGTGTTTTAGACTTCAATATCCAATGCATATTGCCCATCATACTCATCAATCTTGTGAGGTGTTCAATGTAGCTTCAACTAAGAGTTAAGGGAAAATAACTTTTACTCAATTGCTTGATCCCCTCAATGTTATATTACCAAATCTTTTAGAGGCCAACTAGTTGCTTTTCCATCCATTTGACCTTTCAACAAATCTTTCCCTCTACCCCACATTTTGATAGTAATACAATATATTGCAATTATCATAGGGTACTTGGCCATTCAATTAGGGTATACTTGAAGAAATGACCTCTTGAAAATTCTATTGAATCCACTACAAAGAAGAATAATATCCTAGGCAATTTTCTTTTATACTGGAAATCAAATTTTAGAATGGATAGGAATTTTTTTCCTTATACATTTTTTTGCAATCCAATCACTTAATTTTTCTATTTAATATATGAATTTTAGATTGATTCAATATTTAAATTTTAAATTTTCTATCAATATATGAATTATAAACAAAGATGTTGAAATGAGGTGAGTATAGAAAATAAGAAATATTCCCTACTAAAATTAGGAGATTAGGGTCCCTGATTTTATATATAATAGTGCAATATGTGTATATGCTAAAGAATTAAAGTTTCTAATGCAAGGTGATTTTATTTTAGGACCAAGGAAAATCTATCAAATATGGGTGAATTGGACATTTTTGAGGAACCTAAAAACAACCAATTATGGGGGATAGAAATGGAAAAAATTAGTCAAATGGCGACATATAGCCACTAAAAAATTCCTTGCATTCAATTGATGCATTTAAAATCTTAAGCATAAGATCTAATATTTGATTGATGATGGTACAATCCTTGTAAAAAAATACTTATGATGGGGGCAATGAACCTATTGTTCTTCCCACCAAAAACTTACCCACATATGTAGAAGTCGTATAAGAAGAGGAAAAAAAAGAATCTTTAGAATCTCCATTAGATTCCTAGGAAGAATGTATTGGTTTCATTGATGTATGATTTAAGACACATTCTTCTATAGCTATTACATTTTCATGTGATGAGACCCAAAATAATCTTTATCATTGACCACTTTATATCAAATGTGATATCCAATATTAATCCCTTTCAAGGAATCCCAATGGATCTAGGGTCTTGTTTAAATATATGCATGGAAGAGTTCCTACTTAATCATCATTTACAAAGAGAATCATATGCTTACTCAAGATTTGCATTAAATAGTTCTATTAGTCATATGTAATATATAATGCACTGCACATTATCTTAAGCCTAAAATTTGACCAAAGAGAAGAACCTATATTGTTTCAAATCATTTCTATAGTTGATAGATTTAGCATAATTCCTGTAGAACTTGGATTGAGAAATATCAATCCATTTCCTCAATATACATCAATGTGTAAAATTTATTCATAAAGGGAAAGTAATCATCATTGAAGGGTTCCATATTAACCACTTCAATAAAATGTTCATTTTATGATTGATGTATTCATTGACAAACTAAAGGGGACACCACATGAATGGAATGATCTATTTTATATGATGTATACAAGTGTTTTAAAGAACAAAAATCACAACTAAAAGAAAAATAATAAAAAATATTGTACCAAAAAATATGGGAAAGCTTGGACCAAATTTGAATACTCCTAAAGCTCTTATTCCATTAGAGTTAATAAAATACCATGAAAATGTTATTTAATAAAACTCTAAACAATATGAAAATTAAAGAGGTAACTACTCAATAAGAGGCTACTGATTCAATGATACATTGAGCCAAATATTACAAAAATAGGAACAAAAACAAGAAAAATGGGTTCCCAATCCAAGATTAAAGGTCATTCCATTAGAGCACATATTTGTTAAAGGTCAAAATTTACATGAAGATTTGGGGCCTTTCCAAGTGCACTTACATATGACTAATATAGAGGGTTTCTCATCTTGGGATTGGGAAGAGGATAACTTATTGGAAGATGATGGATACACTCAATTTTAAAGTTGATCTTCTCTATTGCATTATTTTATTTCCATGTTTACTTATTGTTCTAATTTTAATTTCTCCTCATGTTAATTGAAACTATGTAATGCTTCCTCTCAAGGTTCATGTTGCCATGGTTGACGATCAACATCCCTTTTTCATGACCTCTCTTCTCTTTTTTCACATAGTTTCTTTGTTTTCTTTATGTACCTTTGCATCTATGGATTTGGGACTTGGAATGATGCAAAGCAATGTAAGCATTTTTAACGCATGTCATTCATGTTTTTGATTAGTTCAGCTGGAAAAGAGGGTCCAAATCCCTTTAACAAAACAGCCCATAGGGCATCAGGCCATTAATTGCTAGAAATAGCAAATGAACAACACAATAACAGCAAACCAAAAAACTAACCAAAAACCACCGAAACAATGACAAGAACAAAAGAAAACAATAGAAAACAAGACACTAAGGGCTGTCAGTCACCCCAAACTTAACAAGGAAGTCCACCATCTCCTTATAGTCACCCAGGCTATCGATCCCCACTTGTTTGACCTTATCATCCATGTCCTTGACCACAGCAAAGATGGAAGCAGCCCAATGCAATGCATTGGCCGCAAATTCAGCCATTACCTTCCATTTTTTTTACATAGTATCCATTCTCTTCTAGAGGTTCTGAATGTCCTCCGTATTCTTGTTGTACAACACACAGCTCCCCTTCTTGCCCTGATCCACAGCATCCTTCACAGTATATTTACCAAAAGTAGCCCTCACAATATCCTCCTGGTCCTCTGTGCTACTTTCATTCATTGAGGCAAAGTGACTGGTGCCCTCAACCTCATGCACCAACTTCATGGGGGTTTCATCCCCGCCTTCCTCCACCGTCTCTTCCACAAACTCAGAGTCTTCAAAAACCTCCACACCCGGAGTACTCACCAACGGTTTCATAACAATCCGTTTGAATCGACGAATGCTCAGGAGAGTAGTCCCATCGCCTTCATTACTATCCTTCGGTTCCATCCCAGTCTCAAGTTCCACAATCTTCACAGGAGCATCCACATCAGTAACACCCTTGCCTTCCTTATGTTTTTTCTTTAGGGTAGTCTTTGTTTCCTCAACCTCCACCCTATCTCTTTTAGCATTCTTCATTTCTAACGCCGGGGTGGTGTACTTATGTTTCTTATTTTTAACAGTAACAAGGGTTTCAATAGGGTTCCCTTCCCCCGCACAGGGGCCACCTTTAATCTTGGGGGTCCCTATGCAAATCTTCACTTTACCCTTACCCCCATGGGATGTGCTCAGTTGTGGGTCCTCTAGGATCTTAACTTAGATTTGCTTAGGCGGACACAAAGCAAGATGGAAGTGATACAGTCTCAAAATAAGACCTTGGTGAATAGGAACAAGGGGGTGGTTGGCATTCTTAGCCCTGAGCTCCCTAACAGACTTAACAAAATTGTCCAATGAAGAGAGCAAAAAGAAAGGAAAGCTAATCCCAACCTTATTCCTGAAATGATTTAGAAGAGCAAAGTTGTAGTGATAGTATACCCAAAATCTTCCTTCCAGTGTGAAAATTTTCATTATCATTAAGCAAATTTGATTCCATGGCTCCGACAACTTTTCCCTCTCAAACCCTCCATAAAGTTTCACAGGTACCTCACCCTCATGGAAGAAAAGATTCATGTGCTCAGAATCAGGGACTCTGCTTTTCCTCGAGTGCATGTCATTCATGTTGACAAAAAACATAGTTACCTTTTATTATTCATTCATCATTGGCCTTTTTTATTAAGTCATGATTGTTGTGCTCTTCCTTTCCTTTTCATATATTAAACATTAGTCTTAGTCATGCTTTTGCCTTCTCTTTTACACTTATGACACTTTCCATCATATCACATTGCTTGGCTTGGAACCACATAATCCAAGTTCTATTTCATCTCCCCTAGGAAAAAATAACAATTTTATATATTTTGAACATTATTACCTTTTCTCTTACTTTCTTTCATTCTACATGTCATCTCTTATTATCACTTTTACATGATGATATTATTTTACATAGAATTTATCATATTGATCTTTTACAATGACATCCTATGTAACCAAATTTATATTTTGTTTCTTTACATGAAAACGTCTAAAATGGTATCGTTCATATTGTACTTATATAATCACATTGTACATTATTTGATCTTCCATGATAGAACTTGACGTATGGTCATCTTATTCATGCCAATGGTTGTCCTCACATTGGGGGCAAAATTGGAGGCAATTATTTGTTTCCCATCACATGATCTTTCATGTTCTGATAATACAAAATTATAATCTAGGTTCATTTACATTGCCAAACTTGTCTCTTACATTATATTAACAACCATAAGAGACTTAGGGTACATGTGTTTGGACTACAATGTTACAAATGTTTACCAAACTTCCAATCCTTCTACCTTGTTATTAAAGTTTTCATAATTGGATTTAAATGTTTGAATTAAACAATTATTCCTTTGAATGAACCAACCATGTGATGAATGAGATTTAATCAAGTCCCAATTTGAATTAGTTAGATTTAACAAACCTCGATTGTGCAACCTATTGAATTGATATTCAATTGGTTAAATATTAGACAATCAAGGTAAATAATCCCCAATGTGAATTAATTTATTGCAATTAGTTTGGTAGGGATTGATTATCTACAATACAAACCTAATTGAAGCAATTCCTTGATTGGTATAATTAAGTTTGCAATATCAACTTATTAAACCCTAATGTGCACCAAGTGGTTGTATTGGATTCATAAGGATTGACTATCCCCAATTACACACTCAATTGAAATATTTACTCAATTGGTTTGAAATCAAATATGCAATTGAGATTAATTGACCCTCAATGCACCTTAATTGGTTGAGATTTGTTGCATAGGAATTTATTAACTCTAATTGTGAACCTAATTGAACCAAATACTCAAGTGGTTTTATTAGGCATGGAATATGGGTTGATAAAGCCTAACTTTGCACTAATTCATTACCATTGGGTTTAGGTAGATTATCCCAAATTCTACTAAAAACCAATTATTTGATTGGTTCACTCAACCACATCGATAGTTTAGTCAAGTTAGGCGACTTATTCCAAATCATACTAGAAACTAATTATTTGATTAGTTCACTCAACCACGCCATTTGTTAGTCAAGCTGTGTAAATCCAATTATAATTAGTGAAAAGATAAACTTTATTAACCCTCATTCCATACCTAATAAAACCACTTTGAATATTTGACTAAAAATTCATAATTAAAATTGACATTATTCTGAATCAACAAATTTAACCAATTAAAAAGCATTGAGGTCAATTAATCTCAATCGCATATTTGATTTCAAACCATCAATTGAGGGCAATGGCACACGCCCCACTCACATGATGACCTTCCAATATTAGGTCATGTTTTGCTTTCGGAAAGGAATATTAGCGTTCAACATGGACCGTCAGATTCAACGTGCTTAATGCCTAGTCGCGACGGGAAAAAAAATAAAATTCTCAATGATAGATAGTGCGGTCACACTTCGTAATGACTGAGGTCAGAAGTGTTGAAAACATTAAAAAAAAAAAAATTAAATAGGTTTTAAAAGTGTTTAATTTTTTTAATATTAATATAATATATAGAAGTGTTTCCAATTTATTTTTTAATATTTAATAAGTTTTTATTTCAAATTTTAGATTAATTTAATTAATAGTTACGTTTGTAAGTTTAATGTCAATATGTTTTGTATAGATATAATATATTCTTTCATGGGTGATTAAAGGTTTAAATGTGATAATTAAGGGGTCTTTCTCTCATTAAATTTATTTAGCAATTTAGATTTCATAAATAAGTGGTATTTTTCCATTTGATTTACTCAATATTTAAATGTTACAATCAAGTAGTGTCTTTTCTATCAAATTTATCTCAAACATGTCTTTGGCTCATTTTTTATATTATATTAAGTTAAAATCTTATTATTATAAATAAGGGTATTTTTTTCTTGAGATTCATATAAGAGTTTAGATGTTATGAGTAAGGGAAATCTTTTTATTCAAATTCACTATTCAACTTAGATTTCATGATTGAGGGATATTTCTTCTTTAAATTTACCTAGAGCTTACATTTTAATTTCAAATAAAATGCTAGTTTTTACAATCTAGGTTCATTTATGTTGTAAACTTGATTATTACATTACATTAACAACCATAAGTGACTTAGCGGTACATATGTTTGGATTACATTACAAATGTTTGCCAAATTTCCAGTCCTTCCATCATGTTACTAAAGTTTTTCTATAATTGGATTTAGATGTTTGAATTAAAAAAATATTCATCTAAATGAATCAACCAACTATGTGATTAAGGGGATTTAATTAAGTCACAATTTGAATTAGTTAGCTTCAATAAACCTCAATTGTGCAACCTATTGAACTGATATTCAATTTGTTAAATATTAGACAATCAAGGTAATCAATCCCCAATGTGAATTAATTCAGTGCAATTAGTTTGGTAGGGATTGATTAGCCACATATACCTAATTGAAGTAATTCCTTGAGTGGTATAATTAAGTTTGCAGTATCAACTTATTGAGCCCCAATGTGCACCAAGTAGTTTATTGGATTCATAAGGATTAACTATCCCTAACTAAACACTCAATTGATTTGAAATCAAATATGCAATTGAGGCTAATTGGCCCTTAATGCACTATAATTGGTTAAATTTTCTTGCACAAGACTTTATTAACTCTAATTATGAACCTAATTGAACCAAATACTCAAATGGTTTTATTAGGTATGGAATAAGAGTTGATAAAGCTTGACTTTGCACTAATTCATTACAATTGGGTTTAGGTGGATTATCTCAAATTATACTAGAAACCAATTATTTGTTTTGTTCACTTAAGCAATGTCATTGGTTTGGTCAAGTTGTGTAAACCCAATTATAATGAATTAGTAAAAATTAGGTGTAACTACTTTGTTTATTTAGATGTATAATGGGTCTAACTGACCTTGATATGTAATACTTGGTTACAATTGGATCAGTTGGGCTCATTACCCTTGATTGCATGACCAATTAAGCCAATTACTTGCTTAGCTCATTTAAATATGCTATTAGGTTTGACTAGGCCTAATGTGTTCTAAGTAGGTTCATTAGGATTCATTATCCCCAACTAGAAACTCAATTGAACTAGATACAAAAAACTTTTAGTTAGATGCATAATTTGTCTATTTAGACTTTAATGTACTTTAATTATTAATTGTTTTGATACTCTTATATATGAAATTATGAACAATCAAATACCTAATGTATTTTAATAATTACATTTAGGTTCATTGAGTATGATTAGATCTAATTGAACTAATTAATCATTTGTAATCGAATGCATAGTTGGGGTTAAATGAGTCTTAATGTGTGTCAATTCATTATAATTAGGTTTACAGGAA
Source organism: Cunninghamia lanceolata (assembly GCA_027924645.1). Taxonomy (NCBI): domain Eukaryota; kingdom Viridiplantae; phylum Streptophyta; class Pinopsida; order Cupressales; family Cupressaceae; genus Cunninghamia; species Cunninghamia lanceolata. The sequence goes on along the minus strand of BSBN01000262.1, from coordinate 7,386,599 downwards.
TTTATTATCCAAAAATGCAAAACCCATTTGAACCAATCAAGCAATTGATCAAGTCATATATGCAATTAGGTAAATATAAGCACTTATTTTAGTCTAATTAGTTAATGTAAGGCTTACATCATGGCTTGAGTATCTCTAATTTCAAAATAAATAAAACCAATTACTTGATTGCTTCAATTGGGTGTACAATTGAAAATATTGAGTCCAAAGTGTTGTAATTTAAATTATAATTATACTTACAATAAAGATCATTACATACATGTAATTAAAAAATTACTCAATTTGTTCAATAGAGTGAGTAGTTGGAGCTCATTATCCCTTAACTTGCACTAATTATTTATAATTATTTCTATTATTTTGATTCACAATAATAGTACATTATATTATGATTTGTGCCATTAGGGATGTGATTAAGGAAATAATTGATCCCCAACTTAAAATTATTATTCAGAATCATCTGAGCAATTATGAACCTGATTGAGCTAATTAGTAAACAAATGGACTAGATTTAAAATGAAATTGGGATTAATATTGAAAATTAATTACAATTGGTTTTGTAGGTCTGATTATCACAAGTTACTTGTATCTAATCCAACCAATCACTTATTCAATCGATTAATGGTATAACTTCATTAGTCTTTAATATGTGTACATTTTCATAATTGAGTTCATGTAGCTCAATTATCCCTACTTGAATGGGTATAATAAAATAAATTACATGAATGGTTTAATCAGAAGTGAAATTATAGCTAATATAATCTTTATGTGTATTAATTGGTTTTAATTGGGTTCAAAGGGCTTGATTGAACCTAATTTTGTACTTTATTGAAATGATTCATTAATTGCATCAATCAACTATGGAATTAAGACAAACAAAATTTAATGTAAACACTAACTCATTAAAATTTGGGTTTTTGAGGATCTCTTAACTACAACTTTTCACCTTATTGAAATAATTTATCAATTAACACAATAATTTCTCAGTTAACTCAATTATATGCACAAATTGGTGCTAATATGAACAAATGTATGTTAAATGGTTGCAAAAGGTTTAAATATATCAATTAATTAATTATGTAAGGGTTGATCTAATTACTTTATTATTTAAATAAAATGTTTAACTAGGGTTAATCAAGTTCTAGTGTGCAACTTGATTGAAAGTAGGTTCATAGAGTTCAATCCACCCTATTTTTAAACCTAAATAAACTAATTATTTGATCAATTCAATCAATCACCTAACTAGTTCATCAACTAGATATGGTTTGAAGTGAGTCGAATGAAAACTAGTGAATGGGCATGCAAAGCACACAAATGGAAGATAATATGGAAGAAATGGAGGAAATGAAACATAAGACAATGTATTAGCCTAAAGAAATGAAAGAATTAGAATATTGGCCACTTCAATCTGAAACATGTCACTCTAAGCTAGATGGGCAACTCAATGAGAATTTACATCCTATGTAGAGACTTTCTATGTGAAGGAAATCAAGGTACATGAAAATGCTTGCTAATCTAACTTTAGAGGAGAGCATTGTGTATATAAATGATCTTTACAATTACTAGAGTGAGAAACACATATAAAACATAAAACAAGTATACCATTTAACAAGGGGGCTTATGTGGGGAAACCCCTTTCTAGAGAAAAACCCACACTCCAAAAGTAGAACCACTTGTATTATTTTGCAACAACCACAATTACAATATAATTAAGGCTATGCCTCTTATAGGAGTATCACTAGCATACAATTCTAGAGTGATTTCAATAGCATAATGGTACCTGCAAATTAACCATACAACTCTCTACTCCAAGCACCAATAAATAGGTGAAGGACAAATATGTTCAAGGCACAAATCCCAATGTCCCCCTTGTTCTTAGTCTTCTAGGCTATTTTTATATTATTCCTTACAACATGTCACGTGTCATAAATGTCATATTTGACCACCCAAACTTGGGTTCCCTAATTTGTCTTCATTCCCAACTCATAAAGATGCTTCATGACAAGTGTTCAAACATATCATAATTTTGGTCAAAATTCCAATGTAACCTTCTTCTTACATGCTATTACAAGTCATAAGAATCTATCATGGTAACCCTCATCATAATGAGTAAAAATTCTCTTACACATCTTCCAAGATGCTGACACACGACCAAGAGTTCCACCTTAATGTGGGATGCCTACTTCCTCATGTAAAGACAAAATCACTAATGATTAAAAATAGTGCTACCTCAAAAAGGGATGCCCACTTCCCATGTGTTGATAAAAACACCAAAGATGAAATAGTAAATACAAACAAATTTTCAAAATATGAATATTAGGAATGCAAGGTTGAGAGATCTTTTCCCAACATTCTCCCACTTATTGAACACCTTGCAAGAGTATCACACCCCATTTTTTGTTATCTATTTTGAAGATATTTTAATGATTAAATAACTTAAAGAAGTGTGTGAATTTAATATTTTAATATTCCATTTTGTATCACACTATAATGTGATAGTTGATATTTATTTATCTTGGTAAAAATTCATGATAGAAAAGTTGATTGTATGCAATTGATATCTATTTAATTTATGATTATGATTTTTCAATGGACTAGCTACCATCTATCTGGTTACAAGGTGGATGCAAGATAGCATTTACCCCCTCCCACATGTTGAGGGAGATTATCATCTGGGAGAGGGTGGTAGATGACAACAAGTTAGTAGTTAGACCAAGTTAACCACGAACTCCACACACTCTTGCACAAGTCTGCAATACGGCAATATGACAATGCATGGTAGATGTATAGGAGCATGTTGAACATTGTTGAACATTACTTGCAACCATTTATTTTAATTTAATATTTTAGTGTCGATTATTATTTTGATAGCATTATTTAGATTTGATCTTAATTTCTTATGGTATTAAGGGCTAAACATATGTATGTGTAGTTGTATGTAAGCTTAGCATTATTCTCATCAAATCAATTATTTGAAATGAGTTTTATAATTTGATTTTATTGTGAATCTATTATTAACCTTGGTGTGTCTATAGCCTTTATTATATTTCTATTATAAGCCTCTATGTATTTGTAACCTCTATTAAGATTGGGGGAGTTAAGAAGGGAAGAAGGTAGCATTATGAAGGAGACTATTCTTCTTCTCTCCATGAATTTAGGGAGAAATATATTCATTTTTAGACTAATAATACCAAAAAGGATAGCATAATTTATTTTGTAGACAAAGATACGGAGGAAAAAAAAAGTTTCAATCTACAGACTAAGAACCAAAGGAGGATTACTCTTGGCATATGAAAGACAAAGCATAGGATCTTTATTGTGTAGTGTATATATTGAAGGGAAGAACAAGGTGGTGTGTAGAAGGGAGATCATCTTGAAGGAGATCATAACTCTTGTAGGTAAGTGTTCCCTTATTAACAGTCAGTGTATTAATATTATCTATTAGTTAAATCTACAAATTGATAACAAGAATATAGGGATCTATATATATTTGAAGCATCAATTTATATCAACCAAAATCTTTGGATAGAAGTTATGGAGTTTGATTAAATCTTATAGACTCCATGGCTTGAAGGATATAAGTTTTCTTATGATAGGTTTGAGTAGCGCACTATGTTGTGGCATCAAGGCCATGAGAGGATTATAAAAATCCTTGAGCTCAATACCATGTCTTTGGCAATCACTGTGCCAGCCTAATGTATTAGTATTGTAACTTTATAATCTATTTTAGCATAGGTTAAATCTTTCTTATCTCTCATGGTCAATTGGACACATATGCTTCATTTTATTAACTATGGAAACCATTGATATTCATCATGGATTGTGGTGCAGGAGCACCTAATAGAACATTATGGAACAAGGAGGCATCGGTGAATAAGAGAGGAGTCCATGGAGTCCATCAAGTCAAATGGAATAGCCTAAAACCAATAATGACATATTGTAATGGTCAAGATGATGTAATGTTTAAATGTCTTGAGGGTCCTGGTAAGGACCCTAGGACCAAAAATGATGTAAGTTGGGCCAATAGTGCCCCTAGAGTCAAATAGAGGTGTCTAAGATCAATAAGAAGGTTTAATGAACCTAAATAAAATCAAACATGATAAATAAATAAGGTAGAAGTTCATTAAATAAGGCAGAAATTCATTAAACCAAAGTTCAGAAATTCAAATTTCTGAATTATGCATTTAGGAGGGAAAGTCAATTTGAGTAGTTTCTTGGTGGTTAAACCAACTCCAACCAATGGGGATTGGTTAAGGAAGTTGGATAGAACTTATGTAATCATTCCAAGGCATTGGATGTACGGACAAGTACCTTGGAGGGAGTTTAAAGGTGCAAAATTGAATAAAAAACAGAATTTTCTGATTTTTTCTGTAAATCTGTTGTTGCAGGCCGTACCATTTCTTTGTACGGAACTGTTTTGATCTAAAACCAATTGGATGTGGTAGGGGATTGAGTTAACTTTCATTTTCAATTGGTTTGAGGTTTTTATAGTGAATTTTGAGGGAGATATCACGTTTTTTCTGGAACTGCCTGTTTGACTGTGAAAACAGGGATTTTGAGGGTTTGCAATGCATTTTTGGACCTTTCCATGAATGTAGGATTCTGATTCTCATGGAATAGGTCCTTATTAACATGTAACATATGTTTCTAACCCTGAAAAAGCAGGAGGAGTGTAAATGGGAGAGGTGATCACCATTTGAAGTCAAGGATTGCTTGTGGAAGAGCATTGAAATGGTGGCATGGTTATAGCAGCCGGAGATCCGTCTTAACAAGGTAACCTTTTTATGTTTGGTACTGTCTAATATGATCATGGAGATGGTGTTAGACCTTTGAATGAGGTCTGGAAGTGATTGGAAGTGGGAGATCTAGGAAGCCCTAGGTTTTAGGCCCTAGATATGAGGTTTTTGTATTTCAAAACATAAATGTGCAAACCTCCTGATAAGACCTAGAAAATCCTTGGTTTTGAACCCTTTCCTAAGACTGTTTTTAGGTTTGAAGTGTGTGGGACAAGTTTGTCATAGGGTTCCTTTGTAAAATGGTCAATTTAGGCCTTGTAGGAAGGCAGCAGGGTGTTAGGACAGTCACATTTCGTCCAAAACAACAGTAGGTGAGTTTGAGATATGTTTTAGAACTCAATAGAGTGTATCCAAATCAGTCATTTGTTTCAAAAGTGTTTTGGGAAAGTTTGGAGAAAAGTACAGTTTAGTCGCTGAACAAGACTACAAGGATTAGGCCCGTTTAAGGGGAATTGTCAAGAATCTATCAAATTGGTTTGTGAAACCTTTGGAACCTTGTTGGTTGGGGTAGGTTGAGACCCTAGAAGGTGCTAGAATTCATCTGAGAAGTTGGAATCCAAACTTGAGCCCTTTGGTGGAGTTTAGGACAAGAGGAAGACTAGAGAAGTCTTATTGGTTGAAGCCCACAAACTATTGAAACCTTTTGATCTTGTTAGATTATCTTTGGAGACCTAACACCACTGCATCATAGTGGTATCAGAGCAGCAAGTAGATCCTTGAGGGTTGGTGAAAGTTGTGAAAGAGTAAGGGTTGGTGAAAGTTGTGAAGATGCCCCCAAAGAACCAGATGGCTAGAGAGAATTCTGAGTTGAGAGAAGCCTTAGAGGCTAGAGAAAAAGAGTTGAGGGAGAGAAGAGAGCAGGATACTGCAAGAGAAAGAGAGTTAAGACAAGTGAGAAGGGAGAATGCAACAATCTTGGCTAGGTTGGAAGCATTGGACAAGAATTCTAGAGGGGATGAACAAGATGATCAAGAAGGAGATGATGGAGGACCTGAGAAGGTAGATGAGAACACTCCTGATGATGAGTTGGATGTGGAAGAAAGGAGATTTGTGAGATTGCTTAAGGCAGTCCAAGGAAGTGGAACAAAGGCAAACATAGAGTTACCTATCTATCAAGGGAAGATGGATAGTGAAGAGCTATTAGGGTGGATAGATGCCCTTGAAAATTTTTTTGAGTATGAGGAGATGAGTGATGAGAAGAAGATTAAATTTGCAAAAACAAATTTGAGAGGGACAGCACTTACATGGTGGAGTAGTGTGCAAACAGAAAGAGTGGCTAGAGGTGGAACAAGAATCACTTCTTGGGGTAGGATGAAGGATATGATGAAGGATCAATTTCTTCCATCCGATTACTCCATCCAAACAAAGAGGATGAGGTAGAATTTGAAACAAAAGGACATGGATGTTATGTCCTATACTGAGCAATTTCATAAGCTTAGTATTAGAGGAGGATTGGAAGATGAAGAAGAGAAAGTGGCAAGATACCTTAATGGGCTTAGGTATAACTTGCAAGATGAGATTGGTTTGACAATACCAAAATCACTTGGAGAATGTTTTCAGTTAGCCATCAGGGCTGAAGAAAGGGTGAAGAGGAAGCAAGAAAGACAAGGAGGTAGTGGAAGAGGATATAGAGGTAGGGGCAGACCTACTAATGAAGGACAAAGCAGCAATGAGAAAGGCAAAGAGTTTTCTGCAGATCAGAGAGGTGGATATAGAGGTGGAGGTAGGTTTGGATCAGGTAGAGGAGTATTCACAGGTAGGTGTTATCATTGCAATGAAGTAGGACACACATCTTTCAAATGTCCTAAGAGAGATGATGCTGATAAGAACAAGGAGAGAAGAGTTCATTTGGCACAAGAAGAGGAAAAGAAAGAAGAACATGACATATCATTAGCCTCTCCAGTAATGGACGGAGAAATGCTCATGGTGGAAAAAGGCAAAATGCAGCAAGCACCACAGGTATCCATTTTTAAAACTAATTGTTTAAGCCATGGAAAAGTATGCAAGTTGATTATAGATTCAGGTTCACATGATAATCTAGTTTCCTGGGATATGGTGCACAAGTTGGGATTGAAAACATTTGATCATCCTAGTCCTTACAAAGCCACTTGGGTAAGTCAAGAACAGCAAGTAAGGGTTAATCAGAGGGCATATGTTGATTTTTCCATTGGTCCATATCATGATTCTATTTTATGTGATGTTATTTCAATGACATGTGGGCATATGATTTTGGGAAGACCATGGCAGCATTTAAGGAGGACAATTCATGATGGTTATACTAATAACTATTTGGTGCACAAAGATGGTAAACAATTTAGATTAATCCCTTTACCTTGTGGAGACAAGAAGGAACATGTTACTATCTGTTTTGGAGAGAAATTGAAGTTGGATGTGCAGGTTGAACAACAAGAACAGTTGCAGCAGAAGAAGGTTTATGACAGTCCTAAAGGACAGCAAGTTTGGAACTTACATTGCATCCAGGTGGGAGACATTGAATGCCCTATAGGGAGGCAGGAAAATGAAGGTAGACAACATACCTTACAGAGGAGAACAAATCAGATGGAGAAGGCAGAAGCATTGCAGCAGCAGGGTCCTAAGCAAGGACATTCAAACATGTTTTATGATACTAACATTGGTTGTGAAAGCTATGCAGGTAGGAGGAGGAAGATAACCTTTGAAGAGTTCATGTTCCCTGTCACAAATCAGAGGAACATTTCAACAAGACTGCAGGATGTTTGGAGCAAAGCATATTACTCTTGGGACAAGAGTTTTTATCATGCTGAGGAGTATGGTGCAGGAGCACCTAATAGAACATTATGGAACAAGGAGGCATCGGTGAATAAGAGAGGAGTCCATGGAGTCCATCAAGTCAAATGGAATAGCCTAAAACCAATAATGACATATTGTAATGGTCAAGATGATGTAATGTTTAAATGTCTTGAGGGTCCTGGTAAGGACCCTAGGACCAAAAATGATGTAAGTTGGGCCAATAGTGCCCCTAGAGTCAAATAGAGGTGTCTAAGATCAATAAGAAGGTTTAATGAACCTAAATAAAATCAAACATGATAAATAAATAAGGTAGAAGTTCATTAAATAAGGCAGAAATTCATTAAACCAAAGTTCAGAAATTCAAATTTCTGAATTATGCATTTAGGAGGGAAAGTCAATTTGAGTAGTTTCTTGGTGGTTAAACCAACTCCAACCAATGGGGATTGGTTAAGGAAGTTGGATAGAACTTATGTAATCATTCCAAGGCATTGGATGTACGGACAAGTACCTTGGAGGGAGTTTAGAGGTGCAAAATTGAATAAAAACAGAATTTTCTGATTTTTTCTGTAAATCTGCTGTTGCAGGCCGTACCATTTCTTTGTACGGAACTGTTTTGATCTAAAACCAATTGGATGTGGTAGGGGATTGAGTTAACTTTCATTTTCAATTGGTTTGAGGTTTTTATAGTGAATTTTGAGGGAGATATCACGTTTTTTCTGGAACTGCCTGTTTGACTGTGAAAACAGGGATTTTGAGGGTTTGCAATGCATTTTTGGACCTTTCCATGAATGTAGGATTCTGATTCTCATGGAATAGGTCCTTATTAACATGTAACATATGTTTCTAACCCTAAAAAAGCAGGAGGAGTGTAAATGGGAGAGGTGATCACCATTTGAAGTCAAGGATTGCTTGTGGAAGAGCATTGAAATGGTGGCATGGTTATAGCAGCCGGAGATCCGTCTTAACAAGGTAACCTTTTTATGTTTGGTACTGTCTAATATGATCATTGAGTTGGTGTTAGACCTTTGAATGAGGTCTGGAAGTGATTGGAAGTGGGAGATCTAGGAAGCCCTAGGTTTTAGGCCCAAGATATGAGGTTTTTGTATTTCAAACCATAAATGTGCAAACCTCCTGATAATACCTAGAAAATCCTTGGTTTTGAACCCTTTCCTAAGACTGTTTTTAGGTTTGAAGTGTGTGGGACAAGTTTGTCATAGGGTTCCTTTGTAAAATGGTCAATTTAGGCCTTGTAGGAAGGCAGCAGGGTGTTAGGACAGTCACATTTCGTCCAAAACAACAGTAGGTGAGTTTGAGATATGTTTTAGAACTCAATAGAGGGTATCCAAATCAGTCATTTGTTTCAAAAGTGTTTTGGGAAAGTTTGGAGAAAAGTACAGTTTAGTCGCTGAACAAGACTACAAGGATTAGGCCCGTTTAAGGGGAATTGTCAAGAATCTATCAAATTGGTTTGTGAAACCTTTAGAACCTTGTTGGTTGGGGTAGGTTGAGACCCTAGAAGGTGCTAGAATTCATCTGAGAAGTTGGAATCCAAACTTGAGCCCTTTGGTGGAGTTTAGGACAAGAGGAAGACTAGAGAAGTCTTATTGGTTGAAGCCCACAAACTATTGAAACCTTTTGATCTTGTTAGATTATCTTTGGAGACCTAACACCGCTGCATCAGATTGATAGCAATGCAGATCTAGATTTTTGACAATGTTAAATATCATTATTTGTCTTGTGTAAAGCCAAGGATATACTGGCTATGTATTATATTGAGTTACCTCATAGTATTAAATAGTTTTATGAGCCTAAATCCATATGAGACTCTAATTGATTTCTATTTGTCAAGACTGGTATTACTATGATCCTCACTTTACCTTGAAAAAGCCTAAAATGGGCTTAGTATGCCTAAGGGAATAGTCAGTTAGTTTATTCTATCATGATACCCACATGAGAGTTTCTCACAAAATATTTAACTAAGACCATACACCTTGATATGTTGTATTGTTCCAATCAGTTTTCTCTCTATAGACTCAAATGAGAGTTGCATGATTTAAGTCTGAGTCGATTAGCACTCTCATAGATAATTTCCTCTTAGTAGTTGATCTCAAAGATGGTTAAGTTAATCCCTTGATAAAGTAGGATTATGAGCTAGCTAGTAGTGCATTATGATGGGTAATCATGTTATGCCACCTTTTGGATATATGATAAATAGAAATGAATAATGTGGACTATATGTTTCATGGATATCTCCTTTTATTCCACTAAGTTCATTGTCATTATCTATGTGATAGGATACGTTGATATCATTACATATTGATCATTATTAATCAAGAAGATTATAATTTTAAAATGTATTTGCATATATATATATAATCAAGGAGATTACAATTTTAAAATGTATTTTCATATATATATATATAATTCAACATTAATTATGGATATATGTACATGTATTAACATGTGGCTATTTATATCTACATTAGCTCAAATGTTAGTGTATAGATGTATTTTTTACATTTGGGAATAACGATGACAAATTATATGTCCACACATGTAAATAGCTACGAGTATTCATTTGTGTCAACTATTTCATGGAGTCAATGAATAAATAAAACCATCTATCTTGTATAATGGATTGATAGAAATAGAACCAACTCAAGGATAAGAGATACTAGGAGATTGGAAAACAATAGTTATTCTTATACTTTTTATTATTGATATTTAACCAACTCAGGGTAAGGCACACCAAGAGATTGTAAGATAATGGTTGACCTATATACTTTGTATTATTGATCATATTGTATACTAAAGGAAAGAGAGACCATATTAGGGTAGGGTCCACCTAACCACCTCATAGAGAGGAGGAGCTATGGTTATTTGATAATGAGACCTTAGCATCAGTCATAAGATGTATAAAGTTTAACTCATGAAAGCCAATGAAACCTAAGGTGGAAATTAAGCCAAAACTAAAGAAACCTTTTGCTAAGTGAGACATGCCTTTTGGATGTGGGGAATTTTCCCCAACCACAACTAAGGACATATTAGTAGAGTACTTTCATGTGCACCCTCCTCAGGTGGTAGTGAAAAAATGACTTAGAGGACGAATATCCCGAGGAGTTCAAAATACCTAAATAGTATTTTGGAAAATTTATAAATTAAAAACATTATTATAAATAAGGATGTGTAATATCCATCTTCTATTAATAAAATTTTTCTTTCATTTGAAACTTGTGTGATGACTTTTTTCCTTGATGATCAAACTTAATGAGTGGTTTACTATTGCTAATATGTAATAACTTGCTTGTACCAGGTTAATATAGTATGAACTAGGATTAATATGGGAAGTGACCTTGGAAACTCAATCCAAGCTACAATTGATATTGAATCTAAACTAGATCAAATTCTTGCCGCCCTAAATGAGACTAGGGAAAGGATAGTTGCTTTGGAGCATCAAGTTAGAGGGCCTAGAGATCAAGAAGAGGAAATAGGTCAAGAGAAAGACCATAGTGTTATTGAAAGGCAAGATAATCCACTACCTAACCAAGAGACGATTGAAAGACAGGTAGAGATAAGAAACCATATAGTATATGAGCTAGCTTGGGATATAAAAAAGGTTAACCCACCTAAATTTGATGGCACAATTATGGGAGATGGAGTAGAAGTTTGGCTTAGTCAAATGGAAAAATATTTTGACATCCAAATTTATTCTGAGATAACTAAAGTAGTCTGGGGAGTGTATCAACTCTTAGATGAAATCTTTATTTAGTGGGATAATAAGAAATTAGAAATGGGAATTGATTCCACTAACTTCACTTGGGATCAATTTGTGGCCTTGTTTAGACAAATATGGTTGCCCTAGCTCTACTCTGATTAGAAACTAGCATTATTTTTTTTGCTAATCATTTACAAATATTATAATCAAGTGTGCATCAACATGAGACTAACTCAAGATCTTACAAGAACAACCATGAGAAAAATATAAGCTCCTTTCAAGAAACCACACTAGAAACCACTTATGGAAGACCAAGAGTCACAACTTAGAACTCTACTTATTAGATGTCCCTTTGGGATTTGAAATTGGATCTCCACAATGAGAACTCAATGCTTTAACCAAGTAAGCCCAACCCCTTGGACTAACTAGCTAATTTTCAAAACCTAAGGCAAGGAGATATGACAATAATTGAATACTAGGAGAAATTCACCCAACTCCTCAAGTACATTCCTTAGTATCAAAAAGATGATACTGCATATGAAAATTCATCATGGGACTGAATCCATAGATTATAGGAGAAGTAGATGTACATAGACCATCATTCATGGATCAAGTGTTTGAAAAGGCCATAAAAAAAGAATAAAAGATTGAATCTATCATTTCTTCAAGGGAAAAGTAGCACAAAAGATTTGAAAACTCAAACTCTTCATCATTCAAAAGGAAGTGGAATAGAAACTAGAATTCTATTAAATAGAAGTCCAATTTTGTGAAGAATAACAATGATTTGGGATTTAAGGGAAAGAATAATAATTCTAAGTGAAGAAATGGAAGTAGAGAGAAAAAGAGGTCTGACAAGAGAGAACCACCTGGGAGGATGTTTTTCTTGTGGAGGTGATCATTATGTTAATAGAACATTCTAAACATAAATTAGGGAAATAATTTTAGGAATCCTCCTCTACCATCTCAATAGATATATTTTTAAGAGAGAATCTATGTAGCAATTGATAACCACTAAGCTAAGTTCTAGATTTCACTAATTGAAACCTCAGGTACACTTTTTGGTTTTCCTATTTATATTTTTAATTAATATTGGAGCTACTGAGTGTTTTGTGGCACCTAGAGTGCTTAGTAAGGTTTCAAGAAGAGTAGGATTTATGGTTAATTCTTAGTCTATGCATTATGTAAATGAAGCTAAGGCAAAGGTAGACCAATGCCTATTTGAAGCTAAGTTAATACCTTCCACCTTTTCCATTGAAGTGAAACCTTTATGTAGCACACTTATGCAATGTTATCCCAAGGATGAATTGGCTTTGTTGCCATAGGGAAAGAGTAGATTTCTTTGCAAAAAAATTTAATTTCCTACATGATTTGAGAAACCAAATTCAAATTCAAGGGGTTAAGTGGGAAATTAAGATAAGAAATATTTTATCTATGCAACTCAAAAGAGATAGAAGAAACAAGTGTGAAATGTACATGCTATTAGAGTGGATGAGTTAGATGAAATAAAAGAACCCATTGGGCAAGATTATCTTTTTCTTCAAGATTTTTGGGATTCTTTCTAGAAGAGTTAATTGGACTACCTCCTTAGAGGGAATTTGATTTTTCAATTGATATAACTCTAGGATCAGAGCCTAAATCCAAATCTCCATATAGAATTACCATAACAAAGTTCTAGAATTAAAGCCTTAGTTACAAGAAATACTATCCATAGGATTGATCTGACCAAGTGTGTCTACTTGGGGTGCGCAATAGTTTTTGTCAAAAAGAAGGATTGAACCTTGCACCTATGCATAGATTATAGGATGCTTAATAAGGCAATAGTCAAAAATAAATATCATTTGCCTCACATTGATTACCTCTTTGAACAAATGCATGGTGTAACTATTTTCTCCAAGATTAATCTCATATCGAGGTATGATCAATTGAGAATAAAAGAGGAAGATATTCCTAAAATAACTTTTACAACAAGATATGGTCATTATGAATTCATAGTGTTGCTTTTTGAGTTAATGAATGCACCAACAACATTCATGAATCTAATGAATAGTGTTTTTAGAGACTTCTTAAAGAAGTTTATTATCATCTTTATAGATGATATATTGATAGATTCATAAAATGAGGAAGAACATTTGTATCATCTAAGGCTAGTGAAGCAGGGATAGAAGGAACATAAGATGTATGGAAAATTTTCCAAATGTGCATTCTTTTAGAAGGAAGTGTAATATATAGGTCATGTTATCTCTTCCTAAGGAAACTCTATTGAACCACCAAACATAGAAGTGATTGTGGAATGGCCTACATCAAAAAATGTTCATGAATTATGAAGCTTCATGGGATTGGTAGGCTATTACAAGAAGTTTGTGTTACACTTTTCAAGAATAGCTAGGGACCATCATGTCACTTCAGAGGAAGGGATGACCATTTGTGTGGTTAGATAAGTGTGAAGCTTTCTAAATCCTAAAGGAAACTAATGTGGAGCGCACAACGGAAACCATAGACTGGGTCCCTATTTCCTTACAGCCGGCAAGATTTTCAAATCAACTGCTGATACATCTCCATCAGCTCAATCAGCTTTAACATCAGTGAGACTTACTTCTATCGACCAAGTCTCTCATCCTTCTGCCAATGTCCCGATGGCAGTTAAGTCCCTCTCACCTTAACCGTGATGGCTTCCTTGCCAGTTAGATGTGACCTTATCGGTGGGACTCTTCCCGTCGGTGAAACTTTTAACTTGTTTCCTGATGTCGCAACTCTCTCCGATGGCATTTACCTTTGGTGTGACCCTCCTCATTGGCAAGTACTTGTAGACTCTAGCTGATGCACTGATGAACCAAACACCCTCAGTGAGACTTGTTCTATTGGTGAACACTCGCAATCTTTGACCAATATGCTAATCACTCTGATGTCACCTTTGACCTTTCCTCATTGGCATGACAATTAGTATCAACCACCTTAGGGTTTGCTGCGCTGATACATTGATGCATAGTTTACTCTCTCTCAGTTCAACTAAACCCTAGCACATGGAGATGCTAGGTCAACCTACTGTGCAACACACACTGTTTGGATCCTCTGCACCATCGAACAGGAAAAACAAAATGAAAAGAAAAACAAATATTCATACAACAAAGCCATTCCACTAATTTTGATAGAAATCTCACCAGTGGAATGCTTCACATCGACATATTGCAACAATGGAGAGCACAGGAAAAGAATGGAAATCTACAACTATACAATTTACAATTACAGGAAATGGAAATCGAATTGACGGAACAGAATAGTTCTATTTCTCACAATCACATTCAACCTCTTCTCTTCGATTTGATTATAATAATAATAATCAACATTTGGTTCATTCCTCTGGATTTATAAACTTGCCCTGAGGAAAACCAACCGATTCCAAGCGGCTGGGAGAAAACCAACCGATTCCAAACGGCTGGGAGAAAACCAACTGATTCCAAGCGACTGGGAGACCAACTGTCTTGAGACTAAAAATTTGACAAATATGACCTAAGCCACTTGGGACTTACAGATAGAAATGAAAATGCATTGGTCACATAGACCTTATTACAACACAAAACATGATTTTCTAGGTGCTCCTGCACCATACTCCCCAGGTGAAAGTTGTCTCAAGTCCTCTTAGAGACTAACTGCTGTAAATCACCACCCTACTTTTTGATGTCTTCTTCCAGCATCCATGTGGTTTCTGAGTCTAGAAGTCCTTACCATTTGACTAAATGCTCAAAATATGTCTAATTTCTGGTCTTCTTGGCTATCTTGCTATCCAAGATGCACTCCATCTTCGGTGGTTTCTTAGGCAGTAAATACTGCACCCACTCTGCATTGTCTTGGATAGAATCTGTTGTACCTTCATCTATATTGAAGGACTCCTATATAATGTCAGATTAGCAACATTGAAGATAGGTGAAATAGCAATAGCATCAAGGAGTTCAATTTTGTAAGCATTAGAACCATATTTCTCTAGAATCTAACAAGGTCCAATTTTTTGCATCATCAACTTGCTATGTTTCCCTGTGGGTAGTCCATTCTTGTTGAGATGAACCATGACCATATCTCCTATTTGGTACTACACATCCCTTCTTCTTTGATCCACTCTAGCCTTGATCTTCTAACTATTATGGTGTAGAGTATCTCTAACTTGTTGATGGATCTCTTTCATAGCCTCTGCAAATGTATCAGCATGTCCACTCCTTTTGTCCAACCCTTGAACATCTCGTAATTCAAAAATTCCTCTAGGATGACTCCATAGACAACTTCAAAAGGACTTAGACTGGTACTTCTGTTTGTAGAATCATTATAGGCATACTCTACTTGTGGGAGTACCACATCCCAACTACTGCCATGTTCTCTTGTCAAACATCTCAGTAGATTACCTAATGACCTATTCACAACCTCAGTTTAGCCATCAGTCTAAGGATGATAAGTTGAACTAAAATACAAATTTGTACCCAATCTTTTCCACAAGGTTCTCCAAAATTGTCCCACAAATTTGTTGTCTCTGTCAGATACAATACTCAAAGGTAACCCATGAATCCTGACAATTTCTTTAAAGAACAAACCTACAATGTAACTAGCATCATTGGTGGTCTTACAAGGAATAAAGTAAGCCATCTTGCTAAACCTATCTACCACAACAAACAAACTATCATAACCTATCCTTTTCTTGGGCAATCCCATCACAAAATCTATACTCAAACTTTCCCAAGGTCTGTTTGGTATGGGCAAAGGTTGGTACAATCCTGCATTGGTTGAGACCCTCTTTGCTTTCTGGCAAATCATACAACTCTCAACAAACCTTCTGATATCATATTGCATCCTCGGCCAAAAGTAAAACCTTCTTACAAGATCTAAGGTCTTATTGAGCCCAAAATGTCCTCCTAAACCACCACTATGTTTCTCCTTCACTATATTATCCCTCATTGAACACTTAGGGATACATAGTTGACTTCCTTTAAACAAAAGTCCATCCTGCAATGTATAATCTAAAAGTTCACTATGGAAAGCATTGGAAAACTCACTACATACCTTGTAAATCTCCTTGAAATCATGGTCCTTTTCATACAACCCTTTGTGTGCCTCAACACCCATGCTTTGTAGCTGCACTTCTTGCACTGTCAACACCCTTCTGCTTAAAGCATCAGCAACCTAATTGGTTATTCCTTTCTTATGCTTGATGATGAAGGTGTATTCTTGAAGACTTTCCACCCATTTCATGTGTCTATGACTGAGCTTTTCATGTCCATTCAAAAAACTAAGAGCATGATTGTCAGTGTATACAATAAATTCCTTAGGAAGCAAGTAGTGCCTCCATTTTTTCAGAGCTTGTACCATAGCATACAACTCTAAATCATAAGAGTACTTCCTCTTGGCTTCATTTAAATTTTCACTGAAGAAGGCTACTAGTCTGCCTTCTTGGCTCAACACTACTCCTATGGCCAGCCCAGTTGCATCACATTCAATTGTGAAAACCTTATTGAAATCAGGAAGTACTAAGACAGGATACTTGGCAACTTTTTGTTTCAGACTTTCAGAACTCTGATCTGCCTCTTTTGTCCACACAAACTTCATCTTGCCTCCACCCTTGATGGTCTCTAACATAGGTGCACAAATATCACTATAGTTCTTAATAAATTTCTTGTAAAATGTGGCCAAGCCATGGAAACTTCTGACCTCTCCTACTATTCGAGGTGTACGCCAATTCAAAATAGCCTCTACCTTGGAAAGATCCATTTTCAAATCACCCTTAGAGATGACAAAACCTAGGTACACCAATTCTTGTTTCATGAAGTCACATTTTTCCAAGTTTATCAGTAACTTCTGATCTTGCAGCCTCTTCAAGACTATCTCCAAATGTTCCAAGTGCTCTTCCTTGCTCTTACTGAACACCAAGATATCATCAAGATAGACTACTACAAATTTCCCTATGAATTCTTGCAACACCTCATTCATCAGCCTCATAAAGGTGCAAGGGGCATTTGAAAGACCAAACGGCATCACAAACCACTCATACAACCCTTCATTGGTTTTGAAAGCTGTCTTCCACTCATCCCCCTCTCTTATCCTTATCTAGTGGTACCCACTCTTCAAGTCTATCTTAGAGAAATAGGTAGCACCTCCCAAATAGTCCATTAGGTCTTCAATTCTAGGAATAGGAAACCTATACCTGATGGTTATCCTATTTATTACCCTAGAATCAATACACAGTCTCCATTTCCCATCCTTCTTTGGGGCTAAAATAGTAGGTACTGCACATGGGCCAAGGCTCTTCCTTATCAACCCTTTGTTTAGGAGTTCTTGAATCTGGCTTGCTATCTCTTCATTCTGTTGAGGGATCATTTTATATGCTGCCTTATTAGGAAGTACTGCTCCTGGTATGAGGTCTATCTGATGGCTAATGTCTCTGACAGGTGGTAGGGAATCTAGTATATCTTTTGCAATCACTCCTTTGTAACTCTCAATAAAATCTCTAACCTCCTTAGGCCCTACTGCTCTCACACTTTTCTTCTTTTCCCCCTTAGGCTTCACAATCAAAGAAAAACCTACTCCATCACCTTCCTTTAATGTGTCAATGAATTCTTTCTCTCCTACGTTCATTACACTAGACCCTACATGTTGTGGATCCTCTTCTACCAGTGACTGTATCCTATAAGTCACACCATCCTTTTGGAATGAGTTAGCATTCTTTTCTCCATCATGATGAGCCTTTCTGTCAAACTACCATGGTCTACCTAACAAAAGATGGAAAGCATTCATTAGAAGGATGTCACACAAAATTTTATCTCTATACCCCCCAATACTGAATTCTACCCATGCCTATTCATTGATGAGTATGTGTTGCCCCTTATTCAACCAATTAACTTTATATGGACTGCTATGGGGTATCTTTTCTAGATTCAACTTATTCACTGCTTCCAAAGATATAATATTATTAGTAGAACTAGAGTCAATAATAACTTTACAAACCTTACCTTGGATATTGCAGTTGATTCTAAACAAAGCCCTTCTTTGCGATGGTTCAGTCTGCACTAGTTCCTTGAGCAGATCCTCTTGATCATCAGATTTTCTCCCAATTCTAATGCTAGATTCACTTCAGGAGATGTCACACTCCTTACATCTTCTTGAATCAAAGTGGTTCTCTTCTCACCACCATGAGAAGTTGAGGCCTTCTCTGGACACTTGTATGTCAGGTGCCCTATCTGATTGCAGTTATAACATCTCATATTGGAGAATTTGGATCCTCTACCTGATCCACTTGTCCCACCTCTTCCATTAGGCCTTCTTCCTCAATAGCCTCCTCTGCTACTGGAGTCTCCAACTTGCTCTTCTTGGCTAGACTCACCACTAGGCCTCTGGTTAGGACTTCTTCCTCTAAAACTACCTCTACCTCTAAAATTCCTTCCACCTCTACCTCTATTATTTTGCTCACTCTTTCTCTTTATCTTCTCTTTAGCCCTTAAGGCCATTTGGAAACACTTGTTACTATTTCTGGTACTAAGATGCTGATCTCATCTTGGATGTTCATCCTTAGGCCATTTAAATACCTAGCCACTTTCTTTGACTCTTCTTGTCTCTTTGATCTGAGACTGAGTTTATGAAACTCTTGTGTGTATGCATTCACATCAAGGTCTCTTTATCTAAGGTTCTGCAATTTCTTATACATCTGCATGTTATAGTTCAGAGGTAAGAATTGTGCCTTGATTTTGGTCTTCATACTTTCCCAAGAGGTTATCATATTCTTCCCCTCCTTCACTCTCTCTCCTTACTCATAATTCCACCATGCAAGAGCAGATCCCTTCAATCTTGCCTTTGCCAACATAACCCTCTTATCATCAGGGACTTCTTTGTATTCGAAATGATTGTTCAATGCCTCAATCCAGTCAATCGCCTCTTCAGCTTCCATACTTCAACTATACATAGGTAACCCATCTATGGTGTCCCTATTGAATGACTTCAATGCATTTACAAATTCCCTCTGGTCTGCTAGTATCTCCTCTATCTTTTTATTAGTTTCATCAATTTCTGTATCGCCTTCATCGTTGTCACTTTCATCTTCCCTATCTTTGCTTTTGGACTGCTTGAACTCTCCCAACTTGGATTCAAGCATCTCCTCGATCAATGCCTTGATGGCATCCTACGACATACTTTTGGGAGGCATCCTCTCCACCTCTATCTCACTCTCTCTATCTGACATACACTATGCATAGATAGCACCCAAACACCAACACTCCTGCAAATCCTCAATTCAACTTGCCACCCAAATCTTTTCGAGCTCTGATACCAATATGATGTGGAGCGCACAGTGGAAACCGTAGATCAGGTCCCTATTTCCTTACAGTCGGCAAGATTTTCAAATGAACCGTCGATACATCTCCATCAGCTCAACCGGCTTTAACTTTTGCAAGACTTACTTCTATCGGCCAAGTCTCTCATCCTTCTGCCAATGCCCCAATGGTGGTTAAGTCCCTCTCACCTTAACCATGACAGATTCCTCACTGGTTAGATGTGACCTTATCGATGGAACCCTTCCCGTCCACAAACTTTTAACTTGTTTCCTGATGTCGCAACTCTCCCTAATGGCATTTACCTTCGGTGTGACCCTCCTCATCGGCAAGCACTTGTAGACTCTAGCCGATGCACCGATGAACCAAACACCCTTGGCGAGACTTGTTCTGTCGATGAACACTCACAATCTTTGACCGATACGCCGATCACTCTGATGTCACCTTTGACCTTTCCTCGTTGGCATGACAATTATTATTGGCCACCTTAGGGTTTGTTGTGCCAATACACCGATGTACAGTTTACTCTCTCTCACTTCAACTGAACCCTAGCACATGGAGATGCTAGGTGAACCTACTGTGCAACAAGCACTGTCTGGATCGTCTACACTGCTGAATAGGAAAAACAAAAAGAAAAGAAAAACAAATATTCATACAACGAAGCCATTCCACTAATTTTGATAGAAATCTCACCAGTGGAATGCTTCACATTGACATATTGCAACAACAGAGAGCACAGGAAAAGAATGGAAATCTATAGCTATACAATTTACAATTATAGGAAATGGAAATTAAATTGATAGAATAGAATAATTCTATTTCTCACAATCACATTCAACCTCTTCTCTTCGATCTAATTACATTAATAATAATCAACATTTGGTTCATTCCTCTGGGTTTATAAACTCACCCTAAGGAAAACCAATCGATTCCAAACAGTTGGGAGAAAACCAACTGATTCCAAGCAGTTGGGAGACCAACCATCTTGAGACTAACAATTTGACAAATATGACCTAAGTCACTTGGGACTTACAAATAGAAATGAAAATGCATTGGTCAAATAGACCTTATTACAACAGAAAACATGATTTTCTAGGTGCTCCTACACCAAAAACAAAGAGGATATCATATCTGCTATGTGTGACTAATCAGAGCTTCTGAGAGAGCTAAGCTATATCACTACTATGTTCTTTAGAAGAAAAGATCTAAATCAATTCCAAAAAGGATCCCCTCTTTTTGGTCAAGAGAAAGCTAAAGATAGAAAGGCACATTCATTAGGGGGTTACAACCATTGAGAGACAAGGAAAATATATGCATGAGTAACACCCATTTTGAGGTACTAGACAACATAGGATGCTAGCATAGCGTGCTAGTGTCCAAAGGATCTTTCTGAAATTTTACACGTGCCTAGATGTGTCAATATTGATATTCTAATACAAATTTTGACATAAACTTGGTTGGAAGAAAATAATTCAAGATTAGACCTAAGTAGTTCTAAGGCATGCTGCAAGGATTGGCACTAAGGTGGGTGTAAAATGTGGCAAGAAATTGCAAGGTATGCAATTTTTGACATTACATTTTAACCCCACTTTAGCAAGCTAATAGTTCACTAAGTGAGAAAGCATGATAAAGTATAGTAAAGAGATACTAAAATGAAATGTTATTATGAAAAATGATACTATAGAGGTTGCAAGGATCCTCCATGCGAGATTTCCCCAACCTAGGACCTACAAAACCATAGTGTTAGAACTGCAAGTCTTGCAAGATCACAATTTCTAAAAATCATAAAGCATATAATCCTGAAGATCAAGAAGAACATTAGAAACATGTATATATGCCACACTCATCAAAGGGGTGGAGATAGAAGAAAGTATACTGGAAAACAAATAAATTGAGTCAGCAAATAAGAGACATTGTTGTGAGGATGTCTCACTGCTTGCATCATCCCAAAATTTCAATGATGATTTCTAATCCATTTAAAACAAATAGAGGAATGTTACGATAAAGGATCCATCAATTTCTCTTGAAGAAGAATTAGGTGGTGCATACAAAGATGAAAGAGCAATTAATACTAATAGATGAATGATACATGACATCTATTCTAGCTTGGCTTTTCACTAGGGGTTATGTAAAGAAGAGTGATAATGTTATATATGCCCCCTCTTGTTTGTGGTAATTATTTACAAGACAAAAATAGGAAAGGAGATTTGGAAGTGTTGAGTTTTTCTGAATACTTTCTCAGAAAAAGGCTTCTAAAAGCCTACTTCAAAGATGATTGATATGACTAAAAGAAAGTCCTAAAAAAGAGGGCAGAGAGAAGATTCTAATGAATGAAACAACATGAAAAATCAGATCTCCTAGGTTAAAGTTATGCTAATATCCATAGAGAAGGTGTTGAAATAGGGGTTAAAATTTTAAAATTTACTATTTATTTTAACTATTCAAATTTACTATTTTGAGCACCCCAAAGCACCTAAATAAACCACTATGTTGTGACTAGGAGATTTCAAGCAACTCAGTTGGACAAGTTGTGAGAGTGCATTGAGCAAGGCATCACACTATGAGATGAGTCAAAAAAATTATTTTTAATGAATTTATTGCATTTTAGAAGGTAGGGTGAGACCCATGCAATGCACTTGCAGCCAACCCATGTGCACGAATCTGAGGGGTATGCAAGTATCTAAGGGATGTGTAGGTGTCCCTAGGGCATACTTGTGTCCAAGGGACACTAGAGTCTTAACGATGCAAGCATATGAAGGATGGGTGAAAGTTCAAAACTGTGTCCCACTTTTATAAGAGAATGGCCAACACAAACATATTTTTCCAACTTAAACATCAAAAAAGACATATGTAATGAATTTTAAAATGACATAAACTAATGAAATGTAGAATTTTTAATGTAGTTTATGCCTATAATTTTTTTAAAAAAAATTAAAATAGTTGGGTATGTTTTTTTATAAGTTTAATTGATGAATTTTAAATGGTGATATTTTTCAAAAAAAGTGACATCGATGGGGTCACGTCAAGGAAAATATAGAAAAAAAAATTCTTTAAATTTTTTTCCTAATTAGCCAACTCAAATATCTAGTCCATGGAAAAAAAATTAATTTTTTCGATAAATATTTTTTTTATAATTTTTAATGTCAATTTTAATCAGAATAGAGTAGTTTCCATGGGATGTCAACTTTTTTATAATATATAATTTTTTAAAAAATAAAAATACCCTTTTGAAGAGGATTCTCTCCTCTACTAAACCATATATTTTTTAAATTTTTTGAATATGTTTTTCCTATTTATTTTTAATTTCTATTCAACTACATGTTTGATTATAATAACCTACTTGCAATAAATTTAAAAATAATCCTAATAAAACTTATCAAAATATATAAAAATATATATTTTTAAGATCTAGACTCCGATATCTACCAAAGGGTATTTTTAAATTTTCATAAAAATGCCCTTTGGTTGGAGAAATTGAACTTGAAGTTTTGTTCAATTTGTTGTAAAAGGGGGATTGGCTGCCACATGGGATGCCACATAGATAGTTCTAGGTGGAACAGTTATGGGCAAACCCCTTCTGGGTGGAACCTTCAATGTAAATTTGATTTAAATTTTAAAAAATATGTTTATTTACATTGATGGTTCCGCTCGGAAGGGTTCCACTTGGAACTCTTCTACCTAGAACTCTTCATGCCAAGCAATGCCACATAAGTGCCACGTGGTTTTGGACAGAACTGTTCCAAATGGAACTATTCTGGGTGGAACCCTTCCGAGTGGAAACCTTTCTATAGAAACTATTTATTTGGCTAAAAGTGGGACACAACTCTGAACTTTCACCCGGATGCACAAAAGTCTTGGGGCATAAGTATCCCAAAAAATTCAAGCTAGTTTTTATTTTCTAGAAAAGTTTTCGATGCTTAGAATGATGAGGAACCAGATGAATTTTTACTTTTTCTCATTTTGCAATGCCTACCAACCATGCATGAGCACACAAGAGGAGGGGTGCTCTCTCTACTGAGGGGTTGATAAATAGCTCTTACAATTGTTGACATTGGCCTACTACATAGGGTGGGCATCTACTAGGCCTTTATGATGCTACAAATCTAGTTTCATGAATGCATGCTCATGGCACTTATGGAGCAATGGGACACAAACATGTTCATCTTTCTCCTTCCCACTGGAAAAACGAGAGTGACTTTAGAGGATGTGTATAACACCTTGAGGCTACCCATCAAGGGCAAGTACATGAGCATAGTGGAGTATATGTTGCCTTCCTACAAGAAAGTAGGACAACAATATGTTGTGGGGAGGATCATCCCTATGAGTAGCTTTGGTCATGTATCGACATGATATGGCTGGAGTGAGACATGATTCTAGTACCCTGGTGAGGTGCATGATGATAGTGACAATCACAATGTAACTCACCCCAAATGGGAGGTGCACACATATGAATAGTATCCTAGTCCACACAATCTAGGACATGGAGCAACATATGACCATTTTTTCTTAGAGACATAGCATGTTGACCCATTTATACCATGATTTTAGGCACTATGTCCATTGTGAGGTACATACCTTGATGGTCTACATGCTTCTTTAGGTGTGGGCCTCTGATCATATTAGATGCACCTACATAGATGGGTATCCTATGGATACCATATGGGAAAAACCTAGGGCCCATTCTTATCCCCTTCAACGGGCATGGCAGCATGGGGATCTCACTCACTAGCAGCAGACCTTTGACATACTACTTAATATAGAAGTCACCCCGAGACCTTACTTAGGGATGTAGACATGGGAAATAAATGGCTAATAGCTAGCTTAGATGTAGAAGGATAGATGGTTCATGGGTTGATATTACCACATCATCGTCCCCTTCAACTATGATTACATTAGGCAATAGTTCAAATAGGTAGAGGGGTGCCATGAGATGTGGTCACCTATGTACGATCACATCAAATCATCATGTAGTTTGGAAACCTCCCATGGACCATGGTGGTGGATGTCACACTAAGTGACCTTGATGATGAGGATGAGGAATACCCTCCACATATTGATATAGATGATGTTAGGGTGACTGTGCGATACACATTTTGGTGGGCAGCTACAAACTCAACACCCATTTACCCAACAAATGCACCTGCCAGAGACCCTAGACCCCTACGAGTTGGATAGGTAGTTGAGATAAGCTCCTCTAAGGGGATATCAGATGAGGAGGAGGAGGATGAGAGACCTTGACGATGATGGTAGCATGATGAGGGTGTAGTGGAGGAGAGGCCTAGAGTCCACCTTTGAGGCGCATCATCTGTTGAGCTAATCAACAGTGAATCGAGTTGATGTAGAGCTACACGAGCCTCATTTGTAGTTGGCAACAACAACACTAGCAACACCACTCCCACTCCCAATGAGGGATGTAGTTGTTACAAGCTACCTTAACTAGTAGGTCAGAGACCCATGTATGACTTACATGTTTATGTATTTCAAGTTGATAGTATTCTAGATGTTGCTTTGATTTTAGTTTCATTACATATGATGGCAGATTGACTTTTATTTTTCTTCCTTTGTACACATAAGAGTGGATAGACTTCATTGGCAAGGTATTGGCAAAGATGGTCCCCACGGTCTAGCTTGTGAGGCTAGTGAGGATCAGCTATAGGCCACTACAGACTGCAAGGAGACACAAACATTTTTTAGCCCATTGCATAGTTGAGGGTTGCATATGAAGAGGCATAGGTCCACATAGATAGCTCTATGGTGGAGCTTTTGTCTATGATGGTGGACAAAGATCAAAGGGAAACAAAGGCTATAGTGCTTATTGCTAAGTGAGATCAATCCATGACACAAGCAGAGAGTGTTGAGATGGCACATGACACCCTATAGAGCTAACTTGATGAGGTCAACAGTGAGTTGTAGAGGACATAGGTGGCTACACCATCAAACCTAGACAACCCCAAGGTGTAGGGACTCCTAAGCTAGATTATAGATCTTAGAGAGAGAACTCAAGCTCACATCAAAGGGCACAAAGTTGAGGGGAGAGCACAAGGGACTCTAGTCTCAAAGTGTCACCCATAGTCAATCCCACTCAAACTCCACGGTCTCAAGACAATAGACACCTCTAATTGAACTAGAGAAGCCACCTATAGCACAACTAGAGCCAAAGGACTTAGGGAGTAATTCACCTTGATGCAATTTTTTGTATATATATATATATATATCTGTGTGTGTGTGTATGTATGTATGTATATATCTATATATATGTATATAATACATATATACATATATATATGTATATATATATGTATGTATATACATATATATGTATATATGTATATATATATGTATATAGATATATATGTATATATGTATATACATATATATGTATATATATGTGTGTGTGTATACACACACACATATATATATGTATGTATGTATCTATGTATGTATGTATATTTCGATAGACACCACATTTTGATGAGTGGTACTTTTTGTACTTATGAAGATGATCTATCATATCATTTTTGACATACACACATATATACATACATGATTTTGAGCAATGTGGATGTGTTGTTGATTTTGGCTTATAATTACAATGTATACCTTGATATTTCTTATTTAGATGCTTTTATGATCTAATCAAACAATCTTATCAAAAAATATTTAGTTAAATACCATAATGATCTAAATAATCAATATGGATAAGTGAATTTCATTAATTAAATTCTATGATGGTCCAACTAAACAATTTATAATAACTATTTA
Source organism: Cunninghamia lanceolata (assembly GCA_027924645.1). Taxonomy (NCBI): domain Eukaryota; kingdom Viridiplantae; phylum Streptophyta; class Pinopsida; order Cupressales; family Cupressaceae; genus Cunninghamia; species Cunninghamia lanceolata. Next base: position 7,360,263 of record BSBN01000262.1, on the reverse strand, counting down.
ATCAAACATACAAAAATCTAATCAACAATTAAAAGAATGAGCATCACTTGGAGAGAAAAGATTTTCCATGTCAAAAGTGACCCACAAAAAGAGAGGGTCATGTATGAAATCAATACATATGAATTGCATTTATGGGCTCCTTAAGGGTCTTTCCTTCCATCATAGAAAGGTCATAGCTCCAAAACCATAATTTGAGGTGACAATGTATGGCCCCAAAATTAGGGCTAAACTTCTTCTTAACATAGATTGCAGCATTCACATTACGCTGAGTCTCATATAGAACCAAGTCACCTACCTGGAAACAATGGTAAATAACACATTGATTATAATTTCGATTAAGAGCCTTTTGATAGGATTGAAGATTCTCAAGAGTTATAATATGAGTATCTTCAATCATATCAAGCTATTGGAGACATTGATAACGATAGTTGTTATCATCAATAAGCCTTTGGAGAGAAGCCTGTATAGATGGAATTTATAACTCCAAGGACATGATGTCATTAGCACCATAGACAAGGCTATAAGAAGTAGTGCTTGTGGCAGTATGAATTTTCATTCAATGGGCCCAAAAAGCATAAGAGAGTTGCACATGCCAATCCTTACCATGTTTATTGACTATTTTAAAATGAGTTTGCTCAATCATTTTGTTAGAAGCCCAAGCCTATCCATTAAACTAAGGATAGTATGGTGTAAAATTATGTTGAACATGGAATTTCTCTAAAAACTACTTTACCTCCTTGTTCTTAAATGAGGATTCATTATTAGAGACCAAAGTGAAAGGCAATCCCAAATGAGAAAACATATTGTCGAGAGGTAACCTACAAATAACTTCGGTGGTGGTAGACCAAAGAGGATTAGCCTCAACTGACTTAGTGAATTAATCTATAGTTATGATTATAAAGACATGTCATTGAGAGGAAGGTGGGAAAATATTCCCAATCAAGTCTAGGCCTTAGATGGAGAACGGCCAAGGAGATATCTAGGTGCAGAGCTCTTGTGCAAGATCTCAAATCAAGTTATTATGCTACTTACACTGAGGGCATTTCTTAACAAAAGAAAAGGAGTTTTTCTCCATGCTCTTCTAATAATACCCCATGCCCAAGATCTTTTGTATCAAGGACCTACCACTGAAATGTCCACCACAAACACCAAAATGAGCCTCCTAAAGGGCTATAGGTATCTCAAACTTTGTTAGACACTAGATGAGGAGGCCATTATAACTATGCCTATAGAAAAAATTAGAAATGATGATATAACATGAAGTTATTTTATAGATATGAACATGATCTTTCTTAAAAGATTCAAGTTGCTCAAAAATGTGCCATCATGTAAATAATTGAAAATACAAGAATACCACTCTTCTGAATCAATGTTACAACAAAAGAGGGTATCTAGAATCAAACCATCTACAATAGTGGGTAAAGAGAGCATGAATCACAAAATCATAGTCATCTATCAAATTGTCAAAAGACACTAGGAAGGCTACACTAGCCATGGTATCCACATGATGGTTGTCTTTTCATGGAATAGCATCAATGAAGAAGGACAAAAAGTATTGAAGAAGTGACAAGGACAAATCACGGTGTTGTGAAAGATTACCTTTCTTAGCTCCTAATAGCTACTAATGATTTCCATAATAATTAATTGTGAGTCACCATAGACATGGATGACTTTTACATTAATGGAAATAGCAGTGTGCAAACCGGCAATTAGATCCTTATACTCAACAATGTTATTCATGCACAGAAAATTTAGATGAAAAGAAAGTAGAATTAACTTACCCTTAGGAGGGACCAATATTACACCAACCCTAGAACCATTCCAACATCTCGAAGCATCAAAACATAAATTCCATGGAGAATCACCATCTATAAGAAGGATGTGATTCTTTGAGCACAAATCAAAATTAGAGAACGAGGAGGGAGAGGGGGCCTCAACCAATGAGTTAGTTATGGCTTGCCCCTTCATGGCCTTCTGGGAGATGAAATTTAGATCAAATTCAATTAAGAGCATAACCCATTTATCCAAACACCCTAATAGGTCCACCTTAGAAAATTAATTCTTAGGAGTGTCAAATCTGATGATCACATGCATTTTTGCATGAAGGAGATAATGTCCTTTATTTTGGAGGGTACTAAGTGAACTTTGGATAGGATTGAAAGATGTAGTCTCAATGATGATATAACTATAGAGAAAATTAGACACTGGATGAGGAGGCCATTATAACTATGCCTATAGAGAAAATTAGAAATGATGATATAACATGAAGTTATTTTATAGATATGAACATGATCTTTCTTAAAAGATTCAAGTTGCTCAAAAATGTGCCATCATGTAAATAATTGAAAATACAAGAATACCACTCTTCTGAATCAATGTTACAACAAAAGAGGGTATCTAGAATCAAACCATCTACAATAGTGGGTAAAGAGAGCATGAATCACAAAATGATAGTCATCTATAAATTGTCAAAAGACACTAGGGAGGCTACACTAGCCATGGTATCCACATGATGGTTGTCTTTTCATGGAATAGCGTCAATGAAGAAGGACAAATCACGGTGTTGTGAAAGATTACCTTTTTTAGCTCCTAATAGCTACTAATGATTTCCATAATAATTAATTATGAGTCACCATAGACATGGATGACTTTTACGTTAATGGAAATAGCAGTGTGCAAACTGGCAATTAGATCCTCATACTCAACAATGTTATTCATGCACAAAAAATTTAGATGAAAAGAAAGTAGAATTAACTTACCCTTAGGAGGGACCAATATTACACCAACCCTAGAACCATTCCAACATCTCAAACCATCAAAACATAAATTCCATGGAGAATCACCATCTATAAGAAGGATGTGATTCTCTGAGCACAAATCAAAATTAGAGAACGAGGAGGGAGAGGGGGCCTCAACCAATGAGTTAGTTATAGCTTGCCCCTTCATGGCCTTCTGGGAGATGAAATTTAGATCAAATTCAATTAAGAGCATAACCCATTTATCCAAACACCCTAATAGGTCCACCTTAGAAAATTAATTCTTAGGAGTGTCAAATCTGATGATCACATGCATTTTTGCATGAAGGAGATAATGTCCTTTATTTTGGAGGGTACTAAGTGACCTTTGGATAGGATTGAAAGGTGTAGTCTCAATGACTTCATTATTTCTAGGTAGATGGTTATCCTTTGCTAAGAATCCTTGGATAAAATCCTTCATGGGTTTCTTGGATGGGGTTGGATTAGGTTGATAAGTGGATGGCTGATAGATCTTGTGGATTGTATTGATTTTGCTAGGAGGGGTTAGATGGTGAATAGGACTATGGATAGTATTGGTTTTGATAGGAGGGATTAGATGGTTCATAGGATTATGGATAGTATTGGTTTTAATAGAAGGGGTTTAATGAGTTGGCTGATGAAGGTTTGGAAGGTGGAGGATTTATGGCTATTAGTTGTTCATGTAGGATTTGGATTTTGGCCATAAATTGTTTGATAGGATCTTGTTTTAGGATGGTGTTTCCCTTGTCATAATTACCATGTGATAACCAATAGATAAGTAATTTGATCTTGAGGGATAGCTAGCAGTGGTATTTTCTCAATTGTGAGGCTCTTGATCGTGCATGATTTGGCAATTATAGATTATGTAATACTTTCTCACAATGATGTTTTCAAGAGTCTCATCATCAATATTATCATTACCATGATATTCATCTTGATCTACAAGGTTCTTATCATCATCTGATGTATAGGTTCTATCATGGTTTGCAAAGATAATCTCATATAAGGGGGTCATATTGTTTGATTTAGATTTTGACTTTTGACTTAAGAAAAAGGATAATGGTTGGAAAAAAATTATATTTTAAATGCAAGCATAGGTTTCACACAAGTGGAAGACATACTAAACACAAGAACAAGCCTATTCTATTTAAGTGGGAGTATCATTCTCTGTGGGCTCACCAATATACTATATACCAAGTTGAAGATAGCTATGGAATGTTAGGCCATGTACCATATATACACCCCTTACCATGGAAGCCAAGGCCCTCTCCATAGTGAGATCTATCTCTACAAACTCAAAATTATAGTTTGAGTAACTTTCTAGGGCTAACTTCTTACCAATTTACAATGAGAAAAGATGGTCAAAAGGTCTTATCTAGGCTACACAAGCAACTAGGGGATGTCCTCATTATATGCTAGCTACATGAGGCCAAAATATGTGAACTAGATCCCATCTACAAGCATATGAAATAAGCACAAGAAAATTCTAGTTCACCTTATGTCTTTATAAAAAGGGGCCCCAAGGTTGTGCTAGACATGATGATGACTCATTTCAGGTACAACTTTCACTCTCTCTACTTTATATACCCCGTCAAAACATGTGATTTAGGTCATCCTCTAAGGTGATGAAATCCTTAGGTAGGCCCACTAGAAGGAAATAAAATTAGGTTCATTTGATCCCTTATATCACCTTGCAACATGAAAGGAGATCATACAGACATTAAATTTCTTAGGTTTGAAAACAAAAAGATAGATCAAATTAAAGATTTTGATCCCCAAGATCACTTGAAAATGTGAAGAGAGAGCATATGGTTAAATTTAATCATAAATATTGCATACAAGATAAATTTCCTTTAGAAAAATATGTGTGCCACTAATCTAGTAATCAAAATATATTTAGGCAAACAAGCAGTGTTGCACACAATGCATTAGTAGTTAAAATTTTTTCCTTTAAAATGTGAGGATAGCTACAAATAAGATATTATAAATGACAATAAACTCCCAAAAAATTAGTAAATGATGTGTTCAAATAGTGAAATAAAATGTCACCATGATTTTCCTTACTATTTTTTGATAAATTTCAAAAAAATATATAGAAAAAAGGCATCCGTTTGCAAAACATATGGGCATTTGAAGTTTGAACATAAAGGATGGGTTTTAGATTTGTATACCTAATTTTTTGCACAAATTATAGACTTCTTACCTTTCCCACAATGAAGTACATTGAATCACCTTTCTAACTCTTGTAAATTTGTAAAAATCCATCAACATATGGGAAAGTTATGTATTTAAATAAAAACTACTTATTTTTAGGAAAAGGAGGGAGGAATAAACATTGTTCATAGCCTAAAAACACTGTTCATGGCTTGAAAACATTGTTTATGTATAGAAACATTATTCATTTTTAGAAAAAATATTCATCATTGGAAACACTATTTATTTCCTAAAACATTGTTCATCACCAAAAACATTGTTCATCATCGAAAACATTGTTCACTACTGGAAACACCACTCATACGTGATTGTACGAATCGATTTGTAAATAAAAATTGCCTTTTTGGATCTCACATTGAAATTAGACAAGTTTTATTAGAAAATGGAGGTTCTTAGGCCTTCCAGACTCAACCATGAGGTTTGTTTATCGTAGGGTGCTCCCAATGAAAGTTCATCCCCAAATCTTCTAAAAATGAGTTAACCTACAAGATCAAACTTACAAAAACTTACAAACAAAGACTGAATAAGGGATAAGAGTCCCACTGGGCATGATAAAATTTAGATACTAAAATATGAAACAAATAGAAACTAAAGTAATACAAATAATAGAAACTATTTCATATCTAACATTACCACCGATTGAGCTAAAGTTGCATACAAAAGAGTGAAAATAATAAAATATCTCACCAATGCAACCTTGTTTCACCAAAAATAATCATTTTCCTCCAAAATATGATTGGATGTAGGGTGATCAACTCAACAACATGAGTTTGCATTGAAAAGTTTGATTCCAATGATTATGGCTTGTGAGAGGTTCAATTTATAATTTTTGATGGATTAATTTTGTGAAAAGGCACTTGATAAGGATATGATCCTTGATTTGTTTCCATTTAACTAGTTGCACATAAGTTAGGGAATGGAAAGAAATTGAGAGTGATAAGATAGGATGTGTGAGGATAATTAATGTAATTATTTAACTATTTTAGTTAATTAAGTGCACATGAGTTAAAAATGGAAAGAAATCGAGAGGGATATATGAATGGATAATTGGCTAATTAAATAATTATTTAATTAATATTTCAATAATGATGAATAATGAATTAAACAATTATAAATTATTTAACTAATGTTAGGGAGACAATTGGTTTGATAATTAGGTGATGGTAAGACATGGGAATTTGGGAGGAATTAGGTGGAGTCAGGACAGAGTCATTTTTTAGGTGTCTACACTTAGCTTCACACTCTAGGGTTTGAGTTTTGGGTTGATTCCTTGGCATGATTTTGAATTCTATATCAATCTAACACAATTAGTCAAAATAATGAAACAATGATTGACAATTTATCAAATTTAAATACAAAACATGCAATTAGAATTTTTTATCAATGTAAGACAAAAACTAGTTAGTTTTGTCAAACAGTTATTCCAATTCGTCAAAACATGAAAACAATGATTGATAATATCAAATTTGATTTAAAAATATGCAATTAGAATCTTTTAAGTCAATATAAGAATAAAAAATGAGATAATTTTGTCAACTAATGATTGTAATTCCTCAAAAGCATCAAAAATTTGATTCTATGTCATAGAAAGTGTAGTACATAGGAATAAACAAAGCATATGGGTATAAAATCATAGTCTTTTCCTTTTTGCAAATTGTTGCTTAGTTTTTTAGGCAATCAAAAATGTTAGTGCATTATAACTTACATTGCAAACTTCCAACCCTAAGGGTTGGATTTTCCTTACACATCCAACCCAAAGGGTTGGACCTACATTTCAGATGTATAAAGATGTGTTTTCAAGAAACCATAGAAAAAAATTAAATTTTGAACATGCTCTTCATCAGGTTTACACATTTTTCAACATTAATCTTATTGAAAGAACACTAATACACTAAGAGGGGGTGAATCAATGTATGTTAAAAAACTCTAAAATGAATTAAGTAGTCAAGAATTAAAAGCACATATAAATCATATACACACAAGGAAACATCAGATGTATGTGGAAAACCCAAAAAGGGAAAAAACATAGTGAAAATGCTACTTGAGTCTACTGCTCAAATCCAACCTCATAATAAAAGATTTTACAAATATTTTGTAAGCGCTAATTTATAGGTACATTGACACCCAAGACAATGTTTTGAGGCTCCAACCTTCAGTTAACCACCAACCCCAACGAGGCACCAACCTCTAAATCATTACAAATTCTGATATGCAAACATTGGTTCTTCACTAACTTGAAATTCACCCTTCAATTCATATACAGTCTTTCCCACAATCCTACACTCTATGTTCTCATTAACACAACTTTCTCTTCTCTCTACACTCTCAGCATTCTTTGTTTACTTTAACAAAGTCTCCCTTCTTCTCAATATAATCTGCCTATGAACATTTGTTTGTTCATGCAAAATCTGCACTCTTTTCCTATGAAAGAAAAATGTCCAGTTGAGTAACCTCTTTGCAAACAAATTCATTGTGTACATATATACCCATACTTCAATAGTTGAACCACCATCAAATACTAAGAAAACTAAAATTTGACAGTTTCAAAATCATTACATAACAAACAACAATTAGTTTAACTATCACAAAGTAGTAGAATGATTGTAGAATGGAACCATTGCCTCAACATTCGCAATGTGTAAAACAATGGAAACTGTGTACACTCTAAAAATAATACAGACTTTGGGCTCTGAAATAGTTATTGGTGAAATGTCCCTTTCATAGACTTGGTCTTCATCCTCTTTATTGATGAAAACACATTATTACGAACTTAGCCTTTTGTCCCTTTTATTGGCAAAAACTATCTTTTACAAACTTGGCCTTTATCCCTCTTTGTTGGTGAAATCTCCCTTTTTCAAACTAGGGCACCTTCCTTCTCTATCGGCAAAAATATACTTTTCCAAACATTAGTCACCAAGGTCCTTATTAGCAAATGTTACTTTTCACAAACCTTTTTCTTTTATGCCTTTATGGCTCTTATCAGTGATTTTATCATTTTTCAAACTTTCCCTTTGTCTTCTTTATCGGTGAATTATCATTTCTTCAAACTTTGCCCTTTGTCTTCTTTATCGGCAAAAATTGACTTTTTCGAACCTCGGCCTTTGCCTCTTCTATCAATGAATTCTCCCATTTTCAAAAAATCTACTTGAATGCTTTATTGGTGAAATCCTACTTTTACAAACTTATCCTTTGATGCCTTTGTTTACGATTTTGGGAGATCTTGAACTAACCTTTCTTTGCCTCTATCAGCAAAGTCTTTTTCCTCATGAACATATACTTTTCCGCTTCCCACTCCAATTTTTTTCCTTTTGTCACCTAGTCAGTGAATCGACAAAAAAGCTAACTTGTGAACAAATTCACAAATCATCAACTTTCTTGACAATGAGAAACTTGCACTTCAAATACTTTTTGTTTCTCCTTAAACACTATGCTCTTATGGTCGTCGGTGAGTCAGAAAATATTAGAACTCTCAAACTTTGAAAGACTTAATCTTTTCATTTATCGGTGGTATTCCATTTCTTCAAACCAAAGTGACTTAACTTTACAATCTTGCCTTCTCAAACCTCTATCGGCTAGTCAACAAATCAAAGCAAAACTGAACTCACGAACTATTTCACAAAACACAAGTTTTACTGATAACTAAAGCTTTGTTCTTCAAGCCTTCTCTTTCCATGGCACCTTCTTCTTTGTTGACGAATCAGGAAAAAGTGAAATTGGTGAACTAGTCAGTTTGCAAATTGAAGAAATCTCTGACTGGCTATAATAGCCAATTTTTGCCCAAACTTCACAAAAATGAAACTATGAATACCCATTTGGGTCATTAACAAGATAAAGTCACCAATTCAGACAAACAACCTGAAATGGCCTCCAATCCAATTAATCTCCTTATCTCAATGTAATTCCATCAATGGCAAACCTTTGTCATCAAATACTTTCACAGAGATACCCAAAGACAGAGACATCATCTTTGACATCAATCACAATAATTCTAACAATCTCCCCCTTTGTCATTGATGGAAACACTTGCTAAATGCTTGTGTTCTTGAACTGCAACAACACCATTCTTCCCCTTTCGGTGTCCCTTTCTATGTCTCTTGCTACATTAGCACTTTGTTGTATTACTACGCTAACCACACTACACTATGTAATGAGCGTTGAATGAGTGCCAACTACATAATTATCCCCCTTTGACATTAATTACAAAGGGATTCATAGAAAAATACCTTATCTGTGATGACAGTGCTAATGTGCTCCCCCTGAGGACAATCATCCTACAGGGAAACTATGGTACCAGGGATAATGAAATATTCTGATATACTCCCCTTTGATGAGACTTCTGCCTGAGTTGTTCAAATGTCTCATTTGGAAGGGGTTTTATAAATATATCTGCCAGCTGTTCTATTGTAGCAATGTATTCCAACTTGACTTCCTATTCAACAACTTTCCCCCTAAAAAAATGGTACTTAATGGATATGTTCTTGGTTATTGAATGCATAACTGGATTCTTTGAGATGTTTGTTGCACTAGTATTATCACAAAGAATGTTGATTGCTCCATCAAAATCCACCTTAATATCTTGCAACATTTGCTTCGTCCATAAAACTTGAGTACAACAAGATACAATGGTTATATATTCATCTTCAACTATTAACAAAGAGACTGACTCTTGTTTCTTACTTAACCAAGCTACCAATCTATCTCCTAGAAAGAATGCACCACCACTAGTGCTCTTTCTATCGTCCACACAATCAACCCAATCTACATCTATGTATGAATTCAAAGTGAAGTCATCACCAACAAGATACCATAGACTATAATCTAATGTATTCTTCAAGTATCTAAATATCCTCTTCATTACTTTGACATGAGTCTCCTTAGGAGTAGCTTGAAATATAGCAACCATGCAAACAACTTGCATGATATCAGGCCTTGTTGCTATAAGATATATGAGAGTTCCAATCATGGATATATAAAAAGTTTGATTTGCTAAAGAAGATTCATCATCTTTGCTAAGCTTACACCCAGTGACCATAGGTGTACTGAATGGCTTGTAATCTTCCATCTTGAATTTCTTTAGGATTTCCTTCACATACTTGGTCTGAGAAATGAAAATCCCTGTGTCTAATTGATTGACCTATAAACTAATAAGAAATGCTAATTCTCCTAGCATTGACATCTCAAACTCATTTTGTATAGCATCAACAAACTCTTTACACATTTTGTCACTATCTCCACCAAATATTATATCATCAACATAAACAATAACAATCAACATATGATTACCTTCAATTTTAAAATAGAGATTGCTAGAAGCTATACCTTTCTCATAGCCTTGTTGTTGAAGATATTTGTCTAACATACAGTACCAAGCCCAAGGAGCTTGTTTTAGACCATATAGTGCCTTCTTCAATCTGCACACATAGTCTTTGTTTTCAATCACTTGGAATCCTTCAGGTTTCTCTACCTAAACTTCCTAATCCAAATAGCCATTGAGAAATGCAGATTTCACATCCATCCAATACACCTTGAGGTGTGTATAAACTGAATATGCAAGAAACATTCTAATAGCTTCAAGCCTAGCCATAGGTGCAAATGTCTCATCAAAATCTATTCCCTCAACCTAAGCATAGCCCTTGTAGAGTAATCTAGCCTTGTGTCTAGTTATCTGCCCATCTTTATTCTATTTACTTCTAAACACCCATTTTGTGCCTATGGCATTCTTATTAGCAGGCCTTGGAACAAGTTCCCAAGTCTGATTTTTCTCTATTTGACTAAGTTCTTTCATGGCCTCAATCTAGCTTTCATCCTTACTAGCTTCTTCATAAGATTTGGGTTCTAGTTTAGATAATAAAGAATAGTTTACATTTTCTTGTTGTGCTATCTTTAGTTTTCTCCATGTCATGACACCCCTAGTTTTATTTCCAAGAATTTGATTCTTAGAATGATCTCCTTTGACATACTTGGGTGGAGCCTTTGGAGTAGATTTTGGTTGTTCTTCTTCATTAACATCACTCTCCTCTTGTGACTCTTATTTTGCAACTTCTTCTTAGACTTCTTTTTCTTCATAAATAGGAACCTTTGAATACAAATCATTTCTATGTGACAACTAAGAGAAGTCTTCATCCACTCTATCACTCACACTTTCAACTATCTTCTGCAACCTTTTATTGTAGCACTTATAGGCTTTGCTTGTAGTTGAATAACCAAGAAATTATATTCCCCCATCAGACCTTGTCTCAAATTTAATCAAGGTATCGTCATCCCTTTTTATAAAACATCTTCTTCTAAATATTCTAAAATACTTCATAGATGGAGGCTACCTTTCCATAATTCATATGGAGTCTTATCATGATTAACTCTTAGCTAACCTCTGTTAAGAATGTAAATAGTAGTATGAACTACTTCCTTCTAGTATCTATTAGGAAATTTGGCTTCATTCAACATTGTTCTAGCCATTTCCTGGATAGTTTTGTTCTTTCTCTCAACAACTCCATTTTGTTGAGGTGTCCTAGTTGTAGAGTAATGTCTTTTAATCCCATGTTTTTCACAGTATTGATCAAATTCATTAGAAGTGAATTCTCCACCTCTGTCTGATCTTAAGCATTTTATCCTTGACCCAATTTCATTCTCAACCATAGCCCTAAATATTTTAAACCTTTCTAGAGCTTGAGATTTTTCTTTAAGAAACGTTACCCATGCCATTCATGAATAATCATCTATCAATAACATGAAATACCTTTCTCCATTGATACTTTTGGTTCTAGTTGGTCCACAAAAGTTTGTATGTATCAATTCAAGAGGTTTTGAGGTTGAATAATCCTTTGTCCTGAAACTGACCCTTATTTACTACCCTTCTTGACATTCTTTACAGAAGGTATTTTCTAGCTTGCCAATACTAGGCATATGTCTGGCTACATTCTTCTTGATGACCTTCACTAGATGGTCAAAGTTGATGTGGCCCATCCTTTTGTGCCATAACCAACTTAAGATCAGTTTTCCCTAATAGACGTCTTCCACTCTTCACCTCTTTCAGATTGTATACGTTGTTGTTTGTTCTAATTGCCTCAGCAACAAGTCTACCAAAGCTAGCTTTTCTTATCTCACATCCACTAGCATGAAATAACAAGTTATACCCTTTGTCACACATTTGGATGACACTGAGCAAATTATGTTGTAATCCCTCTACATACAACATATCTTGAGCATTAGTTTTACAATCTATGCATAATGTGCCTTTTCTAGATATCTTAGTAGTGGTGTTATCATTCAGCTTCACAAAACCACCATTCCATTTCTCCAAATTGGTGAAATTGCTATTATCTCTAGTCATATGACTAGAGCATCCACTGTCTATTTGGACTACATGGACTTTTCATTCTTCTTTTCTACCTAGCGCATTTTTGAACTTTTCCCCTTTTACTTAAAATACTTTTCAAGTTCTTTCTCCTAAGTAGGGAGTGTAGATTCTTTATTTTGACTTGCAGAGGATTGTGTAGGTCTTTTCTATTTTTGTACAGAAGCATGTGCAGGTCTATCTTGCCTTGGAAGAGTAAATCTTCTTTTCTCCTATCTAGAAGGATATATAAACACACTTCTACAAAACTTGGCAATATGCCCATAGTTTTTACAATTATAACAAATATCATTCATATCAACTAAAGGGGCAAAAGGATTTTTTCTTACAAAATCATGTCTATCGATTCTCATAGGTCTGATTTTGCAGTTTATTGCTTTATGTCCAAACTGATTACATGAAAAATAGTAACCATAAAATGCATAATTGAACCTGGTTTGTCTTTCAAGTTGATCTTTGAATCTCTTCATTGGATTGTGAACTTTGATGATTCCATCATTCTCCTTTCTGAAATCTTCAGTCTACTTATTCTTCTTGAACCCTTCAAGCTTCCTAGAAGCAACACCTTTTTTAGGCATAGCAGAGCTTGACTTGCTCTATTCTCCAACTACCTTTTTTAAGGGAGAAACATTCTTGACAGTATTATCTTCTACATTCTTCTTAGAGACAACATCCTTGAAACTCTTATTTTCAACATATCCTAACCCAACTATGTTGGAGAAAGATCTTTGACAACCAATTATTTGATCAAGAATTTTTGAGCTCTTTTCAAACTTGAGGCTTCTATTTAACTGTTCATTCACCTTTTCTAATTCCTTCCTCAATGAGATAATTTTAGCCTCTAATTTTTTACACTCTTCTAGTTTGTTCTTCAAATCCAAACTAGTTACCTCTTCTATTCTTTTAGACTTTGCTAACTGCAATTTCATATCTACAACAAGTTTATTCGATTCTCCAATCCTTAACTTGTATTTTCCATTTTGTTTTCTTTCATACTTTAGATCATCTAGAGCAGAAATCAATTCACCTTCCAAATCCACTTCACCCACTTCTTCCTCATCAGATTCTTCATAGCAATCTTCTATGAGAGTATTTTCATCTTCTTTGATTTCAATAGCCATGAAGGTAGCTTCATTTAATCTTCACTTGCAGAAGAACAATCATATGAAGAACTAATTTCTTTGTCTACATATAGACTCTTTTTATTCTTATTAACGTTTCTCCTTTTATATTTTAAAGCTTCTTGACTCCTAGAACTAGATTTCCATTTTGATTTCACCTAAGGGACATTTAGAGGCAAAGTGACCAATTTTTCCACAATTAAAACATTTGAAAGGTAGCTTACCTTTGTATTTTCCAGAGCCCTTCTTTAATTTTCTAACAAAATTTGCTTCTTCTTCATTTGAACTGGTACTTTGTTCTAAATCTTCTTCAATCTCCTTGGCTTTGGAAGTCTTAAATGCTGCTTCTTTCTTTGTTGAACTACTATTCTCACTTCTCATCTCATATGTGGTGAGTGACCCAAATAATTTATCCATAGAAAGCTTATCCAGATCTTTTGCTTCCTTAATTGCAAAGACTTTAGAGTCATACCTCTATGGGAGAGACCTTAGAACCTTCTTTACAACTACATTATCTTCTATGTCTTCTCTGTACTACCTCATCTACTCTGAGCATGTATTATGCAATATTCTCATCATCTTTCATCTTTAGAGCCTCAAATTTGCCTCTATAGGTTTGTAGTTTTGCTTTCTTGACTTTATCATCACCTTCATAGATTTTGTGTATCTTATCCCATATGTCTTTAGCATATTTACATTGCATGACTTTTATAAATTCTGTATTGGTTAGACCACATAGTATAACATTCTTTGCTTTGACATTGTTTTCACAATCTTTCTTATCAGCTACAATGGGAGTAGATGTTGGTGGTATGTAGCCATGTAAAACAGATTGCCATACATCAAATCCAAGAAAGGTCAGGTAAGTCTCCATTTTGATGCTCCAAAAAGCATAATTGGATCCATCAAATAATGGTGCTTTATTTGAAGAAGAACCCTTGTAATGCCCCTCATTTTTTTGGCTTTTGACAGTTGATAGTTTTTCGATTGCATTTAGACAGTTTTGAGACAGTTGGTTGTTAGACTTATGGTTTATTCTTTTTATGTTTATGATGGACTATGGTTGACTGATGAGATTACTGACATGTATTATGAGTAGTATATATCATTATTAGGATATTTATTAACTCTTAATGCTGATGATTATTTTAGTAGTGTTTATCTTTCTAGTTAAAATTTATACTAGTTCATTTGAGTAAACAATAGTTATCCTAGTGTCTTAAGAGACTTAGGAAGTAATGTGAATAGATGTATATGTTGGAGTCAGGTTAGATAAATGATAGTTTCCAAAATATGAAGAATAAGCTTCATGAGTTGATGCTATGTTGAGCTAATTATAATTCTTGTGTAATTAGTATAAGATATTTTAGAATTTTGACAGCCATTGTGTGAATGAAAGAGTTATATTCTATTTTGATCATCATTATATAAGTTTCTATATTCCATTTTAAAACTAAGGACATGAGTAAACTATTAACTGCTTCTATTAATATAATGTAGTCATATTTTAGAAATTGTCACTACTTAATTATGTAGGAATCTAAACCTTACAGCTGGTCATTTTTATCTTATAAATCAAGGTATTAATATTTAGCTATCAATGCTTTGTTTTAGAAAATCTAATAAATCTTGCTTGCATAAGATTACTATTATTATGGAAGTAATGTAATTTATTATCTTAGTTAATTCATTTCAACTTTCTAGAGGTCTATTATAAATGTAAGTATTATGAGAATCTTGTGGTGCTTGGTTTAGGGAATAAGATTGTTGTTTTAGATTGTTTATACTTGTCCTTTTAATTAAATGAGGGTTATTTTATCATATTTAGCTATTTGAATAGTAGTTTAGTGTTGTTGTTAGCAAATAATATAGGAATAAAACTCAATTAGATTGCTTGACCTATGTTATGGCTTTATGGTCGTGTATGTAACGCCATTGTCAGTTATTATTGTCTTGTAGTAATGGAGGAAATGGTTTATTATATTTTTCCCTGGTTCTGAGTCACATAATTATTTTGGTTCTAAGTGGGGTGTCATGGTTGTTATGGATCAAGTCTTTTAAACCTTTGATTTCTATATCAGGGAATGGATATATGAATAGCGGTAATTTGGTTCAAGTTACCCAACTCTAGAGGTTTAGTTCATGTTCCAATGCAACATTGTGACATGTCATTTTAATGTTTTCATTTGTTATGAGATTTTGAAGTGGATAGGGGAAAGTTTTGTTGTTTGGGTTTTTGGATTGAAATGGTTTATGTAATGCATTGGTTTGCAAAAGATAAATGCCTTATGGTTCCTTGTCCATGCATGTTATTTAATTGGTTTCTGAGTGATGGTTAGGGGTTTCTAGTTACATGTAGGAGAGTGGCTTTCATGGAGGGGCCGGTGCCCAAAGTGGCTACCTAAGTAACCTCATGGAAGTTGTAATCAAGTGATAACCTAATAATTTATCTAGGTGGGATGGGTAGTAATTCACATAACAAGATAAGTATGATGCCTCACCCATGCCTTGAGTGCTCTCACAGGCTAAGGATGGGATGAGAAGGCCTGGTTGGCAAGGTCAACCTCCTTATTTCCATGAGAGGATGTGTCAGCTCCGCATTGTCACCCTATGGGGCTAGTGCCTAGACAGAGATTGCCAAGGTAACCATATATAGGGGTCGGTTTCTAAAGAGAGATAGCCTGGATAACCCATACGATGACACTCTCCCTACTGCAGTCTAGTTACTTCCTCTTTATCTTTTGTTGTTGCCTCTGGAGTATTGTCTTGTCTTTATGATCTGTGTAGTCATGATGAGCTAAGTTGTCTGTGTCAAGTCTGTATCTGTATCCTTGTATCCTTCGACCTAGCAAAACCTCATTGTTATCTCCTAGCTCAAGGGGTCGACCTCAGGGTTCCACATGGTTGGGTGGAAGAGCTTAATCCATTAGTTTTTCTTGGTCAACCTGATTTGTGTTCACTGCAGATGTACCTCCTATTCCACACTTGTACTTGCATTCTCTGAGCTATATTGTATAATCTTGTTGTAAACCAATGTAATCGGTCAAGAATCTTGAAATCATGTAATCATGTATTTGATCTTATGTAACTGTTCATATCTGTAAATGAATAATGTAATTCTATTGTATCAAAATGTATGTTACTTTTATTGTAATGAATTTATGTTTATCTAATGCAGTTATGTTCCCTAGAGGTGTTAGTTGTTCATCTTGTTTAATTATTGTAAATGGTGATAATTTCATCTAGTGTAAATGCATTTTCTTGCTTCAAAAAAAAATTATTTCTGTAAACTTTGCACTAGTTAGTCTAACATTCTAGGGTTGCATGACGGGGCATCACAACCCTCATATCCTTCCATACTGTTCTTGAGACCAAATCTTCCTTAAGTGATTAAACTTACTTCAAGGAACCCTAGACTCTGATAACAATTGTTGAAAGAACACTAATACACCAAGAGAGGGGTGAATCAGTGTATGTTAAAAAACTTTAAAATGAAATCATTAGTCAAGAATTAAAAGCATGCATAAATCACATACACACAAGGAAACCCCAGATATACGTGGAAAACCCAAAAAGGGAAAAACCACAGTGAGAATGTTGCTTGAGTCTAATTCTCAAATCTAATTTCACAATAAAAGATTTCATAGATATTTTGTAAGCACCAACTTATAGCTACATTGACACCCAAGACAATGTTTTGAGGCTCCAACCTTCAGGTACACTGTACACCTAATTGAGCACCAACCCAATACAATGAGGCACCAACCCCAAAGAGGCACCAACCTCTGAATCCTTACAAATTCTGATATGCAAACACTGGTTCTTCACCACCTGAAATGCACCTTTCAATTCATATACAATCTCACCCACACTCCAGCATTTTGTGTTCTCATTAACACAACTTCCTCTTCTCTCTATGCTCTTAGTATTCTTTGTTTACTTTAACAAAGTCTCCCTTCTTCTCAATACACTCTACCTATGAACATTTGTATGTTCATGCAAACTCTGCACTCTTTGCCTATGAAAGAAAAATGTCCAATTGAGTAACCTCTTCACAAACAAATTCATTGTGTATATATACCCATACTTCAACAATTGAACTACCATCAACTACTAAGAAAATTGAAAGTTGACAATTTCAAAGTCGTTACATAATAGACATCAATTAGTTTAACTATCGCAAAGCAGTAGAACGATTGTAGAATGGAACCTTTGCCTCAACATTCGCAATGTGTAAACAATTGACACTATGTGCACTCTACAAATAATACAAACTCTAGGCTCTAGAATAGTTATTAGTGAAATGTCCCTTCCATAGACTTGTCCTACATCCCCTTTATTGGCAAAAATGCATTATTACGAACTTAGCCTTTTGTCACTTTTATCATAAAAAAACTATCTTTTACAAACATGGCCTTTATCACCCTTTGTTGGTGAAATCTCCCTTTTTCAAACTAGGGCACCTTCCTTCTCTATCAGAAGAAATATACTTTTCCAAACTTTAGTCACCAAGGCTCTTATTGGCAAACATTACTTTTCATGAACCTTTGTCTTTTATGCCTTTATGGCTCTTATCAGCGATTTTATAATTTTTTGAACTTTCCCTTTATCTTCTTTATTGGGGAATTCTCATTTCTTTGAACTTTGCCCTTTGTCTTCTTTATCGATGAAAGATGACTTTTTTGAACCTCAACCTTTATCTCTTCTATCGATGAATTCTCCTATTTTTGAACCATCTACTTGAATGCTTTATCAGTGAAACCCTACTTTTACAAAGTTATCCTTTGATGCCTTTGTCTGATTTTGGGAGATCTTCAACTAACCTTTCTATGCCTCTATTGGTAAAGTCTCTTTCTCATGAACTTATACTTTTTCTGCATCATACTCCATTTCTTTTCCTTTTGTCATGTAGTCAGCGAATTGGCAAAAAAGCTAAGTTGCAAACAAGTTTACAAATCATCAACTTTCCTGACAATGAGAAACTTGCACTTCAAACACTTTTTGTTTCTCCTTAAACACTTTGCTCTTATGGTTGTTGGTGAATCAGAGAATATTAGAACTCTCAAACTTCCAAAGACTTAAGCTTTTCCTTTATCAGTGGTATTCCAATTCTTCAAACCAAAATGACTTAACTTTACCAGCTTGCCTTCTCAAACCTCTATTGGCTAGTTGGCAAATTGGAGAAAAAATGAACTCATGAACTATTTTACAAAACACAATTTTTACCGATAACTAAAGCTTTGTCCTTCAATCCTTCTCTTTCCACTCCAATTTCTTCTTTGTTAGCAAATTGGGAAAAATGGAACTAGTGAACTAGTCAATTCACAAACTGAAGAAATATCTAACTGGCTAAAACTTAGCCAATATTCGCCCAAACTTCACAAAAATGAAATTGTGAATACCCATTTGGGTCATTAACAAGATAAAGTCACCAATTTGGACAAACAACTTGGAATGGCCTCTAATCCAATTATTCTTCTTATCTCAATGCAATCTCATCAATGGCAAACCTTTGTCATCAAATACTTTCAGAGAGATACATAGAGATAGAGACATCATCTTTGACATCAATGACAACAATTCTAACAAATCTAAAAAAATACCAAGACTATTTCATGCCTTTTATTAGCTTTCTAACCATGTAATTTTTTTTAAAATATAAAACCATTAAGGTTTGCATCTTCAATTTCTTTTGCTACTATCTTCCTTTTTTGTCAAAACCTATGTACAACTTATTTTTGGTCTCATTTTTTATCCATTCATCCAAATTTGAACAAATTACATTTTTACATTCTATACTCTATTCTATACACATTAAAAAAAATGATTAATTTTCAAAAACTTTAGGGGTCATCATGCTCAACTTTTCATTTTTCAAGATGTGTCCACTTTGAAAATTTGTAAATACTCATATATTCATTTAAAAATTAGAAAAAAAATTAGGCATAAATTATGTGATGTTAGCTAATTTTTCACTGAAGCTATTTGTGAAGTACTTTAAAAAATCCACATTTTACGTTGGGGAGTGATAGGCTATCGTAAGGTCCTAACACTTTAGTTAAAAATATGTCAATTATGTCGACCAGGTAGTGTCCAAGGCTGTATGCAATAGGGGATATTTTTGGACATCTCACTTAGTGCAGATTTTCTGAAATTTTGAAAAGTTTGAAACAAAAATTAAACTAGAAAGTAGGAAATTGTTTAAGCTAGAAAGCATTCAAATTCCTACATTAGAAAGCATGTAAACTAACCAAGAATCAACACTTTGTAGGTTAACTATGAATTCAAAACAAAGGCAACTAACTACTAACTAAAACTATACCTAACATCTTTTAATCAATAGCTAACAATAGTTTTATGAACAGAGTGGATGCTCTAGATAATTCAAGTAAATAGAATTCAAAGATCATTAACTTAAAGCAACAACCTGTAGGAACACATAATAGAGCTAAGCACAAAGTAACATTTATCTAAACATAACATTCATAGAACATAAATGACAACATCAACAATGAGAATACTTATCTACTCTATAATCCCTCGAGTGGCTAGCCCTTGGGCATTCCTACTATCAGTTCAAATCACATTCAGTGCTTCAATAACTCCATAGCAAATCCCATTCATAATACTTCCATTACTCAGAATAGATTACTTAGAAAAAGACTAGCGGTATTCATTCATGTCATAAAAGTATTACAAAACATAGTATAGAGAACATAGCTGAATAGTATTCAGAATATATCATAACAACATATCCTTGTTTTGAGAAACAATGTATATACTGCACTACTACAAAATCCTAAATCTTAGATGGTGGGTAAATTCCATTGAAGAAGTCTTCTAAAGAAAAATAGAATTACAACTAATTGGATGTCTTTGAATTAAAACATAGTAAAGGCTCTGAGTGGAGCTGTAAACTCTTAAGTATGATAAATAGAAAATAATAGACTGCTTAATAAAGTCTACGGTGTATGCCTAAATTTTTGGTGCCCTAAATTTTTGGCACTCTGACTCCAACCGCTTTGAAGTCCACTCCTTCCATTAGGTTATACATGGAACCCTGCATAATTACACAAGATCTACAGCAATTAAGTCAACATCAGTGGCTAATTAGAATCAATTTGAAAATGAAGATTCATACATCATTTTATCAGAAATAGATAAATATTGTTTCTAAAAATAAAGAAATTGGCATGGCTAAGGTGATTGATCAGGACAAAAAGGGTTATATAGTTTGTCATAAAAATGAGGTTGTTTATACCTCATCACCCTCCCCTTCCTAAGCCTGAGTAGGTCCTCTTACTCTCTGCATCCCTCTTCCTATTCAGTTCATCAAATTTGGAGCTAACATCATACATGTCTTATGCCTCCTTGTCCAAATGATCAGGGTATTTTAGAAAACCCTTGTGCAATCGAATCCTCATCTGCCATGCATGAAAGTCCCTAGGATCTTGCTCTGTAGTGACAAAAACTATAGGGGGTGGCTGAAGGAGTAATGGAGGTCTGTATCACATCCCTATCCACTTGGTCTCGAGTTGCTGTAATATTTATGTTAATGCCTCTACTCTTTTATAAGACCATCTAATATGGGTTGGAGAAATCATCTCCCTTCACTTGAGATGCATAGGTAGGGGAGTATATTGCTCCTCACGGGCACTCCATGCCCTGTCTATTAATTGTGTCCCATTAACTTTGAATATTTCAAAACAAATCTTGATACTTTCATTATATTTGTCCTTCATATCTTCATAACTTTTAATCCTTCGGAATTGAGCTTTGAATACAAAGAGCTTCCGATTAGGGTATCTCATTTAGAGCCCCACAGTTCTCTCTACCTGCATATACTCTCTGGACCTATACTGCCAATGGATTTGATTTTGCATATTAGACATGAAGGCTCTAAGATGTACCTCCCCAACAAAAAGGTTAATGAATAAATCACTATATTTTTCCAAAAATAGATTATGTATGAAAAATTCACACAATAGATTTTGTTGAACAGGGGGTGCCTCTTTGAATGTTTCTAGGAACTGTTATCATCTAGGTCATGGGGTAAATTGCAGGAAATCCTCAAAATTTTCCATCTCAATAATTGTTCATTGAAGAACATGGAATATAACCTAGATGGCTTTCTACAGGCTAATAACAACTCTCATCAGTTTTAGCTTGGTAGAGTTTGTCATATGATTCTTTCAATAATACCATTTACTTCTTAAGTTTGGCATTTTCTATCCCTGCTTTCCTGTGGATATAACACCTTTCCATCCATTTGGCCAACATGGGAGGAATGTGAACTTGAGACCACTCCATTTTAGTCGGTTCAGTTTGTATTTCTTTAGATTCCATAGTTGGCTTAATAGTGACTTCCTGCAATTCCTACTCTAGCTCTATAGTTTTACTAAGAGCTTAATTAAGTTTTAATTCATGTTTCTCTTGTTTCTCTATAAATGATCTAAGGAATTACTCTAGATTGGCAGTCAAATTTTTAATCTATTCATCTTTTTTCTGATAAACTAATCAAATGTCCCTTATCTTTTTCCTCAATTTGCTTCATTTTTTACTACAATTCCTCAATGATTTTACCCTTCTATTCCAATTGAGCTCCTAGGGTTATGATTTCTTGATCTTTCTGTTGCACAAGTTTTATCTATATATCTATAAATCCTGTTGTTGTTTGGATATCTTCTATTCATTTTGTTGGAGTTTATTTTTCAACTGTGCTATTTCCTCCATTAATCCTTCTAATTCCACTTTTAAGGAATCACATTTTTCATTTTATGTATAATTGGCAAGAGGGGAAACAAAAAAATTTGTGTCATTGGCAAGAGGCGGAACAAAAGTTTCTAAATCATTAACAAGAGGGGGAATTGCATCAATTCTATGTTCTTCTAGCGGTTGCTAAGGAGAAAATGTTTTCATAGGCTCATTTTCTTGAGCCTCTTCTTCTTCAACAAGTACATAATTTAGGACTTGTTCCCTTAATTCTTCTTGATCCTTTTCAGGTGGATCACTCTCTTCCTCAGATGCAAGGACATCATTCCTTTCCAAGGTTTGATATGCACTTGACTGAATTGGGTTCTCATTGGGCTACCTATTATGTCTTTTCTTCATAGGTACATGTGGTTGGTCACAAGCAGCAACACAACTGAAATCAGGAGCCAATATTTTACTTGTTCTCAAAGGGGGAGGTCTCTGCAATTTCATTTTAGGCCTATTTTCCTTTTTATTGGGCTGACTATCCTCATCCTTAGAGTTCACTACATCCATATTTTCCTATTTCTCAAGGGTTTTTGGCACATTCTAAGGCTTGGGTCACTTTTCAGGGTCTGGAGGGTTTGACCGAGTTTTTGGTGCTTCATTGTCGGGTGCTTCTGTGGCAGTTTGAGGCTCAGGAGAAGGTTACCTTAGGTTTTGTGCCACCAACCCAGATGAGTCACCCTCCTCAAAATGTCTAGAGGGTGCAGGGTTTTCAAAATTTGGGAGAAATTTCTACCATTTCTAGTATGTTTTTCTCTTCTTAAGGATTTGGTGTTTACAAATCAAAGAAATAAGGCCATGGTGTTTCAATGGCTTTGACCCAATTTTAAATCTCTCTATCATATGGACAAGGGAATCAATGAGGAAAGTGGGAAGGTTATCCCTCAATTTAGGGTTTTCAATGCCATGGCACGGGTGAATTAGCAGACAAAAGGGAGAACCAACTATGGTAGCACATTGTCCTTTGCATGTGAAATACTTAATTATCCAGTCTATCATTGTTCTCCATGGCTCTGCAATAGACATTCTTTGGAACCCCTTATTTTGTCCTTGGGTATTTACAACTAGTAATGGTTGAGGTTCCCCTTCCCTTATGACAAGTTCTATCAGTTTTCGATAAGAAATATTTGTAGTTTCTAATAGATTTAACCCCCCATTTTTAATGCTAGATAAACTAGAAATAGTTCGGGGACACACCTTAAATTTCTTCCTACGTACAATCGTCTATCCATCTGAGAAGTTCTCAACAAACTCTTAAACCAGCTATGAATTATGGCCCTCAAACTTTTTCATAAATTCTAACCATCCCACCCTCTGAAATAGTTATGAAATATTATTGAGTGCTAATAATTTATCCACAGAAGTCGGCTCTTATTTGCACTTTGCTCATCCCATTCTACCCTTTGCTAGCAACTCTGTTAAGTGTCTACTAAATTTCATGGTACACTAAGATGAAAATTGTTTCAAACAAATTGTTATGCAATTTAAACAAAACTTAACCTTTATGGCCACTTACAGTCTGATAATGCTTGATAAGACATGAATTAATTCATGGCATTCAGCTACTCTATTTCTAATAATTACCTTGCATGGAATGAGATGAGTGTGCCATTACCTCTTCCAGTGAAGGTACAATTTGCATAATTTACAAAATTTAGAAAAGATGGGGGAACGTGCCAATTTATTTAATTTTGTTCACAATAATTTACCTACTTAAGACAAAAGATGTACGTACCTTACATTACATCATTGATTTGAAAGTCAACTCATGTATGCTGACATAATGGCATCATGGGTGGCAGTGTAATTAAATTTAGATGGGATGGTAAATATGGTAATGGTTTATTAGGAATGAAGATGAGATGGCTAATAAGTGTTCTAATTATTATGATGATAGGTGGTCACAATAATTTTTATTTATTATGGCAAGAGATGGCAATATAGAGCATGAATTTTGGAGGTGGTAGGAAAAATTTAGTGATGATCATGGGTATGTTGTTGGGATTGTCAGAGCATTTGCAAAGAAGGGGAAATCACAAAATTTTGGAGCATCGCCAAAATATGCAACTAGAATGAAGAACAAGGTTCTGAAGCATCACTAAAAGATGTAGGGCCTCCAAAATGAAGAATGAAGTTCCAGAGCATCACTGAAAGATGTAGTCAGAATGAAGAATGAAATTCTAGAGCATCGCTAAAAGATGAGCCAAAATACAAGAACAACAAAGGAACAAATTCTGAAGCATCACTGAAAGATACAACTGGAATGAAGAATGAAGTTCCAGAGCATCACTAAAAGATGCAGCCAAAATAAAGAATGAAATTTTAGAGCATCGTTGAAAGATGCACCAGGATACATGAATAACAAAGGAACAAATTTGGGAGCATCGCTAAAAGATGCACTGGAATATAGGAACAATAAAGGAAAAAATTTCAGAGCATCACTAAAAGATGTAGCCGGAATGAAGAATGAAGTTCTAGAGCATCATTAAAAGATGTAGCTGGAATGCAGAGATAAAGTTTTGGAGCATCGCTGAAAGAGGTGCCAGAATAAAAGAATAACAAAGGAACAAATTCTGGAGCATCACTAAAAGATGTAGCTAGAATGCAGGAACAAAGTTATGGAGCATTGCAGAAAGATGCAGACGGAATGCAGGAACAAAGTTTTGGAGCATCATTCAAAGATGCACCATAATACAGGAACAACAAAGGAACAAATTTCGTAGCATCATTGAAAGATGTAGCCAAAATGTAGGAACAAAGTTTCGGAGCATCATTGAAAGATACAACCAAAATGTAGGAACAAAGTTCTGGAGCATCACTAAAAGATGTAGCTGGAATGAAGAATGAAGTTCCAAAGCATCACTGAAAGATGTGCTGGAATGTGGTTCTTGGACAAAGATGAAGTCCTGAAAAACAATAATGAATTTTAGATAAGTTCAAAAATGAAAACACAATAAGAATGCTTCGAATTAAGTCATGAGTACATACTTTCATCACCATCATTTTTTTTTACTAAAAATTATATTGGGTCTATCATAGCAGAGTTAATACATTAGGTTTCTCCTTGCATTTCTACCATTCGCCTAAATTCTTCTTTTTTAATAGGTTTGTGGTATATTCATAATCGATGACTGTTGACTAAGAGAGTTCAAGTATCACCATCTATGGGTTTAAGCTACACTGCTCTGTTTGGAAATACTTTAGAAATCTCATATGGACCCAACCATTGAGTTCTAAGTTTACCTTTCTAATCTTTGTATCTGGAATCAAATAACAATGCCTAATCCCCATTATGGAACTCTCTTGTTTTTATATGTTTATCATGCCAGACCTTTTGTTGTTGTTGAACTTAGTCTGGTGAATAGCTTCCAATCAAAGTTCATCTAATTCATTGAGCTATAGGACTCTTTCAATCTAGGCTCGATCAAGGTCGAGGCCTACATCCATTTTTTGTTCTAAGCATTTGAAGTTCAAATTCAATGGGTAAGAGAGATTTTTTCCAAAGACTAACTCATAGGGAGTAAGACTAGTAGTTGATTTCCAGGTTGTATTATAGGCCCAAACAGCTTTAGGTAATTTTTTGGCCCAGTCTCTTCTTCCTAATGAAACAGTTTTTGTCAAAATGTTTTCAAGCTCCCTGTTAGTGACTTCTACTTGACCATTTGCTTGTGAGTGACAAGGTGACGACTTTTATGGCTTACCTAGAAATGATCAATAAAGGCTAGCAAAACTTTGGACATAAACTAGGGTCCTTGATCTATGATAATTGATCTAGGGGCCCCAAATCTGAGGAAAATCCTATTATAGGAAGTTAGCAACTTGTTCTTCCCTAGAAACTCTTAGGGCTTGGACTTCCACCCACTTAGTCAGATAGTCAGTACAGACCAAAATGTATTCTTTACCCTATGAAGGAGGATCTATGGGACCGATAAAATCCAATCCCCACTTTTCAAATGGTTCAAAAACTACCTAAGGTTGTAGAGGCATCTCATTGGATGTCATGGGTCTTCCTACCCATTCGCATTCATCACATCGGCGAACATAGTTTTTCATGTCTTTATACATAGAGGGCTAGTAATATCCTACACCTAAGATTTTATGGGATGTCCTCTTGGCGAACTAATGACCTCCAAAGGGATCATCATGGCAAGCTTTGAGGATGCTGTATGTTTCATTTGATTTGACACAACATCATAAAACCATATCAGGGCCACATCAAAACAGCATCATGTTAATCCATTTGAATTGAGCACCTTCTCGAATGAGACGTTTCTTTTGTTTTGATAGGAAGTTTGGTGGTAACTCAGAAGTACCCAAATAGTTGGCGATGCCTAAAAACCAGTGGGTTTTAATGGAGATGGAAAATAAATTTTCATTTGGGAATTCATCTTGTATAGGAGCACAATCTCCATTGTCTTGTTTGATCTAGGATAAGAAACTACGACTATGTTGAACTTCCCAAGTTTGTCAATGATGGTCACGTTGAATTCTTGGAGAAGAAATAACCATCTGATTATTCTTCCATTTACTACAGGTTTGTTCATTAGGTACTTGATAGTTGAATGGTCTATGAACATAATTACTTTATACCTTGTGATATAATGTTGAAATTTATTGATTGCATGAACCACAACTAAGAATTCATTCTCCGTAGTAGTATAGTTCCGTTCAGTGGGAGTTAAATTCTTACTAATGAAATAGATGGCATATTTTCCTCCGTTCTCATCTTCCTGACCCAAAACTGCTCCAATAGCATCATTGGAAGCATCTACGTAAATATGGAAAGGAAGGTTCCAGTTAGGTCCACGTAGAATAGGAGCAAAGATGAGTTTCTCCTTAATGATCTTAAATGATGTTTGACATTTTGTTGTCTAGAAAAAATCTATATCCTTTTGGAGAAGGTCCAAAAAATGGGTGCTACAATCTTTTTGCAATTTTCTATGAATCTTCAATAGTATCTAGCATGTCCTAAGAAACTTCTGAGATCAGTTTGGTTCTTTGGAGTTTCTAGTTGTTGTATCACTTTGATTTTCTTAGGATACACTTTTATCCCTTCATTTGAGATGTGGTGTCCCAACACTATCCCTTGTTCTACCATTATTAAACATTTTTCATGGCTCAAGGATAGCTAATGGTCCTCACATTGCTTCAATACCTAGTCCAAATTTTTAAGAGCTTCATCAAAAGTGGAACCATACACTGTGAAGTCATCCATATAGACTTCCACACAGTCATTTACTAGCTTAGAAAATATGGCCAAAATAGCTCTCTGAAATGTTGCAGGAGTGTTACATAGCCCAAAGGGAAGGATGCAATATGTGAATGTTCCCCATGGACAGGTAAAAGTTGTGTTGTCCTAGTCCTTTGTTGCTACTTGTATTTGGTTATATCCGCTAAATTTGTCTAGGAATGAGAAACACTTCCTTCCAGCTAAATTATCCAAGACCTAGTCTATGATAGGTAAAGAGAAGTAATCTCTATAGGTACCTTTGTTGAGATCTCTATAATCAACCCACACTCTCCACTTCCCATTATTCTTTGGGACTACTATCAGAGGTGAAACCCACTTGCTGTCAGAGATGGGATAGATGAATCCTGCTTGCAGGAGTTGGTCAATCTCTATTTTAACAATATCTTTGAGAGTAGGGTTGAGTCTTCACTGTGGTTGACGAACAAGTCTAACATCTTCAGTATAGATGTGATGGTACAAACACTTGGGTGTCTTCCTCTCATGTCTATATAATCCCAAGAAAAAGATTTGAATCTATTTACCAAAACATCAAATAATTTGAGTTCATCTGACTTTGCCAACCAGTTGTTGATATTTAAAGTTTTTTCTGATAGTAACATGATAGTCTTGGTTCTGGGGTAGTTGGAGGTGACAGTATGAACTTCTCTCATTAATGTGTTGAGAGGACAACTATGCAGTATAATTCTATGGAATCTGGAAATATATTTGAAGAAGTGATCTATTTTCAAAATGATATTAGCTAGGGAACAAGGTAATGCTATGAAGTTGGTGTAATCATGTTTGATGTCATCTATGTGGATTGGGTGTCCTAAAATCTCTTCCACTTCTAAAATTTCTTCATCACCTGAGTCTATGAAAAGATCTTGCATGTTGTTTTCCAATTCATCTTCCAACTCTTCACCATGTTGTTTAATGACTACCATAGAAACTAAGGATAGATTCTCTTGTTTGTTGAAACCATCTGGTTCATCAATCCAAACTTGGTTATGCTCAGCAGGGTGAGCAGGGGGATACAAGAATAAGTGTTTGCTATTGGGACCATGTGAAATGATCAATCCCCCTGCTCTACAGTCAATCTTAGTTGCAACTTTAGCTAACCACAGTCTATCCAATATTATCAGGTAACTATCCTTGGGTGTGAGGGATTGGATTATTTGGAAATCTACTACATATTCCCAATTGTCAACCTTGATAGGAACATTTTCTCGGACACCATTGGGAATAACTATGGATTGATTTGCCATTTGCAATATGGTGGTTGTGGTATGTAGATCAGTGAGTCTCATTTTTCCATAACATCCACCGTCATGACATTAATGGTTGCTCCCAAGTCCACGATTGCATTAGGTATTGCTACCCTGTTGATTATCACTGTTATGAGTGGAGTGCCTAGGTCATCATATTTTGGGGTTGAGGTTTCTCCATCTAGAAGGTTAGCTAGGTATCCATTGATATGCAAAGTATTAATCTGTTTCAGTTTCCTTCCTGGTGTTTTTATGCACAATTGTTTAACTAGATGATTTAGTTTAGGAATTTCTTTAATCGCATGTAACAAGGGAATATCAATATGGAGTCAATTTCTTGTATTAATGCGATTTCAGTAGGTAAGGTTATTTCTAGAAGGTTGTTAAAAGAAGTTGCTTTGTGGCACTCAGGAAAAGGTGCTTGAGGTTTCTTTTTCAAGGTGAAATGCTTCTTTGAAAGATCTATTGAATATTGGCCCACTTCTTCCAAAGCTAACTCAAGGATCTCAACTATGGTAGGCTATTGGAGTGTTTTTCCTAACCTTAACTGTAGGTTTCCACAATAGATAGCATTAACTCCAGCTATGTTTTCCTGCTCCGTGGAATACACTGGTGTGGTTTGACGATTATTATTTGGATTAGGGACAGGTTGCATTGGGAGTTGTGGTTGGTTGACCTGCTCATTTTGTTGAGGGGTTTGGGGACCTAGCAAAAGGTTTTGTTGTGGGTTAGGCATCATCCTTGGTCCATGATAGAACTGATTTGGAGTCTGATTCCATTAAGGTGTAGGATTTTGAGGATACCATTGTTGTTGAGTTTGGTTTGGCCATTGAGGGTTTCCCTAGGACTGATTTGCCCATTCAAGTGGTCCCCAAGGGTAAGGTCCCCAATTAGGTGGTGCCTGAGGCCAAGGTGTTGTCCATTGATTATTATACCAATTATTTGGAGGTTGCCAAGAGGGATTTAGATTCTGATCATAGGAGAAATTCCCTCCAGGTCTTTGACCCACAAAATTGATCTCTCCTCAGTGTGAGATGACCTTTTCTTGGAATTTTTTATTGCAGACAGGATCTCGCATTGGTCGGTGGCATGACTTTTTTCACAAATATGGCAATTGTTAGCTTTGTCCAAAGGACATTCTCTTAATAGATGTTTGTTTCGACACCTA
Source organism: Cunninghamia lanceolata (assembly GCA_027924645.1). Taxonomy (NCBI): domain Eukaryota; kingdom Viridiplantae; phylum Streptophyta; class Pinopsida; order Cupressales; family Cupressaceae; genus Cunninghamia; species Cunninghamia lanceolata. Next base: position 7,330,380 of record BSBN01000262.1, on the reverse strand, counting down.
GGGCAGTAGATGGATAAGGTTTTAGGATTATGTATTTTGGCTTGTATTCCATCCAGAGTAGTGTTTAACAGAACAAGAATGTCAGTTTTTAAATTTGCTATTTCCTCTCACAGTTTACCTATTTCATTTGAGCCTCTCAAAAGACTAGATTTATAGATACCTCCTCGCGTTCAGGAGAAATTCTGGTATAACTCAGCGATATCATTGATTTCAAGTTGGGACACATCTCCTTTTCCCATTAAATCTAGGCTTCTCCTAGCATCCTCATCAAGTCCTTTGATAAATATGGTTTTCATTATTTCTAGACTTATGGCTTCTTCACCACATCATTTGGTTAAAAGAGGAACCTATCAAGGTAATCTTCCAGGCTCTCATCTTCCTTTTTCCTTAGTTTGAACAATTCCTCTTTCCTATCATTGACTCTACACTAACTCTGATATTTGTCTTAAAAGACAGTTTCCGTTTTGTCCCACTTGGTTATCAATCTGAAACTAATCCCATGAACCAATGCATTGCAGCATCTCTTAGAGTGGAGGGGAAGAGTTTAAGTTTCTAGTTATCATTTTTGTAGTCATATGTCTGACACAAGGCTTTGAATTCGAAGAGGAATTGGTCAAGGTCTTCAAAGGATAATCCTTTAAAAGTTGGTAAAATGGATGGTGAAATTTTTTTCATGGGTGCATCATAATCTTTGTTGAGGGCAATAGGATAGGTAAATGTCCATGCCACTCTTCTTGGGTTATAACCATCTCCGTGGTTTACTCTCTGCCCATTAAAAGGGTTATCGTTGTGATTGACATATATTATGTTAAAAGGAATGTTCTCCTCCTCAAAGATTGGGTTTATTGGCTGAATGATCTCCTCTTCAAAGGTATTTTGGAAGATCTCAGGTTGATCTTGCTTGATCAATTCATAACTAAGTTCTTCAGCTGAGACTTCTACTTTCCTACTTATGGTTGGAACTACTATTGGGGGGTTCTTGTTATGAATCTTTTGTGTAGACCTCATTTTCTGACCATGTAGAAAAGAAATCTGACAACTATATTTTTTCTAAAAGAGGTATCCAAGTAGTCTCTTATTAACACTAGAAAAGAATCTTCCCCGGCAACGGTGCCAAAAAGTGAGAGGCTGTCATAAGGTCCTAATACTTTAGTTAAAAATTTGTCAATTATGTTGACTGAGTAGTGTCCAAGGCTGTATGCAATAGGGGATATTTTTGGACATCTCACTTAGTGCAAATTTTCTAAATTTTCAAAAAGTTTGAACAAAAATTAAACTAGAAAGCATGAAATTGTTTAATCTAGAAAGCATTCAAATTCCTACTTTAGAAAGCATGTAAACTAACTAAGAATCAACACTTTATAGGTTAACTATGAATTCAAAAAAAAGGCAACTAACTACTAACTGAAAGTATAGCTAACATCTTTTAATCAATAGCTAACAACAGTTTTATGAACATAGTGGATGCTCGAAAAATTTCAAGTAAACAGAATTCAAAGATCATTAACCTAAAACCACAACCTATAGGAACATATAAGAGAGCTAAGCACAAAGTAACATTTATCTAAACATGACATGCACAAAATAGAAATGACAACATTAACAATGAGAATACTTATCTACTCTATAATCCCTCGAGTGGCCAGCTCTTGGGTGTTCCTACTATTGGTTCAATTCACATTCAGTGCTTCAATAACTCCACAAGAAATCCCATTCATACTACTTCCATTACTTAGAATAGATTACTCAGAACAAGACTGGCAGTATTCATTCATGTCATAAAAGTATTACAAAACATAGTACAGAGAACATAGCTAAAGAGTATTCAGAATATATCATAACAATGTATCCTTGTTTTGAGCAACTACATATATATTGCACTACTACAAAATCTTAATTCTCAAATGGAAGGTAAATGCCATTGAAGAAGTATTTTAAAGAAAAAAATAATTACAACTAACTAGATGTCTTTGAATTAAAACATAGTAAAGGCTCTAAGTGGAGCTGTAAAGTCTTAAGTATGATAAATAGAAAATAATAGATTGCTTAACAAAGTCTACGGTGTATGCCTAAATTTCTGGCACCTTGAATTTTTGGTGCTTTGACTCCAACTGCTTTGAAGTCTACTCCTTTCATTAGGTCATACATGGAACCCTACATAATTACACAAGCTCTACAATAATTAAGTCAACATTAGTGGCTAATTCCAATCAATTTGAAAATGAAGATTCATACATCAATTTATAAAAAATAGATAAATATTGTTTCTAAAAATAAACAAATTGGCATGGGTAAGGTGATTGGTCAGAACAAAAAGGGTTATATGGTTTGTTATATAAATGAGGTTGTGTATACCTTGTCAGGGAGTACATTGGACTCTATGTTATATTTTTCTAATAAAAATAAGAGTACTTTGTGTGCTCCCCCTATTTGTGTTATACCCTAGGTTTTCACCCAAAGCATTAGCCAAACAAAACTGAACCAAAAAAAATTCATGTTTGCAAGTGCGACATTTACATGTCGCATTACACTCATGCACACACAAAGTGTTGCAACAAGAACAAAAAAACACCTAAAATAACATCACCACTACACTAAGCAAGGTGGCACAAGCAGAAGACTTCACCCATCATGTGACAACTCACTATGATGACCAAGATAGAGATGGAGCTCACTCCATGACGAGGATCGGATAAACATTCATGACCTTGCTCCCTCACAAACACATGGAGTAGGATGGGGGTGACATCCACTTTAGTCCATTCCATGACTACAGAAGACATTCCAAACATAAGAGTAACACTCACCCACGAGATGGTCCAACTAGGATGTACAATTAATCAACCAATTAGAATGGTCACTAGTCAAACTTGTGCAAAGGCATGCTTCCCAAAGAAAAATATGGAATAAAAAAATATTACATATCACATCATGGAAATGACAACATGGATACACTCAAGTGGTCAAATGAGTACCGTACGATGTAACAAACTTCACAATATGGTTGAACAGGCAAAACATGACATCTTGGCAAAGTACATAGCCCCAAGGAGGAGGCCTCTGCCTAGGACACTAGATCCTAGCACTATCATCATGGGACACTACCGCCCATCACCTGGTCTTGGGACACTAGTGCCCAACACTTGGGTCCTCTAGAAACCAGGTATATAGAAAGTGCAAAATTTACCAAAAAGGCCTAGAATTCAATCAAAACACCTATGGTGCCTAAAAACATTAATAACCATCAAAGTGGATTCATTTTAACCAAAAAAATTAAGTTTTTGAACCAAAAATGTCCACATACCAAAAAGGAGAGAAGCAATACAAAAGGTCATATGCATGTTCAACACCAATGACAACACATGCCAAAAGCAAAGATAGGATCCTCACTAGCTATGTGGGATGAATACAATCCAACACAAACATATCCATAAACATCAAATACAACATCAAATAATTGAGTCTAAACATGCTAACATAACTAGATTCTAACATGTAAAATCTATCAAAATATGCCAACGTCCTCACAAACCAAGGTGTGGAAAAATACAAGATGATATCCAATAATTACAATATTCAAAGGGATTCATCCTAAACATAGATGAATCATAGACATCATAAATCAACTCATAGAATTAATTACATCTTATTACAATGGTCTCAAACATTACAAAGGTTACAATAATCAATAATGAAAATATACATGTGGATAAACGACCCAAAAACTAACTGTTACGTCAGAAAATGTCCCATTGGGGGCTTTTCCCCTTAAGGTTTAGCTCCCAAGTCCTTAGAATGTATTTAGGTCATCTTTCATGTTAATGATGACTCTTGATGAGAAAACCCTAAAGTTTCATGGCAAATGGGACCTAGGGAATGTGTTTATCATGAATCCTACCTGAAATAGGGGGAGGACTTGGGTGCTCATGCCCTAGTCCTGCCCTATTTTAGGTCAAGACCTATTTTTGTGTGTTGGTTATATGACCGTTATTAGGTCCTATGCCAACACCTCAAATTTGAATTGGGAATTTGTTTAGTTGCATATATAAGCATGTTTAGCGATTCATTTGTAAACTAGATGGCAATTTGGATTTACAAGCTTCTATGAAAGTGATTCAAGGCATTAATTGTGTTGCAGAGTAGTATTTTGTGTTGTTATTGTGTTTGTGATTCCAGATTTGACTCCATCTCCTCACGACATGAAGAGAATCTTCCTTCCATGAGATCTACACTACAAGGTGATATCAATTATTTTTTCTATCATTTATCATTTGGATTTTGCCTCTATCCTACAGGGATACACACTCTTTATCTGACAATGATGTTTTGAAGACTTGAATGTCTCTCTGGGGCTTGACCAAGGCAAGCCTCTAAACACCACAACCCCCAACCCACTTTTTTCTGATTGCAAGTTACAAGTTTCAAAAGTGAAAGAAGTGGAGTTGCAGGAGAGCAATGCAGATTATCAGAATTACAGATCTGAAAACAAAAGTAGGGCTTGGACTTAGGTGCCTGCTCATTAGTCCTCCACATTCTAAGGTAATGAAATCTCTGTGATAGTAGGAACAGGTTACAGACATTCTTCAGAGATCCTGACACAAGCAGGTACAGTGGACTAGGGCACCTGCTCATTAGTCCCCAACTTTTTTACACACTGAACTTTGAAATATGGTATGTATTTCATTGTCATTTGATATCTCTATGTGAGATCATTTTCTATAATTTGTCTATTTGTTTACGATTTCATGAAATTAGGGTTTTGAGCATAATTAGACTTAATTGAACAATAAATTCATACAATTCCAATCTTCCCCTATTTTCCAAGTGATGGGAGATCTATAGTAGAGTTCTCTACTTGGTGGAATGTCCTTGAATGTTTAGTGGTGAAAGGAGGATCATGATAAACCCTTGAAACAAAACTACCAACATCATCAACCCTATTTTTATATTAAACATTTTGGTGAACCCATGTTTTTAATGAATTTTGCACCTTTTTGAGTGTTGTGCTTTATACTTTCATTCATTCATTTCATTTTCATCTTATTGCATTTGAAAAATTACAACAAAAAAATTGAAAAATTAGAAAATTTTGAAAACAAAATAGCATTTTTAGCTTGCATTTTCAAATAATTTGAATTAATTTGCATTTAATTTAATTAAATTTATATAATTATTATCAGATCTAATTTAATTTACATAAATTTATCATTCACTTGCATTGCATTTTTATGATCAAATTGTTAAAAATTGCTTGAAATTGTGCATTTTTTTCATAAAAACCTAGTTCTACATTAGCTAGGGTTTGTAGTCAAAATCTTGTTTCATATTTTACTGCCCTTTTAAAACACTCATTAGGACTGATTTCTAACTATAGTGTTTCATCATAGTGGCTTTCTTGCAAATTTTCATGTCTAGGGTTTGAAAACCTTGCATTTTCACTAGATTTGGCCTTATCATCTCTCTAGAATTGCATCATAGTCATGTTGTGAAGAATGTTTCTACATTTATTTGCTATTATTATGGATATAATATGATTCCCCTCTTCAAATTCTTTACAACACTCTTTCTATTGGGCCTTTGCATTGAAAATTGGTGAAAAATTACATATTTTAGGTGTATTTTCACTAGGATTTGACTTGTCATCATTATAGGATTGCATTAAAGGTGTTTTGTGGAGGATATTGTTAGTTTATTAGACTGATATTAGACATATTATTTGCTTCCCTTGATCAATTTCCTTACAATACCTCTTCTTTCATTCATTTGCATCAAAATCTGTTGAAAAATCAAGCATTTTAGGTCATTTTGGATCTTAAACATATCCTGCTCCTTGGGTTTGTTCTATTAATTTATGCATTGAGTGTTGCATGTTATTGTATGAGTATTATAATTCACTACCCTAATAGAAATATCCCTTTAAGAATAAGTAGGATACTCATGGGATCTAGTGCTCCTGAAGAAAACGGTATTCCTACCTCTGAAAATCCATTGAACACTTTCTTTACAAGAGGAAAGACACAAATTTTGTAAGACATTATACCTCATTAAAACACTATGGAAGATAAAATATTTTATTATTTTGAGGACACTATTTAATTGGTAACACATGTACCTAATGAGCAAATAAATAAAGTTGATAAAGAGTTAGCCGATTTTCAAGCATTTGTGCAAACTGAAAGGATAGCGGAAGAAGCTATACCTGTGATTCACAATATAAGAGAGTTGATAAAAGAAGCACAAGATGATATTAATGTTGTTCGAGATTTAATACATATAGTACACAATAATGTCATGATAATGACTGAATGTGCGAATGGTATTAATAACATGTTGTCGCCATCTCATGCGCAAGTATCGACACCTATACCAACTATGGGAATATCTACATTTACATCAACAATTTTAACAACTAATGCAAATGTTTGTAGTAGTGCTACCAATGGTCTTGGAGTATCTAATGTCACTAATTCACAAAATTACAAAGTTGTGGGATTTAACTATTAGAACTTGGTTCCTAAGGTGACCTCTTCTATGAATAATTACTCTCAACCACCTCTCCATCCCACTTATTCTTAGCCACCTCTTACATATAACTATTCTCAACCACCTTGTACTTATCACTATGTTCAACAACCACTCACCTATTCACAACCTCTACTTATCACTACTCAAACTCAATCACCCCCTCACCTCAGTTCCAATTCCTCACAACAAACCGCATCTCCTAATGATGCCATCTTAAACTAACTATTGCAAGGCATGACTTCCTTACAACAAAAAGTGACAAACTTGACGGATTATTCACAACTTAATATACCAACCTATCATGCCTATAATCCCCTATCTTATGCAATCTTGAGAACTCCTATGCCCAAGAGGTTTGAGACTCCTCGCTTTGAAAAGAACAGTGGAAAAGGTGATCCTAATACTCATGTGGCAGCATTCACGGCTATGTTTTGCTCTTTACCTCCAAATTCAATACACTCTTTTTCATAGTTAGTTGATCAATTTTTACAACATTTTCAAGTGAACATTGGACCTCAAGTCTCCTTGATTGATTTGGTTCATTCCAAGCAAGGTCTAAAAGAGAAGTTAACTAAGTTTATTAGTCGGTATCAATTTCTCTATGCACAAATTCAATATCAGATGAAGGATGAGGATGTTCAGAAGGTGTTTATTAAAAATCTACAACCTAACATCTGTGATAAGATCCTCTTGATGAAGTATAACTCCTTTCAACATTTATGTACCACCCTTCATGATTACCAACATTCGTCTAGTGAGTATGAAAGCCAAAACTCATCAGCTCAAGTTGGTCAATCCACAGGTGGACTATCACAAAACAATTTTAAGAGGAATAATAAGAGTTTCATCAAGATTAATGGGTTGAATTTGGATAACTTTTCACAAGTGTCTGCTATTACTAATCTGAAGAAGACATCGTTTCAACAAAGAAAGTTTATTCTGATATCTAAATCCTATCATTCTATCATGAATCAAGCTGTGAGTAATAACCTAATGAAGCTTCCTCCAATAAAACCATTGGATCCTAGTAGAACGCAAGGACCTTATTTTGATGCTAATGCTTTTTGTCATTATCATCAGCAACAAGGACATGATACTGAATGATGTATGCATCTTAAACATGAAATACAAGACCTCATCAACTCGAATGTTATATAGGTATTGGGTGTGAATGATAATGGAAATAAGTCAGTTGCTCAGCCGAATCAGAATTTACAAATATTTATTAATCCTTTCCCTCAGCATACCGATAACAACATATTGGAATAGAATATAGTGGAAGTAGAAGATGGCCATATGAATTATGATGACATTACGAGTATGATAGAAGTGGATAAGGAAAAGTTGTATAACCCACCTTGTCCATGGGGAAAGGGTATCTATGTTGAGGTTCCTCCCCCATTATCCCTTCAAGGATCAGGAGATAACCAAAATGTATTGGAAAGACAAATGGAACAACCGAAGCAAGAGATCATGGCAAAAGAATAGATTGAAATAGTACAAGATAGTCCTTGTCACTATGATAAACAGAATCAACAAAATAAGAGAAATAAAAATTGGAAAAGAGCAAGACGATTATCATCATTTGGAAATAATAGCGGTTCTCCTCTTCACAAGAAACAAAAGATCTCACATACACAAATATTTGAGAAACAAGCATTACATGGACTTCTTGACAACAAACAAGACTCTCATAAGAACCACTCAAGCTTCACACAAAACTTGATGGAGCATCTCTCCAAGATGCTCGTAAGTTCCATATTTTAGTACGGTTGTACTTGCAGGTAAGTATTTTTAACCCTTTACCTCTGTGTTGTGTTTCCCTGTGCTATGATATGTGTTGCTAAGGCCTCCTAGGATGACCCTTGATTCTATTGTAAGGTCAGGGATACCAAGAGACCACCTCTGTTGTGACCCCTCTTCTATTTGTATCATCATTCTTCTATATTGCTTCTCCTCTATTTTCATTTGTTGTGTGTTGTGTGTGATGAACATAGCATTGTGGTTGGTGACTTGGGGGCACCCTCCTACATGACTGTCCCTAAGGAACTTGTTTCTCCTCTCTTGAATTATTGTTTACCTTCCTCTAGTGGTTCTATCTAGCTAGCAGATGATGAAAAACATATTATACAGATATGGACCTAGTGTCCCTTCAATGAGAAATAAAAAAATAGACTTAGTCCATACATGACGATGGGGTTGATATATATTATCCGATGATTGGCTAGTAGAATCACTCCATGTGATATCTTGATGTTGTCTTATTGCACTTACAATACATAACAATATTGCTGCTCCATGCACTTTATCTATCTTAGATCTTTCTTTCCTTGGCTCTCTATGTGAATGATTACATGCATTGTTGTTTATCATGATTATATGGATGCTAACACCTTTTCTTGTAAGAAATTGTGTGTTTGTGGGAACATTTGGTGATTTTAAAGTACATGTCACCTCTGGGGGGCATGGGCCTTGTGAGAGCTTGTGTTCCCTTGTGTGTTTTCTCTCTACCTTAATGTGCTTGAAATCAGTACATGATATCAACCACCATAAGGTGGGGGCATATAAGGTAAGTTGTCTGATGATTTTGATACTAATGAAGTGTGTTTGTAATCCCTCTATGGAGGCAGGATGTTGCATCTCCGCACAAGTGTACATATTTCTTTTCTATACTACAATCATTTAAGCCATCTGCGGAAGCAGGGATGGTGTATTTCTCAAGGTATTGCACATCGTGTCATTTTCTAAAAGTCCTCTGAGGAGATGACGTGGATCTGAGACTATCTTAACCCTTAAGCATGTCTTTGGCAATTTTTGTGGCGAAGCCCAATCGTCAATGTGTGCCTATAATATGTTTGAGATGGTTGCGAACCTAGCAATAGCTTTCTTCCATCACTTGTTTGTTGTATTTTCTCCATGTGTGTGTATGGTGTGTTTGTTCCCAAGCATAGTTTCAAGACTGGTGGTGATGAGATCCTCCTATGCTTTGCAATTTGTATGGCATGTTTGTTCTCAAGTGTAGTTTCAAGACTAGTGGCAATGAGCTCCTCCTACACTTTGAGATTTGTTTGGCATGTCTGTTGCGGGTGAGTGCAAAATGTTGCGGGTCCAAAAAGTGGCCAACTTTTTTTCAAAAAAAATTAAGCCATAGTGCGAGCGCATTATAACGTGCTCACGTTATGGTTTGCCGATGATGAGCCTAAGGCTCGGCAAAACCAAGCCATAACGTGCTCGCGTTATAAGGCGAGCGTATTATGTTTAACTATATATAAAAAAAAGAGTATTTCTTCTCATTCATTCATTTTATTTTCTCTGCACCCACGGCCTACAAACCCTAAGGAGCATGCTCACATTTTTGAAAACCAAATTCGACACCAAAATCTCATTGATTCATCTCCAAAATGCCACCACAACGTCGAGCAAGCCAAAGGAGTGAGTTATATTTGTTTTTTTTGTGTGAATTTGTTTTTAAATAGGTAGGTTTAAGTTAATTTTTTATGTAAATTTCCTTAATTGATAGGAAATTTTAATGCACCTCCTCCTCCTCTTGAAAATCCACAAAATCCTGAATCAATTGAACAGGAAATACCTGCCAAAGAATAACCCGAATAACAAACTCCTCCATCCATTCCTCGACATGCCTCTAGCAAACAAGAAAATCTAATGGGGCAAATTGAAAACAATAAAAAAGAAATTGAAGACATAATTGCAAGGTTGAAAGATCCTTCAACTTCAACCTTGCATAGATCCATGCTTGCTCAATCTCTTGAATCTATGTTATCAAATGTAGATTCAATTAGCAAGAAAATATCTAGTTGGCTGGAAAATAGGAGAGAATTTAGAGAGTATTATATAGACAAGCTATTGTATGAAGAAGTAAAAAAGTTACAAATTACAAAATTGGACTTGTGTTCCATTTTCACAAACCCATGAACAAATCAACCTCCACCCATTACATGCAAAAGTTTCCCTATCCATTGGTGCATCAATCAAGTGGTAAGGGACAATTTTGGGCAGAGGTGGTGGATGGTTTTTGACCATCCTCCATGCAACAATAATGAGGTCCCACAATACTTTTTGAGGAAACTCTACTGTGAGTTTGTCCTCAATAAAGTGCCAAACTATTTTGATATGCAGGAGTTTCAGGGTAGAGGTGGGGGGTCAGCACAAGATAGACTAGGGGCACGTGTTGACCCACAATGACCAGTGAGACAAGTAGTCAGCAGACCAGCCCATGAGCATGTGTCTATCCCTTCCATTATGAAGGAGAGTGTTGAGGTTGAGACACTTCAGTCCATTAGTGCCTTGACCTAGAGCATCATAGAGAATACTAGTCCTACAGCACAGCGTGGGTTGGGGGAGAGTGTGAGAAGGGTTCCACCCCTTACTTGTGAGACTTGCGGGTCAGCATGTGGTTATGACCCCATGGATAGTCAGCACGCAAGTACACAGGCTACATCTGCAACTAAGTAGATGGTGATGGCAAATACCCTTCTGAGTGAGACTTTCAACTTTGATACTTATGTAAATGTTAACAAGTTCTTTGAATTTAATTTATTAAATTTCATTTTTGAAATGCAATATTAATTGATTTAGTTTGATGATTTTGATGAAATTTTAGGGTCATAGCATTGATGCAGTTCTCAACAATACGCCACCTACATTTTACACTATGACATCTACTGTTGGGGTATGTAACTAGTAAACAATTATAAATATTACATGTGAATAGCATTGTTATATGAATGGTATTCTAATATATGATTTTGGATGTTGAATAGGTTAATCTTGGAGATTTCATGGCAACACCTACTAGTGGTGGCGTAGTTCAAATCTTCACTGAGGTAATAAAATAAACAATTTAACTAATGAATTGTACTCACTAGATTTTTGTATCTTATATTCATATCGTTGATTACATTGCATAACTAATAGCTAGATGTTGATAGATGACAAAATTTTAATTACAATATAGTTAAATTTGAAAAAATGCCTCGAAGAAATATGCTCTCATGGAATGCCATGAGAAGCTGATGCATAGACAAGGACATCACCATGAGACCAATTTTCTTTGAGGCATCTTTTCAAACAGGTCACTGCCTTGTCTATGCTACCACATTTTCCATACATGTCTACCAAAGTTTGTTAATCCCCTCCACACTATTCTTCGACAAATTCTCTCTAATAATCTCATCCAATTACCACCAATTAGAGACATGACACCAAAGAGGGGCATTAGCCTATGACATCTTATATAGCATATGATTGAATCAAACATCATCTAGGTTTTAGGTATTAATCATGGGGGCAACAAGTCACCCCTAACCAAAATCTTCAAATCTACACTAACCCTTTCCCCTACAAACTTATGTAAATCCTATTGCCTCAATTTCTTCCATCCCGACATATGATCCTACATATAACCCACCTAAGTCTAATGAGTACCCTTCATTTAATACTACTATATTCTTTGAGATGAAAGAGAGCACAAAATCCTCTAAGAACTCACATACACATGTACCAAAAGAGCACAACAGCAATGGAGACTTGAGGAAGAAAGAGCTATAGTATATCACCAAGAGAGCAAAATCTTCACTGTGATTATGTGTATTATGTGCCTAGTTGTATCATAGTGATGCATTGGTGACAATGAATATCATAGTGTGATTTATTGTGTGTACTTCCATGTTTAGGTGAACGTGTGTGTATGTTAGAAGCCATGACTTACATCACTATTCTAGTTTCGTAATTGAATAATGTTGTTTTATTTTCAGATGATGCAGACTACGAAGACACCTCCTGAAGTTCATAGGGCAATGGAGCATGGTGTGTCCACTGCGATTCATAGCTCCATGCCATTAACGGGGGTATGAGGTAGATTAGTGAATTTCAATTTACATTCATTGTTATAGTTGTTTATTTTTAAAAAATCAAATGATTATTGATTTGAAGTTTAATTTCTATCTAGATGGTTTTTATAGGACATGACATCACCACAACCTAATCCTGCTACTAAGGCAAATGAGGAGATAGATTATATGGTAGCGGTAAGTGATTATTTTGTTAAATGTTTCATTTTTTATAACATGTAATTTCTATATATTAATGTCTATACTTTTTATTGTAAAAGCTACAAATCCACAAAGAACTAAATAGGAGGAGCAGCCCTCAAGTTTGTAGTAGACCACCCTCATACACGTCTCCATCCTCTCAAAGATCAAAGGCTTCTCGTGATCTATTCCCTTCACCGAACAGAGTGAAATGAATGCTTATTGGGGCCCTTTGTTGTATGCCTAGATGGCATTTGTGGACATATATTTTGTATTGCATATAGGAGACATTGTATGCCTATATGGCATTCTTGTAAGCCTATATGGCTATTTTGTATATATGTTATACTTATATTGACAGTTATTGATGTATGCCTATATGGATATTTGGTTAATACAAATCTTTTTTATTGATGGCATCCATATTTGCATTATAAATCTACATTTCAATGGATATTTGTAGATGGTTACTTCAAATATTTAAAGTCCAATTGTATTACATAGGATGTTTGTTGATCCAATAAGCCAGCTATTGTTATTCAAGTATCACCTAAACCTCATTCTAGAACTAAAAGATAAAAGTTATTTTTAAAATAAAAATGAACCATCATGTTGAATATAAAATATCCATATTCTTTATGAGTTGCTCAATTGAAAATATTCAAATGAATATGCTAATCCATATTCTTTATGAGTTGCTCAATTGAAAATATTTCTTAATTTCTTGTTATTATACCATATTAGGATGCAAAGAGTATGTTTGTTGTTTTGAATAAGATAGTCAAAATCATATGCTTATGAGCACCTGATGACTACTGTGGTTATTAAATGTAATTCCTCTTGCATATAAGGTGAGGTTATGAGAGTAAATTGAGTCTTACCTAATTTGAGTATGCAACATAACATTGGGGCTATAGGCTTCCATAAGTCATCAACAATCCCTTTGAGAATGTGGTTAATATTATAAATGTATACGTTGCATCTCACCATGTTAATAAGTATAATGTCATCACATTTACCAATTTGACTCCAATTCCATAAAGCAATTTGTAGATTGTTTGTCATTGATGTCAAAGGGTCAAGGTTGTTTGTCATTGATGTTAAAGTTGATGCCATGATGTTGATAAGGTGATACAGTGATTCAAGGTAGGTTATGCTCATGAGGTGCATGATGTTGTGAATATGGTTTTCATAATAAGGTCTCTCAATTCATGTTGATGTTGTAAAAGACAAACATGGTTCATATGATGCAAGGTTCATGTTCATGGTTGATATGGTTTTGTTCATGCAAGGTTTTGTTGTGAATATGGTTTTCATGATAAGGTCTATCTTGGAAGGTTGATATGATGCAAGGTTCATGTTCATGGTGGATGTGGTTTTGTTCATGCAATAAGAAGTTAGAGAAGACACAAGCTTTCATAATCATACTTCAATGTCATCATCAAGGAGAGTTATATTTATCAAGGGGAGTCATGAGTTTGATTCGAATGTGAAGTTGTTCATGTCTTAGAACCCTAAGCCTATGACAAGTGTCATACTCTAATGTCTTTCTTCTGATGCCCTTGAGGTATCTAAAATGTCCTAGATATCTCTTGATGAAAGTTAGAATGTTTAAGTCTTTCTTGTTGATAGTTAGGGTTTGCATATTGGGCATTAAACCCTAAAAAGAATCTACTTTTCTTAAGACTTTAAAACCCTCAATTGCCTATCGTGTGTAAAGTGCACTTTTATTTTAATTTAATATTTACTTATAATCACAAGTTACTATCACTGAAGTCAACCTACTAAAGTGTCTTTAAGTCATTAGTTCACTGGCCCTTCAACCTAACTCAACCGGCCTCTTCGGTAAACTCTCATAAGCCCAAGTGCCAAATCATAATCGAAGGTCATATCTCTGTATGGTTGAATTTGATGGGCATACCTTTATAAAAGGATAAAAGACTACTTTATGCAGGATATCATGGTATTTGCAGTGTTTGAAGATTGAAGACTAGTTAGTGTTTGTAGATCGGACTGTTTCAACATGTTTGGGTACAAAAGAGGACCATGCCTAGCTTAAACATACCCATCCAGATGTGTTGGAACTGTTGGTTTGGCTGCACAAGGAGAAGAACAAAAGTTACACCCCTTTGCCACTTTATACTGCCTCCTTCTGACGATTTTTGGGGAAGCAAAAAACTTTTCACGACGGGTAAACACCTCAAAGATATAAAAAACTGAGAGAGGTTATTATAGAGGGACTCTACATGATCACGTTGCCTTAGATAGAATGTCTTTGAGTGACATGGTTTATGAGTAACAGCATATCAAAGATTGTTGCCTTTTTGCACTTTGGACTCTTCAGGGATATCACTGGTACAATGTAGCTCAGACTGTTTTGGCATGTTTGGGTGAAAATAGGACCATGCCTAGCCTAAACGTACCCATTCATATGCATTGGAATAGTTAGTTTTGTCACATCAAGAGAAGGATGAAAGTTACACCCCTTTGTAACTTTACACTACCTCCTTTCGACGATCTTTGGGGTAGCAAAAAATCATTCACCACAGAAAAAATCCTTAGAGATATAAAAAATTGAGAGAGGTTATTGTAGAGGAACACTACGTGATTGCGTTGTCTCCAACATAATGTTTCTAAGTGACACAGTTTCTAAGTAATAGCTCGTCAAATATTTCTACCTTTTTTGCACTTTGGACTCTTCAGGGATATCACTGGGTACATTGTAGCTTGGACTATTTTGGCATGTTCGGGTGTGAAACAGGACCATGCCTAGCGTAAAAGTACCCATCCAGATGTGTTGGAACTATCAGTTTGGCCACACGAGGAGAAGAGAAAAAGTTACACCCCTTTGTAATTTTACACTACTCCTTTTGATGATTTTTGGGGTAGCAAAAAACTTTTCACCACGGGCAAACACCTCAGAGATATAAAAAATTGAGAGAGGTTATTGTAGAGGGACCCTACATGATCACATTTCCTTAGATAGAATGTCTCTAAGTGACACGGTTTTTGAGTAACAACTCATCAAAGATTGCTACCTTTTTGCACTTTGGACTCTTCAGGGATATTGTCGGTACAATGTAGCTCGGACTATTTTGGCATGTTTGGGTCAAAAATAGGACCATGCCTAGTCTAAACATACCCATCTGAATGCATTGGACTAGCCAGTTTGGTTGCATCAGGAGCAAGACGAAAGTTACACCCCTTTGCAACTTTACACTACCTCCTTTTGACAATTTTTGGGGCAGCAAAAAACCTTTCACCACGGGAAAATGCCTTAGAGATATAGAAAACTAAGAGAGGTTATTGTAGAAGAACCCTACGTGATCACGTTTCCTCTGACATAATGTTTCTAAGTGACATGATTTCTAAGTAATAGCTCATCAAAGATTGCTGCCTTTTTACACTTTGGACTCTTTAGAGATATCATTGGTACAATGTAGCTTGGACTGTTTTGGCATGTTTGGGTGTGAAACAGGACCATGCCTAGCCTAAACATACCCATCTTGATGCATTGGAACTATTGGTTTGGCCGCACAAGGAGAAGAAAAAATGTTACACCCCTTTGCAACTTTACACTACCTCCTTCTAATGAGTTTTGGGGTAGCAGAAAACCTTTCACCACAGGCAAACGCTTCAGAGATATAAAAATTTGAGAGAGGTTATTGTAGAGGAACCCTACATGATCATGTTTCCTTAGACAGAATGTCTCTAAATGACACAGTTTCTGAGTAACAGCTCGTCAAAGATTGCTAGTTTTTTTGACATTAGATTCTTTAGGGATATCATTGGTACAATGTAGCTTGAACTATTTCGGCATGTTTGGGTGAAAAATAGGACCATACCTAGCCTAAACATACCCATCTGGATGCATTGGAATAGTTAATTTGGTCGCATCAGGAGCAGGATGAAAGTTATGTTCGCAAGAGACACTATGTGGCTTCATGAGTGTTGTCATTGATGGCAAGAAAGTCCATCTCACACATCCATAGCACATTGTATGTCTCTACCAGAAGTCAGATTGAAGAGTGTTTTGGTCCGGTGAATAAGAACAGAGCATGCAGCAAGGTCCGACAATCAGGTCTGAATCTCCCAGATGGTGTAACTCAGAAAGTTGCAAACTTAGACAAGTAAAGAGGAGTACCATGACTATTACATTCCAAAGATTGAGCCTCTGATGATGAATGATTGAAAAGATATGAGCATCTAAGTGTTGGGTTCCTGATAGGCAGAGTAGACTGAGGAAGAACTGACCGGCAGAGCATTAGACCTTAATCTGGATGAGAAATTGATGGTGATCAAGCTATTTGATGGATCATACATGGTTGGCCATCATGATTGATGACTTCTATGTCTATGTATTTGATATGCATCACATAGTAAGCATGGATTCAGCTGACAGATCAGTGTCTTAGAAATATCTTGAGTATTCTTGTTGCCGACTAGAAAGATGTTGAAATCCTTGATGCGGATATATATACCAGATTGATTTTGGTATGATAGTGTGTGTGTGATAATAGTGTGTGTGAATAAAGGTAGAGAGAAGTGTGGAAGCACCAATACAAGTCTGATATGTGATAGAATAGCAGCACTAAAATAGAGGAAGAATGAAGTGCAGTAGATCAGTATATTGAGCCTAACCAGAATTAAACCTCAGCATATGTGGATGTCTCTCTTCAGTTCAAACATCTGGTTACCTTTCTATAAACTTTGTAGACTGTGAGTCTCTTGTAGGTAGTGTGCTCAGGCAGTGAGCCCTAATTGGCAAGTGCCATTTTGTACTTCTTATTCTTTTAACAGAGAATACAATCTTGGGTTAGTCACCCTGTGGTTTTTCCCTTAACAAGGTTTTCCATGTAAAAATCCTTGTGTTATGTGTGTTGATTTCATTTCTGCTCTCATGATTATTTATGCTTATATGTTTTGCTGTTGCACTATTCTTAAAGAAGAAAAAAAAGTTAGGATATTTAAGATAACTAATTCACCTCCCCTCTCAGTTATCTACCTTGTTTCCAACAATTGGTATCAGAGCCAAGTTACTCTAAATAGAGCCTAACAGCTTGAGGAAAATATGGGAATCTCAATGGATATGTATGGTATGAAGGAACAACTTTAGTCTTCCCTAGATGATCTTGAACAATCTCACTTTGAAGTCAATAACTTGAGAGAAAGACTCAAACAAGTTGATGATTTCATAAATGAGCTAAAAGAAAAACTAAGTATCTCTGTGAAAAAGATAAAGGAACTTCTTCAACAATTAGCAAGTCAAAGTGAAGCCAATGATACTAATGAAGATCTGAATGAAAAAAACAAGCTATGTAAGAAGCTATCAAAAGAGGTCATTATGATAAGGCATGAGATGGAATCAAGAGTTATGAGATTCACTCAAGAAATTAAAGAGAAAAGAAAATTTGAAGATAATCTCAAACAATCTCTCAAGGAGAAGTCAGAGGACTGCCACAAAATGGACAGAATAATCAAGCATCTAGAATCCGTTCTTGAAGAAGCTAGAGATAATGAAGAACAACTTGAGAATCAAATAGACACTCTTAAATAAGATCTTCAAACATCAAATGAATACAAAGAAAAATTTAAGATAAGCTCAGCTCAACTTGAAGTTCTTCTTGAAATCCAAAAGAGGGTAGATGACAAGCATGGTTTGGGTTATGAGAAAGGTGAAAGCTTTGGATCCGGTCAGAAGAGCTCTAGATTAGGAAATCAAAGAAAACAGGCCTAGAAGACCTCCAGTAAGGCAACCAAATGCTCAAAGATATCCATCCTTCAATGGATACTGCTACAATTGCAACAACTTTAGTCATAAAGCAAATCAGTGTAGAAGAAGAATGAATTAGACTAATTCATCCTTCTTCAAATAATGTTTCAACTACAAAAGGTATGGTCACAAATCTCATGAATGCAGAAATATGCAAACAAAGAATTCATTCAATGGTAGATGCTTTGCATGCAATAGAATGGGACATATGGCTAATCAATATAGATCAAGAGGATATCAATCAAATATGCAAAGAAATGTTATCTGCTACAATTGCAATAGATCCAGTCATATTCACAAATTCTGTAGAAGTAAGAATCAAGATAAAAAGGGTTTGGTGCATCATAATCAAAATCAAGACAAAGGAAAAGGAAAAGTGAATGCAGATGAAGTTCAAAGGGAGATGAACAAGATTTGGGTAAAGAAAAGCACAAAAAATGTTGGGGATGGATCCACACCAGAATCTGGTGCTGCTATTCCTTCTGGAAACTAAATAGATGAGCTCTAGCTCAGGGGGAGTCACAAAGGAAAATAAATTCCCCCAGCTAGTCAATTGGTGCCTAAATTTGGCACATGGAAGGTTGCGGATTAAAGGGTTCTCAGAGAAATATCTAAATAACCCCTAGTAACAATATGAAAGATCCACAAGGAGTTTTGAATAGTCTAATTATCAAAGATTAATCTGGTTTGACAGCCATCTGGTAAAAGTAGGATTTTCACAATTAGATCCGGTATGATACAAAATTGAAATATCTTGATCTACAGATAAAAGGCATGATTGGAGGAAAGGAGATACATTTCCAATTGTCACTAAAATAATTTTAAGTGCATATCAGTGATTCAGAAATATCTCTCTCAAAACAAAGTCAGAACAAGGCAACCGGAATGACTTAAGTTGTGCATTTATTGCAATAGGAAATTGGGGTTTGTGCAAAGATAAAAGGGTTCTTTTGTTCATCATTTGCACATTTGTATTTGACAAGAAGAAAGGAAGATCTCTGCATCAAGATTGTTTCAACCCTCTCAAAGATCAACCGTAGAATCTAATTCAACCAGCGATCTTTTCCATCTCATATTATGAACCCTAGAAGCGTAAACAGGTATTTCCATTCTTGAATATCTCTCTGAATCTTTTGCAAGATGGCTACTCCAAATGTTGTTAAGATCACTGATAGGCTGCGCCCAAAGTTCGAGAAACACCCCTACAAATCCCTAGAAGTTGATCCTTTAGGCACCTTCTCTAGCATTCTGCATGGGGTTCTGCATGTAGAAGATGTTAGGGTGTACATACATGCCAATATTGAGGAATTTGGTGAATCCAAGTTGATGGATATCTATCACAAACAATTAATAGATGAAACATTTGAACTTAAACCTCAATACAAGGCCATCCAGGATAAGCATTTTAGATATTGCATCCACTTTACCTGCTTTGCAGAAGATGAATGGGTCCGATATGTTCTTAGTAGAATACATGACAACTTCATGTGGTTAATGAAGCCCTTCAAGATAACAAAAGATGCCATTAGGGTAGTAACTAGTTTGCACTCATCTGGTGGGTTACCTACTCTTAAATCTGTCAAGAATCAGATAGTAAGTGAGGCTACTAGACCAAAGTTTGACAAAAGAGCAATGACAATAGAAGATATCACAGATCCGGATATTAAATTTGCCTCTATGATAATTGGCTATAGAATATATCATTCCAGTAGGGAGAACTCTGTGTCTGGAACTGCAATATATACTGCATATCAGATGCTAAGGGAAAATACAAATTATGATCTATGCAACCTTCTCTTGAACCAACTGTTGGAAAACTTGCATAAAATCAAGAAGGACAAGAAAAACTCATTCAAGTATGGTGGCTTAATACTGTGTTTATTCTTTTACTATATGAATGAGCTACCCGGATCAAGTGGTTGGGTATGGCAAAATGACAGACCAATTGCCATACAAATTAGAAACTACATGTATGGGCTTGGTGATGCCAAGGTTCAAAGCATAGCACTCTGGGGATATTTTAAGAACTTACAAGGTATGATGCAAGCCAGAGAAAGAATTCCACAAACAATAGTTGAAAAATATAAGGATACAATATGCTTCATGGTAGACACTGATCAATGCCTAATGGAAGCAGTTGAGCCTAGAACAGTCTAGATTTTGCCAATGGGCTATGAGGTAGATGAGAAAATCCTAAGCTGCATGTCCAACACTTGCTGAGTCAGCCTAAGGACCCAGAGGCAGAAAGGTTTGGAACCTTTGAAGAATTGAGTGTAAAGATTCATGTTGAACTAAGGCAACCAGAAATAAAAAGAAAAGTCAAAAAGGAAGTAGAGGAAATAGCCAAGAGATATGGGATATCAAAAGAGGCAGTTGATGCAAACAGAGAGAAAATAGAAAGAGCTAAGAAAGAGAAACAAGAAGCAGAAAAAGAAAGTGTTCCGGTACAAGCCTCCTCCCAGACTAGATCCTCCAAGAGCTCTGCACCTGCTACCTCTAAGAGCTCAAGAGCCTCAAAACTAGAAGCCAAGACATCTGGAAAGGGAGAGAAGAGAACAAAAATAAAGGACACAAGGTCATACATAAGCCAAAAGGATGATGAAGAAACAAAGACTGATGAGGAAGTCAAGAAAATGAAGAAGAAAAAGAAAACATCCATGGAATCCTCTACTGGCAAAAATAAAGAAGAAGAGGCAGAAGAATTTGTTGAAAGGCCCACTCTTTCTATTGATGATGTTATCAAGGCAGTCACAGTGGATGGAAATCTACAACCGGTAATAGAATTTTATGATGAGTATAATGACACTGACAAACAGATCCTGGAAGAAGCCATAGTCAAGTACCTTAATATTTATAATAAAGCTTTCATTGAAATTATTTCATTAATTCCCAAAAGTCTGGAGAAGGTACTTGAACTTAGAAAGGAGAATGCTAAGGTGAAAGACTTGGAGATCTGAGAACAGATTGCTATTCAGCTCTATCCTTCCATTACTCCACAACAAATGAATATGATCTTCAAGGACTGCAAGGATGGGTTCTGGAGCAAAGCAAGAATGAACAAACTCATGCTTGGAGAGACGGATCAAGTAGCAAAAGAAACATAAGACATCCTCTGGAATGCCTTCAAGAGATTCAATCTTCCTATTATAGAAGAAATAGATGAAGAACCTTCTACCATGGATGTCGAAGGATTAAGTGCATCAAAAGAAGAATCTGCTGAGAAAATTGTAGAAGAATCAAAAGAGACAGATGAAGAAAAATCTAAGGATTTGGATTCCTTTGTCCTAGAAGAGGAAGTCCATGAAGAAGTTAACATCTCTCCTCTGCATCCCCCTACAGACTCAGAAAGTAAAAAATAAGGAAGAAAAGAAGAAAAAGAGAGTCAAGAAGAAGAGGTAAAGAGTAGAGAAGAAGAGAAAACAAAGAAGATCTCTAATGACAACTTAAAGATTTCAAAAGAAAAGACTCAGTCTCTAGCAACAGACACTACAGAGACAGTGAAGAAATTCTTGAACAAAGAGATGATGGAGTTAGATGAACTAGAACTCTTTCAAGGACCACTCAATTTCGATTCCCTCTCTCCAGTCTAGACAATGAAGATAGCATCCTTTGTCCAAGCTAAAGCAAAAGAAAAGCTTCTGAAGTCTCATATGGAAGATTGTGAGCTGATAGAGATTGCATTAGGAATACTAGAGAAGATCATGCCATCCTTCCAAAAGGATCCTTCAGCCTCTCCATCTGGTAACCTTAAATCTCTGATAAACTCTGTCAATACTCATTTTGATTCCTTAGAGAAATCGGCAGAAGAAAAGGTCCAGAAAGAATTTTTGGGAAAGAGATTCTCTAAAGTTCAGGGACTCATAGCTAATGACAGGAGAACCCTAGATATTGGGATAAAGAGCCTAGAAAATGCTCTTAAAGATGGTGGAGAAATGTATAAATTTTGTCTATCCTGGTCTAAAGTGACTGAGGATATTGAAAAGAAAGTGAAAGAACAAGAAGTTAAATGGTCAAGTTTATCTCAAAATTTTGATCCTCTCACCACATCCATAATGAATCAAGAGTGTCAGGCTATTGCCATTCTAAATGAAATAAAGAGGCTTGAAAAGGAGAGGAAGAATATAATAAGTAGGATGAGTGAACTTAGAGGGATAATTATCCCTAAGTTAGAGGCCATGCATGAGGCCCTAACTGATGCTTAGACCACAACTCGGACCAGTGATCTGGCAGACTTAAGAAGGGGAGAAGCTTATGCATTTTTGTTGAGTCACATTTCAATTTTGGATAGAATGAAGTAGATTTGGGCGATAGAATTTGTATAGTTGAAGACCACCTTTGCAGATATACTTAAGTATATGTAAGTATAACATGAATATATACTTATGCGGTTATGTATAGGATGATTTTTACAAATTTTGGTGTGCGGATTCCACCCTTTTCCATTGATGTCAAAGGGGGAGTGAGGAGTAGTGAAAAATGTGGAATCCAGCTAAGAAGGAGCTTCGGTAAAACAGTGCATCAGCCAAGGGGGAGTTGGCTACGACACTTAGCCATTTTTCACTAAGTGTTGCCATCAATGCCAAAGGGGGATATTGTTGGCAAGAGACACTATGTGGCTTCATAAGTGTTCTCATTGATGGAAACAAATTCCATCTCACACATCCACAGTACATAGTATGTCTCTACTGAAAGTCAGATTGAAGAGTGTTTTGGTCCAGTGAACAAGAACAGAGCATGCAGCAAGGTCTGACAATCAGGTCTGGATCTCCTAGATGGTGTAACTTAGAAAGTTGCGGACTTGGACAAGTCAAGAGGAGTACCATGACTACTACATTCCAGAGATTGAGACTCCAGTGATGAATGATTGAAAAGATATGAGCATCTAAGTGTTGGGTTCCTAATAGGTAGAGTAGACTGAGGAAGAACTAACCGGTAGAACATCAAACCTTAATCCGGATGAGAAATTGATGGTGATCAAGCTATTTGAGGGATCATACATGGTTGGCCATCATGATTGATGACTTCTATGTCTATGTCTTTGATACACATCACATAGTAAGCATAGATTCAGTCAATAGATCAATGTCTTGGAAATATCTTGAGTATTCTGGTTGCCGACTAGAAAGATGTTGAAATCCTTGATGCGGATATATATACCAGATTGATTTTGGTATGATAGTGTGTGTGTGATAATAGTGTGTACGAATAAAGGTAGAGAGAAGTGTGGAAGTACCAATACAAGTCTGATATGTGACAGAATAGAAGCACTAAAATAGAGGAAGAATGAAGTGCAGTAGATCAATATATTGAGCCTAACTAGAACTAAACCTCAGCATATGTGGATGCCTCTCTTTAGTTCAAACATCTAATTACCTTTCTATAAACTTTGTAGACAGTGAGTCTCTTGTAGGCAGTGTGCTTAGGCAGTGAGCCCTAATTGGCAAGTGCCATTTTGTACTTCTTGTTCTTTTAACAGAGAACACAATCTTGGGTTAGTCACCCCGTGGTTTTTCCCTTAACAGGGTTTTCCATGTAAAAATCCTTGTGTTATGTGTGTTGATTTCATTTCTGCTTTCATGATTATTTATGCTTATATGTTTTGATGTTGTACTATTGTTAAAGAAGAAAAGAAAGTTAAGATATTTAAGATAACTGATTCACCCCCCCCCTCAGTTATCTGCCTTGTTTCCAACAAGTTACACCCCTTTGCAACTTTACACTACCTCCTGACGACTTTTGGGGCAGAAAAAAACCTTTCACCATGGGCAAATTCCTTAGAGATATAAAAAATTGAGAGAGGTTATTGTAGAGGGACCCTATGTGATCATGTTGCTCAAACGAAATGTTTCTAAGCGACATGGTTTCTAAGTAACAACTCATCAAAGATTGCTGCCTTTTTGCACTTTCGACTCTTCAGGGATATCACTAGTACAATGTAGCTCGGATTGTTTCGGCATGTTTGGGTGCAAAACAGGACCATGCCTAGCCTAAACATACCCATCCAGATGCATTGGAACTGTCATTTTGGTCGCATCAGGAGCATGACACCAAAAATGCAAAAATGCAAAAGTTGCTTTGTGTAACTTGACAACATTGACACTTTTTTGCAACAAGACTCAAAGACTTGAACTGACCCCAAATGACTCAAACTGACTCAAAAACATATGAAATGGTCTTATAAGACCTTATTACATACAATTAACTCAATCAAAACAAAGTTTCACTTTTTGACCCCTCTTGGAGACATGACAACCTAGGTGCCACTGCACCATGAGGACATTGAAGTCGATAAAGTTTTCCTATTAAGAAAAAGAACTTCCCTTAGCTTTAAGAAATATAAATATTCTATACTGATAAGGCCAACCACATGAAGGTGGAAGCTCATGTGGCCTCACCTAAGACCTAAGACACATGTATTCTAGTAGATGTAGGACACCTAAGACACCTATTGTATAGTATGTATCTAGATTTTATGGACATAGTAGACCTAAGACACCTAGTCTTTATACCTTATCGTAGCCTAGACCTAAGTCACCTAGACACCTAGATTATAGTTCTACCTAAGACACCTATTATGGTAGACCTAGTGGACATATAGTACCTACCTAAGACACAAAGATTAAATTATAGAAGACACCTACCTAGAAGACACCTAGATCATTCTAGATTATACCTTATTCTAGTCTCTAGACAGGTCGTTGATATAGAGTATCTACCTAAGACACCTAGATTAGATTAAATACCTTTTTTCTAGTCTCTATCTACCTAGTAGGTATATAGTATATACCTAAGACACAAGTAGAGACACCTATTATCTAGTTAGAAACCAAGACACCTAGAGACGCCTATATTTTATACATTACCTAGATTTTATGCATTACTCTCAGGATCAACTTCATCCATCACTTAGGTCTAACCCAATGAAGCATAACATGATTATGTAAAAATGTGTTTATGTGTACAAATGCATCAGCAAATAAAAAAGACAAACCTATGTAAACTTACAAATTAATGTGCATACTTACAACTCAATGTAACACAACTTTACAAAATCAATGTGAATACTTACAAATTAATCCACTGAACCATCCAGATCTTCTGTACTCTTTATTATGTCAAGTATTGTCCCATGGTCAAACTCACACACCTTCCACAAGGTCTTGTTCAAAGGTCTACCCCGATATTGTATCTGTTACATCCCCTTTTTCTGAACAATGAAACGTTGGTTATGTTGTTAGTTGTGTATAACTGCTTTCATGTGAATATAAAATTTATT
This sequence comes from Cunninghamia lanceolata, assembly GCA_027924645.1. Taxonomy (NCBI): domain Eukaryota; kingdom Viridiplantae; phylum Streptophyta; class Pinopsida; order Cupressales; family Cupressaceae; genus Cunninghamia; species Cunninghamia lanceolata. The sequence goes on along the minus strand of BSBN01000262.1, from coordinate 7,304,756 downwards.
CATTGGATAATGTGTATAATTATGTGAGAATGATTTTCTTTTATATACGAATATTTTTCACTTATATGTGAGAATGAATGTATTCATGGATATAATATATATTAATGTTTGTATCAAGGAAATAATTTAACCTCCATTAACTATCAAAGTGTTTGCAGGATAAATCAATTGACAAGGAAAAAGGGATATCAACAGGGAGAGGTGTGGTTAGAAGAATCAAAAAACAACAATATTGCCTAAGTCTAAGTCTAGACAACTATATCATCGTAGCCTTGGCCAAAACACATACATATACGTATATATTTCAATTTGGTAAGAATTATTTTCCTTATGTATATTAAATAAAATATATTTCTCTCACCTCATGAGGAGCACTTGGTGGTGTGCAAGCTTGAGTCTTGATGTGTAACTCCTCCACTCTGCCCTCACACATGAAGGAAACATTCCTTCTTGCATGTAGATAGGGGAAGGAGGGGGCATGCCTATATTTGTTGGCGTTCATCCTTTTCATCATCATTCTTTACTCAATCTTTTGAAGCAGCATTCATACCCTCTTTCCAAAAGCATTCGTGGGATTAGTAATCTATTCTATGAACATTGATTTGCATTCTTTTGAGTGTCCTTGTCACCGCAACTCAAAAATTTGAACCATCTAATTCTTGTGCATGAGCTACATTTCTTTTCTTATTCTGTCGCAAGTAAGAATCAATTTCATAGGAGCGGCCGTAAGAACCAATCCGTCAATCAAGATTTGTCTTTGCAGTCACATATTCCTCTGCCTTGACTTGTAAAAGCTTTTTTAGGCAAGACAATAGTTCCTTTCATTATACTATAGTTCATCATGCAATGGATAGAAATACATTATTTTGGATAGTTGTAGCTAACCAATATTACCAATTAATTCTGTCATTCTGTATTTTCTATTCTGTGATTCATGAATGACCTCCTGAATCTATATGTGTCTTTTAAATACCAAATCTTTTGAATCTATAGAAGTGTTTATATATACATCTACTTATATATTTATAGTCTCATTAAGAAATTTGACTTTGGTCACTAAGTTAAAGGATACCTTTCTATCTAAATATTCTTATGTCGTATCCCTTATGAATCTATAAGTATGTCAAGTGGATTATACATGATTTTCATCCAAACCTGTAACCAAAAAGAAACATATGAAATAATGTCAATGACAAGCAAGGGTGAGAATGTTGATGACAATGTAGTGTCAGATAATTATTAGAAATCCTTGGCCAGGGTTACAATGTAGTATAGGCATATGTCAGCTATCAAGTACTAGATATACCACTAGTCAGAGTGTTCTTCCAGTTAGGAGGTACCTTTAGGGAGAAGATCAATCAGGAGGTATAGGTTCTTGACACCAAGTTCAGAGGCATATTGTTATTAAATTCCTCGCTAATCACCCTCGTGAAGGGTCGGGCTTCTTTAGTTGAAGAAGCACGGGAGACCAATTGGTCTTGGTTGGGTGGATAAATCCCTTGTTGATATTCCTTTTTCCAGAATCCAGAGGAGCATCTTACAAATAAATCAACAGGAAACTATTCAAGTTGTACTTTTCTTAATCTCTCTTCCTATCTTAATATTTGAATTTTATTGGAGAAAGCTAGTTAATCAAAAGTTAGTTAGTTTATTCTTGGTTATATGTATTCTATTAGAAAAGATTATTTCAGATGAAAATGAAAGTTAGTTGAAATTTGAATTCTATTGCATTTGATACTATTTTCATAATAGTTAGTTAATCTTTCTGCTGAAATTATGTTGTTAGATGTAATTTTATAATTTTTTTAGATTAGAGAGGGTGTTACATATGGTATTAGAGCTACCAAGTTCCACACTAAACCTTGGGACTCATCATGCTTAGAACATTGAAAACAATTATTGATGTTTTCTTCAGGATGTTATTCATAAGAAAAACACCCCAGAAAAAGATTCGTGACCCTGTATCTATTTGACTATGGAAGATAAAACTTTGTTATGATTATTCAAGTTGTTCTCCTCTAGCAGATTTAGAAATGATAGCTAAAGCTCTAAAAAGACTTTGGAAGGAAAGAAGAAAATGGACAGTCTCTAGAAAAGAGAAGGTGAAGTCCACCATAATTGCAAACATAAACAAGGCCAAATCTAAAGACCACACTATACTAGAAACATCTGAAGGAGATCGAGTTCCGACTCCTAGATATAGACTTATCCCATTTTTAGAATTTAGTGATTAGGAGGAACCTATCACTAATAATGAAAAAGATTCAAAAACTAATCATAAAAAGTGATGACCATTTTGTATTGAATTGAAATAAATCTATCACATGGAGTGATGGAAATTTTGTAATATGCAATAAATCTATCATAGGAAGTGATAGAAATTTTGTAATTATTAATGAATCTATCACAGTGAGTGATAGTCTTTTTCTTCAAATAAATTAAAATTTTTGTGAGCTATTTGTATTTGACTTGAGTTTAAAAATAATTTTATGCAAAAAGGAAGACTCCTTAATTCATTGTGAAAACTACTAAATGACAACAAACAATAACCAAAAACTAATTAAAACTCTTAATTTCTTCAGGAACTTCATTGGAATGAAAAATTCTGGAAATGAGTTTAGAGAATATTAGAACAATAGCTCCATGGATAAACTAGATCATATATTGAGTCTGATGAAAGCAACTCAGGCTAGATTAGCCCACCTAGAGAAAAAGGTAGAAGGGCAATCTAAAGCTAGTGATGAGAGGTTTGAAAATCAAAGTGACCAGCATGAAGATAACTCAAAAACATTAAGTATAGGATACAAGAGAAGTAGATTGGCTGATGAGTTAGCCAAAGATATGAAAAAAGATAAAAGCTCCTAACTTTGAAGGCTCTACTTTGAGAGATGTCGTGGAGGCATGGCTGATGGAAATGGAAAAGTATTTTGAGCTTCGAGATTATTCGGATAACTCTAAAGCAGCATGGGCAGCCTACCAGTTGGCAAGAGAAGCTGCCACATGGTGGGAAAACAAAAGGGCTGAAATGGGATTGGCAGTGGCTAATGTGTCATGGGATCAATTTGTGAGGATATTCTACCAAAGATGGCTTCCACAGTTATTTTATGATAAAAAACTATTAGATTTTGAAAACCTCAGGCAGGGACCCCCAATTGTCAATGAGTACTAGGAGAAATATACCTGTTTACTCAAATATGTTCCACAATACCAACAGGATGAAAACTTTCGAGTATGAAAGTTCATAATGGGGTCAAACAATCATATTGGAGGACCAGTAGATGTTTTGGTACCTCGGACTATGGATGAGGCTTACGAGAAAGATGTTTGGCAAGAACAGAGATTGAAGAAAGATGATTCCTTCAAGGACAAGAAGCATAACAAAGGTAAGTGGGAGTAGTCACAGCAAAATTTCAAAAAGAAGGGGTACAAGAATAATCAGTTTAAAAAGAATAATTATAACCCCCGGATGGATGAAAACCACACTAGTAAAAGTACTGAAAAGAAGGGACTGCCCAGAGGATGTTAGGATGTTTCAATTGTGGAGGTGAGCAGTACACAAATTAGTGTCCCTTTAAGAACCAACAAGGACAACAACAATGGAAGCCTTTACCACCTCAACAGACCATTTTCCAGCAAAGAATTCATGCAGTAGTTGACAATAGACAAGTAGAGTACCAGGTTGCTCCCATAGAAACTCCAGGTATACTTTATGGAAACCCAATAACTATTTTAATAGACACTGGAGCCACTGAATTTTTTATATCACCTAAGTTACTGGGTAGGTTCCCTAAAAGAACTAGGTATATGGTCAAATCATGGATGGTTGAATATGCTAATCAGACGAAAGCTCAGATCGAGCAATGTCTATTTGAAGCCAAGATGCATTTCCAAACTTCACTACAGAGGTCAACCTTTACGTAGCACCTCTGGGTTCCTATGATGTGATCATTGGAATGAATTGGTTAAAAGAACATAGGGCTAAGGTCAACTGTTATGCTAAGATAGTAGAATGCATGGATGATTTAGGGAACCCGGTGAGGATTCAAGGGAAACAATAAGAAGTTAAGGTGCGACAAATTTCGGCTATGCAGCTAAAAAGAAATAGAAGGAAAGGATGTAAATTATTTGTGGTCAAGATGGAAGCAATCAAAGATGGGATAGAGCATTCCTAGAAGAGGGAGAGGAAAATGGGAATTGAAGATAAGGAAGAGACCTTCACTAAAAAATACCCTTATTTTTTAGAATATCAAGATGTATTTCCTGAGGAACTACCTGGGTTACCACCTAGAAGAATATTTGATTTTGCCATTGATCTAGTACCAAGGGCTAAACCTATTTCAAAAGTACCTTACCGTATGATGACATAGAGCAGCTGGAGCTAAAGGCACAATTACAAGAATAACTGGATAAGGGTTTGATATGACCGAGTGTTTCACCATGGGGTGCCCTAGTGATTTTTGTTAAAAAGAAGGATGGGACTCTTCGTTTATGTATAGATTGCCGAATGCTAAATAAGTTCACCATCAAGAACAAATATCCCTTACCTCAAATAGATGATCTTTTTGATCAAATGAAAGGGGCTACAGTATTCTCAAAAATAGATTTGAGGTCAGGATATCATTAGCTCAGGTTAAAAGAGGAAGACATTCATAAGATGGCATTCAGAACTAGATATGGACACTATGAGTTCATGGTTCTACCATTTGGATTCACTAGTGCCCCAGCCGGGTTCATGAATTTCATGAACACTATTTTCAGAGATTGCCTGAACAAGTTTGTATTGGTATTCTTAGATGACATTCTTATCTACTCCAAAAATGAGGAAGAGCACCCTCAACACCTTCAAATAGTTCTTCAACGGTTAAGGGAATATAAACTATATGGAAAATTGTCAAAATGTACCTTCTTCCAGAAAGAGATACAATATTTAGGGCATATAATATCAACTAAAGGAATTGCAGTGGATCCTGCTAAGACAAAAGCTATAGTGGATTGGCCAGTACCGAAAAATGTTCCTGAGGTTAGAAGTTTCATGGGATTAGCTGGGTATTACAGAAGGTTTGTCAAAGATTTTTCTAGAATTACTCATCCCATTACCTCTCTTCAAAGAAAAGGAAAAAGATTCGAATGGACTGAAAAATGTCAAGAGATGTTTAACATGTCAAAGGAAAAATTAACAACTACCCCAATATTGATAGTACTAGATCCTAATGGTCATTTTGTAGTTATAACATATGCATCGAGAGATGGATTAGGTGGAGAGTTAATGCAAGAAGGAAAGGTAGTGGCTTATGAATCTTAGAAATTGAAACAATATGAGAAAAATTATGCACCCCACAATTTAGAGTTAGCAGCTATTGTTCATGCCCTGCAAATGTGGCAACATTATTTATATGGAAAAACTTTTGAACTTAAGTCAAATCATCAAGGTTTGAAGTATATATTTACACAACCTAATCTAAATACTTGCCAGAGAAGATGGATGGAGTTAATCTCATATTATGATTTCAAGATCAATTACATTAAGGGAAAGGAAAATAGAGTAGCTGATGCATTGAGTCGACAGAAGCATATAACAATGATGGTATCAATCAACACTGATTTTAGAACACAGGTGATTCAAAAATTAAATGAAGATGAATATTATTTGCAAGTTCAAGAAGCTCTTCAGTCAAATCGACAGGAGCCTAAATATGAAGGTTTTCACATTGAAGCAGATGGGCTTTTGAGATTTAAAGGTGGGATGTATATTCCAAAATCTTCTAAGTTAAGGAAAACAATATGGAAAGAAGTACACACCGCACCATATTCAGGACACCCAGGAGTAACCAAGATGATGGCCAACGTCAAACCATTATATTTTTTGAAATGAATGAAAAAGGACATAGCAAGATTTGTGGCAAAATGTTTCGAATGTTAGAAGGTCAAGGTAGAGCATCAGCATCCAGCAGGATTACTTCAGCCTCATAGTGTACTTGATTAGAAATGGTGAATTATTAGTATGGATTTTGTACAAGGTTTACCTATGACTAGGAACAGGCATAATGCCATATTGGTGGTAATGGACAAACTCACCAAAGTGGCACATTTCATACTAGGGAATTTGACAAATGGGGCACCAATGATCGCATGAAAATTTGTATAGTAAATTTTTCATCTCCATGGAATACCAGAAAAGATCATATCAGAAAGAGATGCTCGGATGACATCTAGATTTTAGCAGACCTTATTTTTAGCCTTGGGGACTCAGTTAAATATTAGTACAGCTTATCATCCTAAGATAGATGGTTAGACAGAAAGGGTAAATCAAATTTTAGAAGATACTTAGAATGTGCTATATGGATCAATAGTATAGGTGGGAGAAATATTTACCCTTGGTAGAATTTACTTATAACAACTCATATCAGTCAGCAATAAAAATGGCACCTTTTGAAACACTGTATGGCAGGAAATGTAGAACCCCTATAAGTTGCAACAAGTGGGAAGACAGGATCATTCTAGGACCTGAAAAGCTTCAATAAATGGAAGAGCAGGTAAAAATAATTAGGCAGAGACTGAAAGAGGCCAATGACGGGCAAAAGAGTTATGCTAATGCAAAACATATCCCTAGATAGTTTGTAGTGGGAGAAAAAGTTCTTTTGCAGGTAAAACCACAGAAAAGCTCTATAAAATTTGGGAAAGCCTTTAAGTTAGCGCCAAGATACGTGGGCCCTTTTGAAGTTCTATAAACTATCAATCCCGTGGCATACAGAATTGCTCTACCCCCGACTCTCCCTAGAATTCACAATGTATTTCATGTTTCCTATCTCAATAAATATTATGCAGACTCTGAACATATGATTGATTGGAAATCATTACAGGTACGGGACCCTAGGGTGATCACAATATAGCCACTCTGAGTACTCGAGATACGTAAGCTACACTTATGTAATCATGAGGTGGTACAATGTAAGGCCCAGTGGGACAAGTATTTAGAAGAGAATGCCACCTAGGAAGATTATGATGAGATCCATCAAAAGTTTCCTTACTTATTCCCAAACAATTAAGACTTATATGAGATTATGTTGTTAAATTTTGATAAATATTGATAAATAATCATTGAGGACAATGATTCTTAAGGGGAAGAATATGCTACATCCCCTTCTTCTGAATAATGAAACATTGGTTATGTTGTTAGTTGTGTATAACTTCTTTAATGTGAATATGAAATTTATTGGTTGGATAATGTGTATAATTATGTGAGAATGATTTTATTTTATATACGAATATTTTTCACTTATATGTGAGAATGAATGTATGCATGGATATATATATATATATATATATATATATATATATATATATATATATATATTAACGTTCATATCAAGGAAATGATTTAACCTCCATTAATTGTCAAAGTGTTTGCAGGACAAATCAATTGACAAGGAAAAAGGGATATCAACAGGGAGAGGTGTGGTTATGAGAATCGAAAAACAACAATATTTCCTAAGTCTAAGTCTAGACAACTATATCATTGTAGCCTTGGCCAAGGCACATACATATACGTATATATTTCAAGTTGGTAAGAATTATTTTCCTTATGTATATTAAATAAAATATTTCGCTCACCTCATGAGGAGCGTTTGGTGGTGTGCGAGCTGGAGTCTTGATGTGTAACTCCTCCACTCTGCTCGCACGTAAGAAGGAAATGTTCCTTCTTGCATGTGGATGGGGGAAGGAGGGGGCATGCCTATATTTGTTGGCATTCATCTTTTTTATCGCCATTCTTTACTCAATCTTTTGAAGCAGCATTTGCACCCTCTTTCCAAAAGCATTTGCAAGATTAGTAAGCTATTCTATGAACATTGATTTGCATTCTTTTGACTGTCCTCATCACCGCAACTCAGAAATCTAAACCATCTAATTCTTGTGCATGAGCTACATTTCTTTTCTTACTCTATCACAAGTAAGAATCAATTTCATAGGAGCGGCTGTAAGACCCAGTCTGTCAATCAAGATTTGTCTTTGCAGTCAGATATTCCTCTACCTTGACTTGAAAAATATTTTTTAGGAAAGACAATAGTTCCTTTCATTATACTATAGTTCATCATGCGATGGATATAAATACATTATTTTGGATAGCCGTAGCTAACCATGATTACCAATTAATTCTGTCATTCTGTATTTTCTATTTTGTGATTTATGAATGACCTCTTGAATCCGTATGTGTCTTTCAAATACCAAATCTTTTGAAACTGCAATAACTACATATACATGCCCTACATTGATATGTGTAGCAAATTAGATGAAATTAGTCAACATTACAAAAACACTACAAAGTAAGATAACATTAGGAATTTCAAAAACTATGCAAATAGATATATTACCCGATTGAACTAGATCTATTATGTGGTCAAAGTCAACTGATGATTCCATCTATGTTAGTTCCAGTGTTGTCGGGGGTTGATACATGTCAAGTGGGCTAAGATAACTTAACTGCCATTTGTTAACCCACTCCTTTGACTCACACTCATCCCAGCCTTGAATTGTACAGGAAGAACAAGAGCATGACATCTTTCGTGTATGGATACTTTATGAACCTATAATTAAGCTTTTGAAAGAGTGCATCTCACTTGATCCTATCAGTGTAGAACAGTCCTCATATGGTGCAATGTTAGTATCATCTAGCAACCAAAAAAATCTACGAACTAAAGACTTACCTTCATTACCTGGACCCATGAAAGCATTACACCACTCGACAATCAATTTTGCATCTATCAACTTTGCATTGTCTTTATACTTTAACTCTTCTCATGCTATGGCTCTTTTGATACATGCTCCTGCACCATCATGCTCCTCTTTTCCATTCCTGGCCTCACAAAAGTTCCACATCTATTGAACACCTATAAAATTATGCCTCCTGCTCAACCAATAGAAATTCCACGAGTTCTTGAATTGTGATGCATAGTTATCTAACCATATGATATGCTGACTGAACGATATTCCCCTTCTAGCCAAATCATTGTAGAACACTTGAAAGCAACCTTGCATGAACTCCGTAGAATGCGTGCGATCATCACTGATATAGAAATGATACTCGCTTATGATCTTTCTGTCATCCTTTGTACTATCATCCACATGAATGAATGCAATGTGCACAAATATAGAAACCTGTGTTGAGTTGTAATATTGTGATTGCACCTCACACTGTGGCTGTGGATTGTAATTCTCTACAAAGTCGATGACTGAAACAATGCCACTAGCTAGAAATGTGTCCTTGCATAACTTGAATTGCAAGTCCAACCATTGAGCTCTATGGGCATGTCTTGCATACTCATACACTATGTTGTCATGAAATATAGGCATAAACTGATACACTAGAATATTTTCAATAACCAATTCACATAGTCTACTTCTTTACCATCTTTTGTATTGTATGCCACTATTTTATACTTGTCAAACTCTACTAGTTCATTTCCAACCACTTGTGTTACTTCCATATGTTCACATATTGGCATACATTGCAAACCACCGCAATGCTGACATGTGCCATCCAAGCATAATTTCCTGTAGAGTATTTGACCTACCTTTCTTTCACATAAAATTCTTGATATGAAGTCTCTTGAAGATGTTGGTGGGGCATGTATGCCACAATCCTACAAAACATTGTTAGTATACAAATATAAACATATAGATTGATAAACATCAAAATGGTTAGAAAATTCAATATGTAATCTACAACAACAAGTAGTGCATGTGTGATTTATCTTGACATAGAAATGTTTTAGCATTTCAAAATATCTTTGACAAATTTTAATTTGAGGATACTTCTCTAGAAATTTACCAAAAACTTGTGTTTGAGTCATATCCAAAAAATGCTTTGGATGTGGCTCACGATTCCGACTACTGATTCTCCTTCTTACCACATCCCTTTGAATTGGAGATACCCTTGTGGAATTCTTCCAAAAGTCTTTAATTAGTGATCTCAATCCTTCAACAATTGGTTTATCTTTTTGTGGTAGTCTCCCTGAAAACGCCCATAATTCATTGGCATTAGTGTCCTCAATTCTTTGGCATCTTCCAACGGTTCTTGATAAAATTTTCTTATTAATTCTCAATGCTTGACTCATCTTTCTAATGAGATGAGCTTTCCTCATTTGACTAAATCACACACCATGTTGCATTACTATCTTGTGTGTGTGAGGTGTTACCCACACTCTCATTCACACTCATTAGATTCTTGACAATAGATTTTTCACTTGAAGCCTCTGATGTTCTCAACCCAAGAATCTTCATGATGGACCTATACTTTATACTTCACATCATTTCAACGAATAGTTGACATCTTGCAGTCTCATTTAACTTTTCAATGAACAATTTCCAAATCTTATAAGCATATCTTCTACAAGTGTGTTTTGGAATCTTACCTTCCATTGGCTGCAAAATATTCTCGTCAATATCAATCAAATACTTTGGCTTTCTATACAAAATTCTAGGTGGTGTTAAGTTAAGTAAATTCATCTCAACATTAGGAATTTCATCAATATTTAAATAAGATGGGCTAGATGGCATACCTTCAATCAAAGATGGAATAGATGGCATACCTTGAGGTTGAGGTGGGAATAATGGCGTACCTCCTTCATCACATGTGAGTGATGATGTACTCTTAACTTGAGATGTGGTAGATGGTGTCCCTACATGTTGACTTGTAGTAGAGGACGTGTCTCCAACTATGGTGTTAAAATCTCTCATAGCATGAAGTTTTTGCATTCATTCTCTTTGTGGTAGTTGTGATTCCTCTTCAATTGGCATGTCTTCATTTATCGTGTCTAATTTTAAGATCTTGTATTACAAAACAACCACCCTTAAATTTTGGATATGTTTTAAAACTCCCAAAAGGGTATCCTAAATAGCTTTTGGATTGTGGGTTGGAGTTGTTTTATGCAAGATATACCACAAAAACCCTATTTCCTATCTTACAAGAGAAATAGAAGATAATTATGGAATGATGAAGCCACTATGACATGATGAATTATATGATTCATGAAGAAAATGATGGAGATCCATGGAGAAAACCAAGGAGGCCAAGATAAGACACCTTGAATTTGTGAAGTTGTCAATGGCAACAAATTTACCACCTAGTTATCCTTAACTAATCCATGAATGCAAATGGATGTATTTTGGCTTCTATTGACTAAAAGTGACTTATTTATGATGAATATAATGCTCGGAATTGTTTCTTGCATGTCTAAGAAATTGGAAACAAGTGGACATTAGCTTGGAAACATGAATATTTGGAGACATACCTAGGACTGTCATAAAAATCATTAGACTAATCCATGTAATTTAGGGTATTGAATGGTATATAGTCGATCAAGGTAACCACCATCATGTGCTATGTAGTGCCCCTAATTTTGGATTTCTGATAGACTGTTAGTTATTTCTTTATAGCTAGACATTATGATATATTTTGATGATGGATTACTATCTTGAGGTAGTTGATGACACTCATTTATGTTTACTATCATAACACTATTGATACTTCATGATTGGTACATTATGCTTATGTTGTGATCAGTTATGAGTTAATTGATTATGTAGATTAGTTTTATAATGTTTCATGCGATTATCTGACATCTAATTATTTATTTACTGATGAAACTATTTAAAATGGATATTGTGATGTGTTTTGTGAAGGGACAGTGTAATATTACTCATAACAAGTGCCCTACTACACTGTGATTCCTTGTCACTATGTGTCTGATTATATATACATGTTGTATTCGACATTTTGGTTTGGTGTAGGTTGTAGGTGCCAGGCATAGACTCCACCTGAATTGGTAGGTCTGAGTGTGCCTTCATACCAATGGATGTTGTGGAAGGGAGATAACATGAGGTTCCCTAGTTGTTATCATCCTCGATGAGGATGGGTTCTCAGTATTGAGTTACGTCAGTTTAGTCGATCTAGTGCATGACTATAAGTCTCTGTCATTCTCTAGTGTGTTGCCATCGAATTATGCTAGGTATGTAGCTTGAGTTGTCCATTGTTTCATTAAATAGGATTATTAATATATTTGTTAAATAAATAATGTGAAAATTTGTAGAATATTAAATAATTGATTTTAATAGGAATTAATTTAATAATTTAAATAGTTAACAACAACAACAACAACAATAATAATAATAATAAATAAATAAATTATAAGCATTTAATACTATATTAGATGAATAAATAATTATTTAGTATAGTTGAAAGATATTATTTTATATTATCCATTAATGTATTTGTTGGAGTGAGTTGTTGTGAGTAATAACTTTTCAAGGTTAGTGGAATCTTCTGTAGGTGGAGGTTTTAATGAAATTAATTTTGGGAGTGAGTGGTTTTCTGTAATGGGAAACCATGGAGTGGGAATTTATGAGTATGACTATTTTTGTGTGAGGAAAAAATATTTGAAGGGGGGTTTTGGAAAATTTGAAGAGATAGAAAGATTTGGGGAAAAAGGAGGCTATAGGAATCAAGGAGGAAGGTAGGAAATCATTTGATTCAGAGACTTGAGAATAGGATTCCAGGTATGTTTAATTGTTTCTCTGTATGTGTAAAATTCTCTCTGCAATCGCTTGATTGTCTAGAATTCAAATTTTGTTTGCATGATAATTGAATATTTGTCCTTCAATCACTTTCACTATGTTCAAAATCTCCTGTCACCATTCAAACTTGTATTGCTTGGGTGTACATCTGACCTATTAATTCTACCTCCCAATTGGCCATACTGGAATCCTTAAGCTAATTTTTGAATCTAGAAAATATACTTGCTATTTGCATACTCCTTTGATGTGCTATGTCTCCTCTGTGGAAAGTACATAACTCTTTGTATGGCCCCAATTCAAATTCAATTAGGGATCTTTTAATCCCTATGTCATCTTTCCATTTTTCATATGTAAGTTTACCCTGAAGGTGATTTTTCTGGTTGTTGTTCACTCTCCATACTCCACTCTCCTCAATATTGTAATTTGTTTAGTTTGCCTGAGTTATTTGATTAAAAATTGTTTCCTTGCTAAGAACACTCGACTAGGAACATTCAAACATTATGAGTCAAGCATTGGTTTCTCTCTGAAATCTATTAGAAATAACCTTTGTATAGGGATCGTCAGCTACCTCTAAGTCATCCTTTTTACCTACATAAACATGAATTGGTTGTCACATCGAATTTTAGTCAAACTGCTATTTTCTCCATCATGGTTATAAGCCAGAAGACCCTCCAACCATGGCAACCTATTGTCTTCTTCAAGAAATCATATTTTTTCAAATTGCATACATGTTTATACTTTCCATCTGTTAAGAAAACAATTTTAATTACCTTGCAATCTTTAGTATTACTCATTCAGTCTCAAATAGGTGGCATACCATGTTGCAACCAATGAATTCACCTGTCAATGTTTCCTCTTGTCTTGGCACGCTCATCTAAGGAGAAATCCATTGTGTACGTTCCTAATCTCTTGACGATTCCAGCTGTTAGTATGAAGGATAATCAGTAATTTATTCCTATTCTATATGGATTAATCTTCTAGCGATACCTCATATCTGGAGTGATCTGCAATCGAAGAGATCTTTATAGTATCTTGTTTCCTTGCTCAGCATCGTACCTGATCAAGTTACCTAGAACTAACTCTTTATTGGGACATTGAAGTCATCCAGTTAGCTAGTCATCCATTCAGGCATAAACTGCATACCATTTAAGTTAGCTAGTCATCCATTCAGGCATTGAAGTCGTGATGAGGACAAATCTTCAGAGAAATACATCTTATGGAAGCAAGGGAAAAACCTCAAATCGTCCACCTTAATCCAACGATTCTGCATCATTCGCATGACCTTAGAAATTTGTAGTTTTTATTCCTGGAACTTGCTCTAGATTGTTGTTAGAAGTTGGGAGATAAGTCTTAGTTTAAAATGAAATTTCTAAGGAAAGAGTTACTAAGGAAAAGAATACATAATTAGCAACATTCCTTATTAAACATTATTTATATTTTGACACCAATTATTATGACTAGAGTATACATTTAATCATTTTAGTTTATTAGATTGTATTCAATTTTATATGAGAGAATTCGGTGCCACTTTTTGAAAACATTATGAGCATAGACAATAATTATTATTATTTCATCCTGTTGTATTAGGAGTTAGATAATAATATTTAATCATTTTCTCATACATATACAAATCTATTTATTAGAATAAGATTTCTATATTGGTAAATTACCCTAGAATATTTAAGAAACCCACTCACAGTTCACACTCATTATTATTGAGTAAGTTAGTAGATGTAGATTATTAAAATAGGTTATGGGATATTTTAGTGTTTTTAAACTTATTGTATATTGTTATATTATTTATATCATGAGTTAATACCATCATATTGTTTATTTCATTGAAATAGGTTATTAGAATTAATTGTAGTTAGAATTTTAAATCTTAATGTTTTTAGTTGTTCATGTCATAATTATATTATTAGTGTCATGTTATTTAAACATTAAACCTAATATTGTGGTATTGATGATTTATCTAAATTATTTGTGATTTGTGTCTTATTACTACCCATAGTGTTGATATTTTTCCTAGTAGTACTTAGGACCAATTTAAAATGGGATGTTGGCATTTGTTTTACAAGTCATTTAGCTCCAGAAGCTTTTTGGTGTTGTCATGAGATTATGAAGTGTCCTTGATACCTTCTATTTGTATGAGGAAGATTGTTGAATTGGGCTTTGGTACTTGAAATTGAATTTTGTGATGATATTGTTATGCAAGAGGAAAGATGCCTTGCATTGTCAGTGTATGCATACATGTCAAATTGGTTATTTATGTCTGGTTGGTTAGGGTTACTAGTTACATGTAAGAGAGTGGATTTCATAATGGGGCTGGTGCCCAAAGTGGCTACCTAGATAACCCTATGAAAGTTGTAATCAAGTGATAACCTAAAAATTAACTTAGGAGGGATTGGGTAGTTAATTAATTTAATAAGATAATTTGGATGCCTCACCCATGCCTATAGCACTTTTTCAGGCTAAGGATGGGATGAAAAGGCCTAGTTGGCATGATTGACCTTCTTGTCTTCACGAAAGGATAGTCAATTCCGTATGTGTCACCCTATGGGGCCGGTGCCTAGGGAAAGGCTACTAAGATAACCATAGATGGGTGCTGGGGTCTAGTGAGAGACAGCCAGGATAACTCATGCTAGGACCATGTGATGACACTCTTCCTACTGTAGCCTAGTTATCCCTCTTGTGTTCATTCTTGTTGTTCATGTTGCCTTTGGGAGCACTAGTTGAGCCACTTGTTATAATTCTTGAGTCAGTGTTGTTGGGATTCATGTTGATCATTTATCGGTTATCCTTGCCATCTTGACTATTATTTTTGTGGGACCTCATTGATATCTCCTAGCATGGGGGGTGGACCTCAGGGTTCCACATAGTCGGGTGGTTGTGCTTTATTCCATTGGCTTTCTAGCAATGTGGATCGTGTGCAATGAAGATCTATCTCTCTTGATTCCAGATTGCACCTATTTCTGATGACAGATATTATACTCTATGCATCTAGATATGTGTATCAGTGATATTCATTATGTAATTTTGATGTATCCAGAACAAGAGAACTTTTGTATCATTGTAATTTGTAACATGAACTTGTAAACCTTATTGCAAAAATGTTGATGTATCTCTCTGATGATGTAACAAAAGTTGTTATTGACTCTCTAATTTATTTGTATGAGCTATGTATGTTGTAGAATATTATTTAATTCCAATAATGAAGTTATGTTTCCCTAGAGAACTTGGTTTAACTTGTTGATATCAGACTATGTTAGATTTTGCTATCATCACTTTTACTTTTAAAAGGAAAGAAAAAAAATTGCCTTTTTATTGCTTAGTTGAACTTGTCTCTCTAAGGTTGCATGGTGGGGCATTACATGCTAACAAAGGACAATTAGGAAATTTTGAAATATTGTTGTGTCATGTGCATACAAATCATCAGGAATAGGTACATAAGGAATGTTCTAGCCCAAGATATGTGCATATAAATCATCATGTCATGTGCATACTTGTATGATCTTGGCCCCTATTGATTTGTATTTTAACTTGTTAATATGACAAGATAATAGTATTTCATTATGCTTAAGGGATTGTATATTTATATGTTGTAAGGATTTATTCTTGTATATTTTGACATTATGGTATGTTAAGGTATGTTTAATTCATTATTACACATAAATATTAAAGAGCCCAAGTGTAGAAAATATACATGGCACCATGTGAGATTGTAGGTTGCTTTCTTGATCATGATTGTGTCTATTTTAATTAATGTTGACCTTTGAGATATCTTTTATTATGCATACCATGAACTAATTTAAAACATACTCTATTATACAAACACAAGATATATATATATACATAGTCTTTCATTATGCATACTGGATACAAGTGATATAAACATGTATGATAAAGCATGATAAAGTAATTCAAATAGAATTAAGGAAAATGTAAAGAACATGCATGTAAAGACTTGACATGCCTAAAAACTAGAGATTTGAATGGAGAGAGTACCCAATTATGTAGTGTTTTTTTCTTCTTGCATCAAACTCCTCAACAATTTGAGTTTTTCACCACTTGCTTCCTTTTCAATGTTAAATTGAATAACACTCAAATAGAATTAGTAACAACAATACTATTAGCCAATCTATAATGTTAAATTCCTAAAATTCAATCACAATTAACATTGTAACACTACAAAAATTGAAACTTGAATAGATATATATCAAATTCAATGTGAAAACTATGTTATTTCCTCCTTCTCAAGTTGGCAAAGTAGAAAAGGTGGTGGAAAGATCATGTAAAGGTGATAGAATGTGCAAAATATGCATGTGAACTTCCCAACAGCATGAAAACACTTTTTTTTGTCGGAACACACAAATAAATAGCATGAAAATAGAGCATGTGGGCCTAGATCATGGGGGTCCAGGCATTTTTACCATCTAATGGAACTAGAGGTGAGAGATATTACAAAGGTGCTGTCAAAGGTGATATAGGCACAAATATTTATGGATCAATCTATAGCAGGACAAAACACAAGTGTGTTAACTATAGTAGGACAAAATACGAGCGCATTATAACGTGCTCACATTTTGTCCTACTATAGATTGATCCATAAATATTTTTGCCTATATCACCTTTGATAGCACCTTTGCAATATCTCTCACCTCTAGTTCCATTAGCTCATGTTCTATCTCTCACCTCTCTATATCTCACTTATATCTCCCCCTCACCTCTCTACCTCTCCCCCTTTATGTCTCTCATTCGCTCCTTGTCTACCTCTCTAGCCATCCTTAGCCATCTAGGTCTCACTTAACCCTAAACCCTAAAGCCTCAAGCCTCAACTCTCAGCCCTTAAACCTTAAATACTAAATCCTATCCATAAACCCTCAAAACTTTGCCTTAAACCCTATTCCCTCAACCGTAAACCCTAATCCCTCAACCCTAAACCCTACACCCTATCACTAAACCCTCGACACTCTACCTTAACCCTAATCCCTTGAGCCTCAACCCTTAACCCTAATCCCTCAACCCTCAATCCTAATCCCTCATCCCTAAACCCTAAATGCTATCCCTATTCCTAAACCCTCAACCCTTGACACTATATGTTAAACCCTAATCCCTTATCCCTAAACCCTAAACCCTATCCCTCAACCCTTAACCTTTAAACCTTAAACCCTAAAACCTATCCCTTAACCCTTAACTGTTAGCCCTAAAGCCTCAACCCTCAATCCTTAAACCTTCAACCCTAAATCCTATCCCTAATCCTTGTACCCTCAACACTCTACTTTAACCCTAATCCCTCGACCCTCAACCCTATCCCTAAACCCTCAACCCTCAACCCTTAATGTCAAACCCTAATCCCTCGACCCTTAACCCTAATCACTCAACCCTTAAACCTTAAATCATAAACCCTATTCCTAAAACCTCTAAACTCAACAATATACCTTAAACCCTAATCCCTCAACCCTCAACCCTTAAACCCTCAACCCTTAAACCCTAAACCCTTAACCCTTAAAACCTCAACCCTTATCCACCCCTCTCCTCCCCTATCTGCGTCACCCCCATCTCTGCCCTATCTCTCTCACCCCTCTCTCTCTAGGTTATAGGTCTCTCACTTGTATATCTCTCATGGCTCTCTACATATTTACCTTCCTCCCCACCTCTCTCCCTCCTCCTTACCCATCTTTCCCTCAAGTTGTCAACTTCACTGTCTCATTTTATTATCTCTCCCCTCACCTCTCCATCTCTCACCTTTGTGTCCCCCTCACCTCTCTACTTCTCCCCTCTCTACATCTCTCAGTCTCTCACTTAACCCTAAACACTAAACCTTATCCCTAAAGCCTCAACCCTCAACCCTTAAGCCTTAAATCCTAAACCCTCAACCCTCGACACTATACCTTAAACCCTAATCCTTTATCCCAAAATCCTAAACCCTATCCCTAAAGCCTCAATTCTCAACCCTTAAACCTTAAATCCTAAACCCTCAACCCTCGATACTATACCTTAAACCCTAATCCCTTATCCCTAAACCCTCAACCCTTAAACTTTAAATCCTAAACCCTATCCCTAAACCCCCAACGCTTGATACTATACATTAAACCCTAATCCCTTATCCCTAAACCCCAAACCCTATCCTTAATGCCTCAACCCTGAACCCTTAAACCTTAAATCCTAAACCCTATCCATAAACCCTCTACCCTCGACGCTATACCTTAAACCCTAATCCCTCAACCCTAAACCCTTAATACCTCAACCCTTAAACCCTTAACCCTTAAATCCTAAATCCTTCACCCTTAAACCCTAAATCCTTAAACCCTCAACCCTTATCCACCCCTCTCCACCCCTATCTGCATCACCCCCATCTCTCCCCTATCTCTCTCACCCCTCTCTCCCTAGGTTATAGGTCTCACTTGTATATCTCTCACAGCTCTCTACATATTTCCCTTCCTCTCCCTCCTCCTTACCCATGTTTCCCTCAAGTTGTCAACTTCACTCTCTTATTTTATTATATATTTCCCCTCACCTCTCTATCTCTCACCTTTGTTTCCCCTCACCTCTCTACCTATCCATAAACCCTAAACCCTATCCATGAACCCTCTACCCTCGACACTATACGTTAAACCCTAATACGTTAACCCTCATGCCTAAAGCCTCAACCCTCAATCCTTAAACCTTCAACCCTAAACCCTATCCCTAATGCCTCTACCCTAAATGCTATCCCTATTCCTAAACCCTCAACCCTCAACACTATACCTTAAACCCTAATCCCTTATCCATAAACCCTAATCCCTATCCTTCAACCCTTAACCCTTAAAACATAAACCCTAAAACCTATCCCTACACCCTCGACACTCAACACTATATCTTAAACCCTAATCCTTTAACCCTCATCCCTAAAGCCTCAACCCTCAATCCTTAAACCTTCAACCCTAAACCCTCTACCCTTGACACTCTACTTTAATCCTAATCCCTTGACCATCAACCCTATCCCTAAACCCTCAACCCTCAACCCTCAACGTCAAACCCTAATTCGTTAACCCTAAACCCTAATCCCTCAACCCTAAACCCTATCCCTAAACCCTCAACTAAACCCTATTCCTAAACCTTAATCCCGCGACCCTCAACCATCAACGCTAATCCCTCAACCCTAATCCCTTAACCCTCATCCCTAAAGAGTCAACCCTCAATCCTTAAACCTTCAACCCTAAACCCTAAACCCTAATCCCTCAACCCTAAACCCTATTCCTAAACCCTCAACCCTCAACGCTATACCTTAAACCCTAATCCCTCAACCCTAAACCCTAAACCCTATCCTTAAACCCTTAACCCTAATCCCTCAACCCTCAACACTATACCTTAAACCCTAATCCCTCAATTGTAAACCCTATACCTAAACCCTCAACCCTCAACACTATACCTTAAACCCTAATCCCTTAACCCTAAACCCTATTCCATCAAACCTAAACCCTCAAAACTATACCTTAAACCCTAATCCCTCAACTCTAAACCCTAAACCCTAATCCCTCAACCCTCAACCCTAATCTCCAATCTCCAGCCCATGATGAATTTATGATCTTATTTATTTATGTAATTTATAGTTGAATTTTACACCATATTTATTATAATTATGTATATTTTAAGTGGTTTCCATGAGGATATTTTTGAGTTTTCAGGGGTTAGCTAATTCAAGATAATTGGTATATTCCTTTCAGTGTTTACTAGTCATGCATATCAAACTGATAATGTCACCATGTTTATTAAAGATAACTGAGTTATAGGGAAATGGGAAGAAAAATGGGCATTAATTATTTCTAATTTTAGAAATCATCTTAATTGAGAAACTTGAAGTCTTGTAGTTTTAATTCAATGCCCATTCCTTAAGTGCTTGGTGGTGTCTCCCTGTTTATTAAAGATATCTGAGTTGTAAGAATATGTCAGAAAAAATGGCTATGAACTTTTTTTGGAATTTTAGAAATTAGCTTTAAAGTATTTTTCTTAATGCCCTTTTTAATTATGCATGTCTACAATAAATCCTATTTTAAATTTTATGTAATGTCTTAGTAAAGAAGGTTAGCAGGAGGACTTGATTGACTACAAAGAACCCAATGGTAGGTTTTATGCAATACTATTAAAAATTGTTTACAATGAATTCTATCCCTGGAACATGGGAACCTATTTGTCTTGAAAAAAAAAAAGATGGCATGAAGACCAAGTATAATATCCAAGACTAGTGCTATGGTATATGCTTCTCTCTTGGATAATGAAATAAAGTCTGCAAAATTGTAGTATTTACCATCAAGTAGAAAGAGCAAATGCCATCCATTGAAATTAGGAAAGGTCCAAGTGCACCTTAACTCTTTAGATTCATGAGTTGTCCTTGCTTGCATCTCACATCTTGGGCCATATTGTGCCCTATCAATTCTCTGAGTTTCTAGCTCCATCAGTAAAACTTTCTAGCTGAAGTGAATATATAGCTTATATGGCATCTTTTTCTGGCCCATCTGGGGTTCATTATGCCAATCTATGTACCCACTATGAGAAAATCTTTACGTCTAGTACATCCACAGTGAGTAATTAATAGTTAAAATTAGAAGGATGATCATTATGAGAAAAGCTTTGCATTGGAGTACATCCACAGTGGGGGCAATGAATGGTTGAAATCAGAACCCCTGGTCAACATTAAGTGAACATTTTTTTATTAAGATTTTTTTAAAAGATCAGCATACTCTCTCCACCTATTTTGCTTGAATTTAAATCGGGGCCATAAAAATGTACACACATCTGCTCCCACTGTATAAGGTTTGGGTGTAATTAAAACCATCAACTAGGTAAAATAAACAACTTTGGCCATAAAAATCAATCAGTCTTTTAAAAATAGATATTAGTAACTATACATTTTAGTATTGTTTCTTTCTTGATTTTCTATTTTTAATTAACTAATTTTTTTTTGTTTTAGACAAAATATTACAATCCTCATGAAGATCTTTTCTTGTATAATTTTCTCCTTTTATCTTTGGCATGTCTTTTCCCTCCTCTCTTTCAGAAGGATTCTTATTTTATCTTTCGATATATATGAACTTTAAACATAAATCTATGTTTCTTGTTGTCCACCTACTCAAAGATGTAAAATTCTCCTTCCTTGATATTATTATGACATACAAAATATGCCCACCTCGCACTTAGGGCAGGTCTATTGTTATGAAACAAGCAAATAATCTCCCACTATTTACTGGCTTTATCCACAAGAACTACTAAACTTTTTTCTCTTGGTAATTGTAGAGGACATTCACCTATTTTTGGTAACTCCTGCATTCCCAAACCATTACAAAAACTAAGTTATTTTAACCCAATAAATAGTTGACTACATTGATTTAATACACTACTATTAAAGCTTAGCATTCACACAAATGCAGATGTTCATATTATATAAGACTGCATTATATTAGACTATTAGAGATCCCTCACAAAAATGTAATAACAAAATTGCTTTGCCTTATGTTAGCTTGTTAAACCCATTCTTTTTGACACTCTTCTCTTAATAAAGTAAGAGTAATAAGAATAGAAGGTAGAGAATTTGATCTTACTAATATGCATGGTCGGTTTACATTCTGTGACTTCATTTTCATTGAATAAAAAGGTTTATCTGATTTGAAAGGTGGGGCAGAGTTCACTATCATGTGCTTTTCTAGATGATAAGGTCCATAATGTCCAAGGTTCTTCAAAGAAAGGCCTACAACAGAATTAAATTTTTGTTATACCAATCCTCCTGGTAAAGCTACAATTCAAATGCCTACTTTGAAAGTTGAAATAAATTAAATTAGACTTACAATTTTTATTTTCAACCCTATCCCTAAATCCTCAACCCTCAACACTTAAACCTTAAATCCTAAACCCTCAACCTCAACACTATACCTTAAACCCTAATCCCTCAACCTTGAAGCTTTAAAGCCTCAACCCTTATCCACCCCTTTCCTCCCCTATTTGCCTCACCCCCATCTCTCCCCTATCTCTCAACCCTTAGCCATCTAGTTCTCTCTCTTATCCCTAAACCCTCAACCCTTAAACCTTAAATCCTAAATCCTATCCCTAAACTCTCAAGCCTCAACACTGTACCTTAAACCCTAATCCCTTATCCCTGAAACCTATCCCTAATCCCTCTACCCTCAACACTCTACCTTAACCCTAATCCATTGACCATCAACCATAATCCCTCAACCCTAAACGCTATCCCTAAAGCCTCAACCCTAAACCCTAATCCCTCAAGGTCCTAAACCCTAATCCCTTATCCCTAGACTCTAAACCCTATCCCTAAACCCTTAACCCTCAACCTTAAACTTTATTCACTCAACCCTAAACCTTAATCCCTCAACCCTCAACCCTAATTCCTTATCCCTAAATCCTTACATCCATCAACCCTAAACCCTAAACGCTATCCCTATTCCTAAATCCTCAACCCTCGACACTATACCTTAAACCCTAATCCATTATCCCTAAGCCCTCAACCCTAAACTGTCAACCCTAAACCCTATCCCTAATCCCTCTACCCCCAACACTCTACCTTAACCCTGATCCCTCAACCCTCAACCCTACTCCCTCAACCCTAAATGTTATCCCTAAAGCCTCAACCCTAAACCCTAATCCCTCAAGATCCTAAACCCTAATCCCTTATCCCTAAACTCTAAATCCCATCCCTAAACCCTCAACCCTCAACCCTAAACCTTAAATCTTAATCCCTCAACCCTAAACCATAATCCCTCTTGACCTTAAGCCCTCAACCCTTAAACCCTCAACACTTATCCACCCCTCTCCTCCCCTATCTGCCTCACCCCCATCTCTACCCTCCTATACCCTCGACACTATACATACATACATACATATAGGCATACATACATACATCAATACATCCATATAGGCATACATACATACATACATGCTAAATAACCTTGAACATAAAACATTCCAAGGGAGACATAATGCGAGCACGTTATAACATACTCGCGTTATGTTGAACATGACAAACATCAAGTAAACTTTTGCAAAAAAAGAAAAAGTGCAAAACAAAACATAATGCAAGCGGGTAAAAGCACAAACTTGTGTCACACTTTATAAAGGAATCGGCCAACATCAAAAAAACATCTCAACTTTGACAACATAAAAGTGGTCTTTATGTTTTGAATTTCAAAATGATGTAAACTAAGAAAATGTAGATCTCTTGTTGAAGTTTATTAGTCTAATTTTTTAGATTTTTTTAAAAATTGTTTTGATTTTTTTTTTATCAATTTAAGAGCAGATTTTGAAATGCTAAAAATTTGAAAAAAAAGTGACGTTTAGTTCACGTCGATAAACAAATACAAAAAAAAATGAATTTTCCCCTGATTTTTTTTTCCCCAAATAGGTGACTTCATTATCTAGGGCATGGGAAAAAAAAAAGAATTTTTGATCTATATTTTTCTCGTAATAATGTTTTAAAGTCAAACTTACTTGATTTGATAGTTTTCAGTTAACATTAACTATTGTTTATGTAATGCCCCGTCATGCAACCCTAGAGTGCAAGGCTAAAAGTGCAAAATTACAGAACTAATTTTTTTTTTTGAAGCAAGTAAATGTAATAAGAGTAACCAAAGATGTCATAATACACGACATGAAGAAAAGTGCACTTCTAACTCCTCTAGGGAAACATAACTGCATTAGAGAAAAATAAAGTATAAACCACACAAGCGATAACCATTTTACTACTGCTATAAATCAAATCAACTTTACATTAGCAAGATAATTAATTTATCAAAGACTTAGTACAAGATCACAAGATTACAAGAATACCAAGTCACAAGAATGCTTTGTTGCAAAATTACAAGATCGATCTCATCGATTTACAAAAAGTACAAGGAGGTATACAACACTTTATAGGAAGGGAACCATCTGATACTGGAACATCTCCGCACACGATGCAACTGAATCTCCAGAACACCAAAGGATAGCTCTACCTCCCAACCATGTGGAACCCTGAGGTCCACCCCACCGAGCTAGGAGATAATAAGAGGATTACCGCAAGGTCTAGGCTATAGACAAGAACACAAAAACCAATACCAGACTCCAAGAAGACAAACATGATGAAAGAACTACGCAGAACTAATAGTACTCCACCAATTAGATCAAAACACCAAACTAGATCGACCACGAAAAAAGGACCACACTCCAGAGGTACCAACAAGATGTAGAGAATACAACTGAACTGCGTAAGGGAAGTGTCATCAAATGGTCCTGGCATGGGTTACCCAGGCTATCTCTCACCAGAAGCCCGCCCCCATCTATGGTTACCCTGGCAGCCTCTCTCTAGGTGCCGGCCCCATAGGGTGACACATGCGGAACCGACATGCCCTCTCATGAAGACGAGGGGGTCGGCCTTGCCAACCAGGCCTTCTCACCCCTCCCTTAGCCTATGAAAGCACTCAAGGTGTGGGTGAGGTCACATTAATTATCTTGTTTAGTGTATTACTACCCAACCCTCCTAAGTTCATTATTAGGTTTTCACTTGTTTACAACTTCCATGGGGTTACCTAGGCGACCTCTCACTAGGCGCCGGCCCCACCATGGAAGCCACTCCCTTAGCGTTCTCTGACCCATCAATAGGACCACCACATGCAAGAAAAGAGGACTCAACAGATACCATACCAATGCAAAAGTCATTCCTTTGGCCTCAACAATAAGCCCCTGATTCCCTTCAAGAAAAGGTCAAAACATCGCCATTTAGAAACCAACTGACACAAGCACAAATCTACGGTGAAGCCTCTAGAGTTAAAAGGAAGTTCTTACTGGGTCTCCACGGTATCCTTTCCAATGTGGAAATAAGGTTACAACCACCACGATCATACTTGGAAAAGGACCAAGGAACAAGCGACTGAAAAAAAAACATAACACAAGATAACCTTGCCACATGACTATCCCAGCTTCCAAGGCGGCAAATCCCTAAAATGACACAAACGATCAAGACAATCACATCAACTAACCCTCCGGTCACATGCCAAATTATGCCTCCTGAGGGACTCATATGCATGCCACAGGACTATTAGGACAACAACACCAACACCAGACTCAACACCGGCATGTATGCAAGAGCCAAAGGTATCACTATCTTACTTCGGTTCAAGGACAACAAAATATCGGAGAGGCAATCCACATGACAAGCAATGAAATTATGCAACAAGGTACTTAAAACACAACTTAGCACAAAATTGATATCTCGGGCTAGAAACATAATATCAATAACTATTACAATCTCTATCACTGCATAACTTAACCACACAAGTACTCTTATTCCGACCATCGATCCATTCATGATCTAATAAAACCATTTCATACCCGACATTATTACTACACAACATTCCCTACAACCTATACCCTTACCAACAATGACAAGGAAACTAATTCTCTAAAGAAAATTGTTAAAATAGAATCATCTAAAAAGAAATAAGTAAATAAATACATCAAGATAAAGAATTCTTCTTCATAGAGAAAGTATAAATTGTCTATATGGCCGAACGTTAAGGATATGTTTTTCGGCATGATGACTAGCTATATCAAGGATATAATGGTCATACTCCTACTTGACAATCTTGATCTAAACTAGAATTATATGGTATCATCTGATGTCAAATGAAGGAACTATAACTATTGCTACACTCGAGTCCTATAACCTAACCCGATAGCAATTACAGTTATAACCTGATGCTCATAAAGCGACATAAATCCCCTATATCTTATTCAACATTCAAATCTATAATAAGCCAAGATAGCATAGCAACTATAACAACTAACGACTAAACCATAACATATTTTCTTCCAAGCGAAACTACTAAGTTCGTTAGCTACCCTTTTGCAAAACCAGTTTTATCACTTATTCTAGTGCAGTCATAAACAACTGGATCGGTATCCTCTACTAACAGCATTTATATTATGATGCTGTCGGAAATCTATTAGATTTTGACTCAAGAACTGCAAGAAAATTTAAAAAAATGATATCTTTCCATTTCTCTCTTCTAGAAAAGAAATCGGTCATATGCACTGATAATAGAAGGAAACTGTCCTAACAGATATACTAGAGTTTAAACGGAAGCTTCCCATTATGGTCGAATCCCTCGAATCAAAGAAAGACAATTACTTAATGTGAAGAACTTAACCATCCCATATTACTAGTCGAAGCTGGGCGAATATGCTTCAGAGAGCTAAATTGAAGATAAGAGAAAGGAAAACAAAAGAATGTTTAGAGGGTAGGAGGAGCTGTTGGTGGATGACTACACCACAGAAAGGCATGAAGGTAGCATAGCAGAAAGCATCATGCATTGATTGCTGAGTGTAAATCGATTGATTCATTGGAAGGTTAATGCGACAATCGAATGAGTGCAACACCAATGGAAATGCTGGGAGGCTGAAGCAGCATTCATATGAGTGCAATGCCACTGGAAACGCTGGGCAGAAACGTCATTCGCATGGGTGCAATGAGAGCGCAAAGTTAGCATCCTCATTCTTAAATGATGACGGCATGCACGGAGGTCTTGAAGACAGCAATGAATATCCAACAAGGCACCTACGAAGGGAAAAGAAACTTACCTGGTTTTGATTATAGCAACAGAAATGGCCAAATTTGCATTAAGTAGGCCACACTCATTGTTTCTAGGTTTCAAAGATTTGATGTGATTCACTCATAAGATGGGCAGCAAGACAAGATTCTGGCGGCATCGACCTCAGCTTTGCTATACAACTCGGTGCTTACTAAGGCAAAACAAAGGTATACATTTTCTGAATTATAACACCTACAAAGAGTAATCCATTATAATACTAATTCATTGGGCACCACAATTTAATACTGACGTGACCAGATAATGAATAGAACAGGACAACACAATAATGGATATTCCTATAGGTGTCAAACAGAGCTATAGGCTTCAACATTTTCAAGCTCCCGTCGCACACCCCAGATCAAATGCAGTTCAGTGAAATGTTCATACAAACTTCACGGGTTTCAGACTATGCTAGAAGGAAACATCTCCATAGGTGAAGTGGTTTAGGACATAAATGGCTCATCATGGAAGTTGCACAAGCCTTTCAATTCTAATGTGGCCCATTACAAGCATGATACAGGAAATGATCCAACTCGAGGAAAAGAAAAAAAATCAATGCAATGGAGGAATGGTTCCATTTAATCTACAGACAGAACCACGGATCAACCAACACAAAGTAAAAATTTCACCGAGGAGAGTAGGATGACAAATAGGTCGGTTCTAAGCCCGAGCCATCGTCTAAAGACTTCAAACAAGAACTCAATATTGCAGAGAAAACAAGGACAAGATGATGCAAAAGTTTACAAGACATACCCATACCAAACACTCCAGAAACCAATCTCCTCTCGAAAACCCTGCTCTTGCTTCGCCCAGTAATCTTTTGTCACCCACTCCCCCTCCTCCCCAGAATTTTTTTACAAACATAAAAACCCCCTTATTCCATGACAACTCCCCGAGACCAGAAATAGGAAATCCAATAAATTCTAGTAACTCCCAACTCCTGCACAAACCCACTCCCTGAGCAAATTTGAAATTTTTATCCGAATATAGAGATTCTCAAATCTCTAATTACACCCGGCAATAACCAACATTAAATTAGTCACCCAAAAGGAATATTTTAACACAACTATGCACTCATTAGCTGCAAACATGATTACAACATTACTTATATTATTCCCAAAAATAAAAGATAAGTTAAATATATATTAAATCCTCTCTACAACTTCAAAAATCATAGACATAAAAACCTTACAATACTGGTCATGCCAATAAAAGGCTTTTCAAACCCACTATACCCAAACATAAGACTATGCCAGCTTTATAAGATCATAAGGGAACAAAAGATGCATAGACAAGGGTAAATAACCTAACAACACTCCACCACCCGCAATGATCAACAACAAGGACCAAGGGACAACGTCGCAACACATTACAAGACTAGGGCAAGGACCCAAGATGACGGTAAGAACACAAGACCATGACACGGACTGAAACTGACCTAGCGGTAAGGTCCTCATATTATCTCCATCACCTTATCCATGGTGTAGGGCCCGCTTAGACTTGCTAAATTAGGTGGAGTCGAGGCCTGGTACCTGCAACCTATGTGAAAACCAATGGTTATCTATGATCAACTGTATGCATATATATCACAAACACCGAGACAGAGAATTGCAGCGTAGTAGGGTGCTCGATCTGAGCAGTACTACACTGTCCCCGCTCCAACACAAGACTATAATCAGAAACATAAGCATGACATTTTCTAACCAACACTAATCATATCCATCTCATCAAAAACTGAAGTAACATAGTATCATAAAAAAAAAACTCATAGCACATGTCACAATACATCCCTCAAACATAGTCCATCAAGATTAATGAGAGCATATACCAATACACACTAGTCCAAATGTCTCGAACTGAAATTATGAAATAACACTATCAACAGTTCCAGAACTAACAAAAGTAATGATAGAAATAACATCTAACTCAAGCCAAAAAGCGAGGGGCATTACATCCTCCCCCCCTAGGTCTAGGCTTACTCCTGGAAGCTTGCAAATAAGTGAGGATATAGCTCCCTCATCCTGGTAGCATCCTCCCAAGTAGCAGAGGTCTCATCATTAGGGTCCCACTGGACCCTGACCTGCTCCACATCTTTGCCCCTGAGAGCAAGTCTCTTGTGCTGAAGAATGCCTACGGGCTCTAAAGCCAGCTACCCGTCCTCTACCTGTAGAGCAGTCCAATCAAGAACATGAGCAATATCCAGAAAGTAAGGTCTAAGTATTGAAACATGAAACACATCATGGATGCGTGAAAGGCTAGGTGGCAAAGCAAGGTGATAAGCAACAGGACTGATTCTCTCCAACACCTCAAAAGGTCCTACAAAGCGTGGTGCTAGCTTAGAACCCTTTCCATAATGGATCAGACTCTTTCGCGGTCGCACACGCAAGAACACCCGGTCCCCAACTGAAAACTAACGATCGATCCTATGAGCATCTGCATACTTTTTCTATCTGTCTTGAGCTGCCACCAAATGCTCTCTAATCCTCTCAATCTGCTGCTCCATATCTCTAAGCATATTAGGACCTAGCAGAACTCTATCCTCCAGATGATCCCAACTCAAAGGGGTCCTACAAGGACAACCTTACAAGGCCTGAAATGGAGACATGCCAATAGAACTGTGATATCCATTATTATAGGCAAACTCCACCAGATACAGGTAATCCTCCCAATGGCTCTGCCGATCCATCACATACATCCTCAACATATCCTCGAGAACCTGATTAATCCTCTCGGTCTGACCATCAGTCTCAGGGTGATAGGCTGAACTAAAGTTCAGCTGTGTCCCCAAGGCATGCTGCAAGGAAGTCCAAAGGGCGGAAGTGAACACTGGATCCCTGTCGGAGATGATCCTACGAGGAATCCCATGAAGTCTGACAATGTCCTCCATGAACACTCTGGCCACCGTGGAAGCATTGTAAGAAGTATGGACAGGAGAGAAGTGAGCTACCTTTGTCAACCTATCCACAGTGACCATGATAGCATCATGTCGACAAGATGACATCGACAAACCGACAATAAAGTCTGACACTCAAGACATCTCGACACAAAATCAGCAATATCCCGCTTCATGCCACTCCAAAAGTATAGCTGACGCAGATCTGTATACATCTTCTTGACACTCGGATGAGCCGAGTAGGGTGCCTGATGTGCCTCAGACAAAACTAGGGTACGAAGACCCTCTGAACAAGGAACATAGATACGACCCAAATGTCACAAAAGACCATCTACCTCAATTGAGTAACCAGAGTATCTACCCTCCAAAGGTCTACCAGACTCAATCTCAGATCTCACCTCCTGGCACCAACTGTCTGCCGGAAGAGCAGCGAGAATCTGACCTCTCAGATCAACTGTAAGAGTAACTGCTAAGATCTCGTGCCTCTGACGACTAAGAGCATCTGCCACCACATTCTCCTTGCCCTAAATATATCTGACCTCGAAGTCATACTCGCACAGGAACTCCATCCAATGCCTCTATCTCGCATTCAAGTTTGGCTGCGTGAAAATATATTGTAGACTACGATGATCACTGTGCAGCTCAAACCGATGTCCTAACAGAAAATGCCTCCATCTCACCAAGGCATGCACGACTGCTGCTAACTCCAGGTCATGAGTAGGATAGTTTAATTCATGATCCTTGAGTTTGCAAGACTCATAGGCAATCACGCGACCATCCTGCATCAGAACTACCCCCAAACCTTCCAAGGAAGCATCAGTATAAACAACAAAGTCTCTATCAGGATCAGGGACTGCTAATATCGGTGCACTGGTCAACTGCTCCTTAAGAGTCTGAAAAGCTGCCTGACACCGCTCTGACCAAACAAACTTCTTCCCTTTCCTCTGAAGAGAAGTAATAGGATGAGCAATCCTCGAGAACCCCATAACAAAACGATGATAGTAGCCTGCTAATCCCATAATACTACGGACCTCAGAGACATTAGTGGGTGCAGGCCAGTCCATAATAGCTTGGATCTTCGAGGAGTCCACCGCAATACCCTCTCCAGAGATGACATGACCCAAATACTTAACCTCTGACTGAAAAAACTCACACTTCGATAAATTGGCATAGAGCTGATTTTCTCTCAGACACTGCAACACCTGTCGCAAATGCTCCTCATGCTCCTCCATAGTCCTAGAATAGATCAGTATATCATCAAGGAACACAAGGACAAAATGGTCAAGATAAGTACGGAAAACACCATTCATCAAGCTCATGAAAATTGAAGGCGCGTTCGTCAACCCGAACGGTACTACAGTGAACTCATAATGACCATAACAGGTATGGAAAGCTATTTTGTGAATATCCGCCTCAAATATCCACAACTGGTGGTATCCCAACTTAAGGTCAATTTTAGAGAATACCTTTGCTCCCTTAATCTGATCAAACAAATCATCGATCCGAGGCAAGGGATACCTATTCCTCATGGTTACTTTATTGAGCTGTCGGTAATCGATACATAGCCGCAGAGATCCATCCTTCTTTTTGATGAAGATCATAGGTGCTACCCAAGGAGAGACACTAGGTTGAATGAACCCTTTGGCTAACAGCTCCTCCAACTGCAATCGAAGCTCTTTGAGCTCCTGAGTGGTCATCCTGTATGGAGCTCGTGAGATAGGCTCTGCCCCGGGAACCAGATCAATCCTGAAATCGATGTCACGCCTAGGTGGCATCCCTGGAATATCAGAAGGAAAAACATCCACAAACTCCCTCAAGAGTGGGTGATCATCAAGAGATGCCTCTCGACTCTCCTCCATCTCTAAGTCACTAACCGTCACTGCAAAAAGCTGACATCCCTGACGCATGCATCTCTTGAGTTGCATTGCGGAGATCATACGCAAGGAAATGGGTCTCTGAACTCCTACCACCTCAACCTCAGCACCAGAATCATCCACACATCTAACAGACTTATGCTGGCAATCTATCACTGCCTGATGAGCCTCCAACCAATCCATCCCCAAAACTATGTCATATGAACCCAGGGGTAGAATGCGAAGGTCCACAGAAGTAGATAAAGAGCCAATTGTCAATTCACACCCAGAAACTAAGGACTCCACTGCTATTTTAGCTTCAGAAGCCAACTCAACCTGCCACCTATTAGCCTACTTTGCCGCCTCTAAGCCACAACGCTCCACAAGAGAAGGAGATATAAACGAATCAGATGCACCAGAATCAAATAAAATAGAAAAGTCAATACCTCGCATGCGACCGAAAGTCTCCACCATAGTGCCCTGATGCTCTGCCTACCGGTCATCTACCGCTGCAAAGACTCGGTGTGACCTGCCTGCATCACCAACTATCGGCTCAGATGCTGCCGGTCAATGTCCAAATCCTGATGCGCCCTTCTGCGGGCACTGTCTAGTAATATGTCCCTGCTAGCCATAAGAGAAGCACCCAGTGCCTCTACCATAACCGCCGACACCCCGGACAGCACTAGACTGCTGAACGCTGCCTCTGCTCACTGCGGACTGCGTACTCTGAGCTAGCTGATCAAAATGATTCCGCTTATTGCACTGCCAAGACCGGTCTTTCATTTTTTGAAATCTATTTCCTTGTTGATGATGTGAACTCTTCGGCTTAGCCTGCGAAGACTGCTGCTACCGACCACCCTTTGAGGGTGCATAGGAACCTGATGCCTGTGTGTGACCACCTCGAGAACCATATCCCGATGATGGCGCACTACCAATGTGCACTCCCGTATGCCCACCAAGTGCCATAGCCAGATTCTCCTCCACTATCCGGGCTTTCTCCATAGCAACCTCCATAGTCTTATGTTTGAATATACGAACCCCTCCACTAATACGGGCATTCAAGCCCCTGATGAAATGCTGCACCAACATGGACTCGTCATCCCCAATGCCTGCATACTGTTTGAGCTTGTAAAATCTACGCTCATACTGCTCAACTGACATAGCCAACTGCCTCAGCTCGTGGAATTCATCTGCTCGACGAGCTACCTCCAATGATTAGAAAGAAAATAGGCTCTGAACCTCTCTAAGAATAGCACCCAGGACACAGTGCTAATGTCTAAATGCAACTTCTGCTCCTCTAGCCGCCACCAAGTCGAAGCGATTCCTCGAAGATGCAGAATAGCACATCTACCTTTGGTGTTGCTGCCATACGGATGCATGGTGAAACACCTGCCTAAGTCCAAAAGCCAAGTCTCTGCCTTAAGTCCACTGCCAGCTCCATCAAATATGGGAGGGCGTGCTCTCAGTAAATCCCTCATATGGCTAGCTAGGGTGGCCTCCTACCCAGCTGACATCTCCCTAGGTCTGGGAGACCTCTCTATCTCTCTAGGACCCCGCTGGTCAACCTCCTAATCTCCTCGGGTCTGCCTGCCCTCCTATCTAGGGCCTAAACAGGCAAGAGCCTCCTCAAGAATTTGTCCCAACTGAGCTCCATCAGGCTGATCCTGAACCTCCATGTTCTGACCCCCACCTTCATGGGCACTCAACTGAGGAGAAGTGGGAGGAGGTGTACCGCCACCACCTCTCCCATGACCCCTACCTCTGCCCCGACCTCGGCCCCTACCTCTAGGCATCTACCTGCAGCACCAATGGCATAATTAAAAAAAACAAATCACAATAGGGATAAAAATTATTTTACAGAATTCAAGCACAAGGTTACATAATGGGCTCAAATATAACCAGGGTACCCAGTGTTTTAACCCTGCTCTGATACCAAATGTAATGCCCTGTCATGCAACCCTAGAGTGCAAGGCTAAAAGTGCAAAATTACAGAACTAATTTTTTTTTTGAAGCAAGTAAATGCAATAAGAGTAACCAAAGATGTCATAATACACGACATGAAGGAAAGTGCACTTCTAACTCCTCTAGGGAAACATAACTGCATTAGAGAAAAATAAAGTATAAACCACGCAAGTGATAACCATTTTACTACTGCTATAAATCAAATCACCTTTACATTAGCAAGATAATTAATTTATCAAGGACTTAGTACAAGATCACAAGATTACAAGAATACCAGGTCACAAGAATGCTTTGTTGCAAAATTACAAGATCGATCTCGTCGATTTACAAAAAGTACAAGGAGGTATACAAAACTTTGTAGGAAGGGAACCATCTGATACTGGAACATCTCTGCACACGACACAACTGAATCTCCAGAACACCAAAGGATAGTTCTACCTCCCAACCATGTGGAACCCTGAGGTCCACCCCACCAAGCTAGGAGATAATAAGAGGATTACCGCAAGGTCTAGGCTATAGACAAGAACACAAAAACCAATACTAGACTCCAAGAAGACAAACATGATGAAAGAACTACGCAGAACTAACAGTACTCCACCAATTAGATCAAAACACCAGACTAGATCAACCACGAAAATAGGACCACACTCCAGAGGTACCAACAAGATGTAGAGAATACAACTGAACTACGTAAGGGAAGTGTCATCGCATGGTCCTGGCATGGGTTACCTAGGCTATCTCTCACCAGAAGCCCGCCCCCATCTATGGTTACCCTGGCAGCCTCTCTCTAGGTGCCGGCCCCATAGGGTGACACATGCGGAACCGACATGCCCTCTCATGAAGATGAGGGGGTCGGCCTTGCCAACCAGGACTTCTCACCCCTCCCTTAGCCTATGAAAGCACTCAAGGTGTGGGTGAGGTCACATTAATTATCTTGTTTAGTGTATTACTACCCAACCCTCCTAAGTTCATTATTAGGTTTTCACTTGTTTACAACTTCCATGGGGTTACCCAGGCGACCTCTCACTAGGCACCAGCCCCACCATGGAAGACACTCCCTTACTGTTCTCTGACCCATCAATCAGACCACCACATGCAAGAAAAGAGGACTCAACAGATACCATACCAATGCAAAAGTCATTCCTTTGGCCTCAACAATAAGCCCCTGATTCCCTTCAAGAAAAGGTCAAAACATCGCCATTTAGAAACCAACTGACACAAGCACAAATCTATGGTGAAGCCTCTAGAGTCAAAAGGAAGTTCTTACTGGGTCTCCACGGTATCCTTTCCAATGTGGAAATAAGGTTACAACCACCACGATCATACTTAGAAAAGGACCAAGGAACAAGCGACTGAAAAAAAAACATAACACAAGATAACCTTGCCACATGCCTATCCTAGCTTCCAAGGTGGCAAATCCCTGAAATGACACAAACGATCAAGACAATCACATCAACTAACCCTTCGGTCACATGCCAAATTATGCCTCCTAAGGGACTCATATGCATGCCACAGGACTATTAGAACAACAACACCAACACCAGACTCAACACCGGCACATATGCAAGAGCCAAAGGTATCACTATCTTACTTCGGTTCAAGGACAACAAAATATCGGAGAGGCAATCCACATGACAAGCAATGAAATTATGCAACAAGGTACTTAAAACACAACTTAGCACAAAATTGATATCTCGGGCTAGAAACATAATATCAATAACTATTACAATCTCTATCACTGCATAACTCAACCACACAACTACTCTTATTCCGACCATCGATCCATTCATGATCTAATAAAACCATTTCATACCCGACATTATTACTACACAACATTCCCTACAACCTATACCCTTACCAACAATGACAAGGAAACTAATTCTCTAAAGAAAATTGTTAAAATAGAATCATCTAAAAAGAAATAAGTAAATAAATACATCAAGATAAAGAATTCTTCTTCATAGAGAAAGTATAAATTATCTATATGGCCGAACGTTAAGGATATGTTTTTCGGCATGATGACTAGCTATATCAAGGATACAGTGGTCATACTCCTACTTGACAATCTTGATCTAAACTAGAATTATATGGTATCATC
The DNA here is from genome assembly GCA_027924645.1 of Cunninghamia lanceolata. NCBI lineage: Eukaryota > Viridiplantae > Streptophyta > Pinopsida > Cupressales > Cupressaceae > Cunninghamia > Cunninghamia lanceolata. The sequence goes on along the minus strand of BSBN01000262.1, from coordinate 7,268,768 downwards.
TGATGTCAAATGAAGGAACTATAACTATTGCTACACTCGAGTCCTATTACCTAACCCGATAGCAATTACAGTTATAACCTGATGCTCATAAGGCGACATAAATCCCCTATATCCTATTCAACATTCAAATCTATAATAAGCCAAGATAGCACAGCAACTATAACAACTAACGACTAAACCATAACATATTTTCTTCCAAGCGAAACTACTAAGTTCGTTAGCTACCCTCTCACAAAACCTGTTTAATCACTTATTCTAGTGCAGTCATAAACAACTGGATCGGTATCCTCTACTAACAGCATTTATATTATGATGCTGTCAGAAATCTATTAGATTCTGACTCAAGAACTGCAAGAAAATTTTAAAAAATGATATCTTTCCATTTCTCTCTTCTAGAAAAGAAATCAGTCATATGCACTGATAATAGAAGGAAACTGTCCTAACAGATATACTAGAGTTTAAACGGAAGCTTCCCATTATGGTCGAATCCCTCGAATCAAAGAAAGACAATTACTTAATGCGAAGAACTTAACCATCCCATATTACTAGTTGAAGCTGGGCGAATATGCTTCAGAGAGCTAAATTGAAGATAAGAGAAAGGAAAACAAAAGAATGTTTAGAGGGTAGGAGGAGCTATTGGTGGACGACTACGCCATAGAAAGGCATGAAGGTAGCATAGCAGAAAGCATCATGCATTGATTGCTGAGTGTAAATCGATTGATTCGTTGGAAGGTTAATGCGACAATCGAATGAGTGCAACACCAATGGAAATGCTGGGAGGCTGAAGCGGCATTCATATGAGTGCAGTGCCACTGGAAACGCTGGGCAGAAACGTCATTCGCATGGGTGCAATGACAGCGCAAAGTTAGCATCCTCATTCTTAAGTGATGACGGCATGCACGGAGGTCTTGAAGACAGCAATGAATATCCAACAAGGCACCTACGAAGGGAAAAGAAACTTACCTGGTTTTGATTATAGCAATAGAAATGGCCAAATCTGCATTAAGTAGGCCACACTCATCATTTCCAGGTTTCAAAGATTTGATGTGATTCACTCATAAGATTGGCAGCAAGACAAGATTCTGGCGGCATCGACCTCAGCTTTTCTATACAACTCGGTGCTTACTAAGGTAAAACAAAGGTATACATTTTCTGAATTATAACACCTACAGAGAGTAATCCATTATAATACTAATTCACTGGGCACCACAATTTAATACTGACGTGACCAGATAATGAATAGAACAGGACAACACAATAATGGATATTCCTATAGGTGTCAAACAGAGCTACAGGCTTCAACATTCTCAAGTTCCCATCGCACACCCCAGATCAAATGCAGTTCAGTGAAATGTTCATACAAACTTCACGAGTTTCAGACTACACTAGAAGGAAACATCTCCATAGGTGAAGTGGTTTAGGACATAAATGGCTCATCATGGAAGTTGCACGAGCCTTTCAATTCTAATGTGGCCCGTTACAAGCATGATACAGGAAATGATTCAACTCAAGGAAAAGAAAAAAAATCGATGCAATGGAGGAATGGTTCCATTTAATCTACAGACAGAATCATGGATCAACCAACACAAAGCAAAAATTTCACCGAGGAGAGCAGGATGACAAACAGGTCGGTTCTAAGCCTGAGCCATCGTCTAAAGACTTCAAACAAGAACTCAATATTGCAGAGATAACAAGGACAAGATGATGCAAAAGTTTGCAAGACATACCCGTACCAAACACTCCAGAAACCAATCTCCTCTCAGAAACCCTGCTCTTGCTTCGCCCAGTAATCTTCTGTCACCTGCTCCCCCTCCTCCCCAGAATTTTTTTACAGACATAAAAACCCCCTTATTCCATGACAACTCCCTGAGACCAAAAATAGGAAATCCAATAAATTCCAGTAACTCCCAACTCCTGCACAAACCCACTCCCCGAGCAAATTTGAAATTTTTATCCGAATATAGAGATTCTCAAATCTCTAATTACACCTGGCAATAACCAACATTAAATTAGTCACCCAAAAGGAATATTTTAACACAACTATGCACTCATTAGCTGCAAACATGATTACAACATTACTTATATTATTCCCAAAAATAAAAGATAAGTTAAATATATATTAAATCCTCTCTACAACTTCAAAAATCATAGACATAAAAACCTTACAATACTGGTCATGCCAATAAAAGGCTTTTCGAACCCACTATACCCAAACATAAGACTATGCTAGCTTTATAAGATCATAAGGGAACAAAAGATGCATAGACAAGGGTAAATAACCTAACAACACTCCACCACCCTCGACGATCAACAACAAGGACCAAGGGACAATGTCGCAACACATCACAAGACTAGGGCAAGGACCCAAGATGACGGCAAGAACACAAGACCACGACACGGACTGAAATTGACCTAGCGGTAAGGTCCTCATATTTGTTGGATCTAGGGCATACAACTGAGAGGGGGGGGGTGAATCAGTTGTATAAAACTTCTTGTTCTTTCAAACTCTTGATTCTTTGTTGTTAGTTAGCAGCATATAAATTAATCATCCATGAAAGCATAATACATAAACACAAGAGCAGATAAGCATCAACACATTGAACACCAAGATTTTGACGTGGAAAACCCGGTTAAGGGAAAAACCATGGGGTGATTAACCCAAGAATTATTCTCTGTTAGAAGAATAAAGAAGAATGAATGGCACATGCCAATTAGGGCTCACTGCCCGAGCACACTGCTCACAAAAGAGGCCCACTGCCTACAAGGAGACACACTGTCTACAGAGTGATAAAAATCACAGTCTTGAACTGGAGAATGACATCTCTACCATGTCCGGATCAGTTCCAATTAAGCCCAAAACCTCTGCTCTACCTTTTGCACTTCTCTTCGCTATCCCACACTCATCGACACACTCCACACTTTGAAATGAACTCACAAACTGTTATTTATACAAGACATCAACTTAGGAACAAACATCTAAGTCAGCAAACAACCACAAGAGTATCCGCAAGATGAATAACACATCCGGTCGGCCACCACAAGAACATTCGCAGGATGAACAGCTCATCCGGTCGGCTAAACAGAGCAAGAACTTCATCCGGAAGAATAACTTCAATTCCGGGCTTTACTATCAATGCGGATCAACAACACATCCTCAACACGATCCAGAAAACTTCACAAGCCTGCCTGAATGACCGGATACATCCGCACGTCCTATACTTGCTGGAATCTCTTGTCTTCCTCATCCGGAACTTCAAGAACACAGTCTGTCGCCACTGTAGAAGGTACTTCCGGACCTTCAAATCATACATTATCAATGCGGACCAACAACACAACCTCAACATGATCCAAGAACCTTCACAAGCCTGTCTGAATGACTAGGTACGTCCGCATTTCCTTTACTTACTGAAATCTCTTATCCTCCTTATCCGGAACTTCAAGAACACAGTCTGTCGCTACTGTCATAATGCAAGAGGTACTTCCAGACCTCCAAATCATACACAAATCAAGATGGCACATCACAAGGACATCCCAAACACTCTTTCCAATCCGCAGATTAGGATTGCACAATTCCGGACCTCACCGGACCTTTCTGTGATCCTCTGTCACCTCTAAGCACTTGCCGGAACCGGTTCTACAAAGACAGCCATAACTTCTTCAGGTCTTCATGCAGACCTCTGAAAACTTGACTGAAGCATCTCAAGACTCATATCTGCAAACCCTTTAATCCGCATCCTCCGGTTCTCAACCTATCCAATATATTTTCCTTCTTCTCATCACTGTTCTTCACTGTTCCTGACTGAGGCTAAGTTTCTCAATATCCTCAACACACAGCTCATCCAATCCTTCTTGTCGATGTAATATGAGTATGTTGACATCAATGACAACACTGGTTCACCTCATACTTGCAACAATCTCCCCCTTTGTCATTGATGGCAACATATGATGTGAAAAACCATCAAGACAAGAACTTCTCCTTTCTGTCACAACTCCCCCTATCAACAACAACTTTTCACATGTCTTCTCTTCCTTTACTGCTCCCCCTTTGATCATTAACCACTTGTTTTTCACATGTCTTCTCTCCCCCTTTGACATCAATGGCAAAGGGCTCATACTTGCAATTCTAATACATCAGAATCATACCAGCTGCTCCCCCTTAGTAGCAGCTCCCCATCATCAATCCGGATCACAAGATATGACTGTGATATCCACCGGACTGATGCACATCAGTGCATCCTAGTTCATCACCGGAGGGGCCATGACCCCTAACTTCTCCCGGAGATATTCAAAAGAGTCCTTGGGAAGGGGTTTTGTAAAGATATCTGCAATCTGATCCTTGGAGGGAACATACTCCAATCTGACTTCTTCCTTGTTTACTTGTTCTCTCAAAAAGTGAAACTTGATAGATATGTGCTTAGTTTTAGAATGCAAAACCGGATTCTTAGAAATATTAATTGCACTTGAATTATCACAGAAAATTGTGATAGGCTCCTCATATTCAACTTTAATGTCTCTTAGCATCTGCTTCATCCATAAGATTTGAGTGCAACTACCTGCTGCTGCAATGTATTCTGCTTCAGTTGTAGACAGAGATATTGCATCTTGTTTCTTGCTTAACCAAGAAACCAATCTCTTCCCCAAAAAGAATGCTCCACCACTAGTGCTCTTCCGGTCATCCACATCTCCTGCCCAATCTGCATCTGTGTAAGCATGAAGAGAGAAATCCGGATCTCTAGGGTACCATAGACCATACTCAACTGTTCCTTTCAAGTACCTAAAAATTCTTTTGATTGCCATAACATGAGATTCTCTAGGATCAGCCTGGAATCTTGCCACAAGACCAACAGCCTACATTATATCTGGTCTAGTTTGAGTGAGATACAACAATCCACCAATCATTGATCTATACTTTGTCTGATCTGCCTTTGGAGAATCATCATCTTTGCTTAACTTACATCCGGTTGCCATAGGAGTGTTCATAGGCTTTGAGTCTTCCATACCAAATTTCTTTAACAATTCTTTCACATATTTGGTCTGAGAAATGAAGATCCCTTCTTTTGTTTGAGTAATTTGCAGACCCAAGAAGAAATTCATTTCACCAAGCATAGACATTTCAAACTCACTTTTCATCTGATTTGCAAAAGTTTTGCACATACTATCTCTTCCTCCAAAAATGATATCATCCACAAACACTTCAACAATTAAAATATTTTCATGATCAATTTTGAAATATAAGTTACTGTCAGCAGTACCTTTGTTGAATCCAATCTGCACAAGATGCTTATCCAACCTTTCATACCATGCTCTTGGGGCTTGCTTCAATCCATACAAAGCTTTCTTCAACTTGTAGACCATATCATCATTATCAGACAATTGAAAACCATCCGGTTGTTCAATGTAGACTTCTTCTTCCAGATCACCATTTAGGAAGGCAGACTTGACATCCATCTGATATACCTTGAAGTCTTTGAAGGCAGCAAATGCAAGAAGTAATCTGACTGCTTCAATTCTTGCCACCGGAGCAAAAGTCTCTTCAAAGTCAATTCCTTCTATTTGAGAGTAGCCTTTGCAGACCAATCTAGCTTTGTTTCTGATTACTTCACTAGCTTCATTTAGTTTGTTCCGGAAGACCCACTTGGTTCCAATTACATTCCTGTCTCTAGGTCTGGGAACAAGATCCCAAGTATGATTTTTCTCAATTTGCATCAATTCATCTTCCATTGCTTTGGTCCAGTTTTCATCATTGCAGGCTTCATTTATTGTTTTAGGTTCAATCTTTGAAATCAGACAACATTCATCCTGATTTTGAGCAACATTCCTTCTAGTTTGTACACCTTTGCTTCTGTCACCTATGATTTGATCTTCAGAGTGGTTCAGTTTTACATACCTTGGAATTTTGGGAGTATCCTGCACTACTGCTTCTTGATCAGGCTCATTCAGACCTATCTCTTCTTCCTGATTTACTGGATCAGGCTGACTCTGTCTCACCGGAGAGGATTGAGGTCCTTGAACACTGTCTTGGTCATCTTCATCAAACTCATAAAATCTTGAAGGCTTCTCAATTCCTTCATCAACTTTCACATTGGTGCTTTCTATCATCTTCCTCAATCTCTTATTGTAACACCGGTATGCTTTGCTTTGAGTGGAGTAACCCAAGAAAATTCCTTCATCACTTCTAGCATCAAACTTTCCTAGATCTTCATCTCTTTTAATATAACACTTGCTACCAAATACTCTGAAATATTTCACAGTAGGAGTGATGCCAAACCAGAGTTCATAGGGGGTCTTACCGGTGTTGTTTCTGATTTGAACTCGATTGAGAGTGTAGACTGCAGTGCTGATAGCTTCCTTCCAAAACATTTGAGGAACATTTGCTTCCAACATCATTGTCCTGGCAGCTTCCTGGATGGTCTGGTTCTTTCTCTCAACTACTCCATTCTGCTGTGGAGTCCTAGGAGCAGACAACTGTCTCCTTATACCCTGCTTCTCACAAAAGTCAATGAACTCACCATATGTAAATTCACCACCTCTGTCAGACCTTAGACACTTTAGTTTCAATCCGGTTTGATTCGCTACCATAGCTTTGAAGATTTTGAACTTCTCAAATGCTTCTAATTTTTCTTTTAGAAAGGTAACCCACATCATCCTGGAATGATCATCAATTAACAACATGAAATATCTATCACCTTGCAGACTCTTGATTCTTGTCGGACCACAGAGATCAATATGTACTAATTCCAACAATCCGGTAGAGGACTGATCTTTGCTTTTGAAAGAGACTCTGCTTTGTTTACCTAGCTGACATTCTTTGCACAAACTATTTGTAGGTTTCATCAATTTTGGAAGATCTCTTACGGCCTGAGTATTGCTTATCTTGATGATGTTATCAAAATTTACATGACACATTCTTCTATGCCATAACCAACTCTGATCAATTTGAGCAAACAAACAACTTTTATTTGAACCAACCAGATGAAAGATATTACCTTTTGTTTGAGTACCGGATGCAATTTCAGTTCCGGAGCTTGTAAAGATTCTGCATTTTCCATTCTTGAACCGGAGATCATAACCCTTGTCCACTAACTGACCAACACTGAGAAGATTGTGCTTTAATCCTTCAACATATAGTACGTTACCTATTTTGCTTTTTCCATCAAAGGAAATAGTTCCCCTGCCTCTGATTCTGCCAGCTGAATTGTCACCAAACTTTACCATTCCTCCTTCATACCTTTCCAAATTCAAGAACTTATTCTTGTCACCAGTCATATGGTGAGAGCATCCACTGTCAATAACCCAATCATCCTTTTCTTCCACTTGAGCAGCCAAAGCTTTTTCAACAACTTTGTGATTGACAGATTCAGAGAGTATTGAATCTTCTTCCTTGATGGCAATAAACACCCACTCATTTCTGGATTTGCTTCCTAGTTCTGATTCATCATCTGTTACTCCTTCATTGTCATCTTCTTCATGAACATAATAGCAATTCTTTTGAAACCTTTGTCTGTTAGTATTAGACCTTGCAGATCTTTCCGGGCATCTTGAAGCAAAATGACCAATCTTATTGCAGTTGAAACACTTAAAGGGTAGTTTCCCTTCATACTTACCGGATCCTCTTGGCAGTCTCTTTGCAATGAGGGCTTCAAGTTGAGCTGTTTCTGCTTCTTCTTCTTCCATGTCTCTTCTTGCTTGATCATACCATGACATTTTCCTTGATGAGTTTTCTCCCGGATCAAATCTCTGTTTGCCTTTCACATAGGCACTGGCTTTGAAAGCAGATTCAGTCTTGGGAGGATCATCTCCAAACTCGGTCATTTCAAATGCAGCTAGTTTGCCAACCAGTTGTTCTCTTGTGACAGTTGTGTGGGCTCTGAATTCATCAATGGCAGCAACTTTGATTTTGTAGGCAGCAGGAAGGGATCTTAGGATTTTGCAGACAATCTCATTTTCATCTAAAGTTCCACCAGCATTTCTGATTCCACATACCAGCTCATTCACTCTTGGCATAAAGGTGGTGATGTTTTCATCATCTCTCATTTTCAATCTTTCAAATTTCCCTTTCAGACTTTGCAACCTTGCACTTTTGACAAACTCATCTCCTTCATACAGAAGTTCCAGTTTAGTCAGGATCTCATATGCAGTTGGTAGGTCAATAACATTCGAGAGATCTGAGTCATTCAATGCGCTTAGAAGAGCTTCCTTGGTCCGCAGATTGTTTTCAGCTTCTGTGATTTCATTCAGAGTTGTCGGACCACCTTGTGGGGGTACATATGGTTTTGAAACCATAGCCAAGTATGCTTTTCCCATACATTCCAGGTGACACTTCATGCGACCTTTCCAGAGAGTGAAGTTGGTTCCATCGAACTTCAGACTATCCTTCTTGTATGACGACATCCTGGATCACCTCAAGCGGTTAAGCTCCTATCAGAGGAACTTGGCTCTGCTACCAATTGTTGGATCTAGGGCATACAACTGAGAGGGGGGGGTGAATTAGTTGTATAAAACTTCTTGTTCTTTCAAACTCTTGATTCTTTGTTGTTAGTTAGCAGCATATAAATTAATCATCCATGAAAGCATAATACATAAACACAAGAGCAGATAAGCATCAACACATTGAACACCAAGATTTTGACGTGGAAAACACGGTTAAGGGAAAAACCACGGGGTGATTAACCCAAGAATTATTCTCTGTTAGAAGAATAAAGAAGAATGAATGGCACATGCCAATTAGGGCTCACTGCCCGAGCACACTGCTCACAAAAGAGGCCCACTGCCTACAAGGAGACACACTGTCTACAGAGTGATAAAAATCACAGTCTTGAACTGGAGAATGACATCTCTACCATGTTCAGATCAGTTCCAATTAAGCCCAAAACCTCTGCTCTGCCTTTTGCACTTCTCTTCGCTATCCCACACTCATCGACACACTCCACACTTTGAAATGAACTCACAAACTGTTATTTATACAAGACATCGACTTAGGAACAAACATCTAAGTCGGCAAACAACCACAAGAGTATCCGCAAGATGAATAACACATCCGGTCGGCCACCACAAGAACATTCGCAGGATGAACAGCTCATCCGGTCGGCTAAACAGAGCAAGAACTTCATCCGGAAGAATAACTTCAATTCCAGGCTTTACTATCAATGCGGATCAACAACACATAACACGATCCAGAAAACTTCACAAGCCTACCTGAATGACCGGATACATCCGCACGTCCTATACTTGCTAGAATCTCTTGTCTTCCTCATCCAGAACTTCAAGAACACAGTCTGTCGCCACTGTAGAAGGTACTTCCGGACCTTCAAATCATACATTATCAATGCGGACCAACAACACAATCTCAACATGATCCAAGAACCTTCACAAGCCTGTCTGAATGACTAGGTACGTCCGCATTTCCTTTACTTACTGAAATCTCTTATCCTCCTTATCCGGAACTTCAAGAACACAGTCTGTCGCCACTGTCATAATGCAAGAGGTACTTCCGGACCTCCAAATCATACACAAATCAAGATGGCACATCACAAGGACATCCCAAACACTCTTTCCAATCCGCAGATTAGGATTACACAATTCTGGACCTCACCAGACCTTTCTGTGATCCTCTGTCACCTCTAAGCACTTGCCGGAACCGGTTCTACACAGACAGCCATAACTTCTTCAGGTCTTCATGCGGACCTCTGAAAACTTGACTGAAGCATCTCAAGACTCATATCTGCAAACCCTTTAATCCGCATCCTCCGGTTCTCAACCTATCCAATATATTTTCCTTCTTCTCATCACTGTTCTTCACTGTTCCTGACTGAGGCTAAGTTTCTCAATATCCTCAACACACAGCTCATCCAATCCTTCTTGTCGATGTAATATGAGTATGTTGACATCAATGACAACATTGGTTCACCTCATACTTGCAACAATATTATCTCCATCACCTTATCCATGGTGTAGGGCCCGCTCAGACCTGCTAAATCAGGTGGATTCAAGGCCCGGTACCTGCAACCTGTGTGAAAACTAATGGTTATCTATGATCAACTGTATGCATATATATCACAAACACCGAGACAGAGAATTATGGCGTAGTAGGGTGCTCGATCTAAGCAGTACTACACCATCCCCGCTCTAACACAAGACTATAATCAGAAACATAAGCATGACATTTTCTAACCAACACTAATCATATCCATCTCATCAAAAACTGAAGTAACATAGTATCATAAAAAAAAAACTCATAGCACATGTCACAATACATCCCTCGAACATAGTCCATCAAGATTAATGAGAGCATAAACTAATACACACTAGTCCAAATGTCTCGAACTGAAATTATGAAATAACACTATCAACAGTTCCAAAATTGACAAAAGTAATGATAGAAATAACATCTAACTCAAGCCAAAAAGTGAGGGGCATTACAGTTTAATTTCTTTTCATTTCCAAAAAAACAAATTATACCCTTTTGAAGAGGATTGTCTCCTCTAGGGTATGATATATTTGTCAAATTTTAAAATGATGTTTTACTATTTTTATGTTAGTTTCAAATTAGCCTCTTTTTGAACTTGAACAACCTGCTTGCATTATTTTCAAATATTTATATCATAAAATTACTCAAAATATAAATATATATATTTCCACATTCAGCACTCTGAGCTCTACAAAAAGGTATTTTTCTTTTTTTTTTTAAATTAATTTTGATTGTAAAAATATTGAGCAGAAGTTGGAAGTTTTAGAAAGTATGAGAAAATGGTGACTTTGCTATCTAGTAGGATGCCACATAGACGTATTCGGTCGAATGGTATTCGACCTAATGGCATTCGGCTGAATCCAATTCGGTCGAATATATTTGTTTGTTTTTTTTTTGAAAAAATTTGTGGCTTTTTTATTATTTTTTAATTAATGAATTACAATAAAATTTTAAAAAAAAGGATTTCAAAGAAAAGAGTCATCTTGAAAAACACAATGATGTGAAAGCGTTTGTTTAATGCCTTATTTTAGTTTTTTTAGTTTTTTTTTTTTAGCTTTTTTAAATGAATAAATTATAAAAATTTAGAAAAAAAAAAACCACTAATTTGAACAAGGGTAAATTCATATTCAAAAACACAATGATCTGAAAGTGTTTTTTTAATGTCTTTTTTGGCTTTTTTAACTCTTTGGTGGTTTTTTTAAATTATTAAATTATAGAAATTTGGAGAAAAAAGAACCACTGATTTCAACAGGGGCAAAGTTGTATTCTCAAGTACCATGCTCTAAAACATGTAATTGATTAAAACCATTGATTTATTGAATGTAGACCTAGATCTTCAAAAAATAGAGGTTAAAGTGTTTGTACATGTGTTATTTTTGCATGCAGGTGAATTCAAATTTGATCAATTTGTGATGGGCAATAAAAAGACAAGAAAAAGGTTGTATGATCGAAGAAGTGATACTAAAAATGTCGATGAGGGAACATCTACTCAAGAAGAACCCATGGAAATTGTTGATGACCAAGGAGTACAGGTACGAGAAGAAATTGAAGGTGGTGATAGAAATTTTTTCCTTGGTATGGAAAATCTGATGGAGATGGATGAGGATTCTCTTTTCAAAAATATTTCATCTAAAGATATGGTACCTGAAAGCACAGTAAAATTACACTCTAAAAAAATATGGGACGAATTTTTTGAAAATAAGTCTATAATTGGAAGAGCACAGTTATTTGCAAAGTTATTTAGGAAGAAAGAGATGGCCCCTATTTTAGAGTTGTTAGGGGATGATAATAAGAAAAAGTCATCAGGTTCATTAAAGCAAACAATAGTTGAAAACCTACAAGAAGCATTGAACTCTATTGAAAGCAAGAGTCGAGCTATTGATTTAAGTGCTGCACGTAGAGCATTAATAACTATAATTTCTGGTAAGAAATTATCACATAGAAGACAAGTTCAAGCAATTTCTCAATTACTCAATGTTTCTAGGAGAACTGTTCAAAGATATATTGCAAGGAGAAATAGATTGGATGGAAATGTTGAGAAAAATTGGGTAAATATTTGCAGGGTTCCCTGAAAAGATAGAATCTCAGAAGATGTAAAGGAATAGGTGATTGAATATTGGACCAGCCACTCTCGTGTTTCTTCCAATAGAAGGGTCACTATACAGATAAAAGGTGAAGATGGTACAAAAATTTCACATCCCAAAAATTTTATAGATACAACACAAAGTGAACTTTTTGAAGCATTCAAGCAAGAATTTTCAGATGTGAAGATTTGTCAAAGGATGTTTGAGAGTCTACGACCAAGTTTTGTATGTATAAATAAGGTACGTGAGACTTGTTGTTGTCAAAATCGTGTTGAATTTCATCTACACCTACAGTCATATAAAAAAGCTATGGCAGTAATTAATCCAAATATAGTCATCCCTGGAAATACAACATAATTTGTGAAAACTCTTCTATGTGAAAAATCAGAAGATTCAGATGAATTCAAAGTGCAGTGTATAAAAAATATATGTAATGATTGTGGAAACTTGAAGAATCTTGTACAGGTTGACAATATTGATTATTCGATGCAAGTTATGTGGAAGAGATTTGAATATGAGAAGTACTCAACAAAGTCAGGAGTTGAGAGCAAAAAAATTGTTCTCAAAGAGAGTGAATTGTCAAGCAATGAGTTTATGAAAAAAATTTGCAATATCATATATCCACATATTGAACATTGTCATGGTGCTAGATGGCAAGCTAAGTAATTTCGTGACTCAAAAAATTGGTTTCCACCAGGTTGTATTCTGTCTATTGTTGATTTCTCTGAAAACTATACATTTAGTCCTCAAAGTGAGATTCAAAGTCAATATTATCATTCAGAGCAAGTTGCAATATTTGTACAAGTTTGTTATAGGAATGCTGAAGAACATGTAGATGGTGTACAAAGTAGCAAAGATGAACGAATTATCATCAAAGAGGTGCACTTTTATATCAGTGATGATACAGGTCATGATAGAAGCTATGTAGCCCATTATTTTGCAATATTTTTTGAAGACCTAAGACGACGTCAAATAGATGCTTCACAACATTGGATATGGTCTGATGGATGTGCTGGTAAGTGTTGATTTAATTATTTTTTTAAAATAATATTATATTTATTTGTGTAATTAACTTGTAGACTTGAATTATTCAGTTACTTAAATATGTTGTACCTCGATGTATATATATATTTTTTAATTTTAGTTTTAAATTTGAAATTGTTCGTAACTTCACAGGACAATTTAAGTCTGCAAAAGCTTTTAATTGGTTAAGCCAACAACATATTAAATGGAACATTCAATTTTTGTGGATTTCTATGAGAGTGGACATGGAAAAGGAGAGCATGATGGAGCTGCAGCATGTGTGAAACGTGCACTTCGACAACATGAACTTGCAGGTAATACAATATGGAATACAAATTTAAATTCTTAAATATATTTTAAATAAATTTAAAAATGTTAGGAAAAAAGTGTAGATCTCAATATATTGCATGTGTTCAGAAGTGGAAGCTTAAGCCATTATGCAATTTAATGGTTTTGATATATATCCAATGTTGCAGATTTTCAATATTTCTCTTGTTGGATTTTAAAAAAAAATTAATTATATTTTTTGAGATTGCCTTTTCCTTTCAATTAGAAAACTGAGCTTAACCTCACATTTCACCAACATGAACTTGCAGGTAATGCCATAAGGAATGCAAATGAAATTGTTGAATGGTGCAAAATTTATTTTGTCATCCATGACTCAATATACAACACACGTTATTTTTGGGAAGTTAAAGGTACATAAATATTTTGTTTTGAATTTCAATGTGTGTACATGAATTTTTAATTTTATACACTTTTTAATTGGATGATTGAAATTTAAACAGATATTGATAGATCAACTCTTACTAATTGTCAAACAATTAGTGGTATTAGAAGTTTGCATCAAATCATGACAATAGGACATAGCAGGCCTCCTATAATTCAAGTGAGAGAAAAATCATGTTTTTGTGCTGATTGCATTGAGAACAATGCAAATATTCTACAATGTGAGAATATTAGAGATGGGTATGTTTCAAAATGGGAAATAAAATAATTAGTGGCCACGTCGGACCCTTTTGAAGATAATGACATTGTAGATGTCTATAATCCTTTGTATTCAGCTGATTACGAACGTGTATTAGATTTAGTTGTTACAGGTAAATTTTTTAAATTTTTAAATTGAATTTTAACTTGTACTACATGGTTTGTACAAGAGATATTTTTGTTCTTCTTGCAGATCCTGACAATATAGAAGGTGTAGATTACTATCTACTATGATGTACGCAATCAAAATGCAAATTATCAAAATCAATGACAGATGGTGATGGACAAGAGTATCCAACTGGATCAGTGGTTGTTGAAGGCACATACTATCAACAAACAAAGATAGATACAAATGGTATTATATTTATTGATTATATGCCAAGTCAAAAGGTTCTGCATTATAGTCACTTAGTTATAGCAACACGAATAAATCTTGAAACTTTACCAAAAAGAGGACGTGCCAAACAAAGGTGGAGGTTGCCTATTGAAGATCATGAAAGGATTTTAGAGATAATAAAAGATAGAGAGGATCCAGATTATATGTACCAAGAACTTTAAACTATTTTTGTACATATATATATTTTCTATGACAATTTATTTTATGTTGAATTCAAATAATTTCATTCAATCTCAAGACCAATTTAGTTAAGCTTAGTTCTTGAGGGTAGGGAATGCCAATCTCAAGACCAATATAGTTAAATAGCTTGTACAATTAGCTAAAGGATAGTTCAATCTTCAAACTTGTGTAATTTAGCATCTTACTAAAATTCTCTTTCATTTTAATCCAAGTATAATTTCACTTTTACTTCACAAATTTAATCAAGTAGAAATAAATCTTAGTTAATAATATTTTAGAAGTAATAATTTTTGAGTGATAATAAATTAAATTTACTCTTTTTTTATTCATGCATTTTACTTAGAAAACATCTATTAATGAAATATTAGCTTTTCTAACTTATTATTTAATTCATACATAACTCAAGCAAGGAAATCATCTAACCTTTAATTTTAGTCTTTAATAAATTAATGTTAGTGATATATATATTGTTATACTTAGATAGATATTTCTTTTATCTAAATATCCAAATTCAATGTAATTGTGTCTATACAAGTGAATGAAATTTTATTGAGTTTGTTATGGATGGCATGGAGTTGGCCTTTGCTTCACATTTTCTTTCTTTTGGAGTAGTACATTGCACATGATTCAATTGTTATCATGTACTTATTATCATTTTAGATATAATTTTTAGACATGTAAAAAATGAAAAATAGGAATTTGTAATATGGTAAATGCACTATAATAGATATTACAAATAAGTGCATTACAAGGCTAAGTAAATTTGATCCTATAGGTATGAAGGATGTAGTAGAAGTTAGAAATTTTATTCCTTCAAGAATTCAATTATCTTGAATTTGCACATCAAAATATAGCTACACTAAAGACTATCTAAGAAATTCCTATGGAATGTCTAAAACCATTATCAATGTTTCAATAATTTGATTGCCAAAATACCACACCCAAATAGGAGTTGGATACATCATGATAGATCCAAGTAAAAAATTTCTCACCACAAGAGAAGATCAATCTTACTGAAAAGAAGGTCCCATGGATAGATCTTGCACAAAGATGATGACTCTATTAGGGATCTACATGAGAAGACTGGAAGTCTATTTAAGAGAAGGTCACATGGATAGATCTTACACAAAGGCAATAACTCTATTAGGAAGATATAACAGTGTTCCATGGAGCCAAATAGGAGTTGGATACATCATGATCAATGGAGGAGGAGGAGCCTAAGGTTGCATATGCCATTTTATTATTACTAAAAATTAGGAATGAGTTCCTCAAAACTTCACACTACTAGAAAGATTGGTACTTTTATATAGACAACAATGCAAATAAGACGACTATGATACAAAATTATATATCACTCTATAGTGCGATGTTTGACACATGTACACCCATTTCATGACACAAAATTATTGATAACTATGATAATGAATAGATATCAATTGTGTAATGTGGTCATTACACTGGTTCAAAGTTAAATGTGGTACCAAAGGATTCTTCAATCCCCGTGGCTTGTCCTACCTTACAACCTTCCCCCCATGTATTATTATTCATGGCCCCAATAAGACACAAGAGCAATCCCTTGGCATCCTATAAAATGTTGAGATAAGTATTAAGGGATCTACCTTTTGTATTGACTTTGAAACTATTAGAAATGACAATGGCTAATCACTACCTAGCACTTCTTGTTGATCATTTTATTATTTTATAAATTTGATAATGTGCAGTTCAAGAATAGAAATATGAGTTTTTAAAATGGTGAAAAACAAGTATGTTGGCTCTTAGAGCTACTACGCCATTCTTCTAGAGTTGGCACTCAACGCCAAGATAATGGGAACAATATTAAGGGACTTGACTCATCAACAAAATCCTTATGGAAAGTATGCATAATTATCACTTGTATCTATAAAATAAGAGGGTAGGCACTATGTGTTCTATTAATTTCTTATCTTTTATAAAATATCTCTTTCTAGAAAGCTCCCAAAACCATAATTTCAAGCCCTACTTAAAGATAATCATAAATCTATTCTCATACTTAAGAATACACAATTAAAATGTTATCGTGGTTTGACATCCACATTTTAGGGTTTCAAAATAGATGTAAATAGTGTTTCAAACAGATTTTTTAGGGTTTTAAATTTCATGTATTAGAGTTTCAAATTTATATATTAGGACCTTTCAATTTGACATTTTATGGTTTCATTTTAACATTTTAGGGTTTAATCTACATCCAAAATTTGTTTATAAAACATTGAAATATAGTGCATTTACCATATTAAAAAAAATCCTATTTGTAATATCTATTAGAAAACATTGGCCTCTATTATATTACAAATAAGTAAATGAATGTATGCTCTAATTTGGAAGCATATATCATCCATTTTACATTTTTTATCATTTTAGATATTACAAATTCCTATTTCTAGTGATATTTAATCCCTATGATCAAGAATACAATGAATGTCTTACAAGGCTAGCTATGAGCCACAAACATGAACCAAATTTGCAAAAGACATGAATTGGAAACACAAAGCACATAACAATTATTGAGAAAGAGATTTCTTAACTACTTTTAGAACAATAATTTTATCTTTTCCAATTATTTATTTAAATCTAATGTATTTCTTGGCATGCAAGGATTAAACAAGAATCATTTATGATTTGCTCATGAAACAAATTTATTATTTACCATAATCCTAGTGTAGTGATGTCTAATTAGAGTATATAATGTTCAAACCATAATATAAAATGTCAAACCATAATGTCCAATGTCAAACCATAATGTCAAACCACAAAGGCAAATGTCAAACCATAATATAAAATGTCAAACCATAATGTCAAATGTCAAACTGGATAATGTCAAACATAATAAGATCTAGATCAATCTGCCGATCCATGTGTGGATCCATGCCTCGATCTCTCTCCAGATCCTAATCCATGCCTCAATCTCTCTCTAGATCCTGATCCATGCCTCGATCTCTCTCTGGATCCTGATCCATGTGTGGATGCATGCCTCGATATCTCTCCGGAAGCCAATCCATGACCTAATGCACCTCCCTGCACAAGGAAGTACATAATTTAATTTAATGTACATGTGTATATATATGTAAAATCATCTTAAAGTTTTGTACTTTCAACATGTGTGAATTTATCATGTAATATATATATATATATTATAAATGTACCTCAAATGTATCATGCATAGGATCCTCTGCATGCTCTAGATCTCTGAAGCGCGATAAATTATCCCCTTGTTGCTATAAATTTTCAAATACAAGATTTCAATGAATAGTGAGAGCTACTTTTAAGTAAAGTTTATTTAATATATACACATGTGAATTTGTAGAATGCAAAATATAGAAATTTGTCAAGTACCTGCACATCCTAGAGCACTCTACCAATCCCACTAATCTAGGATGAATGAATGGTAAAATTAGGAACACCTTGTTGGCAAGAGACACTATATGGATTCATGGTTGTTGTCATTGATGGCAACAAAGGTCATCCCACATATCCGCAAGTCATGATATGTCTCTACCGGAAGTCAGATTGAAGATTGTTGTGGTCCGGTGAACAAGAACAGAGCATGTGGCAAGGTCCGACAGATTGGTCCGGATCTCTCAGAGGAAGTGTCTTGGTGCAGTGCGGATCTGGGGAAGTCAAGAGGACTATCTTGAGTGGTATATTCCAAGGATTTAGCCTCCGGAGTTGGACAAGGAAAAAGATATGAATAGTTGAGTACCGGATTCCTGAGAGACAGTGAAAACAGAGGAAGAACTGACTGACAGAGTATCAGACTACTTTCCGGATGTGTTACAGATGATGATAAAGGTTGCGGAGGCATGAATCATGTTTGGCCGACATAATTGATGATATCTACAAGTATATGCTTGATCCGCATTGCTTGGTGAGCAAGGATTCAGCCGACAAAACTAAGTTTGTAAGAAACTAGACTGTTCCGGATGCCGACTAGAAAGGTGATGAAATTACTTGTGCGGATATATATAGAGGATGGATTTAGTTGTAAAGTGTGTGAAATGTGTAAAAGGATATGCGAACAAGTCCAGAGTAGAGCAGAAGTAGCAAGAAAGATCCGGTATGTGAAAGGATAGCAGACTAAAGAACAGAGGAAAGATGAAGTGCAGCAGATCAGTATACTGAACCTAACCGGAACTGAACTCCAGCATATGCAGATGCTTCCAATCAGTTCAAGACTGTGATTCTTATCACTTTGTAAGACAGTGTGTCTTCTTGTAGGCAGTGAGCCTCTTGTGAGCAGTGTGCTCGGGCAGTGAGCCCTAATTGGCAAGTGCCATTTTTGTAATTTCCTATTCTTCTAACAGAGAATAATTCTTGGGTTAATCACCCCGTGGTTTTCTCCCTTAACAGGGTTTCCACGTCAAAAATACTGTGTCATGTGTTTCTTATTTCATGGTTAATGTTTTGTGTTTGATTTTATGCTGCTTCAATTAAAAGGAAAGTTCAATAAGGGCAATAATTAGGATAACTGATTCACCCCCCCCTCTCAGTTATCAACAATTGGTATCAGAGCCAAGTTCCTCCTAATAGAGCCTAACAGCTTGAGGAAGATCTGGGATTTCAAATGGATGCATATGGTTTAAAGGAGCAACTCAAGACTGCCCTTGAGGATCTTGAACAGTCAAATTCTGAAGTCAGTGAATTAAGAGAAAGACTCAAACAGGCTGATGAATTCATGAGAGAATTAAAAGACAAATTAAGTCTCTCTATGAAAAAGAGAAAGGAGCTGCTCCAACAGTTGGCAAGACAAAGTGAAGAAAGCAATACAAATGAAGAATTGACTGAGCAAACCAAGTTATGTGAAAAGTTATCAAAAGAAGTCATTATGTTAAGACATGAAATGGAATCAGGAACTATAAAGTTCACTCAAGAGATTGAAGAAAAAAGAAAGGCTGAAGACAATCTAAGACAATCTCTTAAGGAAAAATCAGAAGAATGCCACCAGATGGACAGGATTATCAGACATCTTGAATCTGATCTTGAAGATGCCAAAGATAATGAAGAAAAACTTGAGGATCAAATTACCTCTCTCAAAAGAGATCTTCAAACAGCAAATGAATATAAAGAGAAATTCAAGATAAGTTCTGCTCAACTTGAAGTTCTTCTTGGAAGTCAAAAGAGGACTGATGACAAGTATGGTTTGGGATATGAGAAAGGAGAAAGCTCCGGATCCGGTCAGAGGAATCTTGGATCAGAAAATCCAAGGAGCAGGCCTAGAAGACCTCCGGTAAGACAGCCAAATGCTCAAAAATATCCATCCTTCAATGGATACTGCCACAGCTGCAACCATTTTGGTCACAAAGCTAATCAGTGCAGAATGAGAATGAATCAGATTAATTCATCCTTCTCCGGACAGTGCTTCAACTGCAAAAGGTATGGACACAAATCCCATGAATGCAGAATTATGCAAGTAAACAAATCATTCAAAGGTAGATGCTTTACATGCAATAGAATAGGTCATATGGCTAATCAATGCAGATCAAGGGGATATCAGTTAAATATGCAAAGAAATGTTATTTGCCAAATCTGCAATAGGTCCGGTCATAATGCTAAAGTCTGCAGAAACAAGAATCAGGACAAAAGAGGTCCGGTGTATGATCAGAATCAAGACAAGGGTAAACAAAAGATGAATGCGGATGAAGTTAGGAATCAGATGAGCAAGATTTGGGTGAAGAAAAGCTCAGAGAATGTAGAGGTTGGATCCGCACCAGATTCTGGTGCTGATATTTCTTCCGGAAATTAAAAAGTGAGCTCAGGCTCAGGGGGAGACTCAAAGAAGATTCTGTTCCCCCAGCCAAACAAGTTGTGCCGGATGTGGCACAAGATGCGGATTAAAGGGTTTGTAGATATAAGTCCTGAGATGCTTCAGTCAAGTTTTCAGAGGTCCGCATGGAGTTATGAAGAAGCTGTGTTCGACTAAGTTAGACCTGTTCAGGGAGGTGCTCCGGTATGATAAAGGATTACAAAAAGGTCCGGAGAGATCCGGAAGTGCACGATCTTGTCTTGCGGATTGGACAGAGTGTTTGGGATGTTCTTGTAATATGTTACCTAGATTTATTTATGATTTAAAGATCCGGATGATATTCAGTGATCAGGACTAATCCGGGATACTCCAAGCTGTCCAGACATGGTAAACCGGAATAATGCAGGTGAAGCATTTATTGCAGACAGATATTAGGGTTTGCGGAGCAATATAAGGGATTTCTCAAAAGTTATCTGCTCATTCTACACTTGAGAAGAAGTGAATAGTGGAGCTCTGCAACAAGGTTCATCAAGCACACCAAGGATCTCCTGCCGAAGCTATTGCATAAAGAAATCAATCCAACCACTCCGTGCAAACCGAAGGCGCATAAGGTATTCTTCGTTTTTCATTGCCTCACTGCAAATCTTTGAAGAATGGCTACTCCAAACATAGTTAAGATCTCTGATAGACCTCGCCCCTCATTCAAGAAACATCCCTACAAATCATTGGAGGTAGATCCACTAGGAGCCTTCTCTAGTGTTCCCCACGGAGTCTTACATACTGAAGATATTAGGGTTTACATACACGCAAACATTGAGGAATTTGGGGAATTCAAATTAAGAGACCTCTATCACAAGCAACTGATAGACAATGCTTTTGAGCTCAAACCAGAGTATAAGGGTATCCAGAAGAAACAATTTGAGCAATTCATTCATTTCCCTAGCTTTGAAGAAGATGAATGGGTCCGGTATGTACTGAGCAGGATGCATGACAACTTCCTTTGGCTAGATAGACCCTGTAAGATCACAAAAGAAGCAATTAGAGCAGTAACTGGTCTATACTCTTCCGGGGGGGTACCTATCCTCAAATCTGTCAAGAACAACGTTGTAACTGAGGCCACCGGATCAAAATATGATAAGAGGGCAATGACCATTGAAGATATTTCGGATCCGGATATCAAATATGCATCAATGATAATAGGATACAAGATCTATCACTCCAGCAGGGAGAATTCTGTATCCGGAACTGCAATATACACAGCATATGAAATGCTAAGAAAGAATGCAGATTATGATCTTTGTGAACTACTACTAAGCCAATTAATGGAAAATGTACAGAAAATCAAGAAAGACAAGAAGAACTCCTTTAAGTATGGTACTCTCATTGTATGTCTATTCTTTTACTTCATGAATGAGCTACCCGGAACAAGTGGATGGGTATGGCAGAATGACAAACCTGTTGCAGTCCAGATAAGAGACTATTTGCATGGACTTGGGGATACAAAAGCGAGAAATACAGCTCTATGGGGATACTTCAAAAACTTTCAGAGCATGATGCAAGCAAGAGAGAGAATTCCCCAGTCTCTCATTGAGAAATACAAGGACTCAGTATGCTTTATGGTTGACACTGATCAGTGCCTAATGGAGGCAGTGGAGCCAAGGACTGTCTGGATCATGCCCATGGGGTATGAAGTTGATGAACAGATAGTAGAGCTGCATGTTCAACACATGCTAAGTCAGCCCAAAGATCCTAAGGCAGAAAGGTTTGGAACCTTTGAGGAGCTGAGTGTGAAATTACATGTAGAACTCAGGGAACCTGAGATTAAGAGAAAAGTGAGAAAAGAAGTAGAGCACATTGCTCAAGGCCTAGGCATCTCAAAAGAGGCACTTGATGCCAGCCGGGAAAAGAGGAGAAAGGCTGAGGAAGAAGAGAAAAGCAAAGAAAGTGCTCCGGCTGAAACCCCCACCCGGACCAGATCATCAAAGAGATCTGCACCTTCCACAACCAAAAGCTCAAAACTGGAAGTCTAGGCATCCGGTAAAAGATCCAAGACAAAAGCATCAAGGGCTTATGAAAGCCAAAAGGATGAAGAGGAAACAGAATCAGATGAGGAAGTAAGAGAAGTAAAGAAACAGAAGAAGAAAGGATCCGGTAAGCCCTCCACAGGCCAAGACAAGGATGAAATGGCAGAGGTAACTGTTGAAAAGCCCACTCTGTCACTAGAGAGCATAATCAAGTCGGTCACGGTGGATGGAAACCTTCAACCAATGACTGAATCCTATGATGACTTCAGTGAGGCAGACCAAAAGACTCTGCAGGAAGCCACAGTTAAATATCTGAACACATACAATAAGGCTTTCATTGAGATCATATCTCTCATTCCTAAAAGCCTAGAGAAGGAAATGGAAGTAAGAAAGAATAATGCTCATGCCAAAGATCTTGAGATCCGGGAGCAGATAGCTATTCAGCTATATCCTCAAATTGATCCCAAGACAATGAACATGATCTTCAAGGACTGCAAAGATGAGTTCAGAAGTAAAGCCAGGATGAATCAGCTCATGCTTGGTGAGACTGACAAAGTGGCACAAGAGACAGAAGAGATCCTCCGGAAGGCCTTCAAAAGGTTCAATCTTCCTGTTGTAGAGGACTTAGGTGCAGAAACAGCTGCTGATTTGGAATCTTCTGTTCCGGAAGAAGTGAGCCCTGAACAGACAAGTGAGGACTTGGGACCCTCTGCTCCAGAAGAAGTGGCCCATGAACAAGCAAGCATCTCTCCTCCGGTTTCCCCTACAGTCTCCAGATCCAAAGAAGAAGAGCAATTGCAGGAGAAGGAAGCAGTGGTGACAGACAAAGAGGTTGACAGTTCTAAGACTGCAGAAGAAAAGAAACATCTGTCTCCGGCAAGAGACACTGCACAAACTGTTCAACAATTTTTGAGCAAAGAAACTCTAGAGATTGATGAACCGGAGCTTCTAAAAGGTCCATTTGATTTTGACTCTCTCTCTCCGGTACAAACAATGAAGATAGCTTCATTTGCAAATGCCAAGGCAAATGAAAAGCTCCTGAAGTCTCATATGGAAGACTGTGAGTTGATAGAGGCTGCTTCCGGAGTACTTGTAAAGATCATGCCATCAATCCAGATAGATCCGACAGCCTCCACTTCCGGTAATCTAAAAACCTTAGTCAGCAGTATTGATACACATTTTAATTCTCTAGAAAAATCAGCTGAAGAAAAGGTCCGGAAGGAATTTTTGGATAAGAGATTTTCTGAAATATTAGAATTAATCTCTAAGGATAGGAAGATTGTAAGCATTGGAATAAAGAGCTTAGAAAATGCTCTTAAGGATGGCGGTGACATCTACAAATTTTGTATATCTTGGTCAAAGGCAACAGCAGCAATTGACAAGAAAATAAAAGAGGAACAGGACAAGCTTCAAAGCTTATCTCAAAGTTTTGATCCTCTCTCTTCCTCTATAATAAATCAAGAATGTCAGACTATTGCAGTCTTGAATGAAATAAAGAATCTTGAGAAGGAGAGGAAGAACATTACCAACCGGATGGGAGAACTTAGAAGGATTATAGTCCCTAAGTTGGAAACTATGCATGAGGCCATCAGTGATGCCCAGACCACCGCCCATACAAAAGATCCGACAGATCTCAGGCGGGCAGAAGCTTTTGCATTTTTGTTGAGTGGTCACATTTCAATCTTGGACAGAATGAAGCTAAGTTGGGCTACTGAAATGGTTCAACTGCAGACATCCTTTGTAGACATTCTGCAGTATATGTGAGTATGTAAATATGCGGCTATATATAGAAAATTTTTGAAAATTTTGGTGTGCGGACCCTACCCTTTGCCATTGATGTCAAAGGGGGAGTGAGGAGCAGTGAAAAATGAGGAATCCAACCCAGGGGGAGTTCCGGAAATTGTATATAAAGACAGAGCATCAGCAAAGGGGGAGCATAGTGTAAACACTTAGTCATTTTTCACTAAGTGTTGCCATCAATGCCAAAGGGGGAGATTGTTGGCAAGAGACACTATATGGATTCATGGTTGTTGTCATTGATGGCAACAAAGGTCATCCCACATATCCGCAAGTCATGATATGTCTCTACCGGAAGTCAGATTGAAGATTGTTGTGGTCCGGTGAACAAGAACAGAGCATGTGGCAAGGTCCGACAGATTGGTCCGGATCTCTCAGAGGAAGTGTCTTGGTGCAGTGCGGATCTGGGGAAGTCAAGAGGACTATCTTGAGTGGTATATTCCAAGGATTTAGCCTCCGGAGTTGGACAAGGAAAAAGATATGAATAGTTGAGTACCGGATTCCTGAGAGACAGTGAAAACAGAGGAAGAACTGACTGACAGAGTATCAGACTACTTTCCGGATGTGTTACAGATGATGATAAAGGTTGCGGAGGCATGAATCATGTTTGGCCGACATAATTGATGATATCTACAAGTATATGCTTGATCCGCATTGCTTGGTGAGCAAGGATTCAGCCGACAAAACTAAGTTTGTAAGAAACTAGACTGTTCCGGATGCCGACTAGAAAGGTGATGAAATTACTTGTGCGGATATATATAGAGGATGGATTTAGTTGTAAAGTGTGTGAAATGTGTAAAAGGATATGCGAACAAGTCCAGAGTAGAGCAGAAGTAGCAAGAAAGATCCGGTATGTGAAAGGATAGCAGACTAAAGAACAGAGGAAAGATGAAGTGCAGCAGATCAGTATACTGAACCTAACCGGAACTGAACTCCAGCATATGCAGATGCTTCCAATCAGTTCAAGACTGTGATTCTTATCACTTTGTAAGACAGTGTGTCTTCTTGTAGGCAGTGAGCCTCTTGTGAGCAGTGTGCTCGGGCAGTGAGCCCTAATTGGCAAGTGCCATTTTTGTAATTTCCTATTCTTCTAACAGAGAATAATTCTTGGGTTAATCACCCCATGGTTTTCTCCCTTAACAGGGTTTCCACGTCAAAAATACTGTGTCATGTGTTTCTTATTTCATGGTTAATGTTTTGTGTTTGATTTTATGCTGCTTCAATTAAAAGGAAAGTTCAATAAGGGCAATAATTAGGATAACTGATTCACCCCCCCCTCTCAGTTATCAACACACCTATATCTAAATTTAAAGGACCAGTGCCAAAAAGAAGTGTGCTATATGTGCCATGTACATTAGGTGCACCCTGATGCTGTGTGGAGGCTATAGGCTGATCTAGAATATTCTGGTTCTATGTGGGTCTGTAGGCTGATCTAGAATATTCTGGTCCTCTGAAGCTGCCTCACCCTGACCTGTCTGTCTACTAGTATGTCATCTAATATGAGTCGATACAGCATCCAAAGGAATACCATACTCATCACTGATAAACTGGTATGCTAATAGTAAATCAAGAATGGAAGCTGAAGCAACATTAAGTACAATGGTGTCACTCATATGGGTCAAATCTGACGGGGATGGTAGATCGGCATGAATGTAGGGGTCATAATTTGTAGATGTAGCCTCAGTGGGAGGAAGGCCAATCCGTGGATGTAGTAAGTATCTCCCTACACGATCAGATGACATTTGATCAACTTGAGTAGCAATGGTGGTCATCCTATCAAAAAGCCTGGATCTAGTCGGTGCGATTGCTGCATCTCCTGCTGCTGCTAATTCCAAACGTTTTGGAAGAACCAAAAGGTTTGGACCAGCTAATGCCCTCTTATTTTGAGGCAGTGGCAAATATGGATGTCTAAATTGAGGTTTATCAGCAAACCTCCCCTTGCCCTATCCAGCATGTGCAGGCATAGATGTGTAATCCATAGATAATCCTAAATGAAACTCAGCATATAATTGTTTGCAAAAATATAGTGGCAACTTGTCATTATGAGGCCATCTATGATTGGCTGCCAAAAATCTAGGATATATAAATGGACAAACTAGTGGATCTGTACACCTGGTAACAGTATAACCTCTAACTTTGTCTTTCCCAATATAAAAAGGGAACATAGTATGCACATTATGTAATGAAACTCTATCAGAAATAGTTTTGATATTCTCAGTGCTAGTAACAGTCCTAGCAAGGGACCTATAAAACTCCTCAGTGCTAATATCATCATATGGATTGTATGATTTTATTGTCTCAATCATATGTCTAATCTCGCACCAAATATTAACTAATCTATCTCTATTAGCCAAATTTTGGGGGTTTTGTATAGTTTGATCCAAACATTTCAAAGCATTATCTAATCTAGAAATGCTGTCATTGTAAAAATTATTCCTAGCCTCAACTTCGCGCTGAGACTACATGGAATGATGAGATGCCTGATCATCAGCCATATCTCTAGATAAAACTATGTAAAGAGATCTGCATTTTATTAAAACAAAAAAATTAAATATGTACAAGCATTTTTCTTTTAAGCATACAAAAATATAAAAATGCAACATGTAGATCATCTAAATAAACACAAAGTTTAGATTTGCATGCAAAGGAAAAGGATTCAAAGATAAGCTTGGACAATTTACAAGATTCAACTTTTCATAAGTATATAATGACCTTGATAAATACTGGAAGCATGCAAGATAATATTGCTTCATGAAAAACCTTCTGATCTCATAATAAGGTACAATTGTTTATTACTATCATCCATGTTTGTTGTTGATCCCAAAGATTTAGTGGTTGTCTGCTTGTGTATATTATTTCCCATATACCTTGTAATAATTTTTATTCTAATTTAAACATACAATGAAGAACATAGAGATAGTAACTTTCAATGTAAGAAGTAGTTTCTTGAAGGTATTTTACAATGTTCAATATCATATGGAATTTACACCCAGATTGGAATCATATTAAAAGGTAAGGCATTATCAAGTCTTAATTGGCAGGGTTGTACATACATGATAATAATAGGTAGTCATAGATTAGCATTTATATATTGTATTTCAGTCCCAAGTATTGGCTGAGCACCATATTAAATTTCTTAATTAATGAAGTTCAGGCAAATGTGCCAGTGAATAATGCAATTGGAATATTTAAGTTATCAAATATCAGTGGTAAGAATCGAAATCTCATTTGCCTCAACTCTTGTAGGGGAGAGGACCCAATAATTGAGCACCCTAACTTCATGCCACTCAAAATCATACATGGCAATTTCAATTTACTCTAAAATTTTTATAGCAACTTACTTGGCAAGGCCCCTGCTTATAACTAAGGTTTTAGTCCACATCATCAAATATGATGCCACATCAACATGCTTTTTGTTGAGGTGTCCAAAAAGACCAAAAAAAAGGTTAGACCGATAGTTTTGCATTAAATTATGTTTTTTGGTGTGTTGATGTGACATGACCTGATTTGTTAATTTTTTGATGTAAAGAATATATTTCATTCAATTATAAGTACTTATGGTCAACACTAATAACTTTAATGTCATAGCTACTAGTGCCATACTTTTAAAAATATTTAGCATTAAATCCACAAATACTATCACAACTATTGGAACATGCTCAACTAGTGGGTCATCTCCCATAGAGGGCTTTAAAAGTCTTCTACATTTATTAACAACACCTTAAGATCATAGTTGAGTAGTGCCCAATAGTGGTGATGCATGATTGTGTATTTAAAGGTAGAATACTAATAGTTGTGACTCCAAAGGTTTTTAGTGTTGACTAAATTATTGCTAAAAAATAAATGAAATGGACTCATTATAACTAAAAAGAAACAAATCATGTGATTTCACATGGGTGCCCCAAACAAAACATGATTTAATACATAATTATAAAAGTGAGTTTCTTTCTTGGTATTTATGAAACCTCAACAAAAGCTTCCTATGTGGTGTTATATTTTATGAGAGTGAGGGGGAGATAAAACAAATTTGTAATCTAAGACGATAGGGAGGATCAAAAAAATCTTGTCCAACATTTACTTTAGTTAACTGTACAACATGCTATGAAATAGGCTTTAACTATACAACATGGTATGCAATTTTTTCAAAAGATTGACTATAAGGTCAATAATGTGTGGACCTATAGTATCATTTCCTATTTTACCTTTGACTTTTGTTTTTGCAATATTTTTAAGCTTAGTTCTAGATTTTAGCTAAGATGATAGCAAAGCAATGGTAGAGTCCAATCATAGAAGAATCAGAAATGGAAACCCATTCCAAGCAACATCCGATTTAACCAACTAAATGCAATCTAAAATCTTAATTAAAATTGTACTACAGACTATTTAAACTTGTATGATGAATGAGAGACACAGGAAATTGTTATCAGCTAACAATTCCTAAACCTACCAACTTCAATACTTGCAAATCTACAATCAAATTTGTTCTTTAAGATGCAATGTTCTATGAATACCAAAATACAAAAAAAAAATTAGATATAATGCAATGTAATTTGAATACCAAAATGAAAAAAAATAGGTATAGTACAATGTAATGTGAATAGCCAACCCATAAAAAACTTAAAAATTAGTAAAAACACAAACTCTAAAAATATGTTCAAATTTCCTAATAGCATAAAAATCAAATGCAAAATAATAAATTTAGTGAAAATGTAAATCTTTCTAAGTAGGACTAATAATTGAACTTTGAACTAAGAGGGAGTTATAAGCTTATAATAATTGAAGTCTAAATTAGGATGGATAGAACTTCATCCAAACAATAATATCTTGGAGGAGTTCCAAGTGTTGAATTGGAAGACACTAGCAACAATAATATTTATATGATGGAGGAGTTCATCTTTTCATGCATGCATAATTTCTTTTGATAAACATCTATAAAGTAGGATCAATTAGGTAATTAATTTTAGACTATGCCAAACTTTAATAAATAAATATTTATTATTTCAATAAATGATCAAGGACAGGAAATGCAACATGATAAATTTTAAATAAAATGTAATATTAAAAATGAATTTAATGAATAATGCAAACCAAAACAAAAAAACTTACATGAAATAATAACAGAAATTTAGATCTGCAAATAATTTAAAAGAACATGTAGGAATTGATTAATAATATGATTTAATGTTTCAAGATTGTACAAAAAACATGAGTTTAAATTATATTCCTTTATCAATTTTATTCCAAATGAAGTCCAAAATGCAACTCTAGATATTCTTAAGCTCAACCATAGTGTACTTGAGTATATTGACTTAATTTTTTTTATTTCTAAAATAGAGTTATAGAGATGTTCAATTTTAATTTATTTTCACATTTTATTTAGCTATAACATATTGGTTGATATAATGGCAAATGTGTTAAGACACTTCAAATGAAATGATGGGTAGTTCTAAATCAGAGAAGAGAAGATCAAAAGTATTCTAAATATATATATATATACATTTTAATGATGAAGGTTTTACCTCCTAGGCTTGACAATCGGGTCATGTGTGCCCTGAATCAACTGAATTCATAAAATACAAATGAAGTTAAAGTTGTGTTGGAAATGCTCTTTTGATAAATTACTACTTTGATGCCCCATCTGCTCAAGAGATGTAATATAAGCTCTAGTAGGTTCTTGACCATTCTAGAAAAATTCATGTGATGTAACAGAATACTATGGAGGATTTTATGCTTAGCAGTCCTATGTTTGACAATCAATCCCACCCCTAGTTATCAGATTTGCTAAAATAAGAAACAAAAGGTAAGTTGAAAGTTGAGTAATCCTTCATCTCAATTTGCACAAATCAATGTTTTATGTTTTAACTTGAAGCAAAGCAATTTGGTTTTGTGAGCAGTTGTTGTAGCATGGGTGGCAGGGGCTATTAGAGGGAGTATTCTGACTAAGGCTCTTAGAGGGAGTATTCTGACTAACCATGACCAAGATGTACATGCAATACTTACTGAACAGTCAACCTAGATGTCAAAAAAGAAGGGAAAAAAATCATAATTTCCATTAGGATTGTCTTGAGTTCGTTGTGGGTACTGCAGAATGGCCCTGGATTCCCCTAGGTCCATTGTAGAGCGAACCTTGACAAATCCAAATCCATTCTGCAGGACCCTGCTTTGATCCACAAGGTTCTGGACCAGGTGCTAATTGGACCTGAATCAGGGGCTATTTCTGACCAAACTGGTAACTTAGTGTTTAAGGAGTAATCCTATGTCTGATGTCTAGTGAGTCTGTTTTCAAGAGTTGAGGTTTCTATCTTCTATTTATATTTGGATACAAATTTATAGGTAGTTCCCCTGCCTCTTGTCTGATGAGGGTGCCATGTCACTCAAATGTATTAATGCATCACCAAACAAAGAAATGCCTAGTCATCATGCAACCAGTCAGTCACTTGGGGATGTGAGATGTTGTTTACGTTCTTACTGATTATGCTTCAAATTTTCTTGCCATCAGAAGGCTTCCAGGACAACACCGCTATTTCTAGACTCCTTGTCTAGCATATATGCATAGCTCTAAAGGATTGTGTGAAATTTAGATGGGTCAATTCAACTCTGGATAAGGAAAAATCTGTAACTGATACATTCACAAGCATACACAGGTCCAAGGTTGATAAACAAAGTCACAATCATCACCCAGGAGGCCTTGAGAAGCTTCATTTGGTTTTACAGGGGATCCCCATTGTACCCTTTATAGTCCTAGAGCTTAAATAGACGATATTTTTATTATATTTTATAGTTAAAAATCCACAATAACAAATAACCTACATGCCATTTGGTTTTGCAGGGATCCTTCATAGAATACTTTTTACAGTCATAAAGCTTAAACAAATGATAAAATGTTCATTATTTTTGAGTCAAAGCGCCAAAATATTAAACAAGTTGTGGGCTATTTACACATTTCAAAGGGAAGTCATGATGAACAATCCAATTTCACTCACACAAGCAAGTTTAAGTCGGCCGTGGTAAACAAGCTGACAATCATCACATAGTTTGAGAAGCCTACATTTAGTTTTGCAAGGCAGAATTGATGGAACACTCTACAATCTATAGTGGGGTACATGATAAACCACCCAGTGGCTTGGCTAGCAGTGGTAAACAATCATAAAAGGAGCTTGTTTGTGAAAAATGTGCCATCATCATGGCCCGACTAGGGTTTTAAATAAATTTAATTAAAACAGAAAAATCTGTTCACAAGCACATAGACAATGGTGTTTCACAAAAACAATAAAAACCCTAACATGTAAATATCATTCGAATTTACAAAATAAACAAATGCAAGAAAAACCCTAACAATATAATAACTGAAATAAACGCAGCGCACAATAGAGCAAAAAAAGTCGTAAACTAAGAACGCAACATGTACAGTTATGAGAACAAAAAGAGTCTTACGCGAGCTTTGTAGGTTCCAGGTATTTGGCAGAATTGCCTCCACTCGTAAACCACTTGACCAAAAACACAACAAATGACCGGCATAGCTTTCTTTTTTGCTTTTTTATGGTTGATGGATTCAATCGAATGGGACTCGGCCGAATACCACTCGACCGAATAAATGCAGCCACATCGGCACCAAATGCACACCACGTCGGTGATGAGTCGATTTGATTGAATCCTACTTGGCTGAATACTACTCAACCTAAACCCACTCGATCAAAATTTGTCTATTAGCTCAAAGTGTGACACAAGTTTGTGCTTTTACCCAAGCGCGTTATAACGTGCTCGTGTTACATTTTGCTTTGGGAATCCCAAGCCTTAGGCTTGGGTTTTGCTTTGGATTTCCAACCCAAAGGCTTGGAGCACGTTCCCAATGTCCACAGACATGTTTTTGTAAATTCTACAGGATTTCACATAATTTCGTTCATGCTAACCCTCATATTTGCATGTGTTTCAAGGTCGAACAAATCGAACAACTGGGTAATGTTAGGCTTTCTTTAACTATTTAACGATGTAATTTTTTTCACATTTTGACAATATTAAGCCTTTCATCTTTAATTTCTTTTGTTTGTGTGTTCATTTTTGGGCCAAAACCAGTGTTTGGTCTTTTTTTCATTGTAAATTAACCGTTCATTGAAATTTCAAAAAAATTACATTTTTAGAAACTAGACTCCATTCTACACATATTAAAAAAAATAATTTTCAATTAGTTTTCAAAATTTACAGTGGTAGCATGGACAAAAATTCTATTTTTTTAGGATGTGTCCACTTTGAAAAATAGTAAAAAATCAAATATTCATCAAAAATTATCAAAAAAATTAGGCATAAACTACATGCTGTTAGCTAATTTCTCACTGAAGTGTTTTTAAAAATACTAAAAAAAGTTAACCTTTTGAGGGAGCCACAAAACATGCTATGTTATGTTGTTTTTGATAGAAACAACACCAATTTTTGTGGCTCCCTCTTTTGAACCCCTTAATCTATACCATTTTCAAAAAAAATTATAGTTTAGAAAGTAGACTTGGAGCACTACGAACATTGTTTTGGTTGCATCTCCAAATTTTGAGTGTAACTATGCTCAATTTCTCATCCAAGGCTAGCATTTCCTGATTTCAAAAAAAAGTGGCCACTTAAGACCCCTTTTTGGCCCCCCATCTTCTTGCACTTACCCTTTCCCCTTATGCAATTCCAAGATTGGTCGTAATGAGCTCCTCTTGCATTTTAGTTGTGTTTTTACTTTCCTTGTACTTGCATTTGCATTTCATTTATGAGAAAATGAAAAAGAAATAATCACTGCATTCACTATATTCATTGTGTTTTATGTGTCTTCAATGTTGTCTTCTCTATGTTTTGTGTCATTGTAACTATCTTCTCCATGTTTTGTGTGCCTGTTACCGTCTTCAATGTGTTTGGCGTGTCTTCACCGTGCTTAGCGTGTTTGTTGTGTTTGTTGACCATACTTTAATGCATGTATTGGCCTTGTGTTTATACATACATTAAAGTGTGTGCTAAATGTTACGTCAGAAAATGTCCCCTTGGGGGCTTTTCCCCCTTAAGGTTTAGTTCCTGGGTCCTTAGAATGCATTTAGGTCATCTTGCATGTTAATGATGACTCCCAATGAGAAAACCCTGAAGTTTCATGGAAAATGGGACCTAGGGGATGTGTTTAAATCATGAATCTTGCCTGAAATAGGGGGAAGGACTTGGGCGCCTGCACCCTAGTCATGCCTTATTTTAGGTCAGGTTCTATTTTTGTGTGTCAGTTATATGACTGTTATTAGGTCCTATATTGACACCTCAAGTTTGAATTACAAATTTCTTGGCGAGAAGTTGTTTAGTTGCATATATAAGCATGTTTAGCGATTCATTTGTAAACTAGATGGCATTTTGGATTTACAAGCTTGTGTGAAAGTGATTCAAGGCATTCATTATGTTGCAGAGTAGCTTTTTGTGTTGTTATTGTGTTTGTGATTGCAGATTTGACTCCATCTCCTCATGGCATGAAGAGAATCTTCCTTCCATGAGATCTATAGTACAAGGTGATATCAATTGTGTTTTCTATCATTTATCATTTGAATTTTAGCTCTATCCCACAGGGATATGCACTCTTTATCTAACAACGTTGTTCAAAAGACTTGAATGCCTCTCTAAGGCTTGACTGGGGCAAGCCTCTAAACACCACAACCCCCAACCCACTTTTCTCTAATTATAGGTTATAGGTTTCGGAAGCGAAAGAAGTGGAGTTGCAAGAGAGCAGTGCAGACTGTCAGAATTGTAGATATGAAAAGAAAACTAGGGCTTGGACTTGGGCACCTGCTCATTAGTCCTCTGGATTCCAAGGCAGTGAAATCTCTGTGACAATAGGAATACATTGCAGAAATTCTTTAGAGATCTAGACAAAAGTAGGTATAATGGACTAGGGCGCCCACTCATTAGTCCCTGACTTTTCCGCACATCAAACTTTGAAATCTAGTTTGTATTTGATTGTCATTTGATATCTTTGTGTGATCATTTTCTGTAATTTGTCCATTTGTTTACGATTTCATGAAATTATGGTTTTGAGCATAAATAGACTTAATTGAACAATAAGTTCATATAATTCCAATCTTCCCCTATATGTTCCAAGTGATAGGAGATCTGTAGTAGAGTTCTCTACTTGGTGGAATGTCCTTGAATTTTTAGTGGTGAAAGGAGGATCATGATAAGCCCTTGAAATAAAACTACCAACATCATCAACCCTCTTTTCATATTAAACACCAACATGCTCTCCAAGATGCAACAAGACATGAAGTACAACTTAATCAACCTAGAAGAAGATAAGGAAACCATCCAACATCTAAAGATCATGAAGAACTAATGGGGAAATATTGCTCGCCTCCCAACCATATTGCCATCATCGAGTGCAATACCTATCTATGCAACTCTAGGCAACCCTCGAGCCATGAAGAAGTTAATCATGGCAAACTTGCTAGCATCAGCTCACTCAATCCAAGGTATACATAGAAACATATGTTATACATGCTAAGCAATTCACACAACACACATGGCACAACTTCTAATATAATGCATATAAACAACACATGGTACAACTACCATCCAATTGCATTCAAGTAACATATGGCACACTTGCAAAAGCATAATAGAATGACATCACAACAATCAAGAATAAGGGAAATAATCACACCTTCAATGCATGCCAAAGAGGCATAAATCATAGTCCATCATAGACACATACAAGCATGAATCAGGCATCACAATGCACATGCAATCACATGGTAAACATCACACATCGAGTCAAACTCCGATGGTGGTTGAAGGAAGAGAGACCTAGGTAGTGAGGACAAAGAGTGTCAAATGAGGGCAATACTCACCTCATAGCAGAACATGAGGGCATAACCTCCTCATAGCAACCAGACAATATACCAAAGATTGATCTTTACACCCAAACCCAAGTAAGTTGGACACTTCATCAGGACATGCAATTTGGTGTAGATGATCTCATTATTAAGTTTTAGGGTAAATGCAAGAAGTTGTGTCCACTTAAGGTGGAAGTTTCAGAGTTAGAAAAAAATCTGAAATCGGGTTAACCAAAACAGGATCCCGCTTTTTATAAAACGGGATCCCACTTTTTAAAAACGGGATCCCGTTTTGCTTCGGAATCCCGAGCCAAAAGCGGGATCCCACTTTTTAAAAACGGGATCCCGTTTTGCTTCGGAATCCCGAGCCAAAAGCGGGATCCCGTTTTGAGTTTCATAAAAGGTTAATATTTTAACCTTTATAAAATGGGATCCCGTTTCAAAACAGGATCCCATTTCAAAATGGGATCCCGTTTCATAAAGGTTAACCTTTTATGAAACGGGATCCCGTTTTAAAACGGGATCCCGTTATTTAAAATTTGAATTTTAAGCTCGGGTTTTGCTTTGTAACCCAGTTCGGGAAATGGTTTGGGGACCTGAACCTGACCTCTGGACCAGGTTTGACCTGCAACTTGAAGGTCCTGTCAATGTCACAACAAAATAGTGACTTTGGGCATATATCTGAAGGTCTATTTTGCAGAATATTTTGATGAAATTAAAACCCATTAT
Organism: Cunninghamia lanceolata; assembly: GCA_027924645.1. Classification (NCBI taxonomy): domain Eukaryota; kingdom Viridiplantae; phylum Streptophyta; class Pinopsida; order Cupressales; family Cupressaceae; genus Cunninghamia; species Cunninghamia lanceolata. Next base: position 7,232,972 of record BSBN01000262.1, on the reverse strand, counting down.
AGATGAGACAGTGTAGATTCTAAATATGTAATTTTTTTTACAATTGGATTATTTTTTCTATTTTTTAATCAATTTCTGATGAAATAGGTCCATAAACTTGAATTATTAGGGTTTTTTAGTATTTTAATAACTTTTTATTAACATATTTTTTTGTAAAAAAAATTGTAGGAAAACGTACTTTAGATAATTCTTTTCAATTTAAAAAAAAAAATTTCAAAAAATGTTAAGTTTAGGTCATCTTATGCATGACGTACACGATGATTTTTTAAAAGACCAAAAATGGCCAATAAAAAATTAATAAAAAAAAATATATTCAATAAAAAATTACAAAAAAATATGGAAAATGTGCTTCAGTGAGTTACAAATATTTTCCCAAAAGGATTTTGAAAAATATGATTATTTAGGTCAAAATATGGATGACGTACACGTACATGGTATAGTAAAAAAAAGTGACTTTTAAACAGTGGTTTTTAGAAACACCTATTCAAAATCACTTTCTATCTTCTGGGTATTGAAAAAAATTACATATTTGGAAACTAGATTCCGAGTACTACATTTCATATTTAGTGACTTTTTCCAAGATTCCACCGTTAAGTGCTTCAAATTTTTAGGTCAAATGTGACAAATTCTGAAAATCAGGGAAAACACTTCCACTTTTTGGCCAATAAGTGGACACAACTTCTTGCACACACCCTTTATTACCCAATGTGTTTAAATGTTATTCTTGATTAAAACTTTCATTCACTTAATTTCAATGACCTCTTTGGGTTGTGGTGCATGATGGAAGCCACTCCTTTCCCATCCCTAGACTTCTTCCTAAACACCCATAGCACCAATTTGACCAATTGAGCATGGCATGGTTTACGCCTCGGTGATAAAATCACAATTTTGACAAAAAAATAACATATTTTCAAAAGATGTAAAACATCATTTTCTATGGGAGACTACTCATCCCACTTTAAAATTAATAAAAGAAAGGTTTAAAATTGGAATTTCATTTTTTTCCAATTGCATGAAAACCCATAAAAACCCAAATTCGCCATCATTGCAAGCTTGGCTACCTTGAGCCATTTTCTAACTCTCGTGTTTCAAACTCAAATAAAAATTTTACCACTACACATTGTAGCATAAATGCACAACATTCCAAATATGCAATAAAAAAAAGGTAGGTAATCCTAGGTAAAATTTTGTCATAACCCTATCTATTTCTGCATGTTTCCAACCAAGAACATAAAGAAAAATTACATAAAACAACCATAAATTCATATCTAAGTTCTCCTTGCCTAATCAGGATGCCGTAGCAATCCACTAAATGTGGCATGGCAATGAAGAAAGCATACAAATGTAAAACAAAGGAAAGATTCAAGAATCATACCTTTCCTACAAGCAATCCAAGGAGGAGAAGAGGGTTTTGAAAGCAATCTTTGATCACACACAAGCATCCACAATTGAAATCCACTCCACTTCAACTAAGTGATCCAAGCAATTCAACATTTCTTTCATTTATGGATAAAATCCTTCTTTCCAACAAGAGAGGGTTTGAGAGGAGAGAGCAAATGGAGAGGAAAAAGAATCAAATAAAATAACTCTATTTTCCCTTTTAACACCCAAAATCCCTAATTTAAAATAGAATATAAAATTTATTTATAATCATTTTTTTAATCAATAATGAAATAAGATATATTCATTTAACACACCATTTAAAAATATATCTAATTCATTTCATTTTACTAACCTAAATAATTTAATAAAATACCTAGAAACATTAAAATTGATTTAACTATATTTCAACTTCCAAATACCTTTCAAGCAACACATTTAGTAATAGAAAATTATCTAATGAGCTTATTGCAACTATTCCAAATAGGTAATTGCCTTTTAACTCAATCTCATTCCAAACTATTTAAACCCACCATATTAGGAATTCCATTTTCCAATTTAATGCAATTCTACCTTTTTGACGAAAAAATATTAAATTTTAGAAATAATTCAAGATTATTTAAATTTATTTCTTTAACATAATATAATGCAATAAATATTTTTGTTAAGATAATTAATCATTAAAATAATTTGAAAACACAGAAAACATGTTTTTCAAGATCATTTAAAATAAAGTGCAAAATTCTAAGGAAACACATGCAATTGACTTCAAGCACACATTATAGGTTTCCACAACACAAGGATAAGGGTGAGATGGCTTAGCATCCCATGTCAACCTTCTCCACATTCCTACATTAGTTAACACCTATAATTACCTGCACACTCAAGTCAACCATCAGGCGTACCTGCTCCACGTATAATAACTGAAGCAACATAATCCACTCCAACATGGTATAATTGCACATGATATAAAATAATCACATCCACTATAATCATATATGACTAGCATGATCTAGGAACATGATGCATAAATAGAAAATTTTACAATGCAGAAATAATATGACAATCACAAGTATAACAAATATAGTGAAAACAATGAAGCTGAAGCACTGGAATAATCTAACATGCACAATCACAACGTATGCATCCCATAATGCATATTTGGAAACCAAATAAAAAACACAACCCCATCAGAAACACCTTGATGATCATGTAGAATACACCCTTAGAACCCATCAGTGGTACCATAGACTTCATCGGCAAGTTCAGTGCAATGCGTAGCAAAATAATAACATAATACACTGCTAAACACTTAGAACAACATATAACACATGAATCAAAAAGTACACAAGGCACAAACTAGGGTGGACATTATAATTTGAACCTCTTAATCTTGACCATTTAAAAAAAATTAGTTTAGAAACTAGATTTTAGCACTAAAAAACTTGTTCTTGTTACATCTTCAAGTTTTGAGTGTGACTATCTACAATTTCTCATGCAAGATTAGTTTTTACTTCTTTCAAAAGAAAAAAAAAGTGGCCACTTTAGACCCCCTTTTGGTTCCCCATTTTCATGCACATACCCCAAGATTTACTATTTAATAATTCTCAAAGATATGTGCACATGCTCATTTTATTTTAGATAAAGTCTATATTAAACATATAAATTGTCCATGGATATGCAATCATGATCTATGAAAAAATATTGAAACATCCTATTCTAACCATTTCATTAGTCTTTTCATGTTTTTCCCACTTCATTACACATATATGAAATTCCTTCTTTGTTTTCTTGTTGTAATATCTTCTAAATTACCCTTAAAGATACCAATTAAAATGGCCTAGCTATCATTACCTACAACTAATTTGAAACTTTCAGAATATGAATTACGAAAGTGATACAAAAATTCTATGGAAATACTTGGTTTTGCTTAGAATTTGTTTAGCGTTAACATGTTAAGCTATATAATATTATTAAATATTTATAGCATCCAATCGTTCATGGTAAAAATTAATTAATTCAATTATATTTCAAAATTCACATAGTATATATACATGCATGAAGCTTGAATACACATGTACATACATACATACATACATACATACATACATACATACATACATACATACATACATACATATATATATATATATATAGAGAGAGAGAGAGAGAGATAATTATGTATTTATGTATCTTTTGAAAAAAAACACTTATTAAATATCACTAAACATATTTGTAGCCAAGTAAAAGTGATAGGTACAAGAAAACTATTGTATATGAAATGATAATTTAGAAAATAATAATAACATTTTAGATCTTAAACTCCTCCAATATATTTTATATATTATGGAAACTATAACAATTGACTAAACTATTGTGGTATACTCAGAATTTCTCATATCCTCATTTATATTCTACTTCTATCTAATTTTATAGAAAAAATAGGAAATGAATATTGACCTCAAAATACACTAAATAACTTAATTTCTATACACATTTACATAATACTTAGTCATACTAATTTGGCATTATAAAACAACAAGTACAAAAGTTAAGTAGAATCTAAACTAGCCAACCAAACTAATGATTATATACTAGACATTATAAAAACAATTTCATATTTTCATGGGCACCAAGAAGTATATGATGTACAGAGATATAAAACCATCAAATAAAAGAGTGAGGTGAACACTTTATTCATGTAGAGAATGGACATGCAACTTGGGATGCCACACCAGAAATAAAGTTAAATGTGATCCATGTGCCATATCTATTGCTTTGTCTCATAGCCACTATTTTAAGTTAAGTTGTGAGTTTTATTGGAAAAACATTTACAAACAAAAAATTTGAACCTTCAAAATTGATGTCACAAATAAATTCAATATAAACTATTAGATCCAACCAATTATTGTCACTTAAGGAAGAGGCAACATAAACTATGATAAAATAGGATTAGATATAGATTATTGCCACAACAAGAAAAAGAGGTGCAAATAAAAAAGAGTAATGGTAAAGAGGAGCAACAAGCAACAATTTGTGTAAGGCAATTAATTTTTTCAATTACATCTTCTTATTCCATAACATCAACACATTCATGTTTCTTTTGCTACATCCCAACACCTATGCATAGAGTGTGTGTTTACATGTAATCATAGCCACAACTACAATTACAACTTATCCATTCAAATCACAAATGATTGCAAGAGCAACCATAAAGTCAAAGAGTAGCCTAATCAAATTTTGTTTGTATACTAAAAAATTTGTGAGAGATGTATTTGATTTATAATTCTTAAAACATCCAAAACACTCCATAGCACCAAATATTGTGACCTAAAATATTACTTTTTCAAATACTATCATGTGCTTGACACCCAACTCCTCATACACAAGTCACAACATAATCTTAGAGATCTCTTATCCACTATGAGTTCTTGCATTGATGGTTTGTACCTTTTTTCCTCACATATCTCCACTTCTAGCTCTCATTCTCTCTCATGGTGAACCATGCTAATAACAACCATGCATCAAGCTCAAGTTAGAGGAGGCACATACTCGTACTCATTCTATGCTTCCCCTTTGTTAGGTCATTCCCACTCTCACTATCCACCACAATATTACAATTTTCTTGCTCCTCTCTGGTATCTTCATTTGCTCCTAAAACACAATTCATAAAACTCATACACATAAACTACTATAGTCAATTCAAACCCTAAATGCTTGAATTTTCATAGCAATGTATTGATAACACCACCTCCTCATCATCATTCTTGAAGACACCATCTACAAAGACCCTGTAACATTTGGCTTCTATAAGCTCCCATTCATTGTTATACAACTATAGAAACACAAAAAGGAAATTTATCCTAGAAGCATTGTATAAGAGGAGCAATAAAATCTAAAGAAGCAAAGAGCAACACTTCAAAAGATGCTTTACAATATGGCTGATGATATTGTTGTTGAGTCTGATTGCCTTCATAACTCTCAAAGATTTGTTGAATCTTTCATTACCCATGTTTACATAGTGAGGGGAAGCATGTGAGAGTTTCAATTTTAACATAGGGGCAATTCACACAATCTACTTCACTACCCACCAATGTCATTTCATGCCATGCTTAACCCTACACCATTCCCCACCTTTCTCAATGTCTTCATGATGATTTAAACATGAAATGAGAGCTTTGCTTTCATGATTTTCTTTAAATATAAACAAAGGCATACACTTAAATTCTAATATTTTATTACCTTTCTACAAAATGAAATGCATTTAATGTAATGCCTAATTGGAAGGCATTTGTTAAAGTTCTACAAATTTTCATACCTAAAAGGTGCATATTCAATTTGAAGAGCTTGGAGAATTGATTGACCTTGAATTATATTTACAAACAAATGAAAGATTCTTCATAGTAGCAACATGAAATTAATAAAAGTATAAATTATTTTGTAAAATGAGCCTATATTTCTATTTTTTTTATGACCCAAAAACTAAAAAAATATTTTTTGTAAGACCAAGGACTGCCAAATTTTTGGTAGTACAGGATGTGTTTACATAAATAATGGACTATCAATATGCATACATACATACATATACATATACATATATATGCTTTGGTAAACTTGGGTTTTTAGCCTAGTCCGAGCCCAGAGAGACCACTTACAGGGATCTCTTCCCATGGGCTTTATCACTGAGACCACTACAGGGGGTTCTCAATCCCTAAGGCATTATCACTTGTTCAAACCCACGAGATCAACAACCCAATGTAGGCACACAACCTACAAGCCACTAGCCCAGTGAAGGCACACATCTTGAGAGCACAACATCCTGGTGAAGGCCCATTGCATGTGAGCTCGATAGTTCAATGGGGCTTTGAATCTTAGTGGCCATCAGAACAACCATATGAACTAACCACCACATTGCACCCCTATGGGCGCATGCACACACACCTTTTTAAAATAAGTCTAAAATTATTTTAGCATAAACTAATAAATTAAAATAAATTAATATTATTAATTAGTATTAAAAATAATTAGGATATTTAAACATGTAAATCATATTTTTGATATTCTATTTTATTTTTAAATTTGGAATATTTTTGGTTATCCATTATCTTGATCACTCTTGCCAAGTAATATAAAAAGAACACAACATATGAATTAATTCACAAAGAAATTCCTTTTCCTTTACAAATGTTTAGATGATGTTCTCTTGATATTGTACTTGGTTAAATATAAGTTTATAATAACCTAACCATAGAAATTGTCCATGATCTATAATCCAACCGCCAAAAATCAACAAGAATATTTTACACTATGCTACTCTCACTTCATCGTTTTTTGTGTAAAAATAACTAGGAATCATTCAAGTTGTTTACGATTAATGATGCACAATTACTATAATAGTGCTCTACTTGTGTAATGTAATATCCTCTAACCTTTACTTCAAATGCAATTTCAACTATCAAATCACTAACAAGAATCGAATGCACTCAAGCACATTGTAGATCTAAAAAGCATGTTTCATAGAATTTAGAACTCTAGGCAAATTTTCAAACATAATGTAATTCTCATTTATAATAGAAAATAATCAATCTACAAAAGTGCTCTACTAAGAAATCACTTGATCACCAATTATTAATAATTTAGTTCCAATTATTAATAATTTAGTTACTATTATCACTGACAATAATTAATAATTATTTTTAAAAAACACTTTATTAAAGAATATTTGATCATCAATAACTATGCATTCTCTTTTAACAGTATAAAATTAGCAAACTAATACTATGCAACACTTATTTTATTTTCACACAAACCCCTTCCCAAGAAAAACCACTTTGTTGGGAGCAGCAAATCAGACGAGCATTGCACGGACTAGTGTGACTCGGAGTATTTGTTGCAGGTATAGAACAGACAGAAAACCTGGAGGGCTGTTAACATCAACAATATACCTGCAGATAAAACTGATACAACCACCCACGGTTTTGAACAGTGGATTTTCAGAAACTCAGCCAAAAGAATTCTCCATTTGCTTCTGTAGTAGTCATCAGCTTCTTTTATGGCATTGTCTACATGTTCAAATGTATTTTCCCACATTGATTTACTCATAGAGTTCCACATCTTGGCCACCTCTTTATCGCTACCCATTTGACTATTAAGAACGCCACATCTCTTAAGCACAGCAACATCCCTCTCTGTATCAATCAGTCGGTCCATTAAATATGTGTAGCGTGTGAGAGGCTTTTGTTCCGTCTCCAGATTGAGTTCTAATGCCACTAAGTTTCTCAACACCACCTCTGTAGAATCATTGATTGTGATCTTGGGTAAGAAGAAAGTCATATTGCCTATCAAGGAGAACCAAGTGGGGGTTGTTCTCTTAAAACTTATTTCTCTCAGGTCTCCTGAATCATAGGGTGCAAACTGTATTCCCACTTCACTTAATTCTGCTGCAGATGGAAAGTTTCCAGCTGTTGTAACAGATATCATCCTCTTAATGAAAAGGTTAATCTCGCCAGCGTATTGTATAAAGCCACGACGCATTTGTTTTATAGGTTTCGCAAGGGCAACTATTTTTCTGCCTACATTACTCTTAGTTATTCTGCCTTCTTCACTGTCAGGTTCAAAAGTATCTCGATGGGAAGATGCAGCAACATGATGATAGAGACAGTCCAGAACATGTCTTCTTCTGTTCAGGTCCAATGGCGGTGGACGATAACCCTTCTGACGTACAAAGGGATCGAAATGCACACATGCAGCCTATAATCAAAGGAAAGACAAAAATAAATCTTCAAAGAACTAAAATGAAATGTGATGATTTGAGATTTTATAAAATAATCCGGTAAATTTTCTAAAGAGAATCACTGACAGCACCCACCGTAAACAGCCAGCACATTGTGTGCCGACTGTCTACCAAAATTTTCGACCTTTGAATTTGTTGACTCTTTGCATAGACTGTTTCATTATACCTGTCTCCACATTCTCAACCAATACATTTGTCGATTCATTTGTTGGAAACAGCCTCCATTGGCCATTAATGGCATCATTCGGTGGTCAAGTCGCTCAGTTGTAGTGGCGGCCACCAAAGTTCAAACCCCCACTAGGCCAAAGAGCTCGCAGGCTTGTGCCTTCGCTAGGCTAACGTGCTCACAGATCTTGTGCCTTCGCTGGACTGTTGTGCTCGCAGGCTATGGGTTTTTGCTGGGCCAATGAGCTTACAGGTTTGAACCTCTAGTGTTAATGCTGGCGTTCATGTCAAGGGTGTTAATACCCAGAGTTGTAGGGATGAGGTCATGTTCATGCCAAGGGTGTTAATACCCAGAGTTGTGGGGATGTCAAGGGTGTTAATACCCAGAGTTGTAGGGATAAGGTTGTGTTCATGCCAAGGGTGTTAATACCCAGAGTTGTGGGGATGAGGTCCCCATGTTGTGGCCTCACCGGTTCTGAGTCAAAAGTGTTCAACGATAGATTAAAAAAAAAAAAAAAAGCTGTTGATTTCGAACAGCCAGCTGTTTTATAACGTACCAGCTGGTTAAGCTCTTCCATCTCTTCCATCCACAAGGGAAATCCAAAGTAAAAATCTTTACACTGTTTATCCAGCTACATTAGAGTAAAAACAGAAATTTCTATAGGATTTCATCTCTATGGATAAAAATACTCGGGGATTTTGGTTTTATTTTTGAAAAAGTTTTTGAAGCATCTAAAGTATGTAGAAGGGGAAAGTGCTTGCCTGTAATATAGGAGCCAGATGCATCTCCCCTTCTTGGTATCTTGCATCACCCTGGCATATCTGTAATTGACTTTGGCTCACCACTTGTGTGTCTGAATGGTTGTATTTAGCTTTCCCATGAGTAGTTGTGATGCAGAATGCCTCGTTGAGCAGAAACATTGGCACCTGGTTTTCAAGCATGAGTGTGTCATTCCTAATGGCATACCAGAGCGGAGTATTTCTTTTTGAGTCTAAAATAGGGTCCAATTGTATGGGACAGATTTCGTTCTCTACATTGTTTGCGTAAGGCTTGTAAATGGACTTGAAAAAATGGAGAATAAAGATGGTATCAAGAGCAAGCATCCAAGACAAAATCTCTCCGTCGTATGGAATATGTTTGTGATAGCAGGCCCTGATTTGATCCTCAACTGACCGTATGTGCTCGACAAGCGTCTTGAACAATTCAGGGATCTCATTTTCCAGTGCGCGCGCCATTTTCACTTTGTAAATGTCTGTCTCCTCGTACTGCTGTAATCTTCTATAGTGGTAAGGTCCGATGGAAATCACTTGGGGAATGTACGCTTCGGGCTTTAGTCTCAAAAGAGGGTGAGCTATGCCGAATATACACACACTAGATTCTGCTTCAGACGCTCCAAATTCATGTTCCGCAACGTTTTCTTTCACAAACATTAACCACTCCTCGTTGTCTTTACCAGCTGCCGCCATATCAGAATTTACTAGAGTCTACTGATTCAACAGTCTCTTTGTGGGGATCTCTCCTTTACGTTCCCTGCATACATAACAACAGTGGAATCCATTAACTTAGAGCTTCAGAAGTATAATTCATGATGCAAACAAAGGAAAATAGGTATACATAAAACCTGCACAAGAAAGAACAGCAAAGCTAGCAAAGCCAATTCACCAATACTATGCAAAAAAGAGCGAGACTTGGAAAACCAACATTCAAAGAATAATAGCTATTTTCTTTCCTCTACATTCATTTAAGCTTCCACTTATTAAAATAGAAGTGGAATTCATTAATTTACATGTGTCAGGAACAAAACATGAGTGAAAGTCCAGAAATAATAAAACTTTAAAAACACAAGTGTGGGTTTTAGGAATTGCTGGAAATAGAAGAGCACCTCAACTTAAAATGAATATGTTCAACTAAAAGCTGTGAGATCTAAAGCATGGCTTCAGGGCTGCAAGAACAATCACACAGGGGATATGAAGATTATGAATCCATAAATGTGAATTCTTAAAAGGCAAAGAAATGTGCTCGACCAAAACAAAATCTACCAACTGGAAATGAAGGCAGCATAAACAGACTTTAAAAGTTGGAGAAAATCAGGGAGCAAATGCGCAGGAACGAGGTGGAATCTCGGGAGACGGTACAGTGGAACAGATCCTGTAACCTTGAGTAGTAATTTTTTTTAAAATCCCGTTCACACTCGTGACTCGTGTCTAATTCAATAAATGCTGGAGGCACTTTTTAACAGAGAATAAGTAATGTGTCTAATTCAACAAATGCTAATTAATAATTAATTTAGTAAAATGTGCGTGCAGTTTACGCTTGATTAATAATTAATTTAGTAAAAAGTGCGTTCAGTTTACGTTGTTGTGTGCTTTTTAGAAATCTTGCCGAGATTTTTACATCCATAATTTTTCGATAAAGGAAGAGCGGGACCCTCCAATAGCAGGTTCGTAAAACCCAAAGTGAAGAGCGGGACCCTCCAATAGCAGATTCGTAAAACCCAAAGTGATGAAATTCCAGCTCCCAATTGCGTCTATAACTTTTTGCTTTTCCTTGTCGACTTACCCCACTTTGTAGGTATCCTAAGAAGATGATTTAGTTAATTTAGTGGTCTCTTTCATTTGAGACATAGTTTCATATTTAAAAATATTTCAATTAATTTTTATTTTTATTTATTATACAATTTTTAGTCTCTCCATTTAAATCTAGATTTAATTATGACTCTAGGTTGTCTTAGTCCAATACTATTATTTATCGACTTTTGCATCAAAAACTTTAAATTATGTATTTAGAACATGTATAAAAAGACATCACATCTAGATCATTTCAATTATCCATCAATTCTAATCAATACAACTACTTTGTATCCACTATCACTTAGGAAAAAGATTGCTTAGCAATCACACCTCTATCTACACTTAGCATTTTGCATCAATCATCTTTTTTTTCTCTTCTTTGGCTTTATCTTCCTAATGATGGATCAAGGAGTGTGATCCAAAACGTTCAAGGAAAAAACTCTCACACAATCATATCCTGAAAGAATCAAGATATTACATCATGGACTATGGAAATCAGATGTCTATCATCTCATTTTCATTAACTCTTGCATCGACAAATGTTAAATAACTAATTCTTACACTTGGTCTATCACTTCGACATCCATTGCATCAAGCCTCCAACATTCAACATCATTGTATTGCATCATTGTTAACCATCTATGCGTCCATCGCATACACTACTTGCTATGACTTTGATTTTTCTACAAAAATATTGAATCAATTAATGAGGCTTGACTAAACCATAAGGAAGTTAATCAACTTATCATCCCTAGCATAACAAGTTCCAATGATGATTCTTAGCAAGAATAGGCTTTCCATTTACAGGTATATAAATAGCCATACAATCTCAATAAGCACTGAAACCCTAATTTGTTAGAGTATAAGGTCATAGATAAGCTTTAAGGCTATCTTTGTCAAATCGAACTCACTCAAGAGGTTTAGAATCACTTCTACAATCTTGATCCACATCTTCATACAATTCTAGCTTTCATAGTGCACATTCATCTTCATTTGTTTTAAGATATGGCGTCAAATTCTAGATGTCAGATCCCTATCATAGTCAAATCAATCTCCTCTCTAACAACAAGGTATACATTTCATTTTAGTCATTTTATTTCTATTTAGTTCTAGATCTAGGTATGCATCTAAACTCACTTCCTTATATCTAGATAGATTAGTTAATTAATTAATTTATTGCTTTCATTAGCATAGGTTTTTTGTATAGGGACATTTTATTCCTCTACACAAATTGATGAACTTGACATTTCCTACACCTTTTAGTGTTTAGCATTAGCCTAGTTTATTCCTTCAATTATTGTTCATATCATATCTAATTTACAATGGTTAGGGTTTGGAAAAATTGTTATTCGATTTTCATTGCTAAATGCTTGTTGTGAATTTCTTTTACTCCTTTCCAATCAAGCCCACATCCTATAACATCATGCTTTATGATAATGGCACCTCTTTTGAGGCCTATGGCAATGATTTAGCGATCTATTAGAGATACTCTCCTAGCATTAACCAATTATTCATTTTTTCTTGTCAACCCTACAAAATACCTTCAAAACATTGTATCTCTATTTCTAATGGATGTTCTAATGGTTTAACATGTTCATATCAATTGCAAACAATTTAGGAAACATAAAAAAAATAGAGAATGGAAATAAGCATACACACAAATTGAGACACATGGTTACAACTAGAGAAACCCTTAAAAGGGAATAAAACTCTAAAAGAGAGATTTTTCTCCTCATCCACTATCTTCTAGTCCAATACATGTGTTCTAAATGCCCCAAGGGTGAAATAAAGCTAAAATAACAATGACCACAATCTCAAAACACCACAACATGCCTCTACATCCTAAAAACACCTGCTTATGCATTTACAACAGTCAAAATGAACATATTTAAAAGGTTACAATGAGAGCCAACTCCCCAAATGTGTGCTACAACTCTTTTTATGATGTCACAACATTCTTCCTTACCACAAAATGGAAGATCTAACATTGAGAAACTAAATTGAAACATAAAAGACCCTTCATATTCCTTAACCTATCTACACCTTGACAAATTCACTACTTCTACCAAGAGATAATTCAAAAATTTTGTGATCATGATGCTTTTGCCAAGGGGCAAATGTTGTGTTCATTGTATTTTCAATCCCTATAGAAACTGACGAAAATCCCATATTTAGTTTTCTACTAACCTTAAACACCCAGGTCTCTATTTCAAGGTATCCATGAGATTCTTTGGATCACCCCAAACATTCCTCTTACATGAGTACAATCTCTTTTGTATGGAATGACACTAAACACAAACAAACTCATGTTTCCATAGTCTAAGGCAACCTTCATGACTAGAAATGGCAACTCTTAATCCCTTGGTCCAACAACTTTGATCTAGTTTTTTTATCATACCTCCCTACTGAGGAATCTTGGGGTCCCTAAAATCTCAAGGGTCCTCAACAAGTAAGGAAATTTCTTCGCCACATCTTCTTTTGGATACAACTTGACTTTACTTGACATTTATCCTTTCAACACCACTAACCAAGTCTGGTGTTCTCATCTGATTGATTTCTCACATTCTTGTCTAGAACTACAACACCCTCTAGTTGTTCTTGTCCACTAGGAGTTGTGTCATCAATAGAAGATAACACCAAGGTCATTCTTCTTCATCTAACATCAAAGGATCAAACAAATGAATCTTATTGTTAGGATTAAGGTGTCGTCAACCTTGTAAATCCTATTTATTTAATTACTCCTAATATTGCAATTGTAAATACAAACATAAGGGATGAGGATCTACTAACTGTAGCAATTATTTAATTACGATGACTGTTATATTTTATTTATTTTACCTCAGAATAGTTAACAGGTAAATATGGGATGTCTAAGTTCATTAATTGACTTATCACAAGTGTAAGAGCATATTCTATCATTAGAGTCATATAGGTTGTAAGGAATGAACTATTATTGGACCAGAATGATAGAGCATCTTATGACAACATGTAAGAAGGTGTACGAGGCTATTTTTAGCTTTTTTGTTGTATATTCCTTGTGGGGGCATGAGATATTGTCCTAATTGGGTACAAATTGTTCAATGTGGAGGTTATGATAGATGTAAGACACTGAAATTAGCTAGATTCCCAAAGTAGGCATTGGATTTTCGCAAGTATGAGTGCCATGTTTGATGTAACTTCCTTTGTAAGCTTGCATTTATATTTAATTGAAGCTTGAGGAGTGCATTTTATGATGAGTTGAATGTTTTACAGGTACACAAGTGTAGTCATATTGGCTGCATGATAGAAGAAAGTTAAATGTATTGTAATCTCTTTGTAAATAATACAAACTTGTCCTCTTTCCTAGTGGAGATTTTCACCTGAAAGGGTTTTCTCCACGTAAATCTCTATGTTATGTGTATGCTTCTTGAGTATTTCTAATTTTCTTTGGTGTTGTTTTTCATTAGTTTAAATACTCATTGGTATTATATAGTTTAATTTCAAATTTACAACAATATTTTAGATTTCCATATTGTAGTGGTTTCTTTCATTTCTAACATTTGGTATCAGAGTTTGGCTATCTTTGCGTCTTGCATAGAAGAGTGAAGGTTTTATGTGTTGCAAAGGGAGTTCTCGTTAAATTTGTTGTGTAGATTTGTGTGTGGAAGCCATGGCTACAACATCTCGATTAGATATTGAGAAATTCAATGGGACAAATTACGACTTGTGGAAGCTAAAAATGGAGGATCTCCTTAAAGAGAGAGATCGATGGTTGGTAACAACAAAAGAAAAGAAAATCAATTAAATTGACCAAGACGAGTGGGATAAGATGGACAAGAAATATCGAGGGGCAATCCATCTTTGTCTTATAGATTTAGTTATGTTGAATGTGGGTAAAGAGTCCACTGCATACTCTCTTTGGAAACAACTAGGGTAAGATTTATCAATCCAAGAGTTTGGTAAACAAACTTTATTTAAAAAGAAAATTGTTTTCTTTAAAAATGAAGGAAGGAGATTTGGTTAATAAGAATTTAAATACTTTTAATTTGATTGTGAGTCAATTAGCCTATGTTGACATTAAGATTGAGAAAGAAGAAAAATGCATTATGCTTCTTTGTTCTTTGCCTGAGTCATTTTTATTTGCCTATGTCATGGGAGAATTCAATTCTTTCTTATAGCACTAATCTTCAAGAATCCAAGTTGGATGCCCTTGTCGCAACTCTGTTATCACAAGAAATGAGGAAGAAGGTTGTGGATAGCATGGTGGATGTTCTCAATGTTAGGGGAAGGTCCAAGGAAAGAGGTGGATCTAAAGGAGAATGGAAGGGACCTAAAGATAAATCAAAAGGTCATGTCTAAAACTTTAAGAAAGAAGAACGGTTAAGTGTTGGAATTGTTGTAAGAGGGCACATGTCAAGAAGGAATGTAGAAATAAAGAGAAATAGTGGGATTCCTCTACACAAAAGTCCTCTGATGTAGGTGATGAGGTTTTACTTTCTGCATGTAATATTTTTTCTAATGAACATTGGTTGGTTGACTCAAGATGCTCTTATCACATGACCCCTCACAAGGAGCAGTTCTCCACATAAGAAGAATATGATGGAGATAATGTTTACCTTCAAGATAATAGTTCATATATCCAATAGTTGGACAAGGAAATGTACAATTATGTTTCAGTGATGGGAGATTTAAAACCCTCCCTAGTGTTTTACATATTCTTGGATTTGCTAGAGATCTTATTTCTATTTTAAAGTTGAATGATTCAGGAATGCATGTAATGTTTAATAAGCATGGAATTCGATTGGTGAGAGTGAAATTGATGGTAGAAAGAGGGATAAGAATGGAAAATTTGTTTAGACTAGATGCCACTCTATTTGTAAATACACCTATGTGACTAAAATTTTGAAAATACATGTATCTTGTGGTACCGTATATTGGACCATAGATTGGGCCACATAAGTGAAAATACTTTAAAAACTATTTTGGTTAAAAATTTGTTGACTGGTTAAAACTATTCTAATGATCACTTTAATTTTTGTGAGCATTGTGTGTTTGGTAAACAAAATAGAGACTTATCATTTCCTTTAGGAAGCAATAAAGCAATTAATAAATTAAAAATTATTCATACGGATGCGTTTGGCCCTATGGATAGTGATTTTTGGAAAATCTTGTTATTTTGTTACATTCATTAATGATATTTCTATATTTACATGGGTTTAATTTGTGAGATATAAATATTAAGTTTTCACTAAGTTTAAGGAATTTAAAGTCTTAGTAGAGAACCAATCAAGACTTGAGATAAAATTATTGAGATCTAAAAATGAACGGGATGTTAGAATTAAGGTGCCATCAACCTAATAAATCCTATGTAATTTATTATTCCTATTATTGTTTGTAAATCACCCATAAGGGATGAACGGTTTCACTAGTAGCGATCTTTTTTTAGCTACATGTTTATATCTAGTCCCTAACACTAATTTGTTTGCAACGAGGGGTTGCAGGGGATTTCCCCCCTGCAAGGGCTTTGAGGGTCTTTGCGCCCTGGTGAGGGCTTGGCCCAGAGCCAAATTTTATCATTGTAAATCTAGACCGTTTGTCATTAGGTCACAGCTCTGACAGTAGATATTTTATTGGTTTTCTTGCCCTAGAAGGCAAACCCCTTTTATAAGGATATTTGTACTACATTTTTTTTAGAGTTGAGAGTAACAGGCGCCACTGGATTGAAGACTAAAGAGGAAGAGGAAGTGCATGTATTGTAATCTCATATTTGAAGATAATACAACTTGGAGCCTCTTTTCTTGGTGGAGTTTTTTACCCGAAGGGATTTTCTCCACGTTACGTATTGTGTTATGTGTTTAGTTCTTAATGCATGTTATTTTTGTGTAGTGGGTTTTATTTCTATTGAGATCTCTATTGATTCTACATTATCTAGAGGACATTAATAAGGTTTGAATTAGATTTTCGTTGTGTGGTTTGCACCTTCACTTCTAACAAGGGAATATTACTCTAAAGAATTTGATGAGTTTTGTAAGCATGCAGGTATCATAAGACAAAAGATTACTACATATACACCACAACGAGATGCTTTTTTCAGAAAGGATGAAGTAAACTATTATGGAAAGAGCCAAAAGTATGTTGAGCAATGCACAATTGGATAAATATTTTTAGGCAGAAGTTGTGAGCACCACTTTTTACTTGATAAACAAATCTCCTTGTAAAGCTCTTGATTTGACACCTTATGAAGTGTGGATAGGTAAGAAACCTTCTATTTCATATTTAAGGGTTTTTGGTTGCATTGATGCTTTTGTTCATGTGCCTACAAAAAAGTATTCTAAGTTAGATCCAAAAACATAGAAATGCATCTTCACTAGATATGGTGAGAATGTTAAATGTTATAAGATTTGGAATCCTCTAACCAAGAAATTCAAGTCTATCCTACAGATGTGATTTTCAGGGAACTTAGAGCTATTTCTAATCTTGTACATCCAAAAGATGAAGAAAGGAAAAGGATAGTGCATTTTGATTTAAAGCAAGAAAATGCACATCATGGAGAACAAAATGATGGATTTGAGGATGGAGAGGAAGAAGAGGGTTCAAGTAGGAGTTATGAGGTGGATGACTCTAAGATTATAAAAGAAGTTGAGCATAAAAAAGAACAAAAGGAAGAATTCCTTAATCTACCCTTGAGAAGATCCAAAAGACAACATAATCCAGTTGATAAGTATGGCCTACTAGATTTTCATTATGTATTTTCTTTATTAAGTACTAACAATGAACCTAGATCCTATAAGGAAGCTATTCTAATAGATGATAGTGAGTCTTGGCAACTAGCCATGCAAGAGGACATGATGGCTATGGACTCTTGTGATATTTGGGATCTTGTTTATTTTCCCAAAGGAAGGCCGGCCACTAGATGTATGAGTTGGTCTACAAAATCCCTCTTTCACTTAGGAAAAGGATTGCTCAGCAGTCACACCTCTATCTATACCTAGCATTTTGCATCAGTCATCTCATTTTCAACTCTTGCATCGAAAAATGTTAAATAACTAGTTCTTGCACTCGGTCTATCACTTCGACATCCATTGCATCAAGCCTCTAGCATTCAACATCATTGTATTGCATCATTGTTAACCATTTATGCACCCATCGCATACACTACTTGCTATGTCTTTCATTTCTTTACAAAAATATTGAATCAATCAATGAGGCTTGACTAAACCATAAGGAAGCTAATCAACTTCTCATCCCTAGCTTAACAAGTTCCAATGATGATTCTTAGCAATAACAAGCTTTCCATTTAACAGGTATATAAATAGCCAAATGATCTCAATAGACATTGAAACCCTAATTTGTTAGAGTATAAGGCCGCACAGAAGGTTTAAGGCCATCTTTTCAAATTAGACTCATAGTTAAGAGGTTTAGAATCACTTCTACAATCTTGATCCACATCTTCATACAATTCTAGATTTCATAGTGTACATTCATCTTCATTTGTTTTAAGATCCAGCATCAAATTCTAGATGTCAGATCCCTATCATAGTCAAATCAATCTCCTCTCTAACAACAAGGTACACATTTCATTTTAGTCATTTTATTTCTATTTAGTTCTAGATTTAGGTATGCATCTAAACTCACTTCCATATATCTAGATAAATTAGTTAATCAATTTGTTGCATTCATTAGCATAGATATTTTGTGTAGGGAGATTTTATTCCTCTACATAAATCAATGAACTTGACATTTCTTACACCTTCTAGTGGTTAGCCTTGGCCTAGTTTATTCCTTCAATTATTGTTCATATCATATCTAATTTACAATGCTTAGGGTTTGGAAATAACCTTATTCAATTTTCATTGCTAAACCCTTATTGTGAATTTATTTTGCTTCTTTCTAATCAAGCCCACTTCCTGTGACATCATTCTTTATGATAATGACACCTCTTTTGAGGCCTATGGCAATGATTTACTGATCTATTAGAGATACTCTCCTAGCATTAACCAATTATTCATTTTTTCTTGTCAATCTTACAAAATACCTTCAAAACATTGTATCTATATTTCTAATCAATGTTGTAATGGTCTAACATGTTCATATCAATTGAAAATAATTTAGGAAACATTAAAAAAGTGAAAAGAATGGAAATAAGCATACACACAGATTGAGACACATGATTGCAACTAGAGAAACCCTTAAAAGGGAATAAAACTCTAAAAGAGAGCTTTTTCTCCTCATCCACTATCTTCTAGTCCAATATAAGTGTTCTAAATGCCCCAGGGGTGAAATAAAGCTAAAATAACAATGACCACAAGCTCAAAACACCACAACATGCCTCTACATCTTGAAAACACCTACTTACATGCATTTATAACAGTCAAAATAAATATATTTAAAAGGTTGTACAATGAGAGCCAACTCCCCGAATGTGTGCTACAAGTCTTTTTATGATGTCACAACATTCTTCCTTACCGCCAAATGGAAGATCTAACATTCAGAAACTAAATTGAAACATAAAAGACCCTTCACATTCCTTAACCTATCTACACCTTGACAAATTCACTACTTCTACCAGGAGATAATTCAAAAAATTTGTGATCGAGATACTTTTGCCACTTTTTCCAAGAGGCAAATGTTGTGGTCATTGTATTTTCACTCCCTATAGAAACTGACGAAAATCCCATATTTAGTTTTCTACTAACCTTAAACACCCATGTCCCTATTTCAAGGTATCCATGAGATGCTCTGGATCACCCCAAACATTCCTCTTATATGAGTACAATCTCTTTTGTATGGAATGACACTAAACACAAACAAACTCACATTTCCCTAGTCTAAGACAACTTCATGACTAGAAATGACAACTCTTAATCCCTTGGTCCAACAATTTTTATCCAATTTTCTTATCATACCTCCCTACTGAGGAAGCTTGTGGTCCCTAAAATCTAAAGGGCCCTAAACAAGTGAGAAAATTTCTTCGCCACATCTTCTTTGGGATACAACTTGACGTTACTTGAAAATTATCCTTTCAACACCACTAACCAAGTCTCGTGTTCTCATCTAATTGATTTCTCACATTCTTGTCTAGAACTACAACACCCTCTAGATGCTTTTGTCCACTAGGAGTTGTGTCATCAATGGAAGGTAACACCAAGGTCATTCTTCTTCATCAACCATCAAAGGATCAAACAAATGAAGCTTATTGTTAGGATTAAGGTGTCATCAACTTTGTAAATCTTATTTATTTAATTACTCCTAATATTGTAATTGTAAATGAAAACATAAGGGATGAGGATCTACTAACTGTAGTAATTATTTAATTACAATGACTGTAATATTTTATTTATTTTACCTCAAAATAGTTAACAGGTAAATATGGGGTATCCAAGTTCATTAATTGACTTATGACGGGTCTAAGAGCATCTTCTATCATTAGAGTCTTATAGGTCGTAAGGAATGAACTATTATTGGACCAATATGATAGAGCATCTTATGAAAACATGTAAGAAGGTGTAAGAGGCTATTTTTAGCTTGTCTATTCATTATTCCTTATGGGGGCATGAGATATTGTCCTAACTTTGTAGAAATTGTTCAATGTGGAGGTTATGACAAATGTAAGACACTAAAATTAGATAGATTCCCAAAGTGGGTATTGGATTTTCCCAAGTATGAGTGCCATGTTTGATGTAACTTCCTTTGTAAGCTTGCATTTTTATATTTAATCGAAGCTTGAGGAGTGCATTGTATGATGAGTTGAATATTTATAGGTACACAAGTGTAGTCATATTGGATGTAGGATAGAAGGAAGTTAAATGTATTGTAATCTCTTTGTAGATAATACAAACTTGTCCTTTTTCCTAGTGGAGTTTTTCACCTGAAAGGGTTTTCTCCACGTAAATCTCTATGTTATGTGTATGGATCTTGAGTATCTCTAATTTTCTTTGGTGTTGTTTCTCATTAGTTTAAATACCCATTGGTATTCTACAGTTTAATTTCAAATTTACAACAATATTTTAGATTTCCATATTGTAGTGGTTTCTTTCATTTCTAACATTCGGTATTAGAGCTTGGCTATCTTTGCTTCTTGCATGGAAGAGTGAAGGTTTTTTGTGTTGCAATGGGAGTTTTGGTTCAACTTATTTGTAGATTTGTGTGTGGAAGCCATGGCTACAACATCTCAATTGGATATTGAGAAATTCAATGGGACAAATTATGAGTTGTGGAAGCTACAAATTGAGGATCTCCTTGAAGAGAGAGATCGATGATTGGCAGAAACAAAAGAAAATAAAATTAATTAAATTGACCAAGATGAGTGGATAAGATGGACAAGAAATATCAAGCCACAATCCATCTTTGTATTATAGATTTAGTTATGTTTAATGTGGTTAAAGAGTCCGCTGCATACTCTCTTTGGAAATTGTTTTCTCTAAAATGAAGGAAGGAGATTTGGTTACTAAGCATTTAAATACATTTAATTTGATTGTGAGTCAATTAGCCTATGTTGATGTTAAGATTGAGAAAGAAAAAAAATGTATTAGGCTTCTTTGTTCTTTTCCTAAGTCATTTGTTATTTGCCTAAGTCATGGGAGAATTTCATTCTTTCTTATAGCTTTAATCTTCAAGATTCTATGTTGGATGCTCTTGTCACAACCATGTTATCATGAGAAATGAGGAAGAAGGTTATCGATCTAGCATGGTGGATGCTCTCAATGTTAGGGAAAGGTCCAAGGAAAGAGGTGGATCTAAAGGAGAATGGAAGGGACCTAAAGATAAATCAAAGGTCATGTCTAAAACTTTAAGAAAGAACAATGGTTAAGTGTTCAAATTGTGGTAAGAGGGGACATGTCAAGAAGGAATGTATAAATAAAGAGAAATAGTGGGATTCCTCCACACAAAATTCCTCTGATGTAGGTGATGAAGTTTTACTTTCTGCATGTAATGTTGTTTCTAATGAACATCGGTAGACTTGGGATGCTCTTATCACATGACTCCTCACAAGGAGTGGTTCTCCACATATGAAGAATATGATGGAGATAATGTCTACCTTCTGGATAATAGTTCATATCCAATAGTTGGACAGGGAAATGTACAATTATGTTTCAATGATGGGAGATTAAATAAGCATGGTTTCAGATTGGTGAGAGGGAACTTGGTGGTAGCAAGAGGGATAATAATGGGAAATTTGTTTAGACTAGATGCCACTACTATTTGTGAATACACCTATGTGACCAAAAAGTTGAAAATACATGTATCTTGTGTGACCATATATTGGACCGTAGCTTGGGCCACATAAGTGAAAATATTTTAAAAATTATTTTGAATAAAAATTTGTTGAATGGTTTATCCTATTCTAATGAGCACTTTAATTTTTGTGAGTATTGTGTGTTTGGTAAACAAATCAGAGTATCGTTTCCTTTAGGAAGCAATAAAGCAAACAATAAATTAGAAATTATTCATACGGATGTGTTTGGCCTTATGGATAGTGATTTTTTTGGAAAATATTTTTATTTTGTTACTTTCATTGATGATGTTTCTAAATTTACATGGGTTTACTTTATGAGATATAAATATGAAGTTTTTACTATGTTTAAGGAATTTAAAGTCTTAGTAGAGAACCAATCAAGACTTAAGATAAAATTATTGAGATCTGACAATGGAGGGGATGTTAGGATTAAGGTGCCATAAATCTTGTAAATCCTATGTAATTTATTATTCCTATTATTGTTTGTAAATCACCCATAAGGGATGAAAGGTTTGACCAGCAATGATCTTGTTTTAGCCACATGTTTATATCATGTCCTCGACGCTAATTCATCTATAACGGTGGGATGCGGGAGGCTTTCCTCCTGTGAGGGGTTTGTCACCCCCTCTGTGGGAGGTTTGGGTGCCGCGCGCCCTAGTGGAGGCTCGGGGGCAGTGCCCTCGGAGCCAAATTTTATCAGTGTAAATCTAGATCGTTCATCATTAGGTCACATATCTGAAGGTCGATATTTTGTCAATTTTCTTGCCCTAGAAGGCAACCCCCTTTTATAAGGTTATTTATACTATGTTTTTATTAGAGTTGAGAGTAACAGGCGCTGATAGATTAAATACTGAAGAGGAAGAGGAAATGCATGTATTTTAATCTCATATTTGAAGATAATACAACTTGGAGCCTCTTTTCTTGGTGGAGCTTTTTACCTGAAAGGGTTTTCTCCACATTACATACTATATTGTGTGTTTAGTTCTTAATGCATGTTATGTCTATGTAGCGGGTTTTATTTCTGTTGCAATCTCTATTGATTCTACATTATTTAGAGGACATTAGTAAGGTTTGAATCAGATTTTTGTTGTGGTTTACACCTTCACTTCTAACAGGGGAATATAACTCAAAGGAATTTGATGAGTTTTGTAAGCATGTAGGTATCATAAGACAAAAGATTACTCCATATACACCACAATGAGATGGTTTTTTTATAAAGGATGAGCTAAACTATTATGGAAAGAGCCAAATGTATGTTGAGCATGTTGACAAGAGACACTATATGGATTCATGATTGTTGTCATTGATGGCAACAAAGTTCATCCCACACATCCGCAGGACATGGTGTGTCTATACCGAAAGTCAGAGTGAAGAATGTTGTGGTCCGGTAAACAAGAACAAAGCATGTGGTGAGGGCCGACAGTCAGGTCCGGATCTCTTAGAGGAAGTATCTTGGTGAAGTGCAGATTTGGGGAAGTCAAGAGGACTACCTTTAGTGATAAATTCCAAGGATTTAGCCTCCGATGATAGATGAAGAAAAAGATATGAATACTTTAGTATCAGGTTCCTGATTGGCAATGTGGACAGAGGAAGAACTGACTGGCAGAACATCAGACATTATTCCGGATGTGTTACTGATGTTGGTAAAGGTTATGAAGGCATAAGTTATGATTGGCTGACATGATTGATGACTTCTACAAGTATATCCTTGATCCGTATTACTTGGTAAGCAAGGATTTAGCCGACAGATCAGAGTTTGTGGAAAATATGGACTATTCCAGGTGCCGACTAGAAAGGTGACGAAATCACTTGTGCGCATATATATACAAGATGGATTCAGTTGTGAGAGGTGTCATGGTTGTTGGTGATGTGCGAAGAAAAGCAGTAGAGCTGAATAAAAGCAGAAAGGAAGGTCTAGTATGTGAAAGGAGAGTAGCACAAAAGAAGAGAAAAGATGAAGTGCAGCAGATCACTATACAGAGCCTAACCGGAATTGAACTCTAGCATATGTTGATGCTCCTTATCAGTTCAAGTATTGTATTACACTCTTTATAAATTGTAGACAGTGTGTCTCTTGTAGGCAGTGTGCCTCTTGTGAGCAGTGTGCTCAAGCAGTGAGCCCTAATTGGCAAGTGTCATTTTGTATTTCCATTCTTCTAACAAAGAATACAATCTTGGGTTAATCACCCCGTGGTTTTCTCCCTTAATAGGGTTTCCATGTCAAAAATATTGTGTCATGTGTATTTCTACTTCGTGGTTATGTTTTCTTGTTTGAATTGATGTTGCACTAATTATTAAGAAAGTTTAGAAAGTTGAAATAATTAAGATAATTGATTCACCCCCCCTCTCAGTTATCAACAATTGGTATCAGAGCCAAGTTCCTCTTAACAGAGTCTAACAGCTTGAGGAAGATCTAGGAATTCAAATGGAGGTATATGGTTTAAAGAAGCAACTCAAGACTTCCCTTGATGATCTTGAGCAGTCAAACTCTGAAGTCAATGAATTAAAAGAAAGACTCCAACAGGCTAATGATTTCATGAGAGATCTAAAAGACAAACTAAGTCTCTCTATGAAAAAGAGAAAGGAGCTACTTCAGCAATTGGCAAGTCAAGGTGAAGCCAATGATACAAGTGAAGATCTGAAGGAGAAAACCAAGTTATGTGAAAAGTTATCAAAAGAAATCATTATGGTAAGACATGAAATGGAATCAGGAGTTATGAAGTTTACCCAAGAGGTTAAAGAGAAAAGAAAAACTGAAGATAATCTAAGACAATCTCTTAAGGAGAAATCAGAAGATTGCCACAAGATGGATAGAATTATCAAACATCTTGAATCTGA
The DNA here is from genome assembly GCA_027924645.1 of Cunninghamia lanceolata. Classification (NCBI taxonomy): domain Eukaryota; kingdom Viridiplantae; phylum Streptophyta; class Pinopsida; order Cupressales; family Cupressaceae; genus Cunninghamia; species Cunninghamia lanceolata. The sequence goes on along the minus strand of BSBN01000262.1, from coordinate 7,208,010 downwards.
TCTTGAAGATGCTAAAGATAATGAAGAAAAACTTGAGGATCAAATTGTCTCTCTCAAAAGGGATCTTCAAATAGCAAATGAATATAAAGAGAAATTCAAGATAAGTTCTGCTCAACTTGAAGTTCTTCTTGGAAGTCAAAAGAGGGTAGATGACAAGTGTGGTTTGGGATATGAGAAAGGAGAAAGCTCCGGATCCGGTTAGAAGAAATTTGGATCAGAAAATCCAAGGAACAGGCCTAGAAGACTCCGGTAAGACAGCCTAATGCTCAAAGATATCCATCCTTCAATGGATACTACCACAACTGCAATAACTTTGGTCATAAAGCTAATCAGTGTAGAAAGAGAATGAATCAAACTAATACATCCTTCTCCAGACAGTGCTTCAACTGCAAAAAGGTAGGTCACAAATCTCATGAATGCAGAAATATGCAAATGAACAATTCATTCAATGGTAGATGCTTTGCATGCAATAGAATGGGTCATATGGCTAATCAATGCAGATCAAGAGGATATCTATCAAATATGCAAAGAAATGTTGTTTGCCAAATTTGCAATAGATCCGGTCATATAGCAAAATTTTGTAGAAGCAAGAATCAGGACAAAAGAGGTCCGGTACATTATAATCAAAATCAAGATAAGGGAAAACAAAAAGTGAATGCGGATGAAGTTCAAAGTGAGATGAACAAGATTTGGGTGAAGAAAAGTACAGAGAATGTAGGGGATGGATCCACACCAGAATTTGGTGTTGATATTCCTTCTGAAAACTAAAAAGTGAGCTCTAGCTCAGGGGGAGACACAAAGAAATACTTGTTCCCCCAGCCAATCAATTGGTACCAGAACTGGCACAAGAAGAGTTGCGGATTAAAGGGTTCATAAGGGAAACATCCAAATAAACTATGGTTAAGATTTGGAAGATCCGCAAGATGTTTAAAGATTAGGATTGATCTAGTTCTTCAAGTCATCCAAATGAGGCAAACCAGAATAACTTAGGTCGAGCATTTATTGCAACCTGACATTAGGGTTTATGGAGCAATATAAGGGTTTTCTCATTAAGCATTTGTTCATTCTGCATTCAAGAAGAAATGAAAAGTGAAGCTCTGCAACAAAATTCCTCAAGCTCATCAAAGATCATTTGCAGAAGTCAATTCATCCAGAAATCGATTCGGCTAACTCTGTGAAACTGAAAGGCGCAAAAGGTATTCCTCATTATCAAATATCTCTCTTTAAATCCTTGAATGATGGGTACTCCAAATATTGTAAAAATCTCTGATAGGCCTCACCCCAAATTCAAGAAACATCCATACAAATCTTTGGAAGTAGATCCCCTAGGAGCATTTTCCAGTGTTTCGCATGGTGTGTTGCATACAAAAGACATTAGGGCTTACATACACGCAAATATTAAAGAATTTAGGGAATCAAAGTTAGTGGATATCTATCACAAACAGCTAATAGATGATTCTTTTGAGATTAAACCTCAGTATAAAGTCATCTGGGATAAGCATTTTGCACAGTGCATTCATTTCCCCTATTTTGAAGAAGATGAATGAGTTCAGTATGTGTTGAGTAAAGTGCATGACAATTTATTATGGTTAAATAAACTATTTAAGATCACCAAAGATGCAATTATGGCAGTAACCGGTCTGCACTCATCCAATGGAATACCTGTTCTCAAGTCTGTCAAGAATCAGACAGTAAGTGATGCAACCAGATCAAAATTTGACAAGAGAGCTGTGACAATTGAAGACATCACTAAACCGGATGTCAAATTTGCATCCATGATAATTGGTTACAAGATTTATCACTCCAGTAGGGAAAATTTAGTACCAGGAACTACGGTTTACACAGCCTATCAAATGCTAAAAGAAAATGCTAACTATGATCTGTGTGAACTTCTTCTAAGCCAATTTTTGGAAAATCTACAAAAGATTAAGAAGGATAAGAAGAACTCCTTCAAGTATGGTGGCTTGATACTCTGCCTATTCTTTTATTACATGAATGAGCTTCCCGGATCCAATGGCTGGGTATGGCAGAATGACAGACTGGTTGCCATCCAAATCAGAGATTATTTGCATGGGCTTGGGGATGCTAAAGCAAGAAATACAGCCCTGTGGGGATATTTCAAGAATTTTCAGAACATGATGCAAGCAAGAGAGAGAATTCCCCAGTCTCTTGTTGAGAAATACAAAGACACAGTATGTTTTATGGTAGAGACTGATCAGTGCCTAATGGAGGCCGTAGAACCAAGAACTGTATGGATCATGCCTATGGGGTATGAAGTTGATGAACAAATTGTGGAGCTGCATGTTCAACACATGCTAAGTCAGCCAAAGGATCCAAAGGCAGAAAGGTTTGGAACCTTTGAAGAGCTAAGTGTAAAAGTTCATGTGGAACTCTGACAACCAGAGATTAAGAGGAAGGTAAGAAAAGAAGTTGAAGATGTTGCAAAAGGCTTTGGCATATCAAAGGAGGCACTTGATGCCAATAGGGAAAAGATGGAAAGGGCTAAGGAAGAGAAGAAAAAGGTAGAAAAGAAAAGTGAGGAAAGTGTTCCAAAAAAATCTTCCACCCGGACCAAATCATCAAAGAGATCAGCACCTGTCACTGCTAAAAGCTCAAGGACATCAAAACTGGAAGTCCAGGCATCTGGAAAAGGAGAAAAGAGAACCAAGAAAAAGGCAACAAGGTCCTATGTTAGCCTAAAGGATGATGAGGAAACTGAATCAGATGAGGAGATAAAGAAACTGAAGAAGAAGAAGAAATCATCTGGTGAACACTCTACGGGTCAAGGAGAAGAAGAGAAGGAAGAGGAATTTGTTGAAAAACCCGCTCTATCCTTAGATGTTGTAGTGAAAGCAGTCACTATGGATGGGAACCTGCAACCCTTAATCGAATTCTATGATGCATATAATGAAGTAGATAAAAAGATTCTGGAGGAAGCCACAATTAAGTTTTTGAACACTTACAATAAAGCTTTTATTGAAATTATCTCTCTAATTCCCAAAAGCTTAGAGAAAAGGCTTGAAATGAGGAAGAACAATGCCCAAGCTAAAGACCTAGAAATCTGGGAACAAATAGCAATTCAGCTATATCCTTCATTCGATCCCAAGATAATGAATATGGTATTCAAAGATTGTAAGGATGAGTTTAGAAGCAAAGCAAGGATGAATGAACTTATGATCGGAGAGACTGACAAAGTTGCAAAAGAGACAGAAGAGATCCTCCAGAATGCATTCAAAATATTTAACATTCTAATTATAGAGGACTTGGGTACTGATCCCTCGAGTACAAGTGTTGCAGAAGAATCTACTGAGAAAATGACAAAAGAGGTGGGCCTTGAACAGACTAACATTTCTCCTCCAGATTCCCCTACAGTCTCCGGATCTAAAGAAGAAGAAAGAATACAAGAGAAAGAACCAGAGGTGAAGGAAAAAGGTGACAATACCAAGGTTGTAGAAGGAGAGAAGACTTCAACAAAGAAGACCACAACTACCAGTGATAAGAATGTAGAAGGAGAGAAAGCTCCAAGGGACAGCTCTAAGAATGTAGAAGAAAAGAAAAATCTGTCTCCGGCAAGAGACACTACAAAAACTGTCCAAGAATTCCTGAACAAAGAAACAATGGAGATTGATGAACCGAAGCTTCTACAAGGACCATTTAATTTTGATTCTCTTTCTCCGGTACAGACAATGAAGATAGCTTCATTTGCTAATGCAAAGGCCAAAGAAAAACTCCTAAAGTCTCACATGGAAGACTGTGAGCTTATAGAGGTAGCATCCAGAGTGTTGGAAAAGATCATGCCATCTTTTCAAAAGGATCCCACAGCCTCTTCCTCCGGAAATCTCAAAACTCTAGTCAATAGTGTTAGCCAACATTTTAATTCTCTAGAGAAATCAGCTGAGGAGAAGGTCAAGAAAGAATTTTTGGATAAGAGATTCTCAGAGCTGCAAGGGCTAATATCAAATGATAGAAGAGTTATGGGTATTGGGATAAAAATTTTGGAAAATGCCCTTAAAGATGGAGGTGATGTATACAAATTTTGCATAGCCTGGTCTAAAGCAACAGTGGAGATTGAGAAGAAAATAAAAGAACAGGAGGATAAACTGTTAAAACTTTCTTAAAATTTTGATCCACTTACTACATCCATAATAAATCAAGAATGTCAAATGGTTGCATTTTTGAATGAAATTAAGAAGCTTGAAAAAGAGAAGAAAAACCGAATCAGTAGGTTGAGTGAGCTCAGAGGGATAATCGTCCCTAAGTTAGAGGCCATGCATGAGGCCATAAAAGAAGCTCAAATCACAGCCCAGACCAATGATCCAACAGATCTATATTTGCATTCCTATTGAGTGGTCATATGTCAATTTTGGACATAATGAAGCAAAGTTGGGCTACAGAATTCATTCAATTGAAAACAACTTTTGCAGACATACTTCAATATATGTAAGTATTCCATATGTATTTACTTATGCGGACAAAATTTTGAAAATTTTGGTATGTGGACCCTACCTTTTGTCATTGATGTCAAAAGGGGAGTGAAGAGCAGTGAAAAATGAGTAATCCAACTAAGGGGGAGCTCCGAAAAATGTATATAAAAATAGAGCATCAGCCAAGGGGGAGCATAGTGTAAACACTTAGTCATTTTTCACTAAGTGTTGCCATCAATGCCAAAGGGGGAGATTGTTGGCAAGAGACACTATATGGATTCATGATTGTTGTCATTGATGGCAACAAAGTTCATCCCAAACATCCACAGGACATGGTGTGTCTATACCAGAAGTCAGAGTGAAGAATGTTGTGGTCCGGTAAACAAGAACAGAGCATGTGGTGAGGGCCGACAGTCAGGTCTGGATCTCTCAGAGGAAGTATCTTGGTGAAGTGCAGATTTGGGGAAGTCAAGAGGACTACCTTTTTTGATAAATTCCAAGGATTTAGCCTTTGGTGATAGATGAAGAAAAAGATATGAATACTTGAGTATGGGGTTCCTGTTTGGCAATGTGGACAGAGGAAGAACTGACTGGCAGAACATCAGACATTATTCCGAATGTGTTACTGATGTTGGTAAAGGTTATGAAGGCATAAGTTATGATTGGCTGACATGATTGATGACTTCTACAAGTATATCCTTGATCTGCATTATTTGGTAAGCAAGGATTCAGCCAACAGATCAAAGTTTGTGAAAAATATTGACTATTCCAGGTGCCGACTAGAAAGGTGATGAAATCACTTGTGTGCATATATATACAAGATGGATATAGTTGTGAGTGGTGTCGTGGTTGTTGGTGATGTGTGAAGAAAAGCAGTAGAGCCGAATAAAAGCAGAAAGGAAGGTCTAGTATGTGAAAGGAGAGTAGCACAAAAGAAGAGAAAAGATGAAGTGCAGCAGATCAGTATACAAAGCCTAACCGGAATTGAACTCCAGCATATGTTGATACTCCTTATCAGTTCAAGTATTGTATTACACTCTTTATAAATTGTAGACAGTGTGTCTCTTGTAGGCAGTGTGCCTCTTGTGAGCAGTGTGCTCGGGCAGTGAGCCCTAATTGGCAAGTGCCATTTTGTATTTCCATTCTTCTAACAGAGAATACAATCTTGGATTAATCACCCCATGGTTTTCTCCCTTAACAGGGTTTTCACGTCAAAAATATTGTGTCATGTGTATTTCTACTTCATGGTTATGTTTGCTTGTTTGAATTGATGCTGCACTAATTATTAAGAAAGTTCATAAAGCTGAAATAATTAAGATAACTGATTCACCCCCCCTCTCAGTTATCAACAAAGCAATGCACAGTTGGATAAATGTTTTTAGTCATAAGTTGTGAGCACGACTTGTTACTTGATAAACAAATATCCTTGTAAAGCTCTTGATTTGACACCTTATGAAGTGTGGATAGTTAAGAAACCTTCTATTTCATATTTAAGGGGTTTTGACTATGAGGCTTTTTTTCATATGCCTATAAAAAAGTATTCTAAGTTGGATCCAAAAACACAAAAATGCATCTTCATTGGATATGGTGAGAATGTTAAAGGTTATAAGCTTTGGAATCCTCTAACCAAGAAATTTGTCTATCCTAGAGATGTGATTTTCAGGGAACTTAGAACTATTTCTAATCCTGGACATCAAAAAGATGAAGAAAGGAAAAGGATAGTGCATTTTGATTTAAAGTAAGAAAATGCACATCAAGGAGAACAAAATGATGGATTTGAGGATGGAGAGGAAGAAGAGGGTTCAAGTGGGAATTATGAGTAGGATGACTAAGATTATAGAAGTTGAGCATGAAAAAGAACAAAAGGAAGAATCCCTTACTCTACCCTTGAGAAGATCCAAAAGACAACATAATCCAATTGATAAGTATAGCCCACTAGATTTTCATTATGTATTTTCTTTATTGAGTACTGATAATGAACCTAGATCCTACAAGGAAGCTATTCTTGCATATGATAGTGAGCCTTGGCAACTATCCATGCAAGAGGACATGATGGATTTGGACTCTTGTGATATCTGGGGTCTTATTTATTTTCCCAAAGGAAGGAAGGCCATTGGATGTAAATTAGTCTACAAAAAGAAATTTGGAGAACATAGTTCATTGGAAAAGTATAAGGCTAGATTGGTAGCGAAAGGCTACTCCCAGAGAGAGGGAGTTGATTTCAGTGAAATTTTCTCTCCTATTTCTAAATTATCTTAGATATTAGATTTATTTTATCCATAATTGTTGCTTATGATTTTGAAATTGAGTAAATAGATGTTAAGATTACATTTTTGTATGGAGATTTGGAGGAGGAAATTTATATGCAATATCCTAAAGGTTTTGAGGTAAAAGGGAAAGAGCACTTGGTTTGCAAATTAAAATAGTCTCTTTATGGTTTGAAACAATCACCCTGGATGTGGTATCAAAAATTTAATTTTTTATGTTGAAATTTTGTTTTGTGAGAAGCAAACAGGATCACTATGTCTACATTGGATGTATTGATGATCAAATACTAATTATTGCCTTGTATGTGGATCATAGTATTTTTAGTAACAACAAGGGTATGATTAGTGAGTTGAAAGCTCAACTTTCAAGTACACTTGAGATGAAGGATCTAGGGGCAACAAGGTACATATTGGGAATGAAAATCAAGAGAGATCATGAGAATAGAAAACTTTGGTTGTCACAAGGTAGATATTTCCCAAGTAGTGGAAGTATGGAGAAGGTTTATGTCTAACCCTAGTAGAGGGCATTGGAATTATGCAAAGAGGGTGTTAAGATATTTGTGTTGTACTTCTAATTACTAGTTAGTGTATTCTAGTACTAATAGTGTGGATAAGACATTAGACATACAAGGTTTGATGATGTAGATTGAGTAAGTGACTTGGATAGTCGAAGGTCCACTAGTAGCTATGTGTTTACTCTATTTGGAGTTGTGAGTTGGATGAGTAAGAGGCAGCCCATGGTTTCTTTATTCTCCACCAAAGTAGAGTATATGGCTGATACTCATGTCTCTAAGGAGGTAGCATGGCTACAGAGATTGTGTATAGGTATTGGCTTTGATTGCAAAACAATTCAAATTGGTTGTGATAGCCAGAGTGTAATAATTAATTGACAAAAGTGCTCTACTAAAAGATATCATACACACACATGAATATATGTATTCGAATAAAGATGAAAACAAGAGTTTAAAACCAAAATCTTGTAGTCAATTCTAGCATACTTAACTTAGTCATATAATGTGGTGATTTAACACCAGCATTACCAAAAGAACCAATGGTGTTTCTATGTTTTAAAAACATTTCAAAACCTCCAATGCTCACAAATCAAGGGAATACACAGATAATTTATCAATGTCAAAGACTAATGCGTAACAAAATAATGGCAAGGAATGCCCTTAATGATTATGGTCAATCTTTAACCAATCAAAACATAATTTTCCCTCATGAGTTAAGAACTCAGGTATCTAATGAACTCATGCCTCGAATCCTTATAAAACACTATACATAGTTGTTGTCATATGTATATATATAATTATATGTATGTGTGTGTACCCTACGAAATGGGTCGAGATGAACTTTTAAAAAATAATAGTATCTACAAGATCTTGTTGTAACACAAAAAAGATATACTATGCAGAGTCCACAAAGATCAAGAGAGGTAGAGGGATGATAGAGATAGAGAGATAGGGGAGAGATAGGGAGATAGAGGTTTAGAGTTGATTGGATTTAGGGTGTACCTAGGTTTAGGGTTTCTTAGTTTTGGAGATAGCTAGATAGAAAGAGAGAGGAGACAGATAGGGAGAGATAGAGGAGACAAAGGGAAGAGATAGGAAGATAGAGAGTGAGCGAGATGTCCAGAGAAATAGAGAGAAGGATTGAGAGGTAGAGGGATGATAGAGATAGGGAGATAAGGGAGAGAGAGGAGATAGGGTTTAGGGTTGCTCGCATTTAGGGTTTAGGGTTTAGGGGTTAGGGGTTAGGGGTTAAGGTTTAGTGGCATTATTTAGGGTTTAGGGTTTAGGGTTTAGGGGTTAAGGTTTAGAGGTTTAGGGTTTAGTGTTTAGAGAGAGAGGACCAATAGGGAGATATAGAGTGAGGGACATGGCCAAAGCATAGGGAGAGAGATTGAGAGGTAGAGGAATGGTAGTAATGGGGAGATAGTGAGATAGGGAGATAGAGAGATAGAGGTTTAGGGTTTCTTGGGTTTAGTGTTTAGGATTTAGGGTTTAGTTACATAGATTAGGGACCTTGAGACCTTTTGCAAATTCATCAACATGAATCCTTGGGTCCTGCAACAAATAGGGAGAGATAGGGAGATAGAGAGTGAGAGAGATGTCCAAAGATATAGGCAGATATAGGAATGATAGGGGAGAGAGAGGCAAGATATAGGGAGGGATAGATATGTAGAGAGAGAGGAGATAGATTGGGAGAGATAGAGGAGATAGAGGGAGAGATAGGGAGATAGAGAATAAGTGAGATGTCTAGAGAGATACGTCTAAGAGAGATTGAGAAGTAGAAGGATGATAGAGAGAGGGAGACAAGGGAGAGATAGGGAGATAGAGGTTTAGGGTTTCTTAGGTTTAGAGTTTAGGGGTTTTAGAACTCGAGCAACTAGAAACCTCTAAACCTTAAATAATGCCCCTAAACCCTAACCCCTAAACCATAAACTCTAAATAATGCCCCTAAGCCCTAACCCCTAAACCCTCAACCTAAGAAACCATAAATCCCTAAATCCTAAACCCCTAAACCCTAAACACTAAACCCAAGCAACCCTAAACCTCTATCTCACTATCTCCCTATCTCTATCATTCCTCTACCTCTCAATCTCTCTCCCTATGTCTCCTGAGTAGCCCTAAACTCCTAAACCCTAAATAATTTCCCTAAACCCTGACCCCTAACCCCAAGCAACTCTCTCTCTCTCTCTCTCTCTCTCTCTCTCTCTCTCTCTCTCTCTCTCTCTCTCTCTCTCTCTCTCTCTCTCTCTCTCTCTCTCTCTCTCTCTCTCTCTCTCTCTCTCTCTCTCTCTCTCTCTCTCTCTCTCTCTCTCTCTCTCTCTCTCTCTCTCTCTCTCTCTCTCTCTCTCTCTCTCTCTCTCTCTCTCTCAACCCTAAATAATGCCCCTAAACCCTAAACCTCTATCTCCCTATCTTTCCCTTATCTCCCTATCTCTATCATCCCTCTACCTCCCAATCCTTCTCCCTATCTCTCTGGACATATTGCTCACTCTCTATCTCCCTATCTCTCCCCTCTATCTCCTCTCTCTCTCTATCTAGCTATCTCTCTATCTCTTGCTTCTCTCTCCCCTCTATCTCTCCCTCTTTCTTATTGACAAATGAAATGAAAACAAGAAAACTAGGACTCTCTTTCTATCTATCTATCTATCTCTCTCTCTCTCCTAAGCAAATTGGAAAGGAAAAGGAAAACTAGGAAAGCTAGGAATAGGATTTAATTAGGAGGTAGAGAGAGAGAGATCCGAAAAAGTAGAAGTGTAGAGTCAAGGTGCACTTTTGGCAACTTAATTTTATCTTAACATTCCCAAAGTCTTACATGATTAAAAGTAATATCAATCTTTTTGGTGGAAAAGTGGAACCTTTGCAAAGTTGTAGATGGAAAACATGACTCCACTTTCCAAAATCTTGTAAGTATATAAATGAAGGTTTTAAAAATAATTATGTATCATCAATGAATAATCCTAATGCACTCATCCACAAACTTGTAAATTGTAGTGAAGTTCAACATTCCCATGCCTTATAAAGTTCCACAATGTTCATTTACCAAAATACCAACTATTATGTGTAGACTTTTCTTATGTTTACATACATTTCAAAAAAGAACTTACAAAGTGCCAACATTACAATGCATAACATGATGAAATTTGTTGAAAAAGTTAAAAAAAATTTCAAACAAATGTAGTTGACTCGTATATATCCAAACTCCATGATCTTTTATACTATCTTATTTACTTACACCAATGGAATGGTACATGGGCATCCATCAAAAGAATAATGATAGGGGGTTCTTATCAAATATTATATTTGGTAACTTTCTAGTAAATATTTATAAAAACTATGGAAACATAGACAAGGCATTGCTAACTATTTGATAGAATGCCTCAAAAAATGTGATTTCATAGATTACCATGATTATAGGAAATGTAGAAAATGAATCTAAAAATGGACATTACAATTTTATTGTCAATGCCCTTTACAAAACTTAGAAAATAGACAAGCCTTTTCGATCATAGTTGAAATTAGATGCAATGGTCATAAGAATATGGTGGGATATCGATAGACCACCTTTTTTAGCATTTTACACAAAGCTAAAGATGAATACTTATGACCATTGCGAGATATCGATAGACCACCTTGAGAGAGAGAGAGAGAGTAACATCTAGGGTAAAGCAAAATGGATATCCGTTTTGTAAAACATAAAAAAAGGAAAAATGGTATTTTACCAAAGCAAAATGGATATCCATTTTGCTTCTCTTTTGCCTTGTATGTAGGCTTGGGGTTGTCATAGTTGACTTTCCCTCAATTCTAATGTTTTTACAGGTTTCACTCTCCTCTTCGAACTTCACCCTTCATGCTGACGACTTTTTTTTATGCAAAATTGATAAATGAAAAGGGTTTATAGAGGAAATTGTTAGCTTTCTTAAAATATAAGATTTTATTGATTATCATTTTGTTAAATAATTATTAATAATTTTCTATATAGTGTGTCTGAAACTCTTATGGATACACTGATTGAAAAACATCAATAACTTTCAAACCGTTTCACCTTTTTCAGATCTAAAAGATGCATCACACTCTATGCTCCATTGGCTACAGGTTAAAAAAAATTGAATTCTGATTTTTTTTCATTGAGTTAGGTTGGTTGGACAATTACTCTTTAGTTTTTAAAAAAAGTCATAGTAAAAAAATCATAACTAATTATTTTATTGGAAAAAAAATCAAAAAAATATGTGTCACATCCGGGCATGAGTCCTCTACTTATTTTGAAAGTTTCAAAAAAAAAAATTGCTCATAGTTAGGTTGGCTGGACAAACACCCACTTTTTATTTTTTTCTGAAAAATTTAATAGTTGTTCATTGAAATGTTCATTTTTCACGAAGTAAATTTAGTTTTTAAAAAAAAAATGAGTATCTCATAAACTAGATTCAATTCTCTACAAATTTTGTTCTTACATCTTTTCCAAATTGTGTAGATAATTCATTCAAATTTTCACATGAACTTGATTAAGTCTGATTTTTTGTATTTTCATTGCCACTTAGAGGTATAGTTTGGCCCATCATGATCCTGCACATACCCTATAAATAGTTTAATATTGTTCACTCATTTACTCTAAGGATATACAAACACCCACATATATTTAAATAAATTTCAAACCTACGAATCACATATAAATATTCACTTTGCTCACTATTTAATTTCTCCAAAACTAGGTCTTATTTCAAACCCTCAAAAATATTTTAAGATTGCACAATAAGAAAGGATAAATCCATATACCCTAGCAGGGATACAAACATTTTTTACAATACTAATTATCTAAAATTTTAAATCACAAGAACATCTTAACAAGTTTCACATAGCAACTAGTCCCTACCATTACAACATGTTTGAAATTCATATAATGGTAACTTGAGTAATTGACTCATTTTTGTTTTCATAGATTTTTTTCTTATATAATTGAACAAGGTAACATTAACACATTGAAACAAATCAAATGTTTGGAACTTTAATGTTTCTTTTCATGAATAAGGAACTTCTAGATTTATTTTATCTCTTGGTAATTAAAATATTAAGAGCTCTTAAGCTACATTAACTTCAATCATGTTGTCAATTAATTTTCTAGCTAATAGAAATCATATTTTGAAGGACATTAACATAACAAAATCTCATTAGTTCTATTTAGCTAGTTCCTTCCATAATGACATAAAACTTTATATCAAATTTTAAAAATTAGACTAGAATAATAAATGCTTTAAACACGTGTCAATCATAATAAATAATAAACAATAGTTATTACTATAATATATATAGTTAATTTACTAACTTTTATCATTGAAAAGAATTTTTATTTTTATTTTTAATTTTGTAATTATTTCAAATTGTAAATATAATTGTTTAATTATATTCATTACATTTATAATACTAGAATTTACTGATAATAGTAGTTAATAAATACCCATTCAATAATACCAAGATAGGCATTAACATGGCTAGGAAAATAACCATGGAAATATTGTCCAAACAAGGTATGATACCCACATATCATATCACATAGATGACAACCACAATTAGCATAATGAGTGTTGTCTCATGTATGTCCATGAGAAATGCCCTAGATAGCAAAGATGAGCTTTCAAGGGAGCTAATACTACAAAAGAGCCTAATCTATGGAATTGTAATTATAATGGGATTATATTTCTATAACTTCAATTAAGAAAGAGCATCACAAAAGTCATTAACATTGAACTCTATTTTTTTTTAAATGTAGTAGCATTTAAGATATCTAGCTATGTAGTCTTTTCTATTTGTAGTAGAGGGATCCCATAAAGTTGCTCGAAGGACAAAAATTAAAGGCATGTTGATATATTGTCAATCTATATTAATTTTTGAAAAGTCCATGTATTTATTGACTAGTTATCATAGCAATGTACATTATCAAAAGTTGAAATAAAAATATTGCAATATATGTCCATATGTCATATGTTTTGAGAGGAGAGGTAAAAATAAATTTCAATGGGGCCTCTAAAGGCAATCCAAGTCATGTAGGAGCTTCTTATGTATTAAGAAATAATAAGGGTAACTTTGTGCTAGGAGGTTCTATATTCCTTGGAGAGAAAACTAATAACTTTGTGGAATTAGAAGCTTTATTGGCTAGTTTGAAAGCCACTTATGGGGTAAAGTATAGAGAGATAGAAATAGAAGGGGACTCTCAAATTATGGTACATATAGTTAATAAAGTTTAGTGTCCTAATTGGAACTTGAAATCTATCTTAGAAGAATTTCTGGAAGGGAAATTCAAATTTCATCATGTTTAGATCACTCACTATTATAGTTCTCATAATAAAATAATTAAATTACAAAAAATCAAGGGGCAATTCAAAAGGAAATCACTATAATTGAAAGTATGAATATGCTAGATTCAGTTAATTTGGCATCAATTATTGAAATGGATCAGCCACCCTAGGGAGTTTATAATGTGATGGTAAGTAATTATGAAGGATATGGGTTCATAAATTGAGTGGAGGTTTTGTTATGTTGATGAAGACAACTTGCGCACTTTAGTACTTGCAAGGGTAATTGCAAGGTGCATTGGAATTAATATCTTGAGGTGTCATGCAAGGAAGTGACATTGTAAGTGATTTAATGTTGGTATGTATGGGTGGATACTTTGGGTTGGGTGTGGAGGCAAGTTCCATTCTTTTATTGTTGCTTTATGTGGGCTTCTTTCTTTCAATGGCATGGGGTGAACATTTTAAAGACCTATTGTGACAAGGCCCTATAACCAATCACATATTAAATAGGATTTTCATATGTGAGGAGGAGGCTAATTTGAGGTTAGCAAAGGTGATATTAGGAAAAAATTTAGAAGATAATGGTCATTTTTTTTGGTGGGAAATAATTCTAGAGGACTTCAAGTAGAAGCGAAAATAGACTATTGAGAATTAGGAGATAAAGGATAGTATTATAGTGTTTTTGGTCCCAAATAATGTGAATGATATGGAGTGAAAAATAATTATTTAAAGGCAAACCAATGTATGTGTTTGGTAAGAGGAGGCATCAAACATGAGGAGTAGTTATGGAAGCATCTATAATGCAAATGATTGAGGAGATTCACAAGCTTCAAGTGGATAAAAAATACTAGAAGACTTTTTGTCAAGATTTGTGCATGTTCTTGAGGCATATGGTTGTCTCCTTAAAAAATAGCACAATAGAGCTCACAAGTGATTACATAATTTTGCTTCTAAAGAATGAATTATTGATGCACGTGCTAAGAAGGATAGAGCTTATAAAGAGGATCAAGATACATGGTGTGTTGACATCAACTAGTTTGTTTGCACCATTAATGGAGGTACCCCTAGTTTCAAGAAAAGGTGTGTACAACCATGTCTCTAAAAGGTGGAAAATTATGCCTCAGGTGGTAGTAGCAATGCTCATGGGAAAATGTAATCTTTACATAGTCATGGGTGGGTAGTAATGGTTTCTTGTTGTGTGTGATCAAACTATGGAAGATTCTCCTCTATTTTTATTTTATGGTTTTATGTTGTGTGGTTTGGTACAACTAGGTTTGTTGAGGTTTCAAGGAAAAGTGTATAGTGTTCAATTCTTATTATTTATTAGATGTTGGTTTATTCTAATTTGTAGTTTTACTAGTAAATAGTATAGGGTGATAATGTTATAAACTTTCATCTATGTAATTGTCGTTGCTATATAAGTTGGTATTAAAATATATAACCATATGTCAAAAAGGATTGTATTGTACACTTTAGAATTTACTAGATCTTATAGCAATGAAATTTACAATAGTGTAACAACTATATGCATACATTAATTACATAATTACTTCCACTAGATATACAATTATTTTCATTTACAATTGAAGATTTTACATGATCATGGTAAAAATACATAACTTATTTATAAATAGACACTTTTTTAGACTAAATGCACAAGCAAAATTGGAATTTAGTTTGTTTTTATGTAATGCAAGTTTATTTTTCCTTATTATTTTCCAATAGCGTGGATATAACTACCGATACAATATAAAATTTTAATGTGTAGTAAAGGTTGATGAAATGTGATTTGCAAACTAAGGCTAAATGGAATTTGTATAGCAAATATCTCTTTGAAAACTTGGCCTTGTGTATTTTAATTTAATCCTTCAATATGCATAGCCTACAAGCACATATTGAGACTTTTTGAATCACTATGATCTAATGCAAGTTGATGTATTATGTTTGCACTTGAAACATGCATACATGTGTCTAACCATTTTTTACAATAAGGTACAACTCTTCCACTACACAACTAATTACAATGTGCATGGAATTGCCACATGCATTAAGAAGCAAATTCTAATTATGGAATCTAAGTATTTTCAAAGAACAAAAATGAAAGCTATAATGACAAAAATTGCTATACAACAATTACAAATCACAATTGTTAACATATAAATCAAACAACAACCAACAATCAATAACATAATATTTAATATAAATTTGGACAATTGGAAATTATCATAGGAGACTTTAACCTCGACATGCAACAACCAAATTAAAAAAACTAAAGTCTTAGAAAACTAGATGAACAATCATAACATTTACTTGTTAATGTACAATAAAGTAGCTCTTTGCTACTACTTATTAACCATATATAGTTGAATATCAAATATTGGTAATACAAAATTTCTCATCTTTTAACACGTAACTAAAACAAATATATTAATCTTTAAACATATTACAACAAAAAAATAACCACTACACAACACTTATAAATATAAAACTCTTTATTTATTTATATCACATATTCTTTTAAAACATTGAAAAAATTAAAACAATAATTTAATAAATAAATTAAATTTTGCTACATAATAAATATTTTTCTCCCATACTCTTATTAGGAAAATGTATAGGTAACACCTCTAAATATTTTCCTTTAAGAGATATATTATTGATTTAAGTGGTTCCTTTATGAAATATATTATTGATGTGTGTGAGACTAAAGCTTACGCGAATTTTCACTTTTCCTTTGAAGGAAGCAAGTTAAGATTTTAAGTTCTTAACTTTTATGCAACCCATTAATTATATTTTTCCTTTAATGTAAGCAAGCTAAGATTCTATGTCCTTAGCTTTTATTCAACCCATTAAAGTAAGCAAGCTAAGGTTCTATGTCCTTAGCTTTTATTCAACCCATTAATTGTCTTCCATCTTATAAGCAATATGTCATTTTGTCCTTTTTTTCTTTATTGAGGTGTCATTGAGGATGAAAATACTTTTAATAAATTATATTAAACATAATAAAAGTTAAAGAGAATATAAAAGATTTACAATAAAAAAGTGTTTAGTTGAAATTTACAACTTAAAACATACAATTAAAAACAAATATTAAATCAAACATAATTTAATCATATATAATTATGTTAGGGTCTAACAAAGAAGATTATAATTCTTAGACAACCCACTAAAAATATTTATTTACAAATATGACATCAACCATATATCCTAATTAATCTTACATTACCAACCAAAAAGCAGGTCTCAACTAAAGAGAAAATTCATTATTAATACTAACAATAGACTTAGAATTTATAGATTCATGACAAGTAGCAAATACTATCAGCATAACCTACGTACCTAAGTTAAACACCTTCCCCCACAAAAAACGTGTGGGCAGAATTAATTGTCACATACAAACTCATACTTTTATGAGTCATGATTCTAAGAATTAATCGTATATTATTTCCCTCAAGTGGCCAACTTTACATTAATTTACTTTTCTCCAATTGCGGGAAGAGGCCCTATCTACTTTCACTATGTAACCGAATCAACTTTTCAAAAGTGGAATATTGACTCATTCTAATTAATCTTGAAGAACCGAAAAGATTTACTCTCGCAATCGCCGCTATGTGGGATGGTAGACAGGGTGATTCACTCCAAAGCTATGTACGTATGTAAGACTGCAAGGGAAACGTTGTATGTAAGCTTTTCGTAAAACATTTTGTTAATTAGACCCTATAATTTCCCATTTCCAATCAGTATTCCTTAAAAGTTGCCCAAATTTCCTCATATAGAATACGCCTTAGAGCTTTTGATGTTCGTAATTGTTGAGGGGAGAAATGCACCCCTATTACCTTTTCCAATCCACCTCTATCATCCCATCATAATATAATAATAACAAGAGACACATTGCGTCAGGTTCTACCGTAATGTTATGAATATTGTTGTAGTTTATCATTTTAAATATTGTTTGGTACTAAAAAAATAGAGATTGAAACTTGAAAATTGGGACAAACACCTACAAGCAATTCATCTTTGTTCTGTATCATATTTGTTGAATATGTCCATGTATAATTAGATAATAGAGCTCACACCTTCTTCATAGATTGAACCAAAATTGTGTCTATTCTAGACATATTACTTTGAGTAAAAGTTGTAAGGATTTGAATTTATGTAGAAGAAATTCATTATTGCATTGATGCTTGTTATGGATCTAGCTATCATATCATAAGGATAAATAGTTAATTTATGCTCTATCAAATGCCTCAATCCATTTACTTTCCTTGGACTTAGGATCTCTAATTTTGACAACATAATAACCTCAAATCCTAACACCTTTATATCTCATTATTTGTCTAGATGTTTGACCTTTGTGGGAAGCCAGGTCAGATGTTGACTTATTTGATTCTTGTAATCTAAACTCAAGGAATATAGGTTGATTCAAGTTAAAAGAACTAGAATCATCATATTCTAAAAATCAACTAATAGATATTAGGTTTTGTAGAAATAGTTACACGAAAAATAAAATTGTTAGAAGTGTTTCAAAACGTTTTATAATTGTTCTCAATAATAAGGGTTTAATATGTCAATGTGTGATGAAGTAATCTAATTTGCATGTTCTTCATAAGCTAAACCAAGATTGTTTATAATTTGGAGCTAAATGCAAGATAATACAATAAATTATAATACGGAGAACAAAAAGAAATGACTACAATGCAAAAAAACCAAATGATATCAAGATATTAGTATATTAATAGAATAAGAAAACAACTAAGAAAGAGATTCATTTTTTTGTCCTACAAGTTGCTACTTGTTGCACGACTATCCATCTGCATTCTAGGATAGTTAATCAGCACCAAAGAAGTATAAAAAGACTAATACATTGCATATAAGCAATATGCAAAAATGTACAGTGTTTTTTACTAATATTAGCAATAGGAACAATATAATCATTTCAATGATTAGAGTAACAAATGCTTCTAACATGAAATCATCATTAACAGATGCAATCATCTCTTTGGTATGTTAGATGCATATAAGCAATATGCAAAAATGTACAGTGTTTTTTACTAATATTAGCAATAGGAACAATATAATCATTTCAATGATTAGAGTAACAAATGCTTCTAACATGAAATCATCATTAACAGATGCAATCATCTCTTTGGTATGTTAGATGATTATATAAATTGTAACAATAGTGATGTGGAATAGTTATTTTCAAGTTGTTTGCATCCACCTTATTTGCATAATCTATCAATAACTTGTTACAATGTCCTTTGAAATGTGTGTTGCACCAAATGCACAATTTTAGCTCTTGTTTTAAAAAAAATAGATGACCATGAAAAAGTAGTTGTAAAACATTATACTAATTTATGGTCCCTACATTGGCATCTTACCCAAAAGTAACAAATAGGAATCTAATTCTGGTGATGTGCAATTGTTGTAATTCAAGTTCCATTTTCATGATCGCACAGAGATCAGACCTCACAAGAATGACTTAGCTAGTACGCTTTTTATAATTAATAGAAGCATAATTGGTTACAAGTCAAAGCTTGACATAGTCAACTTGGAATACTATTATGTTGCATTTGTTCATTATTACATGTCCAACAACTTCAAAAACCTGACTTTGCCTAGTTGTTAGTGTAGCATCGCAAATTTAGATTCAATGTAGACATGTCAAACATGGTGCAATTCAGAGGAGCGCCCTAAACAAATGTTTGGAAGCCTGTGTTGAACAAAATAAGACTGTAAAAATTCATACACAATCAATGCAACAAATGTACTTCAAGTTCAACTATAACATAGTAACTTAGTATGCAATGTGCCTATAATTATACAAGATCAGACCCTAGTAAAGTAGAGTGCCAAAATAGTATTAAAAAGACAACCTAGCATGGAATGACTATTGTCTAGGAAAAATCATGAGCCATATTAAACACATAGATGATTATGTTGCAAAAATAGGATATCACACATCCAGAACCAATGGTTGTAGACCATCATTTTGCACCATCATTTTGCACCCTGACAATAGTTCAACAACTATGTCTTTCTGAGGGCTCATAATTTATGACAACTCATTATGATTTAAACTAGTTCATAGTATTTTATTAAAACATAATATGGCAATTAAAGAAGGTTGGCAGTTTAATAAAAAAAGGCTCTATACCTAAAACAAAGTTAAATAATCTATGTGTAAACAATTTGAATTTCACACTTTTCGATCAAGGTGACATGAAGTTAGGGGTTTTAGCTCTGTTCTATGCAATCATAGGATGAACTGGGTCCTACAATTTGTACCTATTTCCTTTTTCTATTAGTCCCTAGTTCATAGTCTGGTGGATTGCTCATTGTAAGATTATGAAAGCAGAAGAATTAATTTTTATTCTTTCAAATCTTTTAATAATTTAATCACTAGAAGATATTGATTTTTTATGTTCATAAGATCTTCATAGTGCATGAATCTATCAAGATGAAATGGAAATATATGACAAGATTGAATAGGTACTAATCTGATTTGTTTTATTTGTCTGTTATTACAAGTTTTTTTTTATATTTGAGAACATTCAACCATATTATTTTTGATAAGTGGCAAAAAAAGGGTGTTGAACCCATTACAGAGAAGCCTTAAGGGTGCATCAGAGAGTCAACAAAAAGACCATAACAGCAAAAAGGGACCAACACCAAAAAACTAGAGATAGTAGACTAACAGCCGATAGACAGTAAACAGAACAAAGAAAACATAGACAAGCCCTATAGGCTAGTTGAGGAGTTGCTCCCAATCCTCAGTGAGAAATTGGTACATGTCCTCATATTTCTTCAGCTCTTTATCCTTCATTCCATGCCTAGTAAGTTTGATATCTTGCAGCACAACCAAGGTAGTTGCAAACCTATGCATGAACTTGGAGGTAAACCTCACCAGCGTCATAAACTTCTTCTCCAGCATAGTCATTCTAGTGTCAATATCCTCCATCTCTTTACCTTTACTGATAGTCTTCTTGCCCTTTTTGTTTTTACCAGTTTCCTATTTTTTCTCTGAGCTATCCATCTTCAAAATTTAGGCATTGAATTCAGGGAAGTTGCTCGGTCCTTCATCCATAGTCTCCAGAACCATGGTGTCCTCCTAATTCTCAAACTTGGTCTCACCATTAATATTATCGTCAACACCTTCTAACTCAACAATGTACTCCTACTCCTTATGCACAAGGGTACATTTGGCAGCCAATCTGGTCGACCTTCTAGTCATCGAAACCCTACCCTTACTCTGAGGCACAACATTCTCCTAGTCCATCTTGTCTTCACTACCATCCTCAGCATCCACAGAGTCCTTGTCCCCTTCCTCCAAAATTTTGAATCTCCATGCTGTGGTTATTCATAGAGAGGCTACCCCCATCTTTTCCAACCTTAACCTTCTTATGGGGAGTGTCACCTTTCCCATCACTGATAGCAAATTTCCTCTTCGTGGGTTTAGGGCAGGGCTTCTTAGGATCAGTTTGTTCCACATTATGAGTATCAAGGCAAGCCAACATAGGAGTTTTCTTTTTGGCCAAAGAGGACTTGGTAATTTTATGGGAGTGGGTGAATTTCTTAGGGGTCACTTCAGTGATGATCACGAGGTTGCTACGAGTGGGTTTCAATTTGGGTTTAGGCATTGCAGAGGGGTTGTCAACGCAGGTGGTGATGATATTCTTGGGCGGACAAAGGGCTAAGTGAGACTTATAAAGCTTGTAAATAAGCCCCTAGTGGAGTGGAATGGGGGGTTTCTCTGGGTTGTTCTTGTTTTGTTCGATGGTGGCGTCAATAGAGGCTTCCAAACAAGATAATAGGTAAAAAGGAAAGCTAATAATCTTGCTACATCTAAAGTGATTGAGTAACACAAAGTGGTAGTGGAAGAAACATCTAAACCTACCTTTAAGTGTTAAATACTTGATGATCATATAGCACATGTCATCCTAGGGTTTGGGGAGCTGCCCTCTATCAAACCCACCTTGCAGGTTGTGCAACACTTCATCCTTTTTAAGGAATAGAGCCATACCCTCTGGGTCGAAGACTTTACTGATCTTCTTGTGTTTCACACCATCCGTGGACATGTCCATAGCCATCCCAATAACCTCTTCAGTCACTTCAAAGCCTATACCACCAACTTTGACATGTTTGTTCATCCAAGACTAAGTTTTCATCATGCCCTTGCAGGCATTCTAAAAATGATGCAACACCTCCCTCCTAGCAGATATGCCATAGGGTCTCATTCTTCCTAAATTCTTCACAAGACTTAGGTTTTGTATGAGTCCTATCCCCCCATTTGCAGATAGCTACCCCTCTTAGTAGAATTCTTGAACAGAAAAGAGGCTCTTTGTAGACTAGTAACTTTACCACCCTTAGCAGAATTATAAACTCTAAGTGGCGAAAAAACTTTATCACAACAAATATGAACCTTCGAGAAGCTCAAGGCACGAGAAATGATGAACAACTTGACATCTCTCCAATTTGAAGTGACATTATTCATTAAATTTGGCTCATGTGAATTAACATGCCATTTAAACTTATGATTACTACAATATTGGAGCTTGGTTCTATAGAGATTAGGAGTATTGAACCATTTTCTAAGCATGTGAGTGACCATGAGATTAACCTCTTGAGGCGTCCACGTCATCACGTTGCTTTTGTAACACGTTAGCCAAATATAGTTCATATTTCTCTTAATGGTGATATTCCTGACATCCATCATGTCACTGGATCTTTTGGTAGCTTTAACAATATTAAAATCATTAATATCATAATCATTTCTTCTACAACTCCTAAAGCAATCCTTAGGCCGAGTAACTAAATTGTGGAAGATTAAAATCATGAAGTTTTAGGTATAGTATCCTACTCTGTATAGAGGAGTTTTTGAATTTGAGGGGGAAGGTTATCGAGCTTTCTCCAGCATCTCCAATCACTCATGTTTTGACCCAAATTGGCCATGCTATCAACCACTTTGTTGCCTTCACGATAGGTATGTCCTATCTTTTTCTAGGTGAACCTAGTCAGGAAGCTCTTGATGTCCTCAATGATGTCTTTAAGTTTCCATCCGCTATTAGTCCTACCAAGGGCAGCATTAACAATAAGTTTCGAATCTCCCTTGATTTGCAACTTATCCAGACCTAGAGGAAGGGCCAATTTCAGACCCCATAAGAGAGCCAATCCCTCAGCCACATTATTGGACTGGGACCTAATGTCCCCCACATAAGCAGTAATGAGTTTCCCTTGATCACTTCTTATGACTCCACCTGCACTTGCCTTACTTGTGGTCTTTTTCTCAGCCCCGTCAAAGTTAGTTTGACCCAGTCCTTCGGGGGAGGTCTCCAAATGGTACTTTATCTGGCAAGCTGCTTAGAGTTGTCAAAGTTGGTTATATCAGCTGTCAGGCCCAGTTTTTGGCAATCTAGATCTCTAGTTGGGTGTGGGGTTCCTTAGCAGCTTTCGGGGTGCAAATGGAGGTGTTTTCCAAGACCATCTTGTAGAAGGAGAAAAAAAGTTCCTTAGCACTCTTCACCGTATCCCTAAAAATTTTATTATTCCTTTCTTTCTAGATACCCCAAGCCAGGTGTGGGGGGATTTGTTTCCATAGTTCTCTGATCCTTGGGTGGGAGAAGGGGGAGAGCCAGCCATGTATGAAGTCCATTATGTTTTCATTTTGAACCAAATCTATACTAAGAGTAATCAAGGTCCTTCCCCAAACCTCCTTGGTGAAGTCACAGTGGAATAGAATATGTTGTATAGATTCTTCCTCTTTTTGGTAGAGAAGACATCTATTGACAAGTTGGAAGCCTCTCTTGTTGAGATTATTAGTGGTGAGAATTTTGAGGTATGTGGCAACCCACCAGAAAAAGTTGATCTTAGGAATCAGATTTTTATTATAGACTCTATTCCACAAGCTGTTATCCTGACCGTTGTTTATCAGCATTTTGTAAGTCGATTTAACCGAGAAGGCCGCCTTTTGATCCTAAACCCAAAGCATCTCATCCTCTCTAGGGAATAAAGAGATTTTATGATTCCTTAATTCCAATTGCAGGGTTGTACACCCCTGATTCCCAATCTGGCTATCCTCCTAGCAGTCGATTATGTTCTTCCATTACCTCTATCCCTAGTTTTGGGTCATGATGTAGTTGTTGACAAACCTCCCAAAATGAGTGATAGCTCCCAAAACCTAATTTTGTCACCTTAAAAAATAGCAATAGCACAATAGAGCTCACAAGTGATTACATAATGTTGCTTCTGAAGAATGGATTATTGATGCACGTGCTAAGAATGATAAAGATTATAAAGAGGATCAAGATACATGGTGTGTTGACATCAACTAGTTTGTTTGCACAATTAATGGAGGTATCCCTAGTTTCAAGAAAAGGTGTGTACAACCATGTCTCTAAAAGGTGGAAAATTATGTCTCAGGTGGTAGTAGCAATGCTCATGGGAAAATGTAATCTTTACATAGTCCTGGGTGGGTAGTAATGGTTTCTTGTTGTGTGTGGTCAAACTATGGAAGATTCTCCTCTATTTTTATTTTATGGTTTTATGTTGTGTGGTTTGGTACAACTAGGTTTGTTGAGGTTTCAAGGAAAAGTGTATGGTGTTCAATTCTTATTATTTATTAGATGTTGGTTTATTCTAATTTGTAGTTTTACTGGTAAATAGTATAGGGTGATAATGTTATAAACTTTCATCTATGTAATTGTCGTTGCTATATAAGTTGGTATTGAAATATATAACCATATATCAAAAAGGATTGTATTGTACACTTTAGAATTTACTAGATCTTATAGCAATGAAATTTACAATAGTGTAACAACTATATGCATACATTAATTACATAATTACTTCCACTAGATATACAATTATTTTCATTTACAATTGAAGATTTTACATGATCATGGTAAAAATACATAACTTATTTATAAATAGACACTTTTTTAGACTAAATGCACAAGCAAAATTGGAATATAGTTTGTTTTTATGTAATGCAACTTTATTTTTCCTTAGTATTTTCCAATAGCGTGGATATAACTACCGATACAATATGAAATTTTAATGTGTAGTAAAGGTTGATGAAATGTGATTTGCAAACTAAGGCTAAATGGAATTTGTATAGCAAATATCTCTTTGAAAACTTGGCCTTGTGTATTTTAATTTAATCCTTCAATATGCATAGCCTACAAGCACATATTGATTCTTTTTGAATCACTATGATCTAATGCAAGTTGATGTATTATGTTTGCACTTGAAACATGCATACATGTGTCTAACCATTTTTTACAATAAGGTACAACTCTTCCACTACACAACTAATTACAATGTGCATGGAATTGCCACATGCATTAAGAAGCAAATTCTAATTATGGAATCTAAGTATTTTCAAAGAACAAAAATGAAAGCTATAATGACAAAAATTGCTATACAACAATTACAAATCACAATTGTTAACATATACATCAAACAACAACCAACAATCAATAACATAATATTTAATATAAATTTGGACAATTGGAAATTATCATAGGAGACTTTAACCTCAACATGCAACAACCAATTTAAAAAAACTAAAGTCTTAGAAAACTAGATGAACAATCATAACATTTACTTGTTAATGTACAATAAAGTAGCTCTTTGCTACTACTTATTAACCATTTATAGTTGAATATCAAATATTGGTAATACACAATTTCTCATCTTTTAACATGTAACTAAAACAAATATATTAATCTTTAAACATATTACAACAAAAAAATAACCACTACACAACACTTATAAATATAAAACTCTTTATTTATTTATATCACATATTCTTTTAAAACATTGAAAAAATTAAAACAATAATTTAATAAATAAATTAAATTTTGCTACATAATAAATATTTTTCTCCCATACTCTTATTAGGAAAATGTATGGGTAACACCTCTAAATATTTTCCTTTAAGAGATATATTATTGATTTAAGTGGTTCCTTTATGAAATATATTATTGATATGTGTGAGACTAAAGCTTACGTGAATTTTCACTTTTCCTTTGAAGGAAGCAAGTTAAGATTTTAAGTTCTTAACTTTTATGCCACCCATTAATTATTTTTTTCCTTTAAAGTAAGCAAGCTAAGATTCTATGTCCTTAGCTTTTATTCAACCCATTAAAATAAGCAAGTTAAAATTCTATGTTCTTAACTTTTATTCAACCCATTAATTGTCTTCCATCTTATAAGCAATATGTCATTTTGTCCTTTTTTTCTTTATTGAGATGTCATTGAAGATGAAAATACTTTTAATAAATTATATTAAACATAATAAAAATTAAAAAGAATATATAAGATTTACAATAAAAAAGTGTTTAATTGTAATTTACAACTTAAAACATACAATTAAAAACAAATATAAAATCAAACATAATTTAATCATATATAATTATGTTAGGGTCTAACAAAGAGGATTATAATTCTTAGACACAACCCACTAAAAATATTTATTTACAATTATGACATCAACTATATATCCTGATTAATCTTACATTACCAACCCAAAGGTAGGTCTCAACTAAAGAAAAAATTCATTATTAATACTAACAATAGACTTAGAATTTATAGATTCATGACAAGGAGCAAATACTATCACCATAACCTACGTACCTAAGTTAAACAGCTTCCCCCACAAAAAAGTGTGGGCATCTCCAATACAAAATGCTTTTTTGCTCGAGTCCCGACTCTAAGAATTAATTGTCACATACAAACTCATACTTTTATGAGTCATGATTCTAAGAATTAATTATATATTGTTTCCCTCAAGTGGCCAACTTTACATTAATTTACTTTTCTCCAATTGCCGGAAGAGGCCCTACCTACTTACTTTCACTATGTAAGCGAATCAACTTTTCAAAAGCGGAATATTAACTCATTAATTAGAATATTAATCTTGAACGACCGGAGAGGTTGATTCACTCCAAAGCTATGTATGTGGGCCCTCTTAATGAAAGGCTGCAAGGGAAATGTTGTATGTAAGCTTTTCATAAAACATTTTGTTAATTAGACCCTACAATTTCCCATTTCCAGTTAGTATTCCTTTAAAGTTGCCCAAATTTTCCTCATATAGAATACGCCTTACAGCTTATGATGTTCGTAATTGTTGGGGGCAGAAATGCACCCTCTATTACCTTTTCCAAATCCACCTCTATCATCCCATCATAATATAATAATAAGAGATGCATTGCGTCAAGTTCCTACCGTAATGTTATGAATGTTTTTGTAGTTTATCATTTTAAATATTGTTTGGTGCTATAAAAACAAGGATTGAAACTTGAAAATTGGGACAAACACCTGCAAGCAATTCATCTTTGTTCTGGATCATATTTGTTGAATATGTCCATGTATAATTAGATGATATAGCTCACACCTTCTTCATAGATTGAACCAAAATTGTGTCTATTCTGGACATATTACTTTGAGTAAAAGTTGTATGGATTTGAATTTATGTAGAAGAAATTCATTATTGCATTGATGCTTGTTATGGATCTAATTATCATATCATGAGGATAAATAGTTAATTTCTGCTCTATCAAATGCCTCGAGCCATTTACTTTCCTTGAACTTAGGATCTCTAATTTTAACAACATAATAACCTCAAATCCTAACACCTTTATATTTCATTGTCTGTCTAGATGTTTGACCTTTGTGGGAAGCCAGGTCAGGTGTTGACTTATTTGATTCTTGTAATCTAAACTCAGGGAATATAGGTTGATTCATGTTAAAAGAATTAGAATCATCATATTCCAAAAATCAACTGATAGATATTAGGTGTTGTAGAAAGAGTTATACGAAAAATAAAATTGTTAGAAGTGTTTCAAAACATTTTATAATTGTTCTCAATAATAAGGGTTGAATTTGTCAATGTATGATGAAGTAATCTAATTTGCATGTTCTTCATAAGCTAAACCAAGGTTGTTTGTAATTTGGAACTAAATGCAAGATAATACAATAAATTATAATATGATCTTGAACAAAAAGAAATTACTACAATGCTAAAAAACCAAATGATATCAAGATATTAGTATATTAATAGAATAAGAAAACAACTAAGAAAGAAATTCATTTTTTTGTCCTACAAGTTGCTACTTGTTGCATGACTATCCATCTACATTCTAGGATAGTTAATCAACACCAAAGAAGTATAAAAAGACTAATACATTGCATATAAGCAATATGCAAAAATGTACAGTGTTTTTTACTAATATTAGCAATAGGAACAATATAGTCATTTCAATGATTAGAGTAACAAATGCTTCTAAAATGAAATCATCATTAATAGATGCAACCATCTCTTTGGTCTGTTGGATGATTATATAAATTGTAACAATAATGATGTGGAATAGCTATTTTCAAGCTGTTCCATCCACCTTATTTGCATAATCTATCAATCACTTGTTACAATGTCCTTTGAAATGTGTGCTCCACCAAATGCACAATTTTAGCTCTTGTTTTAAAAAAAATAGATGACCATGAAAAAGTAGTTGTAAAACATTATACTAATTTATGGTAATTACATTGGCATCGTGGCCAAAATTAGCAAATAGGAATCTAATTCTTGTGATGTGCAATTGTTGTAATTCAAGTTCCATTTTCATGATCGCACATAGATCAGACCTCACAAGAATGACTTAGCTCTAGTACGCTTTTTATAATTAATAGAAGCATGATTGGTTACAAGTCAAAGCTTGACATAGTCAACTTGGAATACTATTATGTTGCATTTGTTCATTATTACATGTCCATCAATTTTAAAAACTTGACTTTGCCTAGCTATTAGTATAGTATCGCAAATTCAAATTCAATGTAGACATGTCAAAATGGTGCAATTTAGAGGAGCACCTTAAACAAATATTTGGAAGCCTGTGTTGAACAAAATAAGACTATGTAAAAATTTATACACAATCAATGCAACAAATGTACTTCCAGTTCAACTATAATATAGTAACTTAGTATGCAATGTGTCTATAATTATACAAGATTAGACCGTAGTAAAGTAGAGTGCCAAAATAGTATTAATAAGACAACCTAGCATGGAATGACTATTGTCTAGGAAAAATCATGAGCCATATTAAACACATAGATGATTGTGTTGCAAAAATAGGATATCACATGATGAGGTCGTCGTACTGTTTGTTAATACATCATTTATTTTTATCAATCCGGAGGTGTTTGGAGTGATCTGCGATAAGACTATTTGGTGGGGGTTTTTGAATGGAATGGTTTATGACCAAGGATCAGTTTATGGACCCTTGCAAAGTTCAAGTTTTGGTCTTCTTGCTTATGAAATAAACTACCTTAATTTTCTTGGAAAGAAAAATACTTGCTTGGAATGAAAATATTCTAACATTGCTGAAATAAACACACTTGTTGAAATAAACACACTTGTTGAAATAAACATTAATCTAATTGTTGGAAACAGACACACTTGCTGAAATAAATGTTTAATCTAGTTGCTAGAAACGAACACATTTGTTGAAATAGTAAATGAAAAGGAATTGAATCTATTGTTATTTCTCATCCATGCAATACTCTGAATATAATAGTGCTTTAAGAGATGGGTATGTGCAGGATCATGATGGGCCAAACTATACCTCTAAGTGGCAATGAAAATACAGAAAATCAAAATTTATCAAGTTCATGTGAAATTTTGAATGGATTATCTACACAATTTGAAAAAGATGTAAGAACGGAATTTGTAGAGAATTGAATCTAGTTTATAGGCTACTTTTTTATTAAAAAAAAAACTAAATTTACTTAGTGAAAATTGAATATTTCAAAGAACAGCTATTAAATTTTTCAGAAAAAAATAAAAAGTGGGTGTCTGTCTAGCCAACCTAACTATGAGTAAAAAAATTTTTTTTTTGAAACTTTCAAAATAAGTAGAGGACTCATGTCCGGATGTGACGCATATTTATTTGAATTTTTTTTCCAATAAAATAATTAGTTATGATTTTTTTACCGTGACTTTTTTTTAAAAAATAAAAAGTAATTTTCCAGCCAACCTAACTCGATTAAAAAAAATCAAAATTCAAAATTTTTTTTAACCTATAGCCAGAAAAGCATAGAGCGTGACGCAGGTTTCAGATCTCAAAAAGGTGAAATGGTTTGAAAGTTATGGATGTTTTTCAATTAGTGTGTCCATCAGGATTTTAGACACACAGTATATAGAAAATTATTAATAATTATTTAATAAAATGATAACCAAACAAATCATATATTTTTAGAAAGCTAACAATTTTTTCTATAAACCCTTTTTGTTTTATCAATTTTGCATAAAAAAAAGTCGTCAGCACGAAGGGTGAAGTTCGAAGAAGAGACTGAAACATGAAAACACGTTAGAATCCATAAAAAGTCAACATAATACAACATATTTGAAACATCGAGACAATAATACAAGAAGTTAAAGTTAGTTGGTCATTTATAGGTGTATCTATTGTTTCATATCACATTACATATAGAATTCTAATTAACAATCTAGTTTTCTCATTTGGGGGAACATTTTTTTATTCGTTTCTAATGGAATATTTAGTTAAAAATTGGTGGCTCCTTGTGAAAAGTATGGGCTCTTATCAAGTACGCATAACCAAGAAGGTTGATATCCATTTTTCTTACATGTTTGTTGATCACATCTTATGAAACGGATGTTGCTTGGTGATAGTTCTAGGTTTAGTGAACAATATTCTCAAGCTTATTGCAATTTTTACACTTGTGACCAAATTTGGTACCAAATCCTTTCACCTTTTCAATTAATCCTGATAGTGTCATCTCACTCCATGCAAATCAAACCAACATTAGGACCATGTGAATGAGATTAAGGATAGCCTTGAAATATGAATCTTTGTACTGTTGACTATCCTTTTAGCATGACAATCCTTTAGGATCATTGTACCCAGGTGCAACAATCCTTCAATCTTCTTTTATTTATATTTCTTTCCTCTTCATACACAAGATTCTCGTGCCTTGTAGTCGTGACAATCCACAAATCACCTAACTGTCCTTAGTGAGACTATATCTTATTTTGATAGTGATAGTCATCGTCCATTCACAACTCTCCTCTTTAACATAGATACCCTTTGCACATGTTTTGACTTCATGATTTTCCTTTTGTATGTTGTATTATGGTATGAAAATACTATGGCCCCTTCTTCATCCTCTTGTATAATGAAATTGAAGGTCGACACTTATGGTTACTCTTCTTTATTACTTAGTGATAATGAATCCCTAATCTCATTTTTTATTGTCTTGAAGCCAATTTTACCACTGTTGAGACAGTTAGAGTTGATTCTTGATCATGAATATTGCGAATTACTTCAAATATCCATGGACAATTTCAATTGTGTTTCTTAAGACACCCATGCCTTGACTATCCCTTGATGTTGGTCATGATTGTGCTTGGATGGCACAATAGTTCATAGTTAGATTTTTTCCACTAAAGTTTTCCTTTGACAAAGTCGTATTTGTAGTCCACCTTTTGATGATGTTCAAACAATATAAATACTTATTCTTAACATAAGCAATACATTTCTCACAAATACCAATGCATTCTACTCATAAGGTTCATGGCACCATGCCTAAAGGTATGATAGTCAGCAGTGTACTATTATGGCAGCCTATGGTTGGTTTGACAATCTATAAAAGTGATAGCATTCATGCCTAACAGTCCTTATCATTATTGTCATAATATATTTTATATTTGAGGCCTTGTCTACAACATACAAAGTTTACCTTTCTCACCCATACCTTCAGTATATAAAGGACATTGATAGGGAATTTTTAATTTCCACTCAGTCAGTGCAATCTAGGAGAGGATAGATTGTCTAAAGTTGTAATCTATTTCCATTTACACTTGCCATAACTACAAATGCTTAGTGTTTATTCTCAACCCCGATATATGAATAAAATGTGACCTATTGTTCTAATAGGCCTATAGGGACAAAGAGGTGATAAAGCCTTTAAGTTTAAACATGACATGGTTTTGATAACTTCCCATAGTGGTAAGGTCCTGGATGACAATCGTTTGATGCACCTAATTGTAATAGGTGTTATGATAGTCCTTGGTATCTTTTCATTTCTTTCTTGAATGGCCTACAAATAAGACATAAGACCTTTTAGATCCTTCATAAATAAGAATTCTCATACATTACATTTAAACTTAAACTCCCTAAACATCCATCAATCCATCCATTAATATCAAAATGCCATGAATATCCTATGATCAACCATTCTAATTCCTAGGATAGTCATATATTGCAATTTTGCTTCTCTATACTAAAATAGCCCAAGGAATATCTACCCTTGAATTTGTATTTTAACAATCTAATGTCTTTACGAATAACATTGAGCCTTCTTTTGGGACAACATTTTTGCCTTTAGAAGCTCCTCATTTGATGATAGCCTAAAATAGAATAAGTGGATAGTCATAACATTTTAGCATAACGGGAAAACCCTAAAGTGTGATAAAGTCTATACATTATCTATTCCCAGCCATGTCACGAAGCAACTATTCAAATGCTAGGCCAACATGATTTAAACAATCATAAGGGCCAACAATCCACTCCAAATGCATGGGAAAAGGACAACTCTTGGATCCCATATTAATCACGTTCACATGGCTACTAGCATCTTCAAGTGAGTCAATACAAAAATTGAAAGCCTCAAACTCATACAATTCAGAAAAATATACCTAATTATAAATTTGATATGCATGAATAAGGAAGTCCTCATGCAATACAAACTAAAATGTGTCATATTTAGACATGTCATCAAGTTGAACTACATCATGTTGAGACTCGTGTTTACTTAAGCATTACAAGTCACTTACCTCTTTGCATGCTTCAAAGTTCCAAACAAAGGACTCAACTTTAGGTGTAGCAGGGTCCTCATCAATGACTGATTTACATGGCCTTCAACAAACTAAAATTATATATCATCTTTATGCTTATATGGAGGCTATATCATCTTTACAATTTTATGTCCAAGCTCTTTAGGAGTCTTCACAAATATGTCCAAAGTAAGATTACTCAAATCAAATAATGGCTTATATCCAGAGCTTTATTAAGTTGATACCTAGGTGGATTAGTGTGTAAACATTCAAATTAGATGGTAATTCAAAAGTTTATAGAATAATAAAATGAATCCCTAGTCTAGAATCCAAATGTACATAATAAAACAGATATCTATTTTGTAGTAGCGATATGGACATTGCAGAGTGTCTGTTGGCAAAGAATTGGGATTTACTTAAATTTGCTTGTTCATGCTTCTCACAAGATGTCACCTCCCCTACCCATCTAGCTCTACAGAAGAAGAGAGACAAGAAATGATCAAGAGGGATCACCAATTAGCGGTAAGTGATTGATTACTTATGTCATGTTATATATTTTGAATATTAAATTCTATATTAATGTGCACGTTGTTTGATTGTATTAATAGGTGGAAATTCAAAAATCTCTATCAAGGAGGTCTAGTCGATGAGCGATAGAGGATGAGTCATTGACTGGTTCACCATCTTCATGGCCTAGCATGAGCCATAGATTATTTGATAGCAATCCATAGGAGATTTGATTTTGGGACATTTTGTTACATATGCCTATTTGGCTTTGTAAACATACTTTTGTATGTTATCGATGTATATCGTTGTATATACCCATATGGTTTTATTTGTACATGCCTATATGGCTTGATATATACACTATACAAATTTTTTTCATGACATTATGCATATATGTATATATAAGATCCTAATTTGGCACAAGTAGGGAGAATGCTTGCAAAGGTTATGGAATTTGGTTTTAAACATTCCAATTGTATTTGCTTCAAAGTTTCTAAAGCCTTTTCAAAAAATCCATTTTGTGCATATCTTGCAATCATTGCATTCCATGAGATAGCATCTCTTTGAGGTGTCATGCCAAACTGTTCAAATGCCTTGTCTATGCTTCCACACTTTGGATTTACACCCGCCAATTGCATTTTCTTAACATTTCCTTTCAATCCTTATCAAAGAATTTGTTTTGTGCACATATTGCAATCATTGCATTCCTTCATTTACAACACATGATTAAATAAGAAGATGCATATTTACAACACTTAAGAATATGTAGTAGTGTTGCTCATGTCACCAATACTATGTTTACATCTTCACATACATGGCTTACAACATGTGACAATATGAAGTGATGAAGAAACTTGTTATTTTGATGTATTTCAACTCCAAACTTGCGCCTAGAAGTGAAGGCGCTAATCCTTGATCAAACTAACCTAAAAGTGCGCCTTGGTACTTAGGGCGCTAGATTATGATTGATCAACCTAAAATGTGCGCCTAAGGCTAGATATTGAATTGGAAGGATAAAATGTATCATCAAAGGAGTTTATAGTTATTGAAGGCATCAAATGATGACTTGGGTGCACATCTATCTCTCTACACCATCAAATGTGCACCTAGATTAGTGAGGCACCACTTCATATCTCTATGACTTTGGATATGCGCCTTGATAATGAATTGATCTTGCAGGTTGAGGTTGTCTCCACAAGTTGAAAGAATGTCCAAAGAACACAAGGCGTCAATTATTAAACAAACAACCTAGAATGAGTGGCACCTTACTATTTGACTTGCTAGTTCATGCTTCTAGAACACCAAAAGTGCGCCTAGATGTTGAGGTGCTAGCTCTTGCTCAAGCAACCTTGAAAGTGCGCTTTGACAAGGAGGTTAAAATGTATTATCAAAGGATTAAGTTGAATCAAGGAATCATCATTGAAGACAAGTAAAACATGATTGTGAATGAGGTGCACTTTTCGTTATCTCCAACTTCACAATTGCACCTTTGCTTGGAAGCTCATATTGTGCCTAAAGGAATGGTACTAAGATAACATCCATGTCAATGATTGAGAATGTGTCAACTAGAACAATATTTTTTGTTTTTCTCATCGTGGGGTCGAACGGACTGCGCCAATGCGTCGGGGTGGATGGATAAATGCCAATAGAGGTCTTGTTTGGTGCGCCAAGCATTCCAGTCATTCTGGGCAAGAGGCTACTCGCAAAGTCCCTTAAGATCCCTGAGACCAAAAATGTGCCAAACTTTGACGAAGCAGTTCTCAGAATTCGTGACAGCTGGGAATGTTGTATTTGGACCTACAAGTGTACGTGGGCTTCGTCGACAATAACCTCTCTCATTTTTGGTCAACTCCATTCCCTTTGACTGTGCCGAAATCAAATGCATTGTTGCAAAATGCTTCAATTTGATACAGTGGAAAGGTGCTAGGTGTGACATTTTTTATTCCATAGCTCATGGGGTCGAATGGACTACGCCAACACATCGGGGTGGGTGGGTAAATGCTAGTGGAGGTCTCGTTTCATCCACCAGGCATCCCAGTCGTTCCGGGTAAGAGGCTACCGGCAAAGTCCCTTAAGATCCCTGAGACCAAAAATGTGCCAAACTTTGACGGAGGAGTTCTCAAAATTTGTGACAGCTGGGAATGTTGTGTTTGGACCTACAGGTGCACATGGGGTCCATCGACAATAACCTCTCTCATTTTTGGTCAACTCCATTCCGTTTGACCGTGCCGAAATCAAACGTATTGTTATAAAATGCTTGAATTTGATGCAGTGGAAAGGTGCTAGGTGTGACATTGTTCATTCCATAACTCATGGGGTTGAACAGACTATGCCAACGCGTCAGGGTGGGTGGGTAAATGCCAGTGGAGGTCTCGTTTCATGGGCCAAGCGTCCCAATCGTTTCGGGCAAGAGGCTACCGGCAAAGTCCCTTAAGATCCCTGAGACCAAAAATGCGCCAAACTTTGACGGAGCAGTTCTCAAAATTCGTGACAGCTGGGAATGTTGTGTTTGGACCTACAGGTGCATGTGGGGTCTGTTGATAATAACCTCCTCATTTTTGGTCAACTCCATTCTGTTTGACCATGCCGAAATCAAACGCATTATTGCAAAATGCTTCAATTTGATGCAGTGGAAAGGTGCTAGGTGTAACATTTTTCATTCCATAGCTCGTGGAGTTGAACGGACTATGCCAACGCATCGGGGTGGGTGGGTAAATGCTAGTGGAGGTCTCATTTCGTGCACCAAGCGTCCCAGTCCTTCCGGGCAAGAGGCTACCGGCAAAGTCCCTTAAGATCCCTGAGACCAAAAATGCTCCAAACTTTGATGGAGCAGTTCTCAAAATTCATGACAGCTGGGAATGTTGTGTTTGGACCTACAGGTGAACATGAGGTCCTTCGACAATAACCTCTCATTTTTGGTCAACTCCATTCCGTTTGACCGTGTCGAAATCAAATGCATTGTTGCAAAATGCTTCAATTTGATGCAATGGAAAGGTGCTAGGTGTGACATTTTTCATTCCATAGCTCGTGGGGTCGAACGGACTGCGCCAATGAGTCAGGGTGGGTAGGTAAATGCCAGTGGAGGTCTCGTTTTGTGCGCCAAGCGTCCTAGTCGTTCTGAGCTATAAGCTACCGACAAAGTCAAAAGTTGCTAGGATTGAAATTTTGCATTCTATAGGTCCTGGGGCTAAACAGATTGCACCAACATGTCGGGGTGGGTGAGTAAATGCTAGGGAAGGTCTCATTTTATGTGCCAAGGCTCCCAGTCCTTCTGAGTTGTAAGCTACCAACAAATTGACTTTACTGGTAGCTTATAGCTTGGAATGACTGCGATGCTTTGCACACAAAACAAGACCTCCCCTAGCATTTACCCACCCACCCTGATGTGTTAGCATAATCCGTTCGACCCCAAGACCTGTGGAATGCAAAATTTCAATCCTAGCAACTTTTGACTTTGTCGGTAGCCTCTTGCTCGAAATGACTAGGAAGCTTGGCATACGAAATGAGACCTCCACTAGCATTTACCCTCTCACCTCGACGTGTTGGCATAGTCCGTTCAACCCCATGAGCTATGGAATGGAAAATGTCACACCTAGCACCTATCCATTACATCAAATTGAAGCATTTTGTAATAATGCGTTTGATTTCGGCACGGTCAAACGGAATGGAGTTGATCAAAAATGAGAGAGGTTATTGTCGACGGACCCCATGTGCACCTGTAGGTCCAAACACAACATTTCCATCTATCATGAATTCTAATAATTACTCCATCAAAGTTTGGCACATTTTTAGTCTCAAGGATCTTAAGGGACTTTGCCGGTAGCCTCTTGCCCGGAAGGACTGGGATGCTTGGCGCATCAAAGAAGACCTCCACTAGCATTTACCTGCCCACCCCAATGCGTCAGCGCAGTCCATTCGATCCCACGAGCTATGGAATGAAAAATGTCACACCTAGCACCTTTCCACTACATCAAATTGAAGCATTTTGCAACAATGCGTTTGATTTTGGCATGGTCAAACGGAATGTAGTTAACCAAAAATGAGAGAGGTTATTATCGATGGACCCCACATGCACCTATAGGTCCAAACACAACATTCCTAGCTATCACAAATTTTGAGAACTGTTCCGTCAAAGTTTGGCGCATTTTTGGTCTCAGGGAACTTAAGGGACTTTGTCGGTAGCCTCTTGCTCAGAAGGACTGGGATGCTTGGCGCATGGAATGAGACCTCCAATAGCATTTACCCGCCCACCCCGACACGCTGGTGTAGTCCGTTCGACCCCATGAGCTATGGAATGAAAAATGTCACACCTAGCACCTTTCCACTGCATCAAATTGAAGCATTTTGCAACAATGCGTTTGATTTCAGCACGGTCAAATGGAATGGAGTTGACCAAAAATGAGAGAGGTTATTGTCGACAAACCCCACGTGCACCTGTAGGTCCAAACACAACATTCCCAGCTATCATGAATTCTGAGAACTGCTCCGTCAAAGTTTGGTGCATTTTTGGTCTTAGGGAACTTAAGGGACTTTGCTGGTAGCCTCTTGCCCAGAACGACTGGGACGGTTGGCGCACGAAACGAGACCTCCATTGGTATTTACCCACCCACCCCGACGCGTTGGCGTAGTCCATTCGACCCCACAAGCTATGGAATGAAAAATGTCACACCTAGCACCTTTCCACTGCATTAAATTGAAGCATTTTGCAATAATGCGTTTGATTTCGGCATGGTCAAACGAAATGGAGTTGACCAAAAATGAGAGAGGTTATTATCGACAGACCCCACGTGCACTTGTAGGTCCAAACACAACATTCCCAGCTATCATGAATTCTGAGAACTACTCCGTCAAAGTTTGGCACATTTTTGGTCTCAGGGATCTTAAGGGACTTTGCCGATAGCCTCTTGCCCGGAACGACTGGGACTCTTGGTGCACAAAATGACACCTCCATTGGCATTTACCCACCCACCCCAATGCATTGGTGCAGTCCATTCGACCCCACGAGCTATGGAATGAAAAATGTCACACCTAGCACCTTTCCACTGCATCAAATTCAAGTATTTTGCAACAATGTGTTTGATTTCGACACGGTCAAACGAAATCAAGTTGACCAAAAATGAGGGAGGTTATTATCAACGGACCCCACGTGCACCTGTAGGTCCAAACATAACATTCCTAGCTATCACGAATTCTGAGAACTGTTCCGTCAAAGTTTGGTACATTTTTGGTCTCAGGGATCTTAAGGGACTTTGCCGGTAACCTCTTGCCCGGAAGGACTGGGACGCTTGGCGAATGAAATGAGACCTCCAATAGCATTTACCCACCCACCCCGATGTGTTGGTGTAGTCCGTTCGACCCCACGAGCTATGGAATGAAAAATGTCACACCTAGCACCTTTCCACTGCATCAAATTAAAGCATTTTGCAACAATGCGTTTGATTTCAGCACAGTCAAACAGAATGGAGTTGACCAAAAATGAGAGAGGTTATTGTCGACAGACCCCACGTGCACTTGTAGGTCCAAACACAACATTCCCAGTTATCACAAATTCTGAGAACTGCTCCGTCAAAGTTTGGCGCATTTTTGGTCTCAGGGATCTTAAGGGACTTTGCTAGTAGCCTCTTGCCCAGAATGACTGGGATGCTTGGCGCATGAAACAAGACCTCCACTGGCATTTACCCATCCACCCCAATGCATTGGCGTAGTTCGTTCGACCCCATGATGAGCAAAACAAAAAATATGGCACCTAGCAAGGTTTTTGCTCTTATAGAACAATGTATCGGCAAAGACCCTAGTTTTCATAAGGGTAGACATGTGATTTTAAGAGGTTTTGGGAATGTGACTTTATCCTTCCACTCCTTATCCAATGACGAGTTTATTCGCAGAGTTTGATGGCTTTTATGAGCATATACATGATATTGTTTTAGGATAGTCATAAAGGGCAGTTTTTGGATAGCCATATGTATCTTTTTAACAATCATAAAGGGCAAGTTGTACATGGACTCTATCATCATCTCTCCCCTATCTCCCTATCTCTATCATCGGGCTCTACCTCTCAATCCTTCTCCCTATTTCTCTAGACATCTCACTCACTCTCTATCTCCTTATCTCTCCCCTTTGTCACCTCTATCTCTCCCTATCTATCTCCTCTCTCTTTCTATCTAGCTATCTCCAAAATTGAGAAACCCTAAACCCAGGTACACCCTAAATCCAATCAACTCTAAACCTATATCTCCTTATCTCTCCCCTATCTCCCTATCTCTATCATCCATCTACTTCTCTTGATCTCTCTCCCTATGTCCCTGGCCATGTACCTCACTCTCTATCTCCTTATCTCTCTCCTCGGTCTCCTCTCTCTATCTCCCTATCATTCCTCTCTCTCTATAAACCCTAAATCCAAAACCCTAAACCTCTAAACCTAACCCCTAACCCCTAAACAATTTAAATCCTAAACCCTAAATAATGCCCCTAAACCCTAACCCCTAACCCCTAAACCTAAGAAACCCTAAACCCCAAACCCCTAAACCCTAAACCCAAGTAACCCTAAACCACTATCTCCCTATCTCTCCCCTATTTCCCTACCACCTTTGTCCCTCTACCTCTCAATCTCTCTCCCTATGTCTCTGGCCATGTCCCTCACTCTTTATCTCCCTATCTCTCCCCTCAGACTCCTCTATATCTCCCTATCATTCCTCTCTCTCTATAAACCCTAAATCCAAAAACCTAAACCTCTAAACCTAGCCCCTAACCCCTAAACAATAAATCCTAAACCCTAAATTATAATGCCCCTAAACCCTAACTCCTAACCCCTAAACCTGAGAAGCCCTAAACCCCAAACCCCTAAACCCTAAACCCAAGTAACCATAAACCACTATCTCCCTATCTCTCCCCTATCTCCCTATCACCTTTGTCCCTCAACCTCTCAATCTCTCTCGCTATGTCTCTTGCCATGTCCCTCACTCTTTATCTCCCTATCTCTCCCCTCAAAGTCCTCTATATCTCCCTATTGGTCTGATGCAGAGCACACAGTGGAAGCTCTCAAAACACGGTGAAATACCCATCAAAACCCATAGTTCAAATAGATTAAAGCTTAATCAGATTTAAGAAACCTTCTCAAAGTCCCAAATAACATCAAATCATATACATTCTTCCTATCGGCAAGATAAACACTATCGGCCAACTCAAAAATTCTTATACCGATGCTCCAATCACTCCACTTTTGATGAGCCTTTGAACCTTTCGCTGTGACATATATCCATCGACCCAACTTTAAACTAGTCTTCCAATCTCCCATACCACCCATTTCTCACTCCACAACCTGTATTAACACATGATTAAACCTAACCCCTAAACCCTAACCCCTAACCCCTATTTCCTAACCCCTAAACCCTAAACTTGAGAAACCATAAACCCCTAAATCCTAAACACTAAACCCAAGAAACCCTAAACCTCTATCTCTCTATCTTTCTATCTCACTATCTCCCCATCACTATCATTCCTCTACCTCTCAATCTCTCTCCCTATGCTTTGGCCATGTCCCTTACTCTATATCTCCCTAATTGTCCTCTCTCTCTAAACACTAAACCCTAAACCTCTAAACCTTAACCCCTAAACCCTAAACCCTAAACCCTAAATAATGCCCCTAAACCTTAACCCCGAACCCCTAAACCCTAAACCCTAAACGCGAGCAACCCTAAACCCTATCTCTTATCTCTCCCTTATCTCCCTATCTCTATCATTGAGCTCTACCTCTCAATCCTTCTCCCTATTTCTCTAGACATCTCGCTCACACTCTATCTCCTTATCTCTCCCCTTTGTCACCTCCATCTCTCCCTATCTATCTCATCTCTCTTTCTATCTAGCTATCTACAAAACTAAGAAACCCTAAACCCAGGTACACCCTAAATCCAATCAACTCTAAACCTATATCTCCCTATCTCTCCCCTATCTCCCTATCTCTATCATCCCTCTACCTCTCTTGATCTCTCTCCCTATGTCCCTGGCCATGTGCCTCACTCTCTATCTCCTTATCTCTCTCCTCGATCTCCTCTCTCTATCTCCCTATCATTCCTCTCTCTCTATAAACCCTAAATCCAAAGCCCTAAACCTCTAAACCTAACCCCTAAACAATTTAAATCCTAAACCCTAAATAATGGCCCTAAACGCTAACCCCTAACCCCTAAACCTAAGAAACCCTAAACCCCTAAAACCAAGTAACCCTAAACCACTATCTCCCTATCTCTCCCCTATTTCCCTACCACCTTTGTCCCTCTACCTCTCAATCTCTCTCCCTATGTCTCTAGCCATGTCCCTCACTCTTTATCTCCCTATCTCTCCCCTCAGACTCCTCTATATCTCCCTATCATTCCTCTCTCTCTATAAACCCTAAATCCAAAACCCTAAACCTCTAAACCTAACCCCTAACCCCTAAACAATAAATCCTAAACCCTAAATTATAATGCCCCAAAACCCTAACCCCTAACCCCTAAACCTGAGAAACCCTAAACCCCAAACCCCTAAACCCTAAACCCAAGTAACCATAAACTACTATCTCCCTATCTCTCCCCTATCTCCCTATCACCTTTGTCCCTCTACCTCTCAATCTTTCTCGCTATGTCTCTTGCTATGTCCCTCACTCTTTATCTCCCTATCTCTCCCCTCGGACTCCTCTATATCTCCCTATTGGTCCTTTATCTCTCTCTAAACCCTAAACCCTAGACCTCTAAACCTTAACCCCTAACCCCAAGACCCTAAACCCTAAACCCTAAATAATGCCCCTAAACCCAAGCAACCCTAAACCTCTATCTCCCTATCTCTATCATCCCTCTACCTCTCAATCTCTCTCTCTCTATGTCTTTGGACATGTCTCTCACTCTCTATCTGCCTATCTCTCCCCTCTGTCTCCTCTATCTCTCCCAAACTCTTTCAGTCCCCTCTCTCTATCTCTCTTTAAACTGTAAACCCTAAACCCCTAAACCTGAGCAACCCTAAAACTCTAAACCCTAAATAATTCCCCTAACCAACCTCTAAACCACTTCTCTATATAGGTGCAACTAATACCACTTTTTCATTGTTTTCCATATTTAATTATATTCTTTTCCATTTTCCAAGTCCTACATGTGTCCAAGTTGTATTGTTTGTCAAGTTTTTAGTCTAATTGTTAGTCCCAACTCTCATGGTTATTAAAATGTTAGTATAGTTAGATTTATCCTTCGGTAACATTAATTTACACATTGTTGCACAAACAACCACACTGAAACATAACCTTACCTAATTAAGGTTAACCTTTAAGGTTCTTTCATAAGTGGCGAGCTTAACAGATCCAACTAGTTCAATGTTCTTATAGTCCATGCTTACCCTTCCAAGAGAGTTCATGCCATGTTAACTTTGCATTATGTCCTAACATATCACATGAAGGACATCATCATCACAAGGAATAACAATGTCATGAAAGATTAACGAAGGTGTAGCTTCACCACATAAAGTATCGTTCATAATTTTATCACTAGAGGGTAAGGGTATATCATGTGTATCCTTCTCAAACCATGTATCACGAATCAAATCATATGAAGGATTGGGTAAAGCAATTTAGGGCATGAAATCCAAAATGCCCTGAAACACATCCCCTGCTGCCCCACCATTCCTATCCCTAAAATATTGGAACATAGTCTAAAAGTGATTATTTCACATGATGAACAAAACTAAATATTTTATTATTGATTATTTGAGTAATTCATTAGTGATGATTCTTAGTGTTTAACAAATCATTATGGATTAATGTGTAAAGAAGCTACCAATGTTAATTTGCCCTCCTCCTTCACTAGAAACGGTCTTTAAGGAGGTTCATATATTGATGGGAGATCCAAGATTTAAGAGGTATATTTTTCAAAAAGACTAAAAAGCCTTTTTCC
The DNA here is from genome assembly GCA_027924645.1 of Cunninghamia lanceolata. Lineage (NCBI taxonomy): Eukaryota > Viridiplantae > Streptophyta > Pinopsida > Cupressales > Cupressaceae > Cunninghamia > Cunninghamia lanceolata. Next base: position 7,165,255 of record BSBN01000262.1, on the reverse strand, counting down.
CAAATTTTTCTAGAAAACGGATATCTATTTTGAGAATGGATATCCGTTTCAAAGTCAAACTTTGCCAAGTCACAAATTTGGCTAAGTAAAAACATGATTTTTTTCCTATTGCCATTGTTTGGCCCACGATGATCCTGCACATACCCAGATAACAAATCTAATTTTTATGATTTTATATTTTTGAAGAATAAACCTGCAAGTAAGAACAGATAACAATAGAAACACACATAACAATTTGCAACAAGGAAATAGACAGGAATAGATTTAACACAAACAAAATACCGAGAGATCTCCTCCAAAATGGGGAAGTGGGCCCTACTTTCCTAGTTGGAGACAATCATTTTTGCTTAACAACTCTTTCAGAAGAAATCTCCCTTCATTTGCATTTAATTCTCAGTCAAAGAACATACATGCCTAAACTCAAAAGTTTTCCTTCTGCTAGAAACAAACTGCAATGAACAACTATCAAATGAAAACAGGAATTAACTAAAAAGATGTGATTGCTCTCCTACTTATACAATCAAGCCTTATTGGAAAGAGATACTAATTGCAAGTCTAACTGCAGTGAATTGGAACAGCCAGTTGCATGCTTATTGAAAGGAAAATCTAGCTGCTAACTAATTCCTAAGAACTAGAATAGTTAGTTGTATTATTTACTTAACTACACAATCAACTGCAGAGAACTCCAAATCCGCGATCTGAATAAGGTGATTAGCTAGGCTAACTTCATGAGTTCCCTAAAACAATGGGGTGCCTAGTGGTAGCGATAGCTAGAACTGATGTCTGCTATTAGTTATCTGAGTCACCGAAGTTCAGTGACATGGTGGTCTGATTCAAGAGCTACATTTAGGATTGAGGCGTTGGTTTGGACATGTTGTTGGACTCAGAGTATCCCTAGGAATGTTTGTCGGAGGTCATCAACTCAAGGGGAGGATAATTCTTTAGAAAGTATCAGCCTCCAGAGCTTATCTGGAGTTTGGGTTCCCTTAGGACAAAGGGCTCCAGAGGGATCTGGAGCCTACTGGGAGTTCAACTGTTGTAATCCTTATGTAACATCCACAACTTATACCACAAATTATGAGATATGCACATAGAAAATGCCATTCAAGTATCAAAGCTAAAGAGATTTCATTAAAGTATAATGGAAACAAAACATAAGCATAAATAATTCTCAAGACAAATATAACTATAATAATATGTATTTATATGCCAATATGTTTGTTAAAAGTTTATCAGAACATGAAAATATTGATAAATAAATGAGTCAATTCTTTGGCTCATCATCTCCTCCCCACTTAGCTTATGTCATGTCCTCATGGCTTCTACTAATCTGCTTCATCAAGTATGTTCTTCCCCTCCATTATTGTGCTACAGTTGTAGTCGTCATCACTAAATTGGAATAGTTGTCTTCCCTTGGGATGGAACCCATCATTCTCTTGAATCCTGTTGTTCCATTTGTTGAATTTTTCTTGCCGCATTAGTTCACCTTGAGGATGGATGAGTCTGGGTGCTGGCATGAGTAGCAGTGGAGACCTAAACCTCATTCCTATCCAGTTTTGTTGCTTTTGTTGAATAATCGAAATGAGCCTCCTGACTTTTTCAGTCATCCATCTTATGTTTGCAGGGGAAACTTGTTCCTTTCTTTTTAATACATTGGGGAGTGCTTCAAACCGTACTCTGTAGCTTGACACAGCTGCATTGGGAAGGAAATCTGCAATAGCAAAGAAACATGCAATACAAGAATTTAAATTTTGTATATATTAGTCTGTGATACCCTTCCTGTAAACATTGGCTCTGAAAGTATTTTTGAACCATGTAATCTTTGGGCATTCATGCCTCATTAGTAGGCCAATTGACCTTGTAGCAGCCTCATATTCATCCATTTTGTCTTTCCATAATCTGTTATTCCTGAATAGGAACAAGTAGCTCTAGATTTGGAGCTCCCCTATATAAAGATTTAGCATAGAAGTATAGACATGGCCCATAATGTGGCCATGTTGGAAAAACTCACAAAGAAGGTTCTGCTGGTCTGGTGGGTTTTGGAGGTAACACTCAACAAACTCTCTACCATTATCAAAATCAAAAGGCAAATTGCAGCTAATACATAATAGTTTCCATCTCAAAAATTGTTCCCGTAGAAAAAGGGCATACACACCTGAGGGTGCCCTTTCTGCCAACAGGGTTTCCCTTGTTTCACAGGTGAGAGCCAGATTTTGATCTACCTTTGCTTTCTCCTGCCTCAAGGTCTCCATCTCTCTTTGGAGCTTTGCAATTTCACCCTTGAGTTGCCTATTATCTACAGTCAACTACAGATTTTGTACATAAATAGTTAAGGATGTGGTGGCAGGGGTTTGCTGGGCTGCAATTTGCCTTAGTCTAGCAATTTGCATGTCCTTTTGGGAAATCATGCCCACTTGATTATCCACTTCCTTTTTCAAAGAAACAATTTCTTTCTCCTTTTCTTCCTTCTCCCTAGTGGCCTTCACCTTTTCCGTTGCCAGCTCTTCATCTTTTGCCTTTACTTGCTGGGACAAGGCTGCCAACTGTGCCTTACACTGTTTCAACTCAAATTCAATCTTTGAAATGGCAAGGGCATGCCAGGTGTCCTGTGCCATGGTGTCTTCAGAGCTGGAACTCTCTGTCATGGCCTGTTTGCCCTGCCTATGGCCATGTTGCAGTGGCTCATTCTCTAGTACCTCTGGAGCATCATGCTCATCAACTGTTGGAATATCACTGCTGCCACCCTCTTCAGTTGCTTCTTGCTCTCTTGGCTGCATATCACTGCCACCACCCTCCTCAGCTGCTTCTTGCTCTTTTGATGGGCTACCTTGCTGACTTGCTAGAGTGGTGTGGCCTGGTTCAATATCTTCCTCATTTGAAGAAATAACAAAGGTGCGAGAATGCCTTATTTGTGCAGGTCCAGAAGATGCTGCTTTGTCCGGTTGGCTCTGATGCTCTGTACCTCTTCAGAGCCTTTTGAAGCAGACTTCTAAGGGTTTTGAGGGTATGGTGATGACCTCGCCAGATACAGATACAATAGTAGAAGAGTATTTTGTTCTTTTCTTTCTGGGTGCCAAAGCCAGAAAATTCTCCCATTTTCTCTGCCCATCCTCTTGCTATAAGAAATGGTGTTTAATAATCAAATAGATTAACCCTACGTGGCTAATTTGACCCTCTTTTTTTTCTGCTTTATCAACATGTTTATCAATGTAGCGTGCAAAAAGGCAAGGATGTTTATCAGAAATTGTGGGTTGTTGGCACCATGCCGCAGGTGGGTAATCAACCTCATTCCAGGGCTTAGTACTGGCCCATATTGTCCATCATAGGTAAAGAACTTCATAACCCATAGGACTACAGTCTTCCATGGGTCCCGAAGATTGGTCCTGTTGATGCCTTTTGTGGCACCTTTGCTAACAATGTATCGAGGCAAGGGCTCTGAATCAACATGGAAGTTTTGTATTAACTCCTCATACAAGGGCTTAGTGGCAAACAAATCAACTCCTACTGTATCTATTCTAGAAATTTGATTAATGAAAGTGGAATTGATTGGAATCCTTACCCCTTTTACAGTTGTCAAGGTCCTGTGGAAATTTTTGACAAATTCTTGAACCAATTCCTCCTCAAACCCTTCGAATTTCTATAAGAACTCGAGCCACCCAGCTTGCTGGAAAATCTGAGCACTAGCATCATCAATGATTGCATTTTTTGGCTCTGCTTTTCTTTTGTTCCCCATGTCTGGCGACTATCTTTCTATCTTCTACTCTGGTTTGGAGACATTCAATTTGGAGCAAGGGTTTGCACTACAACTTCGGTTCATTTGAAACTTTCTTTGTTTTGGTTCCACGAGGAAGGAGGTTATCAAGGTATGAGTTGTTGTTTGTAGGTTTGGTTGAAGAAATTATTGCATACATGTTGGCATTTATTTTGGCTATCCTTTCGGTACTCATGGCGTGTACTCCAGAGCGCTGCCGCAGGGTGGAGCGTGCAAAGTTTTGCTTCAGAGCTACCATTTTAATTGCATTTTATGCATTTTCAGAGCTGACGCCATCCCTCTATAGCTTCATGTCAATTTAGATATACTCCCCCTTAATTTGTCATTATTACTATTATTATGATTTTACAACTTGGGCATTTATTCTATTTTTGGCAATAATTTAAATCTCACCCATTTTAATGACCAAGTACTGCAATCTCCTTGGGGAATACGTAAGATCTGTTGTCAAGTACTCTATTGTCACTTGTCACCCCCTAATCATTGTTGTGACTGCTATTTTTGCCTGCCAAAAGTTGAAGTCTACATGATGTTACTTTTTGAAACACATGGCATATTTATACACATTAGAATAATTATATAAGTTTTGGGAAGAGAGTATACCTACGTAAAGTACCCATGACTTTGACTATGTCACTTCAACTTTTTACTGAATTAATTTCTACTACACATTGGTCTTTGTGCCCGATGGTATTTGAGAAGGCGGCACCCGCTTGATATTCATCTTGAGCCATCTGGAGCTCGCTATATCACCAGAAGATCTGCAGAATCTACAAAAGAATTTTATTAAAGGGAAATATGATTTTGAAGAAAAGATTGCCATTGCTGGTTTTCAATCTCTCCTCTAGGCAAGCTGCCATTGCTAGTTTTAAACTTTTGCCCCTTTTTTTTTTGAGTTTTTATGATAGGAAAGGCTGCCATTTCTAGTTTTCGACCTTAACTGCTTTTTTTATTCATGAATCACCATCTAGAGTACAAACTGTATGGAAGAAAGATCTTCCATGGAATAATGTTCCATCTGAGACTAAATTTCTGCAGACAATTCTTCTTTTGATGTCAATTTGTGATACAGCTTCAGTCTATGTCTATTAACTAGAAGAATTCTTTAGTTTCCATAAATGGGAACTAACTAAACAACCCCATTACTAAAGGTTTCTTGTACTTGATATGGCCCTAACGATCTGGTATGGAGTTTTCCTTTGAGATCCTGATACTTTGAGTCATATAACAGTGCCCAATGTCCTTGTTTGAACTTCTTGTTGATGATGTTCTTGTCATGCTATTCTTTCCTTTGTTGTTGGATTAGTTCTATGTGTTGAAGTGCCTCCATGTGCATCTCTTCTAGCCTATTTAATTACAATATCCTCTGTTATTATGCTTCGGTTAGATCAATACCTACTTCTAATGCTATTTTCAATGTCTCCACCTCATATTCTATAGGTAACACAAGGTATTTCCCATATACTAACTCATATGGTGTGAAGTTAGTCATGGTTCTCCAAGTGGTATTATATGCCCAAACAACTTCAGTCATTCTATCAGCCCAGTCTATTTTTTACTAGAGATGGTTTTTGTGAGCATATTCTCCAACTCTCTATTTGTTACCTCTACTTGACCATTGCTCTGGGGGTGATAAGGTGAAGATTTCCTATGGTTGACCTCATACTTTTCTAAAAATACCTTAATCATTGAAAACATAAACTATGGACCTTGGTTTGAAACAAGGGCTCTCAGGGCTCCAAATCTCTGCAAGATGTGCTTGTACAGAAAGTCAACAACTTTTTCTTCTTTTGCTGCAGGTAGTGCTTTTGCTTCAACCCACTTGGTGGCATAGTCCGTGCAGATCAAAATGTAGTAATTTCCTCTAGATGGTGGATCAATAGGCCCCACAAAGTCTATTCCCCATTTTTCAAAAGGCTCCAAAACCACCTGAGGGTGAAGTGGCATCTCTATCATGGGAGTTGGGCGTCCCATTCTTTGGCACTGATCGCATTGTTTCACATATTGGTGAATATCCTTGGTCATTGTAGGCCAAAAATATCCAGCTCCTAAGATCTTATGGCTTGTCCTAGGGGATGAGAAGTGTCCTCTAGAGGGTTCATCATGGCATGCTCGAATGATGTCATATACTTCTATTTCTTGCACACATCGACGTAATACATGATCAAGACAGCTTTTAAACAAAAGACCACTTACCCATTTGTATCTGGAGCTCTCCCGAATCAACCTTATGGTCTCCTTTGAAGTAAAGTTTTGTGGACATTTTCTTGAAACCAAGTAGTTGGCTAGGTCTGCAAACCATGGAGATCGTATAGAAATTGCAAACAAATGTTCATCTGGAAATGCATCATCTATAGGTTTGTTATTTCCCTGCACAGTTAACCTAGATAAAAAGTTAGCAACAACATTACCTTTTCATGCTTTATCAACAATTGTAATATCAAATTCCTACAATAATAATAACCATCTGATAATTCTTCCACCTACCGTAGCTTTATTCATCAAATACCTTATGGCAACATGATCAATGTGTATAAAAATCTTGTAGCTTGTGATTTAGTGGCGGAATTTGTTGATGGCATAAACCACTGCTAGAAATTATTTTTTAGTTGTTGTGTAGTTCTTCTCTGCAGGGTTTAAATTTTTCCTGATGTAATATATTGCATGCATTTCTCCAGATTCATTCAGTTGTCCTAAAATTGTTCCAATGGCTTGATTTGAAGCATCGGTGTGAATGTGGAATGGTTCATTCCAGTTTGGTCCTTTAATCACTGGAGCTGTCATGAGAGCACTTTTGATAGCTTCGAATGATACTTGGCATTGGGGTGTCCATTCAAACTCAGAATCCTTTTTGAGAAAGGTGAACAAAGGGTCAGCTTTTTTGCTAAAATTTTCAATAAACCTTCGATAATATCCAGCATGTCCCAGGAAACTTCTTACTTCAATTTGAGTTTGAGGAGAGGGAATTTTGATAATGATTTCTACCTTTTTTGGATTTACTTTCATTCCCTCCTGTGAAATATGGTAGCCTAACACAATTCCCTCTATCATCATGAGAAAGCATTTTTCATGGTTTAATGACAAATGGTGTTCTTTGTATATTTTAAGTACCTTGTTCAAACTACTTAAGACTTCATCAAAAGTTTTCCCATGCACAGTGAAGTCATCCATATAAACTTCCACACATGTGTTGGCTAGATCAGCAAAAATTGCTAAAACAACACGTTGGAAAGTGGCAGGTGCATTGCATAACCCAAATGGTAAGACTTTATAAGAAAATGTTCCCCATGGACAAGTAAAGGTTGTCTTATCTTGATCCTCTGGAGCTACCTAGATCTAGTTGTAGCCACTGAAACCATCCAAGAAGGAGAAATGGTAACTTCCAACCAGGTTATCTAGAACTTGGTCAATAAAAGGGAGTAGAAAATAATCATTCTTTGTAGCTTTGTTCAGCTCCCTATAATCTATGCAAACTCGCCATTTTTCATTCTTTTTAGGTATTATAACCAAAGGTGATACCCACTAATTTTCATAAATAGGGTAGATGAATCCTACCTGCAAAAGTTTTTGTATTTCCTTCTTCACTATGTCTTTCAGAGCTGGGTTAATTCTACTCTGTGGTTGTTTGACAAGATGAACATCTTCAGTGTAGATGTGATGGGTACACACACTGGGATGGATTCCTTTCATGTCCTTGTATTCCCATGCAAAAGCTTGGGTATGGTTCTGTAATAGTTTTACCAAACGGACCTCTTCTATTTCTGTCAACCAACTACTGATGGAGAGTTGTTTATCAAGTTGAACAGGGATTTGTTTTGTGCCACTAAGAATAGAGTGGAGATCCTTGTAAGGACTTAACAATGTATTCAAAGGACACACATGGGGTACAACTAAATGGAGAGTTTTTGCTTGTTGATAACTTAAGTTTGAGGCAATCTTTTTAGTGTATGGACAATGGAATGCTTTAAAAGTCTTCTCCGGATCTCTCTGGATCCATTCGGAGACCTCTTGTTGGATCATACTACATATGGAGGTTGGACTATCTGATTCAGTCTTTTAATATCTCTCATTGTATTCTTCAAAATGCTTAGCGATTGTTACCATAGCCAATGAGGAGGAATCTTCTTCCTCTGAATCCATCAAGTCATCTATCCAAGGTTTGTTTTCATACTGTAAGAATGGTTTGGCAAGAGGATAGATAGAAATCTCTTTTAACCTTTTCCCATTTGAAATGGTCATGTTGCCAAATCGACAATCAATAAGGGCTACTACGATAGCCAGCCAAGGTCTACCAAATATTATTGGATACCCTGATCTTTTCTTTCTAGTTTGAAGGATAAGGAAATCAACTAAGTAGTCCCAAGTATCAATAGTGACTACGATATCTTCTAGAATTCCTTCTGGTTTGGTGATGGACAGGTCTACTAACTATAACACACTTGATGTTGGTTGAACATGTGATAATGTCAAAGCTTCCATAGTTTCTAATGTCATTCAATTAATAGTAGCCCCTAAGTCAATCAAAACATTTGATATTAGTATTGTTGATAACTGAGAGGGGGGGTGAATTAGTTATCTTAATTATTTCAGCTTTTTGAACTTCCTTAATAATTAATACAACATCAAATCAAGTAAGCAAACATAACCATGAAATGGAGACAACATCAATACACATGACACAATGATTTGATGTGGAAAACCCTGTTAGGGGAAAAAACCATGGGGTGATTAACCCAAGAATGTATTCTCTGTTAGAAGAATAAGATAGTCCAAAATGGCACTTGCCAATTAGGGCTCACTGCCCAAGCACACTACTCACAAGAGGCTCATTGCCTACAAGAGACTCACTGTCTAGAAGGTATAAGGTGACAAGATACTTGAACTGATGAGAAGCATCCACACATGCTGAGGTTCAGTTCCGGTTAGGTTCAATACACTGATCTGCTGCACTTCATTCTACCTCTTCTTTGGTGCTATTGTTCTGTCACATTCCAGAACTATCTTACTGCCTTCACACTACTCTTCTTCTTTTTCTTCACACTTCCCAACACACAATACACACCTTCACATTTGAATCCATCTGGTATATATATCCACACAAATGATTTCAACACCTTTCTAGTTGTCATCCAAAATAGTCAATATTATCCCAAACTTTGATCTGTCGGTTGAATCCTTGCTTGCCAAGTGATGCATATCAAGGAGATGCTTATAGAAGTCATCAGTTATGTCAACCAATCATGAATGATACCTTAGGAAGCTTGATCACCATCAATATCTTATCCGGATTAAGGTCTGATGCTCTGTCGGTCAGCTCTTCCTCTGTCAACTCTACCAAATGGGAACCCAACACTCAAGTCCTCATGTCTCTTCACTCTTACATCACCGGAGGCTCAATCCCTAGAATCTGTCAGTCAAGGTACTCCTCTTGACTTCCCCAAATCTACACTTTACTGAGATACTTCCTCTGAGAGATCCGGACCTGACTGTCAGACCTTGCCATATGCTCTGTTCTTGTTTACTAGACCACAACATTCTTCAACCTGACTTCCGGTATAGACATATCATGCCCTGCGGATGGGTGGGATGAGCTTTGTTGCCATCAATGACAACATTTATGAAGCCATATAGTGTCTCTTGCCAACAATCTCCCCCTTTGGCATTGATGGCAACACTTAGTGAAAAATGACTAAGTGTCACACTAAACTCCCCCCCCTTGGCTAATGCTCTGTTCTTATGTATATTTTCTAGAGCTCCCCCTTAGTTGGATTCCTCATTTTTCACTTCTCCTCACTCCCCCTTTGACATCAATGGCAAAGGGTGGGGTCCGCACACCAAAATTTGCAAAAACTCAATCTATACTTAATCGCATAAGTATATTATCCGGTTATACTTTACATATACTTTAGTATATCTGCAAAAGTATTCTTCAATTGTACAACTTATGTCGCCCAACTCAGCTTCATCCTGTCCAAAATTGAGATGTGACCACTCAACAGGAATGCAAAAGCTTCTGCCCTCTTCAGATCTGTGAGATCACTGGTCTGGGTTGTGGTTTGAGCATCATTTAAGGCTTCATGCATGACCTCTAACTTAGGGATAATTATCCCTCTAGGTTCACTCAACCTACTTATTCTATTTTTCTTCTCCTTCTCAAGCTTCTTAATTTCATTCAAGACTGCAATAGTCTGACATTCTTGATTTATTATGGAAGTGGTAAGAGGATCAAAATTCTGAGATACTCTTGTTAGTTTATCCTCCTATTCTTTCACTTTCTTCTCAATTTCCACCGTTACTTTGGACCATGATAGACAAAATTTATACATTTCCCCGCCATCTTTAAGAGCATTTTCTAAGCTCTTTATCCCTATATCTATATTTCTCCTATCATTTGTTATTAGTCCTTGTACTTCAGAGAATCTCTTTTCCAAAAATTCCTTCCAGACTTTATCTTCTGCTGACTTCTCTAAGGAATCAAAATGTGTGCTAACAATATTTACTAGAGATTTGAGATTACCAGATGAAGAGGCTGAGGAATCCTTCTGAAAAGATGGCATGATCTTCTCCAATACACTGGATGTAGTTTCTATGAGCTTGCAGTCTTCCATGTGAGACTTTAGAAGTTTTCCTTTTGCCTTTGCTGAAGTAAAGGATGCTAGCTTCATGGTTTGAACTGGGGAGAGGGAGTCAAAATTGAACGGTCCTTGAAGAAGTTCCGGTTCATCAAATTCCATCATCTCCTTGGTTAAGAATTCTTTGACTGCTTCTGATGTGTTTCTTGCCAGTTACAGGGTTTTGTCCCCTTTTGCAGCCTTACTACTATCATCTGTGGTCTTTTCTGTTGGAGTTTTCTCTCCTTCTGCAGCCTTAGTATTGTCATCTTCTTTTTCCTTCTCCTCTACTTCTTGATTGATCTTCTCTTCTACTCTTTCTTCTTCTTTAGATCCGGAGTCTACAGGGGAAACCGGATGAGAGATGTTTTCTTGTTCATGGACTTTCTCTTCTAGAGCAGAGGATTCTAAGTCCTTATCTTTCTCTTTACCTATCTCCTTTACCTCTTCTGCTACAGTCTCAGTAGATTCTTCTTTGTTATCCATTCCCAAGGGATCATCACCTAAATCCTCTAGAACAAGAATATTGAATCTTTTATAGGCATTCCAGAGGATTTCTTCTATTTCTCTTGCCACTTTATCAGTTTCTCCAAGCATGAGCTGATTCATTCTAGCCTTACTCCAGAACTCATCCTTGCAATCTTTGAAGATCATATCCATTTTTTTTAGAGTAATTGAAGGATAGAGTTGAATAGCTATATGTTCTCTAATCTCCAAGTCCTTAGCCTTGGCATTTTCTTTTCTCATTTCAAGTTCCTTCTCTAAACTTTTAGGAATTAGAGAAATTATTTCAATAAATGCTTTATTGTATATGTTCAAGTACTTAACTGTGGCTTCCTCCAAGATCTTTCTATCTGCATCATTATATGCATCATAGAATTTTGTTATTGGTTGCAGGTTTCCATCCAGAGTAACTGCTTTAACTACATCATCTAATGACAGAGTGGGCCTTTCAACAAACTCTTCTACCTCTACCTCCTTGGTTTCACTAGATACTTTCTTCTTCTTCTTCATCTTCTTGATCTCTTCATCAGATTCTATCTCTTCATCATCCTTCTGACTGATGTAAGACCTTGTTGCCTTTGTCTTTCTTCTCTTTTCACCTTTACCGAATGATTTTGCTTCCAATTTTGATGCCTTTGAGCTCTTAGTAGTGGTGGATGCAGAGCTCTTAGAGGATCTGGTCCGGGAGGGGGCTTCTACTAGAGCACTTTCTTTTTCTGCCTTTTCCTTTTGTTTTTCTACCCTTTCCATCTTATCCCTATTTGCATCAAGTGCCTCTTTTGAGATGCCATATCTTTTGGCAACATTCTCTACTTCTTTTCTCACTTTTCTCTTCATCTTCGGTTGCCTTGTTCTTCTTATTATAAGATAGATCTTTTCCGGATCACTGAGATACACTTAGAGTTATTCTTTGGTGAATAGTTACAATCTATCTTCCTTTCCCTAATCATTTGATCTATCCGCAGATCAAGATTCCACAATTTTTTAATCAAGCCGGATCTAACTGTGAGAATCCTATTTTTACCGAATGACTATTAAACTGGATCAATCTTGGTAGATTAGACTCTTTAAATCTTCTTGCGGATCTTTCATATCTTTACCAAACCTACTTTAGATGTTTCTCTAAGAACCCTTTAATCCGCAACTTCCCATGTGCCAATTTCAGGCACCAAATGACTAGCTGGGGGAATTGGTTTTTCTTAGTGACTCCCCCTGAGCCAGAGCTCATCTATTCAATTTCTAGAAGGATTATCAACACCAGATTCTAGTGCGGATCCATCCCTAATATTCTCTGTGCTTCTCTTCACCCAAATCTTATTCATCTCCCTTTGAATTTCATCTGCATTCACTTTTCCTTTTCCTTTGTCTTGGTTATGATTATACTATTCCAGACCCCTTTTGTCTTGATTCTTACTTCTTCAGAATTTGGCAATATGACCAGATCTATTGCAATTATAGCAAACAACATTTCTTTGCTTATTTGACTGATATCCTCTTGATCTACACCGATTAGCCATATGTCCCACTCTATTGCATACATAACATCTACCATTGAATGAATTGTTCATTTGCATATTTCTACACTCATGAGATTTGTGACCATACCTTTTGCAATTGAAACACTGTCCGGAGAAGGATGAATTAGTCTGATTCATTCTTCTTCTACACTAATTTGCGTTATGACCAAAGTTATTGTAGTTGTGGTAGTATCCATTGAAGGATGGATATCTTTGAGCATTTGGTTGCCTTACCGGAGGTCTTCTAGGTCTGTTCCTTGGATTTCCTGATCCAGAGTTCTTCTAATCGGATCCAGAGCTTTCACCTTTCTCATATCCCAAGCCATGCTTGTCATTGTTGATAACTGAGAGGGGGGGGGTGAATCAGTTATCCTAATTGTTTCTTTTATTGAACTTTCCTTTTAATTGATGCAGCATAAAATCAAACATAAAACATTAATCATAAAACAAGAAACACATGACACAGTATTTTTGACATGGAAACCCTGTTAAGGGAGAAAACCACGGGGTGATTAACCCAAAATTATTCTCTGTTAGAAGAATAGGAAATTACAAAGATGGCACTTGCCAATTAGGGCTCACTGCCCGAGCACACTGCTCACAAGAGGCCCACTGCCTACAAGAAGACACACTGTCTACAAAGTGATGAGAATCACAGTCTTGAACTGATTGGAAGCATCTGCATATGCTGGAGTTCAGTTCCGGTTAGGCTCAGTACACTGATCTGCTGCACTTCATCTTTCCTCTGTTCTTTATTCTGCTATCTTTCACATACCGGATCCTGTTTTCTACCTCTGCTCTTTCTCTGGACTTATTCGCATATCTCTCTACACACACTACGCACTTCACAACTAAATCCATCCTCTATATATATCCGCACAAGTAATTTCATCACCTTTCTAGTCGGCATCCGGAATAGTCTAGTTTCTTATAAACTTTCATTCTGTCGGCTGAATCCTTCCTCACCAAGCAATGCGGATCAAGCATATACTTGTAGATATCATTAATCATGTCGGCCAAACATGATTCATGCCTTCACAACCTCTGTCAGCAATAGTAACCCATCCGGAAAGCAGTCTGATACTCTGCCGGTCAGTTCTTCCTCTGTTTTCACTGTCTCTCAGGAATCCGGTACTCAACCATTCATATCTTTTTCCTTGTCCATCACCGGAGGCTAAATCCTTGGAATATACCACTCAAGGTAGTCCTCTTGACTTCCCCAAATCCGCACTGCACCAAGACACTTCCTCTGAGAGGTCCGGATCAATCTGTCGGACCTTGCCACATGCTCTGTTCTTCTTCACCGGACCACAACATTCTTTATTCTGACTTCCGGTAGAGACATATCATGTCTTGCGGATATGTGGGATGACCTTTGTTGCCATCAATGACAACAACCATGAATCCATATAGTGTCTCTTGCCAACAATCTCCCCCTTTGGCATTGATGGCAACACTTAGTGAAAAATGACTAAGTGTTTTCACTGTGCTCCCCCTTTGCTAATGCTCTGTCTTTATATACAATTTCCGGAACTCCCCCTTAGTTGGATTTCTCATTTTTCACTGCTCCTCACTCCCCCTTTGACATCAATGGCAAAGGGTAGGGTCCGCATATCAAAATTTTCAAAAATTTCTTATACTTAGCCGCATATTTACATACTCACATATATTGAAGAATGTCTGCAAAGGATGTCTGTAATTGAATCATTTCGGTAGCCCAACTTTGCTTCATTCTGTCCAAAATTGAAATGTGACCACTTAACAAAAATGCAAACGCTTCTGCCCGCTTGAGATCTGTCGGATCTTTTGTTTGGGCGGTGGTCCTAGCATCACTGATGGCCTCATGCATGGTTTCCAACTTAGGGATTATAATCCTTCTAAGTTCTCCCATCCGGTTGGTGATGTTCTTCCTTTCCTTCTCAAGATTCTTTATTTCGTTCAAGACTGCAATAGTCTGACATTCTTGATTTATTATAGAGGAAGAGAGAGGATTAAAACTTTGAGATAAGCTTTGTAGCTTATCCTGTTCCTCTTTTATTTTCTTGTCAAATGCTGCTGTTGCCTTTGACCAGGATATACAAAATTTATAGATATCACCGCCATCCTTAAGAGCATTCTCTAAGCTCTTTATTCCAATGCTTACAATCTTCCTATCTTTAGAAATTAATTCTAATATCTCTGAAAATCTCTTATCCAAAAATTCCTTCCGGACCTTTTCTTCAGCTGATTTTTCTAGAGAATCAAAATGTGTATCAACACTGCTGACTAAGGTTTTTAGATTACCGGAAGTGGAGGCTGTCGGATCTATTTGGATTGATGGCATGATCTTCACAAGTACTCCGGAAGCAGCCTCTATCAACTCACAGTCTTCCATATGAGACTTCAGGAGCTTTTCATTTGCCTTGGCATTTGCAAATGAAGCTATCTTCATTGTTTGTACCGGAGAGAGAGAGTCAAAATCAAATGGGCCTTTTAGAAGCTCCGGTTCATCAATCTCTAAAGTTTCTTTACTCAAAAATTGTTGAACAGTTTGTGCAGTGTCTCTTGCCGGAGACAGATGTTTCTTTTCTTCTGCAGTCTTAGAACTGTCAACCTCTTTGTCTTTCACCACTGCTTCCTTCTCCTGTAATTGCTCTTCTTCTTTGGATCCGGAGACTGTAGGGGAAACCGGAGGAGAGATGCTAACTTGTTCATGGGCCACTTCTTCTGGAGCAGAGGGTCCCAAGTCCTCACTTGTCTGTTCAGGGCTCACTTCTTCCGGAACAGAAGATTCCAAATCAGCAGCTGTTTCTGCACCTAAGTCCTCTACAACAGGAAGATTGAACCTTTTGAAGGCCTTCCGGAGGATCTCTTCTGTTTCTTGGGCCACTTTGTCAGTCTCACCAAGCATGAGTTGATTCATCCTGGCTTTGCTTCTGAACTCATCTTTGCAGTCCTTGAAGATAATGTTCATTGTCTTGGGATCAATTTGAGGATATAGCTGAATAGCTATCTGCTCCCGGATCTCAAGATCTTTGGCATGAGCATTATTCTTTCTTACTTCCATTTCCTTCTCTAGGCTTTTAGGAATGAGAGATATGATCTCAATGAAAGCCTTATTGTATATGTTCAGATATTTAACTGTGGCTTCCTGCAGAGTCTTTTGGTCTGCCTCACTGAAGTCATCATAGGATTCAGTCATTGGTTGAAGGTTTCCATCCACCGTGACCGACTTGATTATGCTCTCTAGTGACAGAGTGGGCTTTTCAACAGTTACCTCTGCCATTTCATCCTTGTCTTGGCCTGTGGAGGGCTTACCGGATCCTTTCTTCTTCTATTTCTTTACTTCTCTTACTCCCTCATCTGATTCTGTTTCCTCTTCATCCTTTTGGCTTCCATAAGCCCTTGTGGCTTTTGTCTTGGATCTCTTACCGGATGCCTGGACTTCCGGTTTTGAACTTTTGGTTGAGGGAGGTGCAGATCTCTTTGTTGATCTGGTCCGGGTGGGAGCTCCAACCGAAGCACTTTCTTTGCTTTTCTCTTCTTCCTCGGCCTTCCTCCTCTTTTCCCGGCTGGCATCAAGTGCCTCCTTTGAGATACCTAGGCCTTCAGCAATGTGCTCTACTTCTTTTCTTACCTTTCTTTTAATCTCAGGTATGTATTTTTACACTCAGCTCCTCAAAGGTTCCAAACCTTTCTGCCTTAGGATCTTTGGGCTGACTTAGCATGTGTTGAACATACAGCTCCACTATCTGTTCATCAACTTCATACCCCATGGGCATGATCCAGACAGTCCTTGGCTCCACTGCCTCCATTAGGCACTGATCAGTGTCAACCATAAAGCACACTGAGTCCTTGTATTTCTCAATGAGAGACTGGGGAATTCTCTCTCTTGCTTGCATCATGCTCTGAAAGTTTTTGAAGTATCCCCATAGAGCTGAATTTCTCGCTTTTGCATCCCCAAGTCCATGCAAGTAGTCTCTTATCTGGACTGCAACAGGTTTGTCATTCTGCCATACCCATCCACTTGTTCCGGGTAGCTCATTCATGAAATAGAAGAATAGACATACAATAAGAGTACCATACTTAAAGGAATTCTTCTTATCCTTCTTGATTTTCTGTATGTTTTCCATTAATTGGCTTAGTAGTAGTTCGCAGAGATCATATTCTGCATTCTTTCTTAACATTTCATAAGCAGTGTATATTGCAGTTCCGGATACAGAATTCTCCCTGCTGGAGTGATAGATCTTGTATCCTATTATCATTGATGCATATTTGATATCCGGATCCGAAATATCTTCAATGGTCATTGCCCTCTTGTCAAATTTTGATCCGGTGGCCTCAGTTACAATGTTGTTCTTGACAGATTTGAGGATAGGTACTCCTCCGGAAGAGTATAGGCCAGTTACTGCTCTAATTGCCTCTTTTGTGATCTTGCAGGGTCTATCTAGCCATAGAAAGTTGTCATGCATCCTGCTCAGTACATACCGGACCCATTCATCCTCTTCAAAGCAGGGGAAATGAATAAATTGCTCAAATTGTTTCTTCTGAATATCCTTATACTCTGGTTTAAGCTCAAAAGCATTGTCAATCAGCTGCTTGTGATAGAGGTCTCTTAATTTGAATTCCCCAAATTCCTCAATGTTTGCATGTATGTAAACCCTAATGTCTTCGGTGTGTAAAACTCCGTGAGGAACACTAGAGAAGGCTCCTAGTGGGTCTACCTCCAATGATTTGTAGGGATGTTTCTTGAATGAGGGGCGAGGTCTATCAGAGATCTTAACTATGTTTGGAGTAGCCATTCTTCAAAGATTTGCAGTGAGGTAATGAAAAACGGAGAATACCTTATGCGCCTTCGGTTTGCACGGAATGGTTGGATTGATTTCTTTATGCAATAGCTTTGGCAGGAGATCCTTGGTGCTTGATGACCCTTGTTGCAGAGCTCCACTTTTCGCTTCTTCTCGAGTGCAGAATGAGCAAATGACCTTTGAGAAATCCCTTAAATTGCTCCGCGAACCCTAATATCTGTCTGCAATAAATGCTTCACCTACATCATTCCGGTTTGCCTTGTCTGGATAGTTTGGAGTATCCCGGATTGGTTCTGATCTGAGGATATCATCCGGATCTTTCAATCATGAATAAATCGAGGTAACATATTACAAGAGCATCCCAAACACTCTGTCCAATCCGCAGAACAAGATAGTGCATTTCCGGATCTTTCCGGACCTTTTTGTAATCCTCTATCATACCGGAGCATCTCCCTGAACAGGTCTTATTTGATCGATCACAGCTTCTTCATAACTTCATGCGGACCTCTGAAAACTTGACTGAAGTATCTCAAGACTCATATCTACAAACCCTTTGATCCGCATCTTGTGCCACATCCGGTACCACTTGTTTGGCTGGGGGAACAAGATTTTCTTTGAGTCTCCCCCTGAGCCTGAGCTCACTTTTTAATTTCCGGAAGAAATATCAGCACCAGAGTCTGGTGCGGATCCAACCTCTACATTCTCTGAACTTTTCTTCACCCAAATCTTGCTCATCTGATTCCTAACCTCATCCGCATTCATCTTTTGTTTACCCTTGTCTTGATTCTGATTATACACCAGACCTCTTTTGTCCTGATTCTTGTTTCTGCAAACTTTAGCATTATGACCGGACCTATTGCAGATTTGGCAAATAACATTTCTTTGCATATTTGACTGATATCCTCTTGATCTGCATTGATTAGCCATATGACCTACTCTATTGCATGTGAAGCATCTACCTTTGAATGATTTGTTTACTTGCATACTTCTGCATTCATGGGATTTGTGTCCATACCTTTTGCAGTTGAAGCATTGTTCGGAGAAGGATGAATTAATCTGATTCATTCTCATTCTGCACTGATTAGCTTTGTGACCAAAGTGGTTGCAGCTGTGGCAGTATCCATTGAAGGATGGATATCTTTGAGCATTTGGCTGTCTTACCGGAGGTCTTCTAGGCCTGCTTCTTGGATTTTCTGATCCAAGATTCTTCTGACCGGATCTGGAGCTTTCTCCTTTCTCATATCCCAAACCATACTT
Source organism: Cunninghamia lanceolata (assembly GCA_027924645.1). Lineage (NCBI taxonomy): Eukaryota > Viridiplantae > Streptophyta > Pinopsida > Cupressales > Cupressaceae > Cunninghamia > Cunninghamia lanceolata. The sequence continues at coordinate 7,146,807 of BSBN01000262.1, read as the reverse complement.
GTCATCTGTCCTCTTTTGACTTCCAAGAAGAACTTCAAGTTGAGCAGAACTTATCTTGAATTTTTCTTTATATTCATTTGCTGTTTGAAGGTCTCTTTTGAGAGAGGCAATTTGATCCTCAAGTTTTCCTTCATTATCTTTGGCATCTTCAAGATCAGATTCAAGATGTCTGATAATCCTGTCCATCTGGTGGCATTCTTCTGATTTTTCTTTAAGAGATTGTCTTAGATTGTCTTCAGCCTTTCTTTTTTCTTCAATCTCTTGAGTAAACTTTATAGTTCCTGATTCCATTTCATGTCTTAACATAATGACTTCTTTTGATAACTTTTCACATAACTTGGTTTGCTCAGTCAATTCTTCATTTGTATTGCTTTCTTCACTTTGTCTTGCCAACTGTTGAAGCAGCTCCTTTCTCTTTTTCATAGAGAGACTTAATTTGTCTTTTAATTCTCTCATGAATTCATCAGCCTGTTTGAGTCTTTCCTTTAATTCACTGACTTCAGAATTCGACTGTTCAAGATCCTCAAGAGCAGTCTTGAGTTGCTCCCTTAAACCATATGCATCCATTTGAAATCCCAGATCTTCCTCAAGCTGTTAGGCTCTATTTGGAGGAACTTAGCTCTGATACCAATTGTTGATAACTGAGAGGGGGGGGGTGAATCAGTTATCCTAATTGTTTCTTTTATTGAACTTTCCTTTTAATTGATGCAGCATAAAATCAAACATAAAACATTAATCATAAAATAAGAAACACATGACACAGTATTTTTGACGTGGAAACCCTGTTAAGGGAGAAAACCACGGGGTGATTAACCCAAAATTATTCTCTGTTAGAAGAATAGGAAATTACAAAGATGGCACTTGCCAATTAGGGCTCACTGCCCGAGCACACTGCTCACAAGAGGCCCACTGCCTACAAGAAGACACACTGTCTACAAAGTGATGAGAATCACAGTCTTGAACTGATTGGAAGCATCTGCATATGCTGGAGTTCAGTTCCGGTTAGGCTCAGTACACTGATCTGCTGCACTTCATCTTTCCTCTGTTCTTTATTCTGCTATCTTTCACATACCGGATCCTGTTTGCTACCTCTGCTCTTTCTCTGGACTTATTCGCATATCTCTCTACACACACTACGCACTTCACAACTAAATCCATCCTCTATATATATCCGCACAAGTAATTTCATCACCTTTCTAGTCGGCATCCGGAACAGTCTAGTTTCTTATAAACTTTCATTCTGTCGGCTGAATCCTTCCTCACCAAGCAATGCGGATCAAGCATATACTTGTAGATATCATTAATCATGTCGGCCAAACATGATTCATGCCTTCACAACCTCTGTCATCAATAGTAACCCATCCGGAAAGCAGTCTGATACTCTGCCGGTCAGTTCTTCCTCTGTTTTCACTGTCTCTCAGGAATCCGGTACTCAACCATTCATATCTTTTTCCTTGTCCATCACCGGAGGCTAAATCCTTGGAATATACCACTCAAGGTAGTCCTCTTGACTTCCCCAAATCCGCACTGCACCAAGACACTTCCTCTGAGAGGTCCGGATCAATCTGTCAGACCTTGCCACATGCTCTGTTCTTCTTCACCGGACCACAACATTCTTTATTCTGACTTCCGGTAGAGACATATCATGTCTTGCGGATATGTGGGATGACCTTTGTTGCCATCAATGACAACAACCATGAATCCATATAGTGTCTCTTGCCAACAGTCATCTACCCTCTTTTGACTTTCAAGAAGAACTTCAAGTTGAGCAGAGCTTATCTTGAATTTTTCTTTGTATTCATTTGTTGTTTGAAGATCCTTTTAAAGAATGTCTATTTGATCCTCAATTTTTTCTTCATTATCTCTAGCATCTTCAAGATCAAATTCCAGATGTCTAATTATTCTATCCATTTTATGGTAGTCTTCTAATTTTTCCTTGAGAGATTGTCTTAGATCATCTTAAGTTTTTCTTTTCTCTTCAATTTCTTGGGTGAATTTCATAACTCCTGATTCCATTTCATGTCTTACCATAATGACCTCTTTTGATAACTTTTCACATAGCTTGGTTTTCTCCTTTAGGTCTTCATTTTTATTATTGGTTTCACCTTGACTTGCTAATTGCTGAAGTAGATCCTTTCTCATTTTCATATAGATACTCAGTTTCCCTTTTAATTCATTTATGAAATCATCAGCCTGTTTAAGTCTTTCCTTCAATTCATTGACTTCAGAATTAGATTGTTCAAGATCATCTAAGGAAGACTGAAGTTGTTCTCTCATACCATACATATCCATTTGAATTTCTAGATCTTCCTCAAGCTGTTAGGCTCTGTTTGGAGGAACTTGGCTCTGATACCAATTGTTGATAACTGAGAGGGGGGTGAATCAGTTATCTTAATTATTTCAGCTTTCTGAACTTCCTTAATAATTAATGCAGCATCAAATCAAGTAAGCAAACATAACCATGAAATGGAAATAACATCAATACACATGACACAATGATTTTGACATGGAAAACTCTGTTAGAGGAAAAAACCATGGGGTGATTAACCCAAGAATGTATTCTCTGTTAGAAGAATAAGATAGTACAAAATGGCACGTGCCAATTAGGGCTTATTGCCCGAGAACACTGCTCACAAGAGGCTCACTGCCTACAAGAGACTCACTGTCTACAAGGTATAAGGTGACAAGATACTTAAACTGATGAGAAGCATCCACACATGCTGAGGTTCAGTTCCGGTTAGGTTCAATACACTGATCTGCTGCACTTCATTCTACCTCTTCTTTGGTGCTATTGTCCTGTCACATTTCAGACCTATCTTACTGCCTTCACACTACTCTTTTTCTTTTTCTTCGCACTTCCCAACACACAATACACACCTTCACATCTAAATCCATCTGGTATAAATATCCACACAAATGATTTCAACACCTCTCTAGTCGGCATCCAGAATAGTCAATATTATCCCAAACTTTGATCTGTCGGCTGAATCCTTGCTTGCCAAGTGATGCGTATCAAGGAGATGCTTATAGAAGTCATCAGTTATGTCAGCCAATCATGAATGATACCTTAGGAAGCTTGATCACCATCAATATCTTCTCTGGATTAAGGTCGGATGCTCTGCCGGTCAGTTCTTCCTCTGTCAACTCTGCCAAACGGGAACCCAACACTCAAGTACTCATGTCTCTTCACTCTTCCCTCACCGGAGGCTCAATCCCTAGAATTTGTTAGTCAAGGTACTCCTCTTGACTTCCCCAAATTTGCACTTTACTGAGATACTTCCTCTGAGAGATCCGGACCTGACTGTTGGACCTTGCCATATGCTCTATTCTTGTTTACCAGACCACAACATTCTTCAACCTAACTTCTGGTATAGACATATTATGCCTTGCAGATGGGTGGGATGAGCTTTGTTGCTATCAATGATAACATTCATGAAGCCATATAGTGTCTCTTGCCAACAAGTGTTCCTTTAATTTGTACCGTAATGACTGGGCTTCTAGGATCTCCATATTTTTGAGGGATTAACTTGCCAGATAAAACATCAGCAAGTTTTCCATCTACTTGAATAGTGTTAGGTAGTTTTCATTTTCTTCCTAGAAGTTTCAGACATAGGTTTTTAATGGTTTGATTGATTTCTAGAATACCCTTGATTTCCTGTAACAAAGGAACTTCAATGTGTATTTTTTTGAGTTCCTTAATTAGCTGGGAATCATCTTGTGACGGTTGATTTTCTTTAGTTTTTGAAGGAGCCTGTTTTAGTCTTTCTAGGAATGGGACAGGAACTTCCTTCAAAGCTTCTTCCATTTTTTTAGTTTCAGCCTTATTATTTTGCTAGTTGTCTTCATTAGGTATCTCCTCTTCATCTTCAATGATTTCTTCAATTGGGATAGTGATGGGAACATTCCTAGACTGTAATTGAATGTCATTGATCTCCACTACATTTAAAGTGGTTGTGTTTGGATCAGTGTTATACACTTGTTGTTGAGGTCTATTATTCTTGTGATTTGGAATAGGTTGTGCAGGCATTGAAGGTTGGTTTACTGGTTCAGTTTGGTTTGAGTTAGCAAGTTGTGAAGGTCTAGGGAGTAAGGTTTGAGACTAATTTCCAAACTGTCTTATCCCTTGGTTGTATTGAGGTACCCATTATTGTTGATACTATTGTTGGTTTGACCATTAAGGATTGGTCCATGACTGATTTGTCCAATCTAGTTGTGACAAGGCTGGTCTCCATGGCATGGGAATTTGCATCTGTCCTCCCCAAGGTCCATTATAAGTATTTGCACCCCAGTTTGATGAGTTTCTCGGGGCATATTGGTTTTGAAACTAGTTATATGACTATTTCTAGCCAATAAAATTCAATTCTTCCTCATCCACTGGTACCTTTTTCAACCTATTTAAATTGATCTCAGGAAGCAAACTACACTCACTTGAAGAATGACTTTTTTCACAAATTCTGCAAAGTTCAGTCCTATTCAAAGGACATTCTCTAAGTGGATATTTTTCTCTACACCTTGGGCAATAAATAGCCAAAGGTTCAATGTTATTTTTGCTAGCCTACATGCCATCTAAGGTGGTGTTTAAGTGAAGGAGGATGTCGGTTTTGAGATTTGCTAATTCCTCCATCACTTGTGTAACATCACTTGTATTACCTCTTTTGAGTATCCTTTTCCCTTCTCTTGTGCAGGAGTAGTTTCTACAAACTTCCACAATTTCTGTGAATGTTTGTTTGTTTATGTCTCCCTTCGCTATCAAATTCAGAGCTTCCCTGATTTCATCATCGATCCCTCTTAAAAAGATAGTTTTACTTAACTCCTCATCTAGATTATTCCCACATCTCTTTTGAACAAATAGAAATATGTCTACATAGTCCTCAAGATTTTCATCTTCCATTTGTTTCATTCTAAAAAGTTCATCTTTCCTATCCCTTACTCTACAGTAGTCTTGATATTTTTTAAGAAAAGCTATTTCCATGTCATCCCATGAGGTGATGGAATCAACATTATTGTTGACAGTTATTTTTGTTGTTAGCATTTGTTGTAAATCCTCTTTGCAATTGCTAGAACATTAGATGCTAGATAAACTTCTTGGTTAACTATTGAATGTAACCTTTAATGTTACCACATATGTCAGTTAACCATTAATGTTAACAATTATTGTAACCGGTAATAGTTTGCAAACTGCCACCACAATTGGTGAAAGTAATATTACTTTCACACAACATATAGATTTGTCATAAACATTTATTAATCAATTGTCAAAGACAGTGGGAGAGGTCTGGGTTGGAAGGAGGCCAATTCCCCCTCACAATCAAACCCTTTCTATTCTTCACTTCACCCTGATTAGAAGACTATAATCACCTCTCCAATAGGCATTATTTTTTGCTTTTACAGTGCAATTTATTAAATTAGGCCATTTTTGCGAGAAATTGAATGTTTAATAACTTTTGGTCAGTAGCTCGAAATTGAGAACCTCTTTCTGTAAAAGTGAATGTTTTTGCATTCTCCACACATTGGTCAAATTTATTTTGTAAAAGACACTAAGTTATAAAGTGCCAAAATTTGGGGGGGGGGGGGGGGTCTCTCTTTCAATAGTTTCAAGGGGCTTTTTGTATTTGATCTTTTGCACATTTTACCATGTCTACATGTTGTAAAGTCAAGTGTACTTATTGTGGGAGCACTCAACATGGGGATTCACTCTATCCTCATTTCTCTCATATTTTTTTTCAATGTTCTATAAGATTACAAAATCACCACCTAATGTTTCATTCAGGATGACTTTCAATGATTCCTTGCAGAACATTGTCATCATTATTCCAGATCCACCACATTGGGATGCATATCTACCAAACATCATATCATTGTTTGTAGAATCCCACATTATAGATTTGGATAACACCATTGAGGACATTCATCTTCTCTTCGATGTTAGCTTCGATGAAGTTGCATCACCATCGTCTTCAACTATACTTGTTCATGCCTTCTCTCTTTTACCTTATATAGTGACTAATTATGTAGATACTTATGAGTCTACATATCAGAATCTATCATCATCCTATTTGACACCTTCTGCAAACGTATTAGATTCACATCGATTCAACTTTCACCATACATCTATGGTCCCTGTTCCCGAATCTTCACCACACAACAGCATTGGCTAGGAGATCATTGAACATTCTTCAAAGACATCATGGGCATCATCATTGTCTTTGAATCATATGCATAATTTAGAGACTTCATACTTCTTCCTGTATGTTCCTATCTGGAATGGGAAGATTCTTTGCACACTTCTATGGTTTGATTTCTTCCTAAGGGGAGAAATGTTGTTTAGCGTTTTTGGATCATCTTCAGCATCTAGTCTTGTGCATCTGCCAACACTACAATAGGTATTTTGAGGGGAGGCTACATGGTTTCTCTTCTCTTATCAATTTTGGGAGGAGCCATTTCCTCACATGGAGTTCATCACTTCATAGTTTTGGGGGGGCTCACATGACCTTCTCTCTTCTCTCTCCTATGGGGGGAATATTTCATGTACTTATGTGTTAGAAGTAGTCCTTGGCGGGTTCTGAGTCCTCCATCTACCACTCTTCTTCTTCACTTGTACATTTCTTTCATGCATCTTTTCTCTTTTGGAGAGGAGTTTTGTACTCACTGGGTTTTCTCCTTTTCTTTATTTTTTGAGAAAGATGTTTGTACATGGGTACCTAACATGGCCTAGTAGCTTAGACCCATCATCATCTTTGTATTGTTACTCCCTAAGTTTAACTTAAGGGCAGGTGTTAGAGTGTTGGGTTTATGATGCAAGACAATACTCTACCCCAAACACAAACTCAAACATACAGAATAGATTGCAACACAGCTAAACTCCTCTTCAAAATTTTATTAAGTTTAACACAACATCAATTTAATCAAAATAATTACAATTAATTCATCAGCAGTCTTTAATGGCATGCTCAGCTTTACCAATTTGCCTCCTAGTCTTTGTGTCAATCCACTCTACATCCTCTTTATCCCTTACAGAAACAATTTGAATCCTCTATCTATTTTGCTTTGGCTGATCACTCATTCTAGCCACATATTCCAATGGATACTACTCTTTGTTCTTCTCTTCAAAGACCGACACCATCTTATTTTTGGCATTGGTTTTTATAACAGCAAACAATCCTTTCTTCAGTTCTCAAATTTAGAAGGTGAAGAGACATCACCAATTCAGATATTTAATTTGAATTGGCCCTTGATCTCCCGGGCCAACCCAACTTAGATTTTAATCCAAGCCATTTCTTGAACAGTGAACTATATTGAACTACCCAAATGACTTCTAGTTTATATCTCTCTTTCTTCACTGATGATAGATGACAATACATTGAATGCCCTTCCCTTCACAGGCGATGCTCCCAATCTGGCTGCCTTCCTCTTTACACCACACTCCTCTTGTCTCTTCTTATGTGAATGGAAGGTGAGGTAGCAGCAACCAAACAATGCTATCCACCTCCAAATCAGTAACATATGGGATAATAACATTGGATTTTGAAGCCTATACAACCGTACCAAGTTTACAACATGAAGAAACATAAAAGTAAAGTTGGGTGGATTCACAAATATTGACCTTTACTCTTGCAACATTAATATGCTCCTTATGCCAACTATGACACTACATAGCATGCATTTTGTACGTGAATTTCGGTGCTACATACAATATTGTGTAATCAAAATTCTATATGAAAATCCATAGCCTTCGCTACATTATATGTGCTTTTAGTATCACTTTACCTTGGTTCCTGTAAGCACAAAAATTAGGCACTGCCTCCACGAGGACCCCTATGATGATTCAAATCCTTATCACGTACATGTAAGCATAAAATAATGTCCTTTAAGCAGCAGGGCTCTTGATGATGTGTCCTCTTTTCTTGTCTTGTGTTGTTTCTTCCTTGTCGATTTCCCTCTCTCCCCATTTGTGACGCTTTTTGACACTTGTTGTGACACTTGTTGACTTGCATTTTCTAGCTTTCAACCTTGATCCTAAGCCTTGTGAGAGTCTTGTAGGTGAGTTTTCACCTCTCCCCTTTGTTTTTCCTCTAGTGCACCTCCTAGAAGCCTTCTAGAGGTCTCCTTATCCATCTCCCACTTTCAGTTTTCAATTTCGTCAAACTAATCCAAATCTCCCCCTATTATTTTCAGATCTCCCCTGGGAGATCCTACTGATGCAAGAGGAGATTTGGATTCCACATGACTGGCCTGTTTCTTTATGCAGAACCTTTCCTTTTCCTCTCTTCTACCATCTCCCAACCTATTTTTCTGTATCTAACCCAGTCTAGCCCAGATCTCCCTCGAGCGACCTAGGGTCGCCCCCTGGGTGACCCTACTGGAAAAAGGGGCTATCCTGTCATTTTTATAGCCACATAAAAACTTGAGATTCTCTCTCATTTTTTCTCTATTTTCACTCATTTTTCTTTCTATTTGCATGGTTTTGGTCTCTAATATAGAGTTAACTATTTCATGCACCCACACATGCGTAATTAGCTCTATTTGATCTCAAATTAACTCTCTAATCAATCTCATGCATTCCCTCACCTCCATTTTATCTTGAGTGATAAACTATCATTGCTTCATCACTCTCTAATCAATTGAGTTCACTGGGTAATCAACCTTGTTAACTCCCAAATCAATCCTTTCTAACTCATCAATCAAATGAGTTAACTCTTCAATCAATTCCACCTCTCATCCATTCTTCTAACCTATAAATACCCCTTACCTCTTCATTATTTTCCAAGTTGAGGAAGTTGGAGAATACCCTTCTCATCTTCACAAGATTTTTCAAGCTTCTTCATAGGCCCTTGAGCCTCTTCATTTCTTTCTTTAGTTTTCCAAAGCTTCTAATATTTTATTGTTGCATAGCTTCAAAGCTCTTCCAAAGAGGAAAATTCATTATGCACACAGCTCTTGCCAAATTTTTCTCTCTAAACTTAGCATTCAAATGCTCTTATAGGATGAAGGTGCCTTTTGCTTTAATTGTTCAACCAAGTAGCATCACGCTGCTTCATTCTATGTCATTGTGCTCAATCCAAGCTCTCATCGAGCTCATACAAGCTTCATTAAAGCTTCTTTTTGCTTATTTGGGTCATTTTTTTGTCAAGAGGATCACCTGCTGCCACAAAAGGATTCGAGGTTTCCTATTACAAGGATTGTTGAGGGTAGTTGAGTCAACAAATCTTTATTTCTCTCAGGTTCCGTCATTGTTTTTCTTTCAATTCATAGTAATTAGAGAATCAAATTTTCTCTTGGGAACAATAAAACATTGCTTTTTCCTTGATAGTTAGATTTGCATGTTATATTAAACGCTTTCATATTTCTTATTATTAGAAGAAGCATTTTCCCCTTTTCTTAGATTAAATTGCATTAAAAACAAAGTCAAAATACAAGTCAAACCCTAGGTCAACAAAACCCTAGGTTGAAACCCCCAAATTTTGTTGAGGTTAGTAATCACTTATATACCTTTCTTCTAATTCACAAATGTGCTTAGGAGTGAGAGTAGAGTGGGTGAGGGCTATCCATGACGAGATCCATCTAATACCTCAACAACAAACATTCATTCAACCACAAGGAGACCCATTCATCCTCCTGATGTTAGAAGAAACTAGACAATGCCAGATACAACAAGAACTCTTGCAACACTTACAAAGACAAGAGGACATCAACGAGAACAATCACTTACCAACACAGAGGTGGAATCTAAGAAACCCAAATAGAAGAAGAGAGACTAGTGACCCTTTGGGTCATATGGTTATCTCAACTACAACAACAATTGAACGAAACTTACAACAAAGCACACAACAACGAAGGTCACGGTACTTGTTGACCTCTCTCCATGAAGTCCAACCCTCCAATGAGCTAGACCCCTATCGTGTCTCGCCTCCTTTCAACTAGCTAAGTCCATGTGAGTGAGAGTGACATGGCAGATCACCCCATGGCAAGGAGGGAAAGGGTCCGTGTGTGTGCCGAAATCTAACCCAACAGCCCCAAGAAATCAGAGTCACAATTTTGAGTGTACAGTTCTAGACTTGTGTTCATAGTAATCAACAAGAGCATCTCTAGATAAAATAGCCAATGTCAGAGCTTGGGCATGAAGCCTCGCATGATTAGAAGATAACCCTCTCTTACCACGTTTGAGCTAGCAGTCGTGGAAACTTTCCAAACCTCTTGATGCTTTTATTAATCTTATTCCTCTTCTAACATATATGATGACACCAAACTTCTATAGGCACCATCATGGAAATCATGTAAGACTCTATTACGGTGAGACTGCAACATCAGTACAAAGAACAAAAACTGAATCAACAGAAATGAAACAAAACTAAAAATCTTTTTGTGTGATGCTGATTGCATGTTCACCCGGGTGCTCCTGCATTGGACACGCCAGGTAAAAAATTTGTGAGCATAGGCTCAAAAAGAGGAGTTGATTGATAGCATCACCCTTCCAAGTTGCAACCAACCTGTAGTGAACTCCTTCCCTAAATCAAACAGAATGAATTTCTTCCTCTGCCTCTTCTAGTACTTAGCTGGGACACATGCCAACCTCCTCCACCAAGTGTGCACTTTATTCCTCCTTCCTCTTATGGATTCATATCCATTGTAGACCATCCTCCTCCACCAAAGGCTCACTCTCCACATCCTCACTCTTCTTTTCTCATCCTTCACCTTCGTGAACTTCAACCCACCACAAACCAACCACCCCCACCAAATCTCTCTTCTCACATCCTCTACAGCTTCTACCTATAGGTAGGCATCTCTACTCCATTCTACCATGCTACTCATCTCATCAAGTACATGCACTTCAAAGAACTCATAAACAATACAGTTTACCTCATACTCCTCTGTTGATCCATCATCACCGAGCGTAACATTCTTCTTTACTCCAACATCATCGGGTGCAATGTTCTTCACTGCTGCACTAAGCAATTGAACACAATCTTCTGTATCTCTTCACCAAGCAACCCTTGATCTTCCTCAGGTTCCTCATTGAACACTGGAACATCATGCAGCATCAAATCTTCTTATTTACCAGTCACTTCTCCTTCCAAGAATCTTTTGATTCGTCTCATCTCCTCTTTCAGTAGGAGATCATCCTCACCAACTTCTCCATCAAACATAGGACTCCCAAAGTCTATTTTATGCAACTTTATATCTCTCTTTTTCTTTTACAACTGCAACCTCTCCACACTCCACAACTACAAATTGATCTACTGTACACATGATGTCACCTACAAACAAATAATTATCAAAAGAAACATGGAACTCTTCTCTACCCACTTTGTTCTTTGTACAAATCTCCTTTAGGTTTTCATACAACTCTTTCTTCACTTCTTCCAATAACTCTTCACACATCTTCGCAACTCATTCCTTCCATCTTTGTCTTCTCCATCTTTTCAACACTGGGATTGTCAAAACCCAACCAATCACAAACCCTCTCTTCCTTTTCTTATTGTCTCCATCAATGACTTTAAGTCTTTCTTTCTCTCACCATTGTAGGACTCCTTCACACCTACCCCATCTCTCGAGATTTTCTTAGATTCTTTACTACTGCAACTGTTCACACATCTTTACTCTCTCCTAAGTGGCCTCAAACTCTCAACCAATCAAGACTTCACACACCTACAACGATCCTTTAGAGCTCTCACAACCGCCTTCTCTACTGCTCCACAAGTCCTAGTGGATACTCTCCATGCTCAGGAACAACCAGCTCTGATACTAATTGATGCAAGACAATACTCTACCCCAAACACAAACTCAAACATACAGAATAGATTACAACATAACTAAACTCCTTTTGAACATTTTATTAAGTTTAAAACAACATCAGTAATCAAAATAATTACAATTAATTCATTAGTAGTCTTTAATGGCATGCTCAACTTTACCAATTTACCTCCTAGTCTCTATGTCAATCTACTCTACATCCTCTTTATCCCTTACAACAACAATTCCAATCCTCTGTCTATTCTGCTTTGGCCGATCAATCATTCTGGCCACATATTCCAATAGATACTACTCTTTGTTCTTCTCTTTAGAGACCGACACCATCTTATTTCTGGCATTGGTTTTTATAACAGTGAACAATCCTTTCTTCAATTCTCAAATTTAGAAGGTGAAGAGACATCACCAATTCAAATATTTAATTTAAATTGGCCCTTGATCTCCTAGGTCAATCCAACTTAGATTTTATTCCAAGCCATTTCTTGGACAGCGAACTATATTGAACTACCCAAATGACTTCTAATTTTATATCTCTCTTTCTTCACCGATGACAGATAACAATACATCGAATTCCCTTCCCTTCACATGTGATGCTCCCAATCTATCCACCTTCCTCCTTACACCATACTACTCTTGTCTCTTCTTATGTGAATGGAAGGTGAGGTGAAAACAACCAAATAATGCTATCCCCCTCCAAATCAGTAAGTAACATATGGGATAATAACATTGGATTTTGAAGCCTATACAACTGTACCAAGTTTACAACATGAAGGAACATAAAAGAAAAGTTGGGTGGATTCACAACTATTGACCTTTACTCTTGTAACATTAATATGCTCATTATGCCAACCGTGGCCCTACATAGCATGCATTTTGTATGTAAATTTCGGTGTTACATACAATACTGTGTAATCAGAATTCTATATGTAAAGCCATAGCCGTTGCTACATTACGTGTGCTTTTCATATCACTTTACCTTGGTTCTAGACTTGTGTTCATAGTATTCAACGAGTGCAGCTCTAGACAAAATAGCTAATGTCAAAGCTTGGGCATGAAGCCTTGCATGATTAGAAGATAACCCTCTCTTACCACGTTTTGAGCGAGCAGTGGTGGAAACTTTCCAAACCTCTTGATGCTTTTATTAATGTTATTCCTCTTCTAACAGATATGATGACACTAGACTTCTATAGACACCATCATGGAAATCATGGAAGACTCTATTACGATGAGACTGTAACATTAGTGCAAAGAACAAAAAATGAATCAATGGAAATGAAACAAAACTAAAAATGTTTTTGTGGGATGTTGATTGCGCGTTCGCCTGGGTGCTCCTACATCAGTTTATCCTAACCCACACCTAGGCTTAAGTCACACTTAGTGGCTAAGTCTACTTAACCTTGACATTAAAGGTTAAGTTCACTTTCAAGGTTAGTCACTTTCTTGTCTCACCACATGTGTTCAAATGAAGTTAGTCATTTTGACACTTCACCTCATTAGAGGTTGGAGATATTCTCTTCTCACCTTATGGGAGGTTGGAAGCATTTTTCCATCACCCTACACTTGTGCACACATGTATTCATCACATGGAGGGTTAGCCATAGTTGGTTGTCTCCTTCTCACCTCCTTCTCCTTGCCTATATATGCAAGGCTCTTTGTACTTTTTTATTAACTCTTGGTGTAAACTCTTGATGTAATCTCTTTTTTATACATTTTGATTTTTATGTGCTTATACTTTGTGGAAATTCATCTTAGTTCTCACTTGCTGATCTTGGGTAATTCTGACATATATCAATCTAACATAATTAGTCAAAGTAATGAAAACAATGATTGACAATTTATCAAATTCAAATATAAAACATGCAATTAGAATGTTTTTTTCAATGTAAGATAAAAAATTAGTTTTGTCAAACAATTATTCCAATTCTTCAAAACATGAAAACAATGATTGATAATATTAAATTTGATTTAAAATATGCAACTAGAATCTTTTACATCAATACAAGAATAAAAAGTAAGATAATTTTGTCAACTAATGATTATAATTCCTCAAAAGCATCAACATTTTGATTCTATGCTATAGAAAGCATAGTGCATAGAAATAAACAAAGCATGTGGGTCTAAAATCATAGTTTTTTTCTTTTTGTAGACTATTGCTCACTTTTTTAAGCAATAAAAAATATGAATGCATTATAACTTACATTGATAACTTCCAACCCTAAGGGTTGGATTTTTCTTACACATCCAACCCAAAGGGTTGGAACTACATTTCAAACGCAGAAAGATCTATTTTAAAGAAAACATAGAAAAATAATTAATAATTAAATCTTGAGCATGCTCTTCATCAGGTTTACATGTTCTTCAATATTAATCTGAAAAATACCAATATTACTTCAAACTTTTTATTATCTTTCTAATCATGTATTTTTTCTAAAATCTAAAAACAATAAGGTTTCCATCTTCAATTTCTTTTGCTAGTGTCTTCCTTTTTTGTCAAAAACCTATGTATGGCTTATTTTTGGTCTCATTTTTTATTCATTCATCCGAATTTGAACAAATTATATTTTTACATTCTATGCTCTATTCTATACACATTCAAAAATATATTTTTTTTATTAATTTTTTAAAAAATTAGGGGTTAGCATGCTCAACTTTTCATTTTTCAAGATGTTTCCACTTTAGAGATTTGTAAATATACATATATTCATTAAAAAATTAGTAGAAAAATTAGGCATAAATTATGTGATGTTAGCTAATTTTTCACTGAAGCTATTTGTGAAATACTTTAAAAAATTCAACATTTTAGGGGGAGCACATTGGACGCTATGTTATACTTTTCTAACAAAAATAGGAGTACTTTGTGTGCTCCCCCTATTAGAACCTCTTAATCTCCACCATTTAAAAATAATAATAGTTTAGAAACTAGATTCTGAGCACTACAAATCTTGTTCTTGTACCATCTTCAAATTTTGAGCATGACTATCTTCAATTGCTTATCCAAGATCAGTTTTTACTAATTTTAGGAAAAAAAATTGGCCACTTTAGACCCCATTTTGGTCCCCCATTTCCATGTACCTACCCCACGATTTACAAAGAATTCAACAATTCTCAAAGATATGTACACAAGAAGATTTTATTTTAGATAAAGTCTGTATTAAACATATGTGTGTCCATGGATACGCATCCATGATCTATGAAACAATAAAATTGAAACATCCTATTGTAACCATTTCATTATTCTTTTCATGTTTCTCCCACTTCATAACACATCTATGAAATTCCTTCTTTGTTTTCTTATTGCAATATCTTCTAAATTACCCTTAAAGTCACCAATTAAATTAGCCTAGCTATCATTACGTACAACTAATTTGAAACTTTGAAAATATGAATGGTGAAAGTGATACAATAATTCTATGGAAATATTTGGTTTTGCTTAGAATTTGCTTAGTGTTAACATGTTAAACTATATATATAATAATATTAAATATTTTTAGCATCAAAATGGTTCATGGTAAAAATTAATTAATTCAAATTATATTTAAAAAATATTTGAGTATAATGTAACATTTCAAAGTTTAATTATATTAAATTAAAAAAGGTGATTGAAGGATTGAAATCAAGTTTTATAGAAATTAGTTTTTTAAATAAGGTCATTCCTCTCTTTCTAGCAATTAGTTATTTTAATAATGTTATTTCAAGTATAAGATACATTTGAAAAAATACATAAAAATATTACATTTCACATTAGCCTAAAAAATTCACATAGTATGTATACATGCATGAAGCTTGCATACATACATACATAGCTACATAAATACATATTGAAAAAAGTAATTTTATTAAATATCTCTAGACATATTTGTAGCCAAGTAAAAGTGATTATAGGTGCAAGAAAGTTATTGTATATAAAATGACAATTTAGAAAATAATAATAACATTATAGATCCTAAACTCCTCCAATATATTTCATATATTATGGAAACTATAACAATTGACTAAACTATTATGGTGTACTAAGCATTTCTAATATCCTCATTTATGTTCTACTTCTATCTAAAAAAAATTATAGAACAAATAAGAAACCAATATTTAACTTAAAATACATTGAATAACTTAATTTATATAAACATTTACATGACACTTAGTCATACTAATTTGGCATTATAAAACAACAAGTACAAAAGTTAAGTAGAATATGGACTGGCCAACCAAGCTAAAGATTATATTAAACATTATAAAAAAAAATCATATTTTCACATGGGCACCTTGAATTATATGATGCACTAAGATATAAACCCATCAAATAAAAGAGTGAGGTGAACACCTTATCCATGTAGAGAATGGACATGAAACTTGGAATGCCACACCAAAAATGGAGTTAAATGTGATCCATGTGCCATAACTATTGCTTTGTCTCATAGCCACTATTTTAAGTTGAGTTGTGAGTTTTGTTGGATAAACATTTCCAAACAAAAAATTGAACCTTCAAAATTGATACAAATAAATTCCATATAAACTATTAGATCCAACAAATTAGTGTCACTTAACAAAGAGGCAACATAAACTACGATAAAATAGGATTAGTTATATTATGGCCACAACAAGCAAAAGAAGTGCAAATAAAAAAGAGTAATGGTAAAGAGGAGAAAAAAGCAATTATTTGTGTGAGGCAATTAAATTATATAATTGCATCTTCTTATTCTATAACATCAACACATTCATTTCTTTTGATACATCCCAACACCTATGCATAGAGTGTGCATTTACATGTTTAATCATACCTGCAACTACAATTACCACTTATCCATTTAAATCACAAATGATTGCAATAGAAACCATAAAGGCAAAGAGTAGCCTAATTGAATTTTGTTTACATAATGATAAATTGGTGAGAGTTGTATTTGATCTATAATACTTAAAACATCAAAAACATGAGCCATAACACCAAATAGTGTGACCTAAAATCTTACTTTTTCAAATTTTATCATGTGCTTGACACCCAACTCATCCTACACAAATCACAACATAATCTCAAAGATCTCTTATCCATTATGAGTTCTTGCATTGATTATTTGTACCTTTTTTCCTCGCATAGCTCCACTTCTAGCTCTTGTTCTCTCTCATGGTGAACCACATGGGTAACAACCATGCTTCAAGCTCAACTAAGAGGAGGCACATACTTGTACGCATTCTATGCTTCCCCTTTGTCAGGTCATTCCTTCTCTCATTATCTACCACAATATTACAATTTTTATTTCTCCTCTTTGATTTCTTCATTTGCTCTGAAAATGCAATTCACAAAAATCATACAGAGACAAACTACTATAATCAATGCAAACCCTAAATGCTTGAATTTTCATAGAAATGTAGTGATAACATCACCTCATCGTCATCATTCTTGAAGACACCATCTGCAAAGACCCTGTAACATTTGGCTTCTATAAGCTCCCATTCATTGTTATACAACTATAGAAACACAAAAGGGAAATTTATCCTAGAAGCATTGTATAAGAGGAATAATAAAATCTAAAGAAGTAAAGAGTAACCCTTCAAAAGATGCTTTACAATATGACTGATGATATTGTTGTTGAGTCTGAATGCCTTCATAACTCTCAAAGATTTGTTGAATCTTTCATTACCCATGTTTACATAGTGAGGGGAAGCATGTGAGAGTTTCAATTTTAACATAGGGGCAATTCACACAATCTACTTCACTACCCACCAATGTCATTTCATGCCATGCTTAACCCTACACCATTCCCCACCTTTCTCAATGTGTTCATGATGATTTAAATAAGTTATGAAATGATAGCTTTGCTTTCATGATTTCCTTTAAATATAAACAAAGGCATACACTTAAATTCTAATATTTTATTACCTTTCTACAAAATGAAATGCATTTAATGTATTGCCTAATTAGAAGGCATTTGCTAAAGTTTTGCAAATTTTCATACCTAAAAGGTGCATATTCAATTTGAAGAGCTTGGAGAATTGATTGACCTTGAATTATATTTACAAACAAACAAAAGATTCTTCATAGTAGCAATATGAAAATAATAGAAGTATAAATTATTTTGTAAAATAAGCCTATATTTCTATTTTTTGATGACCCAAAAACTAAAAAAAAATTGTAAGATCAGGGACTACCAAATTTTTGGTAGTTACAAGATGTGTTTACATAAATAATGGACTATCAATATGCATATATACATACATATACATATACATATATATGCTTTGGTAAACTTGGGTTTTTAGCCTAGTCTGAGCCCATAGAGACCACTTACAGTGATCTCTTCCCATGGGCTTTATCACTGAGACCACTACAGGGGGTTCTCAGTCCCTAGGGCATTATCACTTGTTCAAACCCACGAGATCAACAAACCAATGTAGGCACACAACCTACGAGCCACTAGCCCAATGAAGGCACACATCCTAAGAGCACAACATCCTAGTGAAGGCCCATTGCATGTGAGCTCAACAGCTCAGTGGGGCTTTGAATCTTAGTGGCCATGAGAACAACCATGTGAACTAACCACCACATTGCACCCCTATGGGTGCATGCACACACACCTTTTTAAAATAAGTTTAAAATTATTTTAACATAAACTAATAAATTAAAATAAATTAATATTATTAATTAGTATTAAAAAATAATTAGGATATTTAAACATGTAAATCATATTTTTTATATTCTATTTTATTTTTAAATTTGGAATATTTTTGGTTATCCATTATCTTGATCACTCTTGCCAAGTAATATAAAAAGAACAAAACATATGAATTAATCCACAAAGAAATTCCTTTTCCTTTGCAAATGTTTAGATGACATTCTCTTGATATTATACTTGGTCAAATATAAGTTTATAATAACCTAACCATAGAAATTGTCCATGATCTATAATCCAACCGCCAAAAATCAACAAGAATATTTTACACTATCCTACTCTCACTTCATTATTTTTTGTGTAAAAATAACTAGGAATCATTCAAGTTGTTTACAATTAATGATGCATAATTACTATAATAGTGCTCTACTTGTGTACTATAATAGCCTCTAACCTTTACTTAAAATGCAATTTCAACTATGAAATCACTAACAAGAATCGAATGCACTCAAGCACATTGCAGATCCAAAAAGTATGTTTCATAGAATTTAGAACTCTAGGCAAATTTTCAAACATAATGTAATTCTCATTTACAATAGCAAATAATCAATCTACAAAAATGCTCTACTAAGAAATCACTTTGATCACCAATTATTAATAGTTTATTTACTATTATCACTGACAATAATTAATAATTAATTTTAAAAAACACTCTATTAAAAAATCATTTGATCATCAATAACTATGCATTCTCTTTAACAGTACAAAATTACCAAACTAATACTAACCACTATGTAATGCTTATTTTATTCTCACACAAACCCCCTCCCAAGACAAGAGACGCAATGCGTCATGTTCCTGCCTTTATGCGTTTAATGTTGGTGTAGTATATTGTGAGAAAGGAAAACTCGATGGGATGAGAATAGCTGATGCGAGTAATGATTTCATATGTTGAATTTAGTCTGCAGACCATCAAATAGAAGATTGAGAATAGAGGAAAAAGCATTAGATGAAAAATGTGCAATGAAATCTTGGATACAAGATAGTCTGAACAGATTATTTCATTATGTATTAAGGACCATAGTT
The DNA here is from genome assembly GCA_027924645.1 of Cunninghamia lanceolata. Taxonomy (NCBI): domain Eukaryota; kingdom Viridiplantae; phylum Streptophyta; class Pinopsida; order Cupressales; family Cupressaceae; genus Cunninghamia; species Cunninghamia lanceolata. Next base: position 7,127,368 of record BSBN01000262.1, on the reverse strand, counting down.
CTTTTTTCTAAATACTTCGTGTGTACAGACTATCTTGAGAATTAAAGCAAAAGAAGTTGTTTGGGATTGCAATAGCAGTACTAATGATTATTGTAATTTGAATCTTCAACTGTGAGCCATAAATCATTCATCCTTGGTGTAAAAATCATGTTTGGCATCTAGAGTTAAATATTTAACCAATGAACCGGTTCAATGAACCGGTTCAACAGTCCAGTTCAACCGAGTGGTTCAACCGAGTGGTTCAATGAAGCGGTTCAACCGAGTGGTTCAACTAAGTGGTTCAATGAAGCGGTTCGACTGTCGGCAGAAGTTTGTGAGCCGCTGAAAGTGTGAACTATTGAACCGATTGAACCAATGAACTGGTTGAACAGTCCAGTTCAACCGAGTGGTTCAACCGAGTGGTTCAATGAAGCGGTTCGATTGTCGGCAGAAGTTAGTGAGCTGCTGAAAGTGTGAACTGTTGAACTGGTTCATTGAACCAATGAACTGGTTCAATGAAGCGGTTCAACTGAGTGGTTCAATGAAGCAGTTCGACTGTCGGCAGAAGTTTGTGAGCCGCCGAAAGTGTGAACTGTTGAACCGATTGAACCAATGAACCAGTTCAACAGTCCAGTTCAACCGAGTGGTTCAATGAAGCGGTTCGACTGTCGGCAGAACTTAGTGAGCCGCTGAAAGTGTGAACTGTTGAACCGGTTCATTGAACCAATGAACTGGTTTAATGAAGCGGTTCAACTGAGTGGTTCAATGAAGCGGTTCGACTATCGGCAAAAGTTTGTGAGCTGCCGAAAGTGTGAACTGTTGAACCGATTGAACCAATAAACTGGTTCAATAGTCCAGTTCAATCAAGTGGTTCAACCGAGTGGTTCAATGAAGCGGTTCGACTGTCGGCAGAACTTAGTGAGCCGCTGAAAGTGTGAACTGTTGAACCGATTGAACCAATGAAGCGGTTCAACTAAGCGGTTCGATCTGTCGGCAGAACTTAGTGAGCCACCGAAAGTGTGAACTGTTAAACCGATTGAACCAATGAACCGGTTCTATGAACCAATTCAATGGAGTGGTTCAATGGAGCAGTTGAACTATCGGCAGAACTTAGTGAGCCAGGGAAAGTGTGAACTGTTGAACCGATTGAACCAATGGACCGGCTCAATGAAGCGGTTCGGCTGTCGGCAGAACTTAGTGAGCCGGCGAAAGTGTGAATTGTTGAATCAATTGGACGAATGAACAGGTTCAACTATCTGCAGAACTTACTCAGCCAGTGAAACTGTGAACTGTGGAACTGATTGAACCAATGAAGCGGTTCAATGAACCGGTTTAAGTGTTGGCAGAATTTACTGCACTGGTGAAACTGTGGACTGTTGAACTGGTGCAACTGTCGGCAGAACTTATTGGGTGAAAACAAAGGTAGAATGAATGCAAATTTCATGTGTAAAATGAGTAGTGACAATAAATTAAATCCCTCAGAAAATAGGCAAAACAAAGGTAGAATGAATGCAAATTTGATGCATAAAATGAGTAGTGACAATAAATTAAATTCCTTAGAAAATAGCCAATAAATTATCTGCGTTTATAAAGATTACCTCAATAAAAAAACATGTAACTAGAAACATAATTCTGATACGTGGCTTACATTTTTGAGCCCTAAAACCTTGTGGTGAAGTTCAGAAATCGTGTTATCAATGTTTCTGTGAATTGGGTCTACTCTCAATTGAATCTGCTGTGCTTGGACATTATTTGATCATCTGGTTAGCCCTTGTCTGAAATACCCATGACATAAATTTCTATATTACAAAATTCTGTAACATAATATTTATAGTTTTTTGAATCATGGACTATGAACAAGAGATTGTACAAACGTTTTGTTGCAAATTACATATACGTTATATTTGAAATAGGTCCTGACCTATTTGTAAATTCAAGATAGTTAGAATGTTGTGTTCACCCAATTGGGGCTTGGTGTATATCGTATAATTAGATGATATAGCTCACACCTTCTTTATAGATTGAACCAAAATAGTGTCTATTTTGGACATTACTTTGAGTAGAAGTTGTATGGATTTGAGTTTATGTAGAGGAAATTCATTATTGCATTGATACCACTTAAAAGAATTTCTACATAAATTCTGGTAAGACCTAGAATCTCGATGCCATACATATTTAAAGTCAAAATTACAAGTATTGTAATTTTCTTCACAAACATCATTAGCGACAAGAACAACATGGTTCCATTAATTCACATCACAAGATAACAATCCAATTTCAAATTGTAGCTAATTTTGCCTTGTGGGTTCACACATAGTCCTGTAACAAGTGTTTAACTAATGAATTAGCTATTATAAAAGACTTGCAAATAGTGTATGCTCACACACGTTCTCTAACAAGTGTTTAACTGATAACAAACAAGTAAAACTTACTAGTTTGTATTGCAAATTCTTGAGCTTAAAAACCTTATAGTAGAATTTAATTGCATAAATGAAATTAACTTAGAATATTTTTTGAAAGATAGAATAAAAATATATTTTTGTTTTCAAAATGTTTTTAAATCTTAAAATATAAGATTATCTTGAATAATTTTTAATTTTAAATATATTTATTTAGAAACTTACATTTGATTGTAATAGTAAATTTGCATTGTTGGTTTTGTGTAAATTTTAAAAGTAACTAACTAATTGTTGCTCTTTATTCTCTTACAATTCTTCTAAAATATTGCTCCTCCTTTTGTTTTAGATATCACTATTAGATGCTCCTTATACAAATAAATTTATGAAAATTAATATTCTCTATACTACATTTTGTATTTTTAAAAGTGTTGAAAACCAAAGTTTGAGTGTGAACGTATAATTCAAGAAATGTACACAAGTCACTATTCTTTCCATATGCTCTTTTGATTGTCATAGACTATGGAAGACCAAAATCTGTAAAAATTTAATACTTTAATTGTGAATAATAAATGTTTGTTATATAATATGTGAGATTTGATTTGATTTGATTAGCATATATAGTTGCCAATTATATAGTTTAATACTATAAAAGTTATGAGTGTATACATGGTTTCTAAAATGTGAAAGTTTCTAATATAATTGTTTCCAGAAATAATATTTTATACACAGTGGTATATAAATAGTCTTACCATATTCATTTCAAACAAACATTTATTTAGATGAAGAAATATTTAATATTTATGATTAATAGGACTTAATAAAATATTTTTATTTAATTTTTTTAAAAATTAATTTTGAATAATTAAACAATTTTTTTTGACAATTTATATATATATTTAAACATTAATTGAAAAGCAGTTAAATGACCACACCATTATGGAATTTCACTCTACTTAAATATCATGATGTTCAATAGTTAAATAGTAAATAACAATTTCACACTTCATTCATACTAAAAATTGGTAAATATTTACTTTTTTTTTAATTGACCAAAATTGACATTTAACTTTAAAATGGATGACATTTAAGAATAGCCATAGAATTTTCATATCAAAAGTAGAGATCATCAAACTGTAGGCCTGGTGGCACCTTTTTACTCCTCCTATAATATGGAACTTTATTATAGCAATGGCTGTGCTATACTTTTAAAAAAAACTGTTTTAATTTATAGGTAAGTTTCTCAGTTTTCTTAAAAATATATAGATTTGAGCTTTGCGTGATACTATTGTGTTTAACCCCAAAAATAGTGTAACGATGGTAAAAGAGCAATTGTAATTGATTATTCACCCTTTTTATATTTTTTACTATGACTTGTATGTGTTCAAAGATTTAAATTATGCCCAGGCCATTAAAATTGAAAAACATAATTGCGTAGGTTGTCACAGCATCTATTTCACATGAAGTTTAGACGATTTAGCATTACATTAATATAGAGGCACCCCTTTCGATGGTCATCTAGCAAATAAAGTATTTCACTAAAAACTTCACTAGCATGGATTGTCCACTATTAATTACAATACCTGGGTAAGATGCTATAATTATACTTTGTAAATCCCAAAGCTTTCAATAATTTTAATTGACATAACCATTGTTGCCAAAGAGCTAAAAATTGGTTGATCATTTTCATATCATGCAAAAATCAGATATTGTGAGAAACCATATTACCATTGTTGCCAAACGCAAGAGTGATAGTCTCAATGTAGTCCACTGTTCAGCTAACCCTAATAGAAAGTGGTGTCAAAGACAACTTGAAACTCTAATATATCTATATAATACCATTTACAAAACTACAAATAACACTCTATTTAATTGGAATTATTATTAAATTATTACAATATAAAATTTCAAGATAATATAATATATTTTTAAATTACTATTTAAAAAATCCCTGGAGTTGGACTCTGTAAAGAGTTGCCGTCATTATTATCCAATGTTAAAGGACAGACATACAACAGAATTTGGAAATCCAGACATTAACCAACATAACATAATAAATCAGGAAAAATGACAGAAAAAAATGTTAATTTGGGGAAATAAAGAAATGGCCGGAAGGGGCAGAGAAATGTTTTGAATTTTAATAAGACACGTGACATCATATAGTCATTCAGTCTTGCATGCATTCCATCTAGTAGTATGACTCAGCGATCCTTGTCTTCATCCATGTCCTTTAGGATATAGTTTTAGTTTTTTTTCATTAGATCACCTTGTCCAAAGCCATGAGTATTGGGAGCACTACAATCCTGAGTGATAGTGATAAGAAAGCTCTGGACTTTATTCAGTGGAATTTGAGGAAGAGATAGCAAGAGTTAAAATCTTGAAGTTGCATTTTCTGTCCCCCAAAACTGCTATCTTTTAGGAGTCACACAAATTCTATCCTATTCAAATAAATTTGAGGTGGTGATTTGGAATCGGCATCGTTGAGATCAAACAGTTCTAAGAAAATGGATTTTTAGAGTTCCTCATTGGGATGAGACAGCTTTAAAGAGGAAGCAGCTGCGCTCAAACTACAGAAAGTTTATAAAAGCTACCATAGAAGATGGAATCTTGCAGATTGTGTTGTGTACATTGATGTGTACATTGAAGAACTCTGGTTCTATACTGTGCCGTGCCCATTTTTTTTTTCACTTTTGTGAGTCGAGATCCAACTAATTGGTTGCATGGGCTTGCTGTCTTCACTTCCCTTCTAATGATTTTGCTAATGCCAGTTGTTAAGATTCATTTTTATTTTTTAATTTATGTCTTGCAAACAAAAATTAGCAATTTTTTTTCTGATTAGGAGAACTGTCTTTGTTATTAACCTACATTGACCTCTCCCTTGTTTCCCCAATTTTACCTTAGTGTTTTCTTGCTTATAATTTAATTTTGTAGCAACGCCCCTCATTTGGGATATATTTGGGTATTGTTGTTTAGATATTCAGATGGAAACAGTCTATTTTATTTTAACTCTTCATGTCCAGCATTAACCTCTTCTACAGAATTTCACAAAATAGTATTCCAATGTGTGGAGAAGGGTACCAACTAGTGTTGTTCTATCATGAATTCTCTTTCATATCTAAATTTGCATTTTCCTTCACAAGATTGGAGCACTTTTTTTGTGGGTATTTTCCTTGTGTGACCATAATCTGTGCCATTAAACATTATAGGGACACGGTAACATATCCTTATTCTTTCTTTCAAAACAGAATGTTTGGTAGAGGACCAAACAAGAGGGCAAGCCTCTATTCCAAATTGGGATTCCTAGCAAATTACCTAAATTCGTTAATACTCTCTGCTTCAAGGTATGAAATTCACACCCTTGCTATGTATAAGTAAGGTCTATAGCACCGTTGCCATAAAATTCCAGCATATTATATGATGGGTACTGAGTGAACTCCGAGCCTCAATCGTTCAAACATAAATTAAACACCGAACACACGCATGAAATCACTTGAAAGGAACTGTAAGTTGTACCAAAGAAATTGCAGAGTAGAAAGTTGCAGCAGAATATAAGTAGACGCTTTACAGCTTGAATATATACAATGTATCTGGAAATGAAACAAGTAATACTGCATGTAGCATGAGCACTTGTATAGTTAGTTCTTCCTGCAACCTTCTTCGTTATTTAGTGACACAGTTGCATAGCTACTTTTATGTTTCCAAATCACGAATTTGTCAATAAATTTAAACTTGGCAATTCATACCTGAATGTCTGGGAATTCTATAATTGATATCTGAGTTTCTAAAATAGAAAACTTAAGTTCTGGAAAGAGATATCTGAACTCTAATAGAAAATTGAGAAAACTGTAAAATTTCTATGACTGAGAGTGCTCTAGAATCTAAAACTCATATAATATCTGAAATCTTTAAATTTCTGTGAACAGTAGCACTGGTTTTCTACACGGATTACGAAATAGAAGTCCATATAGAGGCTTACCACAGATGCAGCTTCACAGGCTTCCGGATGCCCACTTTCGCTACTCTCTGAGTCCAAACAAATTGAGAAACAGCAATCCAAAGCACATACAAATTGAAAACCTCTGATCAAGACATGACCTGTCATCTTGTAAGGATGATTAAAAATCATTAATTAATATTGCAAATGAAATAAATTCAACAAGCTCAGCGGCGCCATCACTTTGCATGCCCTATACTTAACTATATTTGTTTATTGGCATCATTCGAAAATTCAATAATTTTTTAAATCATTATTTCATTTTTTACCCTTACTGTTCACACCATAGACCAATCAGAGAATAGATAAATGGTATTTTTTAAATGATTAAATTAAAAAAAAAAATGAACTATAGCATTGTGGTTGCAAATTTTTAGTTCTTTCACATGATTGGACGAATAATTTGGGAAATTGCATCTAGCCGATGCATTAGTATACCTGCCGAAGGCAGGAACTAAAAACCACTTTGTTGGGAGCAGCAAATCAGACGAGCATTGCACGGACTAGTGTGACTCAGTGTATCTGTTGCAGGTATAGAACAGACAGTAAACCTGGAGGGCTGTTAACATCAACAATATCCCTGCAGATAAAACTGATACAACCAGCCACGGTTTTGAATAGTGGATTTTCAGAAACTCAGCCAAAAGAATTCTCCATTTGCTTCTGTAGTAGTCATTAGCTTCTTTTATGGCATTGTCTACATGTTCAAATGTATTTTCCCACATTGATTTACTCATAGAGTTCCACATCTTGGCCACCTCTTTATCGCTACCCATTTGACTATTAAGAACGCCACATCTCTTAAGCACAGCAACATCCCTCTCTGTATCAATCAGCTGGTCCATTAAATATGTGTAGCGTGTGAGAGGCTTTTGTTCCGTCTCCAGATTGAGTTCTAATGCCACTAAGTTTCTCAACACCACCTCTGTAGAATCATTGATTGTGATCTTGGATAAGAAGAAAGTCATATTGCCTATCATGGAGAACCAAGTGGGGGTTGTTCTCTTAAAACTTATTTCTCTCAGGTCTCCTGAATCATGGGGTGCAAACTGTATTCCCACTTCACTTAATTCTGCTGCAGATGGAAAGTTTCCAGCTGTTGTAACAGATATCATCCTCTTAATGAAAAGGTTAATCTCGCCTGCGTATTGTATAAAGACAAAACGCATTTGTTTTATAGGTTTCGCAAGGGCAACTATTTTTCTGCCTACATTACTCTCACCTTTTCTGCCTTTTCACTCTCAGGTTCAAAAGTATCTCGATGGGAAGATGCAGCAACATGATGATAGAGACAATCCAGAACATGTCTTCTTCTGTTCAGGTCCAATGGCGGTGGACGATAACCCTTCTGACGTACATGTTAGCGTAACTATTACATTGTTTAGTAATCGTAGTTATATCAGTTATTACCTGTGGTTTGTACCTGTAGCAGTTACACGCAGTTACACCTGTTTATAACTGATAACTACTGATATATATTCCCTTGATGTATTTGCCAAATCATCGAATACAACATTTCTTTCTTCTGCCTGTCCATTAAATGGTATCAGAGCTTTAGCTGGCATCCTGTTGAGCAGCAAGCATGGGCCGATTCCTATTGAGCAGCAAGCATGGGCGATAGAGTCCTTTTGAGCAGCGAATGGAAGAAAACAGCCTTTGAAGACTGTTGCAGGCCCATCAGCATCAATTGAAACTACAAACTGCTCTCAATAGAGACCAGACAGGAAGCAAGGAAGCTGTTTAAAGACTGTGTTTCTGTTGAAGAAGTCTGAGAAGATCGCTTGTTGAGTGAAAGCGCCACTTCCACCTGCAGACCACGTTGCAGTTCAATACCAAAGGAGGTACTAAAGTTGTGGTGGTGCAAAAATTGATCTCGAATGTAATGACATTCGACCTTAATATGCTTAGTGCGCTCATGGAAAATTGGATTCTTCACAAGTTTTAACACACCCTGATTGTCGCAATGAAGAACCGGTGACTTGTCTTCAGGAATGTCCATATCTGCCAGAATGTGACGTAACCAAATCGCTTCGCACACAGCTCGTCGTGGGGCACAATATTCAGCCTCAGTGGATGAAAGAGCAACAACAGTTTGCTTCTTACTAACCCACAAAATTGGCCCAGATCCAAGATGAAAAACATAACCTGATGTGGATTTCCTGTCATCTATAGATCTTGCATAATCCGAGTCTGTATATCCCTGTAAGAAGAACTGGCTATTCTTCTTATACTCCAGACCATAATCTACTGTGCCTCGGATATATCTCAACACATGCTTTGCTGCAACCCAATGACACTTCTTTGGTTACTGCATGAATCTGGCAAGATAGCTTATAGCAAAACACAAGCCTGGTCTGGTGTAGGTCAAGTAGATAAGGCTCCCAACCAGCTGCCTGTAGAGAGTGACATCTACTTGAGGTGAATCCTGGAAATGAGATAGTTGCAAACCTTTCTCCATTGGAGTGGACATAGGCTTACAGTTGACCATTCCATACTTTTCCAAGAGTGTCCTGGCATATTTCATTTGGGAGATGAATATGTGGTTCTTCTTTTGCCATATCTCCAAGCCAAGACAATAATGAAGTAGCCCCAAATCTGTCATGTCGAAGGAGTTCTTTAGATCATTCTTGACATCATCAACGAGACTGTCTGAGCTGCTAGTGACAATAAGATCGTCCACATACAAAACCAGAATGACAATCTCTGTGTCTACCTTCTTAATATACAAATTAGGATCTGAGGGGCTATGGGTGAATCCATGCTGCAATAGGTGACCATCAATCTTGATGTACCATGCCCTAGGAGCTTGCTTAAGACCATAAAGAGATTTGATAAGCCGACATACCTTGTGTGGATGATGTTCATCAACAAACCCTTCTGGCTGGGTCATGTACACTTCTTCTTTGAGATCGCCATTTAAGAAAGCACTCTTGACATCCATCTGTTGAAGCTTCCATCCCTTATGCGCTGCCAATGCACAGACCATTCTGATAGTTTTGATCTTCGCAGTGGGTGCAAAGGTCTCTTCATAATCAATGCCTTCCTGTTGAGCATATCCCTTTGCTACAAGTCATGCTTTGTACTTGTCGATAGATCCATCTGCCTTGTACTTTGTTTTGAAGATCCATTTGCAGCCAATGGGTTTCTTCCCTTCAGGCAGATCGACAAGTTCCCAAGTATGATTTTGCATCAAATAATCATACTCTGCATCCATAGCCTTCTTCCACTGAGGTTGGCTTAAGGCCTCTCGAACTGTGTCAGGTTCAGTGCTGTCAACAATAGTACTCATGAGCGCACGATTCACTTCATTTCTTGTCTGACTCCTAGTTCTGACTCCTGACGAAGTGTCTGGAAGAGTGTGCAGGTATGAGTCCCTGATTGTACTTTGGACCCACTTTGGAGGTTGACTGTGCTGCTGCTGGTGTGTAATGTTTTCTAGAGGGCCCAGATCAACATACAACTGTCCTTGTAGTTCACTGTCTCTGTGAGAGTCTTCCATATGCTCATCATCTGATTGTGAGAGCAATTTATGAGAAGTAGGAGGCTGTTGCTCTTCTTTCTGTGATAAGGAATCGAATGACGATTCATCACATACCACATCTTGACTCTCATGTATCTTCATTGTCTCAGGATCTATGAGACGATAAGCTTTTGATGTAATACTATATCCCAACAATATACACTGAAGTGTCTCAGGATCAGTCTTCTTTCTCCTATTGGCAGGGACATGCATGTATGCAGTGCAACCAAACACCCTTAGATGAGAAATTGAAGGCTTTTGTCCAGTCCATACCTCTTCTGGTGTCTTGTGTTACAGAATCTTTGTTGGTGCCCTATTGATGAGGTATACAGCTGTCCGTACTGCTTCTGCCCAAAATCTTTCCTCCAACTTCGCTGTGGAGAGCATGCATCGAGCCATCTCCATGACAGTCTGATTGCGATGTTCTGCAACTCCATTAGTACAAAGGGATCGAAATGCACACATGCAGCCTGTAATCAAAGGAAAGACACAAATAAATCTTCAAAGAACTAAAATGAAATAGTGATGATTTGAGATTTTATAAAATAATCTCGTAAATTTTGTAAGGAGGGTCCTTGACAGTGCCCACCGTAAACAGTCGGCACGTTGTGTGCGACTGTTTACCAAAATTTTTGACCTCTGATTTTGTGGACTCATTGCACAGAGTGTTTCATTCGACCTGCCTCTACATTCTCGACCAATACATTTGTTGATTCATTTGTTGAAAATAGGCTCAGTTGGCCGTTAATGGTGTGGTTTGGTGGTCAAGTCGCTCGATTGTAGTGGCAGCCACCAGGATTCAAACCCCCACTAGGCCAGAGAGCTCGTAGACTTGTGCCTTTGCTGGGCTAATGTGCTGGCAGGTCTTGTGACTTCGCTGGACTGTTGTGCTCGCAGACTATGGGTCTTTGCTGGGCCAATGAACTCACAGGTTTAAACATCTAACGTTAATGCTGGCGTTCATGCCAAGGGTGTTAATACCGGAAGAGCTTAAATAATTCGACCATCATCAAAAACAAGGTATTTCACTCAGTCGAACATCATCAACAGATCAGGTCAAAAAGGTTTTTCTAATTGAATCAAAGTCGACAATTTTGTAAACAGCCAACATGCCGACTGTTTACATGAGGCAGTTAATACCCAGAGTTGTGGGGATGAGGTCCCCGTGTTGTGGCCTCACTGGTTCTGAGCTGGCGTTCATGCCAAGGGTGTTAATACTGGAAGAGCTTAACTAATTTGACCATCATCAAAAACAAGGTATTTCAATCAGTCGAACATCATCAACAGATCAGGTTGAAAAAGTTTTTTTATTGAATCAGAGTCGACAATTTTGTAAACAGCCGACATGCCGGTTGTTTACGTGAGGTGGTTAATACCCAGAGTTGTGGGGATGAGGTCCCCATGTTGTGGCCTCACCGGTTCTGAGCTCCGGTCAAAAGCATTCAATGATCAAAAAAAAGAAAACAGGCTCCATTGATTTTGAACAGCCAACCGTTTTACAACGTGCCAGCTAGTTAAACTCTTTCCATTGATGGGGGGAATCCAAAGTAAAAATCTTTACACGGTTTATCCAGCTACATTAGAATAAAAAAGAAATCTTTATAGGATTCCATCTCTATGTATATTGGTTTTATTTCTGAAAAAGTTTTTGAAACATTTAATGTATGTAGAAAGGGAAAGTGCTTGCCTGTAATATAGGAGCCAAATGCATCTCCCCTTCTTGGTATCTTGCATCACCCTGGCATATCTGTAATTGACTTTGGCTCCCCACTTGTGTGTCTGAATGGTTGTATTTAACTTTCCCATGAGTAGTTGTGATGCAGAATGCCTCGTTGAGCAGAAACATTGGCACCTGATTTTCAAGCATGAGTATGTCATTCCTAATGGCATACCAGAGCGGATTATTTCATTTTGAGTCTAAAATAGGGTCCAATTGAATGGGACAGATTTCGTTCTCTACATTGTTTGCATAAGGCTTGTAAATGGACTTGAAAAAATGGAGAATAAAGGTGGTATCAAGAGCAAGCATCCAAGACAAAATCTCCCCGTCGTATGGAATATGTTTGTGATAGCAGGCCCTGATTTGATCCTCAACTGACTGCATGTGCTCAACAAGCGTCTTGAACAATCCAGGGATCTCATTTTCCAGTGCGCGCGCCATTTTCACTTTGTAAATGTCTGTCTCCTCGTACTGCTGTAATCTTCTGTAGTGGTAAGGTCCGATGGAAATCACTTGGGGAATGTATGCTTCGGGCTTTAGTCTCAAAAGAGGGTGAGCTATGCCGATATACACACACTAGATTCTGCTTCAGACGCTCCAAATTCATGTTCCCCAACGTTTTCTTTCACAAACATTAACCACTCCTCATTGTCTTTACCAGCTGCAGCCATATCAGAATTTACTAGAGTCTACTGATTCAACAGTCTCTTTGTTGGGATCTCTCTTTTACGTTCCCTGCATACATAACAATAGTTTAATCCATTAACTTAGAGCTTCAGAAGTATAATTCATGATGCAAACAAAGAGAAAATATAGGTATACATAAAACCTGCACAAGAAAGAAGAGCAAAGCTAGCAAAGCCAATTCACCAATACTATGCAAAAAAGAGCGAGACTTGGAAAACCAACATTCAAAGAATAATAGCTGTATTCCCTCCTCTACATTCATTTAAGCTTCCACTTATTAAGATAGAAGTGGAATTCATTAATTTACATGTGCCAGGAACAAAACATGAATGAAAGTCCAGAAATAATAAAACTTTAAAAAGAAGAGCACCTCAACTTAAAATGAATATGTTCAACTAAAAGCTGTGAGATCTAAAGCATGGCTTCAGGGCTGCAAGAACAATCACACAGGGGATATGAAGATTATGAATCCATAAATGTGAATTCTTAAAAGGCAAAGAAATGTGCTCGACCAAAACAAAATCTACCTACTGGAAATGAAGGCAGCATAAACAGACTTTAAAAGTTGGAGAAAAGCAGGAAGCAAATGCGCAGGAACGAGGTGGAATCTCGGCAGACGGTACAGTGGAAGAGATCCTGTAACCTTAAGTTGTAATTTTTTTTTAAAATCCCGTCACACTCGTGACTCGTGTCTAATTCAATAAATGCTGGAGGCACTTTTTACCAGAGAATAAGTAATGTGTCTAATTCAACAAATACTGATTAATAATAAATTTAGTAAAAAGTGCGTCCAGTTTACGCTTGATTAATAATTAATTTAGTAAAAAGTGCGTGCAGTTTACGTTGTTGTGTGCTTTTTAGAAATCCTGCCGAGATTTTTGCATCCATAATTTTTGGATAAAGGAAGAGCGGGACCCTCCAATAGCAGGTTCGTAAAACCCAAAGTGAAGAGCGGGACCCTCCAATAGCAGATTCGTAAAACCCAAAGTGATGAAATTCCAGCTCCCAATTGCGTCTATAACTTTTTGCTTTTCCTTGTCGACTTACACCACTTTGTAGGTATCCTAAGAAGATGATTTAGTTAATTTAGTAGTCTCTTTCATATGAGACATAGTTTCATATTTAAAAATATTTCAATTAATTTTTATTTTTATTTATTATACAATTTTTAATCTCTCCATTTAAATCTAGATTTAATTATGACTCTAGGTTGTCTTAGTCCAATATTATTATTTATCGATTCTTGTATCGAAAAATTTAAATTATGTATTTAGGAAATGTATAAAAAGACATCACATCTATATTATTTCAATTATCCATTAATTTTGATCAATACAACTACTTTGCATCCATTATCACTTAGGAAAAAGATTGCTTAGCAATCACACCTCTATCTACACTTAGCATTTTGCATTAGTCATCTTCTTTTTCTCTTCTTTGGCTTTATCTTCCTAATGATGGATCAGGGAGTGTGATCCGAAACTGTTACATCCCCTTTTTGGATTCAGTATTACTATTTACTTTTTCTTAAATAGTGTAGTCATGTGAATATGTTTAACATCATAGAAAACGATGTTATGATTAGAAAAGATTAATTTTATGAAATCATGGATTTTTACTTGATTATGATCAATTTGATGTTATGAATTAAAAATGTCTTTTCGATATGAAAATGAAATGATTTGATGTAAATGTGTTTTGATCGGAACATTGGTACTCTAACCATAAATTGTATGTGAGATTGTTAATGGCAGGAATAGATGGAACATGTTCATGAAGAAGCATGAAAAAGAGAAGGTATCTTCGAGAAAGAGAGAATAGACTCTGGAATACCAATGGGTGTTTGCCACTGAGAACGAACATCAAGTAGATAAACCTAGTTGCCTTGAGATAAGTATTGATTTTGGTTAAGTCAATTTTGGATGAGAATGTCAAGGATTATAACAGTAGATCACTCTTCCTTTCGTAGTTGTCGTGATGAGTATGGGTAATCGACATCTATGTCGTAATACTCTGAATCATGTCGCCAAATATGGACAACATATATATATGTATATATACATATGTATATATATACATACGTATAGATATACATATATATACATATATATACATTTATACATATATACATATATATACACACACTTGAGAATGAGTTGTATGTTGTGTCTTGTTTAGTGGTTCGACGTAAAAGTCGATAGTAGTGCGTAAAGTCGACCCCAAACTTCATATTGTGTTTGTGCTCCAATTGTCATCATCGTCATAAAGCTCTACGAGCGTATGATGTAAACGTTTAACTACAAATTTTGAAGGATGTAGAATTATTTCTGTTATGGGTTATCGTCATATAATAAAAGGTTTAAATAATATTTTAAGCCTATGAGATCGTCAAGTGTAATACCATTGGTCATATTGTAATAGTAATATACAAAATCATATTTATATATTTAAATAGTCATTAAGAAACAATTCTTATATTCTTTAATGGTGCTAGTAAACGGGCAATAGCTCGAAGGGTTTCACTCAAGTTGCTATTTATGATGTCTTTTGTTCCATAACATTTTATTCATTCTCGAGCTTTAAACTAAAATGATTAATCGTTAGTTCAACAATCACCCATGTCGTGCAATTGATCTCAGCTCAAGAATTTGATAAGACAGTGTGGCATTATGTCTAAAACAGAAAACTGCCACCTCACTAACTGATAAGCTCCACCTTGCGAATAAGCTGTGAGGTTAGAGGAGGTTAAAACTAATTTTGTGTTAGTGGTCGTGGGAAGGAGGACAGATGGATATAGCCGAGCTTGGTAGTTACCAAGTATATAGCTATGCGAATTAGTTAGGGAGAGTTAGTTTTCATTTGGACGATCTTGAAGAGAAAAGAAAGACAATTTTAGAAGAGGAAAGAGGAGCTAATAGGAAGCAGAGAGAGGGAAGAGTATGTGTGTGAGGGCAAACTGATCAAGTTTTGGACCAGTTTTAACAGTCGTCGAAAGCTTTCCTTCAGGTTTCCTTCTCTTCTTTCTTACTACTCTATCATGATTAAACTGAACGCCATAATGAGAATGGCACCATCATTTAATAAAAAGGATTTTAGTGTCTTTTCTGATGATGTATTGTGAGGTCTGGTTACATTTTAAAAGACTTGTGTTTCACACTTTAAATAAACGTAAATAATGCTATTTCCTTGAGCAATGGAACACCACACAGTCTTAGACTTCTCAGTAGCCATTTACTTGTTTCCCTAGAGCATCATACGATGGATGACTAGACCTGTGTAGCTGTGTCCACTTACCATAAGAGATAAGTTGGCCGAGTGGTGAGCACAATACAGTTTGAGTCTTGGTCGACTGTCAGCAAGTAACATATCCTCAGCTATAGTTGTCTATTGTCGGTCAATGTTAGAACATTACCAGCTAGCTTGTCGACTATATGTTTGGTCTTGTGTTATCAAACAGTAACTAGTTTTATGAAAGACATAAAGAATGTGTAACCCGTCGATAAAATGGGAATCAACAGTGAGAAATATATGTCATATGTTGTGTAACTACTCGGTCTACCACAAGTCAAGAGTCTATAATAGCTTAGTGAAATAGAGTTATTCCTTTCATGTTGCAAAAGTTAACTAGTTTTAGACCATCTTTAATAGTGAATATAATTCATTCTGCATTAATATCATTCATCCTAATGTGTCACCGAAAGAGAGCTTTAGAAACGTTATTTGGTTTAAAACTATCAAACATGTTAAGTAATGAAGTTCTAGAGCAGACTCTAAGGGTCAATAGTTAAGTGTTAATTAAAGCTTATGTGCATTCTTCTCCCAAAAAGAAACAACATGTTAGGATTGTTAAATGCTTGGTATGATATAAAGATTAAGCTATGTCGAGGTTTCGATAGGTCGAAGAAGACTTGTAGGAGTACTTAAACTTTAGCACTAGGTCTTCGATTACTGAAACTCAATAACTGGTTAATTGATAAACCTCTCCCGAGCTTATTTTGTTAGTTTAGTGTCCTCTCTAGACAGGATAATTTTAAGCAGGGGTCCAACTTAAAATTCAACCGATAAACTAATAGCATTAACCGATTAACCGGTAAGTTAGAATCTCATTCCTCTAACACATGGATGGAAGTGACTCTAAGATTGAAAAGTGAGAAGTAAACCTAACTACCATACGTTAAAGCATAATGAGTTGAAAAACCAAGAGAATATCATGGTTATTATATTAAACATATACATATATAACTATAGGATTGCGATTAATTCAAGTCGAGTTGGGATGGGTGAACATACTATTTGTGTTGACACAACGCTAAACATATTCAAATCCTTTGGCCAAGGTAGTGCACCTACCTCTAGTGCATTGTTAGTTCACCGTGACTGGATGGTGTAACTTGTGGAGTGGTCATGCTTGTCTAGATGGTATCTAGGGGTTTGCATGATAACAAGCTACGTAGGTCACAACACCAGTACTCAGATGGCTAACACCATTGGTTCTCCTAAGTCTATCCTCTTCGAGTAGGTTAGGGCCACTTCCGGGTAGGAAGGTGTGCGGGAGATCGACGATCTGTGGTTGGAGGTTAAGCTCCTCGAAGATACTTTTTCTTCTATACTCCAAGAGGCTTGTCGAGACTTGAATTTGGATGGTCGACAATCGAGATGCAGTGAATTTGGTAAGTTTCTATTTTGAAAATGTTCTTAAAGACTTTAATCATCATATTGTTAAATGTTGAAGATGGATAGACCCCTTTGTGTGTCTTATAATTTCATGATTCTTATCTAGTAAATGAATGATCCTCTTTGTTTTAAAAGGAAAAATGATTTATCATTTTCTGCTTTTAATCTTTCAAAAAAAAATTACCTTATGGTCGAACTTAGATTTTTAAAGTGGAAACTAAATTTGATGTTACAGAAACATTCAAGGAAAAAACTCTCACACAGTTAAATCCTGAAACAGTCAAGATATATTACATCATGGACTGTGGAAATCAGATGTCTATCATCTCATTTTCATCAACTCTTGCATCGACAAATGTTAAATAACTAGTTCTTACACTTGGTCTGTCACTTCAATATCCATTACATCAAGCCTCCAACATTCAACATCATTGTATTGCATCATTGTTAACCATCTATGCGTCCATCGCATACACTACTTGTTATTTCTTTAATTTTTCTACAAAAATATTGAATCAATTAATGAGGCTTGACTAAACCATAAGGAAGTTAATCAACTTCTCATCCCTAGCATAGCAAGTTCCAATGATGATTCTTAGCAAGAACAAGCTTTCCATTTACAGGTATATAAATAGCCATACAATCTCAATAGGCACTGAAACCCTAATTTGTTAGAGTATAAGGTCAAAGATAAGCTTTAAGGCTATCTTTTCAAATCAAACTCACTCAAAAGGTTTAGAATCACTTCTACAATCTTGATCCACATCTTCATACAACTCTAGCTTTCATAGTGCAC
This sequence comes from Cunninghamia lanceolata, assembly GCA_027924645.1. NCBI lineage: Eukaryota > Viridiplantae > Streptophyta > Pinopsida > Cupressales > Cupressaceae > Cunninghamia > Cunninghamia lanceolata. The sequence goes on along the minus strand of BSBN01000262.1, from coordinate 7,109,602 downwards.
ATTCATCTTCATTTGTTTTAAGATATGGCGTCAAATTCTAGATGTCAGATCCCTATCATAGTCAAATCAATCTCATCTCTAACAACAAGGTATACATTTCATTTTAGTCATTTTATTTCTATTTAGTTCTAGATCTAGGTATGCATCTAAACTCACTTCCTTATATCTAGATAGATTAGTTAATTAATTAATTTATTGCTGTCATTAGCATAGGTATTTTGTATAGGGACATTTTATTCCTCTACATAAATCGATGAACTTGGCATTTCCTACACCTTTTTGTTTTTAGCCTTAGCCTAGTTTATTCCTTCAATTATGGTTCATATCATATCTAATTTACAATGGTTAGGGTTTGGAAACATCCTTATTCGATTTTCATTGCTAAATCCTTATCGTGAATTTCTTTTACTCCTTTCTAATCAAGCCCACATCCTATAACATCATGCTTTATGATAATGGCGCCTCTTTTGAGGCCTATGGCAATGATTTAGTGATCTATTAGAGATACTCTCCTAGCATTAACCACTTATTCATTTTTTCTTGTCAACCCTACAAAACACCTTCAAAACATTGTATCTCTATTTCTAATGGATGTTCTAATGGTTTAACATGTTCATATCAATTGCAAACAATTTAGAAAACATAAAACAAAAAAGAGAAAAGAATGGAAATAAGCATACACACAAATTGAGACACATGGTTACAACTAGAGAAACCCTTAAAAGGGAATAAAACTCTAAAAGAGAGAGTTTTCTCCTCATCCACTATCTTCTAGTCCAATACAAGTGTTCTAAATGCTCCAAGGGTGAAATAAAGATAAAATAACAATGACCACAATCTCAAAACACCACAACATGCCTCTACATCCTAAAAACACCTGCTTATGCATTTACAACAGTCAAAATGAACATATTTAGAAGGTTACAATGAGAGACAACTCCCTAAATGTGTGCTACAAGTCTTTTTATGATGTCACAACATTCTTCCTTACCACAAAATGGAAGATCTAACATTGAGAAACTAAATTGAAACATAAAAGACCCTTCATATTCCTTAACCTATCTACACCTTGACAATTTCACTACTTCTACCAAGAGATAATTCAAAACTTTTGTGATCAGGATGCTTTTACCAAGGGGCAAATGTTGTGTTCATTGTATTTTCACTCCCTATAGAAACTGACAAAAATCCCATATTTGGTTTTCTACTAACCTTAAACACCCAAGTCTCTATTTCAAGGTATCCATGAGATTCTTTGGATCACCCCAAACATTCCTCTTACATGAGTACAATCTCTTTTGTATGGAATGACACTAAACACAAACAAACTCATGTTTCCATAGTCTAAGACAGCCTTCATGACTAGAAATGGCAACTCTTAATCCCTTGGTCCAACAACTTTGATCCAATTTTTTGATCATACCTCCCTACTGAGGAAGCTTGAGGTCCCTAAAATCTCAAGGGTCCTCAACAAGTAAGGAAATTTCTTCGCCACATCTTCTTTTGGATACAACTTGACTTTACTTGACATTTATCCTTTCAACACCACTAACCAAGTCTCGTGTTCTCATCTAATTGATTTCTCACATTCTTGTCTAGAACTACAACACCCTCTAGTTACTTTTGTCCACTAGGAGTTGTGTCATCAATAGAAGGTAACACCAAGGTCATTCTTCTTCATCTAACATCAAAGGATCAAACAAATGAAGCTTATTGTTAAGATTAAGGTGTCATCAACCTTGTAAATCATATTTATTTAATTACGCCTAATATTGTAATTGTAAATACAAGCATAAGGGATGAGGATCTACTGACTGTAGTAATTATTTAATTACGATGACTGTAATATTTTATTTATTTTACCTCATAATAGTTAACAAGTAAATATGGGGCGTCCAAGTTCATTAATTGACTTATCACAGGTGTAAGAGCATCTTCTATCATTAGAGTCATACAGGTTGTAAGGAATGAACTATTATTGGACTAGTATGATAAAGCATCTTATGACAACATGTAAGAAGGTGTACGAGGCTATTTTTAGCTTGTTTGTTGTATATTCCTTGTGGGGGCATGAGATATTGTCCTAATTGGGTACAAATTGTCCAATGTGGAGGTTATGATAGATGTAAGACACTGAAATTGGCCAGATTCCCAAAGTAGGCATTGGATTTTCGCAAGTATGAGTGCCATGTTTGATGTAACTTCCTTTGTAAGCTTGCATTTATATTTAATTGAAGCTTGAGGAGTGCATTGTATGATGAGTTGAATGTTTTACAGGTACACAAGTGTAGTCATATTGGCTGTAGGATAGAAGAAAGTTAAATGTATTGTAATCTCTTTGTAAATAATACAAGCTTGTCCTCTTTCCTAGTGGAGTTTTTCACCTGAAAGGGTTTTCTCCACGTAAATCTCTATGTTATGTGTATGGTTCTTGAGTATTTCTAATTTTCTTTGGTGTTGTTTCTCATTAGTTTAAATACTCATTGGTATTCTATAGTTTAATTTCAAATTTACAACAATATTTTAGATTTTCATATTGTAGTGGTTTCTTTCATTTCTAACATTTGGTATCAGAGCTTGGCTATCTTTGCTTCTTGCACAGAAGAGTGAAGGTTTTATGTGTTACAATGGGAGTTCTGGTTAAATTTGTTGTGTAGATTTGTGTGTGGAAGCCATGGCTACAACATCTTGATTGGATATTGAGAAATTCAATGGGACAAATTATGATTTGTGGAAGCTAAAAATGGAGGATCTCCTTAAAGAGAGAGATCGATGGTTGGCAACAACAAAAGAAAAGAAAATCAATTAAATTGACCAAGATGCATGGGATAAGATGGACAAGAAGGATCGAGGGGCAATCCATCTTTGTCTTATAGATTTAGTTATGTTGAATGTGGCTAAAGAGTCCACTGCATACTCTCTTTGGAAACAACTGGGGTAAGATTTATCAATCCAAGAGTTTGGTAAACAAACTTTATTTAAAAAGAAAATTGTTTTCTTTAAAAATGAAGGAAGGAGATTTGGTTACTAAGAATTTAAATACTTTTAATTTGATTGTGAGTCAATTAGCCTATGTTGATGTTAAGATTGAGAAAGAAGAAAAATGTATTATGCTTCTTTGTTCTTTGCCTGAGTCATTTGTTATTTGCCTATGTCATGGGAGAATTCAATTCTTGCTTATAGAACTAATCTTCAAGAATCCAAGTTGGATGCTCTTGTCACAACTTTGTTATCACAAGAAATAAGGAAGAAGATTGTGGATAGCGTGGTGGATGTTCTCAATGTTAGGGGAAGGTCCAAGGAAAGAGGTGGATCTAAAGGAGAATGGAAGGGACCTAAAGATAAATCAAAGTTCAAGTCTAAAACTTTAAGAAAGAAGAATGGTTAAGTATTGGAATTGTGGTAAGAGGGCACATGTCAAGAAGGAATGTAGAAATAAAGAGAAATAGTGGGATTCCTCTACACAAAAGTCCTCTGATGTAGGTGATGAGGTTTTACTTTCTGCATGTAATGTTTTTTCTAACGAACATTGGTTGGTTGACTCAAGATGCCCTTATCACATGACCCCTCACAAGGAGCAGTTCTCCAAATATGAAGAATATGATGGAGGTAGTGTCTACCTTCAAGATAATAGTTCATATCCAATAGTTGGACAGGGAAATGTACAATTATGTTTCAGTGATGGGAGATTTAAAACCCTCCCTAGTGTTATACATATTCCTAGATTTGCTAGAAATCTTGTTTCTATTTTAAAGTTGAATGATTCAAGAATGCATGTAATGTTTAATAAGCATGGAATTAGATTGGTGAGAGGGAACTTGGTGGTAGAAAGAGGGATAAGAATGGAAATTTTGTTTAAACTAGATGTCACTACTATTTGTAAATACACCTATGTGACTAAAAATTTGAAAATACATGTATCTTGTGGTACCGTATATTGGACCGTAGATTGGGCCACATAAGTGAAAATATTTTAAAAATTATTTTGATTAAAAATTTGTTGACTGGTTTATACTATTCTAATGAGCACTTTAATTTTTGTGAGCATTGTGTGTTTGGTAAATAAAATAGAGGCTTATCGTTTCCTTTAGGAAGCAATAAATCAATTAATAAATTAGAAATTATTCATACAGATGTGTTTGGCCCTGTGGATAGTGATTTTTTGAAAAATCTTGTTATTTTGTTACATTCATCAATGATGTTTCTATATTTACATGGGTTTAATTTGTGAGATATAAATATGAAGTTTTCGCTAAGTTTAAGGAATTTAAAGTCTTAGTAGAGAACCAATCAAGACTTAAGATAAAATTATTGAGATCTAAAAATGGAGGGGATGTTAGGATTAAGGTGCCATCAACCTAGTAAATCCTATATAATTTATTATTCCTATTATTGTTTGTAAATCACCCATAAGGGATGAAAGGTTTCACCAGCAGCGATCTTGTTTCAGCTGCATGTTTATATCTGGTCCCCAACGCTAATTTGTTTGCAATGAGGGGTTGCAGGGGGTTTCCCCCTTGCGAGGGGTCTGGGGGTCTTTGCGCCCTAGTGAGGGCTTGGCCCAGAGCCAAATTTTATCATTGTAAATCTAGACCATTTGTCATTAGGTCACAGATCTGGCGATCAATATTTTGTTGGTTTTCTTGCCCTAGAAGGCAACCCCCTTTTATAAGGATATTTGTACTACATTTTTTTCAGAGTTGAGAGTAACAAGCGCCGCTGGATTGAAGACTGAAGAGGAAGAGGAAGTGTATGTATTGTAATCTCATATTTGAAGATAATACAACTTGGAGCCTCTTTTCTTGGTGGAGTTTTTTACCCGAAAGGGTTTTCTCCACTTTACATATTGTGTTATGTGTTTAGTTCTTAATGCATGTTATTTCTATGTAGTGGGTTTTATTTCTATTGAGATCTCCATTGATTCTACATTATCTAGAGGACATTAATAATGTTTGAATTAGATTTCTGTTGTGTGGTTTGCACCTTCACTTCTAACAAGGGAATATTTCTCTAAAGAATTTGATGAGTTTTGTAAGCATGCAGGTATCATAAGACAAAAGATTACTCCAAATACACCACAACAAGATGCTTTTTTCAGAAAGGATGAAGTAAACTATTATGGAAAGAGCCAAAAGTATGTTGAGCAATGCACAATTGGATAACTATTTTTTGGCAGAAGTTGTGCGCACCACTTGTTACTTGATAAACAAATCTCCTTGTAAAGCTCTTGATTTGACACCTTATGAAGTGTGGATAGGTTAGAAACCTTCTATTTCATATTTAAGGGTTTTTGGTTGAATTGATGCTTTTGTTCATGTGCCTACAAAAAAGCATTCTAAGTTAGATCTAAAAACATAGAAATGCATCTTCACTGGATATGGTGAGAATGTTAAAGGTTATAAGATTTGGAATCTTCTAACCAAGAAATTCAAGTCTATCCTAGAGATGTGATTTTCAGGGAACTTAGAGCTATTTCTAATCTTGTACATCCAAAAGATGAAGAAAGGCAAAGGATAGTGCATTTTGATTTCAAGCAAGAAAATGCACATCATGGAGAACAAAATGATGGATTTGAGGATGGAGAGGAAGAAGAGGGTTCAAGTAGGAGTTATGAGGTGGATGACTCTAAGATTATAAAATAAGTTGAGCATGAAACAAAAGGAAGAATTCCTTACTCTGTCCTTGAGAAGATCCAAAAGACAACATAATCCAATTGATAAGTATGGCCCATTAGATTTTCATTATGTATTTTCTTTATTGAGTACTGACAATGAACCTAGATCCTACAAGGAAGCTATTCTTGCAGATGATAGTGAGTCTTGGCAACTAGCCAAGCAAGAGGACATGATGGCTATGGACTCTTGTGATATTTGGGATTTTATTTATTTTCCCAAAGGAAGAAAGGCTATTGGATGTACAAGTTGGTCTACAAAAACCCTCTATCACTTAGGAAAAGGATTGCTCAGTAGTCACACCTCTATCTACAACTAGCATTTTGCATCAGTCATCTCATTTTCAACCCTTACATCGACAAATGTTAAATAACTAGTTCTTACACTCGGTCTATCACTTTGACATCCATTGCATCAAGCCTCTCGAATTCAACATCATTGTATTGCATCATTGTTAACCATCTATGCACCCATCGCATACACTACTTGCTATGTCTTTCATTTATTTACAAAAATATTGAATCAATCAATGAGGCTTGACTAAACCATAAGGAAGCTAATCAACTTCTCCTCCCTATCTTAACAAGTTCCAATGATGATTCTTAGCAATAACAAGCTTTCCATTTACAGGTATATAAATAGCCAAATGATCTCAATAGACATTGAAACCCTAATTTGTTAGAGTATAAGGCTGCACAGAAGGTTTAAGGCCATCTTTTCAAATCAGACTCACACTTAAGAGGTTTAGATCACTTCTACAATCTTGATCCACATCTTCATACAATTCTAGATTTCATAGTGCACATTCATCTTCATATGTTTTCAGATCCAGCATCAAATTCTAGATGTCAGATCCCTATCATAGTCAAATCAATCTCCTCTCTAACAACAAGGTACACATTTCATTTTAGTCATTTTATTTCTATTTAGTTCTAGATTTAGGTATGCATCTAAACTCACTTCCTTATATCTAGATAAATTAGTTAATCAATTTATTGCATTCATTAGCATAGATATTTTGTGTAGGGAGATTTTATTCCTCTACATAAATCAATGAACTTGACATTTCTTACACCTTCTAGTGGTTAGCCTTAGCCTAGTTTATTCCTTCAATTATTGTTCATATCATATCTAATTTACAATGCTTAGGGTTTGGAAACAACCTTATTTAATTTTCATTGCTAAATCCTTATCATGAATTTCTTTTGATTCTTTCTAATCAAGCCCACTTCCTGTGACATCATGATTTATGATAATGACACCTCTTTTGAGGCCTATGGAAATTATTTAGTGACCTATTGGAGATACTCTCCTAGCATTAACCAATTATTCATTTTTTCTTGTCAACCCTACAAAATACCTTCAAAACATTGTATCTATATTTCTAATCAATGTTCTAATGGTCTAACATGTTCATATCAATTGAAAACAATTTAGGAAACATAAAAAAAGTGAAAAGAATGGAAATAAGCATACACACAGATTGAGACACATGATTACAACTAGAGAAACCCTTAAAAGGGAATAAAATTCTAAAAGAGAGCTTTTTCTCCTCATCCACTATCTTCTAGTCCAATATAAGTGTTCTAAATGCCCCAAGGGTGAAATAAAGCTAAAATAACAATGACCACACACTCAAAGCACCACAACATGCCTCTACATCCTGAAAAACACCTACTTACATGCATTTATAATAGTCAAAATAAATATATTTAAAAGGTTGTACAATGAGAGCCAACTCCCCGAATGTGTGCTACAAGTCTTTTTATGATGTCACAACATTCTTCCTTACCACCAAATGGAAGATCTAACATTGAGAAACTAAATTGAAACATAAAAGACCCTTCACATTCCTTGACCTATCTACACCTTGACAAATTCACTACTTCTACCAAGAGATAATTCAAAAAATTTGTGATCGAGATGCTTTTGCTACTTTTTCCAAGAGGCAAATGTTGTGGTCATTGTATTTCCGCTCCCTATAGAAACTGACAAAAATCCCATATTTAGTTTTCTACTAACCTTAAACACCCATGTCCCCCTAGATGCTTTGGATCACCCCAAACATTCCTCTTACATGAGTACAATCTCTTTTGTATGGAATGACACTAAACACAAACAAACTCACGTTTCCCTAGTCTAAGACAACCTTCATGACTAGAAATGATAACTCTTAATCCCTTGGTCCAACAATTTTGATCCAATTTTTTTATCATACCTCCCTACTGAGGAAGCTTGTGGTCCCTAAAATATCAAGGGCCCTGAACAAGTGAGAAAATTTCTTCTCCACATCTTCTTTGGGATACAACTTGACTTTACTTGAAAATTATCCTTTCAACACCACTAACCAAGTCTCGTGTTCTCATCTAACTAATTTCTCACATTGAACAATTTTGATCCAATTTTTTTATCATACCTCCCTACTGAGGAAGCTTGTGGTCCCTAAAATCTCAAGGGCCCTAAACAAGTAAGGAAATTTCTTCACCACATCTTCTTTGGGATACAACTTGACTTTACTTGAAAATTATCCTTTCAACACCACTAACCAAGTCTCGTGTTCTCATCTAACTGATTTCTCACATTCTTGTCTAGAACTACAACACCCTCTAGTTGCTTTTGTCCACTAGGAGTTGTGTCATCAATAGAAGGTAACACCAAGGTCATTCTTCTTCATCTACCATCAAAGGATCAAACAAATGAAGCTTATTGTTAGAATTAAGGTGTCATCAACCTTGTAAATCTTATTTATTTAATTACTCCTAATATTGTAATTGTAAATGCAAACATAAGGGATGAGGATGTACTGACTGTAATAATTATTTAATTACAATGACTATAATATTTTATTTATTTTACCTCAGAATAGTTAACAGGTAAATATGGGGCATCCAAGTTCATTAATTGACTTATGACGGGTCTAAGAGCATCTTCTATCATTAGAGTCTTACAGGTTGTAAGGAATGAACTATTATTGGACCAGTATGATAGAGCATCTTATGACATGTAAGAAGGTGTAAGAGGCTATTTTTAGCTTATTTGTTGGTTATTCCTTATGGGGGCATGAGATATTGTCCTAACTGGGTAGAAATTGTTCAATGTGGAGGTTATGACAGATGTAAGACACTAAAATTAGACGGATTCCCAAAGTGGGAATTGTTTTTTCCCAAGTATGAGTGCCATGTTTGATGTAACTTCCTTTGTAAGCTTGCATTTATATTTAATCGAAGCTTGAGGAGTGCATTGTATGATGAGTTGAATATTTTATAGGTACACAAGTGTAGTCATATTGGATGTAGGATAGAAGGAAGTTAAATGTATTGTAATCTCTTTGTAGATAATACAAACTTGTCCTTTTTCCTAGTGGAGGTTTTCACCTAAAAGGGTTTTCTCCATGTAAATCTCTATGTTATGTGTATGGATCTTGAGTATTTATAATTTTCTTTGGTGTTGTTTCTCATTAGTTTAAATACCCATTGGTATTCTACAGTTTAATTTCAAATTTACAACAATATTAAATAGATTTCCATATTGTAGTGGTTTCTTTCATTTCTAACATTCGGTATCAGAGCTTGGCTACCTTTGCTTCTTGCACAGAAGAGTGAAGGTTTTATGTGTTGCAATGGGAGTTTTGGTCAAACTTGTTTGTAGATTTGTGTGTGGAATCCATGGCTACAACATCTCAATTGGATATTGATAAATTCAATGGGACAAATTATGAGTTGTGGAAGCTACAAATTGAGGATCTCCTTGAAGATTTAGTTATGTTTAATGTGGTTGAAGAGTCTACTGCATACTCTCTTTAGAAATAGTTGGGGTAAGATTTATCAATCCAAGAGTTTGGTAAACAAACTTTATTTAAACAAAAAATTGTTTTCTCTAAAATGAAGGAAGGAGATTTGGTTACTAAGCATTTAAATACATTTAATTTGATTGTGAGTCAATTATCCTATGTTGATGTTAAGATTGAGAAAGAAAAAAAATGTATTATGCTTCCTTGTTCTTTTCCTAAGTCATTTGTTATTTGCCTAAGTCATGGGAGAATTTCATTCTTTCTTATAGATTTAATCTTCGAGATTCTATGTTAGATGCTCTTGTCACAATTATGTTATCATGAGAAATGAGGAAGAAGTTTATCGATCTAGCATGGTGGATGCTCTCAATGTTAGGGAAAGGTCCAAGGAAAGAGGTGAATCTAAAGGAGAATGGAAGGGACCTAAAGGTAAAGCAAAGATCATGTCTAAAATTTTAAGAAAGAGGAATGGTTAAGTGTTGGAATTGCGGTAAGAGGGGACATGTCAAGAAGGAATGTATAAATAAAAAGAAATAGTGGGATTCCTCCACACAAAAGTCCTCTAACGTAGGTGATGAGGTTTTACTTTTTGCATGTAATGTTGTTTCTAATGAACATCGGTTGACTCAGGATGCTCTTATCACATGACTCCTCACAAGGAGTGGTTCTCCACATATGAAGAATATGATGGAGATAATGTCTACCTTCAGGATAATAGTTCATATCCAATAGTTGGATAGGGAAATGTACAATTATGTTTCAGTGATGGGAGATTTAAAACTCCCGTAGTGTTTTACATATTCTTGGATTTGCTAGAAATCTTTTTTCTATTTTAAAGTTGAATGATTCAGGAATTTGTAAGTAATGTTTAATAAGCATGGTTTTAGATTGGTGAGAGGGAACTTGGTGGTAGCAAGAGGGATAAGAATGGGAAATTTGTTTAGACTAGATGCCACTACTATTAGTGAATACACCTATGTGACTGAAAAGTTGAAAATACATGTATCTTGTGTTACCATATATTGGACCGTAGCTTGGGCCACATAAGTGAAAATATTTTAAAAATTATTTTGAATAAAAATTTGTTGAATGGTTTATCCTATTCTAATGAGCACTTTAATTTTTGTGAGCATTGTGTGTTTGGTAAACAAATCAGAGTATCGTTTCCTTTAGGAAGCAATAAAGCAAATAATAAATTAGAAATTATTCATATGGATGTGTTTGGCCTTATGGATAGTGATTTTTTTGGAAAATCTTTTTATTTTGTTGCTTTCATTGATGATGTTTCTAGATTTACATGGGTTTACTTTATGAGATATAAATATGAAGTTTTACTATGTTTAAGGAATTTAAAGTCTTAGTAAAGAACCAATCAAGACTTAAGATAAAATTATTGAGATATGACAATGGAGGGGATGTTAGGATTAAGGTGCCATCAATCTTGTAAATCCTATGTAATTTATTATTCCTATTATTGTTTGTAAATCACCCATAAGGGATGAAAGGTTTCACCAGCAAAGATCTTGTTTCAACCGCATGTTTATATCATGTCCTCAACGCTAATTCATCTACAATGGGGGGTCGTGGGAGGCTTCCCCCCCTGCGAGGGGTTCGAGGGGATCATCCCCTCAGTGGGAGGTTTGGGTGCCGCGTGCCCTAGCAGGGACTTAGGGGCAGTGCCCCTGGAGCCAAATTTTATCAATGTAAATCTGGACCGTTCGTCATTAGGTCACAGATCTGACGGTCGATATTTTATCAGTTTTCTTGCCCTAGAAGGCAACCCCCTTTTATAAGGATATTTATACTATGTTTTTATTAGAGTTGAGAGTAGTAGGTGCCGCTGGATTGAATACTGAAGAGGAAGAGGAAATGCATGTATTTTAATCTCATATTTGAAGATAATACAACTTGGAGCCTCTTTTCTTGGTGGAGCTTTTTACCTGAAAGGGTTTTCTCCACATTACATACTATGTTATGTGTTTAGTTCTTCATGCATGTTATGTTTGTGTAGCGGGTTTTATTTCTATTGCAATCTCCATTGATTCTACATTATTTAGAGGACATTAATAAGGTTTGAATCATATTTTTGTTGTGTGGTTTACACCTTCACTTCTAATAGGGGAATATTACTCAAAGGAATTTGATGAGTTTTGTAAGCATGTAGGTATCATAAGACAAAAGATTACTCCATATACACTACAACGAGATGGTTTTTTTCATAAAGGATGAGCTAAACTATTATGGAAAGAGCCAAATGTACATTGAGCAATGCACAGTTGGATAAATGTTTTTAGTCAGAAGTTGTGAGCACGACTTGTTACTTGATAAACAAATCTCCTTGTAAAGCTCTTGATTTGACCTTATGAAGTGTGGATAGTTAAGAAACCTTCTATCTCATATTTAAGGGGTTTTGACTGTGAGGCTTTTTTTCATGTGCCTACAAAAAAGTATTCTAAGTTGGATCCAAAAACACAAAAATGCATCTTCATTGGATATGGTGAGAATGTTAAAGGTTATAAGCTTTGGAATCCTCTAACCAAGAAATTTTTCTATCCTAGAGATGTGATTTTCAGGGAACTTAGAGCTATTTCTAATCCTGGACATCAAAAAGATGAAGAAAGGAAAAGGATAGTGCATTTTGATTTAAAGTAAGAAAATGCACATCAGGGAGAACAAAATGATGGATTTGAGGATGGAGAGGAAGAAGAGGGTTCAAGTGGGAGTTATGAGTAGGATGACTCTAAGATTATAGAAGAAGTTGAGCATGAAAAAGAACAAAAGGAAGAATCCCTTACTCTGCCCTTGAGAAGATCCAAAATACAACATAATCCAATTGATAAGTATAGCCCACTAGATTTTCATTATGTATTTTCTTTATTGAGTACTGACAATGAACCTAGATCCTACAAGGAAGCTATTCTTGCATATGATAGTGAGCCTTGGCAACTATCCATGCAAGAGGACATGATGGATTTGGACTCTTGTGATATCTGGGGTCTTATTTATTTTCCCAAAGGAAGGAAGGCCATTGGATGTAAATTGGTCTACAAAAAGAAATTTGGAGGACATAGTTCATTGGAAAAGTACAAGGCTAGATTGGTAGTGAAAGGCTACTCCCAGAGAGAGGGAGTTGATTTCAATGAGATTTTCTCTCCTATTTCTAAATTATCTTAGATATTAGATTTCTTTTATCCATAATTGTTGCTTATGATTTTGAAATTGAGTAAATAGATGTTGAGATTACATTTTTGTATGGAGATTTGGAGGAGAAAATTTATATGCAATATCCTAAAGGTTTTGAGGTAAAAGGGAAAGAGCACTTGGTTTGCAAATTAAAATGGTCTCTTTATGGTTGAAATAATCACCCTGGATGTGGTATCCAAAATTTAATTTTTTATGTTGAAATTTTGTTTTGTGAGAAGCAAACAGGATCACTATGTCTACATTAGATGTATTGATGATCAAATACTAATTATTGCCTTGTATGTGGATGACATGCTTTTTAGTAACAACAAGGGTATGATTAGTGAGTTAAAAGCTCAACTTTCAAGTACACTTGAGATGAAGGATCTAGGGGCAGCAAGGTACATATTGGGAATGAAAATCAAGAGAGATCATGAGAATAGAAAACTTTGGTTGTCACAAGGTAGATATTTCCCAAGTAGTGGAAGTATGGAGAAGGTTTATGTCTAACCCTGGTAGAGGGCATTGGAATTATGCAAAGAGGGTGTTAAGATATTTGTGTTGTACTTATAATTACTATTTAGTTTATTCTAGTACTAACAGTGTGGATAAGACATTGGACATACAAGGTTTGATGATGTAGATTGAGTAAGTGACTTGGATAGTCGAAGGTCCACTAGTAGCTATGCATTTACTCTATTTGGAGGAGTTGTGAGTTGGATGAGTAAGAGGCAGCCCATGGTTTCTTTATTCTCCACCAAAGTAGAGTATATGGCTGCTACTCATGTCTCTAAGGAGGTAGCATGGCTACAGAGATTGTGTATAGGTATTGGTTTTGATTGCAAAATAATTCAAATTGGTTGTGATAGCCAGAGTGTAATAATTAATCGACAGAAGTGCTCTACTAAAAGATATCATACACACACATGAATATATGTATTCGAATAAAGATGAAAACAAGAGTTTAAAACCAAAATCTTATAGTCAATTCTGGCATACTTAACTTAGCCATATAATGTGGTGATTTAACACCAGCATTACCAAAAGCACCAATGGTGTTTCTATGTTTTAAAAACATTTCAAAACCTCCAATGCTCACAAATCAAGGGAATACACAGATAATTTATCAATGTCAAAGACCAATGTGTAACAAAATAATGGCAAGGAATGCCCTTAATGATTATGGTCAATCTTTAATCAATCAAAACACAATTTTCCCTCATGAGTTAAGAACTCAGCTATCTAATGAACTCATGCCTCGAATCCTTATAAAACACTATACATAGTTGTTGTCATATGTATATATATAATTATATGTATGTGTGTGTACCCTACTAAATGGGTCGAGATGAACTTTTAAAAAACAATAGTATCTACAAGATCTTGTTGTAACACACAAAGATATACTATGCAGAGTCCACTATTGTTTGCTAAGTTTTGGTATTGGTTTTATAAATAGTTTAATATTGTTCACTCATTTACTCTAAGGGTATACAAACACCCACATATATTTAAATAAATTTCAAACCTACGAATCACATATAAATATTCACTTTGCTCACTATTTAATTTCTCCAAAACTAGGTCTTATTTCAAACCCTCAAAAATATTTTAAGATTGCACAATAAGAAAGGATAAATCCATATACCCTAGCAGGGATACAAACATTTTTTACAATACTAATTATCTAAAATTTTAAATCACAAGAACATCTTAACAAGTTGCACATAGCAACTAGTCCCTACCATTACAACATGTTTGAAACTCATATAATGGTAACTTGAGTAATTGACTCATTTTTTTTTCATAGATTTTTTTCTTATATAATTGAACAAGGTAACATTAACACATTGAAACAAATAAAATGTTTGGATCTTTAATGTTTCTTTGCATGAATAAGGAACTTCTAGATTTATTTTATCTCTTGGTAATTAAAATATTGAGAGCACTTAAGCTACATTAACTTCAATCATGTTGTCAATTAATTTTATAGCTAATAGAAATCATATTCTGAAGGACATTAACATAACAAAATCTCATTAGTTCTATTTAGCTACTTCCTTCCATAATGACATAAAACTTATATCAAATTTTAAAAATTAGACTACTAATAAATGCTTTAAACACATGTCAATCATAATAAATAATAGACAATATTTATTACTATAATATTTATAATATATAGAGTTAATTTACTAACTTTTATCATAGAAAAGAATTTTTATTTTTATTTTTAATCTTGTAATTATTTCAAATTGTAAATATAATTGTTTAATTATATTCATTACATTTATAATACTAGAATTTACTGATAATAGTAGTTAAGAAATACCCATTCAATAATACCAAGATAGGCATTAACATGGCTAGGAAAATAACCATGGAAATATTGTCCAAACAAGGTATGATACCCACATATCATATCACATAGATGACAACCACAATTAGCATAATGAGTGTTGTCTCATATATGTCCATGAGAAATGCCCTAGATAGCAAAGATGAGCTTTCAAGGGAGCTAATCCTACAAAAGAGCCTAATCTATGGAAGTGTAATTATAATGGGATTATATTTCTATAACTTCAATTAAGAAAGAGCATCACAAAAGCCATTAACATTGAACTCTATTTTTTTTGAAAATGTAGTAGCATTTAAGATATCTAGCTATGTAGTCTTTTCTATTTGTATTAGAAGGATCCCATAAAGTTGCTCGAAGAACAAAAATTAAAGGCATGTTGATATATTGTCAATCTATATTAATTTTTGAAAGGTCCATGTATTTATTGACTAGTTATCATAGCAATGTACATTATCAAATGTTGAAATAAAAATATTGCAATATATGTCCATATGTCATATGTTTTGAGAGGAGAGGTAAAAATAAATTTCAATGGGGCCTCTAAAGGTAATCCAAGTCCTGTAGGAGCTTCTTATGTATTAAGAAATAATAAGGGTAACTTTGTGCTAGGAGGTTCTATATTCCTTGGAGAGCAAACTAATAACTTTGTGGAATTGGAAGCTTTATTGGCTAGTTTGAAAGCCACTTATGGGGCAAGGTATAGAGATAGAAATAGAAGGGGACTCTCAAATTATGGTAAATATAGTTAATAAAGTTTAGTGTCCTAATTGGAAATTGAAATCTATCTTAGAAGAATTTCTAGAAGGGAAATTCAAATTTCATCATGTTTAGATCACTCACTATTATAGTTCTCATAATAAAATAATTAAATTATGAAAAATCAAGGGGCAATTCAAAATGAAATCACTATGATTGAAAGTATGAATATGCTAGATTGGGTTAATTTGGCATCAATTATTGAAATGGATTGGCCACCCTAGGGAGTTTATACTATGATGGTAAGTAATTATGAAGGATATGGGTTCATAAATTGAGTGGAGGTTTTGTTATGTTGATGAAGACAACTTGCACACTTTAGTGCTTGCAAGGGTAATTGCAAGGTGCATTGGAATTAATATCTTGAGGTGTCATGCATGGAAGTGATATTGTAAGTGATTTAATGTTGGTATGTATGGGTGGATACTTTGGGTTGGGTGTGGAGGCAAGTTCTATTCTTTTATTATTGCTTTATGTGGGCTTCTTTCTTTTAATGGCATGGGGTGAACATTTTAAAGACCTATTGTGACAAGGCCCTATAACCAATCACATATTAAATAGGATTTTTGTATGTGAGGAGGAGGCTAATTTGAGGTTAGTAAAGGTGATATTAGGAAAAATTTAGAAGATAATGGTCATTTTTGCTTACGAGAAATAATTCTAGAGGACTTCAAGTAGAAGCTAAAATAGACTATTGAGAATTAGGAGATAAAGGATAGTATTATAGTGTTTTTGGTCCCAAATAATGTGAATGATATGGAGTAAAAAATAATTATTTAAAGGCAAACCAATGTATGTGTTTGGTAAGAGGAGGCATCAAACATGAGGAGTAGTTATGGAAGCATCTATAATGCAAATGATTGAGGAGATTCACAAGCTTCAGGTGGATAAAAAAATACTAGAAGACTTTTTGTCAAGATTTGTGCATGTTCTTGAGGAATATGGTTGTCTCCTTAAAAAATAGCACAATAGAGCTCACAAGTGATTACATAATGTTGCTTCTGAAGAATGGATTATTGATGCACGTGCTAAGAATGATAGAGCTTATAAAGAGGATCAAGATACATGGTGTGTTGACATCAACTAGTTTGTTTGCACCATTAATGGAGGCACCCCTAGTTTCAAGAAAAGGTGTGTACAACCATGTCTCTAAAAGGTGGAAAATTATGCCTCAGGTGGTAGTAGCAATGCCCATGGGAAAATGTAATCTTTACATAGTCATGGGTGGGTAGGAATGGTTTCTTGTTGTGTGTGGTCAAACTATGGAAGATTCTCCTCTATTTTTATTTTATGGTTTTATGTTGTGTGGTTTGGTACAACTAGGTTTGTTGAGGTTTCAAGGAAAAGTGTATGGTGTTCAATTCTTATTATTTATTAGATGTTGGTTTATTCTAATTTGTAGTTTTACTAGTAAATAGTATAGGGTGATGATGTTATAAACTTTCATCTATGTAATTGTCGTTGCTTTATAAGTTGGTATTAAAATATATAACCATATGTCAAAAAGGATTGTATTGTACACTTTAGAATTTACTAAATCTTATAGCAATGAAATTTACAATAGTGTAACAACTATATGCATACATTAATTACATAATTACTTCCATTAGATATACAATTATTTTCATTTACAATTGAAAATTTTACATGATCATGGTAAAAATACATAACTTATTTATAATTAGACACTTTTTTAGACTAAATGCACAAGCAAAATTGGAATATAGTTTATTTTTATGTAATGCAAGTTTATTTTTCCTCAGTATTTTCCAATAGCATGGATATAACTACCGATACAATATAAAATTTTAATGTGTAGTAAAGGTTGATGAAATGTGATTTGCAAACTAAGGCTAAATGGAATTTGTATAGCAAATATCTCTTTGAAAACTTGGCCTTGTGTATTTTAATTTAATCCTTCAATATGCATAGCCTAGAAGCACATATTGAGACTTTTTGAATCACTATGATCTAATGCAAGTTGATGTATTATGTTTGCACTTGAAACATGCATACATGTGTCTAACCATTTTTTACAATAAGGTACAACTCTTCCACTACACAACTAATTACAATGTGCATGGAATTGCCACATGCATTAAGAAGCAAATTCTAATTATGGAATCTAAGTATTTTCAAAGAACAAAAATGAAAGCTATAATGACAAAAATTGTTATACAATAATTACAAATCACAATTGTTGACATATACATCAACTATGTAAGCGAATCAACTTTTCAAAAGCGGAATATTGACTCATTAATTAGAATATTAATCTTGAAGAACCGAAAAGATTTACTCTCGCAATCGCCGCTATGTGGGATGGTAGACAGGTTGATTCACTCCAAAGCTATGTCTGTGGGCCCTCTTTATGAAAGGCTGCAAGGAAAACGTTGTATGTAAGCTTTTTGTAAAACGTTTTGTTAATTAGACCCCTACAATTTCCCAGAATACGCCTTAGAGCTTATGATGTTCGTAATTGTTGAGGGGAGAAATGCACAGGTTATTATTACCTTTTCCAAATCCACCTCTATCATCCCATCATAATATAATAATAACTAGCAATTGGACCCATAGGTTCACTAGGCACACTGATAATTTTAGAAGAAATTGTAAAATTTGTTAGAAGTATCTTGTAGAGTTTTTACATGTTTGGATTATTTTGTTGTTGTTCGCTATATGTTGTCTACACTGGTTTTCGTTTGATCTCTTTTTTGCCTACTTGACCATGGTAACTATGGTTGGATTATTTTAGAGGGTGTGATTGAATTGAAATATTTCTAATAGAATTTGAAAGTTTCCATCATGAAAGGGCAAGTGTTTTGGTGGTGGAAAATCTCACTAATCACAAGTAGGTTTTAAGTTTGAATGTCTAATATTCTCATTGTTGTACCTATAATTCCTTATAGAAACAAATAAAATCCTTATCCCAAAGCAACAAAAAAATAATTAAAATTAAAATTATGTAAAAATGCCTAAAATTGCTCAAATAACTCTTATACATGACGATGTAGATACACTCCAAGCTCTTGTGAATGAATCTACACCTTTACATTGTTTAGTAATTTGAACTCCTTTAATGAACACTAGTTCGTTCAATATTTAGGAAATAAATGGACTTAATACTTTTTTGGTAGGGATCTGTCATAAAATAAACAAGTGCCACGTAGTGGCCAGTACCTGCCTTGTAGTGTTGTTATTATAGTATTTGTTTAGTTGTAATTTTTTTGTTGATTAGGTATTGGTTGTGTAGACAAATTACATTCCAATAATTAAAAAATTAATTTTTGAAGAGTGTTGAAATGTCTTGGGTAAATAAAATTGAAATCTCAAAAATAATTTAGGACTAAAATATTTCCTTAACTATAAAACTAAACTTTACAAAGCCTATTAAATAACACAAATATTTCTTTAAAATGTAATAATATTAATACTTTTATAATTTAAAATGCATTAAAATATTGTAAATTTGAAGAATAAAATAAAAAATGTAATAACATGGCGAAATATTTTTCCTACTACTAGATTATTAACTTTTGACTAAATAAAATTGAAATCCTATTTTTAACTCTTGAGTAAATAAAATTGAAATCCCCAAAATAATATAATTTCATAAAATAAAATGTGTAGAACTCTAACGGTGTGGAGGGATTTGAAATGTCTGCCTAACATATTAAAATGTAATAATATTGAATACTATTACAATTTAAAATGTATTAAAATATTGTAAGTTTGAAGAATAATTACACAATATAATAACAATAACATATTCATATTTAGATCACTACACTTAGTCACTTGGTTCTTTGGTTAAGTAATAATAATAAGTACTTTTAAAGAACATGATTTTAATTATTTTAATTAATTTAATCTTGTGGTTTAATAATTTTTTCTAAAATAAAAAATTGTTTATCATTTCAAATTTGTAACTATTATATTTCCAAAACTAAATTTATAAGGAAAAATTTATGTGAACTCGTTTTGAAATGTCTTATGTAAATAAAATTGAAATCTCAAAAATAATTTAATTTGGTAAAAATAAAATAACATTAAAATATTTACTTAGCTATAAAACTAAACTTTACAAAGCCTATTAAATAACACAAATATTTCCTTAACTATAAAACTAAACTTTACAAAGCCTGCATATTTGTATTATGTGGAGATTTGAAATGTCTAAATATTAATACTATGATAATTTAAAATGCATTAAAATATTGTATTTTTGAAGATTAAAATAAAAAATGTAATAAATATTTTTCATAATACTGTAGATTTTTAACTTTTTAGTAAATAAAATTGAAATCCCAAAAATAATTTAAATTCATAAAATAAAATGTGTAGAAACTTATATTTTTAATATTATTATTAATATTATAACTTTGTCCCTTTGACAAAAAGTAATTTTTATGTTTAGCTAAAGAATCAAAAAATCAAATTCATAAAAATTGATGATTCTTCCCTCTCATAATTATCGCCATCCATTTAGGCATGACTTAACTAATGGGAGACAAAATTTGTGTTCATAATTTGTTTACTTGCCACATCCTCCCCTCAACCAAAATTCTCTCCACATTTATAGTTTATTTTTTGCACTATCCGACAATCCAACAATCCGCAGAGAAGAGGTCATTTTTTTCCAGCCAATGACAATACAGATAAATCATTTTTCAATAATTTTTTGTTAAAAATTTATCATGTTGACATAGGAAAAGTACAAATTTAAATCAAATTTGTCCGACAAGAAAAATAATCCTATCTTTTGATTGGTTTGCAATCAATAGATTAATAACTAGATAAGTGTGAACTCATTGCAATTGTACCAGCCGAAGGCAGGTACTAATAAACTATTAATAAAAATTAAAATTAAACTATTGAGAAATAAAATTTAAATTTCCCTATCTAAATTTAAAGTAGTAATTTTATGCATCATATATGTATTTTTCATGGCATTCACATCATGATAAAAATATCAAGATAATAACAATTACTTGTAAAATATCTTTTTTTCACCATGGTTGAAACCATTTATCATACAACTTTTAAAAGTCATTCCTACCGGATTGGATTTCAGGTGGAGAGAATGGAGACAGAGCCATAAACACACATATTTGGCATTGATTTCTACTTTCTATTAAATGAAACATTTATTGGGTGTGATCTAAATCTATCAATTTAAAATACAACTTCACAAAATATTGCACTAGAAAAGGCATTACCAAATTTAAATTCTAATAGGGAAATTGGATTAATATTGCACTAGTAAAGGCACCTATTCTACTTTATTAAAAAAATCCAATAAAAAAATAGGTAAATGGAGAATGATATCTCTTGGCCTTAGATTTTACAAAAATAGGTATGCTAGTTTTATTTACATTGTTTAAAAAATAAGAATAAACTTTGTAATTTAATATTTATTGATTTTGTAATTTTTGAAATAACACCAACTATTATTGATTTTGTAATTTTTGAAATGAAACACCAACTACTAGATTAAAAATTATGAATATTCCAATTTATTTTTAGGTTTTTATTTACACAAAATCTAGAATCTAAGGGATCTTTTCTTCCACCTCGTTACAACTATAAAATGCCTCTCAACGTAATTAAAGATTTTAGATTTTTACACATAATGATATGTATCTTAATACTACTATATAATATTTTTAATTGTAAATTTATAAATCTCCTTCAAACCTCATTCAATAAAAAAATAGGTGTCTCTAGAATGATGTCTCTTGGCCTTAGATTTTACAAAAATAGGTATGCTAGTTTTATTTACATTGTTTAAAAAATAATAATAAACTTTGTAATGTGATATTTATTGATTTTATAATTTTTGAAATGAAACACCAACTACTAGATTCAAAATTACAAATATTCCAAATTTTTTTTAGATTTTTTTAACAAAAAATCTGGAATCTAGAGGCTCTTTTCTTCCACCCAGCTACAAGTGTAGGGATTTTAGTTTTTTACACATAATGATATGTATCTTAATACTACTATATACTATTTTTAATTGTAAATTTATAAATCTCCTTCAAACCTCTCTTCAAAAGAATTACAAAATCAATAAATACCAAATTACAAAGTTTATTATTATTTTTTAAACAATGTAAATAAAATTAGCATACCTATCTTTTGTAAAATCTAACTTCAAAAGATATCATTCTCTATTTACCTTTTTTTTACTAGATTTTTTAATAAAATAGAATAGGTGCCTTTACTAATGCAATATTAATCCAATTTCCCTATCAGAATTTAAATTTGGTAATGCCTTTATTAGTGCAATATTTCATTAAGTTATATTTTAAATTCGTAGATACTATACCTATTGAAATTAAGGACATAATGGAGATGAATAGGGCTTAATATGTTTCATTGAACTATTAGATTTTACGGCAGATTTAGATTATGATCAAGTTCTTCCATAACAGTTTCTTTCTTAAAATGCTAGATAATATCCATCTGTCACTTAAAGAGATCATAGTGTTCTTTTAATCTTATTTGCAATTTACCTATCATAAAAAATATTGTTAACAAGAGTATGCTAATTTTGTTCCTGTCTTGTGCCCTGCCGAATTTGGATGCATTTTACACATAATTATACATTTTGGAAATGGAATAAACGACCTCCGAATAGCCTATTTTAATCACTGTTTGGTCTTAGGTATGAAATTTAATTTCGAGGAAAAATAAATTGGCAAGATTGTACTTGTCCAGCTAGTCAATCTCATCAGAAATCCCAGGTATCCGTCGGGAAACATTTAAATGGCATGAGACTTCTTATGAAAAGATTTTTTTCCCCGTGTGAGAACAACTAACGAGTTTAGAAAATTGCGGTATGGAAAAACAGACGGAGCAGATCATTTCAATCGTCGGCCTGCCCTCTCTAAAAAATTTGAGCGTTGATTTGCTGCACATGGTCGTCCCCAAAGTGATAAAGTGATAAAGGTGAAAGGAATTTTTTTTTTTTTTTACCATTTATGATATTTTGTAGAAAAAATCAACGGTCTAGATGTTTTTGATGGTAGTCTTTTTAATCTGGACTGTTCCTCTATATAATCCATCATGTACTGCTCATATAGGGAACGCTTATCAGCGTAACAAGAGATGCATTGCGTCAAGGTTCTATCGTAATGCTATGAATGTTGTTGTAGTTTATCATTTTAAATATTGTTTGGTACTAGAAAAATAAGGATTGAAACTTGAAAATTGGGACAAACACCTACAAACAATTCATCTTTGTTCTGTATCATATTTGTTGAATATGTCCATGTATAATTAGATAATATAGCTCACACCTTCTTTATAGATTGAACCAAAATTGTGTCTATTCTGGACATATTACTTTGAGTAAAAGTTGTATGGATTTGAATTTATGTAGAAGAAATCCATTATTGCATTGATGCTTGTTATGGATCTAACTATCATATCATAAGGATAAATAGTTAATTTATGCTCTATCAAATACCTCAAGCCATTTACTTTCCTTGGACTTAGGATCTCTAATTTTAACAACATAATAACCTCAAATCCTAACACCTTTATATCTCATTATTTGTCTATATGTTTGACCTTTGTGGGAAGCCAGGTCAGATGTTGACTTATTTGATTCTTGTAATCTAAACTCAAGGAATATAGGTTGATTCAAGTTAAAAGAATTAGAATCATCATATTCCAAAAATCAACTGATAGATATTAGGTGTTCTAGAAATAGTTACACGAAAAATAAAATTGTTAGAAGTGTTTCAAGACATTTTATAATTGTTCTCAATAATAAGGGTTGAATTTGTCAATGTATGATGAAGTAATCTAATTTGCATGTTCTTCATAAGCTAAACCAAGATTGTTTGTAATTTGGAGCTAAATGCAAGATAATACAATAAATTATAATACGGAGAGCAAAAAGAAATGACTACAATGCAAAAAAACCAAATGATATCAAGATATTAGTATATTAATAGAATAAGAAAACAACTAAGAAAGAGATTCATTTTTTTGTCCTACAAGTTGCTACTTGTTGCACGACTATCCATCTGCATTCTAGGATAGTTAATCAGCACCAAAGAAGTATAAAAAGACTAATACATTGCATATAAGCAATATGCAAAAATGTACAGTCTTTTTTACTAATATTAGCAATAGAAACAATATAATCATTTCAATGATTAGAGTAACAAATGCTTCTAACATGAAATCATCATTAACAGATGCAACCATCTCTTTGGTTTGTTAGATGATTATATAAATTGTAACAATAGTGATGTGGAATAGTTATTTTCAAGTTGTTAGCATCCACCATATTTGCATAATCTATCAATAACTTGTTACAATGTCCTTTGAAATGTGTGTTGCACCAAATGCACAATTTTAGCTCTTGTTTAAAAAAAAATAGATGACCATGAAAAAGTAGTTGTAAAACATTATACTAATTTATGGTAACTGCATTGGCATCTTGGCCAAAAGTAACAAATAGGAATCTAATTCTGGTGATGTGCAATTGTTGTAATTCAAGTTCCATTTTCATGATTGCACAGAGATCAGACCTCACAAGAATGACTTAGCTAGTACGCTTTTTATAATTAATAGAAACATAATTGGTTATAAGTCAAAGCTTGACATAGTCAACTTGGAATACTATTATGTTGCATCTGTTCATTATTACATGTCCAACAACTTTAAAAAATTGACTTTGCCTAGTTGTTAGTGTAGCATTGCAAATTCAGATTCAATGTAGACATGTCAAACATGGTGCAATTTAGAGGAGCGCCCTAAACAAATGTTTGGAAGCCTGTGTTGAACAAAATATGACTATGTAAAAATTCATACACAATCAATGCAACAAATGTACTTCCAGTTCAACTATAACATAGTAACTTAGTATGTAATGTGCCTATAATTATACAAGATCAGACCCTAGTAAAGTAGAGTGCCAAAATAGTATTAATAAGACAACCTAGCATGGAATGACTGTTGTCCAGGAAAAATCATGAGCCATATTAAACACATAGATGGTTGTGTTGCAAAAATAGGATATCACACATCTAGAACCAATGGTTGTGGACCATCATTTTGCACCCTGATAATAGTTCAACAACTATGTCTTTCTAAGGGCTCATAATTTATGACAACTCATTATGATTTAAACTAGTTCATAGTGTTTTATTAAAACATATTATGGCAATTAAAGAAGGTTGGCAGTTTAATAAAAAAAGGCTCTATACCTAAAACAAAGTAAAATAATCTATGTGTAAACAATTTGAATTTCACACTTTTAGATCAAGGTGACATGAAGTTAGGGGTTTTAGCTCTATTCTATGCAATCATAGGATGAACTAGGTCCTGCAATTTGTACCTATTTCCTTTTTCTATTAGTCCCTAGTTCATAGTCTGGTGGATTGCTCATTGTAAGATTATGAAAGCAGAAGAATTATTTTTTATTCTTTCAAATCTTTTAATAATTTAATCACCAGAAGATATTGATTTGTTATGTTCATAAGATCTTCATAGTGCATGAATCTATCAAGATGAAATGGAAATATATGACAAGATTGAATAGGTACTGATCTGATTTGTTTTATTTGTCTGTTCTTACAAGTTTTATTTTATATTTGAGAACATTCAACCATATTATTTTTTATAAGCGGCAAAACAAGGGTGTTGAACCCATTACAAAGAAGCCTCAAGGGCACATCAGAGAGTCAACAAAAAGACCATAATAGTAAAAAGGGACCAACACCAAAAAACCAGAGATAGCAGACTAATAGCCGATAGACAGTAAATAGAACAGAGAAAACATAGACAAGCCCTACAGGCTAGTTGAAGAGTTGCTCCCAATCCTCAGTGAGAAATTGGTACATGTCCTCATATTCCTTCAACTCTTTATCCTTCATTCCATGCCTAGTAAGTTCGATAGCTTACAGCACAGCCAAGGTAGTCGTAGACCTATGCATGACCTTGGAGGTGAACCTTGCCAGCGTCATAAACTTCTTCTCCGGCATAGTCATTCTAGTGTCGATATCCTCCGTTTCTTTACCTTTACTGATAGTCTTATTGCCCTTTTTGTTTTTTCTAGTTTCCTATTTTTTCTCTGAGCTATCTATCTTCAAAATTTGGGCATTGAATTCAAGGAAGTTGCTCGGCCCTTCATCCATAGTCTCCAGAACCACGGTGTCCTCCTAATTCTCAGACTTGGTCTCACCATCAATGTTATCGTCAGCACCTTCCGACTCAACAATGTACTCCTACTCCTTGCACACAGGGGTAGGTTTGGCAGCCAATCTAGTCGACCTTTTGGTCATCAAAACCCTACCCTTACTCTGAGGCACAACATTCTCCTCGTCCATCTTGTCTTCACTACCATCCTCAACATCCACGGAGTCCTCGTCCCCTTCCTCCAAAATTTTGAATCTCCATGCTGTGGTTATTCTCAAAATTCACAGAGAGGCTACCCCCATCTTTTCCAACCTTAACCTTCTTATGGGGAGTGTCACCTTTCCTGTCACTGATAGTGAGTTTCCTCTTCGTGGGTTTAGGGTGGGTCTTCTCAAGATCAGTTTGTTCCACATTATGAGTATCAAGGCAAGCCAACACAGGGGTTTTCTTTTTCCCCAAAGAGGACTTGGTAGTTTTGTGGGAGTGGGTGAATTTCTCAAGGGTCACTTTAGTGATGATCACAAGGTTGCTACGAGTGGGTTTCAGTTTGGGTTTAGGCATTGCAGAGGGGCTATCAACGCAGGTGGAGATGATATTCTTGGGCGGACAGAGGGCTAAGTGAGACTTATAAAGCCTGTAAATAAGCCCCTAGTGGAGTGGAATGGGGGGTTTCTCTAGGTTGTTCCTGTGTTGTTTGATGCCGGCTTCAATAGAGGCTTCCAAAGAAGATAACAGGAAAAAAGGAAAGCTAATAATCTTGTTGTGTCTAAATTGATTGAGTAACACAAAGTGGTAGTGGAAGAAACATCTAAACCTACCTTTAAGTGTGAAATACTTGATGATCATATAGCACACATCGTCCTAGGGTTTGGGGAGCTACCCTCTGTCAAACCCACCTTGCAGGTTGTGCAACACTTCATCCTTTTTAAGGAACAGAGCCATACCCTCTAGGTCGAAGACTTTGCTGATCTTCTTGTGTTTCACACCATCCATGGACATGTCCGTAGCTTTAGTCACTTCAAAGCCTATACCACCAACTTTGACATGTCTGTTCATCCAAGACTACGCAAACTGCAAAGATAAGTTTTCATCATGCCCTTGTAGGCATTCTAAAAATGATGCAACACCTCCCTCCTAGTAGATATGCCATAGGGTCTCATTCTTCCTAAATTCTTCACAAGACTCAGGTTCTGTACAAGTCATATCCCCCCATTTTTAGATAGCTACCCCTCTTAGTAGAATTCTTGAACAGAAAAGAGGCTCTTTGTAGACTAGTAACTTTACCACCCTTAGCAGAATTATGAACTCTAAGCGGTGAAAAAACTTTATCACAGCAAATATGAACCTTCGAGCAACTCAAGACACAAGAAATGATGAACAACTTGACATCTCTCCAATTTGAAGTGACATTATTCATTAATTTCGGCTCATGTGAATTAACATGCCATTTAAACTTATGATTACTACAATCTCAGAGCTTGGTGCTATAGAGATTAGGAGTATTGAACCATTTTCTAAGCATGTGAGTGACCATGAGATTAACCTCTTGGGGTGTCCATGTCATCATGTTGCTTTTGTAACACATTAGACAAATGTAGTTCATATTTCTCTCAATGGTGATATTCCTGACATCCATCACGTCACTAGATCTTTGGTTAGCTTTAACAATATTAAAATCATTAATATCATAATCATTTCTTCTACAGCTCCTAAAGCAATCCTTAGGTCAAGTAACTAAATTGTGGAAGATTAAAATCATGAAGTTTTAGGTATAGTATCCTACTCTGTACAGAGGAGTTTTTGAATTTGAGGGGTGAGGTTGTCGAGCTTTCTCCAGCATCTCCAGTCGCTCATGTTTTGACCCAGATTAGCCATGTTATCGGCCACTTTGTTGCCTTCACGATAGGTGTGTCCTATCTTTTTCTAGGTGAACCTAGTCAGTAAGCTCTTGATGTCCTCAATGATGTCTTTAAGTTTCCATCCGTTGTTAGTCCTACCAAGGGCAGCATTAACAATAAGTTTCATCATAAGAGAGCCAATCCCTCAGCCACATTATTCGACTGGGACCCAATGTCCCCCGCATAAGTAGTAATGAGTTTCCCTTGATCACTTCTTATGATTCCACCCGCACTTACCTTACTTGTGGTCTTTTTCTCAGCCTCGTCAAAGTTGAGTTTGACCCAGTCCTTTAGGGGAGGTCTCCAAATGGTACTTTGTCTGGTAAGCTGCTTAGAGTTGTCAAAGTTGGTTATATCAGCTGTCAGACCCAATTTTTGGCAATCTAGATCTCTAGTTGGGTGGGGGGTTCCTTAGCAGCTTTCAGGGTGCAAATGGAGGTGTTTTCCAAGATCATCTTGTAGAAGGAGAAAAACACTTCCTTGGCACTCTTCACCGTATCCCTGAAAATTTTGTTGTTCCTTTCTTTCTAGATACCCCAGGCCAGGTGTGGGGGGGATTTGTTTCCATAGTTATCTGATCCTTGGGTGGGAGAAGGGGCAGAGCCAGCCATGTATGAAGTCTGTTATGTTTTCATTTTGAACCCAATCTATACTGAGAGTAGTCAAGGTCCTTCCCCAAACCTCCTTGGTGAAGTCATAGTGGAATAGAATATGCTATATAGATTCTTCCTCTTTCTGGCAGAGAACACATCTATTGACAAGTTGGAAACCTCTCTTGTTGAGATTATCAATGGTGAGAATTTTGAGGTGTGTGGCAGCGCACCAGAAAAGGTTGATCTTAGGAACCAGATTTTTATTCTAGACTTTATTCTACAAGCTGCTATCCTGATCGTTGTTTATCAGCATTTTGTAAGTTAATTTAACCAAGAAGGCCCCCTTTTGATCCTGAACCCAAAACATCTCATGCTCTCTAGGGAATAAAGGGATTATGTGATTCCTTAATTCCAATTGCATGGTTGTATACCCCTGATTCCCTGTTTGGCTATCCTCCCAGTAGTCGATTATGTTCTTCCATTACCTCTGTCCCTAGCTTTGGGTCATGATGTAGTTGTTGGCAAACCTCCCAAAATGAGTGATAGCTCCCAAAACCTAATTTTGTCACTTTTTCCTAGTTTCCACTTTATGCCTTGTGACAATGTTCTTCTAGTTTTGATGATTTTGTTCCAGATGACCAAGCCTTTAGGGAGGCTTTCCTTCTCAATCAACTCAGTCTTCCCTTTGCCCCCCATTGGGCCCTCAGGTGGAACCTGTTGCCTATACTATCTCGGGCAGTACTACTAAGCAGGATTCCCTAGCCTCGGGGATGAACCCCTAGTCTTGGAAAAATGCCCTTCGTGGAGAGGAAGAACTTGCTAGGGGAGACCAGACCGAACCCGTGTTGTTAGAGTCGAAGACTGGTACTAACCTCCAAATCTCTAATCACATGATGGAGAAAATCATTTCTTCCATGGAACTCTCACTAGTAGGTAAATTCTAGACCCTAAGACCTAACATCGATATAGTTAGGCAATGGATTGTCGCCAGATGGAAGCTCAAAGGGAGTGTCACTACCAGTGCTATGGCAGGGGGCCTATTCCTCTTCAAATTTACTACTAAAGAGGACCTGTTGGTGATCTTAATGGCTGGTCCCTGGCTTTATGGCAAACATAACCTCTGCCTGGGACACTAAAACCTAGTTTCAACGTGGCCCTGTAGCTGAATAGAGTGGTGTTGGTGTGGGTCAGACTGCCTAGCCTCCCCCTAGAATATTGGGACAAGGAGATCATCTCTTGGATCGAAAACTCATTTGGAAAGTTCATTGCATTGGATGGAGCCATCAAACTCAAAACTAGGTTAGTATTTTCTCATCTTTGTGTTAGCATAGATATCAATAAAACTTTTCCCAATAGTATTATGTTAAAGTCTAAGTATGGGAGTTGGGAACAACCCTTGGTGTATGAGAATGCTACCACGTTCTGTCTGAACTATTCCAGGAAGGGCCATTTGATAAATGAATGCAAATCCTGAGGAATAGCAAACCTAAGGAAACAAGGGTAGAACAGGCAAGTGTTGAGGACTACCCATTTAGGGAGGACTAGCTTAGCATTATCGAGACCCCGAAGACCTCTAAACAGCTAGCTGGTACTTAGGAGAAGTGCCCTCTAGGTTGATGTTCAAGCATGTTCAAAATAGGTTCAACCTAAAACTATACACTCAAAGGAGATGGAAGAAGGGGAAATCAGATGCCATGTATGCTCAAAATCATGACTCCGATTGCGTGGGGCTGTTGGGTCAGATTTTGGCACGCACATGAACCCTTTCCCTCCTTGCCACAGGGTGATCTGCCACGTCACTCTCACTCGTGTGGAAGTAGCCAGTCGAGAGGAGGCGAGACATGGTAGAGGTCTAGCTCGTTGGAGAGTTGGACTTCATGGAGGGGGGTCGGCAAGTTCTGTGGCCTTTGTTGTTGTGCATTTTGTTGTATATTTCGTTCAATGGTTATTGTATTTGAGATAACCCTATGACCCGAAGGGTCACTAGTTTCTCTTCTTCTGTTTGGATTCCTTTAATTCCACCTTTGTGTGGGTAAACGATTGTTTGCATTGATGGCTTATGTTGTTTCAATGCTTCAAAGGAATTCTCGTTGCAGTTGTAATTGTCTAGTTTCTTCTAACAATAAGAGGACAAATCGGTCTCCTTGTGGTAGAATAAACATCTATTGTTGTGGTCGCGAATGGATCTCCTTGATCTCATCACAGATAGCCCTCACCCACTCTCCCCTCACTCCTAAGCACATTCGTGAATCAGGATAGAGGAAGTTACGTTATTGCTAACTTTAACCAGATCTAGGGGTTTGACCTAGGGTTTTGTTGACTTAGGGTTTGACCTGTGTTTTGACTTTGTTTTTACCTTGTGATGAAATCAAGGGTTTGTTTGTAATGTTCAACTGTGATTACCTTGTGATGGAATCAAGGGTTTGCAATTTGATCTATTCTAGGGTTTCTATATGCATGCAAACTAAAATGATATGCAAAGCGTTCTTTTTGGTATTTTTTAGAGTATTTTGGAAATGAAAATGCTTCTAATCTATGAAAAGGAAATATGTGTGCAATCCTATACGACTTTATAAATGTAAAGTTAACCTATGTTTTTTTGGGTTTTTGGTGTTTTGAATGCAATCTAATTGATGCAGAGGAAAAGATTAACTCAACTCCATACTATCATATTGCATAACTATAGGTTTCAATCCATTTGAGGCTTCAAGTTCACAAGAGAACTTCACCATGCAATGGTTTCTATTCAAGCATATTTGGATTTTCAACACCTCTGACCCACACAAGGTTTCACCATGTCTTCATATCCCTTAACTTACTCAAAACAACAATTACCAAGGACTGTCCCAACATACATGCAACAATTCCTTCGTTGACTGTCATAACATCTTGTAGCCCTGTTTTGAAGGACAGTCACTCATAATTTTTAGTGGTCTCCATTCAAGACTGTCAAGGCACTTTCAAATACCCATTGCTGAGATCTACAACATATCCCAAACTCAATATATGTTATTTTGGAAAGGACTGTCCAAAAATGGACTGACAGCGAGCTAAATAGGCCTATTAGGCTTGCATGCACACAAGGCTTATTGGAAGTGGATGCTCCACAACTCCCCACACCTTGCCAATGCATGGAACACTTCACACAAGGTCTGCACATGCTGATAAAGTCATTAAAAGTATCTTTCCATCTAATATCTTAGAAAACCTAAACCTAGATCTCATGACTGTTCTTGAAACTCTGTCTTTCTGGACTGTGACAGAAATGTAGTCAATAAACTATGATTTTCTTCACATCAACATTAGTTATCTGGTCGGAGACTTCAAGGATTTGAAGGTAAATACTACTACAATCGTTTTCCACCAAGGGTTAGCAACATGCAAAGGATAAAAAGGAAGAAAACACAATTTCTCATTCACTATTTACCCTAACAGAGGGTTTGGACAGTTTTTACAAGAATTGACATATCTTACACAAAACAACATCAAAATGCATGAAACCAAAATGGATATGGAGGGTGATTGCTCCTGCATTCATTTAAAACCAATTTGGTACAGATCCTTGCCTGTATAGGGCCGTACAACAACAAGAAACAACAATTTTCTGAGGAAAATACAGAAAATAGTGCCTTTTTACTATTCCATTTCATTCCTTCAATCACCCACACGTTTACAAAGGTTACAAAGGCCTTTTTAAATGCATTACAAATTGTCTTTTCAGTTTCAACTTCTTTCCAACGAATTGGAACAAGGTGACTCTTCACCTTCCTCATTTTACATCTATAGGAATTTTACAATTTAGATGACAACTTTTACATTCTTTCCAAATTTGACACAAAACATTCAATATTGTCCTCCTAATGACCTAGACACATGAACAAATAATCAATATAACCTTGATACAATGTTAAGACACCAAAATTGAATCATCCTTCAAAAATTTCATTATAGAAGCATGAGGTTGGCATGGTGCTCCTACACCACTAATCTAAATGAAAGGGAAAATATTTTATCTAACAATCTAGATCTAGAAATATGAAAGCGATTAATCTAACATGCAAGATCTAACTATCAAGGAAAAAGTAATGTTTTACTATTCCCAAGAGCAAATTAGATTCTCTAATTACTACAAAGTAAGCAAAAACAATGAAGGAACCTGGAAGAAATGAAGATTTGTTGACTCCACTACCCTCAGTAATCCTTGTGTAGGCAACCTTGAATCCTTCTATGGCAGCAGGTGATCCTCTTGACAACAAAATGACCTGAAGAAGCAAAAAGAAGCTTCATTGAATCTTCTATGAGCTCAATGAGAGCTTGGATTGAGCACAATAGCATAGAATGAAGCAACGTAGTGTTTCTTGGTTGAACAAAGAAAGCAAAAGGCACCTATGTCATGTATGAGCAAAATTGGCAAGAGTTGTGTGCACAATGAATTTGCCTCCCTTTATGCTTGAGGGAGGGGGGTATTTATAGGTTTAGAAGAAGGGATTGATTGAAGAGTTAACTCATTTGATTGATGAGTTAACAAGAATAGATAGGGGAGTTAACAAGGTTGATTACCCAGTGAACTCAACTAATTTAGAGAGTGATGAAGCAATGATAGCTTATCACTAAAGAGGAAATGGAGGTGAGGGAATGCATGAGATTGATTAGAGAGAGTTAATTTGAGATCAAATAGAGTTAATTATGCATGTGTGGGTGCATGAAATAGTTAACTCTATATCAAGGATCAAAAATCATGCAAAAAGAAAGAAAAACAAGCAACAACAAAGCAAAAATGAGAGAGAAACTCAAGTTTTTCCACGGGTTCAAAAATGGCAGGGTCACCCCTTTTGCCACTAGGGTCGCCTAGGGGAGATCCGGGCTGGATAGGGTCAAATGCAGAAGAATAGGTTGGGAGATGGTAGAAGAAAGGAAAAGGATGGGTTCTGCATCAAGCAACAAGTCAGTCATGTGGAAGAATCCAAATCTCCACTTGTATACGCAGGATCTCTCAGGGGAGATCTGGAAATAATAGGGGGAGATTTTGATTGGTTAGTTGGAAATGAAAACCGTCAGTGGGAGATGGATAGGGAGACCTCTAGAAGGCTTCTATGAGGTGCACTAGATGAAAGACACTCACAAGGCTTAGGATCAAGGTCAAAAGCCAAAAAATGCAAGTCGACAAGTGTCACAACAAGTGTCGAAAAGCATCGCAAACAGGGAGAGGGAAATCGACAAAGAAGAAACAACACAAGATGAGAAAAGAGGACACCTCATCAAGAGGCCTGCTCTTAAAGGATTTTATTTCATGCTTACATGTATGTGACAAGGATTTGAATCATCATAGGGGTCTTTGTGGAGGCAGTGCATGATTTTTGTGCTTACATATTTGCCCCCTTCGGGGACGATAGTCTACATGAAAGGTAGATACCATTCCCAAACTAGGCCTTACCTGTTGTCAATTTTCCTACAATTTGTACCTGCAATAACTAGTATTAGTCTGGCATTTAAATATATCCAAACAAATAATAAAAACTGAAATGATGAACTTACCATGGATTGTTCGAGTTCGACTAGTTGCTTGCCTTTGTTGGTTTGGACTTGTAGGGATGAGAGCACGCAAAACAATGCACAAAATAGATGCATAAAATTAAAGAACTAATCTAAAAATGCATAAATGAAACTAATCTAAGGGCAAACAAAGAGCCAAATTGTGAGATCAGAGTGAAATAATGATGGAATCATTTGTGTGAGCAGTCGATAGAGAGGTATCATCGAGGAGATCGCAAAGATGGCCACCTCTTCTTCAGCCGCGAGAATCAGGTATGCAATCAATGAAAAACTCTTCTCTAAACCCTATCTTGAATTTTGTAAAAATTTCCTAAAATTGTTTGTTTTTGATGATTTTTCCTGTTGCATTGCGTTGGTCTCGTCGTTTAGAGCAAGATTGATCTTTCGTTTTCTAAAATTGGTCAAAAAATGAGCTTTTTAGAGTGATTTTTGCTTGAGGGACTCGCTCCTAGGGTCGCCCCTTTTGTCAGGCAGGGTTGCCCGGGGGAGATGATGTTTGACAACAAGGTCACCCGGGGGAGATCCTGTTTGACAACTAGTTCACCCAGGGGCAACCCTGTTGGACTGATTTCTAACTGCTTTTGATGTTGTTCATTGTTCCTTTCACTCTGATTTGACATGATTTGTTCACTAAATCTACCTATTTATTGCAATTTTGAAGGTTTATGTGATTTTTTTGTGTATGGTTTTCTACAGTTTTATGATTTTCAGGGATTTTATGAGTTTACGAGATCTAATCTAAAGTTCTCTTTTGATTTTTACAGGTCATGTGCATTCGATGGAATGCCTACGGAGAGTAGGGATGGCTCTCAGGGATGTTCACTTCTTTGAGTACCGAGGATCAAGCTATACTGAAGAGGGCATGTCTTGCTAGAGTTTGGCATGTTCATGTGATCCATCCTGTATCCTGCATATGCTATGATATTTTGACTTACTAGGATGTAGACAGAAACACATTCAGATTCTCACAGGTTTCAGGAGAGTGGACTATCACTTTGTATGATGTGTATCACATTCCTGGGGTTCCTGTGAAGGGAAAACCTCTATTTCTTCCAATCAGTGAGTCCTTTGAGGACAAGGCTTCTTGGGATGCATTCATGGGGGTTAATCACCCCGAGGATCAGACAGGAGTTCAGCTTACCTCTATACCACGACTTTGTATCCCACTTTTGAGGAGGTTTCTGGTAGGCTTGATTGCTTCGAGGTTGTTAGAAGACAAGGCCTCGGCTCGTCTGAGATGGTGTTGGGCACCCATCATTCGTGAGATAGAGCAAGGCACAGTTTATGCATGGGGACCTGACATCCTGGCGATGGTTTACAGAGACTTTTATCAAATCTCTCGGCGAGGGGATCTATCTTTTAGCCACTTTTCTTTGGTCATGACATAGATCTTTGAGCACATGAGACCCTACTAGAAGCTTATTCCACTTCCAGATAGGTGGTTACCGAGAGCAGTGAGGTGGGTACATGTTGGTAATTTTGATGCTACTCTACCCACTGTTGCTACACTTACTGATGATGACCTAATTTTTTATGATGAGATGAGAGTGTACTGTCACGAGGTTTCAGAGGTCATAGACCGTAACGATCAGGTTGAGGCTCATCAGGTGGACCATGTCTTACAGCAGTTTGGTGAGGATGTCCCTGAGGACTTGCCCCCAGTGTCAACTTGTTACAGGACCGTTTAGGAGATGGACGAGATTGGGTAGAGAAACGTCACTTGGACACCTTTGACTCTAGGTGTCTTCATTACTAGGGTCTCTAGAGGAGGATGGAGGGGAGGGAGAGGGACTCTTCCCAATCTCTAATTGTGACTGTTGATTCAGAGTCCACTGACGAGGACTACGTTCTAGATAGTGAAGATTCGTCAGATGAGGCCCCTCTTGAGGATGAGGATTTCGACGACATTGATGATTTAGATAATACTCCTGACATCCCTGAGGGTCCTCCTGTTGTTCCTCGACCTCCTCATTTAGATGAGGTGATGCGTTAATTTGACCCTAATTGGCAACCTAGAGATCCACGTAAGTTTTCATCTATTTGCTTTTGTTTAACTTTGCCTTTTCTCCTTTCATACAAAACTGACTTGGTCTTGTTTCGATTTGCTACTTCAAGTAATGTCAAAGAGTGGAGGGACTTTGTTCATGAGGTTAATGTTGGATTGGCTCCTCCCTTCACTAGGATGACTCGTGATCATCTCTTGGATGATCCTGGTGTGCCCCCCGATGCGGGATGACACACTGACATTTTTGCTCCCGTCTACCATGGGTACCAAATAACTACAGAGTTGAAGACCCAGGTTGACATGCTTCAGGGTGAGAACAAGGTACTTCGAGAGATGACTCATCTTAATTTTGGGCATCCTGACACTAGCATGGTGGGGCCTTCACAGTCGCATGCTCATAGTAGAGCACACCATTCTCACAGATCTCATGGAGTGACTAGTGGTACTCGTAGACGGAGGAGCTAAAGTCTTGAGGGTTCTATTGGAGGGAACCGCCCTTGACTTGCTTTTCTTGAAATTTATGCCCCCTTGCATGGGGAGCCTCTACTTCTCTTGAGAGCATTTTGTCTTAGCTCTTTGATACCATTGTATATGCCAACTTCGGATGTATCTATGGAAGTTTATCCTTTCTATGGTTTTCTCCTATTGAAATATGTACTTTATCTCTTGCGCATTTTTGGAAGTTTTTAGGAACTTTTTGATTATTTTTTACCTTTCAACTCTTTAAACAAATGTAAGTATGACAACGATGACATGTTTTTGTAGTTTTGTAGGACATATATATGTTATGTAGTTTACAATATGATAATGCAAGAATATGAGCAATGCTGAAATGAAACTTAAACACTCACTGAATGTCACGAGATATGACATTTAACTTTATTGCTTTGAGACTCTTTTTTATGATTTTGGTATGAATGCATTGTGGAACAAACAAAATGATTGCTCTTAAATACGATTTTTGATTCAGGGGATTGTGAGTTGTCCTGATATAAGAGATCTATTCAAGGCTATGAGAAAGGATTTAGGAAAACTCAAGTGGGGAGTGAAATAAAAATGGAGTGGTTCTGCTTTCTAGGCTTTGCTAAAGGCTAAACACTGATCCTTATCTAGATAATACAAGTTGGTAAGCTTTCAACTTAGGCAAGTAGCAAATTTTATAGGTGTTCGCTAGACTTAGATCATAGATGGCAAGCAAAGTAGACCCGGTGTAAAGGATAAATGGGAAAGAACAAGGGTCCCTAGATAGAAGATGATCCTAGAGACTACTAGACTCTTTGGTTTTGCTCAACTAGTGTGTGTGTGTGTGTGTGCTTTGTACCTTTCTTTCTTTGTTACAATGTCACCCTTGAGGCTTCGAGCTTAGATTGATCTCCACCCAAGAGTACAGACATTCAACAATCTTCTCTCTTTCACTCTTTTTTTTGTATCTCTCTTTTTTTCCTTTTTTCTTTTTTTGTATTTTCCTTACTTGATTTTCTCTTTTTTTTTGGATTTTGACTTTTCAAGAAATGAATGCTTTTTGGAACTTTTGACATGCAATACTTTGATCTCTCAATTCTCACTCTTTCAACACTCTTAATTTGATCACTCATTTTTTTTATTCACTTGTATCTTAGATTGCTTCCTTCAAAGTTTTGATCTTCCTGGCATTTTTGGCCAAGAAAGATGAGGGGTTGAGCGCCACCTAAAGTTTTTGTAATCTGGTTGGACTCCTCTACTACTAGGGAAGAATTGGGAAGGTCTGCATGCAAGCTTCCTTTGAACACTGTAGGTTTGAATACTGACTTTGCTTAGACCTAGCATCTTGACTCATTAAGACTAGGATCAGTGTAAAGCTAAGAGCTAGGCTTTGATTAGAATCACTGGGAATGAAGGGGAATAATGGCAATTGTGGAAAATAAGGAATCTCTAGGTCCTAAAAGGATGACGTATATCTAGGCAACATTAGACTCCTTACCAAAAGGAAAATAGTACAAGAGCAAGTCATAGACTATAATGCAAGATGAACAAAATGATGCAGAAATGCAAGAAACAAACTTATTTTTTGACATTTCTGAATTTTATATTTTTTTTGTATTTTTTTTGTTTTTATGATTCTTTTGGTTTTTAGACAGTGTTTCTTGAGGTGAAAGGCATTGACTGTTTCGCCAAATTCCTCTCCCTCCATTGTGCACAAGAGATAAGTATCATTTCTAAT
The DNA here is from genome assembly GCA_027924645.1 of Cunninghamia lanceolata. Lineage (NCBI taxonomy): Eukaryota > Viridiplantae > Streptophyta > Pinopsida > Cupressales > Cupressaceae > Cunninghamia > Cunninghamia lanceolata. Next base: position 7,071,435 of record BSBN01000262.1, on the reverse strand, counting down.
ATCTTCTTTAATGATGTAGGGGCCGTTCCAGTCTTCCGAAAAGGCTCTTTTCATCTCCTTTTCTTGTTTTTCGTGCTACCTCTTCTTAGGACAAGCTCTCCTATTTGGTATGGTTTGTTATTCAATTCTATTGTTTCCAATTCAGTGGCTTCTCTTGGCATCGTGAGATGAAATAAGTCCCGAAAGGCATGTTGGTGGGAGGGAGTCCAATATAGGACTCCGTGGCAATTTAGTAGTTCTGCCAATAGATCGAATTGTTCTTGCATGTAGACCTTTACCTCTGGTCTCTCTTGGATTCTTTGTAAGAATTGGAATAGTTCAAGGGGAGTTTGTGGCTCCCTTTTCTCATTAGGGGGGGACAAAGCTTATACTTGTGCTCCCATTGGGTTCTGGTCTCAAAACCATGGCATACCTAATATAACTTTTTAGTAGTTCAAAAATAACAGGGTCATCGATACCAACTGTCACTCTCATCTTCCATTCTCTTTGAAAGATACCTTCACTTTCTTCATCTTTGTGTGGCAATCTCTCCACCATTTCTATTTGTACTCAAGGTGCTTCCCATTTACCATGTTTGTTTGATTGAACCGAGGCAGAAGTGGTTGGTTTTTCTAGTGGTTTAGATACTATAAACATCCTAGGAAACACCTCTCTAGCATTGGTTGATTCATTATCTATGGAATGTGCCTCCTCCATGGGCATTATTGGTTGATGCGAGTCCTCCATTGGTGTGAGCGGCTCATATGATACTATTTCTTCAGGTGTGTCGGGAAGATGAGATTTACTTAGTGGCGACAGCAGTGTATAACCTTCCGTTATGTCTTGCTCTACATCTGAGAAAGCATGTGGGTCCGCATTTCTCATATCTAACATAGTGGTTTGAAATACTAGTGCTCCAGTTCTATGAGGTTTTTCCCCTATGCATGGGAAGAATTTATAGGCCTCTTAGATGTCAATCGTGAGTATCTCTAGGGGGAATTCGAGTGGTCCATCCCTTTCTATTAACTCCATGATCTCAATTGTTTTGTCCTTAGGGACCATTTCCTTTTACTTTGGCGGTGGCCCACTCTCTAGAGTTTTGATTTCTATTGTATTTATGGTCTTTTCTGGAGTTTCCATTCATTTAACACATATTGATTGAGGTGTGGGATTTGGGATGGTTAACTTGTTGGTAGGGAGTTCGTAGTCTATGGGAATACCTATGCATTTATTTGAAGCATTCGACTTCAACATGCTAAAAGGTTTTTGGATCTCCCAACGCGACATATACCTTCCCTAGGTGTAAAAATCAAACTTCTTGAAACAACGTGGATGGCACAGCCTTCATCCTGTGTATCCATGGCCTTCCAAGAATCAAGTTATATCATGTGTCCTTATCTATCACATAGAAAGTGGTTGGAATGGTTTTGGGTCCCAAGGTCACTAGAAGGGTAATTTTTCCTATGGTGGCTGCTTTCAGATTATCATATCCACTTAGGGTATCTCTTGAAGTGGTGATGTTGGTGTGTCCATAGCCCATTCTCTCTAAAAGGGAGAAAGGAACTATATTCACTGCAGCTCCATCATCGATTAATGTTTGTTTGATGCACGTACCATAGACCCATACTTGAAGATACAGTGCGGGGTCCCCTTTCTTAGTTAACTATGCCTCAGAGGGCATCAATTGTAGGTCAAAGAAGAAGCCAGGATCTTTAAGTTCTGAGTTTGGTGGGATAAGATTGTAGTCCACATGATTGATTTGTTCACTAGGCGGTGGTGTGATTTGGTCAAGATATTTTAGGCCTATTGCTTTTAGTAATGCTAAGCGATGTGAAGGGGAGTTTCTGAGTAAATCAATGAACGAGATGTGAGCATATGTTTTCTTTAGATCTTCTATGAGCTCACAAGGTCCAATTGGAGTTGGTATCGGCTCTACTACCGAAATGGTGCCTTCATATGCTTCTACTTGCTCATTATTTTCCTCGTGATCTTCCTCTTGTTCTTCATTATGCATGATCTCAACCAATGCCATTAATTTAGTTTCTCCTTTTTGTCCCAGTTGTGGTGGGACTTCGGGGTTACTACTCTGAGTTGCTTTGTTTTGATTCGTCATTTCTGTATTTTTGTGCACGGGGAACGGATCCTGATAAATTCTCATATTTGCATTTTGCAGTGTTATGGGAGCTTGATTTGGTTTTGTTTCTCTGATATCCAATGTGACCTCTTGTGGATCAAGAACATTTCTATGAACAGACGTTGTTGGTCTTCTAGAAGTTTCACTATGAATCTGTTGTATTCCCTACAGGATTCTGTGCTATGGCCCCTTGTTCTATGAAAATAACAATGTTGGTTGAATTCATATGGGGGTCTCTCATATCTTCCCTTGTTCCCATTTCCGTTTGGATTCCATCTTTGGTAGTTGTCTCAAGGGTAGTACCCATTGTTTCTAGGTCGATCTATGGTATTTACATTAGGACGATAGTAATCCCACCCATTGTAATCATCTTTTATCTTTTTGATGGGAGGTTGATCTGTCACCCCGTCTATGGTTGCACTTCTATTGTTTTTGAAGATCTTAACAACAAAGGTATTGTTTCCTATGTCTTCTTTTGTTAGCTTTCCGCTTGACCCATAGACTTTTTGACCACTGTTGATGGCAGCTTGATCAATTCTTAAAGCACTTTCCAATGCTTCCTCATAGGACGTGTATGGCAGTTTTTGAACGTCTTCTCTCATGTCTTTGTTAAGTGCATGTAAGAAGAGATCGTATAGTTCTTGGTGGTCCATATTCGGAGCACTAGTTGAAGAATAGAGTACTTGCCTCCATCGGGTGACGAAATGTGCTACGAATTTGTTTAGTTCTTGTTTCATTGTAAGGAATTCTCGGATCCCTATTTTGACGAGTTTGTTCATGTCAAATGCTATGACAAACTCTCTGATTAATTGTCTAAAAGAATGGATTGAAGCTTCTGGGAGATGATAATACAATCCAAAGTGATTCCTTTAAGAGTTTTCTAGAAAAAAATTGTGACAACCCCATCCCAAGGAAGGAGTTCTCTTACGGCCGTGGTGTAGGCTTTGATGTGCGAATTTGGATCTCCTTCTCCTTTGAACTCTGGGAGATCTGGCAATGGTCAAGGTAGTTGCACACTTCTAGAGGCTCTTTCAAATATTCAAGATACGTTCCTAAGAAGGCGCTTTGAGATTGCGGTGTTGTTAGTAACAAACCTGTAGGTTGGTTTTGATAGCCCATAGTTGGATTCGTTGGATTGTTCTGAATAGGAGGGTTCCCGTTCAGACAAGTGTCATTACTAGCATGCCGTGAATAATAATTGAGGTAGGGGGGATTTTGAGATGCCCCCTAGTCCTGTTCATGAGACTTAAGTCTTCTTTCTAGAATAGCTTATTCTGCTTCCAGGATTCTGATTCTTTGTACTAGAGTTGCGATTAAATTTGCAGGGGTTGCAGTTCTGGGGGTTTCTTCATTTCTAGGATGTTCTCTTTGAATGTTTTCATAATGATGGGCTTCCTCTTGTGCGGCATTTTCTTTTTGTTCTTCTTGTAAGGTAATCCTCAATGCCTCTTGAGCATCTTTGGTTTCTTGCAGGCATTTTTCTAATCTTCTAACCTCTTCATCTAAGTGGGCATTCAATGCACTTGTGGAAGGTCATTCAAGTCAATGTATCTCTAACATTATCCTTCTAGCTTTATGCAGCACATTTGGTATGGCTGAGTCATTTTCCCAAGTTGGTTTATTGAAGGATAGAGAGCGCCTAGACTCTTTTGGATCCTGTTCATAATCAGAGTCTTCATAGTCGTAACAATTGATCATTGGTGCATCAAGATGCGGTGGCACATATCTATCAAAAGAAGGGGTTTCAGGTTCAGTTGAGGGAATGTTCCCTTGGTTTAAGTCTAGTTCTAGCATATTCGGGGTGCCATAGACACCAAAGAATAAATGGAATGGATGATGGTGCAAATGATGGAAATCAAAGCAGCTATGAGAAGCAACAAAAGATTGTTTTCGCAAAGTGTTTAAATGTTTTTGAAATGTTTTGCAATGGGAACACAAACTACAAGACCAGAAGATTCTATAGTTCACGTCGGGTTCACCAAAATATGTACGCGTAAAATCGTGACTCCGGTTGCGTGGGGCTATTGGGTCAGATTTCGGTACACACACGGACCCTTTCCCTCCTTGCCACAGGGTGATCTACCACATCTCTCTCACTCACGTGGAAATAGCTAGTTGAAAGGAGGTGAGACACGGTGGAGGTCTGGCTCATTGGAGAGATGGACTTCACAGAGGGGGGTCAGCAAGTTCTATGGCCTTTGTTGTACATTTTGTTGTATATTTCATTCAATGGTTGTTGTATTTGAGATAACCCTATGACCTGAAGGGTCACTAGGTTCTCTTCTTCTATTTGGATTCCTTTGATTCCACCTTTGTGTGGGTAAATGATTGTTTGCATTGATGGCTTGTATTGTTTCAATGCTTTGAAGGAATTCTCGTTGCAGTTGTAATTGTCTAGTTTCTTCTAAGAACAAGAGGACAAATGGGTCTCCTTGTGGTAGAATAAATGTCTGTTGCTATGGTCATGGATGGATCTCCTCGATCTTGTCACAGATGGCCCTCACCCACTCTCCTCTCACTCCTAAGCACATTCATGAATCAGGATAGAGGAAGTTGCGTAATTGCTAACTTTAACTAGATATAGTAGTTTGACCTAGGGTTTGACCTGTGTTTTGACTTTGTTTTTACCTTGTGATGAAATCAAGGGTTTGTTTGTAATGTTCAACTGTGATTACCTCGTGATGGAATCAAGGGTTTGCAATTTGATCTATTCTAGGGTTTCTATATGCATGCAAACTAAAATGATATGCAAATCATTCTTTTTGGTATTTTTTAGAGTATTTTGGAAATGAAAATGCTTCTAATCTATGAAAAGGAAATATGTGTGCAATCCTCTATGACTTTATAAATGCAAAGTTAACCTATGTTTTTTTGGGTTTTTGGTGTTTTGAATGCAATCTAATCTAAATGAAAGGGAAAATGCTTTTTCTAACAATCTAGATCTAGAAATATGAAAGTGATTAATCTAACATGCAAGATCTAACTATCAAGGAAAAAGTAATGTTTCACTATTCCCAAGAGCAAATTGGATTCTCTAATTACTACAAAGTAAGCAAAAAACAATGAAGGAACCTGGAAGAAATGAATATTTGTTGACTCCACTACCCTCAGTAATCCTTGTGTAGGAAACCTCAAATCCTTCTGTGGCAGCAGGTGATCCTCTTGACAACAAAATGACCCGAAGAAGCAAAAAGAAGCTTCAATGAAGCTTGTATGAGCTCAATGAGAGCTTGGATTGAGCACAATAGCATAGAATGAGCGTAGCATTGCTTGGTTGAACAAAGAAAGAAAAATGCACCTACGTCCTGTATGAGCATATGAATGCTAAGTTGGAGAGCAAAATTGGCAAGCGTTGTGTGCACAATGAATTTGCGTCCCTTTGTGCTTGAGGGAGGGGGGTATCTATAAGTTTAGAAGAAGGGATTGATTAATGAGTTAACAAGAATAGATTGGGGAGTTAACAAGGTTGATTACCTAGTGAACTCGGGTAATTTAGAGAGTGATGAAGCAATGATAGCTTATCACTGAAGAGGAAATGGAGGTGAGGGAATGCATGAGATTGATTAGAGAGAGTTAATTTGAGATCAAATAGAGTTAATTATGCATGTGTGTGTGCATGAAATAGTTAACTCTATATCAAGGATCAAAATTCATGCAAATAGAAAGAAAAATGGGTGAAAACGGAGCAAAATGAGAGAGAAACTCAAGTTTTTCCACAAGTTGAAAAATGACAGGGTCACCCCTTTTGCCAGTAGGGTGGCCCCTGGGTCACCCGGGGGAGATCTGGGCTGGACAGGGTCAAATGCAGAAGAACAGGTTGGGAGATGGGAAAAGAGAGGAAAAGGATGGGTTTTGCATCAAGAAACAAGTCAGTCATGTGGAAGAATCCAAACCTCCACTTGCATACACAGGATCTCCCGGGGGAGATCTAGAAATAATAGGGGGAGATTTGGATTGGTTAGTCGAAAACAAAAACTGTCAGTGGGAAATAGATAGGGAGACCTCTAGAAGGCTTCTATGAGGTGCACTAGATGCAAGACAAAGGGGAGAGGTGAAAACTCACCTACAAGACACTCACAAGGCTTAGGATCAAGGTCGAAAGCCAGAAAATGCAAGTTGACAAGTGTCACAACAAGTGTCGAAAAGCATCGCAAACGAGGAGAGAGGGAAATAGACAAAGAAGAAACAACACAAGACAAGAAAAGAGGACATGTCATCAAGAGGCCTGCTACTTAAAGGATTTTATTTCATTCTTACATGTATGTGACAAGGATTTGAATCATCATAGGGGTCCTCATGAAGGTAGTGCATGATTTTTGTGCTTACAGACTCCCAAAGAAATAGAACCCACTGGAGGGTCTCTGGGGTCATACTTGCCAACACAAAACATTCCAAGGTTTCAAGGAATCCAGAGGTAACAATTGTTATATCCCCTACTAGAGTGTTATCACCTGGAGCTGGCCCTAGCTCCACATGGACCAACCAAGAAGGCTGGGTGACCCCCAAAAAGAAGGATAAAGGGAAAAAGTCTGTGGATGTGGGAACAGAGGGGAAGGTAGGCAGGCCTTCTCAGAGAGAAACAAGAAATAGGGATGCCATCAAGGATATAGCTATAGGGAGGCAAAGAACCCTGGAGGCTCTCTCCAGGCGAGGTAAGAAATGAGAGTTCTCTCCTGGAATGTGAGGGGATTCAATAGCCCCCAAAAGCAGTTCATGGTGAATAACTGCATATATGAAAATAAGGTAGACATTATCTTGCTCCAAGAAGTCAAGATGAATGAAGAAAATTTCAATAATTTTGTTGGCAAAGTCTGGCCTTCGGCTGATTACCTCATCAGCCCCTCTATTGGGGCCTCGGAGGCCTAGTTACTATGTGGAAAAAACACACCTTCACCAGCAGCTACTGCTCTCATAGCAAAAACAGTCTAGAAGTGAAACTCATTATCAATAAGGAAGAATAGAAAATTCTAAATATTTATGCTCCTAATACTAGAAGTGCTAGGAAGGACCTCTGGGAAAACCTTGTTCATAGAATCAATATGGAGAAAAGGACTAAATGGATGCTTGCTGGTGATTTTAATACCCCGTTGTTCCCCTCTAAAAAATTAGGGGGCATCACTGATTTCTCTAATAGCATAGCTTATCTTGTTGACTTCCTTAGTCAGATAGGATTGATGGACATAGAGGTTAACAACCAACTCTTCTCTTCGACCAATAGAAGAAGGGGAGACTAGTTGATTCAAGTTAAACTAGACAGGGTCTTGGTCTCATCCAATTGGGACATCATTCAATACTCTACTCTAACAACCCTTCCCTACACCATCTCTGACCACAATGCACTCCTCTTCTCCTAGAGAGAAGGTATCTCGCAAGGACCTTTCCCGTTCATGTATGAAATCATGTGGGCCTCCCACTCTGACTTCAGAGATTTCATTTGTGATTGGTGGAGCATCAATGTTCATGGTTATCTGATGTTTAGACTCACCCAGAAGCTCAATCATATTAAACAAAAAGTTAAAGGTTGGAATATATTCTTCTTTGCTAATATCATGAGCTACAAAAAACAAATCTCAGTCAGTCTCTCAGAAATTCAGGAAAACTTGGCCATGGGAGACAAAAGTGAGACTAACTTCAATAGAGAAGAGGCCCTCCAAAAGGAGCTAAGGGAAATAATGAAAAATGAAGAGATATTTTGGAAACAGAAGTCTAGAGTCCAGTGGCTGACCGAAGGTGATCGAAACACTACATTCTTCCATCAGTCATCCATGAAACACAAGAAAAGGAATAGAATATCCAAACTCATCGATGAAGATAATAGAAAAGTCAACTTTGAGGTCAAGCTGGGGCTTCTATCCTCCAACTACTTCAAAAACTTCCTAACTGAACAAAGGAACACTACTAACCAATGTGTTGTGGAAGACCTGCTTGACTACATCCCTTCTATTCTCTCAACCAAAGACAACAATAGAAAGTTGGCCCCCATTACTGAGGAGGAATCAAGGTAGTTGTGTTCTCTATGGGGGCTTTCAAAGCCCCGGGCACGGACGGGTTCCCTCTGGCCTTCTTCCAGGATTTTTGGGAAATTGTTTGCTTCGATGTCACTACTATTGTCAAGGACTTCTTCAATATTGCAAAGATTCTCAAGCAAATTAATGCCATTTTCATAGCCCTTATCCCTAAGAAGAACACCCTAGATAAAATGGTTGATTTCTACCGTATCAGTCTCTGCAACACCATATATAAGATCTTCATGAAAGTACTGGTCCTTAAGCTCCAACCATTGCTTGACAGGCTCATCTCCAACTGTTAGAAAGGTTTTGTCCCTGGTAGACAGATAGTTGATGCTATCATTTCCACACATGAAATTATCCATTTGATGGACAGAAGTAACACCCCTAGCATGGCTCTCAAACTGGACATTTCTAAGGCCTACAACAGAGTTTCATGGAACTTTCTCTTTTTGGTTCTCAGGAAATTTGGTTTTTAGGACAAGATGATATCCCTGATCTAGGAATGTGTCAATACTATTAAGTATTCAGTGCTTGTCAATGGCTCTCCCCAAGGTTTCTTTAATGCGAGTAGAGGAATTAGACAAGGGGATCCCCTCTCACCCTACTTGTTCATCATTATGGATGAGGTCATGGGCAGAAACATTCTTTCCTGCCTGGATAGTCAGGATCTGCAGGGGATCAAAGTGGTGTCAACAGTTAGGCCTTCAGTTGTCCAACAATTCGTTGATGACACTATGCTATTTGGTGTGGCCTCAGTTGTGGAAGCCAAAAGATGGAAAGACCTACTAAACTCTTATGTTGATGCCTTAGGACAGTGTATCAATTATGAAAAGACCAATGTGTTCTTCTTTAATTTTGATCCGGTTCTCTAGGAGAAGGTCAAGAAAATTCTGAACTGCAATTAGACCAACCTCCCGGCAACCTACCTTAGACTTCCCCTCACTGTTAAGGAAGTGACCCCCAACTTCTAGAACTCTATCCTAGAGAGAATTCAAAAAAAATGGAAGGTTGGAAAGGTAAACTCCTGAGCCAAGCTAGTAAGCACCAACTCCTAAAGGCCTCTCTACAAGGCATCCCCACCTATTATCTCTCCCTCTTCAAAATGCCCAGCTACATAGCAGACAAACTGGAAAAAATTCAAAAAACCTTTCTATGGACGGGGGTGGAGGAGAAGAAGAGAATGTCTCTCATCAGATGGGACAAAATATGCCTTCCTAAGTTTCAAGGGGGATTGGGGATAAGAAAGACTCAAGTGATGAATAAAGCCTTGCTAGCCAAGATTGGGTGGAAGTTCCTCAAGGAAGATAAGGACTGGGTTTAGATAATGAAAGCCAAGTACATTTGACCATATTATTCCAAGTTCATTAAATTTGACGATTGCCTCTGCCTACAAACAAATTTGTGGTGAGATTTATTCATTTGAAATATATTTTTAAAATATATAAATAATCTTATAAAAATTTAATGGTGTCTCCAAAATCTATTTTTGAAAAACAAGTTATTGTTTAGATATATGCTTACTCATCACCCCTATATAATCAAATTGTTTCTATCGAAAAAAAATAACCAACCTAAATTTTGCAAAATAGCATAAAAACCTTTCATCATATCTTTGCAAAGATTGTTAATTTGTAACCCCCAACTATTAAAACTTTAATCCCAAAACAATATTTCACATTATTATAAGGCAAAATTTCAAATTTATAATTGTCTCACTATTCAATAAAATGCATGGAAGGGCCTTAGAAAATTAGTCCTGAGATTTAAAACTAGAGAGGTAACTTATGAAAGACATGATTCCCTATAAAACCCACCTGAATATTATCATGAATAGGTTGATTCTATATACAAAATATGTCCATTAGCTTGAAGTCAATAAATAAGCCTCTACTAATTAGTTGATAGGCTTTTATATGTGAGCATTATAGTGCTCAAAAAAATTGTCTCACGCTGTAAAAAATTAACGCTAGAAAATTTTCTAAACTCATAAGTTGTTCTCACATCGAGGAAAAATCATGTCAGAAACAGTCTCATGTCGTTTAAATGTCCCCCCTCTATTTTTTTTCAAAGAAAAAGGAGAGGGAAAATGGTTGAAAGCAAATAACTCAGTCGAGCATATCAAATTGCAAGATATGAGGTGAGCTGAAGGGGAGCGCAAACAAAAAACAAAATAATCAGCTTTCGAGGAATTGATCCAAGGCCGTGGAGGAATTATTTTTGTTTTAAAAGGTATTTGGATCAGTTCTTTGTTTTTATGCACAAAAACTGAAACCCCATTACTTCCTTTTTAAATGCTCTGCTATATCATAGAGTTGGGAGCTGAAAAAAAGGAAGTCTTTTTTTGGCACTTTTTATTATTCAAAAATAATAGAACTTTTTAAACTTGACTATTCATTGACTTTAGAGGACTTGCCTATATCACTGGCCTCAAATTTTAGATTTGTGGCAATGAAAATTTGCATCAAGAAAGAGAACATAAATAGTCAGTAGATTGGGCATTTGCAAATTAAATAATACCATTCAACAATGCATCCATCTACTAACACTAAGAAATGGGCATTTAATAATAACCTAAAAATTGTTGCAATGAATTCAATTGTCAAATGGGGGGAGGGAAATCAATATGCAAAATCAATTTGTCTCATTTGAAGGTCATAGAGGAGAAAAGGTAATCAATTGGAATTTGGGGGTGGGTTATGAACCTTTTATTACAAACATGGGATGATATATATTGTAGACACTTAAAGGAATTTCTACATAAATTCCCATAAGGCCTGGATGTCATACATATTTAAAGTCAAAATTACAAGTATTGTAATTGTCATGCCCACATTTCCCATGCGGTCACGACACGCAACACACGTGTCATGTCCACATTTGTCATGTGGTCATGACATGAAATATCAAAAAAAAATTCACGTATCCCTAGAAACCCCCTTGCACGTGTCAGCGTGCTCGATGACAATACGCATAAGGTGTAAACATGTCAATCGAATCTCGGGGAAGAGAGATTACATACGCGATCCCTTGCGTGATGATAGCCGACTAGGGGGTTATGCCATACGAGGAGCATCACTACTAGGGTTAGGATCGAATTGAGCCGAACCCTAAGTTTCCTAAGTGAGTGATATGATTTCGATAGGAGTCAAAATCCAACCCTAATTCTAGAGCATAAAAATAGATTAAACTATGCTAGCATTAAAATAATAATCGCAAGGCAAATAAAATGTTAACTAATGCCAAGAAAATTCATTTAAAACAAATGCCTTGAATTCTAGAAAATTTCGGCAGCATAACGTGTTATTAAAATAAATAATTTTAAAAGGTCTCCCATTACTATATTTATGAAAAAAAAAAGGTTAAAAGATTAAATTAAATTTACCTAATTAACAATATAAAAATTACCACCCAAATAATTGAAAATCAAATAAATAAAACTATTAAATAATTAATCCCAACAATAATAAATATCCACTAATAAATATATTTCCAACAATTATATTTATTAAAAAGTCAAAAGCAAAATTCTCAAAGAAAAGAAATAAATCAATCTTCTCCAACCCATAAAATCAAAATAACAATATTAATCCCGTAACAAGGATCTCCCAATTTAAATATATATATATATTTTTTTAAATGTGCCTGGTAAACTTTTTAACGTGACCGGCGACGCTGGTGCGACACGCCCTCTGGCTCCACGTGAATGCTTTTGCCCGGAGCAATGAACCGGTGAGGCCACAACACGGGGGACCTCATCCCCTAGCAAGAACACTTCAAACCCGCAAACTCGTTGGCCCAGCGAAGGTGTAAAGCCTACGAGCTCGTTGGCCCAGTGGGGGTTTGAACTCTAGTGGCCGCCACTACAACTGAGCGACTTAACCACCGAACCACGCCCTTATCGGCTCCCAATTTAAATAAATTAAAACCCACTAGAAAAAGAATAATTTAAAAGCCTAAAAATTAAAAGCCAAAAGGGATAGAAAAATCCCACATAAATTCCTACCTACCATACCCCAAAATTTAAAATGGATAAGATAAATTAAACTCCACATTACGATAATTAACTCGAAGACAACATTACAATCTAGTAAAAATAAAATAAATTAAAACACCCACCCATATGAAAATGAACCAAAGAAAATAATAAAACATATAAATTACAATAGATTTCAAAAAGAAAAGAAGAGGGAGAGTTAGGATTCACGTGCAAATGGAAATTAAGATAAAACAATTTCATTCTATTTTCCCTCCCACTCTTCTTCTCAACCCTAGGTCTCTCAAATATTTTATTAATTTCCTCTCATTTGCCCTAACCCTATTCTCTGTCTTTTTCCTCTTCTCTATTCTTCTCACATTTTGTTTTCTTCATTTTGCTCTCTCTCTTTATTTTTGCAAGTTAGGGTTATAGTTATGAACCTAGGAAGCCATGAATATGCTGCCATAGAAGGTAAATATTCATTGTATATCATATAGGGTTTCTTTTTCTTTGTTATATATATATATATAAAAAGAGAGAGAGAGAGAATGCAATATGTATATATATATATATATATATATATATATATATATATATATATATATATATATATATATATATATATATATATATATATATATCACAGAAAAGGTACAATGGACCGAATGCAAGTTTGAAGGCAAGGGCCAACGGCTTGTATTCAACAGAGGAGCATCGAACATACAGCGGAGGTCGCAGGTTTTTAGCACAGTGAAGAGGGGGTTGGGGGGTATCCGCCCCCTAACTTCCCACGGCTTGCAATATTGGGGGCAGCGGCCATGCCGCTGTCCCTACAGTTTCAATTTTTTTTCTTTGTTTTAAAAAAACAAACCCTCCAAAATTTAGGGCTTGGCCCTGCATATAGTTCAAAACTCATTCCACTTTTTCTACTGTGTAAGATGTTCTAATATAATATGTTATTCGAATTTTTTTTTAAAGGCATTACATTTGGTTATATATATAAACTAGTAAGATTTAAAATGTAAAATAGTAAGATAAAAACATCTCTTTTCCTTTAACTATATGTTACTTTATGTATGTTCTCTCAACCAGAATTTAAACTAACATAAACTATATAAGTTTAGGATATATTTCATGAAAAGAAATATAAATTTAATGGAACTTTAGGAAACTAACTTTTTCCTATATTTGACAGCAACAATAAAATAGGACAGCCATATTATTTTTCTTTAAAAACAGCAAGCATTATGAGGAAAATATCATTTTCTATGAACCATTAAAAAAAACCATAATTGTAATTTTCTTCGCAAACATCAGTAGCCACAAGAACAACATGGTTCCATAAATTCACAGCACAAGATAACAAATCCAATTTCAAATTGTAGCTAATTTTGCCTTATAAAAGATTTACAAATAGTGTGTGTTCACACATAGTCCTGTAACAAGTGTTTAACTAGTAACGAATTAGCTATTATAAAATATTTGCAAATAGTGTATGCTCATACATGGTCCTCTAACAAGTGTTTAACTGATAACAGACAAGTAAAACTTACTAGTTTATATTGCAAATTCTTGAGCTTAAAAACCTTGTAGTGGAATTTAATTGCATAAATTGAGCATTTTACTTATTCTTCTAAGTGTTAGTGTCAAAAAAAGAACAATGGTTTTTAGATGTTTTTCAAGTAGTTTCCACTAACTACCATAACAATTTATTATAGCTAAGAATATTGGCCTTTCTTGAAATAAAATCTTGTATGTTTCCAATGTAGAAGGGGAGAGAGAATTAAAAATTTTCCACACAATCAAACTACCATGACCTGAAAAGTATATAAATGGAGATTTTGATGCCTATAGATGAAAGAGAGTATGTCAAGCATTTATAATAGTTTAGATGCACATTTGGGACATCCCATATGATAATAAAATTTAAGTGTTTAATCTAATACATGTCTTTCATTCAACATATAAAGAATCCAGAAATGGATACTATTGTTGGCATTGTTATATGATCAAGTAGGAGAATGTTGGATGGTCAATTTGTCTGTCGTAGTTAACTCTAATTGAAATCATAAACATTTTAATTTATATCTCTTAAACCTATGCTTATTATTAAGATACCTAGATACGATTCTAAGCCACTTTTGATTTAAATTAGATGTTGACCCTTAAGCTTGTTACAAATATGTGCCTAAGTGGTGTTGTCATTGATGTCAACATATCCTTGTTGCCATTGTTGTCAACTATATCCTATTTTGTTGCCTGTATAGAAGACTGCATTGTTGAGGATATTGAGAAAATTAATGAAGATCAATGTATGCAGACCATATCGCTGAGTAGAGGATTGTCTAAAGAAGCTCCAGTTAAGTTTTAAAGGGTTCGCATGAAGATTTGAAGAAACTATGGCCATCTGAGTTGAACTAGTTTTGCAGTGTTTAGAAGAGACAGAGTGACAGGAAAGAGGTCCGAATTATTCCGGATATGTCAAATGATGATCTATGGATCTAGAGGCATGTTTGGGAAGTCAGTGTGTATCATCCATTCAAGTGGTTCGTGGTTTGGAGGTCTGTAAGCAATTTTTCTAATGTGATAGTCATGGCAGATATTGTTCTTGAGGTTCCAGAGGAAGATACAAGTGATTCTGATAATTTGGAGGAGTGTGAATGTTTTTGTTGAATTCAATGTGCTTATGGAGGTCTCTGGATCATGTGACTGCTATGTTAGAGGTCCACATTGAAGTCTGAGCTTGTCAAAGAAAATTTCCCTCTTGGTGTTGTTGTTCTTCCCAGTTTTGGCTAACCGGATGATTCAAGCATGTTGCGGATGTTCTTAAAACAATTCTATGGAGTGTGGCATGTTGATCAAGGAAGATTTGAGTCCTAGTTATGTTTGGCTAATAGCTTAGTGATTCGCATTAAGTTAGTTGTTTGTAGTGCCAACCTTGATGTTCATTCCAAGGTTGATGAAGTGTATAAATACTTGTTGATGAGTTGTGGAAAATCATCCTTGAGAGAAAATATAAATCCGAAGAAAGGATCAGAAGTAGAGTAGAGAAGAGAAGGAGAAAAAGAACAAAGCAGAGTAGAGTGAAGAGTTAGTGAAGAAGATTTTGGAGGCAGAGTAGAAGTTTATAAGAATTCAATGAAACTGAACTAGACATGAAGTAGATACTATTTCTTAGTTAAATCTTTCTATGTTAAACTTAAATTTCTTGTAGGCAATGAGCCTCTCTTTTGAACACTGAGCTCTGGGCAGTGAGCCCGAATGCAAGTGCCTTCTCATTCTTTTTAAGTACTTTTAACAGGGTACGAATCTTGTGGGCTAACACCCACCGCGGTTTTTCCCTTAACTGAGTTTCTACATCAAAAATTCTGGTGTAAAATGTGTTGATTATGTTTCTACTTATGTGATGTTGTTTCATGCTTTAATGTTTACATCATTAATCAATTTGCAAATTGTGAAAAAATATTAAAAGAAAGAAAAGGTTGAATTTCAAGACAACTGATTCACCCCCCCTCTTAGTTGTCCGGTCTTATTCTAATAATTGGTATCAGAGCCAAGTACCTCTAAAGGAAGCTCGACTGCTTGAGGAGATCCAAGATGTCATCTTACAAGAAGGAAAGTCTGAGATTTGATGGAACAAATTACTCACTCTGGAAGGTACGCATGTAGTGTCATCTGGAATGTATGGATGATGTCTTTTGGTTAATAACCAATAATGAGTATAAGATTCCAAAGAATGGACCTTCAACTATAGACAAACTCAAAGATGCTGAACACAACATTCGAGCCAAAGAAGCATTATTGAGTGCCCTGCCTGATACCGAATTGGCAAATGTCCTGGATTTGAAAATTGCTCATGAAATCTAGAATAAGTTGGAAAATCTATATGAAGGTGAAAAATGTGTTAAATGTGCCAAGCTACAAAGCCTGAAGGGTAAATATGAAAGATTGGTAATGAGTGAAGATGAAAACATTACTTCCTATATGTAGAAAGTAAATGAACGTGTGACCGGTATCAGAAATGCAGGTGGAGTATTGGAAGAATCAGAAATTGTTGCCAAAGTGCTTAGATTCTTAACTACAGCATACAAGCATAAAGTTGTAACCATTGAAGAAATTAGGATAGTAACAACTGTCACAAGGGATCAGTTAGTTGGTAAGATTTCAGCATTTGAAATGAGTGAGTTTGGTGATTCTCTCCCTAAGTCTGAATCTGCATTCAAGGCCAGTGTGTATGGAAAGCAAAGATATGATCTGGGTGAAAGTTCTTCACGAAGATCAAATAGATTTGCGAAGACAAGGAAGGATCTTGAAGATGATGAAATTGAGATTGCAGATCTTGAAGCTCTTATTGTCAAAAGAATGCCAAGAGGATTTGGTAAGTATGAAGGAAAGTTGCCACTCAAATGTTTTGCTTGTAATAAGATTGGTCATTTTGCCTCAAGATGTCCGGAGAGGTTTTCAAAACCAAACCCTAACAGATATAAAGGTTAGAAAGAATGTTACTATGTCCAAGAAGCTGGAGAGGGAGTCACAGATGATGAATCTGATCCTGGAGGTTCCACTGAAGGTGATTGGGTGTTCATTGCTATCAAGGAAGAAGATCTGGTGTCTACTGAATCTGCTAGCTATGCAAATATGGAAAGTGCCTTGGTTGCTCAGGTTGTTGGAAAAGGATGAATGGCTAATCGATAGTGGATGTTCTCATCATATGACTGGTGATAAAAGCAAGTTTGTAAGCTTTGAAAAATATGAAGGTGGGTTTGTAAAATTTGGAGACAACTCAGCTGGTAGAATCCGTGGCAGAGGATCCATCTCTTTTGATGGTAAGAATAACACCAATAATGTTCTGTATGTGGAAGGACTGAAGCATAATCTTCTCAGTGTTGGATAGTTGGTTGACAAGGGTTATGATCTTCGATTCAAGGATGGAAAATGTAGAATCTTGGAAAGCTCAGAAACTGAAATTGCATCTGGTACTCAAACTAGAGGTAACATCTTTCATTTAAGTAGTTCTAGCAAAAGTTGTTTGATTGCTCAGTCAGATCAAAGTTAGCTATGGCATAGGAGGATGTGTCATATAAATTTTGATAACATTGTCAAGATAAATTCTACTCAGGCTGTAAGAGATCTTCCAAAACTTATGAAACCTGATAACATGTGTAGAGAATGTCAATTGGGCAAATAGAACAAAATTTCATTCAAAAGTTAAAAATAATTTTCAAGTGAACGGTTGGAACTTGTGCATACTGATCTATGTGGTCCTGTTAGAATTAGGAGTGTGCAAGGAGACAGATATTTTATGTTGTTGATTGATGATTACTCCCGGATGATGTGGGTAACCTTCTTAAGAGAAAAATTAGAAGCTCTTAACAAATTCAAGATATTCAAGGATATGGTAGAAAATGAGATTGGTGTGAAGATAAAGTGTCTGAGATCCGGCAAAGGTGGAGAATTTACCTCCGGTGAGTTTGATTCATTCTGTGCAAAACATGGAATAAAAAGACAGTTATCTACTCCTAGGACTCCTCAGCAAAATGGAGTTGTGGAAAGAAAGAATCGGACTATCCAAGAAGTTGTCAGGACCATGATGTTGGAAGCAAATGTTCCTCAAGTCTATTGGAGAGAAGTTGTAAGTACTATTGTCTACACTCTTAACTGGGTGTAGATCAAAGGTAATTTTGGTAAGACACCTTATGAACTATGGTTTGGTCATCCTCCTACTGTAAGATACTTCAATGTTTTTGGTAGTAAGTGCTATATCAAAAGAGATGAGGATCTAGGCAAGTTTGAAGCAATAAGTGATGAAGAAATTTTTCTGGGTTACTCTACTCAAAGCAAAGCATACCGATGTTTTAACAAGAGGTTGAAGAAGATTGTTGAAAGTGCTAATGTTAGAGTTGATGAGAGCAAAGAAGGACATTCTAGGCCTTGCGGATATGATTTAGATGATCAAGATGAAAATCCAAGTCAATAAAAGCAAGTACAATCTCATATTTAGATCCAGATTAATCCAGATAATCTAGTAATTCAAGAAAATAGTGCCAAAGTTGAGGAACAAGCTCAAGAAACAGAAGGTCAAGAAATTCTCAAAACTCCCAGGTATGTAAGGATGAATCATCCTTAAGATCAAATCATAGGAGATAGAAATAAAGGTGTTCGAACTAGGAGAAGAGTTGTTGAAGATCAAGAAGAGATTTGTTTGATTTCAAATATTGGACCAAAATCAGTAAGTGAATCCTATAATGATGAAAATCGGGTAAAAGCAATGGAGGAAGAACTAATGCAAATTGAAAAGAATCACACTTGGGATCTTGTCTCTAGACCTAAGGACAAAAATGTCATTAGAACTAAATGGGTCTTCCAGAATAAACTAAATGAAGATGGTGAAGTTGTAAGAAATAAAGTAAGGTTGGTATGCAAAGGATATTCTCAAGTGGAAGGAATTGATTTTGAAGAAACTTTTGCTCTGGTGGTAAGAGTAGAGGCAGTCAAATTGTTTCTTGCTTTTGCTGCTTATAAAGATTTCAAAGTCTATTAGATGGATGTCAGGTCAGCATTTCTAAATGGAGAGTTAGAAGAAGTCTACATTGAGCAATCGGAAGGATTTTAGTTGTCAAATCAGAAAGACATGGTCTGCAGATTGAGGAACGCATTATATGGACTCAAACAAGCCCCAAGAGCCTAATATGCAAGATTAGATAAGTATCTGCTAAAGCTAGGGTATAACAAAGGCACTGCTGACAGTAATCTTTACTTCAAGATTGATCATGAGAATATTCTTATTATTGAGGTATTTGTTGATGATATCATTTTTGGTGGAAATGAGAGCATGTGCAAAACATTTGCTGATTAGATGCAAAGTGAATTTGAGATGTCTATGTTTGGCGAGATGAATTTCTTCTTAGGGATGCAAATCACTCAATCAGATAAAGGTATCTTTATATCTCAATCTAAATATGTGAAAGAATTGTTGAAGAAGTTTGGAATGGAAGATTCAAAACCAGTAGGTATTCCTATGATAACCAGATGTAAGTTGAGTAAAGATGATGACTCTCCTAAGGCAAATCAGAAAAGGTATAAATCAATGATTGGAGGACTATTCTATTTGACTCAGACCAAACCTAATATCATGAATGTAGTTGGGTTTGTCGCTAGATTCCAAGCTGATCCTAAGGAATCCCATGTTGTAGCAGTCAAGAGAATTTTTAGATATCTCAAAGGGACAATTGATTATGGATTATGGTATCCAAAGGATAATGACTTCACTCTTCATGCATATACAGATGCTGATTGGGCAGGAGATGTGGATGACAGAAAAAGCACTAGTGGTGGTGCATTCTTCTTGGGAAGTAGATTGGTTTCTTGGTTGAGTAAAAAATAGGAGGCAATTTCCCTATCTACAGTAGAGGCTAAGTATATAGCAGCAGCAAACAATTGTACTCAAGTCTTGTGGATGAAGCAAATATTCAAGGACATCAGAATTGTGTTTGAGGAGCCTGTCACAATCTTATGTGATCATTCAAGTGCAATAAGTATCTCAAAGAATCTGGTGTTGCATTCAAAGACAAAGCATATATCCATCAAGTTTCATTTCTTGAGAGAGAAGGTAAATGAGAATGAAGTAAAGTTGGAGTTTGTGTCTTCAAATGATCAAATTGAGGATATTTTCAGTAAGCCTCTTCCCAAGGATACTTTTGAGTATCTCAGAGAGAAGTTAGGGTTTATTACCCCTCCTGATCAGAACTAAGATGCACTAAGGTGCATCAGTCCGGTGGAATTCACAATCACATCTTGTGATCCAAATTGATGTTAATAAAATACTACTCAGGGGGAGTAGTCAATACGAAATTTTGGGATCAGTCTGAAACAAAAAGAGAGAAAAGATTGCAAATATGTGTCATTTGCCATTAATGTCAAAGGGGGAGAGAAGTTCTTATGAAACACTAGTTGCTAATGAAAGGGGGAGCAGTGAAGAAAATGATTGCAGAAGTAATAAAAGAAAGGGGGAGGAGGTCTTGTCTTGATGGTCAAATAAGTTTTTCACATCATATGTTGCCATCAATGACAAAGGGGGAGATTGTTGCAAATATGTGCTTAAGTAGTGTTGTCATTGATGTCAACATATCCTTGTTGCCATTGGTGTCAACTGTATCCTATTTTGCTGCCTGTATAGAAGACTGGATTGTTGAGGATATTGAGGAAATTAATGAGGATCAATGTATGCAGACCATATGGTTAAGTAGAAGATTGTCTGAAGAAGCTCCAGTTAAGTTTTAAAGGGTTTGCATGAAGATTTGAAGAAACTATGGTCATCTGAGTTGAACCGGTTTTGTAGTGTTCAGAAGAGACAGAGTGATAGGAAAGAGGTTCGGATTATCCCAGATATGTCAAATGATGATCTACAGATCTAGAGGCATGTTTGGGAAGTCAATGTGTATCATCCATTCAAGTGGTTCATGGTTTGGAGGTCTGCAAGCAATTTTTCTAATGTGACAGTCATGGCAGATATTGTTCTTGAGGTTCTGAAGGAAGATACAAGTGATTCTGATAATTTAGAGGAGTGCGGATGTTTTTGTTGAATTCAATGTGCTTGTGGAGGTCTCTGGATCATGTGACTACTATGTTGGAGGCCCGCATTGAATTCTGAGTTTGTCAAAGAAGATTTCCCTCTTGGTGTTGTTGTTCTTCCCAGTTTTAGCCGACCAGATGATTCAAGCATGTTGCGGATGTTCTAAAAGCAATTCTATGGAGCGTGGCGTGTTGATCAAGGAAGATTTGAGTCCCAGTTATGTTTGGCCGACAACTTAGTGATTCACATTAAGTTAGTTATTTGTAGTGCTGACCTTGATGTTCATTCCAAGGTTGATGAAGTGTATAAATACTTGTTGATGAGTTGTGGAAAATCATCCTTGAGCGAAAATATAAATCTGAAAAAAGGATCATAAGCAGAGCAGAGAAGAGAAGGAGCAGAAGAACAAAGTAGAGTAGAGTGAAGAGTTAGTGAAGAAGACTTTGGAGGTAGAGCATAAGTTTATGAGCATTCAATGAAACTAAACTAGGCATGAAGTAGATGTTATTTCTCAGTTAAATCTTTTTGTGTTAAACTTGAATTTCTTGTAGCCAGTGGTCTCTCTTTTGAGTAGTGAGCTCTGGGTAGTGAGCCCAAAGGCAAGTGTCTTCTCATTCTTTTTAATTACTTTTAATAGGGTATCAATCTTGTGGGCTAACACCCACCGTGGTTTTTCCCTTAACCGGGTTTCCACATCAAAAATCCTGGTGTCAAATGTGTTGATTATGTTTCTGCTTATGTGATGTTGTTTCATGCTTTAATGTTTACATCATTAATCAATTTGTAAATTGTGAAAAAAGATTAAAAGAAAGAAAAGGTTGAATTTTGGGACAACTGATTCACCCCCCCACCCTCTCAGTTGCCCGGTCTAATTCCAACAAAGATGTCCAAATTATAGTCTCAATGGGAAGTAAAGTGAAATGGTACATTTGGACTTCTTTGGTTGCCATCTCCGTAACATAAGACCATAGTTATTGTTCAAGCCCAATTATTTGCAATGACTAGAACTCTGCAACTCTATAAATTAAATCTTCAGTAAATCTCTCAAGCACATATTAACATGGATGAATAGCCTCTATAATTGAATTACCTTGTGAAAATATTTTGGGACTGTCAAGGATATGGGAAAATGGATCGCCTTACTTGACACACAAGTCTTGGGAGGGTTGAATAAACAGATGCCATTACTTATCAAAATACAAATTTATAGTCAAAACATGTATAGATTTATTGTTATATAATTAATTATGTAATATTAAAAGATTAATTCTTAATATTTATAAACTGACTTAAAAAACATATTTAAATGTTACCTTCAATTTCCTATCGGTGTATCCCTTGAACCTCCTATGGGTGCAGGTGCTAGTTATATAATATGGAAAGGAATAGAGCTTTGTTCTGGAAAGAGTGTTTAGGACTCCAAGTCTTACAATTTAGATGTTGCCAACTTCATTCACCTATAGCTCGTGTGGTTGATTTGAAAATGTGTATTTTAAAAATGATAATAATATTTTTTTTTAAAATCGATCCAAGTGGGATCTATTTGGAAAAAAATGTGTGTTGGTACTTATTCTTGTATGGGGCGACCATAATCTTCATCCTTGTGTTTATACTTGTTTATGATGTGCTTGTAACAAATGGTTGGTCCTTATGGGATACTGATGCCTTTGTCCTACTCTTTTGGGAAACAGTTTTATATTAGTGCTTATTGTCTCTGTAGTGCCTGGAGAATTTGCAACATCGATTCTTGCACTTGTGAGATTTGACACCTTGAAGATTTAAAAATATTTTGGAAGTATAGTTGTCATTCTGAGGTTTGCATAGTTTAGTGGACTAAGCATTGTTGTTGGTATGACTGTGTTCTACTGTGATTTCAGTTGTCTGTAATCTTCAGCTTATTCCATATAAAAAAATATCTTCAAAACCACCATAGTTGTCCCTAAAGCTGATTAAGCAATGCAACCATTGTATAGTGGAATTTAATGTAAATGTTATAATACCCTATTCACATAAGAAACAATAGTACTTTGATTCTTTTGATGCCCTTTAGTGGGGGAAGATTCATATTATATTGTTAACCATTGAAAGACATGGAATTATTCCTCATGAAACACTAAAAAAATCACTAAACAAAGGCCTAAGAAGAGATTTTTTTGGTTTAATGCTCATAGGATGAGAACAAGGTCAATACTTTTTTTTAAACATTCACCTAGTGAAGGGATTGGGAAACATAAAACAATTAAGTGTGGTCATCCACTGTGTAAACTTGATGCAGGGGCATCCTTGGTTCAAGAGAAATCTTGCATCAACCAAAAAAACATTTGCATCTCAATTTGTTTGCATTTCAGTTTGTTTCTTTCATTTTCCAGTTCAGTTCAGGCAGTTTAGTCAGAAGTAGTTTTCAGCTTGTGGTTCAGTATTGGCATTTCACATCTTGCGGATCTGGACTCAGCACCTACCTTCATTCATCTACATCATATCAAGAATTCAGAGCATTTGGATCAGTTACCGAAAAGATATCGCTATCAGAAGATCAACTATTTTCTCAGAACAGAGCATCTTGACAGTCTCAGACAATCAGCTAAAGAAGGCTTACGGATCATTCTTTGACTTGCGGATCTCAATGACACATCATTCAATGTCCTTTGGTTCAGGGTCGACCTTCCCCAAGGGTTTGCACATTGTTCCATTCATTTGAGGAAGTGTTCTATGCATTTAGGTCTGACCTATCTATGAACACGTTACATCTCTTCGTTGGAGTTTGTGACCTCCCTTAGCCGACGCGGAGGAATCTATTGGTCCGAAAATGATATATATTGATGTAGTAGATCCTTAGGAAAGCAGTACACATAATTTAGAAGATCAATAGTTTAGATTTTGTGTGAAGGAGCTTCAAAGCTTTATCTTGCGCTTGTATGTAATCAGGCCTGTGATCCCTAATTGTAAGCCTGCATGTTGCCAGCCAGATTGTATTTGAATTCTTTGATATACTGAATGACTGAATCTACATTTACTTTATTTCCTTGAGTTGTTTCTGTTGTGTTTACTCTTGCTGCATGGTCCAGACAGTTCATTCCATGAACCCTCCTACTCTGACTGCACCAAGTGGTATCAAAGCGAAAGTTTGATTCTTTGGAGCAAATTGGCAAAGGGGATTCTGTAAGATCTTGTTGTAAGTAGATTGTCGATCTGAGGTAGGTTACTTGTGTGCAACCGATCTCTGATTGAGAGGCAATTGTCACTTGTAGCCCGATCACTGAATTTGAGGCAGTTTGCATTTGATTCGAGGAAGATGTCGCTGCGAAGAGTTCCTCTTGTTGGTACAATAGCTAATAGAATGGATGAGATGATGGAATTGATGAGAACAATGCAAATTCGTTTAGATGATGTTGAGGAAGATAGGCGAAGAGGATTGACACCTAGACCTAATGTTGAAAGTGATGATGAAGAAGAATTTCAATCTGCTGAAAAAACTGGCAAAACCCTAGAAGGTCAATCAAAAGAAGAATCATATTAGGTAAAGATGTTGCGAGCTATTTCAAAGATTGGAAAGAGACCTAGAGTTGATGTGTCAAATTATACTGGTAATTTGAACCCTAAAGAATTGATTGACTGGATAAATGACATGGAAGAATACTTTGACTATGAGGAAATTGAAGATCTAGAGAAGGTGAAATTTGCAAAGATAAAGTTGAAGGGACATGCTGCTATATGGTGGAAAGAAGTTCAGTTGGAAAGAAATAGAAGAGGGAAAGAAAAGATTACAAAATGGGATAGGATGGTGACAAAGCTGAAGAATCAGTTTATACCTGCTGACTATGAGTTGGAGTTGTTGAAGAGATTGCAAAACCTGAGACAAAAGGAGAAATCTGTGAAGGAGTACACTGAAGAATCTCATAAGATAATCATAAGAACAAGACATAGTGAAGCTAACAAGGAGAAAGTGGCTAGATACATCACTGGACTTAGATTGAACATTTAAGAGGAACTACACTTGGTAAGGATGACATCTTTGGAAGAAGCATATCAGTTCACCCTGAAAGTTGAAGAGAAGCTAAATAAGAGACATGATCAGAGACAAAGAGGCAAAGGAGGTAAATTTCAGAGAGGTAAGACATTTTCTGGAGGAGACAGATCATATCCAGAGCAGAACAAGTTTGACAACCCATTTAAGAAGGATGACAGAGATAACAATACTTACCGGAGAGATGATAGAAAATTTTACCGAAGAGGAAACCCTAGTGCATATCAGAATGAAGAATACAGAAGAGAAGGAAGAGGATTTGATAAGAGAACATTCAGAGGTACTTGCTTCAAGTGTGGAGGTGAAGGACATAGAGAATTTGAATGTAATCAGGGTAGTACAAGTAGGAGGACAGAAAATAGTGGAAGAGCAACCTATGTTGAAGAAGAACCTGTTCAATCACCCTGTTCAGTTGGCAAACTGGAGAAAGGAGAATCATTGGTGATGAGGAGAGCACTATTTCAAATAGAGGCAAATGAGGAACCATCACAGAGGAAAAGATTGCTCAGAACTAGATGCAAATCTAGAGGTAAGTGTTGTAAAGTTGTGATTGATAGTGGTAGTTCAGATAACCCAGTTTCAGAGGAGATGGTGACTAAGCTGAAATTAGAAAGATTGAAACACCCTAAGCCCTACCAGATAGCATGGATTTAAGATGCTCATAAGGGACTAGTAAGTGAACAATGTCTGGTGAAATTTCATATTGGATCTTATCATGATGAAGTCTTGTGTGATGTTATGCCTATGGATGTTTGCCATATCTTGTTGGGTAGACTTTGGCAGTATGATAGAAAAGCTATACATGATGGGAGAAAGAATACATATAGTATAACAACAAATGGAAATAGAATTACTTTGATTCCTTTGGAGGATGATCCTAAGAGTGAAGTATGTGGGAATGTTAAAATCTGTTTGGTAGATGGAAGAAAATTTCTGGATGGTTTGAGACATGAGAATATGTGTTATGCCTTGATTCTTAAGAAGCTTGAAACATTGAAGAAGGAGACTAAAGAGACACAACTAGAGGAAATAAGAGATTTGCTGACAAAGTATGAAGACATCATATCAAATAATGTGCCTGAAGGATTACCACCTATAAGGAGTATCAGTCATCACATGGATCTTATACCAGGAGCAAGTTTGCCTAACAAAGCAGCACGTAGAATGACACCAACAGAGAATGAAGAATTGAATAGACAGATACAAGAGTTGTTGAGGAAAGGTTTAATCAGAGAAATCTTGAGCCCTTGTGTAGTACCTGTAGTGCTTGCATCAAAGAAGGATGGAGAATGGAGAATGTGTACTGACTCTAGAGCAATAAATAAGATCATAGTTAAGTAGATTTCCTGTACCTAGGATGGATGATATTATGGATTGTTTGAGTGGAGCAAGATATTTCACAAAAATAGACTTGAAGAGTGGATACCATCATATCAGAATCAGAGAAGGAGATGAATGGAAGACTGCTTTTAAGGTAAATGAAGGATTGTATGAGTGGTTAGTGATGCCCTTTGGATTGACAAATGCCCCAAGTACTTTCATGAGATTGATGAATGAAGTTCTAAAGAAATTCTTGGGTAAGTTTGTGATTGTATACTTGGGTGATATTCTGATTTTCAGTGAGACAAAAGAAGAACATTTGTAGCATATTAAACAAGTTTTGCAGAGGTTGAGAGAAGAGAAATTGCTAATAAACATCAAGAAGTGTAGTTTCATGAAGGAAGAGTTGGTGTATTTAGGATTTGTGATTTCTGCGGAAGGATTGAAGATGGACCCTGAGAAAGTGAAAGCAATTGTTGAATGGCCTACAACGGAGAGCATTGGAGAGGTTAGATCATTTTATGGATTGGCTAGTTTCTACTAGAAGTTCATCAGAAATTTCAGTTCAGTTTGTAACCCTATGACAGAGACAATGAGAGGTGATAGAAAAGATTTCAAGTGGACATTTGGAGCAGATAAAAGTTTTGAATTGTTGAAGTAGAAGGTGATAGAGAAACATGTTTAGGCATTACCGGATTTCAATAAGGTATTTCAAGTTGATTGTGATGCAAGTGGAAGTGCAATTGGAGCAGTGTTAAGTCAAGAAGATATACTTGTAGCATATTTCAGTGAGAAGTTGAATGATGCAAGGAGAAGATATTCAGTTTATAATCAAGAGTTCTATGTCATAATTCAAGCCTTGAAGAAGTGGAGACATTATTTGTTGCCTAAGGAATTTGTGTTGTATACAGATCATCAAACTTTGCAATATTTGAACAGTCAAGGTAAGTTGAATCAGAGACATGAGATGGGTAGAATTCATCCAGAGTTATACTTTTGTGTTGAAGCATAGGAGTGGAAAATCAAACAAAGTTGTTGATGCATTGAGTAGGAGAAGAAACTTGTTGACAGAGATGAGAGTTGAAGTGTTGGGTTTTGATGAATTGAAGAATATGTATGAGGGAGACACTAATTTTGCAGAACCTTGGAAAGCATGCAAGGAACCTGTTTTGACAAATAGGAGTAAGTGGTTGGACTATTTCATTCAGGAAGATATGTTGTTCAAAGCAAGTCAATTGTGCACACCTAAAAGTTCAATGAGGGATAATTTGATCAAGGAGAAGCATAGTGGTGGATTGGCAAGACATTTTGGCATTGATAAGACAGTGGCTTTGGTAAGTGAAAACTACTTTTGGCCTCAGATACACAAGGATGTTAGGAGATTTGTGTAGAGTTGTAGAGTTTGTCAAGTTGCAAAAGGGAGTAGTCAGAATACTAGATTGTATAAACCTTTGACAGTAC
The DNA here is from genome assembly GCA_027924645.1 of Cunninghamia lanceolata. Classification (NCBI taxonomy): domain Eukaryota; kingdom Viridiplantae; phylum Streptophyta; class Pinopsida; order Cupressales; family Cupressaceae; genus Cunninghamia; species Cunninghamia lanceolata. Next base: position 7,043,958 of record BSBN01000262.1, on the reverse strand, counting down.
TGGAGAGACCTTGGGAAGATATAAGCATGGATTTTGTGATGGGATTGCCTAAGACACAGAGAGGACATGATTCAATATTTGTAGTGGTTGACAGATTTTCAAAGATGGCTCATTTCATACCTTGTAAGAAGACAACTAATGCAGTGCATGTAGCTAACCTATTTTTCAAGGAGATTGTGAGATTGCATGGATTACCTAAGAGTAGTTTCAGACAAAAATACAAAGTTTGTTGGTTACTTTTGGAAGACACTTTGGAAGAAGATGAAGACAGATTTGAAGTTCAATTCAACTTTTCATCCACAGACAGATGGACAGACAGAGGTAGTGAATAGGAGTTTGGGAAACTTGTTGAGATGTTTGGTTGGGGAAAAGACAGGAAGTTGGGATTTGATTCTTTCACAAACAGAGTTTGCATACAATAATTCGGTAAATAGAAGTACCGAAAGAATACCCTTTGAGATTGTTACCAGAGTGAATCCTAGAGGAGTTGCAGAATTGAGAGACATCAGTACAGAGGAAAAGAGGAGTGCAGAAGCAGAAGAATTTGCAGATTACATGAAGACAGTGCATGATCAGGTGAAGAAGCATTTGGAGAATATGAACAGCAAGTACAAGGAAAAGGCAAATAAGAAGAGAAGAGATAAGGAATTTGAAGAGGGAGATGAAGTCATGGTGTACTTGAGAAAAGAAAGATTTCCAGTTGGAACATATAACAAGTTGAAGATGAAGAAGTTTGGACCTTGTAAGATACTCAGGAAATTTGATTCAGGAAATGCATATGAAGTAGAGCTACCGGAGACATTGGGTATATCACATATTTTCAACATTACAGATCTTTATCAGTATCATGAAACAGAGTTCAGTGACAGTATGGAAGAAGACTTGAAGAAACAGTTACCACAACAAGCACCGGAGCAAATAGAAGACATCTTGGACAGCAGAGTTGGACGTAGCAATAGAGGAAGACAATACAAAGAATATCTTGTGAAGTGGAAAGGTAGACTAGAAGAAGATTCATCATGGATTTCTCAGGCCGAGGTGGACTGTCTTGGTTTTCCCTTAGCCCTAGCAAAGTGAGGGACTCACTTTTTCAATAACCCCGGATGTCTGATGCAGGAGCATCCCTGGTTCAAGAGCAATCTTGCATCAACAAAAAAAATATTTGCATCTCAGTTTGTTTGCATTTCAGTTTGTTTCTTTCATTTTCCAATTTAGTTCAGGCAGTTCAGTCAGAAGCAATTTTCAGCTTGTAGTCCGGTATTGGCATTTCACATCTTACGGATTTGGACTTAGCACCTACCTTCATTCATCTACATCATATCAAGAATTTAGAGCATTTGGATGAGTTACCAGAAAGATATCGCTATCAGAAGATCAATTATTTTCTCATAACAGAGCATCCTGACAATCTCAGACAATCAGCTAAAGAAGGCTTGCAGATCATTCCTTAACTTGCGAATCTCAATGACACATCATTCAATGTCCTTTGGTTTGTGGCCAACCTTCTCCAAGGGTCCGCACATTGTTCCATTCATTTGAGGAAGTGTTCTATGCATTTAGGTCCGACCTATCTGTGAACACGTTACATCTCTTCATTGGAGTTTGTGACCTCCCTTAGCCGATGCGGAGGAATCTATTGGTCTGAAAATGATATATATTGATGTAGTAGATCCTTAGGAAAGCAGTACACATGATTTAGAAGATCGATAGTTTAGATTTTGTGCGAATGAGCTTCAAAGCTTTATCTTGTGCTTGTATGTAATTAGGCCTATGAGCCCTAATTGTAAGCCCACATGTTGCCGGCCAGATTGTATTTGAATTCTTTGATATACTGAATGACTGAATCTACATTTGCTTTATCTCCTTGAGTTGTTTTCGTTGTGTTTACTCTTGTTGCACGGTCCGGACAGTTCATTTCGTGAACCCTCCTACCGTGACTGCACCAAAACTTATACACATTAGGTAATCGATAGATGCCATACATTAATAAATAATATGGGATACTAATGCATTTGTCCTACTCTTTTGGAAAGCGGTTTTATACTACAATAGTAAATTTTTTATCTTTTCTTGCATGGCCTCAACTCCATTATTACTCCTTGTTGCCCCCAAATTAAGGGAACGAACAAGGATCCATCACCTAAACATAAGCATTGAGTTGCTTAGACATTGCTATGGTTTAAACCTATTTTTATGGAGGGCAAAATAATCCACTTTAATTATTGAATGATAGCTAATGTTTGAATTTTAGTAAGACACGTGACATCATATAGTCATTCACTCTGCATGCATTCCATCTGGTAGTCTGCCTTAGCCATGCATGCATTCCATCTGGTAGTTTGCCTTAGCGATGCATTTATGAAGAAAGAGTGGCCTATCTTAAAAGTTTATCCTCCTTGACAATATCCAGGCAAAAACATGTGTACAAGGGGAGAGCCATGGCTACCGATCCTTATGTGGATTACAAGTCTTCTTTGAAATGTTAAGTACATAATTTTTGGGAAGAGTTTAGAAGTAGGGATGTTGTGATTATTTATACTTGTTTTCAGTTAGAATAGTTGTTAGTTGATATGAAAAAGTATCTGTAAAAATGAAGTTAATGGTAATGAATATACTATGTGCAGAGTGTTTCCAGCAAAAGCATATGATACAGTGAAGCTCAAGGATGAGCCTTCTCCCACAGTGAAATCTCCATAAGCAGAGGGTATTGACAGGGATTATGTGGAATATAATTCCAGTCCAAAGAGGTAAGATTTCTTTTGTCTGTTTGTTTTTTAGTTTCTGTTGGCCTTTTCTTTGATCCACAGTTGGATTTTTGTGATGGGTATGAATTGAATGGTTTTATGTTTGTGTTGTAGTGTGTTTCCAGGTGAGGCATGCAATGACCTAGGATGGGAATTCCCATTGCCAATTCCTCCATTGTTTTTAGTTGCTTACCTTCCTCACCCAATATGTAGATGTACCAGAAACAAAAATTATTTTGTTTACAATTAGTTTCAATAGATCTGATAAAGGTAGCATAGGAAGACCGAGACAAAAAATTGATAGCTTTGTTGAAAACACCCCTTTTTAAAAACAATAAATAGATAAAAAGATTATGAAACTAGAGACCCCAAACTTGTTTGATAATACATCGTGTTTCCTCATAAGGACAAATATCAAAGTTTAAATTAACTGTTTGGTATGCAAGTTTAAATTGTTATTCTCGAAGTAAGTTAGCTTACTATGTTGTTTGGTTTATTTTACCTTTGACATTAAGAAGAGTTGAGCATTGCAGGAGATGGGCCAAGTCAAAGAATCACACAACACAACCAGCCATATAAGTGTCACAAGAATGGCATTAAGAAACCAAAAAATCAAAGATATACTTCAAGAAAGGGGATATGATGTTTCTTTTCCTTGTTCAAGGATATTCTCATGGGAAACTTTGGGTAAGGATGATATACAACTTTCATTAAAAGTTGTTGGTTTTATTGTTAGGGAAATTGAATCTAGAGCTCTTAGAAACTTGAAACACAAGCCTGGAGGTTTTGTAACTCCAACTCCAAAAGAAATAATGGTCAAAACATAATATTTATATTTTTTTGCTAGCAGCACAATAGTTTTTTAATACAATTTACTGTTGGAAAAATGAAAGAAAAAAAATTAAAAACCCAAAATTTAAGAATATTACTGACATTCCATACCTTTTTTTTGTAGGTTCAGAGATAAATCTTCAAGAATTACTATAACTATGCGTTAGAAACAATAACATCATTCTATCAAACTTCTCACATGCGCTGGCACAAAATCCTCACAATTATGATGCTCATGTCTAGTTAATATCACTATTGGTATTGACTTTATTTGTTTCAGAAACCCATAAAATGGAGCCTGTGAAACATATAGTTTGTTGGCACTCTCTTTGCTTCTGTGTTTTTTCCTACTTTTTGTTGTGCATTCAATTTGACATAACAATAATTTACAATTATTTAGTGCATTGTCCTCAAATAGGTGAGCCTAACCCTTTAGGCGTGTAGCGTAAGAAGATATGGACAATATTTTGATTTGAAAGATTTATTGAAAAAATAAAGTAGAGACTGTTGCAGTTACATGTGTCAGTGAAACAGTCATACCAAAGTCTTATATGTATCTATTGAGTCCCCACTATGATACGTTGTTTGGACAACTTTAGTCTCGTTTATATTTATAGTGAATAAAATTTTTTTATGTACACTACTGTTCTAAGTTTATTTCACATCAGAAAGACATAGCATTTATTGCCTTTTCAAATATGCATTGTTGTTTTTAATAAAAGTCTTATATTGGCATCCAAAATTTTATAAAATTTTAAAATCATTATTTCATTTCTCCACTAACTATTCACAACATAGACGAACAGGATGACAGATAAATGGCATTTTTAATTATTAAATAAAAGAAAATATTTATGAACTATGGTCTGTTGTTAGAAATTTTTAATTCTATAAGATGATTGGATGAAGAGTCAAAAAACTTGAATCTAACCGATGCATTAGTATACCTAACTTTGGCAGGAACTAATAATAACAATATATCTAGCAATCACACAAATTGTGCAATGGGCACGCTGATAGATATTTTGGAGAAGTGTTACTATTTTAGAAGGAGAAGAGTAATAATAGAAAGTTGATTTTCCCATGCACAACAAAAATTTGGAGGAACAAACGATTGGTGGGAAAGTACACACAACACTGTAACCACACCTTACTCTTTACTACTTAATCAATTTTCTAATTTTGGTTTATAATTGTTACTTGTTTGTCCAATTAAGTTGGTATATTATCAATTATAACTACTGGAGTCCTTACAAGAAGTTATAATTGCCACCTATTGTTGGACGCATTATCTTTTGGGCATGAATTACAAGCTCAATTGTACTAGACACTTATTATTGTTGACTTGACTTATTAACCTCACCTAGTAGAGTTGTGTAAATCCATTCTAAATGAAAGGGATGGAAGTTTTGGTGTGAACTATGGAGCCTCTGATTCCTGGAAATGGATACATAGGTAGGGCCATATTGAATGAACTACCAACGAATAGGTTTGGGTCTAGGGACATGCCATGATCTAAAGAGCTTACCCCATTTAGTGCAAGAACGTAAGTCTGTGGTAAAGAGTTGTTGCCATTGCTGTGGATTGATTGGGGCATAGGACGACCATCAAAGCAATCTCAACCACTCATGTCGAATAAAAGGAACAGTGTAGGAAGCTTGAGATGCAAGTTAGATTATTATTTTGGTAGATTTATGTGGCAGAAAATCTATACTTTCGCGTCCCTCATTCAAACTGCCAATGGTGATGAGAGCACTCGGACCAACTAACTAAATATGTAGAGCAGAGACCAAGCAGGAATTAGACGTTGTGCTATGGTGTGAGTGGTGACATAGCTGACAACGAGAGAATTTGGAGCAAGCAATTTGGCCAAGTTTAGATCTGGGATGCAATGTCCTATTGCAGGAAACGTCACCATTGCAAAGTGAGGTTATTGCATGTTATTCATGGTCGTAGACTTCGAACATCGCCCAGATGAGAAGTTTTAGAACACTACTAAATGAGACATAAGAGCTTCCTTGTGTTAAGTCAACACATATTTATCAAGACAAGGAAGATACAAATCCACCTCTCCCACGGGCCAACGCATACAAAAGTCTTACTCTGAATTGTGGAAGGTTTCTGAATATTCAACCATAGAGGACCAGATGCCAAAGAAACTCTGGCTGCTCATCCTTACATTTATCTTCACGAGTTGGGACTGCAGGCTTTTCTTGATTGCGAAGGGACTGATCTTGGAGATTATTTTCCTTCTACGCTTCCGCTCTGCCTCAGTTCATATCGCAATCTTTTCAGAAAGATATGCACAGTCGCCTTGGTGTCTAGATGAGCTGGTTCTCATGGTAGAAAGTGAAACCAAGATTTTTCTTCTATTTATTTTATGGAGTGAGGCCTTGGGAGCTTCGCTTCATAGAGATCGGGGTGTATGCCAATGCCTGCACAAACTATAAAAAAGAAAGGTAGATATTTGCAAAAGCTTGAGAGCTGGAAAAAAGCCCTTCATTCTGCTTCATTTTTTCAATGGCTTTGAAATCAACCATGCAGAGTCATTCCGCAATTCAGAGTAAGACTTTTGTATGGAAATTTGGACGGGACAGTGGTGTGCAAGGGGGCGCAATGGTTCAAGATTGCACACTCGTGTTGCTGCCCTTGCACGCTTCCACATTTCTTCATCCTTACCTTCAGAAAACCCCAAAAATCTTTGTTTCCTAATCCATGAAAATCCACATTTGCTAACTTGCACATTACGCTTCATTTTCCTAATAACACTGTTGCAAAGATTTGATGTTAAGTGCTGAGATTGCTTGGATGGTCATCCCTGTATGGGGCAACCAGTCTAGACCCTTGATTGCCACTTTGACGTTGTACAGAGCTCGCTCGCCCCAGGTAAAATGCCTATTAAGTCTATGCAACGTAAAAGAACAAGAAAGCACAACACAATAATGAGAATTGTTAAATTTACTATGGACACAATAAATACCATTTCAAGTGGTGAGAACCACAAGAGGAGACAACCACAAAGACAATGAGCTTCTAAAATGCACACAACACCGTCAAAAGAAGTTTGTACTGTCTTCGAGAGTTGGACACTGACCATAAACTTCTTCAATATTTTACCTTCTCTTGGGACTTTTACAACAAGTTTATTATTGATAAACACACACTATAGGCTATGTATTCTATGACTACGGGGCAAAATATGCATTTGAAGAAAAACTTGAGAAAAAAACACAGGCTCACAGCCACAGCCCTTGTCCCACCCTGTATATAATACATGTATCAACATCAATAGTCATAGATCTATACTTTTCATGACTAGCATGTGAAAGGCTAACGCTATCGAGTTCCAAGCTCTTTCTGGGCATTGAAATAAACTGCAGCAATAGGAAGGCCAAGGCCATAGTGTGCAGCAAATGCACAGGTGCTGAAATAGTTGCAACCATAAATATTTCACTCAATTCATTTTTCGTGCTACCCATATGACTTAAATACATCATTCATAATTCTAATACGAAATCAGATTTGATGCTAATTTCTAATAGAAGAATCCTCATTAAGGAGTGCCGATGAAATGAAATGCAGGGACCTTGACTGGGGTCTGTGCCTCCAGGGATATCAGTCACCAGCTTGCAACACCACCAAAATTAACTTGATTAGATGCATTCGGTTATTATACATAAATCATTTCGTTGCAGCCAGAAGAGGGCACGTCAGGAGGAGAGACTGGTACTAATCCAGCGGGAGTGGCTTCTGCCATCGAGTATGGCTCCTATTTCCTGCAGAAAGTATTAAACAACTCTTTATTTTCAGTGTTGTCATGCAAAAAAACTATCTACAGTGATAGTGAAAAGTTCCATATTTGATGTTTGCAGATAGCGAAACCCAACGGCACGAGAAGGTGTGTCTGCACTCCAAGCTCTCTGGAATGAATCTATACCTTACACATTCGGTAATTTGAGCTCCAACGACATACAATGAACAAATTGTACTTATCAACATTACAGACATACAGTCATAATGTATTTGATGGTGGCATTCGAGTGGGCCTGAACATGCTACTGGCAGTAAAAGCGGTTTTCAGCAATTCGGGGGAGAAAAGGCGGATTTATAGCAAAGTCTCTGTTCCCCACGGTGGGCCCTAGTTTTTTAATTGAACAAAGCAAAATAGTTACAAATAAAGAGATGTAGCTCTGCCCTAGTTACAAGGACATTCGGATCAGCTCTGCTTTGATTGTTAAGAGATTGAAAAAGCTTGAGAACTAACAGATTCAAATTAGAAGTTCAGAAAAGAAAGTCTTCATTAAAAAAATCTCTGTGACCAAATTTTTAATTTGTATTTTCCCTGTATGTAGGGAAAAGCATCTGGATTTAATTTTTCACCAAATGACCCTTAAATCTCCTGGATAAGAAGAACACCATCACTTACAACCCAAGAATAGACACTTGTAAATCAATGGTTATGGGGAGGGAAAAAAGGAGGGTCGACCCAGAGAATTGGGTAATTCACAACAGTAGCAGACCACGCAAGAAAAGCGGAGATTCAGGTGTTGCAGACATTAGCTCTGCGTCTGTTCGGCCCAACTGCTTGCAGTGACATCTTCTTCTCGGAGTAGAATAGTTAGTGTTCAGTCTATACTTATAGCTGCTAGGTTGCTGGATTTTAACCTCACAACTCTGCGAAACTCATCCATGGATGCCTCCTCAGAAGAGCTGCTCTATGATGGGTTGTTTGCAGCATTGCCTGTGTTTCTGGACTATAAGTAAGTCATAACCACATCGACCCAAAACCCTATGATTTCTTTGTTTCTTCGGTAATGCTTGAGTGAAATTAGTGCCACAATTTATGCTTTGATGATGATGGTGATGACTTGTAATGTGCATTAGAACAAATTGGTCTGTAGGATCTTATTACAGTGCGTAGGCAATGCAATCGCTTTTTGCCCTGTCTGCATCTGTTAGTAACTTAGTCCTTGTTACATCTAATTTTTGTAATATCTGAACTCTTACCAACTGAAGTTTCTTTGCAATTCTTGGACTCTTATTTATATAAGTGCATAGAACATAAATGCCTTGTTTCTTTGCAATCCTTGTACTTTTCTCAGTATGTTTTCCTATATTTGACAGAAACCTGTACTTGGCAGTAGCTTCGATTTTTAGACCGTGGCAGGAAAGAAACATTTTGAGCTTAACAGTAATTTGGATTTGCATATTATCTAGAAACTCAAAATTTTCAGTCACAACAACATTTTTAATAAAGTTCTATTGATGGCTTGGAATTTGAAAGGCTACTTATTGTGAACCTGAGAATGGAAGCGTGAATGAACCATTGAACTTAAGCATTTAGGTTTTTGACAGGTTTTCTCAAAAAGACTCTTTCCTTTTATTCTTCATTAAGCTTGCTTGATTCATGAATGGAGGAACGCTTAATCTTTGTTGTTGTCTGAACTTTACCCTATTGTTTATTCTATATGTTTTCTCGGCTCAAATTACAAAAGGCTGCCACGCACAGTGTGTATCTCACATTCCTAACCTTGCTGAGCCTAGAGTTTGATTTAGAATCTCAAACATTGTATTTTCTGCAAGTAAACATGTAGGATAATTTCCAACTTCTCCAAGATGGGGACTAACATCTTTATGTTCAACCCTTTATGCATTTCCCTTCGTTCCTTTGGGGTCCATGGTGGAACTCTGAGAAAAGTCCTTGTTCATTGTTTTCCACACCAGTGTTAGCTTGCATTTCTTTACACATATCTCTCACAAAAGCCCTGTAGATATGCTTTTTATTTCTGGAGGTGTCCAAAGAAGTGAGCTCTCATTTCTGCTTTGGCTGCACTTAAGTTGTAAATGTCTCGTGATCTTTAATCAATTTGCAGAGCCATGATCTTCACCTGTCTTAATTGCTAAGATTTCTAAAAGATGTTTGCACCTTATTCATATCGCATGTTGCAGTTCTGGGAAGTAATGCATGCTGCAAAATTAGATTTCTTAATTTCTTCCTTGGAAAAATGATTAAAAGCAGCAGATGTCTTATGAACTATTATATTCTATTTGAAAGCTTGATCTGTTTATCCTATTGCCAATATTCCTAAGTATTCCTTCTGCGGAATGTGCCCTAACTCTCATTTTTCAAAGAAACTAATCAATTTCCTTTATCTCATCTACCTCGTGGCTCGTCCATGTATTTTAATATTCCAGGTAGTGCTAGCAAGATTTATGTTTATGACAGAGTCCCCTCTAGAATGATTTCTTTTATCTAGTTTTCAGAGGCTTAGCTTTATAATATACAATCATTCATGTTAGTTCAGCTTCATTGTTGGAAGCTTATCACTAACCTTATCAAAAGGTAGGGATGGTTTCTCTCTTTCTATCCTTATTTATTCCAGAAAATTATATATATTCCAAGGGCTATGAAGCTCCATCAAACTTCTCACTATGTGATTCGGATGGCTTTCCTTTATAGTTATCATGACATTTTCTGAAAAATCTGTCTTCCACTTATTTTTGAGAGTTGCAAGTTCCAACAATGGTTGCAAAATCATTTGTGATATAAAAGACAGTGGATGATGGTTGTAACTTGTACCGTCTTATGTGCAAAACCATTTTGATTCTCTGCAGTGACATGATATGCATACACAACACAGGTTATTGCAAAAGTTAATTCTTAATGTTTCAGTTTGTCATAGGTATCTCTCTGGAGTGCAAAAACTCTTGGGGCAGTGGCTCTTTGGTCATATGAAATAAATGTGAAGGCCGCGAATGATAAAGAAATTGTCACTACCCTTGTAGCCATGATAAGGAATCAAAAGACAGATATTTCAGGAGCTACTTGCAATACACTGATGGATTTGGCAACAACATCATTTGGAAGAGAAAAGCTTCGAGAAGCTGGTGCTATTGAACACCTGTTGTGAGGACAAAAACCAGTTCTCTTTATTGTTTTGGGAAATATAAAACTACATGTGCTTTCAATTTTTCAAATAAATAAATGGCAGTATCTCAGGTTATTCTTCTGTTTTTAATGTTTCCTTTGGCGGATAAGCTATCCAACTTTCTTTATGTTCAATTCACATAAGAGCCAGGTGATGTGGAAAATGTTCTATAACATCTTACATAAACGGTTAAACCGAGAATAGACGGGTCATGTGGAGAATGTTATTTAACATAAAAATTCAATCAAGAAGTATGTAATATGAGGAAGAAATTACTTATTTTGTACCATCTAGAACATCATTCATGAACATTGAATACTCACTAAAAGTGGAGAGGAAAATGGAACTGTTGAAAACTTGAAACCAAGCCACATCCACAAGCCATTTCTCTGTAATGGTAAACCGTATAACTGATGAATCAGAAAACTTCTAGTCATTATGTTTCTAGATTGTATGCAAAGGGAGCAGAAAATATCCCGTCTTGAGCTGATACTGCGCAGCCTATGGTGTTAGGGGCTGCAAGCATGAGCTCTTTGCATCCGATCTCTGTTTGCCTTTTTTTCTCTGCCAACCCTGGTTTCTTGTTGGGATGCAAATCCATATCCTGTTGTTTTGCATATTTATATCATACTTCTTATTACCTCCAATGTCATATCATACAAATTCCTTAAAATGATTCTGTATCCATGATATAGGAATATAATTAAAATATATTCTCTATTGAGACAGGTTCGTTTGAATATATACGTACTTGTTATTGCTGTGACTGTACCACTGATATCCAGCATATGCAGTTGTTTGAAGCATTAGTTAGATGACAGATTCCCTGTACTGTAATCAAGATGCACTCCTGATCAAGAGATGGCTTCCTTAATTAAACCTAGATCTACAATATTTGCAAAGGAGATATGAAAACTTTGCACTTGATTTGTTGTTTATGTAAATCATTAAGAAAGATTGAAAATATTTACAAGCTTGATACACATAGATTGTTGCCATATTCATTGGGCCTTGACTCATGAATAACATGATATTTGAGATGAAATTAACTTTCGACCTTACCAGGGGGTGCATCCCTCTTACGACTCCTGTTCCTGTCACTGTCTCCATCATGCTATTTTCCTATTCAAGTATCATTTCTGTTATTTTGGGGGTACTTCGAGGTACACCACCTTTTTAATTCCTTTGTTTCCTCAGTCCTCAAAAAAGAGGACACAGTGGAACATGGTTTCAAACAGACACAAATTAAAAGTACTCTATCAGAGGTAGTATAGGTGAAGCTGTTGGAATTTTATGAAACTCTTGAAACAAAGTTTGTGCAAAGCAGCACAACTAGAATTTAACAAGCTATAACTTAGAAACACCTTTAATAAACCAGCACTAATGTATCAACGCCAGATATATTGAATGGTAAAAAGATAAATATATGTGAAAATGTTTTTGACTGACCACTAGTGTTTCTCTGAGTTTAGGGGATGAGGGCATGCAGGGATGCAGTTTGAGGGATGGCAAAAATTTTGCCAGATTTTAGAGACAGCTATGAACAGAATATATAAAATTAACTTTTAAATATATTATTTTGATACATGAAATGAGGGACTTGGGACCCTCTCCCTTATATATCACAAAAACAAAATATACATTTCACATCATTTTTCCACCCTTAATAGGGAAACCAAAACCAGATGATTCCAGCTTGAAAATCTGGAAAACCACCTGAAGCACAATACAACTATCCTAAGCAGATTGAAAACTAAAAACAAAGCATATAAACCTAGTTCTGGATTCCAACACCCATGGGAGGCTCGCCTAAACCACTGGCACCACTAACCTCCCATTGCAGACTGTCCATTTGAATCAGATATTTTATTGCTCACTTGGCCTTCTCTACTCTTGCACTGGCTTGGTGAGGGGATGGAGAATGAAAAGGAATTCGCAGGGGAGCCAAATCATCATTGGGAACAAATCCTTCCCTACCTTCCACAACAAATTTCTACAGTTTCTCCACTACCGCTGCCAAAGCACGAAAATGAGCTTTCAACTTTCTAAAGATACCATTAATAACAACCCTCAGAATTCAAAATCTACCACTGTTGGTGCCCTCGTAGGAAAAGCTTCAGTTACCTCTAAAGCCTTCTCTAGGCTGCTTCTAAACTCTTCCTTCACATAAAAGATAGCCAAAGCTTTCATCAGCCCCTTATTGTTCACAAAATCCAATAGATTCAAGCATTTTGGAAAAAAAAAATGGAGAAGGGAAAGAGAAGCACGAGCTATGGCGATTTGGGCATAGACATAGCCGGGAGCTTCTTCAAGTCGATAGGGGGCATTTGGCCACTTTCACCGAGCGGAGGAAACACAAAGATCACAGTAGTAGGTGTCAGAAATGTAAGCATGGCCATCGCCCAAACCATTCGGACACAGGATATGACAAGCGAGCTAGTATTAATCGATGTGTAGGCAGAAAAACTAAGGGGGGAAATGCTGGACCTGCAGCACGTCGCCGCCTATGGAGCCGGGATTAGGCAGATTGGATCCTTTCAGTCAATTGAATGCTTTGGTGATTGGATCCTTTCAAAGGGACTAAGGGGCTCATGCTTCTCCTCCTCAGAAAAACCATGATTAGATGTCTTCTTACAAGGTCCTTCTGATCTGGTATAAGCATTCTTGAAGCAAAACATACAGAGTCTGCCACCGCGAGCTTCTCACCTTCAGAATAATGGAGAAAGTCCTTCTAATGGAACTTTCTAATCTAGCTTGCAGTGCAAGCTTCGCTTTCCTTGAGGCATTAACTACACGGTACCACACGTGAATGACCAAGATGGATCCGATGGTTGTCCCTGTACCTACGCTTGCAGGCAACGTCTATCCAGCACCGCAAATAGCATGCGGCATGGAAAGCCGCTTCCAAATCCCATCCATGCATCCCATGACCATTCCTTCAATAAACGACGAGATCTCTTCGTAGAGAATGGCATGAATAATTAATTTATTAATTAATTTCTTCCCGCTTTTATAACTGCATGTGTTTGTAGTAGTTTCTTTAAACGCAGCGTTTTTGAAGAATTTTTATTTTTAGCTTTCTTGAAGACTGCTTTAACTGTGCGATCCGGCTTTTTCAACAACAGCGATATTTCAACTACTCGTTCACCCAATCACTTCAATGCTATGGGAATATCTGTTTACCAAAGCCTTCGTCCAATAATTATGAAGTTTAGTTATTATATCAATTTTTTTTCCTTGATGGATCAATGTATTGCACTTTTTTTATAACAATAATTTTTTTCTTTCATCTAAGATTCTAAACAATTCTTTTTAAATAAAATATTATTTTTACAAATACAAACAGTTGATAGTTTAAAAATAAAATATTTTATAGCTATTCTTTAAAGTATTCATAATTATTTTGATAAGAGTAAATAGTGATAAATCTTGTTTACTTATATGAATATCAATTATTATTGTTAAGGTAAATTGTTTATCACCATTCAACTAAAAAATAATTATTTATAAATCATAATTTAATGTTTATTTGGTATTGAACAAAGTTTCAAAAATTACAATAAGAAGGTAGCAAATATAACATTACCACAATACAATCAAGATACAACAAGTGTATAAAAACAGTAAACAAAACTACAACCCCCAAACAAGCCTATCAAACTATAAAACTCAAAATCCTTAACTTAGAACATTATATTCTTTTAATTATTTTAATAACAAAAATAAGTTAATAGTTAATTATTTTTAAATTAATTTTTTAAATGCTATATAATAGTACTAGATAAAAATAAGTAATTGATTAATCACTTAGTTAATGCTATATGTATATTTCATCTATAGCTTGCTTCCAAACATAATCAATTACATTTTAAAATAGTGAAATGAACATTTTGAAGCAAGGCAAGTTGGTTTTTAGGAGAAACAACAATCAAAATACATAAGGGGATAATGGTATTTTGAAATTTAAAAAAAATACAACCCATGGCCTCATTTTCTCCTAAATACTGCTTTTGTGTAGGCATGCTTTGAGGCTGCTCAAGAAAATTTTGTTCAAACACAATGCCACTATGATGTTCTTGCACTTGATGAGGTCAACAAGCTCAACAATGTAAGCTTTCTATCCTTTTGTGATTTTGAAAATGAATCATTTGTTTTGCAAAGTTTTGAATCTTTTTTTTTTTAAATTAACAAATGAACACCCTCAAATGCTCCCAAACCCTAATTCATTGAATAGAGGGCACAATGAAATTCCAATTGAAGAGAGGGCACAAAATAACCCTCCCCAAACTCCTCCATCAATTTCCTAACATCCTTATGAGACACAAACAAACATATTAGGGAAAACTATGACACATCCTAGTAAAAGTAAAATTATATATAAACCAAATATATATTATCATAATCATATATAAATTTTTGACAATCTATCCAAAATCTCTCCTTTTATGTGATACAGTCTTTTTAAAATTTTGATTGTAGTTTACAACAAAAATGCCTAAATATGACCATACAACCATCAAATTTAGGTCCTGCATAAGTGATGAATTATAATTGTATTTTACTACAAAAATGCCTAAATGCGACCATACAACAATCAAATTTAGGTCTTGCATAAGAGATATGAAAACCAAATTACATATATGATATTAAACTAAACAAGTGAAACGAAAGGTAACAACAAAAAACTAAGCCAAACCCACATAAGGTAAGCCAAGCAAAATCTACTAAAACAAACAAAGAGACAAAATTGCTCAAGACCATGAGCACTCAAACACATCATTAGAATTTTTTGCTAGAGTTAGTAACTTTTTATTATTGGATCCACAAAGTATGATCAAGGTTAGATAAGCAATGTCAATTATTAGGATATCTAAGATGTTTATGATTGAATTTAGATGCATAATGAAGGTCAGATAGGTAGAGCCAATTATTAGTATATCTAAGATTTCCACATATTGTTAATTAGATGGTTGATCAAAAAATGATTAGCATCGGTATTCATATAGTTGAGAAGTTTGAGTGTTAGTTTACGCCTTTGTATTGTTGTTTTATGCTACTTCTACATCCATTTAAATTGGACTTTGATGTCACTACTTTTATGATGTTTCCAATTCCTCTAAATTGGTCTTGATATTTAATATAATTTTATTTTAAGTCAAGTGGCCATTGGGTTTATTGGTGAAGTCGAATGGTTCAAAAAGAGTCTACCAAGAATCAAGTCTTTCTAAGTGTAAAGGCACAACACTTTTGAAAGAAGAAATTAAATAGAATAAATACTCCTCAAGCCTTAACTTTGAAATGAAAGAAATAATAATTTATACACCCATTACCACAATGTACTAAATTTAAAATTGTAAAATATTCATCTTAAAAAAATTTCCCAAAATATTATTTATAACATTCAAAATTATGTGCCCTAGACTACATCATGGCTTTGAAAGTTCGTCTCTTGTTTATGAATAAGTGTGATAAATAAGAAAATTAGGTGAATGCATGAAATGATAAATGGATTAATTCTAAGGGATCGACCCTAAATTTACACATGATCATACCATTTTTCATGAACATATATCAATGTATTTTTTATAGTTAGGCCAATGAACAAATTTTGTAAATATACAATATAAGTTGAAAGTATAATAAATTGTAATGATTATCCATAATAGTGTTGAACATGATCCTACATTGCAATGTCATCAAAACTCATAAACTACATAGTTTAGAACATTGATTAGTCATGTCATTTTTCACGCCTGTGATTTCATCATTTATTAAGGGAATGGTCATGTGATGCATGGATGGGAAGTGGCTATCCATGCTACATGCTATTTGTGGTGTTGGATAGATGCTTCCCATAATTAATATTGCTCTACCCAAATTGTTGTGTCCTATTTCAAGATAGACCACAACTTTACAAAATATTAATAATTTTATGTAAGATGTACAACACATTTCCCAATAATCAAACTAAGTTCAATTTCACACTATGATTTTGAATTAGGTAGAGAAATGGGTAAACTAAGGATTGGGACTAGTTCCTAGGGATGTGTGAAGGCAAAAATAAGATAGGCTTATGGATCATGCCAACTTTTGTCAAAAACACACTTGTACACTAGTTAATGGATAAAGGATAACTTGGTCAAATTGAGTCCAAAAACTTGGATAAAAGGATAACTTGTACACTAGTCAATTGATAAAGGATAACTTGGTCAATTATTAGGATATCTAAGATGTTTATGATTGAATTCATATGCATAGTGAAGGTCAGATAGGTAGAGCCAATTATTAGTATATCTAAGATGTCCACATATTGTTAATTAGATGGTTGATCAAAAAATAATTAGCATCAATATTCATATAGTTGAGAAGTTTGAGTGCTAGTTTATGACTTTGTATTGTTGTTTTATGCTACTTCTACACCCATTTAAATTGGACTTTATGTCATTGCTTTTATGACCAATATGTGACCAATAAGCAATTTTTAATTTAAGATATTCTAGTCAAGTACTTAAACATTTGCATCATATCTAGATTTTTCAATTTGTTCACTCAAGTTGACCCAATATTGACATGTGTATGAATAAGTGTGATAAATAAGAAAATTAGGTGAATGCATGAAACAATAAAAGGATTAATTCTAAGGGATCAACCCTAACTTTACACATTATCATACCATTTTCATGAACATATATCAATGTATTTCTTATAATTAGGCCAATGAGCAAATTTTTTAAATATACAATATAAGTTGAAAGTATAGTAAACTATAATGATTATCCATAAGAGCGTTGAACATGATCCTCCATTGCAATGCCATCAAAACCTGTAAATTACATATATTGGTTATTAAATTAATTTCAAATTAAACATAAAAGTTTGTTAGAAAATCATTTCATAATTTATTTACCATCTCTAGCTTGCATTGCATCTATTGTTGTTGGTGTTTCATTGAGATCAATAGAAATTGGTAACTTATGTTGCTCAATGTTTTGTTGATTATCTAAAGTTGCAATGACATGTGTAATTAATAAATCAACATATATACAACATTAAGTCTAACAGTACAATATATGCTTAATCAAAATAATAGTAAAACTCTAAATTACCTGGGATAGTTTTTTGAAATGTCTGATCAGGTATAACATTAAGCATTGATGGTTGATTTTCACAAATTGTATCTGCTATTTATTTGATTAATTATAGAAAATTAATTAGAAATAGGAATTGAGAAATATCTCATTTAATGAATGAATACATTTAATAGTTAGAAAATTACCATCAATAATTTGCATTTATTTGGTTGTTGTGTGGTTTAGATCAATAGAGAAGGGCAATCGACATCTTCTATTATTGTCTTGATCATCCAAACCTACAATGGCATATTTTTAATATGTGATGCAAAAACAATAATTATAGCTATGTAAAATACTAAAATAATTTTGAATAAATGTACTCACTTTGTTGTTTTTTGATGATAACCCTTTCTACTTGTATTGCTTTGCCTGAACGATTGGAGACCTTTTTTTTCTTTTGCTCCCTACCACCTATGGAGGGGAACTAAAAATTTTTATGGTCCTCAACTCTTTCATTCAAGTCTTGATGGATGGCATTACCTCTTTGTTGAATAAACTAGTGTTTGTGCATTTTGCTTGGACTAAACCATGGTGATATTCGTCTCATAGGCATATCCTCTGAGCCAAGGATTGGTGTAATTTTGGAAGAAGTAAGAGATGCTTGGATATCTTTTTTAAATCTCTCAACACATTGACTAAAGATATGTTTTTGATCTACTCTAGTTGGTAAATTTTGGAGTAGTGAATTCAAATAATCAACAGAATTTTGGAAGTTGTCATTGGAAGCATCAGATGATTTACAACCATCTGTAATAAAAATAATAAAGATTAAGTTCAAAAAATATAAAAAATGCTTTCATATTTCATTAATAAAATAGTGATATTGAAATTTACCAATTCTTTGGTCTTAACCAATGATAACCTAAATCGCATCTTGATCTTCTTATGGAATACAATAATCTATGTTACAAATAAAGCATTAATGAAATTTTAAGAATCATAAAAATCAATGAATATTTTATTATAAATATCATATCAACATTATCGATGACATTATTCTCTTGACTGAAACTTCCTCTGACATCATCATCATCATCATCATTATCAACCCATGGAGTAACACCATTTGTAATTCAATAGCATTATTTTAGTTAGTTTCGAGAAAAAATATAATAGTCATTAAAAATATAAATATAATAATTAAATATTAAATGACTCTTACCAACAACTTGATCTTGCTCATTTGTTATGTTTCTCTTTAGGAGATCTGAAATCTTCAACACATGTTTTCTTGTGCTCCCCCTTTTTACCCACTGACAATCACATACATGTAAATTTGGTCCAAATTTCCTAATAAGATACCATTTCATTGGAACAGATTGACTTATTATCTTGTATGTGTTAGGGACGAGATCATATGGATAACAATCTGTATCAGGTATTTTTTTGGATCTCTCTAATGCAGTAATGTGATATCTTTCTTTTTTAAAATTAGTTAAAAATCCAGATGACTGCAAATATCTTTTATTTTTATAAAATGGCTCTACTCTATGAAGAAGTGTATGAATAAGCCAATCCATTCTCCTTGTACATTTCTTAGCATGATCACTTAGATAATGACTCTTGATGTGGAAGTGGTATGACTCTATGGAAGCATTGGTTTCTTGATTTGCATGAGAGAAGTTTTGAAAGTATTTTGCCCACATTTCTATATAAAAAAAACATAATAATACCTTAGTAACTTATAATATAACTTAAACAATTTAAATGCATACAAACCAAAATGAATACTCTGACAAACTTACCAATATGACCCTCATCATGACACCAAGTTTTTTGGAAGTAATCAATAAATTTCTTCTCTTCTTCGAATTCCTCTATGAACTTTTTTATTAGTTCAATAGTGACGTCTGCATTGTCACTCATTGCATACATTATCTCGCCCATTCTATCAAACATGTTTGTACCAACATCCTTATTGCTAGCATACCTAGATTGTAAAAGATAATATCAATTTATGAGGTTTAAATACATAATTTTCCATATATTAAAATTAAATATTAACTTACATGTACATATTTTTTGGCCATGCTCTGCGTACATGCAAAATACATAAAAGTACTCGGCATTGAAATGATAATCTACAAGTTACATTATGAAAACCTGATAAGTAAATTATGACAAATGAAATGTTAAATTAAAACTAGTTTAAACTATAAATTGTGAAATATATATTTTATAAACTAAATATTAATCAATTATAATGAGTTGATTGAAGTTTAAATATATAAACTAAGACTAATAAAACCCTGATGGCTTCAATCTCCGCACTAGCATCATCTGTCATGATGCATTGATATTCCAATCTTTTTGACATTGTTTTCCTTGTTTATAAACTTCTGTTAGCCATTCATTTAGATCCTCAACTTTATTTCTTGAGGATATGGCCCATGCAATAGGTACACCAACCTCTTGTTCATCAAAAATAAGCAAGGTATATAATTGATATTGCATATGAATAAAAAATTCATAAATTAATATTTTTAAATAACTAAATCAATGATAAAATAAAATACATAAATTTATAGTAAATTTTGCTTTACTTACACCATATTTATTTGTTGAAAATGTTGAGTCCATTGCAATAATTGAATTATGTGAATGCCTAACCATCATTTCTCACATCCATGGTGTTTGGATGCCTATGATAAATGGAACATTTTCCATGGTGTTTGATATTTTATAGTAGAAGAAATTATCTTTCTCCTCTACATGCCACAAACTAACACTTTTTGCATTATCTTCATTCTTTTGGGATCGAATGGAGCGTACTCGTTTCCATGCATTCAACACATCTTTCCTCAACAAACATGCATCCCTCTTATTCATCAACTCAGTCAAACCATGGTCTAAGTAGTGTTGTTCACATATTGTGTCGATCCCCACACCCATTAGCAATAAAGACTCAATATATGATTTACATTCATTCGATAACCTCGGTGCAAAATTGCTCCTCGGATCACCAGAAGGGTCATCCCTTCCATGGCAAAATTCACCATTGGCATCACAATGGCTCCAATCATTATATTTAATTATTGCAACTTGTGGTCTACCATACATGACCTTAACATAAAAGTGGGTTTGACAACCCCTTTTTTGGGTAAACCTTCATATCCTCTCGATGTTTTCAGGTTTATTTCTATTATCCTCTAGGCCAAAAGCACACCAATATATATATTTATACACACAAACAAAAAATATATATTAATTCATATAAAAAATTAAATATAAAATTGACATGCTTATTAATTATATTTAATCTAGGCAAACCTGGAGAATATCTTTGTAGTGCGGTCAGTAAATTTTGTTGTGTTGTTCTCTTCGTGAGATTTACATACAAATGTTGTTTTTTTACTATCTAGTAAACCTTCTCCTTTGATAAAGTGAGGGAGCATTTCAAGAGGGATTGCAACACATAAGTCCATATTGCCATCATCTCCAATAGGTGTCCATTCAAGGTCCTCACTTGAGAAATGATTTCCTTGGTTGGGAATGTCTTGCACATGTAGTTCAATGAGTGATTTCCATTTAAACTTTCTGCCCATTCTGAATAAAATTAATATAGTTATTAGTCCTCTATATTGTTAAAAAATTGTATGAACAAATATATCAATTTTTCTATTCACTCCATGATATTATTATCTTACATGTATATATAGGTAAGCTCTATGATTTCACCAAATATACTAGTATTAGAGACAAAAAAAATTCCATGTACTAACAAATTAGTCCCAAAAATGGTTTATTGAATTATAGACATTAAGTTTTGCATGAACTAAATGCACACTACCAACTATGTGGATAACAAAAAACAATACAATAAGATTCCAATACATCCTAGTGGGCCTCTTGTTATATATCTCTAATAGAGGTACATCTACAAGAAATATAATAGAAAATTTATATATTTGAAGTTTGATATAATATTTGTTAGAATTGTGATGTGTTTTTTGTTCTTTTCACTTGTCTCTCTATTCACTATTTATAAAGAATAGGTGTGTAGTTAATATTCATAGAGAAGAGAGATAAAGTGTCAATTGAATCAAATTATTTTATATCCACTTCACAACTATCTCATGATCATTGAGGATGAGTTGGGAATTTTGTTTTTTGAATTTGAGTTAGTAATTGAGGATGACTTAGAAATTCTGGCTTATCATTTATTTTTAATTGTCTTATCATTCATTTTATCTAGGAAAGAGGTCATGACTTTTGTTATGAGTTCTAGAAAAGTATATTTCCCATACTCTTGTATTAATAGGCTTACTATTTGTTTCATATACTCCTATAGTTCTGCAATTTGTTTCTTCAATTCCTACTTTTTCTTCTTATCATTTTGTATCTTACTATTTGTAGCAGTTACTATTGATTGGAGCTCTAGGATTTCTTGCTCTCTTCTACCATTTCCTAGGTTAACCATGGACACTTGCATCAAATCAAATAAAAACAAAACTAATTGAATTGGGAGAAGTTTAATTGTTAAGGAGAAAAGTTTAATTGGTAAGGTCACAATACACTATTTTTATTTTTTTTTCTTGCAAAACAAATTTATGAAGTGATGCAATTGAAAGTTAAGGGCAAGGTAAATTATTTACTTTAGTTTAATGAGAGTTAGGGTTAGGTTCTTCAATCTTTAAAAGCCACAAAGAAAGCTGTGATTGCAAAATGCTTCTCTGTATAACAAATTTAATGAATATAATAATAAACTAATATGTTATTTAATGTTCCCTACCAAAATGAATATAAAAATCTCCTTGAAGGACTATAAATTTCTATTTATATCTATATATACATGGGAGCTATAGCATCTTAATATGTTAAATACCAATAATAGAAATAGCTCTTATATTAAAATAAAATAATTCTTAAGGAAATAAAATAATATTCAAAAATTTATTGAAGAGAATTTTTTTTTGTTTTAATGAATACTTCCTATTTAACTTATATTAAAAACAATAAATAGTACCATATTGACAATGGGTAAGGTGATTAAAAGGCACACTCACAAAGTCACAAAGTCTCATAGCCTTAAAAGGCGGTTAAGAACCAAACACAAATGCAAATAAAATAACAAAGGGAATACTTGAAGAACTCTAAGCAATGAAATGTTTGATTATTTCTTTACTAATATAATAATATTATGTTTTTTTTATTAAATAGTGTTAACTTATTTTTACTAGCTCTCCTTATCTACTAAGTAAGGTCAACTTATATTGTTTCAAAAAAGCAAATTACTAGCAAAAATTAGAGAATGTAAAGATTAAAATATATAATAATAGGCCCATCTTTATGTAGGTTAATTACTACTAGTGAATTATATAGGTGTTATCACTCCTATTTTTTTTCATTCATTCACAAAGATAAGTGTGGATAAGCCTTGAAATAATGTTAGAAATGTTGATTAAATAAAGATATTATACCTTAAACATTTAAATTATATGCATGAGTCATTATTTAAATATTTAAGTGTTGGAAAGGCTTTTAAGAATAAGGCCAAGAAGAGGCATATACTTTTGAATATTTTCCCCTCAAAATATTTTAGAAGGTAAGAGCTTAAGCTCCATGAAATCCACATGTTTGTATGTGGAATTATCTTGTTACTAATGCATTTTATTTTTGTGGAAATTAGTTTTGAGTATTATATTACTTTCTCTAATTATATAAGAATAACTTTTTCCAAGTCTTCAAGATTGATTTTAGCACCTCATAACATAAGCAAAAATTGATGAAGACAACCACCAAGTTTGGCATTTAATCTTACTAAACAACCTTTCAATTTTATCATAGTCACCCTATGTGCAATATGTAAAAATTTATATTTTACAATAGAGGACCAATATATCAAAAGATATTCATATTGATATTAAAAAGAGTAATTTTAGGTCATGTGATTAAGCTGTTGTTCATGACAATTCCTTCATTTTAGGGTGTACAATAACTATATAATAGTCATCCCATACATGTGCAACATGTAAAATTTTGTATTTGACAATAGAGGATAAATATATCAAAGGATATTCAACTTTAATATCAAAGAGGGTATTTTTTTAGTCAAGAACAAGTCTCTCAAATTATCTAGAATTTTAATATTTTGTATGAGTTGTTTTTTTAAAATGATATATAAAGTAGTTGTAATTATAATTAGAAGAATAGAAAAAATAGATTGATAGCTTGTCAAATCACATAGTGACCTCACATAAAATTATAATAACAAAGACATTAAACTAATAGTTTACCAATACTTCGTTTTTTATTTTATCAACATATAAGCCATGCTTTATTAAGTTATGAGCATGATGAGGACACTTGCCACCAAATATTGATAATGTGTGACTACTCTATAGTCAAATTTTTCATCTATTGTTTGTATAAGCACTTCTATAATTTTACATAAATTTCTATCAATATTATCACAACTACAACATATAAGAAATAATTCTAAAAAAAATCACATCCCTAATGAACTTTGTTACACTTTCTATACAAATAATTTTTTTTCTTTATTTTTATGGAATTTTACACTATTTTCCAAAGTTCTAAGTTTACAAAAATTGGAAGTATTGTGATGAAGGTTGAAGCTATTAGTTGCATTAATGTTTGATAGTCAACAAGAGAATTCAATTAGTAATCTAACAATGATTACCACCCTTGAGATACAATTGCTTAGGGGATTTTGTTAAACATTGAATAGTTTAATTTAATGGTTTTACATTTTAGATGTAAGGTAGTAACACCTCCACCTTCTTAAAAAAATATTTTTAATTATATTTTGATAGATTCACAAATCCTTTTCTAAAGTCATTTTTAGGTATATATTAAAATGTTGGAAAGTGATGAGTTTTATATTACTTATGTGTTTCAATTGTTGATAAATTTGTAAAATCTTTATCAATAAGATTTTTTTTCATATTTAATAAAGATTATAGTCTACAAGACCACATTTTGTTAATTTTTCTTAAAATATTTAAAATTTAAATTAAAAATATAAACTTATGCAAACCTTAAAATAAAATTATACTCTACGTGGACCATAAATACATTGTATAGTGTGGTCTTATGTTGGTTCCACCAGTAACCAAAATAAGAACAACAAAAAGTAAAATAAAATAAAATTTCAAAAAACATAGCCATATGAAAACAAGACTTTCCACTAGCCCACAAATGGTTGTCCCCACCTGTACCAGTGAAAATCAGTACAGAGAAATTAGATCTCTATCATGAATTAACTTTTTCATGCTAATCATAACAAAATTTTCAACTTTTTAAAAGAATTTTCTGTTAACGTAAGATATCTCTCCCTGTATATATATAATAATCTGACTGACATTACCACTTATCCACAATTAATAAAACTTCGTTTCAGGGAGTGCATTTCGTGGATCTACCATTCACAATTTCCAAGTTCCTCTGTGCTTTGTGTAGCTTTAGCGTGATGGCTTTATTACTTTATTTAGATTCATAAAACCACACAGAAAATGGCCATAAAATATTACTAAATTCTAAAGACTGCATCTGTAGGCGAAAATTTTGGCTGGCTGTGGAGTTTTTTAGAGTTCAAATAAATTTATCAAATATGCGTTTGTTTTTATAGTTTCTTATCTCCAGTTCTCAGACAGACAAAGCAATTAAAATTTTAGGGAAAGATCTATTATAAAATTTAATCCCTACACCAATTTTCATTGTCTACACAGACAGAGCAATTAATCCCTACATCAATTTTCATTCTAATAATGCAGAGATGCAGAGACTATTTTACATATTATAAAATTTAATCCCTACATCAATTTTCATTCTAATAATGTAGAGATGCAGAGACTATTTTACATTTTGAAACCATAGAGATTTAGCTGAAATATATCCATCGGACAAAAGCAAAAACAAAAGACTGCATAAAATACCAGCAGAGAAATTGTATTAAGGTTTTTTAATGGCAAGAAGCACACCTTTTGTTTTGAAAGCAAAGATGCAGCCAGCGTGACAGGGAGTCTTCAGATCTATCCAAGTCCAACTCTTTCACGCCGCACAAAATTAATCTGCAAAATGGACCCAAAAATTAAGAATAGCAGAAGAGGTTTTAGACATGGAAGATATATTTGTAGCAGGCACCGTCTATACAGCTCCTCCCAATATTTAGACCAGACGTGAAGATATATTTAGAGCATATTCATGCCTTTTTCTACGGAGAGATTTCATCATATTTACACCAGGCATGAAGATATATTTAGAGCATGATTCATGCCATTTTCTACGGAGAGATTTTGTCATTTATTAAAGGAATGGTCATGGGATGCACGTATGGGATTGGGAAGAAGGGGCTATCCATGCCACATGCTATTTATGGTGCTGCATAGCCGTTGCCTGCATAGAGACCGTCGATCTTAACGTGACACTGTACAGTAGATCGACTTGCTCCGCAAGTGAAATGCTTATCGGCGTAATTATTTCTACCATATTATTATCACCCCATCGGTTGTCATTTTCGATTGAAGTATGTTGTCGACCTAGCTAGCTTGCCATATCATTCTATTTTCTATTTTTCAAGATGATCTTTGAATGCTGGTGGCTTGCATCAAAAATAAAAACTTCATTTACTTCCACATTGCAAAGTAGGGAAGCAGATATTGTTGACTCCTAAGACTCCTAACCTATAAACTAGCTACCTATCTGCCAAGATAATATCTCTTCTAGTGGGTGAGTCCTTCATTCATTAAAGAATCAATCTATTTAGTCTAATTCATCAAGGATAGAAAGTAGAAGATATTGATATCTTGGTCAACTTTGATGTGGTGTCCCTATTCACCAAAGTCTCTATTCATAACTATTGAAATTAGAAGGTGTAGACACCTAATTTAATGGTTTTTGCATAATCCACTTTGCATACATCAAATTATGTTAAATCATTTGCATCCAATGTTAACTGAATAATTTAATTATTTAATTAATTTCATCAATTTCTTCTAATTCTCTCAATTTCAACATTAATTGAATAAATTCTGTTTATTTAATTAATTTCGTTAAATCTCACTTTATTCTTCCAAATTAAATAATTTTAATTATTTAATTAAATTATCATCTTTCTAATCCTCAAATCCACATTAATTAAATAAATCTAATTATTTAATTAATTCATCATTCAAATTCCTCTTATCCATAATTGAATAATTTTTAATTAGCTAATTATTCTTCTAAATTTAAATAAATTATTCAAAATTATTTAAGTTGACTTTATTTTCTAAAAATAAAGAAAATTAATATTTATTTATATTCCTCTATCATGCAAAATAAATTAAATGAATTTATTTGTTTAATTTATTATTTTTATTCATATCTTCTTGTTCTTCCATCATGCAAGATAAATTAAATAAATTTATTTATTTAATTTGTTTTATCTTTCAAATCTTCTTAAAAAAAAATGTATATGTGCACAATCAGTCTTATTTTTAGCATGTCAAAAAGCAAAATCTAAAGTTGAGTTAATTGGCTTTAATCTTATTTTTATCAAATCAACTCATAAATTAGAAAAAAAAAATTCTAAAATTATGAAATCAAATCTTATCTTTATCAAAGCAAGCATTTAACTCAATAAAGCTCCTTTTTGCATGGACACGTGTCGTGTGCACATTTATCATGGTCTCTCAGTTTATCTCAACCATCCATATCATTGATTTATCTCAACCATTGATCGATCTTCTCTTGAAACCTATATATACCCCCTTCACATTATCAAAAATCATCTTTGATCATTTAAGCTTTGGCCATTCATACATCGCTTTGAGCATACTACACATCGTTGAGCACACTTATCGAACCTTTGAGAACATCACCTGTGTCCACTTGTTGCAACCATGGTTATGCAATTTCAAGAGCAATCCATAAAGAACCAAGGAATAAACATAGTCATGGGTGGTAATATTCTTCATTTTGTTTAGCTTTGAATCTTTGTTATCATCTTTGATATATTCTTTGAAGGTTATAGGATTGAGTTTAATAGACATTGCTTGATCTTTATCAAACTCAATTTTACCCTATACACATGTTGGCATGCCAGGTGGGACACACAAACCTAATTTAACTTGGTTTTTTTGAGAAAAAAAAAATTTCTAGGCACAGGTATGGAAGCGCGCAATCATAATGTAGAAACTCGCCTCTGCAACATAGAGATACGCCTTTGGCAAGGTAAAATGCACCTCTGAACCACATAAATATGCCTTTGGCTGACAGAAACTCACCTTTGGGTGATAGTTCTGCACCTTTGTAGCATAAAAATACGCCTTTGTGTAGTCCTAACTCGTCTTTGGTCAATTAAAACTTGCTTCTGGTTTTAGGTATTCTAATTTATTTTGGTTATTAACAGTGATCTCTAACATCCTTTTGATCTCTATTTGTGTTTGGCAAGCTAATTTATTTGCTAATCATTAACATATCGTACCCTCAAGCTGATTTATTTGTGGGTACCATCTTGCCTTTTAACTAATCGATGATCTAACTTGGTTTATTGTCTGATCTTGGTGCAGGAGTATAGATCCATATCTTCATCCAACCTCTTGGCCCATCATGGATCCATCTACTTATCAATCAACAACACAGAAACTTGTTTTTGGTCTGTTAATTTATTTTCACTAATCATTGACTTTTTTGGAACTAATATCAGCTCATGCAGCCTCTTATCATCTAGCAAGGAGTCAAGAAGTGAAACTCTAACATATTTGGTGCAGGACATTTGTTGAAGGAACTATCTTTTTACACTAAGTCTTAGAAACATTTTGATTTTATAGGGGAATTAACGATTGTATTTTATGTCTTGAATGCCTTAGTACGAATGCTCTTTCCTTGCACTGAAAAGTTACCTTGGAGATCAGAAATACTTAGGTTATTCGTTTTACTATTTTTATTTGCTTTCTTCCCAAGGACTCAAGAACAACACATATGCTCTTCTCTCGCGTTGAAAAATGATCTTGAGAATCAAAAATGCTCAATATCTTTTCTAGGGGGCTTGCTAGGGGATTTCATCACCTCTAGGGATGACACATGTTCTAGTGTGGTATATAAATGTTAGGAATATCGAAAGGCTCAACTTCAAAGGAAAGACCCTTTCAACTCCAAGAAAAAAACTTTCAAGATACTTGGTCCGCCAAGACTTGTATAATTGAGCATTA
This sequence comes from Cunninghamia lanceolata, assembly GCA_027924645.1. NCBI lineage: Eukaryota > Viridiplantae > Streptophyta > Pinopsida > Cupressales > Cupressaceae > Cunninghamia > Cunninghamia lanceolata. The sequence goes on along the minus strand of BSBN01000262.1, from coordinate 7,015,165 downwards.
GTTGACTCGGACACTCTCATTCACAGATTTGTGCCCCCTATACCTAGAGTATATTGGGGACTACCTAGAAGCCTTATAAACCTAGTTAAGACCATCAGCCATTTTGTAATGTGATGCAAGGGATGTGGAACGTACCCTAAAGTTACTCACCATCATACTACCTTGAAGGCAAGCTAGAATTTTCTTTGGGCAAGGTGTCAAAGCCTCCAAGGAAAGAGATATTGGTTATATACTCTTTATTCCTAGTTGTCTACTCAAGGGGAAGTGTTCTTAGTTAGATAAGAACATGGATAGGTATTCAATTATGTGGGCTCACATTATGACTCAATCCTACTTGAATAATATTTAGGTTGTTGCATAAAAGAAGTGTTCGGTGTGTCTTCTCTTGTTATATAATCAATATTCACCATTTGTTATCCACAAAGATTAATAGCCTCGCGCACCCAACTCCTTGATTCAGTCTATAGCCACTTTGTCTACTGTGTTTTCTCTTGCCACAAGAAATTTGCCAAAAATCTTATCTTGAAAAACACATTGTTCTAAGAAACGAGCCTTTGAAACATAGAAAAATGCCTTTGCACTATCTTATTGTGCCTTTGGTCTATAGTTATACACCTTTGGCATGCATTCCTATGCCTTTGGTGCATAGAAAACCACCTCTGGTGTGCAAAAACGCGCCTCTGACCCAATTCATTTTTTCACTACCTGATATAAAACTCTCTTGTGGGTTATTCTGGCATGCCTTTGAATAACAACAATACACCTTTGATCTATTCTATTATGCCTATGTTCCACAGAAACCTACCTTTGAACTATCATGGCTCACCTTTGAGCAATAGTAACCCACCTTTAGCGTATAGTCATGCGCCTTTGGTCTCTGCCTATTACCAATCATTATTCTAGCTCAGAATCAAAAACCCTCATTTTTGAGAAATTTTACCAATTGAGCTATCATCCTACATCATATCCAAATCCATTCTATCCACCATCAGATTGTTCCCATCAATCATCATAGCAAAAACTTGAATTTTTAGAGCTATTATCCTCTTGACATTACAAAACAATCATCATCATCACCAAACAAGCCCATAATTTATCCAAGATTTTATAGCTTTAATTTGGCTTCTATCATAGGGTCTAGATCACATCTCCTAATTTGTGTTTGATTTGAGAAAGCTTGCCTCTCTTAGATCCTTGAAGGTGAATTAGTATCCATTATTGGTTTTCATTAGCTTAGAGAATACACTTCTCCTAAGTTGGTCAAACTCATTAATCCTATCTGCCTTCCTTGAGGTCATTAGTCTAAATCTTTGAAGGTCATCAAAAATCCAAAAACAACAATTGATCTAGGTTCTACTTATCTTCCATCAAGCAACCAATCCAAAACATCATCTTAGTAGTTCAACTCAATCACTAAAAGCCAAAAATCAATCCATTCAAACCTCTGCCATAGAAAATCTAAAAATTCACATGACTACAACTCGACACCAACATCGATTATCTATGGAGGCTTGTCAAAACAACCCCCAATAAAATCTCCAAAACACCCCCAACAAAATCCTCAAAAATAGTAGTTTGGAAAAACTGAAGGTTCTATATCATTATTCAAGCGATTATGGAACTAGAAATACTAATTTTGAAAAGAAATGAAACCAAAGTATGTCTTTTCAAAATTAGTATTTCTAGTTCCATAATCGCTTGAATAATGATATAGAACCTTCAGTTTTTCCAAACTACTAAAAATAGCAAACTGTTATTTTTGGAAAGTTTGCATTTGGGCACATATGGAAGAAAAAATTTATAGGAAGCTTTGTAAATTAAAAATAAGACCTTTGTCAAAGGAATCAAGCAAATATCATTTGTGGGCTAAAAGATATTAAAGTTTTGGTTTCCCAAAAAACCCCTAAAATTATTCAAAGTCAAGTTTGAAGCACTAAAAGGCCCTATATGGCCCCGAAAATGGGTAGAATCTGCAAAGCACATTCTTAGCGCATAGAGCACTCCACGATCTTTCCAATGCTTCAAACGGTTTGTCAATCAAACACCTAGATTAGAAGTTATGGCTCCTAAAAGTTGACCTATTTTTGGAGGGAGTTGCAAATTTTAAAATTTTGGCTAGAGGCCGCCAAAAAGGGCTATATATGACCATTTTTGGGAACCCTTGGTAGTAGTAGAGATAAGGGGGAAAGTGTAGAGTCCATAAAAAGTGGGAAAATAGAAACCCTAGCAGATTTGGGGCTACAGAAGGCAGGAGATTTTAGAGTCTAGAGATAGGAAGTTGTAATGTGTTGCAGCCTGTGGAGGATTCATCATCTGATTGTATTTGAGCTTCTATAATGTAATGTGTTGTCCAAAACCATAAAATAACATTCATATTTTCTGTGTGCAATTTTTGTTGTTGTGTGTTTTATGATTTACCTCCTTCATCACAACACTCCTACATAACTCAAAAAAATTCACAAAACCAACATTTCTGCATGAATTAAACCCCAAACAACCCTCACAACTCATATGACCCATACAATCTCAATTCATATGGAAGAAATTCCAATATCTCCTATGGGACACAACAACCACCATTCATCCAACAAAATCTTTCTCCACAAACACCTACATCAAATCTTGAGTTCAAGTTTTCAAATCTACTAAAACAAATCTCTGATCTTTCATTTGGACACACAAAGAAAACTTTCTTTTGGAGGAGGTATGTCCATATCCATTTGATAGATCTTTGCCAATGATCCCTTTTCCCCCCAATTTCGACATGCCTAAATTTGACAAATACAAGGGAAAAGGCGATCCAAAAGAGCATCTTAGAGAGTTCTATATTGCTTGTTTATAATGACACCTATCTATTATGCCTCTTCCCTTGTAGTCTTGGAGGGCAAGCCATAGAATGGTTCTCTCGCCTGCCCACGAGTATAAAAACATTCAATGAATTAGCTAAAAAGTTTGCAACCCACTTTTCCTACAACACTGAACATGAGATTTCTATGACGAACTTATGTAACAATAAACAATGTGATGGGGAAACATTCACCTCCTTCCTACAAAGATAGAGAAACATGGCTAGTAAATTCCCATGGCCTATACCTGAAAAACAAGTTGTTAGTATCTTTGTGCAAAATTTTAATCAAGAAATTGGTTTTCACTTACAAATCCAAAGTGCTACCTCGTTTGAGGAAATCATCTCTAAGGGGACCAATATTGAAAAGGCCCTCATAGAAAAGGGTTTAGTCAAAATCTTCAAAGAGACCAAAGATAATCATCCCCAACAATCTGATGACAAACATCGATTTTGGTACAAAAATAAGAACGTCATCAATGATGGTGTAGTGGACTCTAAACATATTCAAACCCTCCAAACACTGATCAATCTCCAATGAAAACCTACCCAATCTACTCCTCAGGAGCAACCAAAACAAGACTACCCCCCTAGACGTAGGTTCACTCCTTTGGGAGAACCTATTGAATTTATCCTTAAGAAACTTGATCAAAATGGACTTATCACATTGCCTGAAACACGTCAATATTATGAACTCACTTTCAAACCTACTTGATACAAAGATAATGAGTATTGTGAGTACCATAGAGTGAAAGGGTACAAAACCCCTGGCTACATGAAGTTGAAAAATTTAATCTAGAATCTCATAGATAGAGGTGAAGTCATCGTTGACAATCCTCCAACCCATACCACAAAGAAAGACCTAGACGTGCACAAGAATCCATTCCCTACACATGGTAAAGGTACTAACCCTGATAAAGGAAAAAGTGTCAACAAAGCTTCATCTTCTTATGACTCCATTATGGTTCGTTTTGAAGAAAGTCATGTGTCCACCCTTACCATTAAGAGCAAAAACCCTGATTGTGTTGTCACAACTCATCGTGGTCATGTTACCCTTCATGGGCTAACAACAAATACCTATATCAACTTCAAATATAATATCACTGAACATCTAGGGAAGACTCCGACACAAATCTCAATATTAGACCTCTTAAAGTCATCACCCGCCCACAAGGTAGTGCTTAAAAAGGCCCTACAAGAGTTATCGGTTCCTAACAATATAGTCATCATGGATTTTCAAGCCATGATACGTCACATTGCATCACCTTACCATGCGGTCTTTTCTTAAAAGGACCTCCCATCTCATGATCCTTGTCATAATGATGCACTCCACATTGAAGTTTTCATCCATCAACGTAAGATAAAATGTATACTTATAGATGGTGGTGCTGGTCTAAACATTTGTTCACTCAAATTGCTAAAATAATTAGGATACTCTGAGGATCACATCAATACTGAGCAGTCTATCACTATCAAAGCATATGATGATGCAGAGTGCCGGTGGAAGGTGTGATCCATTTACATATTCAAGTAGGCCTTGTTGTGTTAGAAACAAGATGCCAAGTGTTGGACATTGAGCTTCCATATAATATCATCTTAGGACGCCCATGGATCCATGCCACATGGGTTGTACCCTCTATGTCGCATCAATCTCTCAAATTCCCATCCAATGGTACTGAAATCACAATCTTAGGAGATCCTCATCCTTTTGAGTTTTGTCACACCATGCAAGGGTGTTATCAAAATAGAAACCAAATACCAAATAATGTTGAAGCCCAATCATCTCCATTATACATTGACCCAGATACTTTGAAAATGGCCTCTACACATAAACCCATTCCAGAGATCGAAGTCCACTTCGGAGACATAGGATTTGGTGAATGACATTTCAAAGTCTTGTTGTGTGGGGAGGATGCCTCTTTCACCAAAATATTATGGCAAACCACCCATAACAAAGGTCACTAAAAAGGCAAAGATACCAGCTTCCCTAACAACATTCACTCGTGGGGGCTTGCTAGAAGATGAATCTCTTGAAGATATCTCCTCTTGGATATAGCAAGAAAAGGATCTAGTCGCATTACCTATTACACAATATGGTACCGATCTCATAATTGTGCAAAACATGGGCTATAAAGGCAAAGGTGGCCTTGGAAAACATGGTCAAGGAAAGCTATAACCAATTACTGTGACCAAGAAATTCAACAAAAAGGGTTTAGGATATGGTAAGGAGGTACGACGTTCCTTAGACATCGAGTTTATTCTCGATGAGGTAGTGAAATCGTTTCTCATAGTTTCTATCTCTAAAGAGGATACTATCGATGACTCTTATCTACACCTAACAGACCTATTCCAAGAAACCTCGATATTCATGATATCGTCCATCTCCCTCACCTCAAACACAAAAACCCAAGATCTTCCACTCATCTACCTTGAACTCATTTATTGGGACCAACAAGAGGCCCCTGTTCTAGATATCTCTCAGAATGATGAGGTCATAGTAGAATTTATGGGACTCTGGGATGGTATCCCGCTTGGTGATCACAAAGCTAGGTTTGTCATGGATTTAGATCAAGATGGGTACTTTGGGGAGAATGCCAAATCCTCCAATCATAAAAGAGAAAATAAAAATAGATCCCTAGGTGAAAACCATAATGTGACACATCCTGATCATAAAATAGTAAAAATAAAAGATGTATCCGATGGTGAAAAACCTCTCTGAGGCACTTGAGGATGGAGGATTTGACCTTCCCCTACCAACAAAGTATCAATAAAAATCAGCTCTCTTAGTAGAAGACTCCAAAGAGATGAATCTAGGCATAGATCAGAATCCTAAAATCACATTCCTAGCAGCTTCATTATTAGAACAAGAGAGGAAGGATTTCATAAAATTCTTCTTACAAAGGACAATCAATTTTGCTTGGATATATGATGACATGCCTAGGTTGGACCCTTCACTAGTGGTTCATCATCTAGTAGTATCTCCAAACGTTAAGCCCGTCAAACAAAAGCTTCACAAGATGCACCCATAAATAGCATTATTGGTAAAAGCTAAGCTTCATAAATTGCTATATGTGAAGTTCATATGACCTATTGATTATACATAGTGGGTCTCCAACCTTGTACCTATTGCCAAACTAAATGGGGGCATCCACATTTGTACAGACTTCAAAGATCTCAATAAAGCATGTCCCAAAGATGACTTTCCATTACCCAACATTGATATCATTGTGGATTTGACAGTAGGTCACAAAATGCTTTCCCTAATGGATGGTTTATTCAGCTACAATCATATTATGATAGCACCAAAAGACCAACATAAAATAGCTTTTACATGTCATTGGGGTACCTACTATTGGCAAGTAATGCCTTTCAGCCTAAAGAATGCAGGAGATACCTATCAATGAGCAATGACAGTGATATTCCATGACCTTTTTTATACTATCATGGAAGACTATGTCGATGACATATTAGGCAAATCTTCTAGGGCAGATCATCTACATGTTCTAGGATAGATATTTGACAGACTAGAGAAGTATCAAGTGAGGCTAAATCCTAATAAATGTCTCTTTGGTGTCACTTGAGGGAAACTGTTGGGATACATTGTATCTTGCAGAGGAATTGAAGTGGATCTAGCTAAAGTCAAAGCTATAGTAGAGATGCCTCCACCCAAGAATCTAAAAGCACTACGGAGCCTTCAAGGGAGAGTACAGTCCATTAGACAGTTTATTTCACAGCTAGCAGATAAATGTCAACCATTTCTACACTTACTTTGAAAAGATGTCTCATTCTGATGGGATAGCAAGTGTCAACAAGCATTTGATCAACTCAAGGACTATCTATCTACACCTCCAATTTTGGTACCACCATTTCCTGATAGACCTTTGCTCCTATATATCTCTACTACATCTGCAGCATTAGGTGCTCTCCTTGCACAACATGATGAGTCAGGCAAAGAACATGCCATCTACTATATCTGTCACACCTTGGTTGGCTATGAACTCAACCACACTCCTATGGAGAGAGCATATTTAGAAGTAGTGTTTGCTTCCCAAAAGTTGCAACATTACATGCTAAACCAACACACCAACCTCATCTCTAAGATTGATCCATTGAAGTATATTTTATCCAAGGCAGTCCTCACAAGCAGACTAGCTAAATGGGTCATGATCCTGAGTGAATTTGACATAGAGTATATTGATCGGAAAGCTATCAAAGGACAAGTTCTTGCATATCAATTAGTAGAAGCTCCAATGATGGATGTAAAACCTATGATCTCTGACTTTCCAGATGAAGGGCTATTCACTCTTACTACCTCAGTAAAGTGGAAGTTATACTTTGATGGTTCCTACACACAACATGGTTCAGGGGCCGGAATCCTTTTTATCACACCTCAGAATGATTATATTCCCAAATCATATCGGCTAGAATTTCCTTGAACCAACAATATTGCCAGTTATGAAGCACTACTTACAGGTCTCCATATAGCAATCTAATGGTATATCAAGCAACTTCAAGTATATGGAGACTCTCAACTAGTCATTTGACAAGTCACTAATGAGTACCAAACTAAAGATGACAAGTTGATACCCTACAAAAGATTGGTTGATACATACAAGCAACATTTCTCTAGCCTCTCTTTTGAACAAATTCCTTGGGTACATAATAAAGTTGCAGATTCTATTGTTACTATTGGATCACTTGTGGATATGCCTACAAACACTCAACGATGTGAATTCTTAATCAAGAAACTGTTGATACTGGTCGTTGATGTTCCTTCAATTGAAATCATCTATGAACTTGTTGATCCCAATTCCCCTTAGTGCCAAGATATATATTGATTTATTTAACTATCGATAATAGGTTGTAGTTGCATGTTTATTTTCAAAAGATTGTGTTATTCTTTTATAGAGAACATCAAAGGTGGCCGATTGTGGATGGCACCACAGGCTGTGGTATTACCTCACAGTCCATGAATAAAAACTTTGGTAAGAAATAATGACTCTTGATTCGAAAAGATTGGTATAGAGAACAATAGAATTATTATTCTTTATCAAAGTTTGTTATTGTACTTGATTATAAGTATACTGATTTCTTTATCATAGCATAAAGATAATGCCACTGAACTAGTGGTATTAAAGGATGACTTGAGGTTAATTAAATGATATTATACTTTGATACTTATTTGACTTATTATATAAGAGTTCTTGATATTATTGAAGTAAGAAGGTGTTAAGACTTTGGTCAAAATATTTATTATTATCATATAATTGATGTTCTTTTATCTTCAAATATCAAGCTTATAATATTGTTATGGGGTTTAGAGAAAGTAAACCTCAAACATTGTTAGAATGTGCAATAGACGATAAGGCTCTTTCATCAATGATAAAATAAAACAAAAGGGATCATTATCTAAGAGGATTAGATAAAGATTCTTGAACCAAGTAAATAGCCTTGGGTAAACTTGCAAGGTTATTATTAAAAATAAAACTATTCTTATGTCAAGATGAGATACCGAAACCAAATGTATACCTATAAACTTTTGTAACATGGAATAGAGTGACGTGGAGTCACAGATTTCATGTTACAGTGGCAACAGGTAAACTTCTCTAAAAGAATGAAGTCCTCCATGTGAACCATTTTGGTCTTGTACTCTAGATATCGGAGTAGATAACGAAAGTTAGGGAGACTATCCAGGTGAGTGTTGGATCTAGGGCATACAACTGAGAGGGGGGGGGTGAATCAGTTGTATAGAACTTGTTCTCTTTCAAACACTTAATTCTCTGTTGTTAGTTAGCAGCATATCAAATAATCATTCATGGAAGCACAATACATAAACACAAGAGCAGATAAGCATCAACACATTGAACACCAAGATTTTGACGTGGAAAACCCGGTTAAGGGAAAAACCACGGGGTGATTAACCCAAGAATTATTCTCTGTTAGAAGAATAAGGAAAAATGAATGGCACATGCCAATAAGGGCTCACTGCCCGAGCACACTGCTCACAAAGAGGCCCACTGCCTACAAGGAGACACACTGTCTACAAAGTGATAAAAATCACAGTCTTGAACTGGAGAACGACATCTCTACTATGTCCGGATCAGTTCCAATTAAGCCCAACAATTTCTGCTCTGCCTTTCGCACCTTTCTTCGCTATATCCTGCTCATCCACATGCCACACACTGAAATGAATTCACAAATCATTATTTATACAAGACATCAACTTAGGAACAAGCATCTAAGTCGGCAAACAACCATAGGAGTATCCGCAAGATGAATAACACATCCGGTCGGCTATCACAAGAACATTCGCAGGATGAACAACTCATCCGGTCGGCTAAACAGAGCAATAACTTCATCCGGAAGAATAACTTCAATTCCGGGCTCTACCATCAATGCGGACCAACAACACAACCTAAACATGATTCAAGAACCTTCACAAGTCTGTCTGAATGTCCGGATACATCCGCACTTCCTCTGCTTACTGGGATCTCTTGTCTTCCTCATCCGGAACTTCAAGAACACAGTCTGTCGCCACTGTCATAATGCAGGAGGTACTTCCAGACCTCCAAATCACACACAAATTAGGATGACACATCACAAGGACATCTCAAACACTCCTTCCAATCCGCAGATTATGATAATACAATTCCGGATCTCACCGGACCTTTTTGTGATCCTCTGTCACCTCCGGATACTTGCCGGACCCGGTTCTATACCGGTAGCCATAACTCCTTCAGATCTTCATGCGGACCTCTGAAATCTTAACTGTAGCATCTCAAGATTCATATCTACTAACCCTTTAATCCGCATCCTCCGGTTCTCATCCTATACAGTATATTTACCTTCTTCTCATCACTGTTCTTCACTGTTCCTGACTGAGGCTAATTTTCTCAATATCCTCAGCACAAAGCTCATCAAATCCTTCTTGTCAGTGCAGTATGAGTATGTTGACATCAATGACAACACTGGCTCACCTCATACTTGCCAACAATCTCCCCCTTTGTCATTGATGGCAACATATGATGTGAAAAACCATTAAGACAAGAACTTCTCTTTTCTGTCACAGCTCCCCCTATCAACAACAACTCTTCACATGTCTTCCTTTGCTGCTCCCCCTTTGATCATCAACCACTTGTTTTTCACATGTCTTCTCTCCCCCTTTGACATCAATGGCAAAGGGCTCATACTTGCAACTCTCATGCATCAGAATAATACCAGCTGCTCCCCCTTAGTTGCAGCTCCCCATTAGTCCGGATCACAAGATATGACTGTGATAGCCACCGGACTGATGCACATCAGTGCATCTTAGTTCATCACCGGAGGGGCCATGACCCCTAACTTCTCCCGGAGATATTCAAAAGAGTCCTTGGGAAGAGGTTTTGTAAAGATATCTGCAATCTGATCCTTGGAGGGAACATACTCCAATCTGACTTCTTCCTTGTTTACTTGTTCTCTCAAAAAGTGAAATTTGATAGATATGTGCTTAGTCTTAGAATGCAATACCGGATTCTTGGAAATATTAATTGCACTTGAATTATCACAGAAAATTGTAATAGGCTCCTCATATTCAACTTTGATGTCTCTTAGCATCTGCTTCATCCACAAGATTTGAGTGCAACTACCTGCTGCTGCAATGTATTCTGCTTCAGTTGTAGACAGAGATATTGCATCTTGTTTCTTGCTTAGCCAAGAAACCAATCTTTTCCCCAAAAAGAATGCTCCACCACTAGTGCTCTTCCGGTCATCCACATCTCCTGCCCAATCTGCATCTGTGTAAGCATGAAGAGAGAAATCCGGATCTCTAGGATACCATAGACCATACTCAACTGTCCCTTTCAAGTATCTAAAAATTCTTTTGATTGCCATAACATGAGATTCTCTAGGATCAGCCTGGAATCTTGCCACAAGACCAACAGCTTGCATTATATCTGGTCTAGTTTGAGTGAGATACAACAATCCACCAATCATTGATCTATACTTTGTCTGATCTGCCTTTGGAGAATCATCATCTTTGCTTAACTTACATCCGGTTGCCATAGGAGTGTTCATAGGCTTTGAGTCTTCCATACCAAATTTTTTTTAACAATTCTTTCACATATTTGGTCTGAGAGATGAAGATCCCTTCTTTTGTTTGAGTAATTTGCAGACCCAAGAAGAAATTCATTTCACCAAGCATAGACATTTCAAACTCACTTTTCATCTGATTTGCAAAAGTTTTACACATACTATCTCTTCCTCCAAAAATGATATCATCCACAAACACTTCAACAATCAGAATGTTTTCATGATCAATTTTGAAATATAAGTTGCTGTCAGCAGTACCTTTGTTGAATCCAATCTGCACAAGATGCTTATCCAACCTTTCATACCATGCTCTTGGGGCTTGCTTCAATCCATACAAAGCTTTCTTCAACTTGCAGACCATATCATTATTATCAGACAATTGAAATCCATCCGGTTGTTTAATGTAGACTTCTTCTTCCAGATCACCATTTAGGAAGGCAGACTTGACATCCATCTGATATACCTTGAAATCTTTGAAGGCAGCAAATGCAAGAAGTAATCTGACTGCTTCAATTCTTGCTACCGGAGCAAAAGTCTCTTCAAAGTCAATTCCTTCTATTTGAGAGTAGCCTTTGCAGACCAATCTAGCTTTGTTTCTGATTACTTCACCAGCTTCATTTAGTTTGTTCCGGAAGACCCACTTGGTTCCAATTACATTCCTGTCTCTAGGTCTGGGAACAAGATCCCAAGTATGATTTTTCTCAATTTGCATCAGTTCATCTTCCATTGCTTTGGTCCAATTTTCATCATTGCAGGCTTCATTTATTGTTTTAGGTTCAATCTTTGAAATCAGACAACATTCATTCTGATCTTGAGCAATATTCCTTCTAGTTTGTACACCTTTGCTTCTGTCACCTATGATCTGATCTTCAGAGTGATTCAGTTTTACATACCTTGGAATTTTGGGAGTATCCAGTACTGCTGTTTCTTGATCAGGCTCATTCAAACCTAACTCTTCTTCCTGATTTACCGGATCAGGCTGACTCTGTTTCACCGGAGAGGATTGAGTTCCTTGAACACTATCTTGGTCATCTTCATCAAATTCATAAAATCTTGAAGGCTTCTCAATTCCTTCATCAACCTTTACATTGGTACTTTCTATCATCTTTCTCAATCTCTTATTGTAACACCGGTATGCTTTGCTTTGAGTGGAGTAGCCCAAGAAAATTCCTTCATCACTTCTAGCATCAAACTTTCCTAGATCTTCATCTCTTTTAATATAACACTTGCTACCAAATACCCTGAAATATTTCACAGTAGGAGTGATGCCAAACCAAAGTTCATAGGGGGTCTTACCGGTGTTGTTTCTGATTTGAACTCGATTGAGAGTGTAGACTGCAGTGCTGATAGCTTCTCTCCAAAACATTTGAGGAACATTTGCTTCCAACATCATTGTCCTAGCAGCTTCCTGGATGGTCCGGTTCTTTCTCTCAACTACTCCATTCTGCTGTGGAGTCTTAGGAGCAGACAACTGTCTCCTTATACCCTGTTTCTCACAAAAGTCAATGAATTCACCAGATGTAAATTCACCACCTCTATCAGACCTTAGACACTTTAGTTTCAATCCGGTTTGATTCTCCACCATAGCTTTGAAGATTTTGAACTTCTCAAAAGCTTCTGATTTTTCTTTTAGAAAGGTAACCCACATCATCCGGGAATGATCATCAATTAACAACATGAAATATCTATCACCTTGCAGACTCTTGATTCTTGTCGGACCACATAGATCAGTATGTACTAATTCCAACAATCCGGTAGAAGACTGATCTTTGCTTTTAAAAGAGACTCTGCTTTGTTTGCCTAACTGACATTCTTTACACACACTGTTTGTAGGTTTTATCAACTTTGGAAGATCTCTCACAGCCTGAGTATTGCTTATTTTGATGATGTTATCAAAATTTACATGACACATTCTTCTATGCCATAACCAACTCTGATCAATTTGAACAAACAAACAACTTTTATTTGAACCAACCAGATGAAAGATGTTACCTCTTGTCTGAGTACCGGATGCAGTTTCAGTTCCGGAGCTTGTAAAGATTCTGCATTTTCCATTCTTGAACCGGAGATCATAGCCTTTGTCCACTAACTGACCAACACTGAGAAGATTGTGCTTCAATCCTTCAACATATAGTACATTACCTGTTTTGCTCTTACCATCAAAGGAAATAGTTCCCCTACCTCTGATTCTGCCAGCAGAATTGTCACCAAACTTTACCATTCCTCCTTCATATCTTTCCAAGTCTAAGAACTTATTCTTGTCACCAGTCATATGGTGAGAGCATCCACTGTCAATAACCCAATCATCCTTTTCTTCCACTTGAGCAGCCAAGGCTTTTTCAACAACTTTGTGATTGACAGATTCAGAGAGCAAGGAATCTTCTTCCTTGATGGCTATAAACACCCACTCATTTCCGGATTTGCTTCCTGGATCTGATTCATCATCTGTTACTCCTTCATTGTCATCTTCTTCATGAACATAATAGCAATTCTTTTGAAACCTTTGTCTGTGAGTATTAGATCTTGCAGATCTCTCCGGACATCTTGAGGCAAAATGACCAATCTTATTGCAGTTAAAACACTTAAAGGGTAGTTTTCCTTCATACTTACCGGATCCTCTTGGCAGTCTCTTTGCAATGAGGGCTTCAAGTTGAGCTGTTTCTGCTTCTTCTTCTTCCATGTCTCTTCTTGCTTGATCATACCATGACATTTTCCTTGATGAGTTTTCACCCGGATCAAATCTCTGTTTGCCTTTCACATAGGCACTGGCTTTGAAAGCAGATTCAGTCTTGGGAGGATCATCTCCAAACTCGGTCATTTCAAATGCAGCTAGTTTGCCAGCCAGTTGTTCTCTTGTGACTGTTGTGTGGGCTCTGAATTCATCAATGGCAGCAACTTTGATTTTGTAGGCAGCAGGAAGGGATCTTAGGATTTTGCAGACAATCTCATTTTCATCTAGAGTTCCACCAGCATTTCTGATTCCACATACCAACTCATTTACTCTTGGCATAAAGGTAGTAATGTTTTCATCATCTCTCATTTTCAATCTTTCAAATTTCCCTTTCAGACTTTGCAACCTTGCACTTTTGACAAACTCATCTCCTTCATACAGAAGTTCCAGTTTAGTTAGGATCTCATATGCAGTTGGTAGGTCAATGACATTCGAGAGATCTGAGTCATTCAATGCGCTTAGAAGAGCTTCCTTGGTCCGCAGATTGTTTTCAGCTTCTGTGGTTTCATCTGGAGTTGTCGGACCACCTTGTGGGGGTATATATGGTTTTGAAATCATAGCCAAGTATGCTTTTCCCATACATTCCAAATGACACTTCATGCGACCTTTCCAGAGAGTGAAGTTGGTTCCATCGAACTTCGGACTATCCTTCTTGTATGACGACATCCTGGATCACCTCAAGCGGTTAAGCTCCTATCAGAGGAACTTAGCTCTGATACCAATTGTTGGATCTAGGGCATACAACTGAGAGGGGGGGGGGTGAATCAGTTGTATAGAACTTGTTCTCTTTCAAACACTTAATTCTCTGTTGTTAGTTAGCAGCATATCAAATAATCATTCATGGAAGCACAATACATAAACACAAGAGCAGATAAGCATCAACACATTGAACACCAAGATTTTGACGTGGAAAACCCGGTTAAGGGAAAAACCACGGGGTGATTAACCCAAGAATTATTCTCTGTTAGAAGAATAAGGAAAAATGAATGGCACATGCCAATAAGGGCTCACTGCCCGAGCACACTGCTCACAAAGAGGCCCACTGCCTACAAGGAGACACACTGTCTACAAAGTGATAAAAATCACAGTCTTGAACTGGAGAACGACATCTCTACTATGTCCGGATCAGTTCCAATTAAGCCCAACAATTTCTGCTCTGCCTTTCGCACCTTTCTTCGCTATATCCTGCTCATCCACATGCCACACACTGAAATGAATTCACAAATCATTATTTATACAAGACATCAACTTAGGAACAAGCATCTAAGTCGGCAAACAACCATAGGAGTATCCGCAAGATGAATAACACATCCGGTCGGCTATCACAAGAACATTCGCAGGATGAACAACTCATCCGGTCGGCTAAACAGAGCAATAACTTCATCCGGAAGAATAACTTCAATTCCGGGCTCTACCATCAATGCGGACCAACAACACAACCTAAACATGATTCAAGAACCTTCACAAGTCTGTCTGAATGTCCGGATACATCCGCACTTCCTCTGCTTACTGGGATCTCTTGTCTTCCTCATCCGGAACTTCAAGAACACAGTCTGTCGCCACTGTCATAATGCAGGAGGTACTTCCGGACCTCCAAATCACACACAAATCAGGATGACACATCACAAGGACATCTCAAACACTCCTTCCAATCCGCAGATTATGATAATACAATTCCGGATCTCACCGGACCTTTTTGTGATCCTCTGTCACCTCCGGATACTTGCCGGACCCGGTTCTATACCGGTAGCCATAACTCCTTCAGATCTTCATGCGGACCTCTGAAATCTTAACTGTAGCATCTCAAGATTCATATCTACTAACCCTTTAATCCGCATCCTCCGGTTCTCATCCTATACAGTATATTTACCTTCTTCTCATCACTGTTCTTCACTGTTCCTGACTGAGGCTAATTTTCTCAATATCCTCAGCACAAAGCTCATCAAATCCTTCTTGTCAGTGCAGTATGAGTATGTTGACATCAATGACAACACTGGCTCACCTCATACTTGCCAACAGTGAGAACTATCGAGACACCCATTAACTAGAATGAGTTAAACAAAACTTATTGTTGGATGAAATAACTTCTAAGTCGAGTTAAATGTGGGTGAACAATCGACTGTGTTTCATTGTGAAATGTCTATGTATATGAAATCTTTGGCCAAAGTAATGCATTCATCTCTGCATGCATTAGTCGGATCACTGTGCTTTATATGGCATAACCTTCCAGTAGTGTCGTACATAGTTAGAGTGGATCTATAGTTGTATGACTGTGAAGACTTATGAAGGACACAACAGTAGAGACTCAGATGACAAGCCTATTGGTTCTATATATATATATATATTCCCTTTGTGAAGGATAGGGCCACTTCCAAGAAGGAAGTTGTGTGAGGGACTGTCGGTCTGTGGTTGGAGGAAAAGCACTCAGGTGATGCTCTCCTTCCCAAGCAGATGACAAGCCAAGACTTATGAAGAAAAATATCAAAACTCCAGATGTAGTATATTCTATGTATATGACTTGATAGTCAATTTCTATGTAAATTATCATTATTGCCATGAGTAGAACATTATGATTGTAAAGTGAAGGAGCTCACTAACATGCTAGCTTTGAATATGTTGTAAATTTTCCAAGTTTGAAATTATTCGAAAGATATGTCTTTTTATAAAATGAATATGCAATAATTTTTGTTAAGAAAAAAGAGATTATGATGATCATGTTTATTTACTTGATAGTAAATTGGGAAATTTAAATCAAGGTATTATGGGATGACATGTTACAAGATGTGCCAGAGGTCTAACCTTACTGTAATTTCATATTATGTTTTTCTTTTGAACAACTTTATAGAGTTAGTAGATGTGGTTGTGCTAGGAGAGCAGCTATCATCCAAACTTCCATGAGCACAAATAAAGTTGTAATGCCCACCTATGCTGACCCTTGTCGTTGTGTGTAATAGATGATTACTTGTGCATAGATCCTATTATTGGATCCTTATGAGATATGCTATTGATTATTTCTATAGTGTATTGTGTGTTCTCGTGATTTGAGATCGTTGCATCGATCTTGTCGATGAGGTTGTTTCCATCGAGGTTTTTTGATGGTGTAGTCTAGATGCTTTATGAGATGTTTTGTATGACCATTGAGGAGTTCCCGATGAGGTCATGTTGTGTATTGTTATATTATTGGAGCTTCAGCGTCACTGTTTTCATTTAAATAATATGTTGGGTGGGTAGATCATATTCCTTCAGTATGATTATGTTTGATGATTAATTGCATATTGATTGTATTTTTAGAATACTTGATTTAACTGAAATGTGCATTTTAATGATTAATATTTATTTACATAATTTATGTCATTGCTTCGGTTATTATTATGTTTTGGGCAAATGCGCGTAACAATTCTTTGAGTGTTTAGGAAACTAGCAATCACACAAAAATGTGCAATGGGCACGCCGATAGATATTTCCAAGTAGTGTTGTTTCTTAGAAGGGGAAGACTATTAAGAAAAATGATTTTGCTTTGTATTACAATTTCTAAAACAAGTAATTGCTGGGAAAGTATGCACACCAAAATTTACATAAGGGTGCAATTTTGGTTTCCAACATGTGTAGAGGAACCTCCTTCCTCTCCCTAAGGGAGACATGCACTATCTTGGATGAGAGCAAATCACTAGTAGCCAAAAGTCGAGGAAATACATAGATTCACCAAGCGCCAAACCCACCATATTGAAGTGAACATGAGACCTTGACGGTCAATGCCTCTGATGTCTATCATTGCTCTTTCAAGTATGAAACCTTGGAACTTATGGATTGTCAATGAACGTGCCATCTCTAGGCAAGATTTAGTGGAAACCACCATGGCTAACCAAAACAATGGGGAAAAGATGTGGATCATGTATATCCCAAGATGGGCCCTCATAATGTTCAAACTTGACTCCAACAAAGATTAGCAAATCCAATGGGTTTCCATCACCTTTGTTGGCAATAGCTACAACTTTTCCTAGTGCTCCATTAACAAGACCTACAAGAACCTGTGAATTTGAAGCAATCATAACCAATTGGAATGGATTTAGTTATATGCAATGTCAACTACAAACCCATGCAAAGTTTAAGCAACATTGCATGTTTTCAAGGATTTTGGATGCTCATGTGGTCAAGTTAAAGTGAACATCTATTTGCAAAATGCATGTGGTGACATCTCGTGCATTCAACATTCTTGATACGCAAGTGGTTAGGCATGAGGGAACACTTGTCCATTGCAAAGATACAAATTGAAGACACTATAAAATTTGTATTTATGGCTTTGATCACATGATTGGCAATTTAGTAAATCACTAAGTCACCAATTGTGAGATTGGTAGCAAAAGTTGATAGACTGATCAAAGGGACTTAATGGTCACTAATTATTGTTACTTGTTGATTACAAGGCACATGGAATTATGAACTATGTAGATTGGAAGAAATTAGTGTCATTTTAAATATTTAGCACTTGTCAATGTCGTCTCTACAAGAAGTTCACACTCCTAGACTATAGTATGCTATTAATAGTAAATTCCAACATGCAAGTACCTAACATTTACATGTTTTCTATGTGATTTTCTACACACCAAGTAGGTTTACATGTATTTAAAAGCAACTTATATTTGGTGTCAGCATAATTTACTTATGTCAATATAAGAATCTTCACTCCTAAACAGAGAGTCGTTCATCAATCTCTACACTAACCTATTCTTCTGACTAGAATAAAAGTTTTGATATTACCTAATTTTATGTTTGCAACAAGAATGAAGAAAGTTAAAAAATCTATTGATCAAGAATTCGATGTCAAAGTTGCTCGAGATGTAGAGCCTACAAAACTTTACAGTAAAAAACCAACAAAACTTTCTTCACTCAAGATATGTTCCTTTGCAATGAGTTATGTAACTTTTTAAAGGTGGGGTAGAAAGAAAGCCAGCGATTTCAGACTTTCGATACCATCGCTTAAAGAATCTATTTGTTTTGTACTTGTATCAAGCAGTTGATCAATTGAAGAATAAAGTTAGCTTTGGAATTTTAATGAAGAATAGATAAGCTTTCTTCCAATATACAACCGACAATGTTTAACAGTTTAAGTCACATAAATCAGTTAATGTACCTTCCAACTAGTCTATCTTATTGTAATCCTTTATGATGAAAATCTAGCAACACCACAAATATTTTTTAAAACCAGGATACCAATCTAGATTGTCTACCACTTCAATAAATTGAAAGAAAAATGGTTAAATGCCATTTTCCGATATGGTTACCAAAATTGTGTAGTTTATTTAACAAAATGCAATTACATAAACCATACTCTTAACATCAACTATTTGTCATATATTGGTAGTCCTGAAAGAAATGTCCCTAGTCAGGAAGGCATCCTGGGAATGGAGCATTAGGACAACATTACACAAAATAGACACAACATATTCTCCACCAAAGTGGCTTGTACGATAGCTTAATACCACTTTCCTACACATTTTAATGTATACAAATTTTTTGCATTTCTTAAAGCACTACTGACTAAAAAGATGGGTATTTAACAATGTACATCACTTTTAAATATTTCCAATATGATGTGTTCAACACTTGTTAGTTTACCATGATAGACAGCCTCAATGAAATCAGTACTCGATATCATTTGCCAGTGTCTAACAATTGTCATACAGAAGTCTCACAAACACTAGATCTTCTATGGGCAATAAAAGCATTTTGTCATCAAGTTTCTTGTGTAAAAATTTAGTTCCATAACATGTTAGAACTTGAAATCATATAATGTGATAGAAATGTTCCTCCTGCATCAACTTAACTCAATTAATTCATATATAGCAAGCAATGGCTATTTTCTAATATGTGCGTCTTAACATGAAAAGTCATCGCAAAAGATTTAATAGTTGTTAGTGGGTTAGTCAGCTTAATACTCATTATTTCTTTTGTAATCATGTTAGTTAAATCACTACATGCTATCACTTGTTGAGTCCGTGCTTTATATCTATTGTCAGAAATGGAAATTTGAAGGACGCTAGCTGCAGGGCCATCCCACCCATAGAACTCTTATATATATTTCCCCAAAAGCTTATGGGAAAATAGGTTTTAGCTGTTGCAAAGAACCTTTGCAACAAAGAAATCACCTTCAAGCAAAGCTTAGTGATATTCAGGTCCAAAATCCAACATAATGTAAAGAATATCGTTGGAGGATAAAGATCTTAAATTCTTTGTACAAGATTTGAGTATAAGAACACACTTTTCTTTAACAAAACATTGATAGAATAAAGAAAATGAAAAACTGCATCAGGAGTCTCAGAGAAAGCAGTGCAGATTTATAATCACTTAAGGATTCTGCCATTCATTAATGTCATAAGAATCTTCTCCCAAGCATGAAACTCTGCAATCTGATTAGTCATTATTACAATTGAGCAAGAAGCTATACACTACAAGTACACAAAGCACTCCAATGGTTCCCTTGTCAAGATAAAAGACAATTAACTTTTCTTATCTTTCCTTTTCCATTTCTCAAAATATGAATTGATCTCTCATTAATGGAGCCTTGCTTGAAGTTTAGTATCTTGAAAAGCTGGTCTTCGATGATTGATCCAACAAACAAAAATTAATGCCATATACTATGATTTATGTATAGTGTTTAAGGTTCAAAATAAATAAAACAAAACAATAACTCTAGTATAAGAAAAAACTAATATGATCCAAAGATTAACCAACTAGACCATACATCTGCTGATGTTAAAGGTAATCCAAGATTCAAAATATCCATAATCAATTCTCACGCATTAAAATTTCTATACAATGGACTGATATTCAGTATTAAATGACCCATCTAAGAAGACTGTTCACTCCTTTCAGAATGAAAAAGCAATGGCTCTTTTGATACGATCATCAACTACATTCTTCCAACAATTTTTTTTTAAAACCCTCACACATGAGCCTCCTTTTCAAGACAAATGCTGAAGAATGTCAATTTCCTTGTTGCATAGGAACAAAAATTTAGTTTGGTTACCTCTAGATTAAGCAACTTTTCAGGCTCCTATGTCATAATTCTAGGCTCTAGCAGATATTAAATTCATGGAACTTGTGGCAAAGGCTAATCACATGAAAGACTCCAACATATAACTAACAAAACTAACAAGGACACCAACATCTAAATTAAGCATAAAAAATGATTAAAGGAGAAATACTTAAACATGTTGGCCCAAAAGTCCCCTATTTAAGCCAAGTGCTGAAGAGGATGTCATTTTCATTGTTTCAAAAGTACATAAATCTAGGTTGGAAAACTCAAGATTAAATAGCTTTGCAGGCTCCTTCGTTTAAAACTTAGGCTTTAACCCATGACATAATTCAACAAATCAGCTGATAATCAATCCAAAAAACTTTGTGGCAAAAGTTAAGCTGGTGAAAGACTCCAAGCTATAATTACTAAAACTAACAAGGGGCAACAACATCTAAATTTAGGCTCAAAAAATGATTGAAGAAGCAATACTGACGATTTCACTGTCACCAATTCAGACCCACCATGCTACTACTCTCAAGGAACCACCAGTCAGGAAAGGAAATACAATATCTCCAGAATGCTGAAAAGTGCATAAGCTAAAAAAATAAGACAGGCGGGTAGGCCAATCACAAAATACTGCAGACTAATCAAAATGAGTGCACAATTAAAGTGTAATCCAGCTTGTTTGTCTCTGCATGACGAAAACATTTCAAATATAAAACATAAAATATCAATAGAGGGACACAAGTTTCATACCAAAATCAGAGAGTATACAACTAAATTGATTGTATAAACTCACAAAAAATAAATTATAATCCCATAAACCAATAGCTTTCAAAAGTTATAACTAAATATCATCAATTCAGAACAAATGGCTTGTTTGCCATCAATTCAAATCAAATGGCATGTTTGGCATAGATGTATGGTTAAAAACATAAAGGTATGTCTGAGTGGGTCTCACCTCTTAGTTAGCTTCCAATTTAAAAGTTAGACAATGCATACCAATTACCAATATTTTTTATTAAAACAAAAATTTACATAGGACACGCGTATTCAAAAGACATTGGAGATCACATACATGGAAAAATATAGTTTAAAAAAAACAAATGTAGATAATTACAAAATAAAACCTCAATGTTATTGGCACCAATGCACTTTAAGTAGCCTTCAAGTTCATACAAATTTCTATTGCAAATTTGTTAATGAATAACCTCCAGATCCTAGCCTATCATATAATTTTTTTACAAAAGAAACTTTCAGCGATCAGGGAAAATTTCTTGTTCTCTCAGCAAGGTATTTGTGAAGTAAACCATTCCATTACATTGAGGGGAGCTTTGATCAACTCCAAGGCAAATTCAACCAGAAGAGTGACGCAAATGTAGCATGGGCATATGTAGCTGAATAGAATCCTGTAAAAGGACAAAACCCCATCAAATTTCCAACCACTAAAGATTAAAAATGAATGAAAAAGTGTGACAAAAATTCTAAACCCTTCAGATTAAAAAGCCCTAGAACATGTCAAATCAAACCCATCAATTTGTTGTCCTCCTAACCAGAGAAGTTTTCAAGAGATAGTAAAATTTCACAAACATACACTAATTAGTAAATTTTTCCGTTTAACAAAATAATTTTTTTTTACTATTATTGATTAATATATCAGGAAATATATTAAATTTCTTATACATGCAAATTTTATAAGTCTTGGATTGTGGTCTAATTCTAAATATAGGCAGCCACCACTCCAATGACACAAGTGTAGAACCTAAAGGACATCCTTTCACCTTATGCAGTCTCTAAGTTACTGTGGCTTGGAGTTGGGTTTCAAACTTTCAACTGACCTTTGATACCGTAACTAGGCAACTGGATTTCAGCAAAAAGAATCTCAACTATTATATCGATTCTTATGTTGGTTAGGTTGTGGTGCAAGGATATGGGATATAATGGAGGGTGACCCATGTTTACAAATCATTCAGAATCTGCCTACATTCGTCATCTGTTGGGCCATGGTCTAAGTTTAAATATAAAGCAACTATCACACTGATGATCCAGGTGAAGAATCTAAAGAATGTCTTCACATACAAAAGCCACGAACGGGACTTCAACCCACGACACCTGGCTAATAATTCCTATGCACAATCACACCCAAAATCTGCTCAAATTCAAAACATAAAACAACCCTTTTCCAGAACCTTAGTCTTCTAGGCTATCCAAAAATACAAGCACAACAAACAACATCAATCCAAAACTCATAGCCACTCCTAAAAATTGGCTTTAAACCCTAATTTCGATAAATAGTCTCAAAACAGACTCAAACAAAAGTGATTATTCAATAATCCAATACTAGCAATGGAGTAAAACCCAAACCCGCGAGCAATCGAACAGAAAGGGCCGAAATACATTAATGACTGGCAAAATCATCTGTAAAATAAAACTCTAAAAATGCTTCGCAGGCTCTGACCAAGAGCTCAAGCAGGCAAGTTCACAGTAGATATTAACGAAAAGGCTAGAAAAGATAAAAAATAGAAATGTGTGTAACCTCTCTCTCTATATATTTATAAAGCAGGCTTCAAAGTACCTCTATACATAATTACGCCGAAGGCGTTCCCTTTGGCATTCGAATGCCTGCCTTGGCAGATCAATGGTAGGTGTGGAGCCATAGGTGTGCAAGACGATTCACTCGTCGTCGGCCGTTAGATTTTTCACACACGTTTTTACACTGTTCCATAACCTTTTTTCCCTCCTCTCCGCTGTCTTTTTGTTCCCCGGTTCGTGGCATTTTTTAACCGCGGTTGCGTCACACAAACAAAGCTTAACATATTAAACATAAAGGGTTTTCGGTTTCGTAGATATGCACGGTATATTTGAGCGGACCAAAATTCCCATTCTACACTAACTATGAGGTATGAAATAAAAAACTAAACATAGAAAATAAGAAATTAAAAGCAAATTTAGTTTGGATGTAAATATATAAGCACGCAGCCACTACTTGCCATTTATAATTAAATGAATATATATAGCATTTAGAATATTTTATATTATGTTAAATAGAATATTAATATATTAAATATTCCAACTGTATATAAATATTAATAAATTGTATAATATAGATATTTTCTAATAATATTTAATATTTATATATCTTTGATTTCATATAGTATTAATATATTTAATATTTATATATATTTATTAATTAATTATTACGCAAAGGTGTTCCATCTATAAGGTGAACAGGCCTAGTGAGCTTAAATGACATCTTGGATGATACAAGACGATGAAACTAATCTGGACCATTCAGATTTCTGTCATCTTTTTTTCATTCTTTTTTTTGTTTTTGTTTGCCGCTTAAATGTCCCCGCCGGATACCCTCGAATTGTTGTGTGTAGTTTACGCCTCGAGTGAATGATTGTCTATGTAAAAAAAATTGTACCTCATCTCCTATTCAATTTATCTTAACATTTGTGCACTTTAATTATGGAGTTTATATGCTTGCAAAAATCTTGGAATTACCTTTCATTGTGATTTTTCAAATTTGAAATTTGGAAGAACAATGTAAGAGGATGATATAGAAATAATATAATATATAGTTAATAAATATAAATATATAATATAAATGGTTTAATTCCAAGATTTTAAAAATAATATTATATTGGAAATTCATATTTTCTTAATGATATTTATTTTTATATATTTATTTCAATTATATATTATAGATTTGTTACATATTTTAAATAAAATATAGTGGAGAGAGAGAGAGAGAGAGAGATGGTCAAAGATAGAGAGATTAGTGAGGAGACAGAGAAAGAGAGATAGAGGAAGAAATAGAGAGATAGATAGGTAGAGAAAAATAGATAAAAAGAAATCATAAGAAAGAAGAAACAAGAGAGATCAAGCCACTACCCTCAAGAAGACTCTTGTTTCACTTAGCTCCTGGTGAATGAGGCTCACCAAGAATGAGAGGGGAGGGTAAATCTTAAATTTGATTTCCACATATCTCTATTTCAAATGAATAAGCTTTATGTAGCCATAAAGTGGAACAGAGAGAGACTAAGAGAGCAAGAGAGAGAGGGGCAAAGAGAGAGAGAGAGAGAGAGAGAGAGAGAGAGAGAGGTGAAACCAACATGAATACTCTACATTAAATAATATATTATATTAAATTAAATAATAAATATATATAATATTTAACTAACTATAATATACAATATAATGTATATACATATTAAACATATATAAATATTGAAATAAAAAATTAAATATTATAAAATATAGTATATATATAATAATGAATATTATAGATTAAATCATTATATGTTTATTAGAGAGAAAGAGGAGGAAGAGAGACCCTAAAAAGAAGAGAAAGAGAGAGGAGAGGTAGAGAGAGATAAAGAGGGAGGGAGAGATATAGATGGGGAGAGAGGAATCTATAGAACATGAGATATGGAGATATATAGACTAAGGTAGAGAGAGTTAAAGATATAAAGAGGGAGAGAGATCTAGATAGAGAGAAGTGAGATATAATTATGAGAGAGAGGGCAGGAGAAAGAGCTAGAGAGAACAAGAATTTGAGAGAGAGGAGGGGGAGAGAAAGATAGAAGTGATAGAGAGAGGGAAAAAATAGAAGAGAGAGAGAGAGAGAGCCACTACCCTCAAGAAGACTCTTTTTTCACTTAGCTCCTAGTGAATGAGGCTCACCAAGAATGAGAGGGGAGGGTAAATCTTAAATTTGATTTCCTCATAACACTTTGTCAAATGAATAAGCTTTATCTATCCATAAAGTGGAACAAAGAGAGACAAAGAGGGTAGGAGAGAGAAGAGCAAAAAGAGAAAGAGAGATAGAGGATGAGAGAGAGATGGACAAATAGGGAGGGAGACAAAGAGATAGAGAGAGATGAGGAGAGAAAAAGACAAAGAGAGGAGGAGAAAGAGAAATAAGAAGATAGAGAGATATGAGAGAGAGAGAGGGGAGGGAGAGAGGGGGACAGGGAGAAAGAGAAAGAGAGCCAAATAGAGGGAAGGATTATAGAAGTGGAAAGAGATAAGTGAACCCAATATAATTTGGAAACACTCATACTCCATATTATGTACACGGTCATGACACAAGATTCCATGCCCTACTACTATTGTAAAATACCTCTCTACGTGATAAATATTTTACAATATATTCGTAAAAATACTTAGAAAACAAATCATATTAAAAAACTTATAAATTATATAATATTTTTTTATATTTAAAATCTCCCAATAAGATATTTTTAAAAGGACACCCTATAAAAGACTTGCAATTTAAATTTAAATATGTAAGAGGGAAAAAACACTTTGCATTAATATATTATTTTTATAAGAGTTAAAAGACTTCACATTAAATATGTAAGAGGGCACACTTGCCATAAATGCTTCCCTAAACAATTACTATAAAGAATTTTATGCCTACTGTTTGACTAAGAGAAATTAATTATAGCTACATTTGGTGAGTGACATCAAATCTATATAGTTGGGCTGTGAAGTTTTTGAAGGTATAGAGATAGAGAGGGATAGAGAGAGATGGTGAGAGAGAAAGATAGGGACAAAGAGAGGGAGGGAGAAAGAGAGAGAAAAAAAATAGAGGAAGAGAGAAATAGATAGAGCAAAGAAGAGAGGTAGAGAGAGATAGAGAGAGGATGAGCCAAAGAGATAGAGAAAAAGAGAGGTAGAGTGAGAAATCTTAGAGAGAGGAGAGAGAGGAACATAGCAAGAGAGAAATCTCAGAGAGAGGAAGTGTGTGAGAGAGAAGGGACAGGGAAATAAAGACAGAGAGAGATAAAAAGAAATAGAGAGCTAAACAGGGAGACAAAGATATATATAAAGACCTAGAGAGATAAACAAGGGGAGAGAGATAGAGAAAAAGAGAGATAAAGAGACAAAGATAGGAAGTTCAAGTAGAGAATATGGCTACAAAGATAGAGAAGGAGAAAGATAGATAGATGAAGAGAGAGAGGTACAAAGATAGAGAGAGAGAGAGAGAGAGAGAGAGAGAGAGAGAGAGAGAGAGAGAGAGAGAGAGAGAGAGAGAGAGAGAGAGAGAGAGAGAGAGAGAGAGAGAGAGAGAGAGAGAGAGAGAGAGAGAGAGAGAGAGAGAGAGAGAGAGAGAGAAGGATATAGAGAGATATATATATAGGTAAAAAGATAGAGAAGGATAGAGAGAGATAGAGAGAGGGATAGAGAGAGAGAGATGGTGATAGAGAAAAAAGAGAGGTAAAGAGACAAAGATAGGAAGTTCAAGTAGAGAATATGGCTACAAAGATAGAGAATGAGAGAGATATAGAAAGACAAGGATATAGAATGATATAGATAGGTAAAAAGATAGAGAAGGATAGAGAGAGATAAAGAGATAAAGAGGGAGAGAGATAAAGAGATAAAGAGGGAGAGAGATAGAGATAGAGAGATTGAAAATAGAGAAAGACAAAACAGACATATATATATATATAGAGAGAGAGAGAGAGAGGCAAATAGATAAAGAGGGAGAGAGATAGAGATATAGGGAGGTACAAAGATAGAGAAGGAAAGAGAGATATAGATAGAGGGATAGAGAGAGGTAAAGAGATAAAGAGGGGGAGAGATAAAGATAGAAAGTGAAAATAGAGAGACAAATATAGATATAGATAGAGGGATGGAGAGATAGGTAAAGAGATAAAGAGGTCTAGAGAGATAGAGATAGAGAGAGTGAAAATAGAGAAAGACATAAAGAGACAAAAAAGATCTAGAGAGAGAGTACCTTTCAATTTCAAGTAGAGAAGGATAAAAAAGGATAGAGAGAAATAGATAGAGGGATAGAGCTCGAGGTAATGAGATAAAGAGGGAGAGAGAGAGAGAGAGAGAGAGAGAGAGAGAGAGAGAGAGAGAGAGAGAGAGAGTACCTTTCAATTTCAAGTAGAGAACATAGCTACATGCATAACCTTCATATGAATAATTATTCCAATTTCTACCTTAACCACCCATCACAATTGAAGAGACATTTCCTAGAACACAAAATCATTACCCATCATGGGATTAAAAAACTAAGCTTAACTACGAAAACATAGTGCCAAAAAGTATTCTGTTGCATGATAGACTTGAGGTTACAATCAAGCATTCCAATGGAGAACCCTACATTAAAGATCGGGATATGGTACTTTTACAATGAAAAACTAGAGCTTGGTATGTGTTGGTCCAAATTATCTACTCAAACTTTACTTACCACCATAGAACAACACACATCATTACATGGTTTCAATGTTCAAATGATGATCATGATTCAACAAATCAAAATAGACCCAAAAAATTAATGCAAATATTCTATATACTCTCTTTTTTAGAATACTAATATTACAAACAAATAAAAAATTCCTTTTTGCTACTCTTACAAATATGCCCCCTTATTTATTACTCTTTCCAACTCAATTTTACAAACTATGTATACTTCAAGTTTCCCATATGCAAAATATTATTTTCTTTTATCCACATAGAACTCCTTTCCAAATCCATTTTCGGCGTACCCATTGCACACTAAGGTGCAATTGCTAGTCTGTTAGTTAAGTGTAACCCTAAACCTAACTAAAAGTAACATAGGTATGTAAAGTTTATTTTTGCAGAGAGGCAGTTACCAAAAGATGTTGCCTAGGTGTTTGCTTTTTGTAGTGGCCTACCTATTTTTTGTAGTGTCTAATGTAACATCAAATAAAATTGATATGGAAAAAATTTAGTAACGAATGAAAGTAGAGCGTTAAACAATGCAAATTTAGTCAAATCATAACAACTTTGAAAGAGGTTAATAATAATTTTTGTGTCAATCGACATGCCTATAAAAACCACATCACCATTGTTGACGATCTCCCTCGTTCTCACTTCAAGCAACCCCTGCGAAGACACCTCTGTCACAACCACCTCACCCTCCGATAACCTCAAAGCCATGAGAGCCACAAGATTCATCTGCCTTCAATGAATTCAGGAAACATTATAGAGAAAAAGTGTATTCAAGAAGCTCAAAGCAAAGCCTTGACAGGCCGCCATATTGGGCTCTGTAAGAAGCACAACAAAACTCACTAGCTTTTCACTGAAGCTTCTCAATTACTAAGGGAAATTAATGCATACAAACAATTAAAAATTCTCAGAACAGCTTCCTGCTTACCTGTCCAACTGGTGAATGTAATGGCTGATTTTGACATTGGCGGGTAAGATTTCACAGTCCACATTTTGGCTCATGAGCACGCCACCCTAACATGTCCGATTCAGATCTTTCCAGTGGTTGGCTACTGCGTATGGTAAGTCTACAAACCACTGATGTTCAACAAGGTGCGTTGTCCTCACTCTGCCAAAGACTGGCATAAAAAAAGTAAACAGGATTCTTGCAAAACAAGCTTTCCATGAAACCATTTTGTATTGACGCAAACACTATTCCTCAATTTAACTGGAGCGACTGAGATGGGTTTCATGGTCGTCCTTGTACCCGCCATAGAAATGAGATCACCTATTGCACTCTGACAGCATAGGGGAGCTCAACTCCTTTCGGAGTTAAATGCCTATCAGCGTAATTATAGGTATCACTTGACCAATAAGTGAAATGTGGAGTAGATGACATACGTTGGTCATCTCACCTCATGGTCCTTGTGTTGTTAAAACCCATGAAAACCTCATCTGAATTGATTACTATTCCGGACTCCCCTTGTGATAGACTTGTGAATGTCTTCTTGGGTGTATTTGACTTATAGCTTGTGCAATTTTGTATGTGCATATTTTTGAAATTGTTAATTGTGCTTTTATTTCCTAGCATAGAGGAAACATAATTTAACTAATTTAATTGAGTTGTGAAGTGTTTAATTTTGAAAAGGCACTATATTTTATTTAAATGTGTTTTTAAAAAAATGTGTTTGGGGTAAAATGAATTATAATTGCAAAGATAGAATTATTTTGTAGGAAAGGAATTATTTATTTATCGGGGTGTGTATTATTTAATTGTGAAAAACATTACTCTATTGTGGGGTAGGGAAATGGATTAATTTCTAATTGAAAATAAATATTTGTTTTGAGTGATTTTAATTGTGGAAAAGAATAAAGGGTTTATATATTTATGAAAATGAGAGATATTTATGAAAAATGTGTTATTTTATTTTGATTATGAATTGTTTGGAATGGAGAGTAAGTACAGAGTTTTGGAAACCCTCTTTTGAAAGAAAATTGATTTGGTCAGATTGCATCATGGTAACAACGAAAAAGTTTCCCCTCCTCCATTCCTTCAGTTTGAGTTAGGTATTTCTCATGTTGGATGTGTATTTAATTTTATTTAGTAATTTATTTCATAGAAAATTTTCATTTTTGGAAAATTGAATTTCCTAGCCAAACCCTGTCAAAATTTTCTAAAAATGAAATATTTTGTGAAAAGTATGTTGGTGGGTAGAATTGGAACAAGAGGGTATATTTGCATTTTTAGTTTTTGGATTTCTTGGAAAGTGTGAAAAGTGCATGAATTTCCCTAGTTTGACCTATCAAAAATTGTTTAAAAATTATATGTGAGTGGAAAAGATTGTTGTTGGGTTAATTTGGAACAAGAGGGTGTTTTCAGAATTTTGTATTTCTTTGTAATTCAAAAGTTGACTTTTTTGGGTAAAGGGTTTGGGGAAGGATTCTTCAAGATCCATCAATGGTGAACCCTAGATATTTCTGGAAATTATTTTATTTTATTTTATGAATTTTGGGAAACTATGAATGTTGTATGTTATGTGGATTGATGTATTCTCCCACATATTTAATTTTGTAGTTGCATTGGGAAGCATGCCTTTAGGGGTAAAATACTTTTATTTATTTATTTTTAAGTTCCTTAAAGGAGGAAGCCCTTGCTTGTGAGGGTTGGATAGTTCCCAACTCGTTGGATGATGTTGGATGCAAGGAGTGCGCTGAAGAAGTGCCCCTTGAGCCTGTTTTGAGTGTTTAGAATGGTTGTTGTACATCTTATGTCTCTCATGTGTGTGGTGGATGTACATATTGAGGTTTTTATGTGTGAGTTGTCACACCCCAAATTTTGACTATACTTTACTTTTTACTTTTATGTAATTAGTGGATAAACTTGCATGGATGAATGATTTGATGTTTAGAAAACTGTCAGGAAAAATCAATGATTTTATGAGATGATTAAATGCATAGAATTTAAAATGTGATTACATGTTACTGAGATTATCTATTTATGATGTTTAAGGATTTACTAATGATACACCGATCACAATTTGGTGATTGTGAGTTGTAACTAGGGAACAAATTACCAACCTTTGAGAAAGGGAGGGAGAGCATCATCTAAGAGAAGTGAATAGACATTGGAAAGAACGGATTGGTTTCCATTTGATTCTTGTGATTGTACAATTTAGTGAACCCTCGTTGAGTTGGGTAAGTGGTACTCAACCCAATTGGTCTAAGTTGGTTTCATTTCGACAATCGTCAATTTGTAGTGAAGAACTTTTGCCTTAGGTTTTGTCAAAAAACCAAGGATAGAACAACTATCAACAGGATAGAGTCGACAGTTGTTATTCCTCTTTATATGATTTGAATATAGTTTATTATTATAACTAATTATTATTAGTGGTAAAACTATTCATTATTAGTGTTTTTCGATAAGTTTCCATTTGATAATCCAACTTTGTTGGTGTTTATGCCAAAGAGAGAGGGGGAGAATATCTTGACCCCATTATTGTATTTAGTCAAGTGTTTAGAACAACGAGAGGATACATTGTATATATTCCTACACTATGATGATGCTTTATTATTTATGTAAATATCATTTATAAGTTATACTTAAAATATCACATCGACGATTTTTTTTTTCATTATTGGAATGATAGTATTTATGTAACCAAGACCTCTCCATATAATTATGGAGCACTTAACTCTCTTTTCCACATTGTGAGAGTCATCATGCTCCACTTTGTTGCATGCTAACAAATCTCGTTAAAAGGCATGAAATCTGCCTTAAGTCTCATGGATAAGTGGGGTGGTGGAGTTGTTTTTAAAACTATTTTTATTTTAGAGTAAAGTTATCGTGGAAGACATCCATATTTGGAGAGGTGTGTTATAGTAGTAGATAGTGCACCGTAAATGAAGTGTAAACGAGCTTCGTATTAGAAGCAGAAGTCTAGATAAGGTCGTGGGTGTATCAGAAAGTGAATTCCTACATAAGAAATCTACGAAGATAGACTGTGAAACACAAAGAAGGATAGAAGTGTTGTGTTGATAGACAGAGGTTTATCACAGACATTCCAACCGACAATTTAAAAGGTATGAATGTTTTAGAAAACATATATCTTTTCATATAGTAGTTCGTTATCTTTTGGATACCATAGAACTATACTCTCTTAGTAATACTTATAAAGCATACTTAGTATAAGAACGCAGATGAAAGATTAGAGTTAAGTTTCTTTCACAGTATCATAAGTTGTAGAGTTTAGCTGCCTTATGTTGTAATGAAGTATAAACTTTAAGATTAAACAACTCCTTCATCGTCGATTCTAGAGAATCTCAAGTTATCAACTCAGTAGATGGAGGTCATAAATCTATAGAAAACAAAATGTATTTGTTAAACTCTATTTGCACAGAGAATATCAAAAGTGAGAAAGACATCACTTAACTGGGTCAACATTCGATTAATCATAGTGTTCTCATAGTTAACATTCATCTTTTTGGAGGAAGAAAGTTAGTCTTTTTCTTTCCTAAATAAATAGAAACTTTTCTTATCTTCGAATAGACACTTTTGAAGCTATGTTTTCATTAGGTTTCAAGGTAACACAAAGATATGTATACACTGTCAGGAAGTGAACCCTACTTGAATTCTGAATTAAACCTAAAAGCGGATAAGAGAAAGAGAAATTTCTTCACATATCTAGTTTACAATAAAGACATGTATTACCATGATATTTGAAAGATTTTGGAATTATTATTCTTATATGAAAGAATGATATTGTCATCATTAAGAACAATTTGTGATACAACATCATTAGTATACTTAACAACATGATAGGCATTATCATGAAAAACCTAGAATATTAATCTTTAATTTTCTTTTAAGTCTCTTCTTTATGGAAAGACATTTGATTTAAGAAGACCAAGAGGTCAAAAGCATTATTATGAGTTGTAGACTCAAAACCCTTCTAGGTTATAAGATTAAACTTAGTTGACAGTATTGTTGTTAATGATAGTTTACATTAAGGATTTATGTGAAAACAAAAATTCATGTTTCTATAAGGAATGTGGATTTAGTTCATTGCCTAAGTGGTCTAGGAAAGACTAGAGGTTATTACATTCATATTTTAATTCTTCACGTTCATATCATTAGATAACAAGAGTTTAGAAAGGGATAAAGGAATTAGAAACCCTAGTTTTAACCCAAAAGGGGTTTAGAAAGCTTGAAATCTTAAGTTAGTTATGACTTTGTCTTGATCTATTATATTTCATGGTTGACAGTAGAAGAGTCAAGAAATCATAGACTAAGATATTATAATAGAATCTAAGAAGTTTATGATAAAGATTATTGATATCTTGATTGAAGTTGAAATATGACTTATATTACAAGAGTGCTTAAATTGAGTCGATGAATAGAATGATAGGAAGTCATGTACTCTAATGTTGGCTGAATGCAACGAGAGCTCTTTGGAAGATTAAATTTCTCATGTTTACCATGTTTATTTACCTTTCTAGTAAATCCTATGTGTAATTTTGGGTGTTATGAGAAGGCTTGTTACATGAGTGGTGGCCATGTACCTTGAGGCTCTTATGTGTGAGTGGCAGACATGAACCTTGAGGCTCTTATGTGTGAGTGGTGGATGGGAACCTTGAGGCACTATGCATGAGTGGTGGCATCCTAACCTTGAAGCTCCTATGAGAGTGGAACATCCTAACCTTGAGGCTCCTATGAGACTGAAACGTCCTTACCTCGAGGCTCCTATGAGAGTGGTGACATCCTTAACTTAAGGCTCATATGAGAGTAGTGATACTATTATTGATGTGACTATTGTTGAGTATTATCCTTTCTTGTGCATTGATTGGTGTGTGTGCCATATGTTGCCTTTATGCTCTTTTTGGTGTGAGTAATCATATGTGCTTTGTGAATACTATTGATGTGAGTGTTACCTTATTGTACTTATGTGTGATTCCATCTTGTGACTCTTGGGCGAGTGATGTGTATGGACATTTGTACTTGTTTAAGTGTTTTATGCATTCCTTGGATTAGTGTGAGATGGCCATGATAGCGGGTTTGCCATGATCATCTTCTCCGTAGCTCGGGTGTTGCCTAGAGTGGCTTAGTCATCTATTGCGCTCGATAATGGTAATATGGTAGGGTGGTGGGTAACATTTCCCCATTGGTCATAGAATATATCTTTCTAGAGTTGGATGAGTTCTATGTTCATTTTAGGACATTTGACTATATTGTACTATGTGCTTATGGGGCCATTTTAGAGGTGGTTTGTTATGATGTATATTTATGCTCTGTATATTTTATTCATTGGAGTGTGATCCTTCCATGTTTGGGAAGTAGCCTCTATCATGTTGTATTTTTATGACGTTGTTTGGTTAGAGAAAAAATCATGTTTTGGATGGAATTTATCATTTTGTGACTTCATCTCATGTGTTGGAAATGGTTAATTGAGGATGTTGGAGTCCTTTGTTTTGTATTCTATACTTATACTATGCTATGTTTATTGATTGGGATGTATTGTTTCCATATTATGATTGATGTTTCTATGTTTAGTTTTGGTCCGATTTGACATTGGTGTCGAACGAGCGTGGAGTTCGGTATAAGATTTATCATATCTGACATGTATGTTAGCATTTTGGAAAATGGCTATAATTCTATATTTGAGTTATTTCATGCTTTTGATGTTAGATAACATATTGTTTAAGGTTATTGAGTGGATGCCTTGTGGTTTGGATCCTTGTGGTTGTACCATTTTAGTGAGGTGCCATGGTCGACCCTCCTTTTTCTTATTAGTTGTTTGTCAAAATTGCTTGTCTTGGTGGCCATCTGTCGATGTTGTTTGTTCTTGTATTTTGGAGAAACTTGTGTCTTATTCCACCTTTGCTCTAGTGCCTTTGTGTGACACTTGGGTAATTTTTTGTGATTAGTGTACAATTGTGACATGTGGATATTACACTTGCATCGTGAAAAATTAGTTTGCCCTATATTTGTTTGTTAATGTCCTAGTGTAAAAGTTGGGGTATTACATCTAGTATTAGAGCCCAAGTTGCAACATTGGGAGCTCTAGGTTGTTTGTGTGTGTGTTGGTTCTTCATGGAATGGACTTGAGGTGGTTAATACCCTCATCCTATTCTTTGGGTGTGCGAAAGAGTGAGGTTGTGGACTAGTATCTGACCTTTGTTATGGAGGAAGCTTCGTCCTCTCATGTAGTTATGGTGGTGACTTTATCACATGACTTGTGAAGTTTTCCGCTGGTGTTTTCTTTGTGGTGTGCCTTAGTGCTTTCCTTGGCTTGTGTGTTGATCTCCATCCTTATTGGAGACTACTTTCGATGCACATGTGTGTTGTGATTTTTATGTATCAATGGGGGACACCCTATGATGATACATGTGCTTGTGTGGATTATTTCCCTCTTCTCCCTTATTGGTGACTAGAAATGGTCACGTAGTGAATGTAAATGTGTAACTTTCCAGAATTGTGAACTTTTCTTTTGGTTATTGGCGAGTTTTATTTTGGCTTGTGAAGACCAACATTGATTATTTATCTTTGGTTGTAAGTAGCTTAGCCACAAATCTTCGACTTTATTTTCCAGTCACTCTTATGGGTGCATTTGACTTATTGTTGAAATTATGACATCATTTATTTACCTTATTGTTGGAATTGAGATTTCTTTCACTTTGGTACTCTTGAAGTGTTGTGGCTATGCTATTTTCTAATTATTTGGACTCATTGGTCCTGTGTTGTGAAATGTTCTTCTCTACCTTATCCAGTGTTGGATGTTGGGTAGAATGTTATGATGGAGTTGAGATGGAAAAGCTTTGTGACAAGAATTAGATGTGGATCATTTTGAGATGATCATTATCCATCTATTTCTTTGTGTGGGTGTGTGTTGTGGTGTAAGTTATGCATTGGTTGCATCTTCTTCTAAGTGGTGATTGTGGATTGATATTCTCTTGATGGGAAAATTCTTGTGTGCTTGAGTGATGTGATTGTTGTTTGAGAAAATCTAGCATTATTTTGGAATGATGCCTTGTGATGGTGTGGGGAAATATGTTATTTTTCCCTTGTCTTGTTCTTTTGATCTTGTGTGATTAGTGTGGCCAACCTTGAATGGTTGGAGGTGTACAAAGTTTTCTTTGATTTGAGTGTGCTTAGTAGTGTGGTGATCCTACCTTGGATGACTTCCAGGAGGAAGTCCATTTTAAGGGGGATGGGGATGTTATGCCCACCTATGTTGACCCTTGTCATTGTGTGTAATATATGATTATTTGTGCATAGATCATGTTATTGGATCCTTATAAGATATGCTATTGATTATTTCTATAGTGTATTATGTGCTTGTGATTTGACATCATTGCATCGATCTTGTCGATGGGGTTATTTTCATCGAGGTATTTTGATGGTGTAGTTTGGATGCTTTATGAGATGTTTATATGATCATCGAGAAGTTTTCAATAAGGTCATGTTATGTATTGTTATATTATTGGAGCTTTAGCTTCACTATTTTCATTTAAATAATATGTTGGGTGCGTAGATCAAATTCCTTTAGTATGATTATGTTAGATGATTAATTGCATATTGATTATATTTTAGAATATTTGATTTAAATAAAATCTGCATTTTAAATGATTAATATTTATTTACGTAATTTATGTCATTGATTCGGTTATTGTTACATTTTGGGCAAATGCGTGTAACGTTGCTTTGAGTGTGCAAGAAATTATAGGTATTGACCAATGAATGAAATGTGGAGTAGATGACATGTATGGGACACTTGGTCATCTCACCTTATGATCCTTGTGTTGTTGAAACTAGTGAAAACCTCATCCGAATCGATTATATTCCGGATTGTCGTTGTGATAGACCTATGAATGTCTTCTTGGGTGTGTTTAACTTATCACTCAAGTGCGATTTTGCATGTGCATGGTATGTGCGAAATATCTTATGGTGTTTTCACAATCATTAATCATGTTTTTATTTCCTAGTATAGAGGAAATACAATTTAACTGATTTAGTTGAGTGGTGAAGTGTTTAAATTTGAAAAGGCATTGTATTTTATTTAAATGTGTTTTTAAAAAAATGTGTTTGGGGTGAAATGAATTCTAATTGTCAAGTTAGAATTATTCCATTGAAAAGGAATTATTTATTTATCGGGGTGTGTATTATTTAATTGTGAAAGACATTACTCTATTGTGTTGTGGGGAAATGGATTAATTTCTAATTGAAAATAAATATTTATTTTGAGTGATTTTAATTATGGAAAAGAATAAAGGGTTTAGATATTTTTGAAAATGGGAGATATTTATGAAAAGGTGTTATTTTATTTTGATTACGAATTGTTTGAATGGAGAGCAAATATGGAGTTTTGGAAACCCTCTTTTGAAAGAATTGATTTGCTCATACCGCGAGATCGCTTGGTCGGATCGGATCATGGTAACAATGAAAAAGATTCCCCTCCTCCATTCTTTCATTTTGAGTCAGGTATTTCTCATGTTAGATGTGTATTTAATTTTATTTAGTAATTTTTATTTCATAGGAAAATTCTTTTTTGGAAAATTGAATTTCCTACCCAAACCCTGTCAAAATTTTCTAAAAATGAAATGTTTTGTGAAAAGTGTGTTGGTGGGTAGAATTGGAACAAGAAGGTATACTTGCATTTTTAGTTTATGGATTTCTATTATCCTCAAATTTAGTTGTGCTCAATTTGTAGGATGACCCCTACAAAATTTATCTATTTTGTAGCCTACAACTCTAAACACGCAAAACAAGGTGAATTGCATTTGCCCTGGTGCATGGTCTCCTAGCCTTAGAACATCTTTTCGAGTGTCAACTTGTGTCAGTTTCTTGAATT
Organism: Cunninghamia lanceolata; assembly: GCA_027924645.1. Taxonomy (NCBI): domain Eukaryota; kingdom Viridiplantae; phylum Streptophyta; class Pinopsida; order Cupressales; family Cupressaceae; genus Cunninghamia; species Cunninghamia lanceolata. Next base: position 6,977,468 of record BSBN01000262.1, on the reverse strand, counting down.
TTGCAAAACAAGTCTAAGTGAAAATTTCACTTTTTAGGAGTTAGTAATTTTTTGTTGTATGCACTGGCGGTGATTTTTGCCTCCATTGCATCTTTATATGCACTGGCGGCAATTTTTGCCGCCCGTGCATATTAAGCCCTTTGTCACATGCAAGGGCGATGATTTTTGCCGCCCGTGCATGTTATTTTTTTGTCACATGCGCTAGCGGCAATTTTTGCCGCCCGTGCATGTTGGTCCCTTTGTCACATGCAAGGGCGGCGATTTTTGCCACCCGTGCATGTTAAGTCCTTTGTCACATGCACTGGCGGTGATTTTTGCCACCCGTGCATGTTGGTCCCTTTGTCATATGCACTAGCGGCAATTTTTGCCGCTCGTGCATGTTCAGTCCTTTGTCATATGCACTGGCGGCGATTTTTGCTGCCCGTGCATGTTAAGTCCTTTGTCACATGCACTGGCGGTGATTTTTGCTGCTCGTGCACAAAAGCAATTTCCTCCACATGCAAGGGCGGCAATTTTTGCCGCCCGTGCACTCACTCCCTGAAAATTTTCTAACTCTAGGAAATTTTTCAAGTTGTTAACTTTAGCCCATTTTCACTTAGTTTTTCGCTCTAATCGCACTTTAGCCCTTCAAAGCCCATGCAAATGCTCAATTCTCCCTCACTACTATAATTTCCAGTCAAAGAGACCAAAAGTTTCTTTTCACAAATGAAAAGACAGGCATTCAATAACATGATCCAAAGGAGTTCGAAGATCAAGCTTTCTCAGTGGCTCCTATGGATAAGTTGTCGAATACACAGTTGACCTTGGACATTCTCAAGGTAGTTCTGGGTAAACATGTGAAGGTTGCTACCTTCATGAAAGTTTCAGTAACAATAACTTGTGTCATTTCCAAGGACACTTTTGGACCAGACAGCCTAGAGATGCAAATGGTGATAATAATGGATGGAAGTTTCTCTCAAGAAGGATGTTGATGGGAGTTGATAAATGTGATCTTTGCCTTAGTATATTTTCTATTTTTCATATGTACTTTTGAATCAGTTTTGGACATATTTACATGTACTTTTCTCATATGTAATTACATGTAAAAACTTAGGAAGTCCCAAATCAATAAGGACTCCTATTTTTGAATAAGTCAAATTAGTTATAAATTTCCTATTTTTTCTCTAGGCTCCTCCCTATAAATAAAGAGGGCCTCTTTTGTAATAGGGATCTTTTTAATCTTATGTAACAAAGTGCTGCCAAAATTGAGACTCAACTTTGAGACTTTGTGTTCAAATTGTATGATCAATTCCAATCAATAAAGAAGGCGAGTTTTGATATCAAACTTTGTGTTGAATCAAATTTGTATGAGCGAGTATGTACATATGGCATTTTTGCTGATTTCTCTTGTTGATTGATTGGATAAAGTGGTGCTTGGTTATTATGATTGGAGGACATTTAAGATAAGTTATATAAACTTTGTGTTATATTATTTCCTTGAATCTATGTGTGTTGAAAGTGTTTCTTGGTGAAGGATTATAAAGACTTTGAGCTTGTAGTTGTTCACTTTGTATATGAATCGTTTTAAGAACTTGTAGACTTTGTGCTATGATTTTCAATCACATTCGCTTGAATCAGTGGTGTTGTTAGTTGACAAACTTTGTGCTCCAACTGGTGATATGATTACTTTAAAAATCTTTCTGGGGATAATTTGAAGACTTTGTACTTGAGATTATTCACTCAGTTCGTGAATCTTTTTGTGAAGTAAGTTGAAAGACTTTGTGCTTCAACTTACAAGAATATTGTTGATTATTGTTTAAGTGTACAAGCATTATTGAATATTACCATGAAACATTGCAAACATCTTTTCTGAAAGAAGAGAAAAAGATGAATGTAACACACCCCCAAAGCTAGTATTTAGTGTAAATAAGTTTGTAATAGTTAAAAGGGAACCTCCCCTTGCTGAGAGGAGAGATTTATCTCATCACACTATGGTTGATATAACCATTTTTCTGTTAGTTAGCTAAACGACAAAATATTCACCCAACAATTTCTTGGAAAGCGTGAAAAGTGCATGAATTTCCCTATTTTGACCTATCAAAAATTGTTTAAAAATTATGTCAGTGGAAAAGATTGCTATTGGGTTAATTTGGAGTAAGAGAGTGTTTTCAAAATTTTGTATTTCTTTGTAATTCAAAAGTTGACTTTTTTGGGTAGAGGGTTTGGGGATGGATGCTTCAAGATCCATCAATGGTGAACCCTGGATATTCCTTGAAATTATTTTATTTTATTTTATGAGTTTTGATAAATTTTGAATGTTGTATGTTATGTGGAATGATATATTCTCTCATATATTTAATTTTTTAGTTGCATTGGGAAGCATGCCTTCAGGTGTAAAATACTCTTTTTCTATTTTTGGGTTCCTTGAAGGAGGAAGCCCTTGCTTGTGAGGGTTGGATAGTTCCCAACTCGTTGGACGATGTCAGATGCAAGGAGTGCACTAAAGAAGTGCCCCTTAAGCCTATTTTGAGTGTTTAGAATGGTTCTTGTACACCTTGTGTCTCTCATGTGTGAGTAGTGGACGTACATCTTGAGGCTCTTATGTGTGAGTGGCGGATGTGTACCTTGAGGCTCTTATGCGTGAGTTTCAGATGGGCACCTTGAGGCTCTTTGCATGAGTGGTGGCATCCTAACCTTGAGGCTCCTATGAGAGTGGAACATCCTAACCTTGAGGCTCCTAAGAGAGTGGTGGCATCCTTACCTTGATGCTCATATGAGAGTAGTGATACTATTATTGATATGCCTATTGTTGAGTATTATCCTTTCTTGTGTATTGTTTGGCATGTGTGCCATATGTTGCCTTTATGCTTATTGTGGCATGAGTAATCGTATGTGCCTTGTGAGTACTAGTTATGTGAGTGTTACCTTATTGTACTTATGTGTGATTCCATCTTGTGACTCTTGGGTGAGTGATATGTATAAGACATTTGTACTTGTTTGAGTGTTTTATGCATTCCTTGGATTGGTGTGAAATGACCATGATAGCGGGTTTGCCATGATTGTTTTCTCCATAGCTCAGGGGTTGCATAGAATGGCATAGTCATCTATTGCACTCAACAATGGTAATATAGTAGGGTGGGGGTTAACATTTCCCCATTGGTCCTCGAGTAGATCTTTTTGGAGCTTGATGAGTTCTGTGTTCATTTCGAGACATTTGACTATATTGTACTATGTGCCTACAAGGTCATTTCGGAGATGGTTTATCATGATGTATATTTATGTTTTGTTCATTTTATTCATTGGAGTGTGATCCTTCCATGTTTGGGAAGTAGCCTTTGTCATGTTGTATTTTTATGATGTTGTTTGGTTAGAAAACGAATAATGTTTTGGATGGAATTTATCATTTTGTGACTTTATCTCATGTGTTGGAAATGGTTAACTGAGGATGTTGGAGGCCTCCATTTGGTGTGCTATACTTATACTATGCTATGTTTATTGATTTGGATGTATTGTTCCCACATTATGATTGATGTTTCCATGTTTGGTTTTGGCTTGATTCAACATTGGTGTCAAATGAGCGTGACATTTCGTATGGGATTTATCATATTTGACATGTATGTTGGCATTTTGGAAATGGCTATAATTCTATATTTGAGTTATTTCATACTTTTGATTTTAGATAGTGTGTTGTTTAAGGTTGTTGAGTGGATGCCTTGTGGTTTGGATCCTTGTGGTTGTATCGTTTTGGTCAGGTGCATAGTCGACCCTCCTTTGGCTTGTTAATCATTTGTCAACATTGCTTGGTTTGGTGGTCATCTGTCAATGATGTTTGTTCTTGTCTTTTGGAGAAGCATGTGTCTTATTCCACCTTCTCTCTAGTGCCTTTGTGGCACTTGGGGTATTTTTTCATGCTTAGTGTGCAATTGTGACATGTGGATGTTATGTTTGCATCAAGTGAAAAATTGGTTCATCTTGTGTTTGTCCGTTAATGCCCTAGTGTAAAAGTTGGGGCATTACATAAGTGGCTAACATGCTCAATAATCTTGTCGAAGGAATCAACATAAATTCTTCATATGGCCCATTTGAGGAATTGAGAATAGATGTCAATCAAATCTATAAGCAGTTTGGACATAAAATTTGTTAACATTTTGAATTCTAGAACAAGAAAATAACAATCTCCACTTAAGGAAATATTTTAAAAAAATATTTTACTATAAGTTTGTGTAGAGTCAGACCCATGATAATGAACATACATGGCCTTAATGGATCTCCATATCATAGGCCCATCGAAGGAAATGTTGCAGAATGGTTTGCAGAAGAGCATTGAGAATGGAGTGCAAACAGAAGTTACTTTGTCAAGTCCTCTACATATGAATAGATAATTATCCAACACATGAAAGGCTTAATTCACGATAGTCAAAGTGTGGATTGTTCCAATCTTATGATATGTTCCCTGTATAGACCAAATCCATTTATGAATATTTAATAGCTATGTTGTTTGTGATAGGCTAGTTATTGTTTGCCATAAATATTTATTGACTTCTTTTTCATTTTATTTTGTGTATGGTAGTGTTGATTTTATCAAATCACTTTTTGATATTTTGATTGGACATATAAATAATCAATGTCTTTTCTAAACTGTATCTCCCCATGCTTGAAATTAATATAATTTGACTTTTATGTTATAATTCATTTTATTTGATTTTGCCTATCTGAATATCAAATTGGTTTGATCTCTACCTATGGGGACATTCAATTGATTTGATTTTAGGTATGGGCTAAAGTCATTGTTCCATTCATTTCTTGGATTAACATGAAGGGAGGAATACAAGGTAAAATTTCATAGCCAATCAGAATTTTTGGCCAACACTATAAACTATAATGATAAGAAAAATAAAAAAAAATGATTCATTGAAAGTTGAAAAGACTAATACAAAATTTTGAATATCGAATACAAGAGTACCATGCCATGAGAGGTACTAATATTATATTTGTAATACTAATACAATTATTTTCCTAACAAACACAAACATTGGAAGTGCATTATATTTTGTTAGGGTTACCTTTTATTTTTTGTGTTATTTTTTTTTTTTGCTCGATAAGTGAGGGAATTTTTAGGCTGGCCCACTCCAGCGGAGGTCACAAGGGGGACCTCCTCCCCTGTCGAACTGCCATCACCACCGTAGAGTTGAACTGCCATCACCACCGTAGAGTGGATCACCAATGGTGCGGCCCTGCTAAGTCTGCCACCACTGTAATAATGCCGCTTGTAGCGTGGATCGCCACCGGTGAATCCACTGCTGCCACGACTTGTCAGACTAGAGTACACCAGAATTCAAATACACTCAAGGACCACGAAGCCAAGAGTCACCTACATAGAGCCACAACCATTTAGAAGCCAAGATGTCTTTGGGGGGATTTGAACATTGGTCTCCACAACAATGATCAAGTGGTCTTAACCACTAGACCACACCCACTGGACATTTTTTGTGTTTTTTTATTTACTATACAATAATTTAATTTTTATAACTATATTTTATTAACATTTTATCATATGAAATAAAAAGGATCAAAGTATATTCGTGAAGGGCAAAGTTATACTATAAATGCTTCAATTTAATTTTCTTTTCTTTTCTACATAATTAAATTAAATAATTTATAACTATATTTTTTTGAGGTTTTATCATATCAAATATAAAATGATCAAAGTATATTGGTCAAATGAAGTTATTCCAAGTAAATACATTATATTTAATACATTTTACTATAAAGACTTCAATATAATTTTCTTTTCTCCACAATAAAATTTATTTTTTTACTTTTTATTAATTGTTGTTTTATAAAAATTTAGTGCCGTAAAGTAATTCAAAAATAGAGGCCTCCATAAGAATATTTGGACATATTGTAGATATATTTTTAATACCGTTATTTTTCTAACAAACACAAACCTTGGAACTCCTGACTGGTAAATAATTTATAATCACCTGGACCGTGACAACGAATGACCGCTGTTGTGCTCGACAAGGAGTTTCGTGCAGCGGCTTTCTTCGTCTTATCTCAAGGTACGAAGAATTTCTTCTACCCCTGTGAATTTGTGAAGGATTTATTAATCCATTTTTTTTAGTCCTCCCTTACAGGACTATGCTGTGCTTTGCCCCGTTGGGTGTATTGATCTTTTCGCTTGGCAGGATTTTGTTTGTTGTCTGTTTGGTACGCTCAAATTTTTCTGTGGATAAGAACTTGAGCTCCTCTGTCCTTTTTTCATTTAGTATTTATTTATTTATTTAATTTGGGAAACTTTTATGTAGGAGTATCTCTCGGTTTGGATACCATGGGGGAGGGTTGTCTATCATGGCATGCCGTGCCCTAGTAAACAAGCCTACAGTTTACCCAGTTTCTGGTCTTAGGCATGGTGTCGTCCACTAGGAATCCCTACCCAGGAGGTTGAATTTGGCACATTTTAAAATATTAAAATTACCGTGTCATCTCTCTTGTGGGTCTGAGCTTGGGTTTCTATTGTGAAGGATTTGATGGTTGAAGTTTTTTTATTATATTTTGATTTGGTGAATTTGTCTTTCTGAGTAATTTGTGCTTTGATGCCATCACTTGGGGTTGCTTATTAGGGTATGCCACACCTATATTTATGTCTTGCGCACAGCCTTGTCTGCTGCATATGCTGTATCCAGCAAGTTGAAATCAGTACCATATCAATTTCAGAAACACTTTTTCATTTCCTATGTGGATTTTAACTTGAGGCTTTATATGAAAGACTTGATTCTTATGCCACTTCGAGATTAACCCGTTTGGATTTTAGTATTGGTCTAGCTTTTCCCTAGCTTTCATTTTTTGTTGGGTTGGCAAAAGTTGAGCATTGGTTGCGCTGTTTTATGGTTTGAACTTGAAGTATTAAAATATTTGTGGCCTTTCTGTAAACTATGATGGTAAAACTATACAATGGTCATCAACATACAGATCTAAATGAAGAAAATGTTAACCGTAATTTTTGGGCAACCGAATTAATCTGCACATGAAAGAAAATTGAGAGCAAACAATAGACAATTGAGGACAGAAGAGTTTTTACCTTGGAAAACCCAAATTCTGAGAGAAAACTCCAGCAAAAGCGAGACAAATGACCCCCTTATCCACTATCTCTAATGACAAATACAATTTCAGGCCTCTGGGGCACACAACCAGCCTGGAACAACAATGTTCAGTCCGTAAAGTCACTTACAAATTCTCTCTAACACTCTCCCTTAGTTCTGTTCATTTAAATACAGTCTAGTTTGAAAACTTGAATCCTTTTGGGATTTGCTTCCAATCCCTCACTTGTATTCTATGACCACACTTGGGCTACTGGTAGGCTTGCACAGGCCTGTCAGGTATCTCAAAATTATCCAGAAGTTGAAGAGAAGGGGAATTTGAAGTGTCAGGGCAATATAGACCATTTCTGGACACATGGTGAAACCGCTGCTTCATGCAGAACAAAACCGCTGCATCTAAAATGAAAACACTGTGGCTGTTAACTGCAGTTTGGCGAAACCAGCCGTTTCACACTATAATGTAAAAACTGACCATTTTCTTCATTTTTTCCTTTCTAACCCTTGCACCCGGCTTAAATGTGTCTTCTGATTTGTGTTGCACTTCACCATGAAGTTTGAGATGAGTTTTTGATCCTTTTACAGATCACACCTTGCCAATATGAAGGCTTTTGATCCCCCAAAACTATGAAGACTCAGAAAAAGAGGGATGATCCCCACAACGAATGTTATGGCTGCTGCCAAACCTTGCATCACTCCAACCAAGAGCCTGAAAATCTGTCTCCAACTGTCTGAATGTGTTTGAAGGGTCAACGCACTTGAACTAGCTGGGGGAACTATACTGACACTCATTTTGCTCCAATCAAGAGGAATAATCTAATTGCTTTCACTTAACATCCTCCTTGTTTGAAGATTTAGGACCTTGGGTTGCTCCTTCTTGCCCTTTCAATTATTCAACATGAAAGTTGTGTCCACCATTGACCAAGTGATACTTGTTTCCCTTAGCTAATAAACAAATTTCCTGTCATACATATAGGGCCTGCCAAACACAACATCACAGATCTCGAAAGGGCCAACATCTACAACCACTTCACCAACAAAAATTTGAAATTTTGGTTAACAGCAATCTTCAATCTACATTGTTTACTAACCAAGTTAAGTATGCTATTCTCAATCTAGGAAAGGAAATCTTTTGTTCTAAACTAAGATTATGCATGCTAAAGTATACCTTGTTATATGAATAATGTTTAATGTTTGTCCACCCATCCATGATAATGCTGCACCCATGCAAGACCTATGTGGCTTTCATTTCCACTATCGTTAGTACATTTATCTTGAAATGGTTCTTATCTAAGATAGCAGTCCTTAGTTTTGTCTCCCATGGTGCTGCATATGAAGGCCCTTCTCGTGCAACCTTGGACATGGCGTCCTTAAAATAATTAGGTTGAGCAACATGGAATGGTATGCCATTGATAAAGAAGAATTTGCTAATGACATTATTTGCCTCATCTCTGACCTATACATTAAACATATTTGCCACTGGGTTTATAGCGAAACATGTGGCCTTACATTTCCCCTTTAGGCTTTACTACACTTGACACAAAAATAGGAATTTGCACATGCCGAGTACTAGTAGTCCTATAAGGAGTTGTTGGTGCCACTGTGGAGGTAACAAAAGGTGTCGAGATGTCACTATTAAATAATTTTATTATCTCAACTCTCTCTTGAAGTGAGAGCTGATTGCATACCCCAACTCCTTTACCAGCGATGTGTAGCACTTGTGTAATGTTGCCATAGTTTTCAAGGCCACAAAAATGGCATTTCCATTGGTAAATCTCCCCTGAATTAGCTGTTTTGTTGGTATCTAATTTGTTTCAAAGTGCCATAAAGTGGACTTCTTATTGAATGGAACCTTGGCAAATTTCAACAACTTGGAAGGGCAGTTGAAATTCACAGCACTTCCAACTGAACTACCACTTTGAGTGATTTGTAAAAAAATTATTATGGATCCTACTGTAAAAACTAGGATAAATATTCCATACACTAGTTCATCAACATTATGGTTAAAGAATGCTGTATCAATCCAAATGCAACACCAACAATAGTAAAAGAATGGAAATTCTAAGCACTTTAAGGAGTACCACTTTCCAGAACATACTTACAGTCTTACACCAACCAACGAATCTTCACATGTCCCTTTGCATGCTTCATCCATTGCAAATTAGTATAGTTTCAATCAAGTGTTAAGAGTAAATGCTCAAAACAAACTTGCAGGTAAACAATACAAGAAAGAACATCCACTGTGGTGAGCTGTAGTTAGCAGTCTAGGCTTTATGAGTGAATGGTAAAAATGTAGTTCAATCTTCTAGGGTTTACACACAGCTCACTATAATACCAGCGATTCCAATTTGTGAAAATTAGCACATAACACAGCAACCAATCAGATCTACAAATTAAATTTACTTCATAGCAGATTAGGAATCTCTTTCAAAATTCTGCCCAATGTTAAAATATGCTGTCCACACAAATAAATCAGGAGGCAGTTATGTTTAATCAACAATGACAGCTACTTAATAAACTGTGCCTAGACAGAAATTCAGATCTGAAATAACAGTTTATATAACCATACAGATGAGCAGTTCCAGAAACATACAGATACATGCAGAGTAACTCAGAATTCAGACCAAACCCTTCTTGGACTTCGCTTGAAACTCGTGTGATCAGATCTGTTCTCCCAGCTCCTGTAGTATAGGATTGCACCTCATATAAATGTAATTTCTGCTACTGCTGGCCGGTGATGATCCTCCAATTGGTGGTGATAAGGCGATTAGGATTCGCTGGGCAAATTGGACTGTGAACCAAGCTATTGGCGTCCTTCCTGGATAGTGTCGGATCTGAATGTTTGGGGTTGATAAATTGATTCTTCCAGATACAATCCAGTGCTGCCTGAACATCACTAGGTGTAGCGATCAAACCCTTTTTCCTTGTTCAGCAAATGGTTGCCAGATCCTCTTTCTAAGCGAATGACAGCTGATTGGGGATGGTGCAGTCTGCAGTTATGAATGATAATCACTTCGCCCTGGGTCTGGAAACCCTCATTGTTGACAGCAGCCCTCTCCTAAGTCTGGATCCTCAATGATGTGTTGCCTTTCAGCACCAAGATCCTTGAAATTTGAACAAATACTCAAAATTAGTCCAAGTGCAAATGCTGATTTGGATTTGCTAAAAATAGAGGCAGGGTTTTCGTTCTGACCTCACTAGTGCAAACAAGGGTTTTCGTCTTCCTTGCACAGTAGATGAAAATTCGAAAGTTCACTTGCCAAAACCAGAAATCAGATGATGAAATGAAGGAATGATGCTTGTAGATATACCTCTCGAACTCAAAGGGTGGGTCTCATGGGCCCAAAATTTAGTCCCACACTTTAGATTTTGAAATTTCCACTTTATTAAATTTATTTAATATTTTATTATTATATTATATATTATATGGTATTAGTGTTTAAAAACACTATTTTTTTAAAATAATAAATAAGGCAAGATCAATGGCGGGAAAAAGGGGACATGACATCCACACACAACAAGGGAACCACAACACAGTTGTTTATCCTGGAGAATCCATCTTTGAAAGAAAACTCTAGCTCAAAGAATTCACTATAGTGTAGAATTACAAGCTCAGCCTAAGTCAGTCAAGTATGGTGCCCAAATAAGATAGCATTATGACTACAGACTATGGAAAAAGCCAATCTCTTTATGAAGGTAGGGCATGAATTTGCTCTCAAACTGAACCTCTACCCCCATGGTCTAGCATCTTGACTCAAATTTTAAATTTATGGATTATACCTCCCTATTAGGGAGGCTTTCAGTCCCCAAAAGCTTAGTTACCCTGGAAAATAAAATGTGACCACCAATTGCCTCTCAAAGGACTTTAACTTGCCAGCTTCAACTTAGGGAATTACAAACAATGCCCTTTATGGGTCTTTACAAATTGCACTAAAATCAATGCAACCACACTGTCTTCTCCACATAGTCTTACCACATTGCATCAACAAGTACAAACATTGCTGAACTTGTGTCTTTACAAACTTGCAAAACAATTGCAAGAAAGACACTCTTAGTACATGTGCCAGCATTCAACAATTGTAATGGAAAAGAGATTGCAAAACAACATAGATAAGGGTGCCCAACAACACATAGGCAACCCAAAATGGCATAGCAAACTACCTGTAGTCCCACTCACCTTGAGTGCCATACATCTCCTTCAGTTGTCCACATACTGTCTACCCTCTTGGAAGATTCTTTGCACCATAAGTATGCTTCAGTTGCCCCCTGAACCCTTATGCCATACAAATATCAGTTTTGGAAAACACATTGCAACCCCTTAATGAGTGCATTCAACGTCCAACCCTGCATCTTGGCAACAAAATCAGAGAATCACTGCACACAATAAAATGTTAACAAACCCCCCAGGCACAAGGAAAACTGCTATGATACCACTTGATCCATAAACTAGGGTGGATATTGCACATGCTTAGTTGTCAACTTATGGATTTCATGTTGACCCTGCACAATAGCTTCCAAAATTCTGTTTTCTCTACCTTCAAGGGTTAGATCACACTTTACAGTCTATGGTGTTCATTCATAGTTTAACCACACATAGAAGAGAAATTACAGAGATATGTCCATGCAAATCAAGCATACACAACTAAAAACACAAGAGGTAGACTTGGAGAAACCCTCAGATGGGTAGAAACTAGAAAACTCTAGTAATAGTGAGCACATGCTCTTCATGTTACTATGTCTTAGTTGGTTACAAGTGTTACGATGCCTCTTAGGCTGTCACAGAACCCACAGTGGTAATCTACCAACTCCTAAGACCTGCAATTACCTCTATGATGTCTTTTCTTGATCTCCTACATGTGATAGTCATGAAAACACTCATGAGAAGGCTTCCAAATCATGGCCAACAGGTCTAACCTTCTCTTGCAGTCATCCCATGCATTTCATATAGCCTCCCAAGCCTTGAAAATGGATGACTAAATGTCCAAAAGGCAAGATCATACTACAAAACCCTTTGCATTCCACTACCTGTTTGCACAGTGACATTTCTGCTGGTTCCTGCAGAGAGGTGTAAATGTTTTTGCTGCAATATTTGTATTTTCACTGTGGTAGGTTGCACCTTTGCCACCTGTTGCAACTGGAAAATTCACTTGCTTAGGTTTTCTGCTTCGTTTTAAGACCTACATTTCTGTTTTTAGTTATCCCATGGATGTTCCAGATCACCCTAGACACTGTTCTGACAAGAATACAGTCCCTTTTGTAGTGCACCATCTTGAATGGAGTCGATCTCTCAGTCTAGGCCATTGCAACGTACATGCAACTGCAGTGACATCTGTTGATCCACTTGGTCCACTCTTATGATCCATTTTCAGATCACAATTCCCCCATTAGGAGGCTTTTGGTACCCAAAAGCTACTGAACCACAAAGTGAGGAACTCCTTTCACCATGTCCTCATTGGAATTCAACTTGACCTTCTTTGGCAACAAACCCTTCAAGTCTGCTTGCCCTTCAAGCTGATTTGAGCCAGGACTCTTGATCCTCTTGACTATTCCAGCCAAGACATGATGGAAACTGAAAGGAAAATCAACTGCTCAAGCGTTTGAAGGTATCTTTTGAACCTCATTTTTCTTACCTCCATTTGAGTGCGGTCTCTTGGCCTCAAGAAACAAACCTGGACTAAAGCACATCTGCTGTCTCCCTTCTTCTGGCTGCTCCTCCTGATTATTCAGCCTCTGCATACCCCATTCCAGCTCCTTCGTGCTCTTTTGTCCACTTTTCTTTGGATAAACAATCAGTCCTTTCTTTTCCCAATCACAATGTGTGCTAGGTTTCTTGCCCCTGTTTTTGGACAACTTTTCCTCCTACCTCTTTGAGGTCTTTGGCTTTCTCTTGTAGGAATTCTTCTTCCAACATGGCCATGCACAGATTTTTCAAACTACAAAATGAACAAGGATGTGCTTCCTAGCAATTCTTAGCCATATGCCCTTTCTTATGGCAAATAACACTTCACAAAAAAATTCTTCTTTGTATAGCTTGTTGTTTTCCTTCTTAGACTCCTTGAACCACTCCACAATCTGCAAGTTTCTTGAGGTGGTGTCTTCTTACCTCTTTTGGGATTCTCTCCACTCCTAGGAGATGATTCACACTTCTTCTGAATGCCCTTTCCCATATCGATTGGCTGTCCACTCCTTGGTGTCATCTTGCACTTTTGTGAATGGTCATGGAACTTCTTGCACTCTTCTCCGTCTTAAAGCTGCTATTCCCTTTTCTTTAGAGTCTTTGTTTTACCCACAGATTCTTGTGGAGAAGGAAGAGTTTCTTATGGAGTGTCTTTCATGCACATCCCAGTTTTGTTTTGTGCATCTCTCAGAGGACTTTTCCTTCCTCTTCATCCCTTCACTGTCTCCTTGCAATCTTTCTATCAACTCCTTTTCTTGCAACTCATGTTGCAACATCTCTAATGCTCCTAACACGAAGTTCCTTTGGCTTTTTAACCTGGTCTGCAACTCCTCATTTTCTCCTTGTAAGTGCTGCAATTGTTTCGTTAAACTCCGATTCTCCATTTGAATCAACCAGATATCTTCTTGGAGTTCATTGAGTCTTGACTTCTTGGCCTTTCCCACAGTGTGCTCTTGCAACCACCAGCCTGTACTTGATCATAACACTGAAGAATGACCTCACAATTGTTACCTCAAAGAAACAAACCACCCTCATACCAGTTGATCTGTAAAAATCTACAACGGAGCCTATTGCAACTAGGATAGATATTCCATTCACTAGTTCATCATCATTATGGTTAAAGAATGCCATATCAACCCAAATGCAACACCAACACTAGTAAATGGATGGAAATACCAAACCCTTAAAGAGTCCCACCTTCCACAACATACATACACCAACCTACACCTCTTCACATTTCCCTTAGCATGCTTCATCCATTGCAACTTAGTGTAGCATCAATAAAATGTTAGAGTGAATGCTCAAAACAAACTTGTAGGTAAACAATACAAGAAAGAACATCCACACACAACAAGGGAATCATAACACAGTTGTTTACCCTGGAGAAACCCATCTTGGGAAGAAAATTCCAGCTCGATGAATCCACAACACTATAGAAGTTACAAGCTCAACCCAATGAGGCCAAGTATGATGCCCAAACAAGATAGTATCAAGATATCCAAACAAAATAGTATCCTCAACCTGCAACCCACGTCACAACTACTTGGAAAAAGAAAGTGTGAAGCAAAACACCAAGTACCAACCAGCAACATCATATACACACTAGCTGATACAAATCTCCAGCCATTTAGAATCGAGAAAGAAAAATATCCCTCAAAAAACTCCAATCGGCACACACTAGCTGATGCAACGCTCAAAATCCTAGAGCATGGCTCTGTGAATGTCCCAAGGGTGTCAATTAATTGCATTAATCCCATTGGTTCAGAATGCAACCCAGAATGATGACCAAAAGTGCTCACATGCTCCCACTGCCCAAACAAGATAGCAATGGTTTCTGTCCAAATGCTCTTCATGAGCCCATTAACTTCCCTTTGATGTCTTTGAATGGTTCAAACAAACAATATAATGAATTGTATGCACAATTGGAAGTCCAGAAGTCAAGAAAGAAACCAAAACACTTTGTAATCCATGCTTTTCTTCCATTGCAACGAAATCCCCGCTTTTGACAAAGAGGCAAATTTGAAAATTTCACAGTAGAAACAAAAATGTTGTGGTAAAAACGAAAATGCCACTGGAGAAGTTGAAAAGGTTATGGTTGAGATGAAATCGCTCCAATAGATGATGAAACTGCTGCCTATGGCAACTGGCAATTTCACCAAAGTACAAAAATCACTTCTGTCTTTTGCCTGCACACTTGTCCATTGTCAACCCTGAGACATTTCAGATCTTCCCAAGCCCTTCTTGGACTTGTCCACCATCATTCTGACTATAGACTATGGTTAAAACCAAGCTCCTTATGAAGATAGACCATGATTTGTCTCTCATATTGATCTTAGGTAAGCTTGACCCCAATGGTCCAGCATCTTGACCCGAATTTATGGATCATTGAGTGCTACCTTTGACTAAAATGAATTCATATTGGCATTGCAAGAATAAAGTAAACAAAGTAAAACTTGCTGTTCAATACAAAAAAAAGGACTCAAGACATAAGGATTTTCCTCCCATTTTTCTTATTTTATGTTGCACAAGGTGTGGAAGTAGATGATACACAAAAGTTGCATCCTCTTTAAGTTATTGAAGACTCCTAAGACATTATTTGATTAGCCTATTGGAACTAAATATTAAAAACAGTCGCTAGTTGTATAATAGACACAAGGATTTTCTTTTTGTTTTTCTTACATTAAAAACAGTCGCTAGTTGTATAATAGACACAAGGATTTTCTTTTTGTTTTTCTTACTTATGGTTGTATATGGTGAAGTCGAGGATACACAAAAAAGTTGCAATCCTTTTTGGGGTTAACTATGTTTTCTAGTACGTTATTGATTAGCCCGATGCAACTAAAATTAAAAACAATCACTAGTTGTACAAACAAGGATTTTCCTTATGTTTTTCTTACTTTAGGTTGCACAATTATCTAAGAGCAGAGTTGCATGGACACGGATACGGTATTGGATACAGATACGACTATTTTTCAAGACCCCTAATATGGATACGGCTAGATACGACATATATGTATGTATGTATGTATGTATAGATAGATAGATAGATAGATAGATTCGCAATAAATAATATTAAATAATTTAAATTTAATATAAATAATATATATTTAACAGATATATTATATATTAATAAACTAAACTTAAATTAAAAGTTAAATGTATTAAACATAATAAATAAATAAAAGTTTACAATCACGTAGAAAGACATATTTCCGATCGTGTGCTTGCTGGTCCAAAGTAGTTCTGTGCAACAAGAAATCAACATGCTAGGTCATGGAACAGTTGCTTGCAGCAATTTTTAACATTCTAGGGTTAATATTTTTGGGATACGGCACAAATATCATGAGAATGCCGCATCTGCGTGTATCCGGCACGGGAAAAAAATAGGGTTTTTTTGGGTACGACTGGATACAGTATCCAAGAAGTATCCGAGCCGTATCCTATAAGTATTTGTATCCGATATGGCGATACGCGTACCAAGGGAGAGGGGGTGGAGTATCCGGTAACTGTGTCTAAGAGTCTTGAGACATTATTTGATAAGCCCATTGCAACTAAAAATTTAAAACAATCACTAGTTGTACAAAGGCAAGGTTTTTTAATTTGCCTTTTCAACTAAATATTAAAAACAATCACTAGTTGTACAAACACAAGGATTTTACTTCGGTTTTTCTTACTTTAGGTCTCACAGTTATCTAGAACTCTTGAGACATTATTTGATTAGCCCATTACGACTAAAAATAAAAAACAATCACTAGTACAAAAGCAAGGAGTTTTAATTATCCCATTGCAACTAAATATTAAAAACAATCACTAGTCGTACAAACACAAGGATTTTCCTTTTGTTTTTCTTGCTTGTGGTTGTACAAGGTGCAGAAGTAGAGGATACCCAAAAAGTTACAATCCTTTTTCGAGTTAACTAAGATTCTGAAAACATTATTTGATTAGCCTAATGCAAGTAAAATTAAAAATAAGCACTAGTTGTAAAAAGTTAAAAACACAATGATTTTCTTTCTGTTTCTCTTACTTTAGGGCACACAATCATCTAAGACTCTTTATAACACATTATTTGATTCGACCATCACAACTAAAAATTAAAAACAATCGCTAGTCATACGAAGGCAAGTATTTCATTACATTTTTCTTACTTCAGATTGCACAAGCTGCAAAAGCAGATGATACACCAGAAGTTGCAATTCCATATAGTATTATTTCATATTTATAGAAATAAGAAAATGAATAATTTTCATTTCGCTTGGACTTTGAAGTACAAATCTGAAAATCAATGGGAATTGGGAAATGGGAACATACCTCGAGGAGTTGGTGCCAATCCACTTTTGCATCCTCTTTCTTTTTTGTTTTCTCTCTCTTCTTGCCTTTTCCTCTTCTATTTTGGTGATTGCAAAAGAGCATAGGCTAATTTTTTTAAGGTTTTTTAGGTTGGGGGCCTTGGGGACCTCCCCCATCTCCACCCTTTTAGGTTTACGGATAGGGTTTTTACCTTTCTTTTTCAATTTTTTAAAAATATTAAAGTGACTTTTTCAAACAGTCACAGGGATGTCTTGCTGTCCCCTGGATGGTCAAGGGATGTCTTGACATTCCCTCAGCTGTCCTAGGGGTAGCAAGAAGCCCCCCCAAGGGGGATGTCCCTGCTCTGTAGGGGTGTCTTGTGGACACTCCCCATGGGGTCCTGGGCACTGGGGATGGTTTGTTCCTGTCACTCCACACCCAAGACATTCCTGTTCGGAGGAATGTGCTTCACATCCCTAGGGTACACTGGTTTGTGTATATATATATATATATTGATTGAGATGAATCTCTGACTTTAATCCTGGCATTTACACTTAAATACAAGAAATCTAAGTTACCGGATTCGCCCCTGGCTTGGTCGGGTCCGGGTGCGGTTCGCACTGGGTTTGTGGTTTGGTGCGATCTGCGTATGGGTGCGGACAGGGTGCGCCCAGGACATGTCGGGTGCGCCCTGGACGAACTCGGGCGGTCCGGAGGTGAACCCGGGGCCCAGAAAGCAAACGCAGGCTGAACCCAGACCGAACCCGCCCCAGAAAATAGGCAAGTCAATTTTTTTTTTTTTTTTACAATTTTTGTGTTTTTTTTATAAAGGTCAGGCAGTCATGATGGGAGCAAAAACATTAAGAGAACCGCCAATTTGCAAAAACATTTCAGACCCTGGTTTATATAAGCTTGTGCTACTAGTATAAGTGATTGGAGAAACTTGAGTGAATGATAAAAGTTAGAGATGATTGTCAGCAGCACTGACCACGAAAGGAGATCAACAAGGTTTAGAATGGTAATATCAGCTTTCTTAGCAGCAAGGTGAAAGGGAAATGTTATGCTGAATTTGAATTATTAGATCCCCCCTTTGTTTGTGTAGGAATACATTTTATGCTAACTCTGTAATGCCATTAATCATAGACATGTGTGAATGGGTGTAACTGTGTAAGAATGTGGTCTATAACATTTAGCGCTATTCTCACTAGGCATGACATGAACCGTGAACATTATCATTTAGGTATGCAATTTATGACATGAATATTTTTTCCCTTTATAAGATTAGATACCTTGATACTAGTTCTTGCATGATGTCCAATATCTTGTTAGTGACAGTAATGGATGCATATGAACATATATTTCACCTTCACATATCAGAAATCATTTTCTTTTTAAAATAGAATCACAAAATTATCAAGGAATTGTTCTATGTGGTGTTCTGATTCTGCTAATGTCCAAGATGATGATAATGATGATGATGTGGAGGACTTAGCAAATCCATATGATTGATGACATTTGTCATTTGACATTGAAAATTGATTGTTGAACTTGATATTATTATTTTGAATCTTGTTATTGAACTTGAAGTTCAAGTTTTATGTTTTATGATATTCAAGTTTATGGTGGTTTTGTTGATTATATGATGCTATGTGGTGTTTTACACTTTATTCTTGCTTTTCTACACTTAATTCTTGCTTCTACAGTTAATTTTTTTGCATATATATATAAACGAACCCAACCCCCAAAAAAATTTTGGCCGAATCTACGAACCGAACCCCCGAACCCGAACCAGAACCGGCAACTTAGCAAGAAATATTAAGAAAATTGTGTGGAGTTGTTCAGAAGAGTTTCAGTGGTCTTGTGCGTTAGTTTTAGAGATACCACTGATTAGAAATGGATGCAATTGGAGTTTTTAAATGCTCGCATTCAGTGGAACTGATTTTCTCAACAGCAATATAAAATAAAAAAGAAGTTCAATATGCTGTAATATCAACATGTAAGCGGTTGCCAAGGAGCAAATAAAGTCAAGGATATAAGTTAATTGTGTTGTAATATCCACATGTAAGAGGAGGCTGCAAAAAAAATGTTTAGTAGATAAATCTGTCTGATAGAATACAAGGCCATAGTTTTCTGTGTTACTTCTATTTGTTATGCAAATGGGATGGTGTCTGTGATGGCTGCCATAGCAGCTTTTCTTCATTCTTTGCCTTGTTTATTGATTTCCTTGATTATATTTTTTCATTGCTTATTTACACTTCTGTAAAATCTATTGCAGTGGTACACCACATTGCAACTCGTTTCTGAAATTTCACTCATTTTCAGTGGAACTGTGGATCAATGGCAAGTGCTGCACAAGTTCCAACAAGTTTTGGCCGTGAACTCAGGGCTTGCCTTCGCTGCCGTTTGATCAAGACCTATGATCAGGTGTTACACCATTTCTCTGTTTATTCTCTTGTTTTTGCAAATAGAAAACGTAGAAGGAAGTTTGCAATCACATTCTATTTGTGTCGTGGCATTATTATACTGGATTGCTGTTGTCAATGTGGAAAATAGCTTTGTGGGAGTTTTTAAAAAATCCTATGATGCATTTCTTTGAATTTTTTTGTGGTTGGTTTAACTTATTAACAGAACAAGCATGTGATTCATCAGTATTTAATTGGACTATGTACAACCAGTCATTCTTTAATCTTTGCTGATTGAATAGTTCAGGGAAACTGGTTGTGAAAATTGCCCTTTCTTCAATATGGACCAAGATCATGACCGAGTAGTGGACTGCACGACATCAAATTTCTCAGGGTAAGGTTACTGTATGGTTTATAAGTTTTCATCACCATATGACTTGACAATGAAAACACTGGCTTTATGCTGATTCTATGATAATTGCTGTTTAATAGTTGAGTCTTCAGTCCTGTTCACATTTGTCTTTATCATGATATACACCCTTTCCGATGTTCTTTGGAACAAGGCATCATTTTGACATTGATTTCCTGCATCCACTTGCTAATTCTTGTTTGGGTCTCAATTCTTGCATTTTTTCAGATGGTCATAGGAATATTAAGGCATTTTGTGATGTTGATTCTTTGTATTCACTTGGAATGTGGAATGTGTTTTTAATTTCTTGGAATGTAGAATGTGTTTTTAAATGAGTGTTACATGATCACTAAGCAGGGGCTTGATAGGATGCATGACTCATTTGAACTTGAACTTCATTTGTTTCTTTCTATTAATCATTCAGATGTGTTCTGTATGTCTGGTTAAATCCAATTTTGGTTGTTTTGAGGAGTTTGCAAATAATTGTGTTGGCTCGTGCTCATAGATATCAGTTATGATATGCTATTGTTGTGAATGGAAGCACCTAAACAACATAGAGGCTTGAAATGCTTTTCAATAACCTTGTCCTTAAATTCACTTTGCCTAACTGCCATTCGGTATCAGAGAAAGGGCAATACTGCCAGAGCAATTGATCTATAATATCATAAATGTGATCAAATATATCCTAAAGAGGTGACCCTGGAAATATGTATAGGTAGGTGGAGACCTTCACTATGTCATTGTCTCACTTTGTGATATTCATAAGCTTATTATTGTTTATTTAGATTAGATGGTAATTCCTTCTTCACCTATTATTTGAATCTAAGTTGCTGTTTTGGGTATATATATAATACTAAAAATATATAAAAATACTCATAATTTGCAAAAAAACAGAACAATGTCAACTGTCAGTACAAAATTGGAATCAATAATCTTCATATTGCTCTTCATTGAGAGCATCAAGGTCAACATTTGGTTCATTTGAAATACAAGTAGCCACATTGCCACTTCCACTAGCCATCTCGTGTAGATTCTGATTCATCCCAATTTCTATCTGAGAATGAGTTACAGAGTAACCTGTACATGATGGATGCTTGAGATTATTCAGGATTCTTAGAATAGCTTCAAGACTGGCTTGAGGTCACATTTGTTAATATGCTAGGAAATAACATACCACATATGTTGTTGTGCAGGATCATTTCATGTATGGATCCCACGAGAAGCTGGTCAGCTCGTTGGCTGAGGATAAGTAAGCATTGAACTCAACAAAGCTTTCTAATCGTTTTTTACAACTTGCTTTTAAGTTATTAATGTTTTAAAATGTTTTTAATATCTATTTTTTTCAATCAGTTCCCATGTTTGCATATTCTAGAAGTATTATTCTACTCCTTTGTACGGGAGTGTCTTGCTTTATTTATTATTTGTAATGATGTCATTATGCCCTAGCTTAATCAGTGAATGATAGTCGAACTTTAACCATTTTTCTGTCTATTAGAATTTAGTAAATCAAATGTTTAAACATAAGAACTTTTTACATGAGGAAACAGATAAATCAGTTGTAGGCCATTATGATGCACTACAATCCATGTTCAATTGAATAGATTATGTTTATTGATTTACGAACTACAAACTCTCATCCGTATCCCCTATGACCCAGTTTAACATTGATTATGAAATTTCAACTTTAGATTTTGAATATCATAAAGGTAAAATCAGACATATAGTTTGCAGAAATCAATCTCTTTCTTCTCTTGTGGAGATTTAAAGTTCAGAGGAAATTTCTGTAAATCTGGTGATTTGACTTTTTCATGCTCCCTTGTAAATCTAAGGCACCAATTTTTATAAATATGCGTATTTCTTTACATATAGGTTTAATTGAAATTTTCATCTAGAAATATAAACTTTTTATTCAATCCCACTGATACAAGGATTTCATGTGTAAGAGACTGTCTGGATGTAGATTTCAAATCTATATATGTTTATCCTCAGTCCATCTGTTCTTGACAATTCCTTTAGTTTGACATTTGTGAGATTGAGTGCTACATACATTACCCTTCAGGATGCAAGAATTGGTCAAAACTTAAAAGTGAAAACATATATGATAGAAAAATATCATCATGAGTATGTAGGATTTTGAAATAAGATAATCGATTGGTTTAAATTAAGAACTCTTGTTCTTCAAATTCAAGATAATCAAACTATCCACATACAAACAGTCATAAACTAAACATGACTCTAAAAGCATGGAGTCTTTTAGATTTAGCACTGATAATTTTAGATGGTCATGCTCATAACCTGATTTGGTTGATAGATTTTATATACACAATGATGGAACCCTCTCATACCTCAAAATCACTGTGTTAGTAATTTGGAACTAGGTTCAAGTCAAGTAACATTCCATTGTGCTTGTCACTCTGTAGCATTATTTTCAGTTGTAATGTTTTTTGTTACATTCTTTTAATTCTAATGTTTCTAACTGTGATTCTCTAATTACCTCTCACATGAGACATCTTCTTGAAATGAGTGAGTTAAATAGTATCCCTTTTATTTAAATCGAATTTCTAGTTCCCCAAGGTCTATTGGTTTCCCTTACTCTTGCCATAAGGGAGGTGCTAATGTGCGCAATTATGTCCATGGAAATTGGTTTCAATATTAACTATCTTTTGTTTCGTTCTAATCCCGAAGAAGTTCATTAATTAGAAGTTAATGTAAGAAAGTAGAAAGTTATATATTTTGATGAAAATCCATCTATCTAAAGAGTGTGCACATTATTGATTATAGATATACAGGGACATCTGATAACATGTCCTTTATTTTCTTTGTTATCATATCCAAACTACCTGTAAGTTGAAATTAATTTTCTGGCATTTCAGGTAGGTTTGTTCCTGGATGCTATACGTTGTCTGTAGCAGAGGTGTTATCAGAGGAGATGCAGGTTGGTTTTCTCTTCAATGGAAAACATTTAAGTTTCTGAACATGCTTTTGATAATTTGGTTGTATTCAATCAGCACAATTAAAGGGTATCAAGATTTTGTTTTATCCTATGTTTCTCTGAGTTTTCCTAAATTTTGGGGAGGGGGAGGGGACAGCTATATATATCTTTAAAACTTTATATGCTAGACTTTGAAGCATGCAATCACCAAAGTTCATTTGAGATTCCAACATCATTTAATGCATAAAGTGATATATTATACCTCTTAATATTAATATTAATACTAATACTAAAATTTACAAGCTTTACAAAAATAAATTACATGCAAAAAAAATTGTAGTTTATGTAATGCTACTTTTCTTCCAGAGTTATTTAATTATTCATAGTGGATTTATTA
Organism: Cunninghamia lanceolata; assembly: GCA_027924645.1. Taxonomy (NCBI): domain Eukaryota; kingdom Viridiplantae; phylum Streptophyta; class Pinopsida; order Cupressales; family Cupressaceae; genus Cunninghamia; species Cunninghamia lanceolata. Next base: position 6,954,288 of record BSBN01000262.1, on the reverse strand, counting down.
TTGTTAATACTAGAGTTAAGATAATTTAGAATATGCAATGATGTTAAAATAGATGCAAATAGCAAATGTAAATTACAATATGTGATAATTTAATAAGAACTCTGTAGTAAATAATTAACAAAGCAAATTGGATAACATAATCACATAAGTCAATCCAATTATCATGAAAAATCATATATATAATATTATTCCAAATATCTTTTAAACATCAAAAGTTTCAATACTTCTTTGAATTAGAGTACTTGGATTGGCCACTCTCACCTTAGGAAGATTTCAGTGGTATTGGCCCCCATAGCTATGGAACACTCCAGGAGGAACAATTTTTATTCAGAACACAATGTGACATGCTCAACACAAATGCTTAATAGAGAAAATGCTCAACACAAGTGCTCTAGAGCCATGCTCAACACAAGCCCTGACCAGGACAATTCCAAGTGTACGCTATACCCCAAGTTTGTGTCCCTTCTCCAATGCCCATAGCCCACCAAAACCACCTTATTCTTCCTTGAGGGATCTCCATGCCCTTTCCAAGTCTCACATAAATGCCTTGTATAACCTTGTAAGGGGTGGTTTCTAAACCATCACACACCCTTTCTCAAAAGTTGTCATTAATAATTAGTTAATAAATATAATAATCCCCCCCTTTTTAAAAGGGTTTTTATAAATATTCTTTATTTATCTCAATGTTAAGATCTAATATCCTTTATTTTTTCCATCTCCCTTTTAATTATAAATGGTTAAATAAACTTTATCCTCTTATAATTTTAAGGTTATTCATAAAATAACTCTCTTTTCTATTTTGGGGAAAAAGTCCCATAACAGTTTACATTTAGATAGATTCCATTCTTCTAAATAAAACACAACATTCTTTTCATATTGATCAACTACAAAGAGCATATCTTAATAAGTGGAAAGAGTTTAGGTACAAGTCAGTAGACAAATAATCCAAGGACAATAATAGGTCACCCTCACCCCAATTGAAGGACAAAAATATCAGCCATTAAAATATGCGCGGTAAATGGCATGGCCGTTTTTCCAGCCTTGAATAACCTATGGCAATACAAGCTGATACGAGCAAGGATAAGTTGCTTCTCCTCAAGCAAAGCGGGCAGACTATGAGTGATGCCGGGAAGGGGCTAAGCGAACAGGCAAACTACTGAACTGAGCAGTACCCCTACCAATGATGCATGCAGACTACATGCGAGGCTGAATGAGTCTTTTTGTCTTCTTTTTCTCTGATGGTTTAGGAGATAAGTTTTGTGCATAGGTGTTTGTTATGCACAAAACTTCCAATGAGAGATATTTTTCCATTTTTCCTTTTTCTTGCAGAAGACAAATGTTCTACTTTATGTAATCTGTTCACGATCAGGGATGTCACAAGGACATCGGAGATGATCTGTTGGTCCCCCTGGGTCCCCAAACAGGGAAACTTCCTTGGGAGCATACCCTACCTTGGGGAGATGTCTTGGGGATGGCCTGAAGTTTAATTTTTTTTGGCACTGGGATGGGACATTCTGTTCCAGTTCCCTTAACGTTTCCCATCCTTGAAACCCAATGAAAACACACTGTTTTTTTATCTCTTTAGAAATGATAGAGCTATCATACACAAACAAGAATAGAAACCAAAAGAGAATCAACAATAATAGTGCAACATTTTTTATATTCACAATTATTACAAGTAAAATATATTTAGTTCTTGCAGTCACTTTGACCTTCTGTTGGGTGAAGCCAATCAGGGATAAAGTACATATAGTATATGGTGGAAATCACTTTGACATGATTAACAAATTATATAACTGACGTTTCTTCCTATAATCTTGAACTGGTAAAGTGTAAATTCCACTGCAATGAAACGAGCCAGTTTCATTCTTAGTCAGAAGCTTAGAGTATCCTTGTGAGTTGACTCGATAAGCCATCTGGAATGCTTGTCAACTGGAAATCTCCAATAATGGAGACTTGAGGACGAGTTCTCTGAAATGAGCACCGTAGGATTTTTTTTGAAATTCCACACACAGAGAAAGATGCAATGGTTAAGTTCTTCCACACTCTTCTGATCACCAAGATCCCTATGCGGGCAAGGTGAGAGCATACAAGTGCTTCTGATGTAGCATTCAAAACCAACATGCAATAATAACAACTTCCACTTATTCAGTGGGCATCCCCTCATACAGCGGGCATCCACTTAATCGTGGGAATGTGTGTAGGCCACTGGCATAATTTTTAAGCTTGACTCAAACCAATAAAGTCGATATGCCAGCTTGTTCATGCCAAAACAGGCTGTGAGTTCATGCTATAATTTATCGGCGGTAAACCGTCCAATATTACAAAATGAAGTACAATTTTATGAAGTAACCGGCGGTACTACCATCTGGTATTACAAACACAGATTTATTGCAACATATAAAGGAGACACAAGAGTTAGGGAACGCTGCAATATTTTATTAATTCTGATCAGAACTGAAATAAACTGCTGTAGCATAAAAAATCAAAATATGAGGAGTTGAGAAGTTACCAAACATCCCCCTGAAGCATACCCATGAAGCTCTGTTGCTGGTTATGGATATAATGAAGCTCAAACACTGAAAATACAGCTCTGAAAGTACTCTAACAGCGAAATACTAAGGTCTGATACAAAGCCCAGTAAACTAGAAATAGACAAAAATACATTTCTCACAACCCCAAAACTCTTCACACACCACAACTCACCCCAAAACTTAGCACAAAATACTCCAAAAATATCACTGAAAAACATCTCAAACCTTCACACATCAAAATACATCAAAACTATTCAACCCAAAATCTATGCATGATGACTCAATTGAAGCTCCTTGTGATTTCTGAATAAAATCCCCAGATATCCAGCTAGGGTTGATCTTCCACAATCGAAACCAGATGAGAAGTTGAGGCTAAACAACCCCAAGAAGAAACTCTGCTCAACAACACAAGTTTTTACAACACAAGTTTTTAGAAGAAACGAAAATATATTCAACAGCATTAACCTCCAAATGAGCCCAAGCCCCCCCTATAAAGACATTTTTAGGGCAACAAGAGGAAATAAAAATAATAATTTCACTTTTCTTTTAATTTTCTCCTCACATAAGAATAACTTTTTTAATTGCTCACTTTATGTCTCCCTTGCCTAACATTTCTTTTATGAGAGCATCAAATAATACTTTTCAACACCTTTCCAAAGAGCTATTACACTTAAGTTATCTTTTAATATTTTCGATCCTTAGACAACTTAAGTGAATAAATAATTAAATAACTCAATAATAAATTCAAGTTGCGGAAAACATCCAAATGATATAATTTTGCAATTTTGATCATACCAATATGATACTGGGACTTGGAATGAAAATCGGAGGTCGTTGGGTGACTGTCTAAAAATAGCATGTTTCTCCAAGAAAGTTGGAGAGCACCCGAGAGGTTAGAACTGAATTCCGAAAGCATCTATGAACTCCAAATGACTAGCCAGACTTAAAAACACGAACAACTGCTTTGTAAGACCGAGCCACGACCACTCCAAGAATGTTGGAGTTCTTCCAAACATGACGAATAGCCTTCGGAAGACTAGGAACAAGCATAATACACACAAAAGGTCTATGCACCAAAAAGGGAACATTACAGTCCTCCCTTTTCAGAATTGCTTGCTCTCAAGCAATTTGCGAACCATAACCAATAGAACCATCCTAAATAATGTGACCCCAGAATCACAAATTAGTCTAGGAGGTTTGTGAACCCCCAAATACAATGTGCCATGCTATGTCACAACTGCAATTGTACCCTTCTCCAAACTTCTTGCAAAAAGGGAAACAATCCTTTGCAAGAATTCAACGAACTCTTCATCATAACACCCCTTGGATCTAACATGCCTTCCTTGAACCGTTCTAAGATAATCATGAAGACTTGTGAAAATTCCCATTGTTCCTACTTCAAGAGTCTCTAAATGATGAACCCAAGCATGTGCAAGTTTGCTGTCCTGAATGAACTACTAAGGTAAACTATCATAGTTTACATCACAAACCTTTGTAAGATAAACTCTCAAGCAGTGTTGCAGGATACGCTACTTGCCTTCCCTAGGTATGCGTATCACGGTACCCGATACTGATATAGGTAGGGTACGGCAAGGATACCGTGCCCCACAGTACCTAGATTTAGGGTGAATTTTTTGCAATGCCGGATGCGTCCGGATACGGCGTCCTAAAAAATAATGCCGTATTTTTGTGAAATGAAAAAAAAAAACTCTTAGGTGTTCGTTTTTTTTGCATTTTCCTTCCCTTGGCGTTGGTTTTTCCTGCATTTTTCTTCCCTTGCGTCCGTGATGAATGCTGTTGAACTCCCTGTATTCCGTCTGCGCCGCATTGAAATGGTGTGATTTCCATTATAATTTGCAATACCTATATGTTAATAACACTCGGGCTCCTTTTATTTTTATTTGTAGGGCATATTAATATTTAATAGTTAATTTTTAAAAATGAGAACCAGTAATTGTGAGAACCAATAGACTTTTATATGTGAGAATTACAGTGCTTGGAATTGTCTCACGCCGTAAAAAATTCACACCCGAAAATTTTCTAAACTTGTCGGTTTTTCCTATGGGCGTATTCCTTGACCTCCTATGGGTGAATTTTTCCCTTAATACGAAATAAATTCGTGAGTCTTATTTTAAATAAGAAAAAAAATTATTCATATTCCAACATCATCGCATGCTTCCAAACTAGCACTTGCAGCCATAGGAGGTTCAAGGAATACGCTGATAGGAACAACCGACGAGTTTTGAAAATTTTCCGGCGTGAATTTTTTCTACGGCATGAGATAATTCCGACTCTCCAAACTGTAATGCTCACATATAAAAGCCTATCGGCTATATATTTAGCAGTGAATTTTTAAATTTTAAATTTTTATTCACCGGGCTCTCATTTTTAACTAAAGTTTTAAATATTTCTGTCTTCTCCTTTGACACTTTAATATTTAATAAATTTTTATTTATTTTTTAATTTTTAATTAGTTTATTCTTTAATAGTTTATATATATATGTACAAATCCCCTATAATAATTTATTAATTATATATAACCTATAATAATTTATTATAGGGGATTTTTCAATATTGTATTTATTTTATTATATACATAAATAAAAATTAATATAATATATAGAAATTAAAAAATATTTAAAAAAAATAAATTAAAAATTAAATATATATATTGCCATATCCATATTAGGGGTCTTGAAAAATAGCCGTATCTGTATCAGATACCGTATTAGATACCGTATCCGTGTTGATGCAACCTTGCTCTCAAAGTTTGGAAGGTCTGAAAAAACACACTCGTTCATGATTGAAATTAGCGATGAACAATCTGATTTTAACTCCCTACACAAGGAACAACAGCTGCACCAAAGGAATCTCTAAGAATGAACTTGAAAGTTGAGCATTGAAATGCTCAAACCCAACTTGGGAGAGGCTGGAAAAGACTCCCAAACATCCTCCAACTGAAAGTTCCTCCATCTCCTGACTGAAATACCTTGCCAACCTTCATAAATGTAAACAAAAGTATGAGGTGGCTGATTTGTAGTAAAACAACAGAGTTGAAATTGAAAATTTGAACTTTCCTCGGCCAAGGAACATCTCTTTGGTCACCGTAACCTTCCAACATACATTGTTGGTGGCCTCTATCAAGAATTTGATGGAATGAGGCAATTCCACCATGCTTGTGCTGTGCAATTCTGCTATTCATGTGGGATTCATCACACTTCCAATCCACGTGCTATCAACAAATGGAACCTACAAGGCACTAGGATTTCTGTAACCAACATCAAACATTGCATTCTCTTTGAATTCATCCTCCTACTTCCAATGGAAATTTGAGACAACTTCATCTTCATTTTCGCTTACACCTTCTTCATTAGGTGGTCTCCCTAAAGTATTACCAACCACAAGGCTTGGCACATCCTCATGATATGTTCGCAAATCTTGAGCAAGCTGAAAATCACACTCCAACTCATGTTTTGAAACTTCTCCCGGATCCCATATCTTGGTGTTGTCACTAATTATATTGCTACATGGAGGAGAAGTTTCATCATCCATCTCAAAGAGTGGATTATCATAAATTGTCTCTGTATCCATTTCAAAGAGAGGGTTATCAAAATTATGAAAGTCATTCCTCTCTTCTTGCACAAACCCATCTTGTTGATTCAAAGCTTCACATGCAACTTCTGATTTCTTCGGAAGAATCTCATCAATTACTTGCTTGATCTCTTTCGTCAATGCACCTTTTTCTTGCTCCCTCAAGTTTGTAACAGCAACAAGCTGTTTATCAACTTCTAGAAGTGTCATATGGGTACTTTGAAACAAATCTTTTGTTGATTCAAGCTTAAGATTGAGCTCATCAACTTTCCTATCCTCCTTTGCAAATTCGATGACATGATCTTGATCCCTAAATTAAGTGCAAGTACTCAAACTTCACCATCTCCATGGAGTTTTTTATTATTTGCAATTTTGAAGAAGTAGCTACATCGACAAAACTTTTTTGCATAAGGTCTTCAAGGACCTTACGTGTGCTGTCCAAACTAGTGAGGACATGAATTTCTCTCTCATTAGTGACCAATAGTTGATTCTTTAACTCGCACAACTCTCTAGGACTTTGCTCACTCAAGTGTCTCGATTCTTCATGTAGCAAAGATTTTGAAATTTCCTCTTCTCCAGGAGCAATAAGTTCCTCGAAATCTGTCTCTTCTTCACAATCACTTTGATCAAATGATATAGCAGCTCCAAACTCAAGCAATGAGTCAACACTATGGGCTGAAGCTTTCAACAAACTCCACTTCAGTGTGCTCTTCTTTTGAACTCTTTGAGAAGTCAAACTGCTGTCTTGAATTACCATTAATAGAATGGTAAAGATGCTCCTCATTAGGTGCTGTCCCCAAAGTTTTAGCAGCTTCAAACTCTTCAACTTCTTCAACTACACTTTTCTTCATGTCTTTAACAAGACATTCTGCTGCAATAATTTTAGGCTCACCTGATAAATCATCTTCTAGCATCCTATCAATCATTCTCTTTTCTGATCCTAGCAGAATGGCATCTTCATAATCATCAAATTCCTCATCAAATTTAGGACTTGCAAAGTCCATTCTCTCAGCTTCCAATTCTTCTTTGGCTTCTTTAGGTAAACTCAGGTACTTTTCCTCTACAATTGCCTTTGGAAAGTCAGCTTCCCCATCATTTGTTTTTGGTTCTAACATCTTTTTTGACTCTTCCTTTATGACCTCCAATTTTTCTTCTTTATTCTTGCTGTCATATTTCTTCCTTAGATACCTTCGTAACTTTTTCTTAAATTCAGGATCATTCCACTCATTGGACAGTTCTTTAACCATTTCACTTAAAGACCTTACCATTGTAAACATCTTCTCGTTTCTTGGGTTCTGTATTTCTGTAACTTCTCTCGGAGGTAAAAATTTGGGTAGCCATCGTCCATCCATATTCTTAGTTCTGAAAAACTTCTAAAGACAAATCAAGCCAAGTGATGTAACTCATACACATGCTGATTACTGACATGCAACTATATCATCGGTCTCAACTCTGACAAGCAAGCGCAGATCACTCACATACAACTACTACTTGGCCCTCAAAACTGACATGCAAGCATCTGGATAGTCTCAAAACTGACATGCAAGTACCGGGTAATGACATGCAACAACTACTCGTTTTCAAAGACGACATGCAAACATCTGGGTAGTCTCAAAACTGACATACAAGTACTGGGTACTAATATGCAACAATTGCTCGTTCTTCAGAGACAATATGCAAACATCTAGGTTGTCTCAAAATTGACATGCAAGTACCGGGTAATGACATGCAACAACTACTCGTTTTCAAAGACGACATGCAAACATTTGGGTAGTCTCAAAACTGACATACACGTACTGGGTACTAACATGCAACAATTGCTCGTTCTTCAGAGACAATATGCAAATATCTAGGTAGTCTCAAAACTGACATGGAAGTACTGGGTACTAACATGCAACAACCACTCGTTCTCAGAGATGACATGCAAACATTTGAGTAGTCTCAAAACTGACATGCAAGTACTGGGTACTAACATACAACTGGAAATTCTGATATGAACTTCTGCACAAGAGTCAGCGATTCCAATAGGCTGGCAGGAAAACCAACTTTTATACCACTGAAATGAGCACCCTAGTTTTTTTTTTTGAAATTCCACACACAGAGAAAGATGCAATGGTTAAGTTCTTCCACTCTTCTGATCACCCAAATCCCTATGCGGGCAAGGTGAGAGTATACAAGTGCTTCCGAGTTAGCATTCAAAACCAACATACAATAATAACAACTTCCACTTAATCAGTGGGCATCCACTTATGCAACGGGCATCCACTTAATCGTGGGAATGTGTGTAGGCCACTGACAGAATTTCTAAGCATGACTCAAACCAATAAGGTTGATATGCCAGCTTGTTCATGCCAAAACGGGCTGTGAGTTCATGCTATAATTTATTGGCGGTAAACCGTCCAATATTACAAAATGAAGTACAATTATATGAAGTAACCGGCGGTACTTCCATCCGGTATTACAAACACAGATTTATTGCAACATATAAAGGAAACACAAGAGTTAGGGAACACTGGAATATTTTATTAATTTTGATTAGAACTGAAATAAACTACTGTAGCATAAAAAATCAGAATATGAAGAGTTGAGAAGTTACCAAATGTAACATCCTGCCCCGCAAACCCGAAGGGTAAGGACCAAAAGAGGGCAAGATTTTTTTTTGAATAAAAAATGTTAACATACACATGATACGGTTGCTGATTCGATATGTCGACAACATTCATGGCCAAGTATGGCCGAATGTACAACCCAAAGGAGAGGACTAATTCATCCTCTAGATGAAAACATTATAAAACTACATTCATTTTAAACACCAACCCAAAAGTTCCTATAACCCATTCCAAATATAAACATGAATCCATAAACATCATAGTACAAGCGGGTCCAATACCCACACCGGAATCCGTAAGTCAAATAAGAAACATCTCATTTCTTCTCATTAAATTACATGATTACATCTTCTCTCTCTCAAAAGTACAATTACATAAAAGAATATACAAGTACAATGACATAGTCATGAATATGATACAATAACTGATAAAACAAATACAAGAGAGAACATCTCCAACTGGTGCTCCAATAACCTATTCACCGGTCCCCAATGGCGGTGGCAACGCCTCCGAATCATGTGGACTCATAAGAGGCCACCCCATCGTGCTCGGAGGTAGTCACAAGGCCCGAACAAAAGTAACAAAGGGTATAGATGATGGCCAACACATCAATCACGGAGCAGACACGGAAAACAATGCATAAAGCCAAAGTCATAACATAGAGATGCTCATCAAATATAATGTTGGGTGCTACTCACGACCACAAAGGTACAAGACACTAGGGTGCAGATCGGATGGAGTGTCATCATGCATGCTCGAAGGGATGGCACCACACAGAATCAAGTACACTACTCATACCGACAAGGAGACTCAATCATACCCGAATCAACACCTCGCAGACGGATAACTCGATGCCCTGCAGACGGTTCGGCCTTCTCGTATGCATCCTTAGCCTTTACAAGCGCTCAAGGCCATGCACGAGGGCTCAGTATCCTAGACCTAACCTCATCTCGCTTAACCAAATGGGGTATACAAAACCCAATTAAAAATAATCCAATAACCAGTCACAATCCCCAATAAGTCTAAAAGACTTAGAATCAAGTAGCACATCTTTACAAAAATAGATAGCTTCATATGCCCTGTGCAAGTGAGATATAGCATGTTGAAATTTTAACATTGGCCTGTTTTTGTGAATCAGATTCAATTGATCATGTGCGCTACACATAGATACTAAATAATATAAAGGTAAGATCCTTGTTTAGGAATAAGAAACTTCCTTAAATGAGATCCCATCTTAGGTGTTTATCTATGGTAACCATGTAATGGTAAAACATAATGCTGCTTGTTATTACACACTGTTGTTTAATCTCTGTTTTTCACAAGGGATGATTTGGTGTTCTAACCTCTGTTCATGCTGACTATTACATAACAATTATATTGGCTATACTCTAATAGTTTTTAAAAAAAATAAATAGAAAGCACCTTGGCATATATTCTTTATAGTATATAGCCAACCTTGATAGCTCCATTGGAGCATAACTCTAAACCCCAAGTTATAATCCAACTAGCAGGCAAAATTACCTAGTAAAGCAACAAAATCTATAAACCATATCCAAACTGCAATGCTAAAATAGCATGAGAGGGAAATAAAGATACTACAAAATCAAAGATAACACTGAACCTCATAGACAACTAAATAACTATCAAATCAAATGCAAATAGTCATACAAAGGTTAACAAAAAAAGAAACATTCAACTTCATATTATGATACTTAACTCCATTACTATCAAACCATTAAGCGGCTCAAAGGACATTCAAGTATAGTCTCCTTATAGAGAACATAGACAGTTTTAGTAATTATTTAATTATATATTTCTAGTATGGTCAATGGCCTGAAGAAGATACGACTTTAACAATGCTTGAATGAGGTCTCATAAGCCAAGCAAAGAATGACTAATAAATGAAATGTATCTACCCACTCATATATATTACACTCATGCTCTACTATATGCCTCAAAAGAGTGTCATCTCATGGAATGCAATAATTGCAGGATATGCACAAAATGGATCTGTTCGAGGCTTTAGAAGCTTTCAAGCAAATGCAAATGGCAGAAGTAAAGCCAAAATCCATGGCCTTTGACAACATCCATGCTGCCTACACCCTAAATGCGAGCTTTGGAACAGGGTATGGACATCCATCACAACATAACGGAAGGGGAATTTTTGTCAGATGTTATAGTTGCAAATGCTACGGTAGACATTTATGCAATGTGTAGAAGAAAAGACAAGGCACTACAGACCATATCGCCAATGCTATCTGGTAGAGACCTGACCAACTTATTGAAGCTCACATCTAAGACAATCAAAATTTTTTAGCTCCCCAATATCGAATGGGAAGCAAGCTGGTAAATTGTTATTCAATAATATGATCTCAGTGAGAGTAGCAGCCATTTTAGAAAGACTAGGAGGTAGGCATCCTTTAAAAACACAAAAATGGGGTTTCAATTTTTCTGCGGTTAATAATATAGCAGCAAACAGAGTTTAGTTTTTGTGCTGGAAAAACAAGGAACTGATGCAAATACCTGATACACGATTTCTGATCGCACTCCCCTTCACCTCACCTGAAATCTTGCAACTTGATCTGCTCACCTGGGTGATTGCTTTTCTCAGGCGCTTCCTTTCCCCTTGTTTTTAGCACTGCAATCTTTGCTGAAACCCTCGTTTTCCTCTGTTGAGCTTTACTTGTTAACCTTCGTCAAATCTGAGTAATGTTGTGGGTTTATTTGAGCAGAGAGGAAGGGAAGAGATGCCTTTTCCTGAGGGCAGAGAGATCTTGAAGCAGATGCCTGACATCATAGCGATCTAATACAAGATTTTGGTTGCCATTGCATGGCATTAATGCCTCTTTTTCCTCTGCATAAAAGTGATAATCCTCTGTTAATTCCAGCTCAGTATCTTTTTCTTTCGTCATCTCCCCTTTATCCTGGGTTTTGGTTCTTTTGTTAGCTCATGAGGAGATGAGAGCGTAAGTCCACCAAGAGAACGAGAGAGAGCTATTTGTTGGCGCTTCCCGGCTCTGTCGTCGATCTCCACCCAAAGCATGTCAAGTGGAGCCTGCAGCCGCTTTCTTTTGACCCTCACGACTAGCTGCTTCCCATCTTCATTGCCTGACGCCATGGCGGACATGCTTCACAATCTCACACCAGAGCCCCGAGCGCAGTTGAAAAAAGGGGCCACCTATAAATAAAAAATGAGAACAATAATATGCTTCCTTCTTCCCATCGTAACTAGACTCTCTCCCTCTCCAGGCAATCAATTCCATCGCCCTATCTGCCAGAGATATTTTTCCCCGTGACGTCCTCCACCAAACTCTGCACACTCTGCTCCATTCTCTGCCAGAACATAAATTGCTCACCTCACGACCCAAGATATTTTTGGCTGCATTAAACAGTTTCACCAACTTCTGCTACTCGTATATTTTGTGCCATCCGCTCCCTTCAACTCTCATACATTGTAGCTGTTTTATTATGATTTTCCCAAACTTGAGGAGTGAAGACATTTTAGTTGAACACAATGAATGGATGATAATAATATACATTAGAGCCAACCATAACATACAGTACAACCCAGAGAGGAGAAATTTTACTTCAAAATTAGTTATCTCCATAAAATCCCGATATTATAAAATGTCATATAAAAACTCCATTTAATCCAATAAATTAAACACTATTAAAATGCTGCATTAGAGACCACGTAAAGATGCCAATGAAACCACATCATAACAATCAACGGAAACCAAGGAGAAGAGCCTCAACAAACCACATTGGCAAACTACACTTGACCATATGGGGCAAGCCGGACATTACCGTAAGGTAACCGGTTGATAAGACAACACGGGAACACTGCACTAATAGGGTACTGTTGATGTGTTTTTTATGCACATGCAAACTGAGAATAAAATACTAAGTATTCTATCCTCTCTTGAACAAAGTCTCTCGAATGCTAAACAATGCGATCAATCGAGACAACTCCAAGGTTCTTGATTCATGTTTTGCTATGGATAGATTCAGTAGTTGATGTGATCATGCTAGTAAGCACAAAGGGACTTACGCTGAATTTACTCCTTACTCCAATCAAATATGTTACTTCCTCCTTTTGAAACGGAACTTCCTCTAATCGGTTACAAAAGAAAATGCAAAAGGAAAGGGTTTAGAAAGCTATTCTAAGGACAATGAAATAATGGACAATGCTTCGATAGACAAATTCCTTCCAACCGAGCTTCGCTTTGCCATGAGAGCAACAACTACACGAAACTAGTGCAATCTTCAAAGGAAATGTGAAGGATTTTCAAATTGCAAACATGCATCCAAATACCCACAGCTGGCGCAACTTGAATGAACATCTACAATCGAACTATTGCAACATGAGGTTCAGGCTAACTTTGCATTGCAAATCACCATCGGCAATCCACAAAAAGTATGAATCGAGGGATTCATCAATATCTTCACATTTATTCATCAAATCAATGAACTGTATCTAAAACCTATCTAGCTTGCTTTGAATCATCTTCAAGAGATTGGAAAACCATGCTAACATCCCAAAAGAATACAAGTTTCACCAAGCTTCAATGAGATTGTATTGATTTTGGTAGTATCTTTACAACAATTTGCCAAAGTCTTATCAATGCTTCAAGAGCTTCTACTCTAACATCTTACCTCCTAAGAACTAATGATATATCTAATGTATCCCTTTACAAATGAGAGAGGTGAGCCTTTTATCGACTCCAAGAATTACAATGAAGGGCCCAGATTGATTTGAGAATCAATGGCCAAGATTACATCACATAGGCAGTTTGTTACAAGAATTTTTATTTTTAGATAACAAGAGAGGCAATAAAGGCACGCTTTCCAAGATGATAAGCTTGCAGTGGGATCTAGGACAAATGATGTGGCGAAATATAATTGAGTTGGTGACGTGGACATGCCACCTCAGCATCTTGCAAACCGGTTTGATCTTCTCTGTGTTCCCATTGCTTGAAATATTTCCCAAATTGTTGGATTTTCAACTATGGAACTTTGCATCTTTTGAACTTGCAAATTGGGAATTCATCATTTTTCTTGATGTCTTCCATGCCTTAGTGAAATTTATGTGCTTCTTGATGTACTCGCTTATTTCTATTCTCATGTGTTGTTCTGGTAGGATTCCTTCATTCCGGCTCTAGATGACGCATGAAGTAGAAGATGTTTCATACACGAGCTCTTTGGAGTGGATTTATGCATAATGGATGTTCTTTTTGATCTTTCTTTATCTCTGCCTAGCGCATGAAATGGGTGACTCCTTTGAAGCTTGGACGTGCAATGTCTGGCTCCTATGCATGATGAAGTATCCTCCAAAAGTGAAGCCTTTGTCATTAGTAGTATGATAATCTCGATGACTTCCTGACAATGTGCAGTGCTTGGGACTTGATCATCTTGGACTAGCTCTCCTTCATGTGGCATTGATATCTTCCTCACGGACTCGAGCAACACTCCCCAGTCTCGAACTTCTCACATGCAAACTTCATGCCATTCTCCTTCATCACCTACAAAAAACTTAAGTTAGTATCTTAGCATGACATGTGATATAAAGGAAATTCAAAGAATATTTTTGCCCTCCTTACGAATGTGGGATAAATAAGTTTCAAATTCAAACCATTTTTAAACACTTATCCAAAATTGATCAAATTTGAAACAAAGAAGAGCAAGCAAACCTTAATTACTTTCACTAATTTCAAAAAAATATCTTAGGTCTGCTGTTGTAGGTCTGAGTTTTCTGATTTTTCAGGCTTTAAATCTTGATATGGAATGAAGAAGCACTCACCCACCAACCTCTTGTCTTATGAACTACTTGACTTACTTGATAAAATCTTTCCTCTCCTTGGCAAAATTCTGCTCTTCCTTGCTGTACTTTTTACTTCTGCTCTGCTGATTTAATTATTTGCTTTGAATTGGATGTTGAAAATTGAAGTTGTAACCCTCCTTATATACCATTCGCTGCCCTCCTTTTAGGCAAGTCGGCCAATTTCAAGGGCAATTTTTCTTGTTTAAACATTTGTAATTCTCTTCCTTAGGCTGACTTAGTTGATAGCTGAGCGAACTTTGATCATGCAAAGACAATTTTCCTGGGCAGAAATTGCAGTATGCATAACATTTTGCACCTAGCATGGGTGGATTTTGCATGTTTGAGAACAATTTGCACCTTTTTCAATTTGGAAACTTAGAATATTTTTCAGTTTTTCTGTCCCATTTCTTCTCTTCTAGACGAATGATGACATGATACCCTTAGTTTGAGCAAGTAAAACACTTGTTGATGGATCCAACTACCCTTCCTGTTAGGGCGCCAATTGTTCTAGAGTGAACAATTTCCTTGCCTCTTGTCATTGCACTGAAATGAAGGGCGCAAATTGTTTACTCCAGAGCATTTTCCTTCATTTCTTACTTAGCTTTTCTTTCAAAACAGCTTCTTTGATGAACCTTTTGCATTTATCTTTGATCACGCCTTTGTTGTTTCTTTCATGTTGGGTGGATTTTGAAGGGCCTAGAACATTTTCCGACTTGAGCTTTTCATTGTCTTTTCTCAACTCTTTCCCTTCTTGAGCACTTAGGAATTTCAAGTGATCTTCATTGCTTATCTTGAAAACTTACCCTTAGGCATAGGGAATTTCCTTGAGCGGGCTTTGAAAGGTTGGGAACACTATGCGCCCTTGCCACTCTTCACCAAACTTTCACTCCAAGCTAGGGCACATTTTGAACACTGGAGAGGAATTTCCGCCCTTAGCATTCTTACCTTAGGCAATTTTTCATCAAAGCTTCATCAAGTTGGAAGTTGTTCTAGGAGAGCACATTCTCCTCCTTGACAAGGAATTGGCGACCTCCATTTGCCTTATGACACTTATTGCATTTTATCACCCTTCACATAATTGTAAGAGTTATTGAGTGGGCGGGTTTTGAAAGGTGGATAACATTATCCTAATTTTCAACTCATCTTCTAGGGCGGATATTACAGCTGGCAGAACATTTTCCCAATTTTGGATCCACCATACCTAGTCAATTTTCACTTCTTCATCCTGAGCGCCAAATGCAAGTATATGTGCATTTTCCATCTTGCACCAACCTTTGACAGATCTTCACTTCAATCTTGTATGTCAATGGATTCTCCTCCTCCTTGGGCGGAAATTGTAAGCTCCAGAACATTTTCCAACCTATAATCATCTTCCATCTTCTACTTAACATTTTTCTCCTTCAAAATCTCTTCTTTGGATGAGCATCTTCACTTATATCTTCAATCATGCTTTGATGTTTACTAGGAGTTTACAAGACAATCATTTGAGATGCTAACATCACTTGACATTTCCCTCCTAAAAACCTAGGGCGGCTTTTGCAAGGGGCAGAACAATTTGCGCCATGTTATCATATTTTCCATCATCCCTCGACAACTCGCTTCATTGCATTCTTGATAAGTTGGAAGTGTCTCAAGAAGTTATCTTCATGCAAATTAGGAATATCACTTTTTCTTGTATGCCAAAAGGTTCACTCCTTCCTAGGGCGCATAATGTACCTGGCAGAACATTTTCCACCGTTTTGAATTCCCATAGTCAAAATTTGAAGTTTTCACCTTGATCTTTGAAGGAATGTGAAAGCACTCTTCTTGCATGAGCGCATAATGCAAGCTTAAGAACATTTTCCACCACCTTGAAAATTGTTTCAACCTTGTGCATTTGATCATGACGACCATCTTTCAAACACTTCGCCAAAATTCCTTGTTACAAGCTTAAGCGGAAATTGCATGCTCCAGAACATTTTCCTCCGTTTGCACTTGAACATTTTCATCAAACTTCAACTTTCTTCCAACTCCATAAAGCAATTTGTCATGTTTTTTGCAAGTATTTTCAAGAATTTGTCTTAAAGCAATCATGCAATTCGAAAATGGAGACTTTCAACCTAGGGCACAAATTGCATGAGGGAGAACATTTTCCACATTTTGCACTAATCTCCCTGGGTGCAAATTGCCTGCTGCAGAACATTTTGCATCATTTGACACCTCAACACTTAGTCATTTTGTAATGTTCCTTAGTGGTTATTTGATTTTTATATTGCAACTTAACCAAGAATAATTGCAAACAATTGGCCACTCAAATGAATTTGAACAAGTGCACAAATACTTTAATGAAACCCAACTCAAAATGCTTTTATTCCTTCAATAGAATTGTTGCAAATACAAACAAGTGTTCGCTGTCCACTGTGACAGTCACATACAGTCATGAAATCAGGCCTCTTTTCTATTACAAATATCCTCAAATATGGACTCTAGTGATAACCCAATGATGAAGGATTATAGCCAAGTTGGTGCCAGTTGTCTCCAGCTCCTGATAGCCTTTTAAACACCTCCAAAGGGCACTATATTATGACTGGGATTGTTGCAACAGTCTGATATAATACAGTCAATAAGAAGATCTTCTAATGAATGTCAATTCTCCAATTATAGTTCCTAAGTAGATGCAAATGTCTGAAGTAGTAATCAGCAAGAAATGTATGATGAAAACCCGCTTCCAAGCTTGAGCGAATGGTATGAGCAATGGTCTTCAATGATGTCAGTCTCTCCCAACACCTAATGGATCTCTGAATACCTGCAATTTGAAATCAATGGTGAAATTAGAGCAATATCACCTCACGAATAATAGGGGGTCATCTCCCTATTGGCAAGGGCAAATCTCCTTGCAAGAAAGCAATGAAAATCAGAATTTTCAGGCTTGAAATGAATAAGAAAACATACCAAATCAGTCATGACTCAAAATGTCGTCAGCTCCTCTATTTATCCTTGGCTTTCATGGCCGATTGGATTTTTGTGCATTGGTAGGATCGATCCCTCATGGGTAAGCGTTACTTCTTACCAAGTTCATGAGCAAAATTCAATATTCGATTATTCATTTAAAAACTTGCAAAGCAATTTTAAATGAATACAACTAGTAAATCGATCTCCAAGGCAATAGGCTAAGTATAGGTAAATGTGACTTTGCATGCCCCCAAGCTTTAGCGAATTCTCCCATGGCGATCTTCTTTGAGGCTTGGACGATTTTCCTATGGCATTGGCGATCCTCATAGGATGGCGTAAGATGCATAGACAAACCAACATGGGTGAGTGCATTGATCTTTGCATAGGCGAATGTATTTTCCATGGCGAATGTATCAAGCTTGGCCGAACCTCCATCATGGGCGAATGCCTCTATCTTGGGAGAAGTACCTCATCTTAGATGAATGCATCATGTCTTTGGCAAATGTAGCCTGTCTACGCTTCCCTTTTTGGGCTGAGTCCTTTCCTTGGGGCCGTTGGCACCTCTTTCAATGCAAATAGGTCTCCTTTAGTGCTATTCGCACCTCTAAGCACGTCTCCCTTAATTCTTCCATGGGCGAGTTACCTTGAATCCTTTGTCTTGGCCAATTAAGTGCTAGTTGAAGCTCCTATATAGCTGTTGGTACATGATCCTAGGTGGCCGTTTGGAGTGAATGCATATCCCATTTGAATTTGAATTTTGATTCGTTGGGTTCTTCTATGGTGATTGATCCCCTTTTTGAAGTCTCTCTTGAATTTGCATTGGATCACTTTTAAGCTTGGGCCTATTTCTTCAACACACTCAACACCAATTGTCAATAGGTCCTATCTAAAAATAGATTAGAGACAATGTAATTAAAGATTTCATTTTCCTTTTTACAATTTTTGGCCTTAGAAAACACTTATTAATTTGGCCCCTCAATTATAGGTCCTACCCCCCTGAATATGAGAAATTACAATAGGAATTGCAATTCCCCATGATGAAGCCCTTATGACTTTGACTTATATGAAAGATACAATGAATATCACTTAACCAAAATCACTTCCATTCCCTTACCATGTGTTTTAGCCTACGGGAATGATGGATAGGCTAAACACTTATACCATTTAGTGATCACTCCGGAAATGAGGACATGACACATTTTATCTTTGAAATCTCTCAAACTTCAACTTTGTCATTCAACACTTAGGACAAAATTTCCTTGAAAGTTGTTTGTTGAGTTGTCTTCATTGAAAGGGAATCTATCCTAGGCGGCTTATGCAAGGTGCAGAACATTTTCCTCTCCTTGTAGGGCGGATTTTGCAAGCTCCAGAACATTTTCCACCTTTCCGCCCAAGGTCCAAGACTTAAAACTTTTTTCGCCTGATTTTGACATGTCCTGGATGGAAGTATAATTAAAAATATATTTAAGTATATGCTCAGACATACTTTAAATATTTTGAAATATACTTCCAGAATGTTTGAGATATGTCCTGGATCCATAGGATTTAACATGCAGATTCTAGATTTTTGAGGATCCACTAGATTTCAGACTTAGCCAATTTCAGGATCTCAGAACATCAAATTTTAGGATATTAGACTTAGTCAATTTCAGTGTCTCAGAACATCAGGTTTCAGGATATGCATCAGAATAAGAAGATACAGACTGCTTAGCTAGAACATATCGAGACTTGGGCAAAACAACACTACCAAAACCTTACAAGCTCAAAGAAAACCTAAACCCTAAAGCAAAGCAACGACAGAAAGCAGAAAAAAGAGGGGGTCCCCATTTGCAATGGGGCATTGTGTGAAGACGTCACAACAGGTACAGTGGGCTAGGGTAGGGAATAGGGCCTGTGACTCTCCAGTAAACACCATCGGGAAATACAAGTACGCTCGGGCTTGTGAATCTAGGCGGAGTCGATACTCAGTACCTGCAACACTCCAAGCACACGTCAAAGCATATGTGCATATAACATATATCATATAGCCGAAGCAACATCATAATAATATCGGAATCCATCAAGAATAAGCAACAACCAAAAAGCGAACACGGGGTTGTTAACATCACCCTGAAGCGTACCCATGAAGCTCTATTGCTGGTTATGGATGTAATGAAGCTCAAACACTGAAAATACACCTCTTAAAGCACTCTAACAGCAAAATACTCAAGTCTGATACAAAACCCAACAAACTAGAAATACATAGAAATACTTTTCTCACAACCCCAAAACTCTTCACACACCACAACTCACCCCAAAACTTTGCACAAAATACTCCAAAAATATCACTGAAAAACATCTCAAACCTTCACACATCAACATACATGAAAACTATTCAACCCAAAACCGCTGCATGATGACTCCATTGAAGCTGTTTGTGATTTTGGAATAAAATCACCAAATATCCAGCTAGGGTTGATCTTTCACAACTGAAATCAGATGAGAAGTTGAGGCTAAACAACCCCAAGAAGAAACTCTACTCAACAATATAAGTTTTCAGAAGAAATGAAAATATATTCAACAACATTAACCTTCAAATGAGCCCAAAACCCCTTTATAAAGACACTTTTAGGGTAACAAGAGAAAATACAAATAATAATTTCACTTTTGTTTTGATTTCCTCCTCACATAATAATAACCTTTTTAATTGCTCACTTTGTCTCCCTTGCCTAACATTCCTTTTATGAGAGCATCAAATGATACTTTTCAACGCCTTTCCAAAGAGCTATTACACTTAAGTTATCTTTTAATATTTCCCATCTTTAGACAACTTAAGTGAATAAATAATTAAATAACTCAATAATATACCCAAGTTGCGGAAAACATCCAAATGATATAATTTTGCAATTCTGATCATACCAACAGGATATTGGAGACTTGGAATGAAAATCGAAGGTCGTTGGGAGACTGTCTAAAAATAGCATGGTTGGAGAGCACCCAAGAGGTCGGAATTGAATTCCGAAAGCATCTATGAACTCCAAATGACTAGCCGGACTTAAAAACATGAACAACTGCTCTGTAAGACTGAGCCAGGACCACTCCAAGAATGTTGAAGTTCTTCCAAACATGATGAATAGCCCCCGGAAGACTAGGAACAAGCATAATGCGCACAAAAGGTCTATGCGCTAAAAAGGGAACATTACATTCTCATCGAAGCCTAAATTAAAAAACCTAAAAATGGTTTTTTTAATACACAAATGTGCATAAGTAATTAATCACTAAAAGGAAAAATAAAATAAAAAAGATAACAAACTTTAGGGACGCAACAAAACTCTTCCAAAACTTGATGAGAGCTTCTAATACAAAAAATTGGAGGTTTTAACCAATAAATTGGCTATTTAATATTTCAGTAAAAAATTACATAATGAACAATGGATGAAACATAAATCCATGCAAAATTATGCATAATTGGTCAGTCTTCAAACATTTCATTCATTACACATAAAATTAAACTAGTTATTTGCTATTTTTAGGTCTAATATATGATGTGCACAGTTAAACTTCCATGGATTATGAGCTCCATGGTAATAAAGTAAAAAAAGAAAAAGCAATGTGAGTGGCATCACCACTCCTCAAAGATTCTATTGCCGATTCATCTATCTTTGCCTCGGGCCCTGCATTGAGCCATTTAAAATCTTCATCTCGAAATACTGGCTTTTGTGCCTTACGATTCAATTTGATGTTGGAGAGTTGGATCAACCTCATCTAATTGAATGGCCTTTGCATTACATCTTTTTGACTGTATGTGGCAGAGTTGTAGGTTGTAGTGCATGAATAGTGAGTTATTTGTTTGATTTTGTTCTTGTTTGTTGCATTTCTTTGAGTGTATGTGAACAGATATACTCTGACTGCACTATCATTCTGACATTACATGTTTAACCCAGGTATTTCTTTCCTTCTACCCAACTTCAAAATGTAGAAACTTTTATGTTGCATAAATGACAGTCATAGGACAATACTATTTATGGAAGTGGGAGACGCATATCTTGGGGCCCGGGATGTGTCTAGGAGTACTGGAATCTTGTACAGAGATGTCTCCTGATACCAGGATATTCTGTTCTCTGTCACCGCATGTCTCTGTGTGCAGTTTCCTTACTTGAATGGAAGCCTCCTATTAAATATCAAATTAAAAAAAATGTCATAGTAACTCCTATCAGTATTACTAACCCTGATCTCATTTGTGTCTTAAAGTTTTTAATTTTTATGCATCTGCCTTTTTAAAGGATTTTTTTTTTGGGTACGGAGGAATCGGCACTAGCCAGGACCCCATTTGCAGGGCCTTAATTACTTGGCCCTATAATCTCCGGCCACACGAGCTGCCCTTACTCATGCAACAGTTGAAGCCAGGGACTCGAAACTGTTACCACTATCCGTGTCTTTTAATGGCATAGGGCTTCTTCCTTTTTAAAGTTGATAATGCATTGTATACTTATAATTATTTTTATGAATTACATATATATTTAGTCCTCTTTTTGTTCTGGCAATTCCCAGTTCCTTCAGACCGTTTTTTAAAAATTGGTTTGCCTGTCCTACTATCCGTATCCCATACCAGTCCGTGTCCCTGTCATAGTCCCATGGTGACTATCGACATAAAATCATATGCAGCATTCAGAACTCTTAACAAACGCAACAAGAGGAGAACATAAAAAATAAAAACATCTGGAAGCAAAAAAGTTGTTGAAATAGATGCCTTTTCTGTATTAACTGCATGAAAGAGTGCTTTGCATGGATTATCAATAAATGCTTCCTAAATCAAAGTTCTGCCTCTACTTTTTTTTGATTGGTGAATTCTGGGCTTAACCTGGCCCAGCTGGTGGGACCCACATGCACTGCATTCCCACCCCCACCAATCTCCAACGCTTAAAATGTCCACCAAGGACCAACACATCCAACACAATAAACACCCACTACGGAACTCAAACATGGGATCTGCAGCGAAACAACCAGGAGACAAACAGTCGCACGATGCGCCCATGCACAAGTTTTGCCTTTACTTTTATTTAACTAGCATGAGCATAAATGATAGGATACTGGGTTAAAATCTCAAACGTGATTTAGAAAATAAAGTGATTGATTCCATTCCAAAATCTATTGCTGTTTCTGCTACTTATATCCTCTGGCAAACATACATGAAATTTGACCCTCTGGTCTCCACGTACATTTATTTTTGGTCTCCACATACATTTATTTTGAAGGAAACATGGTGAGTCCTACACGATTTTATGACTGCACTACATAAAGTTATTTGATGGCTACAGTAGTGGTCTTCTGGGCTATTGCTATACTTGAGAAAGTCACAAATCCTTGACCTTTTTTGGATCTTATTTGTGGGCAAAAGATTTCATGAAACCTACAAATATGGAACTGATGTTTGAACTAGAAAAACTAAAAAATAGTTGGGCAAGGATTATAGTGTACAAATTTCAATTGATTGTCCTTTGTAATGGTATTTACTTTGTCGTCAACTTATAGTAAATCCTGATTTGTGGTTGTTTATGTATAAGATATTTGTCACCTTGGCATCTCTTTCATGGTATTTTAGAAAATTCTCATGCATAAACATTTCATTTGGACCTAAATATTTTAAAATTTGGGCTCTTAATTGAAAAATCTATTTTAAATACATTCTCTTCCTTGTGCAGGCTGTCTGCGAGGACAACAGTGTCCAGTATGTTCCACCAAAGCAGTACAATTGAATAATTTGGGCGTCATCACTGATGTCAGAAATGATCATCTCATTTTGTTTTTTTGATTGCAAATAGTACAGTGTATAGCATGCATTAATGGTAAGAAGGGTTCTGTCAATCCCCAGCTTCAACATGAAATTATATGATAGGGAGTCGAAGTTAATAGAGAAACAAGAAAATGTGACAATGAACAGATAAAAACAGTGAAGAAGGGAACAAATACAGAATAGTTGAACAAGTTCTCCGAGAGAGCAGTGCTTGTGGCAAGAAATAAGAATTTTTGAGGGGAAGTCTTGGAGGTAAATGGAATGTATGAAAGTCCAAAATGACCGAAAATTCGAACTTCAACATCTCACAGGTGGAACGAGATCAAACATACTTTAATCCTTCTAACAAGTGCCTCTATATTTTCAAGCTTATTTAAAGTTTTCTTTTCTACTGTCTATTGTGATGATAGTATTCCCCCTCTAAGTGACAAATAGGATGAAGTGTAACGTGCATCGAAACTTGAAATCTTGCCGACAATGATTTAAGAATTTAATTCACGAAAGGAGTTTTGCATTTCTAAACAAAACGACATAAAAGAAATGCAAAAAATATTGAATAATAAACTATACAAAGATGGGAGAACCTGCTCCTTCTAATGGACTGCACCTATAAATCCAATCGTAACATAAGAATACTCGCACAATGTTGCCCCTTTATAACATTGACAAAATATGATTGATAAGATATACGAGATACATCTTTTATGGCTTTCATCACCATATGATTAACGGAAAAGAAAAATCTAATTGATCCATGATCTAACTATTTATTAATCCTAGGTAGACGAAACAACACTTAATAAATAACCCCAAGACTAGGGACTAAGACATAATACCAAAAACATAAATATCATGTCGATTCCAGGTACACAATGCTACCTCCCCCTTAAAGAACTTCGTCCCCAAATTTATCTAAAAGATAGAATTATGAGTGAACAAATTCAGTAAAAGGTAGAATTATGAGTTACACTTTTACAAATGAGTGGTTTAGATGTTGAGAATGGAACCCACTACTGTTGACTGAAAATATGAACCAAACCAACCAAAAAAAAAATTACAGCTTTCAAAATTGTCAATGAGAATAGAGACCTTTTTGCATTTTGTTGGTAGGTTTCCAATGTCTTGCATTTGGATGTGTGCCCATAAGACCTTTGTTGATCTCTTCCCCCTTTTGAGTTAGATTTTTGAGAATGGAAACCTTGGGTGCTCCCTTGTGAAATCCTAGTACTTAAAGGTTGCATCTTCTTTAGGCAGACTTTCCATTGCCCTTTGTACATTATAATAGCTTGATATGGAGTATCTTCACCTCTTCTCGAATAATAACCTTGGTTTAGCATGATGTAAATTTGTCTTTGGAATTAGCTTGATATGAAGCATCTTCACCTCTTCTCGAATAATAACCTTGGTTTAGCATGATGTAAATTTTAGTCTATGGAATTGACATTTAAGCCAACTTCTTAAAGGAAATTTTAGTCTATGGGACAACACTTTCAACTTCTTCAAAATGAGGAAAATTGAACACATTATGGATTTTGCATGTATTTGGAATATCTATTACGTTAGCCACTTCCGTCACCTTTGCATGAATCTAGCATGGCACATAACATATGGGGTGCAACTTTTGTTGGCCTTGTTCTTTTGATGTCAAGTGCTTGTATGGTTGGAAGTGATCTAAAACCATGTAACCTCTTCAAAGTTGCAATTAATCTAGGTTTGTCATCAAGTTGCTTCATTTTGTTTGTGCTCACTATGAAATTGCCCTTAAATAATGTTAGGGGACTCTATCTATCCTCCAATATATCAATTATTGCACCAACCATTCCTCTATGAACTATCCACTCTAGAGGTGGAGACTCAACCATTCTTTGACGCTAAAACCATTCCATCCACTTCCCTTATTTCTCCCCTACATACATCCTAAGGAAGCGCCCCAAACGCTTGCTTAGTACTTTATTTTCCTATCTATTAAAAGATGGTAGGATATACTCTTGTTGAATGTTTTTCTTGTTATCTTTGAATATTTCCAACCAAAAAATGGATCTTGAAGATTCATGTATACTCATAAATTATGTTTTGTGGAAACCATGCAACTTAAACACATGTTGGAAATATATTTTAGTAATCTTTTAACCATTGGATCCACACTTGGTCATTGGAATGAAATGAGCATATTTTATTTGATTTGTAATTGCTCAACCCTATGCTTGTAGAAATCACAAACCAATAAATTTGCATTGTACTGCATAATTAAAAATTAAATAACAATCAAGAGGAAGAAAAGATTGAGAGAAAGAAAGTAAACACCATATTTACCCTTGAAACCCTTTGTGGAAGCCCTTCGAAGAAGGAAAAACCAGCTTTGGTAGTAGTAATTGCACTACAATTGCAATGAATTAATAAATTTGGCAAATACAATGAGTATGCAAAAGAATATAGATGCAATTTATTCCTTTTTTCATTAAATATAAACACTATGGCTATGGATGCAATTTGTTCCTTGCTCTATTAGTTGCATACAACAATTGTTTGACTATGATTCTATGCACAAATTATGATCGCAAAATTCTACTTTAAAATTATACAAATTCATTCCATGTTCCTATTTTAAAAACATGTTTTTCTACTCTTATAATTGCTATTTGTGGTGTAGTATTCTCTCGAGCTCTAGAAGAATCCTTGAAGTAGAATGGATGCCTTTTTGCTTCATATTCTTTTTTTTTGCACTATTGGGGTCACTTTCATGAGCGTGGATTTGTCTTGGGTCATTTTTGAAGGCACAAATTTTAACCTAAAGGCGTAAATTAGTCCTTTATTGTCAAAAATAATCTTGCAGATTTCTAAATTGTTTTTGATTAAGCAGGAAATACGGGTCTTGATCCCTTTACAACAAAAGCCCCAAGAGCAAAGAAAAGCAGGCCCAACCTAGCCAAAAACAACAAACTGACATCACAACAACAAACCAGCAAATAAGTCAAAACGTTAAACAACTGACCCAATCTTAGAGATCCTCACCCCCTTAACACAAGAATGTGAAACAATTTTAGGGAGTCCTTTTTCTTTCTTTGGA
Source organism: Cunninghamia lanceolata (assembly GCA_027924645.1). Lineage (NCBI taxonomy): Eukaryota > Viridiplantae > Streptophyta > Pinopsida > Cupressales > Cupressaceae > Cunninghamia > Cunninghamia lanceolata. Next base: position 6,927,962 of record BSBN01000262.1, on the reverse strand, counting down.
CCAACGTCCAAGTTACATCATTAGCAAGGTTCTCAAATCTAGGGGAGGGAACATCCTCTAAGGTAGCCTCCACCACAGATGTCTCCCGAAAGGAGGGAGATCGAAGGCTCGAGGGAGCCAAAGACTGCTGTATGTCCTGAGGTAATTCAGGAGTAGGAATCCCATTGCAATGAGCCTCGGGGATATCAACCTGAATTGATACAAAAGTCCCAGCAAAGGAATCGAAGATATTTGCTGTAGGAGTCGTCGAAGGAAAAGAACTAACATCTAAAGGGGACTCTTCATTCAAACCCACCTCCAGATCCAGGGCTTTAACTATCAATTGTTCCAATTGAGTATTCTGCCACCACTTCGTGCTAGCCTTATGACGAGGGTGGGGGCAATCTGAAGCTAGGTGTCCAACAATGTAGCCGCATTGGCAACAGAAGGGTAAACCCTCATAGTTGAGAAGTTGGGACCATGGACAATCCTCCACCAACAAAACTATATCTCCATGAAGAGGCTTGGAGATATCAATATCCACTAGAATACAAGCATACATACAAAGTCCCATTGGGATCGTAGATTTGTCCACCATAAGGTAATGACCAATAGTATTGCCAATGGCCTTATAACAAGACTCCTAGAATTGGAGGGGTAGATTAGCTAACTTGACCCAAACTGACTTGATATTGAGAGGTTCAGAGATAGGATTAAACCAAGGAGTCCAAGGTTTGAGCAAAAGGGAGTGCTCTCCACATAATCACAACCTTTCGAGCACCAAATCCCTAGCCTCAAGAGAAGCAAAGGCAACAATGAAGAAACCCCTTGCACATGGGAATAAGTCAACATTACCATAGACAATAGGCCTCAAGGATTCAAAAATCCACTTGTACAGTTCAGGGAGAGAGGGCCAGAGGCCATTAAACCTACCAACTAAGCCATGCTTAGCATAATGTTCATTTTCAACGACTTCCTGTCCACACACCACCATTGGGAAGGTATGGGAGCAGGGAAGGGAGCTTTGTCCTGTTGTGACTGATTGACAATAACACCTACCACAACAGCGAAGGAGGGCCCTTGTACACCCTCTGAGGAATCAGGGTTGGATTTAGGAAGAATCTGCTTAGCAGAAGCCACCGCCCCATAAGCCAATGCCAGAGCTAGGGTTCTCTGAGGAGTTGTTGCTTGAGATCTTGAAGCAGATCGTGAGACACCTCTCGAGCCATTCCTAGGAGCCTCACGACCAACCTCAGGGAAACACTCGTGAATCCTAGGTGAGAAGCCCCCTCCAGATCTATCGATGACACTAGCAAGAGATGGACGTAGGGAACCACCAATGAGCGGGAGCTGCTCCATTTCAAAATTTTGGTATTCTTGAATCCCAGGTATCCCAAGTGAGAAGCCCCCCCTCCAGATCCTCGATGACACCAACGAGAGATGGACACAGGGCACCACTAATGAGTGAGAGTTGCTCCATTTTCAAAAATTGTTATGTTTTAGATTTCCAAATTGTTTGCATAAATGACATGGGTCAGATCTATAGGCGTAGATTTGAACCAGTCGGTGTAGATTCATCCTCTACTATTGAAAGTATACTTGCAAATTTTTGATTGTTTTTAATTAAGGTAAGTAGCTAACAAGGGGGTAAACCCTTTACAAATAAGGCTCCCAAGGCAGAACAAACAGGCCAAACCAGGCCATGCACAACACAAAAGCAGTACAGAAGCTGCAGACCAATAACAACCAAGCTACAAACTAAACACTAGAGCTCGAGGGCAACAACCTAACTCCCTTAACCCTCTGTCGTGAGGCATTGATAAATTTGGGGAGGCCTTTCTTTTTCCTCTACACAATAGTCCAATCAACCTCAGAAACCAAAACGTCAGAACACGATGAGAAGGGAGGGTCCTTAGACACAACCACAACCAAAGAGAGATCACGAGTAGGGCAAGAAGCCGATGTCACCGAAGAAGAAACAAGAAAAGAAGTATCCTGACCCACTTCAGATGAGACCAAAAGAGGGGTGAGGGCCCAGCAAAAGCGACCGAAGAAGTAGACCTAGAAGCAGGCACAACCAACTGAGTGATTGGAAAATCTAGAGAAGAATCTTGACCACGAACAGGAATCAAAGTAGGAGCAGACAAAGGGGCCGCACTATTGTTAGGAGCCAAGACCAGTGCCTCAACCCCAGGAGCCTCATGGGGTAACAAGGCATCCTGAGAAGAGTCATCTCCCTGAGAGGAGCCATCATCCAGAGAATCACAAACAATCAGGTGATCCAAGAGTGCATTCTTCCACCAAGTTGGCGAACTCTTATGGCGAGAATGAGGACAACCTGATGCCAAGTGACCAATAGAAAAACATCTTCTGCATCTAAAAGGAAGGCCCTCATAGTCAAGTTGTTGCGTCCATGGCCTTTCCCCAACCATCAGTACAACATCTCCATGAAGGGGCTTGGAGATGTCAATATCAACCAATATTCGAGCAACCGTGGTGTGCCCCATATCTGAGGTAGGAGAATCTACTTTCAAGAACCAACTGATAGCGTTGCCAATGCCCTCATACCAAGAATCCTCCCAAAATTGAAGAGGGAGATTCGAGAGATGAACCCAAATTGGTCTGATGTTAATTGGCTTAGTAAGAGGATTGAAGGACCGAACCCAAGGTTTGATGGAGAGTGAATGCTCACCCCACAGCCAAACTCTATCATCCAACACTAAATCTCGTTCTTGAGTGGAAGCAAAAGTTGCTATGAAAAAACCCCTAGCACAAGGATAAAGCTTAATCTTACCCTCAACCAAGGGTTTGCACAAATCCCTGACCCAGGAATGAAGATCAGGAAGAGAAGGCCAAATCCCGTTAAACTTGCATATCACACCATGGCTCAGGTAGTACTCTTCATTTTCTAAAACCTCAGGGCCACACACCACCAAAGGGGCAGAGCGGGTAGTTGGCAATGGTTTTACTTTGGACTATGAAGAATGGGCACTAGAGCCATTTGCAACATCAAGGAAAGATTTCTTAGGGCGGCCAAAAGCTTGCCCAACCCCACCAGAAGCATTCTTTGGAGAAGGACCTGAGGTCCTAACTGCAATATCATCTTGGGTAGGAGAACTAGCGTCCAAACACCCGGCACCCACACCCAAGGCATCAACGTCTAGTAAACCTCTGGAGCTAGACAAACACTCACGGACAGGAACGCCCTCATCAACAACAGAGCGTTCCACATGCTTCATCAAATCCTCGGGGGGCCCCTGAATAGGAGTCCACCCAATGCCATTCAAACTCGTGCTTTCCTGCTCAGAGCCGTTGGAACCCATCATTTGTTTCTTATCTCCATTCTTATGCAAATTTTTGATTGTTTTTCATAATAGGCTTGCAGGTTTCCAAACAATTTTTGGTTCTTTTTTTGAAAGTGATTCCTTAATTAAACTTTGTTTTTTAAGGATCCACTACAAATGACACCGCCCTTCTTAAAAGAGCTTTTGGTCCCACAAAAGATGATATTTAAGACAAGAAAAATCTGCCTTATTTGTAAGATTTGTTTATATCAGCGTGTGTTGAAACTCCAATAGCTACAATTCTTGTGATGCTCAAAGCACGCTGTAATGGTTGTTATAGGTGAGGAACAATTACAAAATCTCCTTGCTATTTGCTACACAACAAGTGGTGCAGTTTTATGTTACAACAAATACATTACCATGGAAGAAACTATTCTACAACTTTGGCCATCATGTTGTACATGTCCCTACAAGTCCACAAAAGATTTGCAATTGCTCTGATACCAAATTGATCCTTAAACTCTTAAACTGTAGATTATAAGAATTACAAATTGTACTACCTGTATATTCAAATAATATCATTAGAGAGAGGGAATTGTTGACCAAATTAGAAAGACATGAGTGTAATAGAATGATTTCAACACAATAATTTATCTTACAAACCCTCTTAAGAGGGAAAAAATAGTATTATGTGGTAGTGGCATATATCATACTACATATATAACATATAACAATTTACCAAGTACAATAGGTTGCTTGGCCACAAGCTACTCCTTGCTCCTTTAATGGTAATTTCTATTGTTTTAGCCATTCGAAAACATCATGAATAACTAAATCTTCCTTGCTTACTCAATACAACCTTGTTTAAGCTCCCCCATCTCATATAGATGCTTTCCACCATCTTTTATAGAATTGCTAATGTTGGAATATTCCCTTATGCCCTAGAAAAATTCCCACGTATATTGTAAGTCAACGATGTATTTCATTTCCCATTTTGAGTTATATAGTTAGGGGGTCACTTCTTTAGTCATGACTTTCCTGGTCAGTATCGTAGTCATGGTTTTGTCCTTTGCATTTTCATGCTCTATTTTTTCACCAATTTGTTTCATATTTTGTCTAGGGTTTGAGTCCATTTTACTGTTCACAACATTTAATATGTATATGTATTTTTTTAACACTTTCATGATCTTTAATGGATCAAACCTCCCTTATTAGAGATGCTTTTGGTCCCACAAAAGCATAGCGAGGCATTGATTGATGAGATTCCATGGATAGGTAGCTTTTCTTTGCTTTTCACATAGAATGCTTGGGCTGATCTAAGTCTTTTGGGTTGGTGGTGACTACTCTTCCTCTATGATGAGAGTGAAGCCCTCTAAGGTACTTGATAAGCATATCCTCTTCTTTCAAGTCCATGCCAAGTAACATGGCTTGTCTTTGGAACTTTGTGGTGTAAGCACACTTTACTTGTCTTCCTTTTTAAAAAAATATATATTTAATCCTTTAATTATACTTGTGGCTTATGGTATAGAAATTCTTTTGGATTTATTCCTTGAATTCTTCCAAGTGCCTATAATTAACATATTTTTCTTTTCACAATTAATTGCAATATTTTCCCACCATACAAGAGCACACCTTTCCATTTTGAGGTGTGCAAAGTTGATTATCTATGCCCAATTAACTTTGTGAAGATTGAATAATGACCAATGGAGCAAGGAGTAGGAGCAATAGGTAGGAAGGAATTTCAAATTTTGAATTAGGGGTTTCAACAGTAGGATGCAAGGACTATGGATGAGATATGTGGTCCTTGCTGCTCTTAGAGGTTGATAGAGGAGGTACTGAGTCTTCTGCGGGTTTGGTTGTTGAGGAAGGTGAGATCCTCGATGGAAGGTCTTATCTAGAATAGCATGAGCCCATGACACCCAGGGGGAGGAAAACCTTGTTTTGGAACCAACCTTTTCAATGTAAAGGAAAAGGAGACTGTTCTAACCCTCCAGTCACCCTTATCTCCCAACCTGATCAAGGTGAGTTCTATTTCTCAATCCTTGATTCTATTTTTGATAGGGGAGTGGTGAAAATGGACACCACCTTGATAGGCAAGTTCATTGACCCTCTACCGAATATGGATTACTGAGAACTTGGGCTAACAAATGATGGAATCTCAAAGGGCAGGTAGATATCACAACTATTGTGAAAGGCTTTTTCTCCTTTGGGTTTTCTTTGTTGGCAAGAGACATTGCTTTGATGAATGATTGAATGTTGTCATTGATGGCAACAAGGCAAAGGTATTCTACCGGCATGGCAAAGAGACTTTACTCCGGAAGAATAAATGACTAAGTATGGGTAGTATACAATATACAAAGGAAGTGACAGTAATTGAGATGGTATGCCTCCGTTGATAAAGACACTTGTATGTAGTTCAGGTATGTTGTTCATACCTATCTAGTGATCACATGTTCCATTGTTCAAGTCCTGACTTCCTTTGGAAGTCATATGGTGAAGTATCTAAGTTTGGGTAAACAGAGTCAAGACAGGAACAGTGCACATTACCAGAGTAAAAGGGTCTGCATTCCTCCACTGTGGCATATTTTGGTTTGCGATTTTGAAGGTATGCTAAGAGGTCAATGATGAATATTGGATATGATTTTTAGAGTCTCATATGGTCCGCAATAGAAGTTATGATGTGACAGTTGAATTGGTCAAATGTGTTCTTAAGGGACAAGCTGACAGGCATGTTAGATCCATATGCGGAGAAGATATATTGTTTGAATAATTAATCTAAGTGGTTGAATGATTGGTGCTGACCTATATGAAGATTACTGTATATTTGTTTGGGTCCACATTGTTGTTTGTGCACAAGATCAAGCCGACTAGGTACAACAGTTGTATACACGTTTCATGTTTGGCTTGCTGACCTACTTTTGAGTTAAATCTTATTGCAGATATTTATATTGGATGGATTTCAGTGTTGAAAAAATGTGGATGTATGGAAGTAGTGCGAATTCAATGTGAATGTTTTAAGTAGTTTGTAGTGTAGAAAAGGTTAATAAGGACAGAAAATAAAGTATATGTAGCAGAGTAGACATTATGAAGACATTTGACTTTGTATACTAAGCTACTAATGGAACTGTGCTTCGACATTCTATAGATGCATTTGTAGCAGTCATTTCTTGGCAATGAGCTAATCCTTCTGCTATCTTCTCTTCTATCTTTTTGGTAGTAAGCACTTCTTGGACAATGAATCCTTGGGCAGTGAGCCTTCATATAATTTGGTATTGTTATCATAATATATTGTGAGCTAACACTCACCGTGGTTCTCTTTTTGGGTTTTCCACATAAAAATTATGGTGTCTGTGTTATGTCCTTAAGGTTGCTGTTCTCATGTCTATTCTACTTTCATGTTATTAATTTTGGTAATTGGATTAATGAAGTGTGGTTTTGTAGAATACTGATTCTCCCCCCTCTCAGTATTCCTTATAATCAACAATTGGTATCAGAGCAAGATTCCTTGGAAGAAGCCTAACAACTTGAGGAAGATCTGGGATATTATATTCATGGCAACAAGAAGATTTAGAAATTTCTCATGTGAGAACAATGTTGAACTGGAAGCAGCTCTTATTGATCTCAAAAAATCTGAAGTAGAAATCAGGGATCTAAAGGCAAATGTTCAAGAAGATGATGAATGCATCCTGAAGCTAAGAGAGCAAGTTAATAAATCAAAGGATATGGATAGAGAGCTAAATGAACAATTGTTTGAAGCAAATGAAATCCTAAAAACTTATCAAGGATGGTTGAAGAGAAAGAAAAAGATGAAAAACATATAAATCAAATGTTGAAAGATAAATCTGAGGAATGTGAAAAATTGGGAAAAGATGTGTTACTTCTGAAATATGATATGGAAGCAACTAATAGTTACAAAGAAAAATTCAAAATAAGCTCTGCCAAGCTTGAGGAGCTAATTGAAAGTCAGAAGAATTCAGATAACAAGAAAGGCTTGGGATTTGAAAAAGGAGAAAGTTCTAAATCAGGTCAAGAAAACATTGAGATGAAGAAAAACAAAGGCAACTAGTTCCAGAATCAAAGAAGATCTAGAAGACCTTTAGTTAGGCAACCAAATGCTCAAAGGTACCCATTTTTTAATGGCTATTGTTTTAATTGTAATAAGTTTGGTCATAAGGCTACTCAGTGTAGGAGTAGAATAAATCAGAATGTTCATTCTTCGGTCAATGTTTCAATTGCAAGAAAATTGGTCATAGATCAAATGAATGTAGAAGTCTGGTAAGAAATGGTTTCAATAATGCAAGGAATGCTCAATTCTTCAATGGAAAGTGTTTTGCATGCAATAGATTTGGGCATATGGCTAACTAATGCAAAACAAGAATAAATCCAACCATCAGAAGGAATCAGGGACAGAGGAATGTGGTTTGCTACAATTGCAATAAGTTCAAACATGTTGCAAGATTCTGCAGATACAAGAATGAGAAAAGAGACTATTCTGCAAAGAAGAGGAAAATAGAGCAGAGAGAAAATAAAGACAAGAACAAGATTGATCTAGCAGAAATTAAGAAGGAAATGAGCAAGGTTTGGATTAAGAAGGATATTAATGAGGTCAGGGATGGATCTGCAGCAGCCTTTGGTGTAGATACTTCCTCCGGGAAGTAAATTGGGAGCTCTGGCTAAGGGGGAGTTGTATTGAAAATCTAACCCTTGATATAAAAACCTAAGTCGCCATAAGTGTAGTAGTTCAAAAAGCTCTCAAACACTTCTCTGTTAAAAAGGAACTCATTCGATATACAATTCACTTTGCATTCGAGCTATCAAGTGACTAAGGAGAGTTGAAGCGTAATTCCAAGCAACTACAACCTTTTCCAAAATATTTCTAAGCAAGTAAAGCCCAATTGGCAAAAGAGGTATTTACACCCAATCGGCAAAAGAGGTATTTACAACTGAAACCCTATTTGTGAATCCATTTGAATCCTTGCAAAAATGGCAACCCCACAAGTTGTTGACATCATTAAGAGAGCTTGGCCAAAATTCAAGAAGCATCCATTCAAATCAACAAAAATTGATCCAAATGGTGCATTTTCAGAAATTTTGTTTGGTGTTATGCATGCAGAAGATGTTAGGGATTATATACATGTTCCCCTAGAAGAACATGGAGGTAGTCAACTCATAGATCTATATCTAAAACATCTAAGTGACAATAAACTTGATTTGAAGGAAGAATTCAAGGTTTTGGAAGAAAATGAACTTGTTCAGTATATAGATTTCCTAGTTTTCGTAGAAGATGAATGTGTCCAATATGTATTAAGCTGAATTCATGACAAGTTCATGTGGCTTAATTCCACATTCAAAATTACCAAAGATGCCATAAGGGTGGTCAAAGGATTAAACCCTACCAGTACAGTGCCTATATTGAAGGCTGTGAAAAATGCTACAATAATGAGCCACTAGAGCAAAATTTGACAAAAGGGCATTGACAATCAGTGATATTGAAGATCATGTAGTTAGGTTTGTATCCATGGTGATCGGCTACAAGGTCTACTTCAAAAACCGTGAGAACTCTGTCTCCGGTACTACCATATACACTGCATATCAAATGATTAAGGAAAATGCAGAGTATGACTTGTGTGAATTGCTCTAACAACAATTAATGGAGAACTTGAAGAAAACAAAAGAAAGCAAATATCCTTTCAAATTCGATACATTGATTTTGTGCTTATTTTTCTACTTTATGCAAGAATTACCAGGCATGAAGAATCATTTTTGGACTGGAGACAAACCTGTTGCAATACAGACTAGGAACCAATTGAGTAGCATATGAAATATTGATGTATAAAACTCAGCCCTATGGGACTATTTGAAAAACTTCCAAAGGTTAATGCAATCTAGAGAAAGGATCCCTAGATTAGTTGTTGATAAATACAAGGACACCATATGCTTCATTGTAACAAAAGACCAATGCTTGATGGAGGCCGTTGAGCCTAAAATAGTATGGGTTATGCCAATGAGCTATGAAGTAGATGGAGAAATACTGGAAAATTATGCCAACATATGTTAAGCAAACTGAGAGACCCCAAAGAAGAAAGATTTGAGACGTATGAGGAACTATCAACAAAAATCCATTTTGAAGTAAGAAAACCAGAAATTTCAAAGAAGGCCTAGAAAATGGTAGAAGAATATGCACAAAGCAAAGGATTCACCAAAGAACAAATGTTAGCCACAAGAGCTAGAGATGATGTAGAAAGAGTAGATAAAGAAAAGGAGAAGGAGCAAGAAAAGGAAGCTAATAAAGCTCCGAAAGTTCATGATGTGCAACAAAAGGCACAAGCAGAAAGGGCTGCAAAAGAAAAGAAAGAAAATGAACTAGTCAAGGCTTTGGAAGATCCTGAGGCAAAGGTAGAAGAACCTACCATAACAAGGAAGAGGACAAGAGGTTTAGCCTCTACAGGTACTGCATCAAAAACCTCTGGTCCAACCTCATTTGTTAGTGTAGAGGCACCCACCAAGAAGCCCACTAACAAAAGATTCAAAAGACAGAAAACCAAAGGTCATAGAATGTATGCCAGTATAGGAGTTGATGAGGAAGAGACAAATTCAGATGAAGAAGTGAAGGAGATGAAAATTGAGGCTACCAAAGCCTCCGGGAGCAGCAAGAAGAAACCCTTCGGTAAGGGTAAAACTAAGAAAAGACAAGATGAATCTATGACAGAAGAAGCTACAATGAGCTTAGAAGCAATTTTGAAGGTCATCACAATTGATGGCAATCTAAAACCGATTGCCCAATTATACAATGACTACAATGATGGGGATAAAAGGATCATTGAGAATGCTACTGTAGAATACTTGAGCATATACAACAAAGCCCTCATTGAGATTATTACTAATCTCCTAGACAGCTTGGGAAGTATAATGTCTGCAAGAAAAGAAGCTGCAATCGCCAAGGACATTGAGCTTAGAGAACATAAATTAATAAAACTATGTCCTGAAATCACTTCGGAGGATAAAACAAAAATCTCTAAAGTGCTCAGCAAGGAGTTCAGAACAAAGAAAAGAATGAATACTCTCATGTTAGATGACATTAATAAAGTAGTGAAAAAGACTAAAGAAATCACTTTGAGAGTGTTAAAATATTATCATATTCCAACTATATATGATAGAGAAGAAACAAATACTGGAGATAATACATCTATTCCTGAGGTGAACATGGATCAAGGATTAGACAAAAGAGATGAAGAGCCAAAGGAGACAGAAGATCCATTCCCTGCTACCGGTTCAGATACTACTGTTAAAGATCAATCCAAAACAAGTATTCCTCTAGAACAATAAACTGATAAGCAAAATAAAGAAGTCTCTAATACAACAAGAGACACTGTTGAATCTATCAAGAACTTTTTGGGAAGAGAAAAACAAGTCTTGGCTGAACCTGAATTTTTGCAAGGTCCAATAAAGTTGGACTCAATGTCCCCTGTACATAAATTTACATTTGTATCAATTGTGCAAGTAAAGGCATAGGAAGAAATATTGAAGTCACATATACATGATAGTGAGTTAATTGGTGAAGCATCCAACATTTGGAGAAGTTGATGCCCTCATAGTAAAAGGACATATCACAGCTACCAATGGATAATCTCAAAGGCCTAATCAAATCTATAAGTTCACACTTTGAATCTTTTGAGAAGTTTGCAGAGACAAAAGTTAGAAAAGAATTTGATGAAATGAGGTTAGCTGAGTTGAAGATCATGTTAGTCAATGATAAAACTCTGTTGGACAACGGAATAAAAGGTATACAAAGTGCCATAAAAGAAGCTTGTGATTTGTACAATTTTTTTTTATCATGGCCGAAAGCCACAAAGGAGTTAGAAGAAAAGATCAAGGATCAGGAACTGCAGTTGGTAAATATCTCCAAATCATTTGACCCAAAAGCTGAGTCAACAAGTAGCAAAGAGATACAAGTCATTAGTATTCATGATAAGATAAGTAACCTAGTAAATAAGAGGGATCAAATGAAGAGCATAATGTGTCAATTAAGAGGGCTAATAATTCCTAAGCTAGACTTAATGTCTAATCTTGCAGCAGAGGCATTGAATGTAAGTACAATAATTGACACAATCTCTGATGTACATAAGGCAAAGAAATTAGTCTTCCTAATAAATGGCCATATTCAAATTTTGGAAAATCTAAAGAAAAGTTGGGATGGAGAGCTAGCTCAAATCAAGACTTTTTTCAATGACATCCTGCAACCCACAACAAATTAAGTTGAATTTTGTACCTATACATATGCGACGAAGTATGACAATTTTTGTAGTTTTGACACAATTTTGACTCCTGTACATACACCTTTTCCATTGATGTCAAAAGGGGAGAAGAAGACCAGTGAAAAATGGATAAACACCTAAGGGGGAGAAGAAAATAAGAGTGCATATAGAAAGGGGGAGCAGATAAGCATTTTTCACTAAGTGTTGTCATCAATGCCAAAGGGGGAGATTGTTGGCAAGAGACACTACTCTGATGAATGAGTGAATGTTGTCATTGATGGCAACAAGGCAAAGGGATTCTACCGGCATGGCAAAAAGATTTTACTTCGGAAGAATAAATGGCTAAGTATGGGTAGTATACAGTATACAAAGGAAGTGAGTATTTGAGATGGTATGCCTCTGCAGTTAAAACACTTGTATGCGGTTCAGGTATGTTGTTCATAGCTATCTAGTGATCACATGTTCTAGTGTTCAAGTCTTGACTTCCTTCGGAAGTCATATGGTGAAGTTTTTAAGTCCGGATGAATAGAGTCAAGACTGGAACAATGCACAATACCAGAGTAGAAGGTCCGCATTCCTCCATTGTGTAATATTTTGGTTTGCGGTTCTGAAGGTATGCTAAGAGGTCAATGGTGAATGTTGGATATGATTTTTAGAGTCTCATATGGTCTGTAGTAGAAGTTATGATGTGACAGTTGAATTGGTCAAGTGTGTTCTTAAGGGACAAGCTGACATGCATGTTAGATCCATATGCGGAGAAGATATATTGTTTGAATAATTAATCTAAGTGGTTGAATGATTGGTGCTGACCTATATGAAGATTATTGTATATTTGTTTGGGTTCGCATTGCTGTTTGTGCACAAGATCAAGCCGCCTAGGTACAACAGTTGTATACACATTTCATGTTTGACTTGCCGACCTACTTTTGAGTTAAATCTTATTGCAGATATATATATATATATATATATATATATATATATATATATATATATATATATATATATATATATATATGGATGGATTACAGTGTTGAAAAATGTGGATGTGCGGAAGTAGTGCGAATTCAATGTATGTTTTTAAGTAGTTTGTAGTGTAGAAAATGTTAATAAGGGTAGAAAATAAAGTATATGTAGCAAAGCATAAAGCAGGGTAGTCATTATGAGGACATTTGAGTCTGTATACTAAGCTACTAATGGAACTGCACTTCAACAGTCTGTATAATAAGACTTGGATAGTATTCTAGTGGGTGGAACATGGTTCCTAGGTAAGGCCAACTTGGTTCTTAGGAAATGGTACCTAGCCTTTGACCTAGACAAAGAGTCCTTCAGAACTATGCCCATATGGATCACACTTCTTGTGCTAACTCTAGGGTTTTGGGAGGAAGAGGTTTTGAAGGGCATTGCTAATGCATTTGGTCAGCTCTTGGTGGTGAATAACATGACCAAAACAAAGAAAATAATGGTGTTTACGAGAATATGCATATGTATGGATGTCTCTGTTATTATCCCCATGTAGATTACCTTGTCCTGTAAGGGAGGGGTGTGGAAGCAACCTATGGTGGTCGAGAACTCACTGTTGGGTTGCCATCAATGCAAAAAGCTTGGGAACTAGATGGAGTGTTCTCTGAACAAGCAAAGCCTCAAGACAAAAGAATGGGTGAAGAAAGACACACATGGATGCTTGGAATAGAAGGCTAGTGATGTTTCTTTGAGGAAGAAAAGTGATTGCATGTACGAGTTGGATGGAGTAAATGCAGAGTTACTCAATCCTTTTGATAAGGGGGTAGGCTATACTCCTGAGGCTCAGGTTAGTGCTACCTCTGTGATAGTTACTAACCTGATCCCTAAGGGTCAAGGGGATAGCCCACAACATGTGGAGAATTATCCAGAGGGTGAGAACTAGGTGGACTTTCAAGATTTGGATGGTGAGAAGGTGGATAGTGAGGAAGAGACACTCCAACAACCCAATGAAAGGGATGCTAAGCCCATTTGAGAGACTTTTTAAGTTGGGGAGAGTAGGTCTTTGGAGACTCCCATAAAGGATTTGGATACCTTTCTTGAGGACAAATTTAAGTTGGTTAGTAGGGTTAATAATGGGAATAAGATGAAAAAGGAGAGAGGTGAGAGTAGCAACTTTTGGTTGAAGGAAGGTTGAAAGTCTATCGAAGGTTCCCTAGGAATGGGAATGAAAGATCACAAAAGATTTGTTGAGCTCTCCCCAAGATAGACTAAGAGTAGAATATCGGCCAATTGTGGATCAAATTAGAAAAGCAAGGGAAGATCAACCTTGAAGAACCACAAAGAATGTGAAGCAAGGAAGGAGGTAGTAGATGGAACCTAAAAGATTCTTATTGACCTCTACAATAAGAGCATGTCCAAACTAAAAAAATGAAAATCCTCTCATGGAATGTTTGAGGGTCGAATAACCCTCATAAACATGATGTTCTTTTGAACATAGCTAGGGCTAATAAAACCGATATTATCTTGATTCAGGAGACCAAAATGTTGATAGACAAATTGGTCAAAATTAAGAATAGAGTCTTCAAGGATTGTGGGTATGCTGGAGTAGATGCGAATGGAGCTTCAAGAGAATTTTTCTCTTTGGAATCCCACCTACATTGAAGGTATGTTATTAATGGCTGACTCTAACCATGTTATTGTATGTTTTCACCACAAGAAGGAAATCTTTTCTTGGATCATTTCGAACATCTATGCCCCCAACTCTCATAGTGAAAGGAAGAACTTATGGATGAGACTTAATACATTGAGAAGCATCCATAAGACTCCAACCCAAATGATCATGGGAGAGTTTAACTCCTCGCTGAAGGATAAGGAAAAGAAAGGAGGCTCCCAAAATCCCTCAGAAAGTAAAGAAGACCTAGTGGACTTCATCAACCAAAATGATCTTATGGACTTGACCTTGAGGGGCTGACTTGGTCTAATAGAAAGATTGGAAGTGAGCTTATTCAGGTTAGATTGGATAGAGTCTTGATTGATCCATCCTGGTTGAAGGACTATATTTGTTCGCTTTCAACTCTAACTAGAATGGGGTCTGATCACTCACCTATCATGTTGAATGCTGATAAGATGAGAAAGAGAAAAGGGATCCTTTTTTGCTTTGAAAATATGTGGACCAGGCATCCACAACTGGAGGAGTTAATTTTAGAATGGTAGAACATTCAGGTTGATGGCATAGCCATGTTCAGGTTAGCTAAAAAACTCAACAATGTCAAGCTAAACATAAGAAAGTGGAACTCCAAGTCGTTTGAGAATATTTTTAAGAGAAAGGATGAAATAAAGGCTAATTTTGAAAAGGTGTAGAAAGAAATCTAGGAGGCTAGGTTGAATCAACAGAGAATGAGCCTTGAAAAATCTCTTTTGTGATCTCCATAAAATCATTGTTGAAGAGGAATTTTGGAGACAATGGTCTAGAGCCATATGGCTAAAAGGAGATAGGAACACAAAGTTCTTCAACTTGACCATGCTTAAACACATGACTACTAATAAAATCAAAGAATCTAGAGTGGATAACATCAGTTACTCATAAGAAAGTACTATGAGGGAGGAAGTGATTGAATTTTATAATAACCTTCTTGGAATATCTAATATGCTGGATCCCCACTTACAAAATGACATTCTTAATTTGATTCCTTCTTTGATTAATGAACATGATAATAAGGTGTTTAGGGGAAAATTGGATTTGTTAATGTTCTAGTGTTTAGATGCTTAAATTTTCTTTTCCACCTTACATTCAAGGATTTAGGGTCGAGTGACGAGCACTATCATACCATAGGCCACTTGCAGATGTAGAGAAATTTGGATTAGGGAATTAATTAGCAATTTTTCCTTCTCCTATGTCCAATTAACCATTAAAACCCTAATTATGCAAATATTACAACAAATTAATGATTTACAAAAAAGGCTCTTACAAATAGGAGTAAAATACTGAATTACAGAGTACCTATTTTTGGGGTTCCAAAGCAGAATAGTTGGGGAAACTGGAGCGAGCGCCCAAGTCTAAGGTACCTACTTTTTCAGGGAATCTGGACCTCCTTCTGACACTGATCAGCCTTGTGACTTCTATTTTCTGAGACCTATCTGTGGAGGACACTGGAGCAAGCACCCAAGTCCTAGAAGTGCTCCTTTGTCTGACTTTTCTTCAGATCCTGAATCCCTGATACCTGCCAAGCCTTCCTGCAACTTCACTTTTTCTGGATGTGACACCTCTAACCTAAAATCATAAGACTTGGTTTGGGGGTTGTGGTGTTTAGACGTTTGCTTCAGTCAAACTCTAGAGGACACTTAAGTCTCTGAACACCATTTTCAGATAAAGAGGGCATGCCCTTGTGAGGCAGAGGCCAAAAACCAAAGGAATCAATGATAAAAACACAATGTTATGTCACCTTGTAGTGAAGCTCTCATGGAGGAAGATGCTCTTCATGCCATGAGAAGATTGATGCTCAAATTTGTAAATTTCAACACACAAAACACACAAGTCTGCTCTTGCAACACAGTAGAAGCCTTGAATCACCTTGAGAACACTTGAACATCACAATTGCTATCTAATTAAAATCTAGTTTACAAATGAATGCCTAAGCATGCTTATATATGCAACTACAAGCACTCCCGCTAAGATTTTAAAAATCAAACTTTACTGTGTTGGCAAAATAACCAAATAATGGTCATAAACTGACACCCAAAAATTAGGACTGCCCCAAAATAGGGCAGGACTAGGGCGCAGGCGCCCAAGTCTTCCCCCTATTTTGGGTAGGGTATAGCTCAAGGGGTCCACCTAGGTCCAATTTGCCATGGAACCTAGGTCTCATTCCATCGGGATGCCAAATTATGAACTAAAATGTCCTAAATGCACTCTAAAGACCCAGGAGCTAAACCTTATGAGGGAAAAGCCCCCAAGGAGACATTTTCTGACGTTACATTTAGCCCCCACTTTAATGTATGTATAAACACAAGGCCAATACATGCATTAAAGTAAGGTCACAAACACGGCAAACATGCCAAGCACGGGGAAGACACACCAATCACATAGAAAATAGTAACAGGCATGCAAAACACGGAGAAGACAGTTACAGTCACGCAGAACACAGAGAAGACAGTCAATGCATAGAAGACACATTAATGCATGGAAGACATAAATGATATCTTTTCTTTTCTTTTTCTCATATATATGAAATGCAAATGCAAGTATTGGAGAGTAAACAAACCTCCCATAATACATGATGCACTACCTTAAGGCGCAGGTCTTTGTATAAATGGGGAAACACACACGTAATACACGTAAAACCTCCCAAGATACAAGAATCACTACCTGAAGGTGCTGGTCTCTAGATATGGGGCAACAAACACACCACACAAAACAAGCACGCCAAAACACACACACTTGAAGACACGGAGAAAACACGGCAGACAAGCGATGGTGTGTTCCCTATTTCTAGGCTCAACACCATCTTAGGCACATTATGAGCATACACTGATGATTGGGCTTCACCACAACAATCACCGAAGACATGCTTAAGGGTTGAGTTAGTCACAGAACTGCTCCCCACCTCCGTAGAGGACTTTTGAAAATGCAACCCTACCTGCATCACAGAGACGCCTTACAGTGAAAAGGAAGCATGGCATACCACCCCACCCACGTCACAGAGATGCCTTACAGTGAAAAAGATGTATGAGCTCAAAAGTATACAATCCCACCCGCATCACAGAGATGCCTTACAGTGAAAGGAGGTATACACAATAGATAGATTGATTGATTGCAAACAAACTCAAGATGCAGGAAGTACTCATCATACTAGCCTACACCTGAGGACAAGCACATTGCTAATATCTACAACAAACAACTTACCTTATATATGCCCCCACCTTAAGGTGGTTTATATTAGGTATTGATATCAAGCACATTAAGGTAGGAAGAAAACACACAAGGGAACATCAACTTTCGCAAAGCCCATGCCCCCCGAAGGTGACATGTACTTTACGATTGCCAAATGTTCCCACAAACACATCCCTACAAGAAACATGTTAGTGTCTACAACATCATGATAAACAACATCAATGCATATGATTAAATACACAAAGAGCCAAGTTTATTAAACAAATTTGGAGTTCGAGGATAACCATGGGGTTATATCATGAAGCTCTTCGGATCGAGTACCGCAAAGGCTAGATTCAAAGGCAAACAAAGGTGCATAGAGCAGAAGTATTGTTAAGGTTTGTAAATGCGACAGAAACATCATAAAATTCACTACGCGAAAATCATGAGTGCTTCCACTAGCCAAGCATCAGATAAGATATACAACCCCATTGTCATATTAGGAACTAAGTCCATTTTTTTGATTGCTCTCGAAATGGACACTAGGTCTGCATCAGTATAAATGTTTCTCATCATCTGCCCACTAGATAGAAACAATAGAGGAAGGGAAACACTAAATAAGAGAGGAGAAACAAGTGTCTTAGGGAGAATCACATAGGAGGGTGCCCCCAAGTCATCTACCACGACACTATGTCCGTAAGACACAACACTCAATAATTAAATCAAAGAGAGTAATTTGGAAGAATGATGATACAAATAGAAGGTCACAACAGAGGCAGTCTCCTGGTATCCCAGACCTTACAAGAGAATCAAGGGTCATCCCAGGAGGCCTAAACAACATATAACACATCACGGGGGAATCACATTATGATAGAAATAAAAGATTAGAGATACTTACCTGTAGGGTCTTCGTGCTAGAAGTCATCAACAATTAAATCATTCTCTTTCCATTTGCAAACATAAGGTACTATTGCCAAGTCTTTATAATTATTCTTTTGTTCATTCTTAAATGCTTCTTGGTTTGACTCAATGTTAGGTGGAATGTTTTCTTGTTGAAGTTCATTAGTACACATATTTTCTATCCTCTTACGTGGTGGGAGATGCAAATTATTTTGAGTGATCTCAACATCCATCCTTGAGGGATTCAATGTGAGAGACTTCTCCTCATCCACTAGTGCTATATCCTTAGTGATGTCAAAATGACTTGAATATTCAATCAAAGGAGGGACATTAAAGGTCTTCTCTTCCTTAGCGATATCCAAGGTATATGAATAATCAACTAAAGGAGAAAGATTGGTCGGATGATCCATAGAGGTTTCATGCATTGTAATAAAGTTTTTATTGATGTTAAATGAAAGATCCTTGTCTACCCATGGAATGCTCTTTGTTGAAGGGAGTTCTTCATTCTCTAATGCTTCCTCTTGGCCAGGGAGAGCATTGGAATGGAAAACTGGTGATGGCTCTTCATTAGCTAATGCTTCATCCTGGCCAGAGTGAGCATTAGAATGAAGATTTGATGATGTGATGTTAATAGATGTGTCAATGAAATCATCCTCTTGCATCAAAGTGTCCTCATGAGGGGTAATAACCTTTGGAGAGGGATCATAAGGTAAACCAGAGTTATCATCACATGTTTTATCAATAGGTGCCATAGTAGAATTTCCCATAAAAGCATCCAAGGCTTCATCTAACATTTTAAGATCATCACTAGTATATGTATTATTGATCATGAATTTAGTGAGGTCATCCAATATCGAAGGGCATATTCCCATGAGAGTTGTGAAGCTATAAAAGTCACCCATATGGAAACGAATTTCATATGTGGAGCACATAGGGAGATCAACATCATGAATGTGTGCTATTTGTTCCAGAACTTGAGGATATTTATTAGTGAATTTAGAGAAATGATCTATGTCTATGATGTATGCAAACAATTCTTCTAAAGAAGTAGCCACGATATATGTCTCCAAATGAATGTAAAATCAGATTTTGACAATTTTCCAAAAGTATGCAAAAGACAATCACAAAACTATATGTAAAAAGTGACTTAGATGCTTGATTTTTTGTACTCTTTTCAATGTAAATGAATGAAACAAAGGGTGTTGTAAGGATTTTGATCAAGGGAAGAAATTTATATGTCTAATATCAATCTAAAATAGAAATATAATCACTCCCAACACACTCTTGATGCAAATCCAAGATAATGCCAAGTCAAAATATAGTGAAAATATGTCAAAATAAGCACTTTTTTCACCAAAATTCAATGCAAAAGAGAATAACAAAGGGTGTTGTGAGGAAAATGATGATAGAAAAAAAATAATATCAATAATAACAACCACTTGGTTCCAAAATACCCAACACAACACGATTTTAGTGCCACTTAAGGTAAAACCCTAGTGAAAATATAGCAAAATATACAATTTTTCACGGTTTTTCAACTCCAAGACCTAGTAAAAGGGGTGTTGTAAGGAATTTTAGGAGGTAAAGCAAATAATATCACTAATATCAGTCACCTCAATCCATAAAATTGATCACAACACGCTTGGAGTGCAAACTAGATTAAACCCTAGGGCCAAAAATAGCCAAAATGTGTAGTTTTTCACCGAATTTTCACTACAAGAGCCCGTTAAAAGGGTGTTGTGAAGATCTTTATGAGAGGAAACAAATTATTATTTTGATAAAAAAAAATTCCAAAATACCTTTCACAACACACCTATGGTGCAAGTTTACAAAGTCGATAAGACCAATTTTTAGTGGAAATTGTTGTTTTTGAAGCCCTAGGTTTGAGATCTTGGGATAAAATTCTATGTGAATGCTTTGAAGTCTGATTTATGATAAAATTGACTTAATCTCAGATTTTAAAATGATTTTCAAGCCTTAACATGAAAAATGCCCATGCAAATTTAATGAAAATGCATCAAAATTGCTAGTTTTTGTTGAAATTTTCTATGCAAAAATGCAAATATTTTAAATCTAAATGCAAATTAACACTAAAATGAAAGACTAAACCCAAATTCAAATTTGAATGAGGCTCTAAAATTAGTAGAAAAATCTGATAAAAGATTTTGCCTACTAACCCTAGATTTTGGAATTACTAGGTTTGTTGCAAGTATGGGCCTAATTGGTATTGTCATTGATGTCAACATAATTCTGTTGCATTAATGATAAGGATTGGATGAGTTATATGTTGAGGATACTGAGAAAATTAGTCTCAATCAGGAACAGTGAAGAATAGTGATGAAAGCAAGGTAAAAGCTCAAAACAGGTTAAGGATCAGAGGATGCAGATTAAAGGGTTTGTAGATATGAGTCTTAAGATGTTCCAGTAGAGATTTCAGAGGTCTGCATGAAGATATGAATAAGTTGTGATCGCTCAAGTAGAACTGGTTCCGGTTGATGTTTAGAGGTGACAGAGTGTTACAGAAAGGTCCGGTGAGATCTGGAAATGCATTTTCCTGTTTTGCAGATTTGAAGGAGTGTTGGGGAAGTCCTTATGATGTGTAATCTCAATTTGTTCCTAGTTTGAAGATCCAAAAGCATCTATTCCTTTGTGACAGCAATGGCAGACTGTGTTCTTGAGGTTCCAGATGAAGAAGAGAAGGATTTCAGTAAGAAGAGGAAGTGCGGATGTTCTTAGAGATTTAGGCAATCTTGTGGAGGTCCTTGGATCATGTTTAGTTCGTGTTGATGATCCGCATTAGAGTTGGGGCCCAAAAATGAAGAATAACTTTCGGATAATGGTGTTCCTTCTGTGACTGGCCGACCGGATGAATTATACATCTTGCAGATGTTCTTATGACTGTTAGCTGACTTAGATGACCATTCCTAAGTTGATGTAGCATATAAATAAGGGATTGCAAGGTCATTTCAAGTGTGGGTGTGGAAGATGACTGTGTGGTAGCGAGGAGAAGAGCAAAAGGCAGAGCAGAAGGTTTGGGCTTAAATGGAACTGACTCAAGCATGGTGAAGATGCTATTTACCAGTTCAAGTATGTGATACTTATTCTTTTGTAGACAGTGTGTCTCTTGTAGACAGTGAGCCTCTTGTGAGCAGTGTGCTTGGGCAGTGAGCCCTAATTGGCATGTGCCATTTTGTTCTTTCTATTTTTCTAATAGAGAATACATTCTTGGGTTAATCACCCTGTGGTTTTTCCCTTAACCGGGTTTTCCATGTCAAAAATCTTGGTGTCTCATGTGTTGATGTGTTTCTGCTCTTGATTTGTTACATTGTGCTTTCATGATCGATCTTCTATTATGCTGCTAATTAACAATGTGGAGTTAAGTATTTAAAGTAAAAGAGAAAGTTTTTGTACAACTGATTCACCCCCCCTCTCAGTTGTGTGCCCTGAATCTAACAAGGTTACATAAAATTGTCAAAATTTCCACAAAACCCTAGCAATTAAATGATGAAAATATAAAGTAAATTTATGAATTTTTGGATTTTTCTGTATTTTATATCAGATCTGATGCAAAAATCATGAATTAGGAAAATTTAGAAAAAAAAGATGCAATTTAGTAAGCCAAACAATGCAATTTTTTTGTATTTTCCAAAATTTTTATTTTTTTTTGAATTTTTCTCAATGCAATAAAATGAATGACTATATGAATGAATGAAATCAATCCAAATCTGAAGACACACACTCAGTAGGTTGCAATTTAAGTCCAAAAATACAGGTTCACCAAAATGTTTAGGGGAAAATTGGATTTGTTAATGTTCTAGTGTTTAGATGCTTAAATCCTCCTTTCCACCTTACATTCAAGGATCTAGGGTTGAGTGACGAGCACTATCATACCCTAGGCCACTTGTAGATGTAGAGAAACTTGGATTA
The DNA here is from genome assembly GCA_027924645.1 of Cunninghamia lanceolata. Lineage (NCBI taxonomy): Eukaryota > Viridiplantae > Streptophyta > Pinopsida > Cupressales > Cupressaceae > Cunninghamia > Cunninghamia lanceolata. The sequence continues at coordinate 6,905,787 of BSBN01000262.1, read as the reverse complement.
GGGAATTAATTATCATTTTTTCCTTCTCCTATGTCCAATTGACCATTAAAACCCTAATTATGCAAATATGACAACAAATTAATGATTTACAGAAAAAGCTCTTACAAACAGGAGTAAAATACTGAATTATAGAGTACCTTTTTTTTGAGGTTCTGAAGTGGAATAGTCAGGGACACTGGAGCGGCCACCCAATCGAAGGTACCTACTTTTTCAGGGAATCTAGACCTCCTTCCGACATTGATTAGCCCTATAACTTCTGTTTCCCAAGATCTATCTGCGGAGGACATTGGAGCAAGCGCCCAAGTCCTGGAAGTGCTCCTTTGTCTAACTTTTCTTCAGATCCTGAATCCCTGATGCTTGTCAAGCCTTCTTGCAACTCCACTTTTTCTGGATGTGACACCTGTAACCTATAATCACAAGACTTGGTTTGAGGGTTGTGGTATTTAGAGGTTTGCCTCAGTCAAAACCCAGAGGACACTTAAGTCTCTGAACATTGTTGTCAGATAAAGAGGGCATGCCCTTGTGAGGTAGAGGCCAAAACCCAAAGGAATCAATGATAAAAACACAATGTTATGTCACCTTGTAGTGAAGATCTCATGGAGGAAGATGCTCTTCATGCCATGAGAAGATTGATGCTCAAATCTACAAATATCAACACACAAAACACACAAGTTTGCTCTTGCAATACAATAGAAGCCTTGAATCACCTTGAGAACACTTGAACATCACAATTGCTATCTAATTAAAATCTAGTTTACAAATGAATGCCTAAGCATGTTTATATATGCAACTACAAGCAATCCTGCCAAGATTTTAAAAATCAAAATTTACCGTGTTGGCAAAATAACCAAATAACGGTCATAAACCAACACCCAGAAATTAGCGTTGCCCCAAAATAGGCCAGGACTAGGGCATGGGCATCCAAGTCCTCCCCCTATTTTGGGTAGGGTATAGGTCAAGGGGTCCACCTAGGTCCAATTTTCCATGGAACCTAGGTCTCATTCCATCGGGATGCCAAAATATGAACTAAAATATCCTAAATGCCCTCTAAAGACCTGGGAGCTAAACCTTATGAGGGAAAAGCCCCCAAGGGGAGATTTTCTAATGTTACATAAGGATATGCTCAAGTCAATTTCAGAGGAAGAAATTGAATTGGCTATGCTCTCCTTTGAGAGAAACAAAGCCCTTGGCCCTAATGGTTTTCCCCACCTCTTCTTTCAATTATACTAGATCACTATGGCTAAAGATCTGATAGTGGCAGTTAGAGAATTATTTGGTAGGGGAAGATCCTTAAAGAACTGAATTCCACTTTCTTGGTCCTTTTGCTTAAGCATGCCAGAGCAACCTCTTTTGCGGACTTCATACCTATAAGCTTATGCAACTTAGTTTATGAGATCTTCACAAAGATTATTACTCTAAGGCTACCACAACTCTTCTCGAAGCCTATCTCACATCAGAAAAGTGGATTTGTCTATTAGTATGTGGTGACTGATCATGCTGTAGGGCTACGGGTACACACAACAACTTAGATTTTGGTGACTTTGTTAGCCGTGGTTTTCCCCCAAAATGCCCTATATTTAATAAAGGCATTGGTTGTTAGTTTAGTTGTTAGTCAATATGGAAATGAACTTTGTTAACTGCCTAAAAGTCTTGATAAATAAGTGGGTAAAGAATGTGAAAGGTTATGAGGGACAAACGTGTTTGTAGCATATTTCATGTAGCACAACAACGAATAAGCTGCAGGTTGTAATTTGTGAGTTTTGTTGGATAATAAAAGTACTCAATGGCTATTTCTATGGATGTAGCCCACATTGGGTCAACCAATTGTTGTTCTCTATTATATGTATTTAAATTTGCATTATAATTGTTAATTTGCATTACTTTGGTCTGCTGGAATCCTAATATTGTCCATGGGAGAGAAATCTTGGACTTGATGAAAGCGTATGAATTTTCCATCCATGAAGTTTTGCTCTCCTTATATAACAAAAAGAAAGTTGGCTTTATCCTCAAATTGAACTTGATGGAAGCATATGACTGTGTCTCATGGGAATTTCTTATGAAAATTTTGGATAAATTTGGTTTTGATAAGAAGTTTAGAAATCTCTTTTTTGAATGTATCTCCACTCCCCCATTTTGGTGATTGTCAATGGAGTTTCCTATGGATTTTCAAGAGTTCAAGAGGAATTCGTCAAGGTGATCCTATCTCCTCATTCTTGTTTATTATTTTTGTAGAGGCTCTTGGAAGAAGCATATAATAAATTGTGAGGGTTGGGAGATTAAAAGGTGTGAAACCCACTTCAACTAGTGAACCTATTTCTCATCAACAATTGGTTGATGATACTATAATCATAGGGGAAGCCTCTGTTTATGAAGTGAGGGAACTAAAATATATCCTTTTAAATTATGAGAAAGCTTCTAGTCAGAAACTAGTCTTCCAAAAAGCACTCTTTTCTTCCTCGATACTCCCCTATTTAGGAAAAATAGAATAACGACAATACTGAGATGTCAGATTGGTTCTCTTCCTTCAATGTATCCGTGTTTTCCTTTGTGTGTAGGGGCTATCCTTTAAAATAGCTGGACTAGTTTGGTGGATAGATTCAATCAGAAACTTGTAGGGTGGAAAGGTGCTCTTCTTAGCCAAGTTGGGAAACTGCAACTTATAAAAGCTACCTTGCAAAATCTGTCAGTCTATAGTATGAGCATTTTTCATATGCCAAGAAAGTTTATTGAAATAATTGAAGAAATTTAGAAAAGATTTCTATGGATATGCATTGAAGAGAGAAAACACCTGCCCTTGTTGGCTTGGGACTCTATTTGCAAACACAAAACACAAGGAGGACTAGGGATATGAAAAATCAAAGAGTTCAATCTAGCATTAAATTCAAAAATTACTTGGAGATTAATTAGTGAAGAAAAGGAATGGATTGACATCATGGCAATAAAATATCTTCAAGGGAACCAAAACAATTTAATGGATAATACTGAGCTACCATAGGGATCAACCATATGGAAAAGTGTTCTATAGAGCATATTTATCATTAACAAGGGAACCGAATAGAAACCAGGGGATGGATCTTGAATTAGATTCTAGGAAGATATTTGGTTGGGTGATGTGTCCCTAAGGGACCTTGAATGGACAAACAATATTGTTGATTTATGCAAGAAAACCTTTGGAAACAAGGCGATGGATTATATTCAAATGGTTGATGGCTTCAGGACTTGGAAGAACTTGGCTGCTATTGATGGTCTCTTTATTGAACCCCTTTCTAAGCTAGATTCCCTACTTCTATGTGCTCACATTCCACAAGTTCCTTGTAGAGATGAGTTGGTCTGGACTGCTACCCTTTTAGGTGCCTTTTATGTCTCTACAGGCTTTTCCCTTCTCTTGGAGCATGGCCCCTCCTTGTTTTGGGCCTCTTTATGGAAACCTCACCTTATCCCTAAAGTTAATATCTTTTAGTTGTTGTCCCAGAAAAAAATCCTTACCATTGATAACTTGCTTAGGAGAGGTCTTGCCCTCCCCAATAGGTGTTGTTTACGTGAATGCATGGAGGAGACAACTGCCCATTTGCTGTTGGGGCACTCCTTCGATTAGGAAGTGAGGGGCCTTGTCCTTTCCTTTTTTCCCCTTAACTAGGCCCTCCCTTGTGACACCCTTGACTTTATTAGGCAATGGTCGCCTCCTTTTAGAAATCCTGCTTTGGTCTTTTTATAGGACTTGGTTATCCCCCATGTGAGTTGGTGCATTTTGAAAGAGTGAAATAACCACATCTTTAGGAGTCAGAAGTCTTCCTTAGAAAGGGATTTTTTATATGTTGTTCAACCATTAAAGAGATTTTTCTTAAGTGGGCTAGGCCAGGGCTGTCTTCTTCCTCTAAAATCTCTTTGTCTAATATGGAGTTGGAGATAGCCAAAGCTTGGAAACTTGACTTTGATATCTCCTTAGCCTCCAAGGGCAAGGGTTCCCCTAGGCTTAACATTTCTTGGTCCCCTCCTTTGTCAAGTTGGTTTAAGTTTAACTTCGAAGGTGCTGCTAAAGGTAATTTGGGCCCCATGGGGAGGTGGTGTGTTAAGAGATGAGAGGGGTAGGCTAATTGCCACTTGTGTTGTAAATATAGGGGTCCAAACTAGTCACTATGCTGAAGTCGTGACAACCTATGATGGCTTAAAAATGGCTCACCAAATTCCAGTGCAAAACCTTATTGTGGAATGTGATTCACTTAACATTATAAATTGTCTCCTTTTGAAGACCCCCCTAGTTAGTCTATTAATAATTTTATTAATGATCCATTGGACATCATAAGGAAGCTAGATTAAGTTCAAATTAGACATGTGTTCTGTGAGGAAACTGGAGTGGTTTTTTGTCTTGCTAGTTGGGGTGTAACTAGGCGATGATCTTATATATGGTCGACATCCCCTTTTCCTAAGGATCTTATGTGTTAATGATATCATTAATCATGATAGATTTAAGGGACTTGCAAAAGAAGGGTGAGTAGTACATTGTAATAATGATCGACATAAGTCATATAGATGGAACACCACCAATATCATGAGAATGCATGTCATGGACCATCAACATTATGAGAAGGCATGCCATGAAGATTTGAAGGGATTGCAAAGATTTAACTTCTACCTTGAAGGAATTGGGAAAGGGGAATAAAGACAACAAATATTTGGTGGGGTTGTACACTATTTCGAATGATAGGTATATCAAACAAAGGAATTGTCCACCATGCGAGGTGATAGAAACATAGTTGAGCCGGTGAACTATGGAAAGTGGTGAAAGGATGCTAGGGTTTGTAATGTATTGCAAAAAGGTGGGATCTATACCTTCATGGAGAGACTCAGAGGACACAACCTGACCCTAGTTGTTGAATTTGTTAAGAGTTGGGACAATAGCAGGGTTGATGTGAAGGGATTAAAATTTGAGGTTACAGAAGAACCGCTGGTATCTGTTACTAGCATCTCCATGGAGGAGGCCAAGGTTTTCAAGGATAGGCAAATGGGATATGAAGCTATGGATACCTTCCTGAACAAAGATAAAGAGCCTAGAAAATTGCATTTTGGCTACACTAGGAGCACTATAATGTATCCCTGGGACAACATAGCTATGCATATAATTAGGTACATAACCTTGAAGGCCTGCTTTAAATCTTTTTACTCTTATCACTTCATCCTTATAAATCATTCTAGGAGAGAGGCTTGTGTTATTTTTATATTATCTATTATCATCCATGGATGGGTCTATGAAGAACTACACAAAATCCCTCGCCACTATGCCTTTACACCAAGGGTTAATGCTCCTAGTGGTGAGTCAAATTAAGAATCTAAATCCCCTGTCAATTGGCCAATACATAAGAAAGGGAAGAAAAATAAAAATATTGTTGATTATTCTATCTCAAACTTTGAAGAGATAGAGTAAGATGATAGTAGTTGGAACAAAACTAGTTTTGAATTTGAGTCTAAGCCTAGCAGCCAGAATCCCTGGGACCTTAAGGATATTGGAGTGGGTAGGGAAATTTCCAAGAACAATAAAAGGAAATGAGGCAAGGAGACAACATCCCAAGAGAAAGAGACCCCTTATTTTTTGTACAAAGGAAAAGCTAAAGCTTTCCTAGATCCTGCTATGGGCACCCCCTTCCCAAGAGTTGACAATCCTTGCCCCAAGGTCATGGTTGAACTAATAATTCCACACCTTTCCCCCTCATATTTGAATGAAGTTAATGCGAATATCTATGCCCTAAGCCAAAACATCTCAACCTTGCACCAAATCTTTGATGTACAATAGAAGCTCATGAAATGGTTTTATATCGAGATCAATAGGATTAATATTAAAATAGAAATTATAACCAAGAAGAGTAGTAGTCATTTAGCCAAATGCTTATGGAGGAAGAGAACTTTTTTAGAAGTGCGAAGCTATACCTTATGTTATTAATCTTCAGACTGACTTGTTAAATCAAAAAGAGAAATTAGCAATCCTAGAGGAAGAAATGTCCAAAGGTTAGGGATAATAGGAGGAACGAATTGTGGCTTTGGAATAGGAGCTCAAAAAATTGAAAGAACTTCAATTAGTTCATGAAAGTAAATGCTAGAGAAATCTAAAGTATAAATGAGAAAATTAACAAGTAGAGTTCTAAAGCTACTGAGGAGAAGAAGACTGCTAAAAGCATAGGTCCTAGTACCAAACTAGGAGCACTAAGAAATAGAGAAAGGAAGGGAACAAACAATCCCAGGATATCCAAATCTTGGAGGAAGATATGGAAGACCTCGAGGTTGCTAATACCCAAAAGGATCTGTAATCTGCTCTCTATTCTATTATTTTTGGGCTATTCTTATTTTGTTGTCTGTCTGAGGGTGTGCTATGGGTCAGCTATGGTTTTGCTGATGTAAAGGTCGTATAGGGCCCCTTCAAAACCTATTTTTTACCCCTTCTAATCAATTTTTTTTTGAAGATTGAAATAAACTCTTAATTTATTTAACAAAAAACCCAACTTTTTTTGCATAAAATTTTCATTAAAAATTCCAATTTCAAAATTTTTCCACTTTAAACATAACCAATTCTTTTGCTTTACACAACTATTTGAAGAAATCATTTTACTACCTTCACATTTCTCTATGCAAAAATTTCTTGGTAAGATCTTTTACTAAATTACCTATTGATGTTTTCTCTTACACCCAACTTCACTTTATCTCTTGCATGTGCTCTTGTTGTTGGCCCAACCATTGTTGATTTTCCTTATTGATATCATGTGGTGATCCAATGTGGTTACTTGTGCATTCATCTCTTCCATTTGGTCTTGTTATGCTCTTGTAATTTTCATACACACTTTCCAGAAATCCTACAAAGATCAAAATCTCTTTGATACCAAAGTGATCTATAATTTCTCAACTCTATGCTCGTAGAAATCACAAACCAAGAAATTTATACTATGCTACTTAATTACAAATTAAATGATAGTCAAGGGAGGAAGAAAATATGGAGAGAATGAAAGTCCATATTTTCCCTTGAAACCCTCCAAAGAAGTAAAAACAAGCTTTGGTAGTGGCAATTACACTACTACTGTAATGAATTAATAAATCTGGCAAACACAATGAGTATGTTGAAGAATATGGATGTAATTTACCTTTTGTTTTATTTAATAAACACTAGGTGTATGGATGCAATTTTCCCCTCGTTTAATTTAATAAAAACTATGACTATGGATGCAATATGCCCCTAGCTCCATTAATTGTACACAACAATTGTTTGCCTATAATATCTATGCACAAATTATAATTCTAGAATTCTTCTTTAAAATTCTACTTCTCTTTCTTTTTATTGTATTAAAAACATACTTTCCTACTACTTTTATAATTGTTGTTTGTGTTTGAGTAATCTCCCGAGCTCTAGAGAATCCTTGTGGAAGTTGGAAGATGAAAAGTCATATTTTTAAGTCACTTCTGTGAGAGTGAATCCTACTTAAGTGATTTCAACTGGTATGGATTTGTCATTTAGTGTCAAAAATAACCCCGTAGATTTCTAAATTATTTTTTATTATTTGTCTAAAAGTGATTCCTTGATAAAACTCTATTTTCCTATGATCCAGTATGGATCACACCTCCCTTAAAAAATATTTTGGTCCCACAAAAGTTCACAATTGGGTATTTTCTTGTTTGTGAGATCTCTATGTGTATCAACTTGTGTTGGAACTCCACAAACGACAATTCTGGTGACCCTCAAAGCATGCTACAATGGTTGTTATGGATTAGGAATAATTACAAAAGTTCCTCTCTACTTGCAACATACAAGTGGTACAATTTTACATGTTACAATGAATACATTTCCATTGAAGAACACATTGCTACAACTTTGGCCATGGTATACATGTCTGTACAAGTGCACAAAAGTTTCACAACTGCTTTGATACCAAATTGATATGTAAACTCTTAAAATTATAGAATTTAGGAGTCACAATTTATGCTAACATATTGCTTTACTTGTATTTCAAATTACAATGATAAAGAGGGAATTGTTGATCAAATTAGAAAGAAACATGTTGCAATAAAATGATTCCCACACAAGAACCCAAGAATTTATCATAGAAACCCTCCTAGGAGAGAAAAGGCAATTTTATGTTATAGTGGAAAATACCATACTACTTATATTAAATGTAGCAATTTATACCAAGTTTAAAGCCGTGTCATAGTTTTATAAAGGAAATGACCAACATTGATCTAACTTTTTAACTTGAATCACTACAAAGTGATATATGTTTTGAATTTTAAAATTATGTAAACTAATAAAATGTATATATTTTTAGTGTATTTTATGTTTATATATATATTTTTTTAAATTTAAAAATTATTTAAATATAGTATTTTATAAAATTAATACTATATTTTAGTTGCTAATAAAATGCTAAAAAATAAGGTTGAATGGGACGTCACACTTTATATAGTAAGTTTCATTTACTTTCCTTCTATATTTTTGTGTATTCATAACTCAAAACTTTAGTGCATGGATTAAATTTTTCCCCAATTTGATAAATACATCTTTAAATAAATCTTGGAAGTTGCGTGTATTGAAAACACAACTATTTCGATAGGACATCAACTTTTGTCTTCACTATATATCCAAAATAGGAAAAAAAATATATCATCTTGACAAGGAATCTCTCCTCTAGTTCATCATATTTTTTTCAAATTTTTTTGATAAACTTTACTATTTTCTCTTCAAAGGACAATAAACACCATATTTTGTTGCTGATGACCTGCTTTTAGTAGAAATAAAAAATAAAATATAAACACTAATTGAAATGTTTGTAAAATTATATTTTTACAAAGTAGATTTAATGATCTACAAAAGGGTATTTTTAGATTCTTTCAAAATGATTATTTAAATGAGTAGGATTTGTTAGAACATCAAGTTTTTTAAATAATTTCATTTCTTTGTTAAATGAGCCCCAAAGTGATGTTACACATGTTTTTAGTGGATGGTTCCAATTGGAAAAGTTGTGGCCTGGATCTAAGTTAGAATGAATCTAGATAGAACATAAGTTTCACCAAAATTGACTTTTAGTTGGAAATACTAAAATTCATTTATGCTGATAAGTTGGCCCAAAGTGTGACACAACTTTGAACTTTTACTCGATCTTTTTACCAAGTACAATAGGTTGCTTGGATGCAAGTTGCCTCTTTATACTTTAATAATAGTTTCTATTGTCTCAATGCTTCCAAAACCTTGCTCAATATAATTGTTTAAATCTTTCCCCTACCTCAAACACGTGCTTTCCACTTCCTTTTATAGAACTCTTGATGTTGGAACGTTCTCTCAGGACCTAGAAGAATTCCTATGTATTTTTTCAAATTTTGAGTTACATAGTTGGGGGTCACCACTATAGCTGCTACTTTGTCCTAGACACTACCATGGTTGTACTTTCATCCTTTTACATTTACTTGCTTTGTTCCTTGACCAATTTCTTCTATTTTTTGTCAAGTTTTGAATCTATTTTATTGTTCATAAAATTTCATTTCTATACATTTTTATTACAATTTCATGATTCTTTACCCCAATAATGTTTCATCCCTACATTTAAATGTTGGCAATTAAATTCATTACGAAAATTACTCAATTTTGATTAGGGATCACATTTCATTAAAGTAATCCCAAAGGTGGGAGGCTCTCTACTTTCTTACCTTGAAAGACATTATATTTAACTACAAATTTGAGGATGTCACCCTTTCTATTCTCCCAAAAGAAGCTTGCAATTATATTTCTATAGGTGTATTTGGAAACAACATTTCTTGCAATAGGTGATGAATCCCATGTTCAAGTGCATTTTGTATGAGAGATAATCCTTTATGTGGAGATACATACAATATTTGAAATAATACAATGTTGTTCTTGTTGATCAATCTTTCTCTTTATTTTTTGCCATGTCTTGTGTGAGTTGAACTATAATAGTGTCCTAGTTGGGGTCTTGAAGAAGTTTCAATAACCAAGTAATTTAGCTAACAAAAATGATATTAGACATATCTCATCTCAACTGATCAATATTTTTCAACCACATTGTTCTTTTATTTCTTGTACTATATTGGATCCAAAGGTAAAGCTCATCTTCAGAGGAAAATTAGGTGAAAACCCAACATCAAAAGGCCCTTTTAATGAACCCTTAAAATATGGGTTATTTCTTGTAAAAATAATGTAATACATATAGAAGATGACATCATCTTAAGATAAAGTGTAACTATTTTTATTTATTATATGAAATTTTTAAATATTATAAATTAACTCATCATAGTCAATTTAATCATACTAATTTTTCTCATTCTTTAATGTACCTTTAAGTTCTAAATAAAAGGTATTAAATTTTGAAATAGAAAGCAACATGAAACCAATAAAATAGTAAGTTAATTAAAATGAAATATAATTATAATGAGATATATAGTTCCATTTCCTTCAAAATAAAAAATAGAAAGTATAGTAACTTTAGTCATCCTATGACTCTTTTTTCAAAAGAGTTAGTCCATAAAAAAGGAGATTTAGTTAAGAAAGAAAGCTACCTTTTTATTTCTATGAATGGAAACAAAGGGTGACCAACCAAGAAAGAAAATATCTTTAGTATTTGTTGGATGAGGTTGTTCAATGCCCCCTAGAACAATTTGGTTTCAAATCACCATGACCTTGTTGATCTTTCATGGTCTTTGGATTCTATGCTTGTTTTTAGTTGTGCTCAACTCCCTTTGTTGTTCTACTATTTGCTTGTTGTTTTGCAGTCATAGGGCTGCTTGTTCCTTGTTGCTCTTTGTTGTTTCATTGGGCTTCTTTGACCAATCTTTAGAACTTATTTGTTAAAAAGGGTTAGGGCCCTTTCAAAAACCCCATCTTTACCCTTTATCAAAAACTTTTAAGATAAAATCATCAAACTTAAAAACAAAAACAACATAAGCAACTAAATAACAAAGTGTTTCAATTTTCGACACAAAATACCATGAAACTTGTTGGCGCTTAGATTTTCAAGCCTCATATTTGCAAAATCTTTTGAAGTTCCTCAAATTTTCCTGGATGTTCAAAAATCTAATATATCTAGTAGAAATCATGCCCAAGTAAGGAGTGCATCTTGTTAAGGAGCGAAATGGGTACCTGCAATTCAAATTTGGCGAAGATTTAATGATTTTTGGCTGTTATGTTCATCTCTCCAACTAGACATTTCTAACCAGATATCTTATTGAGTTTCGATATCTAGATGTAGTTTCACTTCTTTGTATTTCAACCAGACATATGGTTGTATTTCATGTCTTGATCTTGTTGTCTTATGTTGTTCACATCTGGTTGCACTTATCATATGTTGATGTGGAATATGTTAGGTTGGACTATGACGTGATGACTCATTTGAATGCTTTCAGATGTTGAACTCTAACCTGATGTGAAACATGGGATGAACCAAATGTCCATTGTGCAAGATTAGGTTTGAGTTAGTGTATCTGGATCCAGTTGTCTTTCATGTCCAGATCTGTTGCACTTCTTTGTATTTTTATCCAATTGTTTTTCATGTCCGGATCTAATTGCATCACCCTTTATAATCCAATAGGACATTTGCTAACTAGATATCCTATTGATTTGTTATATCCCAATCTAGTTATGATGCTTTAACATCCATCTGGATATCATGTTACACATTTGGTTGCACTGCTTGTTTCCAATCGGACACTTCCAAGTAGACTTTCCAACCAAACATCTTCTAAGTGGACATTCTAAACTGGATATCCTATTGCATATCCACATCTGGTTGCAATGCTTCATTTATAATCATCTATTTTTCTAACTGGATATCCTGTTGTATATCCACATTTGGTTAGCTTACAGGATGGCCTAAAACACCTAGAAATGTGGGAAAACATGTCACCGACTCTCCAGATCACCATTCATGTGAAATGAGTAGTTGAAAATGAGGTTTTTATTGTAGTAGGTGGAGTTTTTGGGGTTTTTCCACCCATTCTTCCATCAAATCCAAGTTTTCAAGGATATAAATTAAAGATAGAAACTCTTTTTGAGGGTTGGTCATTTTGGCATTTTTGAGATAACTGGTGCAATGTGACTAGGGTTTCTATCATTGTGAAAGTTTCAAATCTTCAAGGACAACTTTCTGTAAATCATATGGATGAATCAATGAAAAATTTGTGAGTAGAATCATTTGTCTCCATTGTTGCATATGTTTATTTAGGCAATTTCTGATTCATTACAGGATTCCTCTTGCCACGATTTGTGGTTTGATTGTAATCTTTATTTGAAGGATTTCACATGTCTAAAATATATTACATGTTGTAATAATCTTTTTAAGATTTCATATAAATGAATGTTGTGTGAGAAGGGATCAATAAGCATGTCTGGTTCTATTTTCAAATTTCATGCATCTGGGTGTTCCAGTTAGGCAACTCACTATCATTTCATTATTGTTTTCCCTTTTGATCTGTAGACTCTGTAACTCATTGAAGGCACTAGTCTGAATGGTATTTTGATCACCTAAACATTTTATAAATCAAACAAATCAATCTAGTGTGAGGTAGAAGTAATCATATCTATATGTCTTGTGTGATTTGCATTATAACCAGGGAATACAAATAAAGAACTATTTTCAAACTATCTTAAACAAATAACTTGTGCATATCAACAACTTGCAGTCACACAAGAATGTTTCCATCAACTTAGAATGAGGTTAAAATGTGCAACAAGTGTGTTTTAATTTAGTGACAGTTCTTGGGATTAAAACAACTGTTTGGGTATTGCTGCAAAGTTACAATCTAAGGATAAAAAGTGTGTAGTTTTAAAGCCCTATTAAGGGATACCTCAGGATCACCCTCCTAAGCCTAGCCAAGGTTGAAATGTAGAAGAGTTTATAAACTCCTTAAATTTGGCCAAAATCACCCTTAACCTATTGATAAACCTCCAATCACATCGATGACACTCTTGGCCTAGGTGATTGTGAAATGTTTTAGGGTTTTAGGTAGTAATTTTGGGAACCAAAATTTTGGCACCGTTACTGGGGACCCATATAATCAATCTACTTCTAGTTGTTATAGTCTTGTAATACAATGATAGTTCAAAATATTTCTTTCTAGCATGGGAAGTGATGAATCTACTTTGACAACTCATAAAATAATTATAGTTTGAAATGAAAAGAGATTCACAATGAATAGAGGAAGAAACTAGGAGCAACCTGTACATGATGATTCCTCTAGTAGTAAAATAAATAGGAGTATATGGAGGGCAAGAAACCCTAATGTGTTGCCTCCATTCAATGCTCAAGATCAAGTAGGTACCTCTAGCAAAAATGATACATTTGATGATTCCAAAAGCCAGTATCAATATACTTTTGAGGACTCTACAGATAACATACTTAGAATGAACATAAGGGTGAATAGAAATGAGTATGAGGTTCAAAGAAACAAGAACATTGTTGGCAAAGGAAGTAGAGATAGTTCTCATGATGTACATTTGAGAGCATTTGGAATGCCCAATGAGAATGAATAAACACTTCAAAATACTCAGTATCCTACTTCTCCCATAAGATCACTTAGAGGTCGACACGATAACATTCCCAATGAGGAAGATCATCATGAACAACTAGATGCTAAGGAAAGAGAAAGGACCATCCATGATGAGCTTGACCTATTTGATCATATTAGGAATAGACAAAGAGAGGTAGATTCGCTACTTGACCAACAACAAGCTTGACTTGCCTAGTAGGTCCACACAAATCAAAATGCATAACAATAAGGCCAAAATCAACAGTATAACCAGTAGAACAATTAGAGACAATATCAACAACAACATCACCAAATGAGATAACAAGGTATAAATCATGCCCATGTTTTAAATGTTCACAATTAGTAACCACAAAATCAAGTGAATCAACAATATGGTAATGTTCAGAACCCTAGGCCTGCACAGTGAAGACAAGCACAAAGATTTCCTCCACTAAGGTAGCCCTTTGGAGCTGAAAGGTATAAACAACTTGATTTCTTTGGCATCCTTGATTTTCCCAAATCCAATCCCAAATGAGATTAGAGGAAATATTCCAAGGTTTTAAAGCAACAATGTTGTCACAGGTGAAGAACATCTTAGACATTTTATTAATTTCATTGATGAGTATAAAATTGAGGATGGAGATATCAGGATGAGATTATTTATACGCTCATTGGAAGAAAGTGCTAAAGAATGGTACAAGGCTCTCTCAGATAGTAGTATTGGCTCTTGGGAGGAGTTCATGAGGGTATTCTGATTACAATATGGGGATAGGATTGACCCAAAGTTTGCCATCCATGAACTCACAACTATAAAAAATACAATAAATGAGATAGTAGTTGTTTTAATAGCCTCTTCATCATGACTATGAGAAAGGTACCTCCTCTTTTGAGACCTAAAGAGTCAATATGTTTGGTGTTATATTGTGGCACATTTGACTCAAATATTGGTTACTATTTGAGGGACAAGAGTCCACAAACATTAAGAGAATCTTATGCTACAACCATTAACATTGAAAGCAACATGAGGAATTTAGGGAAGCACATTTAAAGATCAGCTATAAAACTGTACCATCTAGTTAAAGTATCTTTCAAAAAGTCTCTCACAACTAAAGACAAATTGGATAAACTTATGGGGGTCATGAAAGACTTGTCTTACAAAGTTGCAAGAAATGAGAAAGAGTTGCCACCTTAGGGTGTAGTAAAAAACTTTGATGAAGGCCAGAGACTGTATAATAGGCCATTTAATACTGATTGGTCTAAGAGACAACAAAAAAAATGATAGATAGGAAGCCCCTAGACAAGTCAGCTTCAAACAACTTGAAAGAGACACACTTGATCCATTGAGAAAGGATCAAATTAATTTCCAAGAGGTTTCTTTATGGTGCCAAGAATGTTTCCTTCCCCATGATCCAACCAATTGTGCAATGGCTCATTCAATGAGTAGAGAGGAGGAGTTTCCAAACGAAGAGGGTGCAACTGAATACTATGAAGAGGATGAGATAAATCAGTCTAACACCAATGACTGAGTAGTTTGATAAGAATGATGAGTATGACAACCCTGAAGAGGATGATTATATTTTCTAAACTAATTATAGTGATAGTCCAAAGAGATAGTAGCTATTGGCTTATGATTTTGAGCATTTGAGAGACATTATGCATGAGAAGTACAAATAGTCCTAGCCATCCAAAGAAGATATGAAGGCTTGACTGTTGTAGCTGTTATGCAAGTCTAAGGTAGGTACCAACTCAGGTATAAGCATGTGCCTGTGCAAGGTACTACTGTTACAAACCTGGCTGGACATAAAATTGGGAACAAAGTTGAAAACAAGAAGGAGAAAGAAAAGGTGAATGCTAAGGTAAAAAGTGGAGACCTTCCAAAGAAAGCATTTGAAAAGAAGAAAGTTGTAGTTCAACAACCAACAACCATAAAAAAATATGTATAAAATATTCTACCACACATGGTGCAACTAGATACTATACGTACTACTGATACCCACAAACCAAAATGTGATGCCAAAGAGAGCCAACCTCAAGCATCAAGTGAACCACAAAAGAGCAAAGATAAGGAGGTAAAAGGTATGGATATTTCTTCTAGTCAGCTGGTACCTTATATTCCTGATGCAAAGGATGTTACAATTTCATGTAACACCCATTTACCTTCATATCATCCCTTTGACATGGCCCAAATGTTAAGTCAAATCAAAATTTCACTATCACTAGGGGAGGCTCTTAGGATTCCTGAGCATAGGGATATGGTTGTCTCATTTATCACAGCCACCAATTCACCTATACAACCCATTGTTGTTCCTCCTAAAGATGATGAAACAATTAAAGTTTATTTGGGGTCATCTATGGTGAATAGCCGGACGGGTGTGGATCCTTTCTACACCATATTGATCATAAATGGATGGCTACTACATAATTGTATGCTCAATTCTGGAGCATCTAGAAATGTCATGCAACTCGAAATCATGAATGATTTGGGGTTGATCTGCATCCATGTATTTTGGTAAGTGCTTTTCTATGGACTCAAGATAGGTAAATGTGATTGGTCTTGTCAAAGATGTTGATGTTCAACTAGCTGCATATCCAGACAAGTCCTTTTTGATGGATATAATTGTTGTGGACTACCTTGCTAAATGGAATATGTTGTTATCTAGAAAATGGACAACCTTTATGGGTGGGAGTATACAAATGGATCTATCATATGCCACCATTCCAGTCCATGGTGTAAAAGTGAAGCTTTACAAGGAGAAAAAGGGTTTGGTGGAACTTGAAAGGATGTTTGATAATGCTGACTATTGGAAGAGTAAAGGTAAACTAGTTGAAGATGATAGTGTTGAAGGTGTTAATCTTGGCACTGAGGATGCACCTAGGATGGTTTCTATCAGTAAGTGACTCAAACCCCATGAAAAGCAAATGTTGATTGCTTTATTAAGAAAATTTAAAAGGTGCTTTGCATGGTCCTATGATGAGTTGAAATCCTATAGGAAATATTTATTTCAACATACCATTCCCCTTCAACTTGATGCAAAACCATTTAGAAAAAAGAAAAGACCAATCAATCCCACCATAGATTTGAAAATGCAACAAGAGTTGGCACAACTAAAAGATGGAGGTATTACAAAACCAATTAGAAATTTTGAGTGGGTATCTAATCTTGTCCCAGTGATGAAGAAGAATGGGGAGATTAGATTGTGTGTAGACTTTAGAAATTTGAACATCAAATCCCTTAAGGGTCCAACTATCCTCTTCCAAGTATGGATAATCTTTTGCAAAGGGTTGTTGGTTCAGAACTGATGTCTATGATGTATGGATTCTTAGGTTACAAACAAGTGTTGGTTAAGGAGTAAAAAAAATACAAGACAACATTCACTAATCCTTGGGGAACCTATGTTTATTTGAGGATGCCATTCAAGTTGAAGAATGCAGGATCAACATTTCAAAGAGCAATGGATGTTTCCTTTGTAGACCTCATTGATGAAATCATGTTAGTATACCAAGATGATCTCACTGCATTCTCCAAATATAGGAAAGATCATTGCAAGAATTTCTTTGATAGATGTTTGGAGTATGGGATTTATTTGAATCCCAAGAAATGTCAGTTTGGAGTAGAAGAAGGCAAGTTGCTAGGACATATTGTGTCAAAGAATGGGGTTAGAATAGATCTTGAAAGAGTTAAAGAAATTGACTTTATCCCTCAGCCTAAATCAGTCAAGGGTGTCTAGTCTTTCATCAAACAAATAAACTTTGTGAGGTGATTTGTCCTTAACTTTGTTGAGAAGACCAAGGCAATATCCAAGATGCTCAAGAAGGGAAAGTTTATTGCATGGAGCAAAGAACTGACTAAAGCCTTTATTGACATAAAGGATGCTCTCAAAGATGCACTAGTGTTGGTAAGTCTAGACTACTCCAAGCCTTTTCAACTCTTCTCTTTTGATTCATACTACACTATTGCTGCTGTATTATTGCAAAAGAACTGGGATGGATTTGAGAAGCCCATAGGATTCTTTAGCAAATCCCTGTAGGTTGCTAAATTAAATTATTCAAATATGGAAAAGCATGCATATGCTTTGGTGAAAGCAGTAAAATATTTCAGGTCATATCTTATGGGTGCAAAGGCAGTTGCATATGTACCCTATTTAGTTGTGAAAGACATTTTCATGCAACTAGAAGTCTCTGGAAGGAGATGCAGATGGATCAATAGAATCCAAGAATATGACATTGAGGTGCAAGTCAGCAAATTGGTTAGAGGCTAGGGTTTAGCAAATTTGATGGCTAATTCTAATTTAGACCTGTAGCTGAAATAAATGAGGTAGATGTTGTTCCATTTGCTAATGTGTGTACATTGACAAATTATCCATGGTACAAGGATATCATTTTCTATCTTGTCAACACGTACTATCCCCCAGGTATGAATGTACCTCAACAAAGAACACTTAAGCTCTAGTCTCAAAAATATGTTTTAATTCAAGGTGTTTTAATTTGGAGAAATCATGAGGGACTAGTGTTGAAGTGTTTGGACCAGCAACAATCTGAGAAATTTATTGAAGAATATCACCAAAGGATATGTGGTGGCAACTTCCATGCTAAAACCACATCACATAAGATTATTAGGGTAGGTTTTTGGTGGCCAAGCCTCTTCAAAGATATTGCAAAAAAATTAGAAAATGTGATGCCTATCAAAGGTTTACAGGTAAGTTAAAGTTTCAAGGTGCTCTTCCCCTTATGAATGTTACCACTAAAGCACCATTTCAGCAATGGGGCATTGATTTCATAGGGTAAATTCAAGAAAGATCAAGCAATGGATATAGATGGATCTTGGTGGCAACTGATTATTTTACAAAGTGGGCTGAGGTTGTTCCAATTTGCAATGCCACATCCAAGGTAGTGATTGAGTTCCTTTTGAATAATGTAATAATCAAATTTGGCATGCCATTTAGAATTGTTGCAGACAGTGCCATGTGCTTTAGATCTCAAGACATTGTAGGTATGTGTTCCAAGTATGGGATAAAGTTGATTCATTCATTACCATACCATCTATAAAGTAATGGACAAGATGAGTCCAACGATAAGAGCCTCATGAAAATTCTAAAGAGGACTCTAGATGTGAACAAGAAAAGATGGGATGACAAGCTAAAATATGCAGTTTGGGTTGATAGGATCACCTACAAATGTGCTACAAGAAAAAGTCCTTTTGAGATATTGTATGGGTTAGAGGTTAAGATGCCAATATCATTAGAATTTCCTGTCTATCAATTGCTACAACAAATAGGAGAAGATGGAGATGATGCTTCGGCATTAAGGATGCATGAGTTGACAGAATTGGATGAAACTAGAAGGGTGAGACATGATAAAAATTTGCTACAGTAGTAGAAGGTTGAGCATCTGTTCAACACTTGAGAACTGTTAAAAAGTGTTTTCAGATTGGTGATTGGTTCTCCTTTGGAATGCAAAATCAGACGACAAGGGAAAGCATGGTAAGTTTGAACCGTTATGGATAGGACCATATCAGATTGATGAAAAAGTTGGACAAGAAACCTTTTATATTAAAAATGTGGAAGGAGAACTTCTAGAGCTACCTATTCATGGACACCATTTGAAACTTTACTTCTCGTAAGTAATGTATCCCTTCAAATTTTTGTGATGAAATCTTGATATATCTGTTATATTTTGACCTCGAGTAGTCTTGACCATTGCTGGTCTTGATGGTGTTTGTGTTTCCATTCCTGATGTGTTTTTGGTGTTTGTGGTCTACCTCAGAGATCTGTGATTGTCACTATGCCATTGCTTAGCACACGTCTCCAACTAGAGCTAGTGTTGGCACTCAGATTTTCAAGCCTCATATTTGCACAATATTGTCAAGTTCCTCAAATTTTCCTAGATGTTAAAAAATTGATAGATCTATTTGGAATCATGCCCAAATAAGGAGTGCATCTTGTAAAGGAGCAAAATGGTTAATTGTAATTCAAATTTAGTGGAGATCTGATAATTTTTGTTTAAGTTATGTTTTGCTCCAACTAGACATTTCTAACCGGATATCCTGTTGAGTTTTGATATCCAGATCCGGTTGTACTTATTTGTATTTCAACTAGACATTTTGTTGTATTTCATGTCCAAATGCTATTGTATTATGTTGTTCACATCCAGTTGCACTTATCATATGTTGATGTAGAATATATGTCAGGTTGGAGTCATCCGAATGCTATCGGATGTTGAACTCTAACTGGATGTGGAACACAAGATGAAATGAATGTCCATTGCACAAGATTGGGTTCAAGTTAGTGTATCCAGATGTGGTTATCTTTCATGTTTGGATTTGTTTGCACTTCTTTGTATTTCTATCCAGTTGTCTTTCATGTTTGGATCTGGTTGCATCACCCTTTATATTCCAACAAGACATTTGCTAACTAGATATCTTGTTGATTTATTATATCTAGATCTGATTATGATGCTTTATCATCCATCTAGATATCTCATCTAGTTATCATGTTACACATCCAGTTGCACTGCTTGTTTCCAACTAGACATCTTCCAAGTGAACTTTCCAACTGGACATCTTCCAAACAAACTTTCCAACCGGACATCTTTCAAGCAGACATTCCAAACCAGATATCTTGTTGCATATCCACATCTGGTTGCAATGCTTCATTTCTACCCAAACATTTTTCTAACTGGATATCCTATTGCATATCCACATTTGGTTAGCTTACACGATGGCCCAAAAATGCCTAGAAACATGAGAAAACACATCGCTAACTCTCTAGATCACCATTAATACAAAATAGGTAGTTGAAAATGAGGTTTTTATTATAGTAGATGGAGTGGTTGGGGTTTTCCCACCTATTCTTCCATCAGATCCAAGCTGTGAAAGCTATAACTTAAAGATGGAAAATCCTTTTGAGGGTTGGTTATTTTGGCTTTTTGCAGACAACTAGTGTAGTGCGACTAGTGTTTCTATCATTGTGAAAGTTTTAGATCTTTAAGGACAACTTTTTTTTAAATCATATGGATGAATCAATGCAACATTGGTGAGTAGAATCATTTGTCTCCATTGTTGTAGATGTTGATTTAGGGAATTTATAATTTGTCATATGATTCTTGTTGCCATGATTTTTGGTTTGATTGTAATCTTCATTTGAAGGATTTGACAGGTCCATAATATATTACATGTTATAATAATCATTTTAAGATTGCATATAAATGAATGTTGTGTGAGAAGGGATCAATAAGTATGTCTGGTTCTATTTTCAAATTTCTTGCATCTGGGTGTTCCAATTAGGCAACTCACTATCATTTCATTATTGTTTTCCCTTTTGATCTGCAGACTCTGTAACCCATTGAAGGGACAATTTGAATGGTGTTTTGATCACCTAAACATTTTATAAATCAAACAAATCAACCTAGTGTGATGTAGAAGTAATCATATCTGTATGTCTTGTGCGATTTTTATTATAACCAAGGAATACAAACATAGAACTATTTTCAAACCATCTTAAACAAATCACCTATACATATCAACAACTTTTAGTCATGCAAGAATGTTTCCATCATCTTAGAATTAGGTTCAAATGTGCAGCAAGTGTGTTTTAATTCAGTGATAGTTCTTGGGATTAAAACAACTATCTGGGTATTGCTGCAAAGTTACAATCTAAGGATAAATAGTGTGTAGTTTTAGAACCCTATTAAGGGATACCTTAGGATTACTCTCCTAAGCCTAGCTGAACTTGGAGTGTAGAGGAGTTTACCCATTCCTATAAGTTGGCCAAAATCACCCTTAACCAATTGATAAACCTCCTTTAATCACCTTGATGACACTCCTGGCCTAGGTGATTGTGAAATGTTTTAGAGTTTCGGGTTGTAATTTTGGGAACCAACAAAGCAAATAATAGAAACTTTATTAAAACTCAAAAATTACTTTAAAACTAGAAATCTAGAAAGACTAACTTATATAAAATAAGTACAAGTTTGACTTTTACGCTAAACACATTTTAAAAATCAAATAATTGATATGAAATATTGTGTTTAAATTTTATAAATATAATTTATATGGGCCCACCTAACTCATGTAGTTAGGTGATTTACATATACATTTTATTATTTTAATTAATAATTAGGAGACAAATTCCTTATTTTTAGGATTCTTTAGGAGACCCTTTTCGAACCCAAATTCTCCCTAATGGATACTTTAACAAGATTTAGGAAAAGAAACCATTCTCAAAACTTGGTGTTGTGAAATTGTTGGTTTTAATAGGGGTGATTTTGAAATCAGACAAACCACCACCTAATGAGAAGGGGTTGTTTCATCCCAAAAAAAATAAAAATAATTTGAAATAAACAACCAAATCTTCCACCTCCAATTCTAATTGGATCATTCTAGAACATGAGGGGGATGGACCAATAGCTATTTAAAGAGGTGGGAAGCATGGTTTTGATCATTGGAGGAGAAGAATCAAATTGTTATATCTCCTAGAAGTAGAAAGTTAAAGTATTAATAGGCTTGATAGAGGGTGTAAAACACTTTGTACTTGTATCTTTGAGCATTTCACTCTAGTAGAAGAGTAATTGCCTATAGCAACTAGGTTTTTTACCCTTCATAGGGTTTTCCTAGGATAAATCTTTGTGTTTGTATTGCATTTTACATTTCAACACTTTATTTATTTACGTAATGAGTCTTTAATTCTTCCTCGTTTCACTATCATTTAGAAGTCCAAGTAGAATAATTATTTGTATGTTTGATTCCCTAGTATTTAACTAGTTTTGGTGGAAATTATAGATCAATTGACATTAGAGCCACAAGTTCCTTGAGGCTTGTAGTTAGGATTGGGTGATAGATGGAAATAATGTGCATAACTATTTTTGTAAATTATTTTAAGGTGTTTTTTGTTGCAAAGCTAAACCATCACAATATCTTGGAAAAAGGAGCTTGAAGACATTCAAGAAATCCTAGAGAAAGTATTGGGAGATAACAAGGTTTTGGGAGGATGTGCACTATTTGAGGAAAATAATTAAAGAGTTGTAAGTTGAGAAGGACCAAAATTAATTTTTGATTGGTATCATTGAGAAAATACAATAATATTTAATAGTAAAAGATGAATTGGTCTCCTTTGCCAAATCATATGCCTCTTGTTTCTACACCACCCAACCATTCCCATAAATTGGACACTAGTATGAGTGAGTTGCAAGATATGAAGACCAATATAAATGATTTGAAAGTCTCCTAAAAAGAATCTAACAAATGAGTTGCTACATAATCCATTAGCATATGACATTCACTTTCCTTTACCAATGGAATTTGTGGCCTCTAGTTTTGCAATGTATGATGGTAGAGGCAATCCATTAAATTGTATATGTTCTTTAAAAAAACACATTTAAATTAATTTTTTGATGAGTGGTTACTTGTTAAATTATTTCCATGAATTTTTAGAGATTTGTGTATTTAATTGGTTTTATTCTTTACCTTATGCTTCTATTCATTCCTTTGGGTACTTGGACAATGCTTTCATTGAACATTTTCAACAATATTGAGCTTAAAGTAACATTTTCCAAATTAACACAATGTAAGCAAGAAACAAATGAGTCAATCAATGATTATGGTCTTAGATTCCAAACTATGGTAGCTAAAATGATATATAAACCACTGGACAATGAGCTTCATAGTTTATTTATCAAGTCTCCTCACTATCATCAAAGAAAAATGGCTTTCAATCGTACAATTCATTTTTTAAATTATGTATTAACTTGGACATGATTATGATCTTAAATTTTTAGATAATAATCTTTTATACTATGGCATCTTTAGCACTCCTTATCCTCATAAGTTTCAATTAAAGCCAAATTTTAGACATGAGGGAAATGAGGGTGGATTTAAACACAAGCACAAGCCTACACATAATTCTATCCAACTTCACTCACTTAAAACCAAGGAAGCACACAAATTCACTAGACTGGTGGGTCCTTCACATAATGTTACATCAAATTTAACAACATTATCTTATTACCATACCTCCCATAAAAGCATAAATACAACTAAAGGTGTCCCATGGTATTTCACTACTAATTCCATTTGTGACTCTCATAAAAAATTGATACCGTATAGGGAGGTGTGTAACAATAAAGTACAAGATAAATGATCTTATAGATGGTATTGTGATTCGAGTTGAGGTATTAATGAAAAATGAAATAAACATATAGTACTTGCAAATCAAAATCTCAAGATATTCATTGATCCCCTTCCCATATGTCAACATTATGAACCTAATCATATGGAAGTGGATGATGAAGATTCTCCCAAAGCTATTCATAGTGATTATTTTGGTTTTATTAAAATTTTAAGGCTACATCTAGCATACACAACATCAATTTTACAAAGATATTAAACATGATAAAAATCAAGGAAAAATATACATGCAACTGTATCAGTGAAACAATGTGTGATGGTAAGATGATTGATCTTAGAGCTTCAATGAATATTACAATAAAAACAAGGGTATCTAAAGAGAATCAAGATAAGATACAAATTACAACGGATACATCATAAAAATGTAATTTTATGATAATTCTCAGAATGCCACAAAAGACATCTATTAAAAAATATTAATAGTAAGGTTATAAAATAGAATATATAATGCAAAAGGAAATATCTTAGAATGTTTCTTGAAAGATAAGAACAAAATTGCCACATTTATACACCATTATTATTCATATAGAAACACTTAATGATCATACATTATCATCATCACAACATGCACATCATGACATTATAGAGGATAGTTCCATGGGGGGCAATTTGTATGACACATTTTTAACCCTATTGATGTTGATCCATTACCATTCAAGTACAATGATATTATTGATTAGCCTCTTATTTATCTCGATTGCTTGCTTCTTATTACACATTCAATTTTTGTATTACTTTCACTTTTTTGTGTCACTTGGGGGGCAATGTATAATTTCTTTCTCTAAGTTCCATGTGTCCATAATTTCTCTTGTTGGGGACAAAATTGGGGGAATCCTTCATAGGTTGGATCAAAGAGCACACACTAATTAAAAAATTATGCCAAGATCAAAAAAATAACACCAACAAAAAAGTTATATTATGTAGGGATAAAAATAATTACAATACATCTAGGCCTTATTAGAAGGTTTTCCCTCTCACCACCTAGATACCAACTACGCAATGAGAAACTTCTTGTGAACCTAACCTCTAACATAAGTAATATAATAATAAACTATTACAATTAGCATTAAAACATATAGAAAAAACACTTTGGATCACAAAATCCAATAAACACCCTTGATCCAAAAGGGGAAAATCAAAAGATTTAGAACATTTGTAAATTTAACTCATTGTGACACTTTATAAATTTGATCTCCTATCTCCTAGAGTATTGATCAACCTATGCCAAAAATTGTATGCATCCTCCTAATGCCTAACTCTTTGCTTCACACTCTATGGTGAGAAACAACCATTAGTAATGTGCATCTAATGCCTTGTGCCATTGCCGAGCTGCAATTTGAAGATCCATTGCCTCTTCTTGACACTACTTGACATGATCAAGTCGAAGTACATCATTCAACATGCCTTTAACCATTTGTATCACATTTGGTATGAGAAAGATATCTACTACAATGACTAATGTCCCCATGATTCTTCTATACTCAACCACAAATTGATGCCTGACTATTTGATGACACTTTGCCTTGCATCTTTGGCATATGCAACACTTGTCAAAGGTACTACCAATCATTGATTAATCATGAAGACTTAACATACCCTATCATTTAGTATGTGGGAAACAAAATGGCTTCACCACTTACTAGAATCTTACTTTGCATCAAAGATAAAAAATGGAAACTGTACACATAAGAATGTCATACTACAAAGTTTGAACACTGCACTTCATCATAAACAAAACTAAAACAACAACTACCATATTGAACCAACATATAAAAAAATAGAAAAAGTGTCTACTCCTACCAAAATTGCCTCTCAAGTAGTACACCCAATCTTTGAGCAAGAAGACCTCATAGACTCTAGTAATTGATAGCACCACAACATTCTCCAATGATAAGGTTTTTAAAGGTCAAGAACTTAGTAGCATGTGGAACATGATAGTGTATCCATGTATAAATTAAAAGAAAATTATGGGGTACCATTAAACTTATTACAATAAATATATGTACAACAAAATAATACTCTCAAAAAACCTTGCCGCAAGTAACTCTAAATGTCTTAATACCTTCAAAATGAATGGCCATATGCCTATGCTCAACCAAACATGGAAAAAGCTTAACTAGAGGAGAGGACCCAGTAGTTAAGCACCCTAAGTTTACACCTCTCAAAATTATATGTGGCGATTTTGAACATCTCTAAAATTTTTACAACTTACTTGGAAAGTCCCCTACTTATAACTAAGATTTTAGGTCCACATCATCAAACATGATGCTGCATTAGCATGCTTTTTACTGAGGTGTCCAAAAAGACCCAAATAAAGGGTAGAACGATAGTTGACATTAAGTCATATTTTGTTGGTTTGCTGGTGGCATCACAAAGTTGCTTTTTAGATCTAAAGAATAGATTTTATTCAATTATAAGTGCTTATGTTTAGCACTAACAAATTTGAAGTCACAACTACTAGTACTATACTTTAAAAAATATTAGGAATTAAATCCACAAATACTATCACAACTATTGGAACATGCTCAACTATTAGGTCCTCTCCCCTATTAACATTTGAATGTGTCTTTTTATACTTTAAAAATGGGTTATCTATAGGTTTTAAACATGTAACCTCCCTATAATCAATGAACATGTGAAAACCCAATAACCAACTCGCCTATGTATCACACTACATGGGTGAAAGTTCAAATATGTGTCACACTTTTATAAAGGAAATGACCAAATTTAATGATCTAACTTTGTAACTTGAATCACTACAAAGTGATGTATATGTTTTGAATTTTAAAATGATGTAAACTAATAAATTGTAGATTTTTTAGTGTATTTTATGTTTGTATTTAAAAAAAAAATTATTTAAATGTAGTATTTTAAAAAATTCACACTAAAATTTAGTCGCTGATAAAAAGCTGAAAAATAAGGTTGAATGGGATGTTGCACTTTATATAGTAAATTTAATTTATTTTACTTCTATTTTTTTGTGTATTTATAACTCGAAACTTTAGTGCATGGATTAATTTTCTCTCTCTCTCTCTCTCTCTCTCTCTCTATATATATATATATATATATATATATCTTCAAAGTTGTGTGTAATGAAAACACAACTGTTTTGATGGGATGCTCACTTTTATCTTAACTATTTATCCAAAATAAGAAAAAAAATATCATCTCGACATATAATCTCTCCTCTAGTGCATTGTATTTTTTTCAATTTTTTTGATAAACTTTACTATTTTTTGAGAGGACAATCAATATCATATTTTGGTGCTGATGACCTACTTTTAGTAAAAATAAAAAATAAAATATAAAAACTAATTGAATTATTTAAAAAAATATATTTTTACAAAGTAGACTTATAGATCTACAAAAGGGTATTTTTAAATTATTTTAAAATGATCATTTGCATGAGTAGGAGTTGTTAGAACATCAAGTTTTTCAAAAAATCTTATTTTTTGGTAAATTAGCCCCAAAGTGATGTTACATATGAAAAGTTGTGGCCTAGATCTAATTTAGCTAGAATGAATCCAGATAGAACATATGTTTCACCAAAATTGACTTTTAGTTGGAAATACTTAAATTCATTTATGCTGATAAGTTAGCTTGAACTGTGATACAACTTTGAACTTTTACCCTCATGTAACCTCTCTATTATCAATAAGCTGAAGAACACCCAATCACTTACCTATGTATCAAACTTTAAAAATGCTTACAAAACAATAAATCAGTGACCAAATAAAATAAATTAGTAGCCAAATAAATTGCTAATATGATAGATTTATCTTAAAAATTGGCACTAAGGGTAAGTGCACAAAGATGGGGGACCAAAAGGGGGTCTTAAGATGCCACTTTTCTTTTGAAATTAGGAAAGACTAATGTTAGATGAGAAATTGAAGATAGTTACACTCAAAATTTGAAGATACAACAAAAACAAGAGTTGTAGTGCTCCAAAATCTAGTTTCTAAACTGCTAATTTTTTTCAAAAATGGTTGAGATTAAGGGGTTAAAAAAGGGGGAGCACACAAATTGGTCCTATTTTTTCCAAAAAAACATAACATAGCATCTGGTGTGTTCCCCCTAAAATGTTAACTTTTTTTTAGTATTTCAAAAATCACTTTAGTTAGAAATTAGCTAACACCATGTAGTTTATTCCTAATTTTTTTGATAATTTTTTGACGAATAATTAATTTTTTTACTAATTTTCAAAGTTGACACGTCCTGAAAAATAGAAAATTGAGCATGCTCCCCCCTAAAATTTTTGAAAACTAATCGAAAATTGATTTTTTTGAATACGTGTAGAATGGAGTCTAGTTTCTAAAAATGTAATATACTTGAAATTTCAATGAATGGTTAAAAAAAGTCAAAAATCCCAGACATTGGTTTTTGACAAAAAATGAATACACTAACAAAATCAATTAAAGATGAAATCCTTAACATACTCAAAACATGAAAAAAATTAAATGGTTAGAAAGCTAATAGAGAGCTTAAGATTATGGGGGTATTTTTTTTGATTTGTTGTTGAAAAAGGGCAACCATCATTACAATCTAGAAAAACACGTCTTTGGATGTCCTATACATAGTCCAAGTCTTTGGGTTGGAAGCCCAAGGAAAATCCAAGCCTAAGACTTGGAAATTACCAAGACAAATCATAACACGAGCGCATTATAATGCACTTGTGTTATGGTGAAATAAAACATGTCACTCTCATATTATCCTTACCCCTCTATTATTCTCTCTCACTCCCCTCCTCTCTCTTTCTCACCTTTACTTCCCTCCAATCTCACTCTCTACTTCCCTCCCCTCTCTACCTCCTACCCTCTCTCTCTCTCTCTCTACCTCCTACCCTCTCTCTCACTCTCTACTTCCCTCTCCTCTCTACCTTCTATCCTCTCTCTCACTCTCTACTTCCCTCCCCTTTCTACCTCCTACCCTCTCTCTCACTCTCTACTTCCCTCCCCTCTCTACCTCCTACCCCCTCTCTCTCTCTCACTCTCTTCTTCCCTCCCCTCTCTACCTCCTACTCTCTCTCACTCTCTTCTTCCCTCCCCTCTCTACCTCCTACCCTCTCTCTCACTCTCTACTTCTCTGCTCTCTCTCTCTAACCTATCTACCTCCTTGTTTTCCTTTTCCTTTCCAATTTCCCTTTAGATCCCACAAAGTTTTCCCTATTTTATTATTTTCCACCTCTCCTCATCATTCTTCCCATCCAATGAACTTTCATTTTATCTTGTTTCCATTTCATCCTCGCAATTTATATCCTCATCCCTCTTTGCATGTCCCAGTTTTCTTATTTCCATGTTCTTTGAGAGAGAGAGAGAGAGAGAGAGAGAGAGAGAGAGAGAGAGAGAGAGAGAGAGAGAGAGAGAGAGTTTTCTTGTTTTCATTTCCAGAGACATATGGAGAGAGATTGAGAGGTAGAGGGAAGATATAGATAGGGAGATAAGGGGATAGAGGTTTAGGATTGCTTGTGTTTAAGGTTTATGGGTTTGGGGTTTAGGGTTTAGAGGTTTAGGGTTGCTCAGGTTTAGGGGTTAGGGTTTAGGGGCATTATTTCGAGTTTAGGTATTATGGTTTAGGGGTTAGGGGTTAAGGTTTAGAGGTTTAGGTTAGGGTTTAGAGAGAGAGAGGATCTATAGGGATATATAGAGGAGACCAATAGGAGAGATATGGAGATAGTGAGTGAGGGACATGGCCAGAGACATAGGGAGAGAAATTGAGAGGTAGAGGGATGATAGAGATAGGGAGACAAGGGAGAGATAGGGAGATAGAGGTCTAGAGTTGCTTGGGTTTAGGGTTTATGGTTTAGGGGTTTGGGTTTTGGGTTTAAGGGTTTAGGGTTGATTGGGTTTAGGGTTTAGGGGTTATGAGTTAAGTTTTAGGGGAATTATTTAGGGTTTAGGGTTTATGGTTTAGGGGTTAATGTCTAGAAGTTTAGGGTTTAGGGTTTAGAGTTTAGAGAGGGAGAGATAGGGAGATAGAGTTTTAGGGTTTAGGGGTTAGGGGTTAGGGTTTAGGGGCATTATTTAGGGTTTAGGGGTTCAAAGAGAGATGGAGATAGCTCTATATAGAGATAGTAAGGGACATGGCCAGAGACATAGGGAGAGAGATTGAGAGGTTGGGATAATAGAGATAGATGTTTAGGGTTGATTGGATTTAGGGATTAGGATTTAGGGGCATTATTTAGGATTTAGGGGTTTAGGATTTCTTGGGTTTAGAGGTTTTTGGTTGCTTGGGTTTAGAGGTTTAGGGTTGCTCGAGTTTAGGGGTTTAGGGTTGCTTAGGTTTAGGGGTTTAGGGTTGCTCATGTTTAGAGTTGCATGTCAAAAGTAGTCTCTCTATCTTTATCTCTTACCCTCCCCTCTTTACCTCATCTCCTATCTCTCTCCCTCCCTCTCTCTCTCTCTCCTGTCTTTACCTCCTACCCTCTCCATCCCCTCTATACCTCCTACCCTTTTTGTCTCACCTCTGTACCTCCCTCCCCACTTTCCATGCACTTAAAACACTTATAAGTTTAAAGGCATGACAACACTTAAGACTTTTGATGCATGAAAGATCTTAAAACTTTCATTCTTAACAAAATGTGCTCACATTATAATGCGAGTGCATTTTTGTGAACCAAAAAAATGAACAAAAAGCATGTGGGATCCATGTTTCAGTCCCACATGTTCTGTTATTCCCTACTTTTCATGCACAATTAGACAACAAAACACTTTTTTTAATAGTTGAAATTTTGACAATCATTTTTTGTCTAATCCACCATTTTTTTTGGTTTTTCAATGCAGAAGAACTAAATTACATGTTTTTAGATAGAACTTGATTGTTTAAACTAATAGTTGCATGTTTCAATGTTAATTTTAATGTATTTAGATTGAATTTGATGATATATGTTTGTTTTTTCTTAATTTTCACTAATCCTATTAGAGTTTTATAAAATTCAACATTTTTGAAGGATTTTGAAGATAAAATTTTGAGGAGTGGGCAACTCGAATCTCAAAATCTAAGGTATGTTCTTTAAATGTATTCATTTACTTCATTTTATGATTATGTTAAAGCATGAAATCTCATGTTATAGGACAATTATGGGGGAAGTGAGAGGATTATCATTTTGATAAGTTAAATTATCATGAGAAAGTGAAAATTCTCACATGTTGCTATTATCCTAATTCAAACACTAACCTAAACAATTAGAAGGATACTTTAAAGGGAAATCATGTTAGTAAATGAATTATCGTCATACTAAAATCAAGCTAAGGATTGTCACTTGAGCATACTCAGGTGGAAGAACTATCATATCAACCTAGAGACTAAATTATACTGGAATAGTTATCATGCAACCCTAGGAATAGTTATGACCTCTCACCCATGGGTAGGATAGCAACTCATAAACAAGGTGACAATCAAGACTAAATGATAAGTCAATTAATATCAAATCTATATAAAAAAGATATCCATGATACTATATAAACATATCTAGGTGGTCTTGAAAGGATATTCTTATATGGTAGGGAAGACTCCCATGAACTAAAATATAACCATACATGCCATTGGCATAGTTATTAGGACAATTATAATCACACCAAGGTTGTCTTGAATAGATAGTGGCTTTTCAAGGAGTTATTATATAGTTAAGGAAGATAGAATATTGATATTGTGGGTGCATGTCAAGGAGGGTATGATGTTGTTGGGATAGTCTTGATAGAGCCTCCTTGCATTATAATATAACTAGTCCTTTGTGATGTACCTAAATCTCTATGAGGGTGATAAAATTTTAGGGTGGAGGAAGGATACTATAAGTGTCTTAAGTTGCCCATGACTATGATAGACCAGAAATATACATATGATCTACACATGTTCCCTTATACATTGCATGTTAAATCCATCAAAGTGGAAAACAAGTTCATGGTTTTCACAAAGCTAAGAATCCTTCCATGCAGTTAGTATAAGCTACCCTAAGTCATTGTCATGATCAAAGACTAGACTGTCACAGTTTCATCAAGTTGTCACTAGCCTCTTATTACACATTTTAGGGTTAACTAGATGATTTATGAAGCATCAAAGGCACCATTAAAAAAATCACAAGAAAATACATGAAAGTCTCATAAGAACACTCACAATCACTAAAAGTGGAACTATCTAAGTTAAAAAAAGTCATCATTATGCGCATTAATAGAATTAGAATCATTAAAACATGATATACATGAATTTGTTGTATCTCAATGATTAATTAACCCTAAAGAATTTTAAACATTGTCAAAATTGTAAGTACACATCCTCGATTCTTCTTCTTGTCAATGTGGAAGTGAACCATGACCTTTAGAAACAACATCATGACATTCAAGACTCTTTTGTACTCTCTCAATTTGAACTATGTTATTGATACCTCCCTATAAAAAAGTATTATCATCATTCTGTCTAATGTAACCAGTTGACATAAAATTTTGCAAGATTGATGCTACAAATCTGATATAATTGGTCCTCATTTAGTAATGAGTTGTCACTATCATCCTTTTGGCCATTTACCTCTAAAAAATTAGTTTGAGTTTCATTTTTAGAACCTATACTAGAGTTATTTGTTGTTTGAGTACCCTCTAATTTTTTTGGACTGCCATCTCTAGGTTCCTCAAAGAAATCAGACTAGTTAGGCTGCAATAAACTCTATATTTTTGTCTTTTTGTCATCATAAAACTTAGTCAAAAGATCACCAACAACTATGTCTAGCACATATTCTATGGATTTTGTTACAAGGTTGCTTTCAGACGTTCTACCGTGATTTGTCTAGCAGGAGCATATCATATGGTTAGATAATTATGCATCACAATTCAAGATTTTACGGATGTTCTATTGGTTGAGCGAGATGCATAAGATGAATGGTGTTCAATATATGTGGAATTTTTGTGAGATTGGGCATGGAAAGGGGGAGCATGTATCAAAAGATCATTATCACGAGAAGAGTTGAAGTACAAAGATAATGCAGAGTTGACAGATGCGAGATCTATTGTTGAATGGTGTAATGCTACAATGGGTCTAGGTAATGAAGGTAAGTCTATAGTTTGTAGATATTTTTGGTTGGTTGATGATACTAACATTGCAAAATATGATGATACTAAAATATTTTACAAGAATGCATTTGGTTTCGGCATGGTCAAATGGATTAGAGCTGACCAAAATTGAGAGGGGTTATTATGGACAGACCCCATGTGCACCTGTATGTCAAGACATAACATTCATAGCTGCCACAAATTCTGAGAACTGCTCTGTCAAAGTTTGGCAATTTTTTGCTCTTAGGGATCTTAAGTGACTTTGCCAATAGCCTATTTCCTTGAATGACTGGGACACTTGGCGCATGAAATGAAACCTCCCCTAGCATTTAACACCCACTTCAATGCATTAGCATAGTCAGTTTGGCCCCACGAGCTATGGAATGCAAAATGTCACTCCTAGCACATTTCCATTGCATGAAATTGAAGCATTTTGCAAGAATGCATTTGGTTTTGACACGGTCAAACAGATTGGAGTTGACCAAATCTGAGAGAGGTTATTATGGAAAGACCCCACATGCACCTATAGGTCAAAATAAAATATTCCTAGCTATGACAAATTTTGAGAACTACTCTATCAAAGTTTGGCAATTTTTTGCTCTTAGGGATCTTAAGTGACTTTGCCAGTAGATTGCTACCTTGAATGACTGGGACACTTGGTGCATGAAACGAGACCTACCATAGCATTTACCTACCCACCCTGACATGTTGGCACAATCAGTTCGGGCCCATGAGCTGTGGAATGCAAATTGTCACACCTAGCACCTTTCCACTACATGAAATTGAAGCATTTTACAAGAATGCATTTAGTTTCAGCATAGTCAAACATATTAGAGTTGACTAAAACTAAGAGAGGTTATTATGGATAGACCCCACGTGCACCTATAGGTTGAAATAGAACATTCCTAGCTACTATGAGTTTTGAGAATTGCTCCATTAAAGTTTGGCAATTTTTTGCTCTTAGGGATCTTAAGTGACTTTTCTGATAGCTTGTTGCCCCGAACGACTGGACACTTGATGCATGAAACAAGACCTCCCCTAGAATTTAACCACCCACCCCAATGCCTTGGCACAGTCAGTTTGGCCCCATGAGCTATGAAATGCAAAATGTCACCCCTAGCACCTTTCCACTACATGAAATTGAAGTATTTTGCAAGAATGCATTTGGTTTTGGCATGATCAAATGGAATGGAGTTGACCAAAATTGAGAGAGGTTATTATGGATAGACCCCATGTGTACCTGTAGGTCAAAATGAAAAATTCCCAACTGCCATGAATTTTGAGAATTGCTCCATCAAAGTTTGGTAATTTTTTGCTCTTAGGGATCTTAAGCGACTTTGCCGATAGCCTGCTGCCCCGAATGACTGGGACACTTGGCGTATGAAATGAGACCTCCCATAATATTTACCCAACCACCCCGACATGTTGGCATGGTCATTTTGGTGCCACGAGTTGTGGAATACAAAATGTCACTCCTAGCACCTTTCCATTGCATGAAACTAAAGCATTTTGCAAGAATGCATTTGGTTTCGATACAGTCAAACAAATTGGAGTTGACCAAAATCAAGAGAGGTTATTATGGACAGACCCCACATACACCTATAGGTTGAAACAAAACATTCCCAGCTACCATGATTTCTGATAACTGCTCTGTCAAAGTTTGATAATTTTTTGCTCTTAGGGATCTTAAGTGACTTTACCGGTAGCTTGCTGCACCGAATGAGTAGGACACTTCATGCATGAAATGAGACCTCCTCTATCATTTACCCACCCACCCTGAAATGTTGGTGTGATTAGTTCAACACCACGAGCTATGAAATACAAAATGTCACTCCTAGCACCTTTCCACTGCATGAAACTGAAGCATTTTGCAAGAATGCATTTGGTTTCAACACAGTCAAACAGATTTGAGTTGACCAAAATTAAGAGAGGTTATTGTGGACAGACCCATGTACACTTGTAGGTCTAAACAAATCATTCCCATCTTTCATGAGTTCTGAGAACTACTCTATCAAAGTTTGGCAGTTTTTTGCTCTTAGGGATCTTAAGTGACTTTGCTAGTAGCCTGCTACCCAAAATGATTGGACACTTGGCACATGAAACAAGACCTCCCCTAGAATTTACCCACCCACCTTGACATGTTGGCACATTTGGTTCAGCCCCACAAGCTAAGGAATGTAAAATGTCACTCCTAACACCTTTCCACTGCATGAAACTGAAGCATTTTGGAACGATTCGTTCCTTGCCACCATAGTAAAACAAAATTGATTTAAAAAAATTGATGTAGGTGTGGAATGTGTTCTAGTTACATCCATCAAAGTATAAAGGATATGAGAATTTTGTCAGATGTTGTAGTTGCAAGTGCCCTGATAGACATGTATGCAAAGTGGCAGGTGTAAAGCAAATGTAGAAAGGTGAAATGAGGATATGCAAAGCATAGAAACCATATAGAAGGTTTCTTGTATGTGCCAACCTCTAAAATATTTCTTTTATCTATGTATATACCCGTATATGGTGGAATTGGAAGAAAATCAAAATTTACTAAAACTACCCCCTCAATGGCCAAGAGTACTCAATTTACTATAAAATGCAAAATAAGTTGCTTCAAGGGGTCTAACTCATTGGATTAGGCCTGTTTACATATATTACACCTCATGGAATCATCACAATTTTCAAATAGTCCATTTTTGTGGGAAAATAGGAAACCCTTATCTAAATGACTTAAATGGATGTCTTGACCTGCAAGACCACTTGGAAACATGAAAATGTCCTCCTTGCCATCTCCTAAAGTCACTTGATTGGTTTTGAGCCTATGATCTTGCATCAACAAGGTAGGTCAGTTATTTGACATGATGCCTCAAAGAAATGCTATCTCATGGAATGCAGTTGGCGGATGTAAATCTAAATTCCACAACCTTATCCACCATCCTCCTTGCCTATGCCAAAATGGGATCTTCGGAATAGGGTATAGACAACCATCGAAGCATAAAGGATATAAGAATTTTGTCACACGTTTTACTTATAGCTACTCTTTTAGACATGTATGCAAAGTGTGAAAGCATAGACAAGGCATGTGAATAGTTTGGCATGATACCTCAAAGAAATGATGTCTCATGGAATGCAATGATTGCAAGATATATGCATAAAATGGATTTTTTGATAAAACTTTCAAAACTTTCAAGCAAATGTAATTGGCAGGTGTAAAGCAAATGTAGAAAGGTGAAATGAGGATATGAAAAATATCCAAAAACTATATAGAAGGTGAAATGGGGATATACAAATCATGATAGACATGTCTCTCTCCTTATGTCTCACTCTCTTCCCCTCTTCCTCATTCTTCTCTTTCTGTAACCCATATAGATGGTGAAACAAGGGTATGCTAGACCTATAGAAGGTGAAATGAGGATATAATGTCAGACATATCATATCCCTCTCAGTCTCTCTCTATGTCTCCCCCTAACTAAACATATAATGTCAAACATATATCTAAGGTGAGATGAAGGTAGGAAAATGATGTCAAATATATAGAAGGTGAAATGAGTATATGTCTAACATGTAAGATGAGAAATTATCTATGATTATCATATCAAATCTAGTAGTTTCTATATCAAATCTAGTAGTTTCAATATCATGATTGTTATGAGATGTATACAAAAAGAAGAGTACAACAAATATGTTAACTAACACTTAGCGTCAATCTAATAATTTAGCATAAACAAATTATATTTCCTTATAATGATTCAAATTATGAATTGTTAGATTCATCTAAAAAAACTTATAAAGGCCTAAATGATAAATCCTTTGATTGGATGCACCTTTCCTTATACCCATCATTCTCTTATAAAAAATGTTTTATTGTATGTTTCATATTCCACATTTTTCTTAACATAAAATTGTAAAATTTAACTAATAATTTATGTACAAAAACTAATTATATGAAAATCATATCATAAGTTGTTGCAAATAGGTTCACAATGTATTTATTTTTTAGCCAAATAAAAGTTAGCTTCAATATTCATAATGTAAAGTGTTGAATCATAGACAAGGCATGTGAATTGTTTGACAGAACACTTGAAAGAGATGCCATCTCATGGAATGCAATAATTGAAAGATATGCACAAAATGGATTAGTTGATAAGGATTTAGAAACTTTCAAGAAAATGCAATTGACAAGTGTAAATGCAAATGCAAAGTGAACTATTTGACATAACACCTCAAAGAGATGCCATCTCATGTCTAATGCAATAATTTCAAGATATGCACAAAATGGATTTGTTCATAAGGCTTTAGAAACTTTCAAGAAAATACAATTGGTGGGTGTAAAGCCAAATTCCACAACCTTAGCCAACATCCTCCCTACTTATGCCAAAATAGGAAGTTTGGAACATGGTACATGGACATCCATCAAAGCATAAAGGATATGAGAATTTTGTCAAATCTATTATAGTTGAAACTACCCAAGTAGACATGTTTGCAAAGTGTGGAAGCATAGACAAGGCACATGAATTGTTTGACAAAACACCTCAAAGAGATGTCATCTCATGGATTCCAATAATTGTAAGATATAACAAAATGGATTTGTTAATAAGGCTTTAGAAACTTTCTAGCAAATGCAATTAAGAGGTGTAAATCCAAATTCCACAACCTTAGCCAACATCCTCCCTTCATATGCCAAAATGGGATCTTTGGAACATGGTATGGACATCCATCAAAGCATAAAGGATATGGGAATTTTATCAGATCTTGTAGTTGCAACTGCCCTAGTAGACATTTATGCAAAGTGTGGAAGCATAGACAAGGTATGTGAACTATTTGACATGATGCCTCAATGAAATGCCATCTCATGGAATGCAATAATTGCAAGATATGCAAAAAATGAATTTTTTGATAAGGCTTTATAAACTTTGAAGCAAATGCAATTGGTAGGTGTAAAACCAAATTCCACAACCTTAGCCAGTATCCTCCTTGCCTATGCCAAAATGGGATCTTTGGAACACAGTATGGACATCCATAAAAGGATAACCGATATGGAAATTTTGTTAGATGTTGTAGTTGCAACTGCCCTTGGAGACATGTATGCAAAGTGTGGAAGCATAAACAAGGAACATGAATTGTTTGGCATGATGTCTCAAAGAAATGTCATCTCATGGAATGCAATGATTGCAAGATATGAACAAAATGGATTTTTTAATAAGGATTTAGAAACTTTCAAGAAAATGCAATTGGCGGGTGTAAAGACAAATTCCAAAACCTTAGAAATGGTATCTTTGGAAAATAGTATGGACATCCATCAAAGCATAAAGTATATAGGATTTTTTTCAAATGTTGTAGTTGAAACTACCTTGTGAGACATGTATGCAAAGTGTGGAAGTATATACAAGGCACATGAACTATTTGACATGATTCCTCAAATAAATGTTGTCTCATGGAATGCAATGATTGCAATATACATGAACAAAATGGACTTTTTGATAAGAGTTTAGAAACTTTCAAGAAAATACAATTG
This sequence comes from Cunninghamia lanceolata, assembly GCA_027924645.1. Lineage (NCBI taxonomy): Eukaryota > Viridiplantae > Streptophyta > Pinopsida > Cupressales > Cupressaceae > Cunninghamia > Cunninghamia lanceolata. The sequence continues at coordinate 6,867,560 of BSBN01000262.1, read as the reverse complement.
AGAGGTGTTAAGACAAATTCCACAACCTTAGCCAACATCCACCCTTCATATGCCTATAATGTCAGAAAATGTCCCCTTGGGGGCTTTTCCCTCTTAAGGTTTAGCTCTTGGGTCTTTAATATGCATTTAGGACATCTTGCATCATATTTTGGCATCCCGATGAGATGAACCCTAAGTTTCATGGTTAATGGGACCTAGGGAGATCCTTTGAGCTAAGCCCTACCCAAAATAGGGGGGAGGAGTTGGGCGCTTGCATCCTAGTCCTACCCTAATTTGGGTCAGGCCCAAATTTTAAGTGTCAGTTTATGACCGTTATTTGGTTCCTAGGCTGACACGATAATTTTGAATTACAAAATTCTTGGCAAAAATATTTGTAGTTGCATATATAAGCATGTTTAGGCATTCATTTGTAACTAGAAGATCATTAGATTACAACTAGACGAGCATTGGTATCCTAAAGGTGATTCAAGGCATTCATTGTGTGAAGAGTAGAATTTGTGTTGTTTATGTGTTTGTATTTGCAGATTTGAGCATCCATCTCCTCATGGCATGAAGAGCTTCTTCCTTCCATGATATCTTCACTACAAGGTGATATCAATTGTGATTTTGATTGTTTATCATTTGGATTTTGCCTCTGCCTCACAACGGCACACACTCTCTATCTGACAATGGTGTTCAGAAGACTTGAATGTCTCTCTGGGGATTGACTGAGGCAAGCCTCTAAACACCACAACCCCCTCCCCATTTTTCTATGATTGCAGGTTACATGTTGAAGAAGCAGGAAAAGTGGAGTTGTAAGAGAGTGTGGCAGAGTGTCAGAATTGCAGATTAGAGTTGAAAATAGGTCCCTAGACTCAGGCACCCGCTCATTAGTCCTCCAGATTCTATAATAGAGAAATCTCTGAGACAACAGGAACAGGTTGCAAATTGAGTTCCTAGATCCCGACAAAAATTAGGGCACTGGACTAGGGCGCCCACTTATTAGTCCCCGATTGTTCTGCTTCCAAACCTTTGAAAACTAGTACACATTTATCTGTCATTTTACATCTTCCTATAGCAACATTTTGAGTAATTTGTTCGTTTGCTTCCGTATTTACATAATTAGGGTTTTGAGCATAATTGGGCATAATCAATTAATCAAATCACACAAATCCAATTTTCCCTACATTCCACTATGATCAAGGGCCTGATAGTAGATTCCTACTCGACCCAAGTTCCTTGAATGTATTAGGGTGAAAGGAGGATAGACATAAACCAAAACCCTCTATCAACATTTATCTAAAAATTTTATCCCTTTACAATGCCAAAATGGGATCTTTGGAACATGGTATGGACATCCATCAAAGCATAAAGGATATGGAAATTTTGTCAGATCTTGTAGTTGCAACTACCCTAGTAGACATGTATGCAAAGTGTGGAAGCATAGACAAGGTACGTGAATTGTTTGACATGATGCCTCAATGAAATGCCATCTCATGGAATGCAATGACTACAAGATATGTAAAAAATGGAGTTTTTTTATAACACTTTATAAAATTTGAAGCAAATACAATTGACAGGTGTAAAGCCAAATTCCAAAACCTTAGTCAGTATCCTCCTCGCCTATACTAAAATGGGATCTTTGGAACACGGTATGGAAATCCATCAAAGCATAAAAGATATGGGAATTTTGTTAGATGTTGTAGTTGCAACTATGCTCAGAGACATGTATGCAAAGTGTGGAAGCATAGACAAGGCACATGAACTATTTGGCATGATGCCTCAAAGAAATGTCATCTCATGGAATGCAATGATTGAAAGATATAAACAAAATGGATGTTTTGATAAGGCTTTAGAAACTTTCAAGCAAATACAATTGGTGGGTGTAAAGACAAATTCCAAAACCTTATAAATGATATCTTTCAAACATGGTATAGACATCCATCAAAGCATAAATGATATAGGAATTTTATCAAATGTTGTAGTTGCAACTACCCTGCGAGACATGTATGCAAAGTGTAGAAGCATATACAAGGCATGTGAACTATTTGATATGATGCCTCAAAGAAATGTTGTCACATGGAATGCAATGATTGCAAGATATGCATGAAATGGATTTTTCATAAGGCTTAGAGTCTTTCAAGAAAATGCACAAAATAAACTTTCAGCCAAATGCAATAGGCATGTCTAAAACCAAATTGCTTAACCTTATCGAACATCCTTGTAGCTTATGCCAAAATGGGATCTAGGGAATAGGGTGTGGACAACCATCAAAGCATAAAGGATATAGGAATTTTGTCACATGTTGTATTTGTAGCTGCCCTTGTAGACATGTATGCAAAGTGTGGAAGCATAGACAAGGAATGTGAACTGTTTGACAATGCAATTTGCAAGCTATACACAAAATAGATTATTTGAAAATGATTTATAAACTTTCAAGCAAATGCAAATGACATGTATAAAATGAAATTCTTGTAATGATAATTGATCATCATATTAAATATTTAATGTAAACTGTCATATACGTAATGCCATGAACATAACATCTAGTCTATATATAAAGCCATATAGGCATGTACAAACAAAGCCATACAGGCATATACAAAGATATACATCGGTAACATACAAAAGTATGTATACAAAGCCATCTAGGCATACAAAAAAATCCCAAAATCTAGTTTCCTATGAACTGCTATGAAATATAGAAAACATGAAATACATAACATTATGCACATTAATATAGAAAACATGAAATATATAAAATCACATATGTAATCAATCACTTACCACTAGTTGATGATCCCTCTTGATCATCTTTTCTCTCTCCTTGTCTATAGCTAGATAGGTTGGAGTTGTGACCTATTGTGAGAAGCATCAAGAAGCAAAATTGACTAAACATAAATATTATTTATGTACATCAAATGACATGAGATAAAATAAGAAATACAAAATGACATTTACATGTTACTGGCTCATACCTTGGTCAAAGGATTTAAAGACAACACGGCTGTAGCAATGCCTGCCTCTGCTGACTCACAAAGATGAGGAGTCTCCATATTCAACATATAAAAATAGAGTTCAAGTTTGTTTGACCAAAATAGATACACAACATTATTTAAATGCATAATGATCACAAATGGTTAAATTTACCTCCATGTAAGTGGTTTTGCATCCAAGGGACCAAGGAAATTGTGGAGGTGCTGATGAAGCTCACTGTTGAAATTATCAAATTGTCACTAAATAATATTACCATTGATATATGTACTATATTTATGATCATGTGATAAATTACATACCTGCTAACTTGACCTCCTCTCATAACCTACCACTGGATAGCTAACAGAGGTAGGATGAAGACTTTGACCCTAGAATTTCATTGCACAAACAATTACATACATTAATTTTGACTTATAATATAGATAATCATATAAAATTAATTAGAAATTTCAAATAAGAATATATTAAATCAAGATGAAACTTGTAAAAAATTACCTGGGAGTCAATACCAAATGTATGCTATAAGACATCATCTGTGAGAACAAGATCATCCAATATGGATGTGTCCATCACTAGATGCTGCCCTTGCATCACAACATCCTGCTGAGAGTCCTGCATCCCATAATCACACAAGTTCCCACATGAACTACATAGATGTGGGAATAAATGATGCCTACTTCTCTCACCCTCATTGGCCTGGGTGAGATCATCACCATGATGTGCTAGAGACTATGTGAGAGAACTCAATGAATGCAGTATCTCCACTTTAATACTCTCCTTCTAATCTTTGGCCATTTTTAGGATTGATAAAGTGTGAACATAATGAATATTTTGTAATTTTTAGGTCCACTTGTTCATAAGACAATTTGTCAGCATATTATTGTCGACACCTCTCCCTATAGTCATGAAACTTGGTGATTTGGTTTGTCACTGATTTAGTGTGAGAAATAATCATATTCAATGACTTCGCAAGCTCTCTCCTATGATCGGTGCTTGTACGTGGATTATTTAAGATTTTAATTAGGGTTTGAAGATGTTTTTTATTTTCTTCTATTTTTCCTAAATAGTTTTCCTATGTATCTCTTTCATGGTGAGGATGTGAAGGTGGGGGGGTTTCGAGGGTTTTTAGGATTGTTTTGAGCCTCCTCTAATGGATTTGTGTTTTGTGCTGCCTCATTGACTGTAAATTCAATCTAAAAAACTAATCAAACATTGTAAAAGTCAAAAATTCTTTTCAAACTCACAAAAATTAATCAAACCCTACCTTCTTCGGCTACTAGACCCTCTACATTTCCTTCATTCCATCTTTGGGAGTGGGATTGGCGAGGTGGCATGGTGAAAATGTCAATTATTCTTAGCACTTGCTTGATTTGCCCTTCCTCCAATGCGCTCGTGCTATTTGACTAATTTTTTCTTTGACAAACTGTAGAAATGGCTGCAGGTATGAAATGTTATGTTTTTTTTGCTTTATGGTAGTTATAATGTGAGTGCATTATAACGTGCTTGTGTTATAGTCTGCATGGGACCAAAAAGCCAAAGTGGCAACTTTTTGGTCCCAAAACTTGGTGCATTCACCCCTGATTGATATCTTTATAAACCCATCTAGTTTGAACACCTAAAATAGTATTTGATTGAATTATCACAATCAAACAAAATGCCACTTTCAACAAGAGTTAAAAATTTGTTACTATGAAAGAATGAGCATGTTGGTATGACTGTCACTTATTAACGTTGCTTGCACATCTCACTATTCTAGTAATAACTAAATTATTAATTATTTCAATATTTTGTGATACTTATAATATATTAATAATATTATTTATTTATGAATTTTTAAAAATCCCAATAATTATATAATATTTAATTGTTATTGATGATAATGCAATATATAATGAAAATTTGGACAATTTAATAATTATCATAGAATATTTTGATATGAAAATCTAACACGGAAACTTAATCACTAAAAATCTAAAAAAAGTAAGTTGTTTGATTAAGTCAATTGCTAAAGCTTAATTTTATTTTGAGCTTGTATTGTAAATTTTAGAACAAACAGGTTACTAGATCAATAGATATTCGCTAGTCCTTTACCTAGTTACTATCAACTATACTTTCAATTATATGTTAATGGTAGGGACTGGTTGTTACATGACCCTTGCTATTTAGTTATAGTATCTATAAATAATCAAGAATGTTGAAAATATTTCACATAAAAATTTATATCATTTAAAAAATAAATAAAAAGATAACTCATAATTGATGTTTTGAACTGTACGTGTAATTCTTTGTCAATATATAATTAGAAATAATAGTTATTAGTACACTACTTATAGTATATATAATTAATGAATGATGTTGACAAGATTTGACATAACACTTTATATCAATTTTTAAAAAATAGAAAAATACTTGACATTTGTCATGTTTTTGATTAGATAAAAGGGTTAACAAGGGAATTCACTCTTACAAAAGCCAAAAGGTTGAGGCAAATTGGGTTCCTATAGGGGGACCCTATGAGAGAAATAGAAAAACAACCTATCAACTAACAACACTCTAACAAGGGGTTGAAGGGCTTCGACTCTATACAAACAACACCACACAAGAATAGGAGAGCCAGTATAAACTACAATAGAACAAAAGGGTTAGAAACCTACATAATGATAGACCTTGACCTCTCAAGTTGCACACCCTTAATCTGAGTATGGGGATCAGAGACAAATTTGGGAATATCTCTCTTTATCTTTGGATAATTGTCTAGAGTGCACCATAATCAAAATCCTCTACCATTGCCTCAACCCTAGATGTCTCCTGCAAAGAGTGAGAAAGACCAATTGAAGAAGTCACATGTTATAATGTAACCATTGACATGTGAGGAGCAAGGGTCCCATCATGACACATCCTTGGGGAGAAGGAACTATAGAGGAAGAAACTCACACTAGGTTGGAGGAAAAGGGCATAGCTAGAGACACGTGAACCATCAAGGAATCCCCCACTAGAAGAGAAGATCCAACATCTTGAGAAGACATGATATCCAGAAGAGAAATATCATTCTGAGAGTTCAAAAAATTAACTTTCAAGTGGTATATGTGGGCATTTTTCTACCATGAGGCCATGTTAACCTTGCGTTGAGAGTGAGAATAATTAGATTCCAGGTGGATGATGGTAAAACATCTTCTACAACAAAAGGGGAGACCCTCATAATTGATAGACTAAGTCCAAGGCCTATCTCTCACAATCAGAACAATATCCCCATGGAGAGCCTTGGAGATATCAATGATGTCCCCTAGAATATGAGCATATGTGATGAAGCCCATGGTGAAAGTAGTAGTGTCCATCTTTAGGAAATGACCAATAGTATATCCAATGGCCTCATGGAAAGATTCTTCCCAAAATAATAGAGGAAGGTTGGGGAGCCTAAGCCAGACTGGCATGATGTTGAGAGGATTAGAAAGGGGGTTGAATGAGGAGGACCATGCCTTAAGTGATAGAATGCTCTCCCCACAACCATAACCTATCATCCAACACCAAATTCCTATCACTCATAGAGTCAAAGGTTACAATGAGGAAGCCCTAAGCACAAGGATAGAGCTCAATCTTGTCCTCAATATGGAGTAGTCATGAATCTGAAACCCATTTGTTCAAGCTTGGAAGAAAGGGCCATAAGATTTTAAATTTGCTAATAGTGCCATGTTGATTGTAAAAATATTTATTATCAATAACCTCTTGTCTAAAAACCACTATAGGGGTGGTTTGGGAATAGGGTAGGGGCAAAATATTGTAATGCAAAGGAGGTAAAGTAGGAGCTCTTAAACCAACCATGGCTGCATGAGAGGAGACAATGCCATTACAGATAGCTACCATAAAAGGAAGGGTCATTCAAATCATTTCCACACAAAGAATCCATAGGTGCATTCACATGTTTAGAGGCATTAAGATCTATAATGGCCACAAGGGAGAGGGCACCATGTGAAGACCTTGATGTAATATTAGGAGCCAAAGAACCCTCCACAATAGTACTAAATGAAGAAAATATTTGTTATTAATTTGCATGTACAATAGATTTGGTGGAAAATCATAGTAACTATTGAAATTTTACAGTAGGCAAAAACTAAATTGGTATGATGGCCTTTCCATAAAAAAAGAAATTAGTTAAATGTAAAATAGTTGCACAATAAGAAATTAAATTGTCTTTTTCATTGGATATAAGTCAATAAGATATTGGAGGTTATTTTTAAAATTTTGGAAAGAGAAAATAAATTGATGTCATTGGTCTATTGAGTCAAATTCCTTGTTTGTATTGATTAGTATAATATCCTTGCAATGGTAGGGACTAATAAGAATGGAAGAAGTCATTAGAAGAAGTTAACACATAATGAATGAAACAAGATGTATCCTAGCAAAACCCTTTTGGGAATAAATCTAGCCTCCAATTTAGTCCTCACTATATTAACTTTGAACAAGTCTTACAATACAATGAGAAGATCCCATAAATTATGTACTAGTATAAAAAAGTAATAACATATTGATAGACAATTCCACACTATAAAACTGCAATACTTGTAATACCATCCAATGCAATGCTAAACCTCTATCCCAAGGCTTACATTTATAGGAGATGATTAATCTAGAAAATCACTTCTGATTTCCACCAAATAAGGGCTTCCAAAGGGGGCACCCAATTCATGTTCAAGGAGACCATTCAAACCCAAGTGTCATATTTCATGCATGCAGTGTAACTCCCACTATTGACTAGTCAAAATAGGTGCTCCATTTGGAAGATGTAACTCCTCTTTCAAGATGCTCTTACACACTACTCATAATAGATAGTCCAACATACTTTTTCTAGTCCACCATGTAATCCCTATTTCAATGTTCTTGTACACTCCTCATAATACAATTGCCAAGTAGTGTAGTGTGTATTTCAAGGAATCTCATGGATAACTTCAAGGTGGCACCCCATTCTATGAGGGGAAAAATACATTACAAATTATTAAATAATACATTATCCCTATGATTTTTAAGGTGTAGAATGTCTAATCATAGCGTCTCCCACTTGTTATATACATTGAAAAAGAGGGGTTGGACAAAGAAGACTAACATCTAAGGGAAGAAATGGCCATAGCTAACCTGCACCAAGTAGACTTTGTTGAATGCATAAGACAACTAAGAGTGGGGTGAATCAGTTGTAACTTAAAATTTCAAAACCCTCACACACATTCAGATCCACATTGATTCAATTAATTCCTTAAATTGTTAAGATGAATAAGCATGAAAGTAAATAACATAAACTGAATCAAAACACCATCAACCACAAGAGAACACCAAATTTGCATGGAAAACCTAAGAAGGGAAAAACCACAGTGAGGATTAGCTCACAATATAAAGTAGTATCAACACTAAATAACAATAGGCTCACTACTAGAGGGCTCACTACCTAGAAGATAGCCTCATTGCTAAAGGGCTCACTACCCAAAAGAAAGAAGGCTCACTACTAGAAAGAAGATAGAGAAGAAAGTTACAATGATAAGAACATCTCAAAGCAACAAAGAAATCCACCACAGCATCAACATCCTCGCAACATCACTAAAGAATTGTAGACACCTTCTGCTCACTGCATTTGGTAGCCTAGCACATGAAATCTCACACTACACTACTCAAACAATTCACTTCACACACATCACATGCAACTCTCTTATCTATCTCATCATCCTTCAACACTTCAACACTCATTTATACTGTCTTCAACCTTGAAACCTTTCTCAAAGGTTGGAAAACCACTTTATCCTAGAAAATTCAAATTAGGTTTGGACCTAAACATTCTTGCAGTGGAAAGGAATGAAGGTGGACCACACCGCACCTTAGCTTGGACTCAAATCTACTCATACATGTTACTCCACACTTCCACAATCACTAAAACACAACCGTAATTAGTGCAAACAACCAAGTCACCCAAACTTGTGTTAACACAATGATCTTTTAAGTACACGCTTCCTCAATGATCAAAAGACAACTCACATACCACACACTAAGCTTGAACATGATCTAGAGACATCCACAAGAAACTAAAAACCAACAAATCCTTTCACAACAACTTTCACTTGATGAAAGTTCACACCAGAGCATTCAAATAGTTCTACCATACACTGTAACTCAAGAAATTAGCTTATGGAGAACCAAAGCATGAACCACTTGAACTAAAGAAGTATATAAGACTTATAAAAACAAATCCAAAACCACGAGGCCTGAAACAACTATGTGGAGAAATGCGAAGTGGAACAATTTCTCCTAGACACCTCAGCAAAGCTCAAGAACATAGTCCACACATTGGTAAACACAACTTCCTATGCACAATGAAATAGAGCACCAAATTTAGAATATAACATCTCTGAATAACATATCCAAACTACAAAATTAGATCTTCAATATAGTAGAAATGTGGAGAAAAACTAGAACACTGCTCTATCAATCAGAATGCCTCTTCAACACACTATTTCCTTTATTAATCAAATTTTCTCAAAAGCACTTGGAAACCAACCAACATATACATATTCTCAACATCTTCAACACCTCTTCAAAGCACCCAAATCATCTTCATCAAAGCAATTCAACCAAGTAGCTCATACCATTGCAGTGACCTCATCTCTACTCAACTAGTTGACACTAATGACAACACCTGATAATCATGTTGACATCAATGACAACACTAACTGCATATACTTGAAACAATCTCCCTCTTTGTCATTTATGGAAACACATGATGTAAAAAACCATCAAGACAGAACTCTGCAACAAACTTGCTCTCCCTCTTTCTATTACACATCTTACTCTCTCTCCCAAAACATCTTTTTCACATTGCTTTCTCTCCCTCTTTGACATCAATGGCAAAGGGTGACACATTTTATTTCACTCTTACTAGGTCACAACATCTTCTCTTTCGCTACTCTAAATACTCCCCCTTAGGAGTACACACCAAATTGTATCAGTACTTACTCCCCTTATCTATAATAGTTAGCAAAGACACTACCTACTCCCCCTAAGAGGTAGCCTCCAACACCAATCCAGATTAAAGAATGATTCTTGAAAACCATTGGACTGATACATCTCCTAATGCAACTTAGTTCAAGGAAGGAGGGACAATAACCCCTAACTTCTCCTAGAGATACTCAAAAGTATCCTTAAGAAGAGCCTTAGTGAATATATCTACAACCTAATCCTTTGTAGGCACATACCCAAGCTTCACTTCATTCTTTGCAACCTTGTCTCTTAGAAAGTGATACCGGTTTGAGATATATTTTGTCCTTGAGTGCATCACCAAATTCTTTTAAATGTTAACTGCACTTGTATTATCACAGAGGATAGGAATTGGTTCATTATACACAAATCTAATGTCCTTCAATGTTTGCTTCATCCACAATACCTGAGTGCAATAAGATGCTACTACAATGTATTCTACCTCTGTACTAGACAAAGACACCAAATCTTGCTTCTTACTTAGCCATGACACCAATCTACATCCAAGAAAGAATGCACCACCACTTGTACTTTTCCTATCATCCACACAACCAACCCAATCTGCATCTATATAAGCACTTAGAGAAAAGTCAGTATCTTTTGGATACCACAAGCTATGATCTAGAATATCCTTAAGGTATTTGAATATCCTCTTCACTACTGCAACATGTGATTCTCTAGGATCTTCTTGAAATCTAGCCATTAGACAAACTACATGCATGATATCCAGTCTAGTAGCAGTTAGGTATAGCAATCCTCCAATCATTGATCTATACTTGCTCTGATAAGCCTTAGTATATTCATAATTCTTGCTCAACTTACAACTAGTAGTCATAGGACTACAAACTAGTTTAGAGTCTTCCATTCCAAATTTCTTCAAAGTTCCTTGACATACATTGATTGTGAAACAAAGATACCTGTATCTATCTGATTGATCTATAACCCTAGAAAGAAGTTCATTTCCCCACACATTGACATTTCAAATTCCTTTTGTATTTCATTTGCAAAACTCTTACATATTCCTTCATTTTCACCAAAGATTATATCATCCACATATACTTCCATAATCAAGATATGATCTTCTTCAACTTTAATGTACAAATTGCTATCTGTAGTACCATTATTGAAACCTTGCTGTAATAAATACTTGTCTAACCTTGCATACCAGGCTCTGGGGGCTTGCTTTAATCCATATAGTGCCTTGTTCAATCTATAGACCATATATAGTTTGTCTGATAACTGATATCCATCCGGTTGCTCTATGTAAACTTCTTCTTCCAATTCACCATTCAAGAAAGTAGACTTCACATCCATTTATATACCTTAAAATCCTTATGTGCTGTAAAAACCAAAGACATCCTGATGGCCTCCATTCTTGCCACTGGAGCAAATGTTTCCTCATAGTCTATTCCTTCTACTTGTGAGTAACCTTTACATACAAGCCTTGCCTTGTTTCTCACTACTTCTCCTTCCTCATTTAGTTTGTTCCAGAATACCCATTTAGTTCCAATCACATTCTTGTTTGCTTGTCTTGGGAAAAGTTCCCAAGTCTGATTCTTTTCAATCTGCATTAGTTCTTCCATAGCCTTGATCTAATACTCATCCTTGCATGCTTCAATCACCATTTTAGATTCAACTTTAGAAAGTAAACATAGATTTACTTGTTCTTCAACAACTTTGCTTCTTGTCATCACATCTTTCCTCTTATCACCAATGATTTGATCTTCAAAATGATGCCTTCGCACATACTTGGGGTTTTAGGGGTCTTTTCTGAAGCTTCTTCTTCTTCTTCAATCTGTACTTCACTTTCTCTGGCCTTTTCTTCTTCTATGTAGGATGACTCATCTAATTCATATCCATCTATTTCTGTGTTCTTTTGTAGGTCTTCATATACTTTGACATTTGCACTCTCAACAATCCTTCTTAGCCTCTTGTTGTAGCACCGATAAGCTTTGCTTTTAGTAGAGTACCGAAGGAAGATACCTTCATAAGACCTTGCATCAAACTTTCCTAGGTTTTCTTCATCCCTTCTAATATAGCATTTGCTTCCAAACACTCTAAAGTATTTGATAGTAGGAATCCTTCCATACCATATCTCATAAGGAGTCTTTGCACTATTTTCTCTTGCCTGCACTTTGTTTAGTATGTAGATAACAATATGAATTGCTTCTGTCTAATAGAATTCTGGTAGGTTAGCTTCTTTTATCATTGTCCTTGCAGCTTCTTGAACAATCCTATTCTTCCTTTCAACCACTCCATTTTCTTGAGGAGTTCTAGGAGTAGATAAATGCCTCTTTATTCCATGATTTTCACAAAACATATTAAACTCATTGGAGGTGAACTCTCCACCTCTATCAAACCTCAAACATTTGATTCTCATATCCATTTCATTTTTAACCATGAATTTGAAAGCTTTAAACCTATCTAGGGCTTCATATTTTTGTTTGAGAAAAGTAACTCATGTCATTTTAGAATAATCATCAATTAGTAACATGAAATACCTATCACCTTGAAAGCTCCTTACTTTTGTAGGACCAGAAAGATCTATGTGCACTAATTCCAGTAGTCTGGTAGAAGATTGATCTTTGACTTTGAAACTTCTTTTTGCTTGTTTTCCAACTTGACACTCCTTAAAAATAGCATTGTTAGGTTGTGTAATCTTTGGCAAATCTCTCACAACTTGAATTGAACTTGTTATCACTAGGCTATCAAAATTGATGTGACACAATCTTCTATGCCATGGCCAACTCTCACTGATCCAAGTCATGAAGTAGTAACCATCACCTCCTTTAAGATGAAAGACATTTCCCTCTGTCCTCTTTCCAACAGATATCACAATTCCAAATTCTTTTATGATCTCATAGCCTCCATCCTGAAACACAAGATTGCATCCTTTTCTACACATTTATCCAACACTCAAGAGGTTATGTTTTAAACCCTTAATATAAAGAACATCATCAATATTATGCTTTCCATCAAAGCTGATTGAGCCTTTTCCACAAATCTTAGTAGCTGTATCACCACCAAATCTAACTAGTCCTCCATCATATTTTTCAAGTTTAACAAACTTACTCTTATCACCAGTCATATGATTTAAGCATCCACTGTCAATGACCCATTAGTTCTTTTCTTATTTAGCATGGAAATTAAATATCAAGGTGCCCACAACATTAGCACTAACCTTCAGAGCCTTTTCCTTCACACATTCCTTAGAGTTAGTAGAGACAATATCCTCTTTTAAAGCTATGAATAGACATTTACTATATTCTTCATTCTCATAGTCAGGTTCATCATTAGATATACTTGCATATATTCTCTAACATAATAACTTTTCTTAAACATCTTACTTTTTCTTTCCTTGTTTTTATTTTTCAACATTCTCTCTAGACATCTTGAAGCATAATGACCTATCTTGCCACAACTGAAACACTTGAAAGGCAACTTACCACTATACTTACCATTACCCTTTTTCATTCTCTTACAAAGTTAGCTTCCATTTCATCATAATCTTCCTGATTTGATTCCACAGTCTTCTCTTTCTGACTTTCCAGCCTTAAAGGCAGTCTCAACCTTTGTACTACTTGTACCAAATTCTCTCATTTAAAAAGTAGTTAGAGTGCCATATAACTGATCTCTGATAAATTTATCTAGATCTTGCAATTATTCAATAGAAGAAACTTTATGACTGTAAGCTTTAGGTAGAGTTCTGAGTACCTTCAATACCACTTCTTTTTTTGCCAGTTCTCCACCAAGACCTTTGATGCTATTGACAACTTCATCCATCTTTTGCAAGTAGCTTGTGATGTTTTCATCTCTTAGACATTTGCATGGTCTCAAACATGGTCTTTAGATTCTACATTTTAGCTTGTTTGACCTTGTCATCTCCTTCATAAATACTTTTCAACTTTTTCCAAATTTCATTAACAGTCTTCAGATGTATCACTTTCACTAATTTAGAATTAGTAAGACCACTTAAAAGAGAATACCTTTCTTTACCATTGATTTCATAGGTCTTGATCTCGCTTGCAATACTTGGACCATCATCCGATATAGTGTATTCAATCTCAATAGACTTCTAGATCTCATAGCCAAGAGAAATCAGATAACCTTCCATGCTTATTTTCTAGAATGCATAATTAGTTCCATCAAACAGGGGAACAACCTTCTTGTGCACCATACCTGATCTACCTCAATCAGTTAAGCTTTCTTCCAAGGAACCTTTCTCTGATACCAATTGTTGAATGCACAAGACAACTAAGAGGGGGTGTGAATCAGTTGTAACTTAAAATTTCAAAACCCTCACACACATTTAGACCCACATTGATTCAATTGATTCCTTAAAATGTTAAGATGATTAAGCAGAAAAGTAAAAAATAGAAACTGAATTAAAACATCACCAACCATAAGAGAACACCAGATTTACGTGGATAACCCAAGAAAGGAAAAAGCATGATGAGGATTAGCTCACAATATAGAGTAGTATCAACACCGAATAACAATAGGCTCACTGCCGGAGGGCTCATTTCCTAGAAGATAGGCTCACTGCCAAAGGGCTCACTACCTAAAAGAAAGAAGGCTCACTACCAGAAAGAAGATAGAGAAGAAAGTTACAATGAGAAGAACATCTCAAAGAAATGGAGAAATCCACCACAACATCCTCGCAACTCACTGAAGAATTATAGACACCTTCTACTCACTGCATTCGGTAGCCTAGCACATGAAAGCTCACACTACACTTATCAAACAATTCAATTCATACATATCATGCACAACTCTCTTATCTATCTCATCATCCTTCAACACTTCAACACTCATTTATACTATCTTCAACCTTGAAACCTTTCTCCAAGGTTGGAAAACCACTTTATCCCAAAAAATTCAAATTAGGTCTGGACCTAAAGATTTATGTGGTGGAAAGGAATGAAGACAGACCACACCACATCTTAGCCTGGACCCAAATCCACTCATACATGTTACTCCATGCTTCCATAGTCACTGAAACACAACCGCAATTAGTGCAAACAACCAAGTCAACCAAACTTGTGTTAACGCAATGATCGTTTAAGTACACACTTCCTCAATGATCAAAAGACAACTTGCGAACCATGTGCCAAGCTTGAACATGATCTAGAGACATCCATAAGCACCTAAAAACCAACAAATCCTTTCACAATAACTTTCACTTGATGAAAGTTCACATCGGAGCATTCAAACAATTCTACCATACATTGTAACTTAAGGAATCAGCTTGCAGAGCACCAAACCATGAACCACTTGAACTGAAGAAATATATAAGCCCTATAAACACAAATTTAGAACTGTGAGGCTATAAATAACTCTGCGGAGAAATACAGAGCAAAATAGTTTCTCCCAAACACATCTGCAAAACTTAGAAATACAGTCCACACACTAGTGAATACAACTTCCTCTACACAATGAAATGGAGCACCAAATTCAGAATATGACATCTCTTAACATCTCTGAACAACATATCTAAACTGCAAAATCAGATCTTCAATATAGGAGAAATGTGGAGCAAAACCAGAACACTGCTCTATTAATCAGAATGCCTCTTCAACACACTATTTCCTTTATTAATCAAATTTTATCAAAAGCACTTGGAAACAAACCAATAGACACCCATTCTCAACATCTTCAGCACCTCTTCAAAGCAACCAAATCATCTTCATCAAAGTAACTCAACCAAGAAGCTCATACCATTGCAACAACCTCATCTCTACTCAACTAGTTGATACTAATGACTGTTAGTGTAGGAATATTAACACTAATACTTATTATTTAAATAAGTAATTATGTGTATATTCCCCACATGGATTTAAGCCACCTTAGGTGGTTAGGTGTCGAATTCGAGAGTCCAACACAACTCTCCAAAACATATGTCAACTCTCTTTCCTCCACCTCTAGTTGAGTGTTGAAGTCGACTCAACCTCTCTACCCTATGTACAACTACTTTGTTCATAATCAGATTACTCCAATTTGTAATCAGCAATGTGTTAGTCAATCTTGTTTGTAACAATGACAACACTAGACAATCACATTGACATCAATGACAACACTAACTACACATATTTGGAACAAACTTTTTTGTGTTCATTGGCTTAGTAAGAGATTCCACAACATTCTCCAAAGTGTCAACCTTGTAGATTAGTACCTTACCATATTCCACCATATCGTGACCAAAATGAAATTGCACATCAATACATTTTATGTAAGCATGAAAGATAGGATTCTTTACCAAACTAATGGTACTACAATTGATCCTTATTATATTATTTAGAAAGCCAATATATGAGAACAACCTTTGTAACTAAAATGTTGATTTACAAACATCACGTAGTAGCCATATAATTTACTTTAGTATTTGAATGAGAAACAAACAATTGTCTTTTGCTCATTTGACTGATAGCACCTCTAAATAAGGAAAATACATATCCAATAATAGATGTTTTGTTGTCTAAGTCATTTGCCCAATTTATATCCACAAAGATTTGTATGTCTAATACCTTGTCCAAAGTAGTTGTATCATGATAAAAATGGAGTTATATATGATTCCACGTAGATGCCTTAATACCCTCTTAACCCAATCAATCTTATTTTCCTAAATTACACATAAATTTGCTCAATACTCCCACTACGTGGATAATGTATAGACCATTTGATATATTAGGATTCTATAACAACCCAAACAAGAATATATATATATATATATAGTTTAATCTTCCTCTATATTATCTATAGTAAAAGAATGTGGTCTTACAATCATAATAATTTCCTTTGGTAAGTCATTCTAAGCTTCTCTAGAGACTATACCTCATGGCATCAAGATTATGCACTTAGGTTCATACCTAAGAGAATTCTAGTTTCCCAAGCATAAGGGGACAATTGCAAAACATAAACATGACCATTTTTACTCTAATGCAACCCATTAAATTTCTCCTACTTCTAAGGGTGACACACAAGAAACACCAATTGACTAGGTCACAAGCCTTGTGTTAATTGTAATGTCATCGACATATGCCATTAAATGCAAGGTCCTTTTATTCTAAATTTTACTCAATTTATTGGGTTTGGAGGGATCTTGAACATGAAATCCATTTTAAATTTTAGATGTGAAAGTACAACTAAACTATAGTTTATTTGTGGCTTTAAATCCACAAACTAGGTGTGAGCTTCTCTAGTTAAGACATGTGGATGAAAGATTGTTTGAACCTTAAGATATATAAGGGACACACATGAATTTTATATTTAGCTAAAATTCATTCATTGTGTTTAGGCTCAATTAACAGCCTAAGGATTGGAGCTACTAAAACATCATACATGAGCATGTTATTCATAATTTTGACTCAAAAATATTTTTTAGCTACTTTTTGGCCCCCCATCTTTTTGCACATACCCAACCACCTCATCAAGATTTAGCTGTGAGACAATACGATCGATTTCCATAACTAGGTTGTCCCATGAATTCAGAAAAGAACATAGCAATATAATATACTAGTCTTTCTCATCCATCATCACACCCTTTCCAATTGACTTGCCAAAATGTTAAATGCATTTAGGTGCTTTGTCATAGAGTCTCCATCATTCATTCTTAATAAGTACAACTTCCATAGAAAAAGCTTATTCATAAGGGATTGTCTAATACAAGCTCCCTAACTTCATCTAAAGGCTAATAGTTGTGGCTTCTCTTGATACATCCAAGATCACTAAATTAGAAATAAAAGGGTGAACCAAGCCTCATGCCTTTCTTTTGGAGATATCATTGTTAGAGACATTGCCGGGCATGATATTCAAGGTGTGTTGTCATTGATGGCAATAATGTTTAAAGGATAATGGTAACAAGGCTCAAAGGACAGTAATCAAAGATTGCATTAGAGATATGAATTAGAGACCAAAAATGAGTTGTGAGGTTATAGAATATACCTCACAGGATGTTCCTATCCTCATAATGTTAACTATGCAAAAAGTTTTGATTTGGAAGATGATTTGATGAAAAATTGGCTAAGTGTCAAACTATTACACCCACTGTATAGAGCTATAAATTTTTGGTCTACATTTGCCAGATGATGAAGATCTTGTTCTAAAAATTTGATAAGTTATTATGGATCACCAAAAGCATCCAAATCTAGAAGTTCACCTTCTTATGTTTTCCAAAACAAAGGCTACATGTAGAAGTCTAGTATGATAAAGTTTAGTCTTAACCAGTGTAGAGTGCATGATTGTTTTGGTCCGCATGTTTCTGGTATGACATATTTCCTTGTGTGGTTCTAAAGTATTGTTGGCATATGTTTAGAGATCCTAAATCCAAAGTTTCAGAGTTTGAAGTCTTCCGGAGTGATAGATAAGTTTGCCAGAGTATCGCTACATGGATAAACAATGTTTGACTATGATAGAGACCAAGTTCCAATACTCCACATTTCATCGCATGGAAACATTTTATTGTGTGGATCTAGGGATAAATTTGTAGATGTTTGAAGATTGTTTTTTCCAAATTTGAGATAATTTGGAGGTTCAGATGTTGAGTTATGTTCTAACAGCTAGTGTGCACCTATGTTATCCTGCTCATGAAGCTGACTTGAAGAAGTGTACTTTGTACGAAGAAATACAAAGATTGGAGTATTGTCTTAAGAGGTTCTATAGGTCATGCCAACCTAGGTGAGAGGGTTTCATGTTTTGATTCACTCTGCAATGCTGTTTGAGGCCAACTAGTGCTATTCTACATGTTACACTCAAGCAGGCTGACCTAATTGATGATATGAGTAAAGTGAATATAAAAGAAGTTAAGTAGGAGCTATTTTAGGTCCACCCCTGAGCTATTTCAAGTTGTTTCAAAGTTTAAATCTTGGCATGAAGTGTGTGTGAAAATTTTGAGGCATGTTTCTTACGCTACATCCTTTTGGGACGACCTAGTTGGGGTTGTAAAAGAAGTAGGTATATATAAAGGTTTTCTTTTTATGCTTTGTATGTGTGATTTGTAGGAATACTATATGTTTGTCATTTGAATGATGTAGAAAGTACCTATAGTTGTAAACTAAGGAAGAATAGAGAAGACAATGTGATTGCAGAGCAAAGCAGAGTTGCAATTCAGATAAGTGGAAGAAGATATTGATTGTGCTTCATTGGAACTGTATTTCATGCAATTGTAACCATTCATCATTGGCAGTGAGCCATTTCATTTCTTTCTCTCTCCACTCTTTTATCAGTGGGCAGTGAGTCCACTTGTAGTGAGCATTTCTACAATAGCTTAACCAGTTATAATATATTGTGAGCTAATCCTCACTGTGGGTTTTTCCCTTTTTGGGTTTTCCACATAAAAATCTTGGTGTCTATGTGTTATGGTTTGTGGTCTCATGTTTCATGCATAACTTACATCACAGCAATTGAATATGCTAAATGGTTTAAGAGAATATTGATTCACCCCCTCCTCTCAGTATTCTGAGTGGTCAACAATTGGTATCAGAGCAAGGTCCCTTGGAAGAAGCTTCACCGCTGGGGGGAGATCTTGGAAGTTGAACACATGGCATCTAGAAGGTTTCCCACTCCAGAAGAAATTCCTACTGTTTAATTTTTAGAATATGAATGCATGTCTATAAATAGTGAAGAACTTAAGATTACTCTTGAAGACCTAGAGAGGATTAAAGAAGAAATCATAGATTTGAAGGACAGTGTCAAAGAAGCAAATGAATATATCAGAAATTTGAGAGAGAAAGTCAAGAATTTTAAACAAAGGTATAAGGAGGTCAGTGAACAATTGAGGTTGGTAAATGAATCCATGATTGATCTGAAAGTGAAAGTTGAGGAAAAAGCAAGAATTAAGGAATATCTAAACTTAATGGTGAAAGGCAAATCTGAAGAATGTACAAGGCTTGAACAAGTTGTGAAACTAAAATCAGATTTGGAAATGGCAAAGAGTTATGAAGAAAAATTCAAGATAAGTTCTGCAAGGCTTGATGAGATGATTGCAAGTCAAAAAGATCCCAATGACAAAGAAAGATTAGGGTTTGAGAAAGGTGAAATTTCAAAAATAGGTCAAGCATCAAAATCTAAAAACAAAAAGAAAAATAGAAAGCATAACTGGAATCAAAAGAAAGGAGCTAGAAGACCACCAATCAAATAGCCTAATACATAAAGGTACCCATCCTTCAATGGTTATTGTTATTCTTGCAATAAATTTGGACATAAAGCTACACAATGTAGGAGAAGAATGAATCAAAATGTTCCATCTTTCTTTGGTCAATCTTTTTCATGCAAGAAAGTTGTTCATAAAGCTAATGAGTGTAGAAGTCAAAGAATGAATGGCTATAGCAATGGTAGAATGATTCAATCCTTTAATGGTTACTATTTTACATGCAATAGATTTGGGTACAAAGCTAACCAATGTAGATCTAGAATGAATGGAAGGAATAATGGTCAGAGGAATGTTGTGTGTTACAATTGCAATAAGCCTGGACACTTACAAAGTTTTGTAGAAGTAGAAGCATGAAGAAGGAAATACCAGCAGAGAAGAACAAACTAGTACAAAAGGTTGATCTAGCAGAAACCAAGAAGGAGATGAGAAAGATTTGGATTAAGAAGGATGCAACAGAGGTCAAGGATGTGTCTATACCAGCCTTTGGTGTAGATGTTTCCTCTGGAAACTAAACTAAGAACTTTGGATTAGGGGGAGCATCAATAAAAATCTTTCCTCCCTCTGCCAAATAAGTGGTGCTGAGGCCACGATGAAGAAATGAGTTGAAGATTGATATGCTTGATCATTTGAAGAAAATTTTGATAGAAAATACTTTGTTGTGGAAGATTGTGGAGCAATTTAGATCGACTGTGAGGTATAGTGGAAGTATTAACAACTTTTTGGAAGAGAGCTATATGGTGAATTAGGTTTTGATCGAAAAGGGGTCATAAGTGAATTCTTTTGATAAAAATTCACATTGCAAACAAACACTCAAGAGAAAAAGGAGATCTCGAGCAACACAACTAGGAAGAACTCATTGCATTCATCATTTTTCAAAGCACAAACCCTAACCGTAAGCATTCATCAAGGTATTTATAGATTTCTACTCTTGATCTAAGAAATTAAGCAGTGAAGATATTTAAACCTCAAGTTATTGAAGTGATAGATAGACCTAGACCTAAGTTTAAGAAGCACCTATTAAAATCAATGGAAACGAATCCTGAAGGTGCATTTTCTAACATACCCTATGGTGTGTTGTACAATGAGGATATTAGAGCATATATTCATGTGAATTTGGAAGAATATAATCATGTTAAGGAAAGTTTGGTTTGATGAATTAACAGATGATAATTTTGCTGTAAAAATGGAATTTAGTGCCCTAGTGGAGATAAAGTTGGATGTATGGAATAAATTTCCCATTTTATGTTATGAAAATTCTTGGGTGAAGTATATGCTAAGAAGAATCCATGACAAGTTCATGTGGTTGGATGTTCCTCATATAATCAGCAAGGAGGCCATCGAGGCTTTGTTAGGTTTATCTTCCACCGATACTGTACCAACACTAAAATCTATGAAGAATGACATGGTGATGAAGCTCACAAGAGCCAAGTTTAACAAGAGAGCTCTGACAGTAAATGACAGAGGATCTGACAGTCAAATATGCCTCTATGATGATTGGATACAAAATTTACTTCACCAACAGAGAAAATTTTGTATCTGCTACAAGCATTTATACTACATATTAGATGGTGAAAGAAAATGTGGACTCTGATCTTTGTGAGTTACTCTGGCAACAACTTTTGGAGATTGAAGAAAACCAAGGATTCCAAGTACCCATTCAAATATGGTACTCTCATTATCTATTTATTGTTTTACTTTTTCAAAGAGCTACTTGGAGTGCAGAATGTTGTGTGGTTGAGAAATATTCTAGTTGCTACACAAATCAGAGATCATATTCAAAGCATTGGCAATGATGATGCACAAAAAGCAACTTTGTGGGGTTACTTCAAAGTATTCCAAGAGAAGATGCTGTAGACACCTAAAAGTGTCCTCAGGTCACAAAACCCTAATTCCTTCCACATTCTCCCAATTTTCCCTAATTTTCCTCTATGGTTAAATAATTAATTTTAATTGATTAATTATTTAATTATTCATTACCCCTTGCCCCTTTAATTTAAATAAATAAACGTTTATTTAAATTCAAAGGCCTTATCCTAATTGAATAGGTTCCACCTATTTAATTTAATCATCCCACAATATCCCCTTCCTCAAATAAATTAAATAAATGAATCTAATTTATTTAATTTAAAAATCATCTATCCATCTCATAGTTTCTTCCAATTTAAAATTCAATTTTGTCCTCTAGTGGCTGGAAATCCTAATCATTCTCAGCCCTTGATCTTGCCTCCAAATCAACTCTTCATCACAACCATCCACTCAAAATACCTCTTCTACAAAACACCTGTTCTAGCTTCATTTTCAGCCGAAATGCTCTTAGAGACTCAAAATCTGCTATAACTCTCCAAAATCTTGTTGCCCAGACACATGAGCTTCTCATGATTGTTGCATGAACTTGTAAATCTAAGAACACAATGCAAGATGAGGAGGACAATGGAGATAGGTCAATACTAGCTTAGATTTTTAGTTTATTTCATGCTTATTTGATTAATTTTCTAAGTTAGATTTCTCTTCATTGTAGTTAGGGTTAGCTGTAGTTTCATTTCTGCATGTTTAACTAGTTTTTCCCTAGCACAAAATGGTGAACCCGATGTGAAAAGATCAGTTTTTTGTCAGCTTTTGAAAGGAAAAATTCATAGGTGACCACTTGAGCTTAAATGGACCTCATCGTTGAGTCTGGGAGGCCCTTTCGGCGAAAAATAATATAAAATTTACTATATTTTGGTTACAGGAAATTTTTGTAATTTTTGTAATTTTTTTAGTTTATGTCCGTACTGTACGGATCTATACTGTACGGGCATGGCATGCT
The DNA here is from genome assembly GCA_027924645.1 of Cunninghamia lanceolata. Taxonomy (NCBI): domain Eukaryota; kingdom Viridiplantae; phylum Streptophyta; class Pinopsida; order Cupressales; family Cupressaceae; genus Cunninghamia; species Cunninghamia lanceolata. The sequence goes on along the minus strand of BSBN01000262.1, from coordinate 6,844,620 downwards.
TTTTCTGCATAGTCTTTGTGTTCTGTGATTATAGGCTTAGCATTTCATTTGGTCATAGGTTTTGAAATCTCTGGTTAATAATAAGTATGTTGCAGGTTAATGTTTGGTTTTACAGGTTTAAAAAAACTAGAGGATCTTGTTTGGCACCTAGTTTAAACCCTTATATCTCTCACTGGTCTACACACACACATCTCGCTTAAAACCCTAGGTCATAGTTATTACTTCCATGTCATGACCACTTTAAACCTTTAACCACCTCTATCACTGCCGTATTCCCTTCAGCTCCCATCTGGTCCATCTCTGCATTACATTGTCGTAGTCATAGAACTTCCTGTCACCACCATTTTGAACCCTTTTGCCGCCATTTTTAATACTCAGTCGCCATTACTAAAATTGTGGTCAGTATTCTAGAAGCCGATGATCCTTACATAAACCATGGTCGACATTCTAAAGCCGTCAATTTCTGCATAAACCTCTGCCTCTGCTTATATGGTCCCGTTGAAGCCCTCTCATTCGCCCTGTCACCGCTCACCTAAACTTCGACCACCGTCCGTTGGAAATTTCCACCTCTGCCTGAACCTTAGCCCCATTCAATCATGGTTGACATTCCTAAAATCTCTTCCTCCTCCACTCAATACAAACCCTAAGCGCCACTCACAATCCTCTATGAGCCATCACTGCCACCATTGGAGGCAACCACTACGTCACCACTATCTATTATCCTTGCCACTCTGTAGTTTTCCTCGTTGCCGCTCCCAAATCTCAACCGCTGCCACTATTAGCTCTTTGGTCGCCATTCCCGGGATCTTTACCCTCTACGTCCATTGCTTTAGTCGTGGTCACATTCTCATGAATGTTCACCACTTAACTGTTTGGTTGGCTCCCAGTCAACGCTTAAGTCCCCTGTCGTAGTTTTTAAGCCGCCAAGGTCTCCCTGTTGTAAGCCCTTGGCCGCTTGGCCCCTTGGTCCCTTGGCCTTGGATTTATTTCTTTTTTTATTTTTTTCAATCATTTTACCCCTGGTCATATGGGTGACCAGGGGCATCACTGAGCTCTTAATTGCTAACATAAACCACTGGGGTAACTATGCCATGTGACCGGTAACCACATAGACCGCTAGCGGCTTGCCAAACAGCCAGCTTGACCCCTCCTACCCCTAGGAGCAGGATTTTTTCAAACTTTCATAACTTTCACATATGGTAATGAAATTTAACAAATTTGGTGGCATTAGAAAGAGGACTTTGCAAAATTTACAATGGTACTAGTTTTGATAGGTAATGGTATATTTTTATTAGGTAAATTTTTGGTCAAAGTTAGACCTCATTTTAAATTTTGATTGAGCATAACTTGAGCAGATTTTATCGAATTTCAATGTAATTTTTTAAAAAGTACTTAGAATTTTCTAAATTTTATGATTATGCCATCAGTTTGCCTATTACTAATCAAAATTTTTAGAGATTTTTTAGAATTCACTTTTCAACCTCTTTGTCTTACGGGCTTGCAAAAAAGGGGTAAATGCACGTGCTTTCATGTTTTTCACATTTTTCATCAGACTGTTCATGTTACTGATTTCTATTTGTAGCATGTGAAATTCATGGGCTGAAGACTATAAACTAAAACTACTAACACATTTGATGCAGGGATTCAATTTCTTTCATATGCATGTGTGTTGGTTATCATAAGAACTCTTGGTTTTGGTGCACTAAAATGAACATCATTTTATTATTTTCACACATATCTTTGGGGGCTTAAAAAGAACCAGTGTCTTCTTTGTTTGGTATGTGTTTATGTTTTGAGATGTGTATTCTCTTCCCTTGCATGCCATGTGATCTTGGGAATCAAAAGCATCTCTCAACACTTTCATTATCACACTGCACATTTGATTTCTAAAGGTCAATGTACTTGTGCGAGTGTGAGAAAGTTGCATGTGTATGCTCTCTCCTTGTGTCTTAGTGTGAAAGTGGAGATCAAAAATATGCACTTGTCTTGCTTTTGTGTAACCCTTTAGAGTGGGCCTTCTCTTGAGACACATCCGCAAGGAGAACTCATTTGTGATCCCAAGTGATACTTTCATGCGGTCTGCTATACAAATTAGGATAAGGCGAAAGCCAAGTCCCAACTGGTATTAGCGCTTACCATACAGTGCTAGCTCAAAAGGAGGCATACCTTTATGTATATTAAAAATTCTAGTAAGGTTAGTTAAATCCTTAAGTGGCTTGCTAGATGCTCGTAAGGTGCCGGTCCCTCAGATATTCACTAGAACCTCTTTGTGTTAGTGGCTAAAAACCTTCTACTTGTTTGACATAGGAGTTTAGAAGATAGACCTCTGGAGCCATCCCACATTCTCGTGATTTAAAGCAGAGATAGAAAAGTACCTTAAGATCTGCGCATCTTGAGGACTTAGAACTTGGTGTGCCTGAGAAGTGAGTGCACTATAAGGGGGAGCCCGTGCCACCAAGTTTCTAGAGTTATCCACTTTAAATAGGCACAACTGGAGAAATCCAAGTGGGAACTCAACAAGTATTGTCCTTTCCTAGCCTAGTATTGTGCATGTTTACAAGTGTTTGCAAAACATCATGAGTCATCAAAAACAACCAATTAATTGCCAAGTGTCTTCTATGATTGATGTGTGTGCTTGCTTAATCATCATTCCAAACACCCTAGTCCACATGTTCATTCCAAGTCATCAAATCATCATCACATTCATACCATATCCTCATCATTCAACCTTCATCCTATCCTAATCATTCTTCCACATTCATTCCTAGTCACCTTCATCCTTATCACTCTTTCTAACCATCCTCCTTGTCATTCCACATCATCCTTGTCCTACATCATCCTAGTCACCTTGCCTAATCACATCATCCAATTTGTCCTCATCCTAAATGCATCCTAATTACATTATCATCCTTCCACACCATCCTCTTTCTAATCCAACCAACACCATTCTAAGTCAAACTCACATCTAGTCATCCAATCTTGTCATTCCACACCATGTCCTAATCACATTACCCTAATCCATCCAAGTCACATTATCCTATTCATCATTCCTAATCACCCTCCTAAGCTGACCCATTTCATCCAAATCACATTATCTTATTAATCATATCCTCATAATTCCACCTCATCCTAATCATCTCCTATTCATCATCCCTAATTATTCAATCATATCATAGTCACATCTTATCATTCCTAATCACCATATTCTATCTATCCTAATCATCATCCTTAATCATTATACATCATCATCCTCATCCAATCCACATCATCCTTGTCCTATCCCAATCACATCCTAATCACATTATCATCAATCTACATCATCCTCTTCAAAGTCAAACCAACATCTAGCCATCCAATCTTGTCATTCCACACCATGTCCTAATGACATTACCCTAATCCATCCAAGTCACATTATCGTATTCATCATTCCTAATCACCCTTCTAAGTCAACCCATTTTATCCTAATCACATGCTAAATCACCTTCCCTAATCCTTACATCCATTCCACATCATATATTATTCATAATTCCAACTCATCCTATCCTAATCACATTTCTATCTTCATCATTAAACCCTCATGTCCTAATCACCCTTCTTAGCCACATCATAACCAAGCCATCCCTAATCATACCCTAATCACATTCTTATCACTTTCTAATCATTCCACCTCATCTTAATTATCCTATTTATCATTTCCATATCATACCCAAATCATCCATTCATCCTTTTTATCATCCTAGTCATATCCAACTCATCATATCCTAATCATTCACCCTAACCAAGCTAAGTCATTCAAATCTCCTCGTTCCACATCATCTTTATCCTCATCCTAATCATTTTCATAATCCATCCAAGTTACCTAACCTCATCATCACACATCGTCATCTTCATTCCAAGTCATATCAATTTTAACCCAATTTGTCCAAGTAATCCAATTGTGTCATCCTACATTATCCTTATCACTATCTCTATCATCATCATAATCCAACCAAGTCACCTAACATCATTACACTTTATCATCCTCATTCCAAGTCACTTCCATTTCACTTAAATTCATCCTCATCATCATCCTTGTCCTTCCTCAGCATCCTAATCATCCCATTCCTCATCATTCAACCACATCCTAATCCTATCCTATTCATCATATTCATCATACATTCATCATTCCACTTCATCCTTGTCATATCCTAGTCATCATTCTTTATCATCCCAATCATAGCCTACTTATCACTTTCTAGTCATTCCACCTCATCCCAAATATATCCTAAACATCCCAATCATATCCTATTCATCATGCATAATCATTACACATTGTCATCCTCAACCCAATCAACATCACCCTAATCATTCTCCCAATCATATCCAAATCATCCTTATCAAACCCTAATCACTTCTTCCATCTAATCACCATCATCTTAATCATCCTTGTCAAACCCTAATCACCCCTTTCATCTAATCACCATCATATTAATCATCCTAGTCTAAACCCTAACTATCTTCATCCATAATCCAATCAACTTCATCACATCCATCCACGTCCTCTAATCTTATCACTACCCACAATCATCTTCATTCATAATCCAATCAACTTCTTCCCAATCCATCCAAATCATCTCATCTCATCACTACACATTATCATCCTCATTCATAATCCAATCAACTTCTTCCTAATCCATCCATGTCATCTACATCTTATCATTACACATCATCATCTTCATTCTAATCTAACCTTCATCCCAATCCAATCCATTTCATCGTAATAATTCCTAATCACAACACACCACAACTGTAGGGAAACCTTTGAGCATCTACTCTCCCTATCGAATCCAATTGCAACTGTGTCAAACCATTCCAAGTTCATTCCTTTACGATCAAATTTCATCACAACACTTCATTAGAATTCAACCCTTAACATCTATAGAGGATCCTAAACATTAGTCTTCCTAAGGTTGAAACATAGGGAGAAATTGTCGAAGCTTGACTATATCACAAGTACAATATGTGAACCAAGAGATCAAATCAATCACAACTTAGGCTTAATACTCCAAGGCTAGTTTAAGTCGATCCTTACAAGTGAATTATGAAACTCATGGGTTCACTTTAATCAATAATTTCTTTCACACCTCAAGGTCTCGGTAAATCCAATTATACTTTGACAAGATCATTAGTAGACAAGAGTATCCTCTTGGTGCTAGACTTTTTGAAGACTAATATCATTAGCCTCTATCCTAGTTGGGGCCTCATCACCTTGCATTGACATCCACATCGTATCCCAAAATTCACAAGTCTTGTATGGTAAATACACTGTTACAAAAGGAAGAGAAGGGGATTAGATTCTCCTAGTCATCACTATAGAGAACACATCAACACAACATTCTAAACATTTCTTCCAACACATCATCCAATCAACATCACCCCTTCCTAATCATTTCCAAGTGAACCCTAACCATAATCTAATCATCCTTAATCACCCATCTAATCATCCAATCAATCTCACACTCTATCACATTCCTAGTCAATCCACATCATCATTCATCCTAGTGAAGCACTCGTCAACATGGTCCTGTAACATCAGAAAATGTCCCCTTGGGGGCTTTTCCCTCATAAGGTTTAGCTCTTGGGTCTTTAGAGTCCATTTAGGACATTTTAGTTCATATTTTAGCATCCTGATGGAATGAGACCTAAGTCCCATGGCAAATAGGACCTAGGAGGACCCCTTGAGCTATACCATGCCTAAAATAGGGAGGAGGACTTGGGCGCCCGTGCCCTAGTCCTTCCCTATTTTAGGGTAGCCTCAATTTTTGGGTGTTGGTTAGTGACCGTTATTAGGTCCCTTTGCCGACACGGTAAGTTTGAATTTCAAATATCTTGGAGGGAGTGCTTGTAGATACATGTATAAACATATGTAGGCATTCATTTGTAAACTAGATGATCATTGTGAACTCTAGGCATTCTCAAGGTGATTCAAGGCTTTCTATTGTGTTGCAAGAGCAGACTTGTGTGTTGATATTTACAGATTTGAGCATCAATTCCTTCATGGCATGAAGAGCATCTTCCTCCATGAAAGATTCACTACAAGGTGACATATCATTGTGTTTTTATCATTGATTCCTTTAGTTTTTGGCCTCTGCCTCACAAGGGCGCGCCCTCTTTATCTAACAACAATGTTTGGAGACTTAAGTGTCCTCTGAGGTTTGACCAAGGTAAACCTCTAAACATCACAACCCCCAAACCAAGTCTTGTGATTATAGGTCACAGGTGTTGTTGGTAGGTGGCAAATGATCAGGAAAGTATTGTACACTAGCCATGTATCCTCGCCGGGGTTCAGGGGCGCAGCCCCCAAATTTTTTTAGGACCGACATAATTTTTTTGTAATCGACATTAAAAAACCCTATTTTTGTAACCGACAAAAGGCTTGATAAAAGCGGCTAAGGGTTAGGGTTTTGATATATTGTATTGTAGCATTTTACAACGGTATTGAGTTACAGGGATTGCTGATTGTAATCAGTTTGATTTACTGGATAATAATATTGGACTCTCTGTTTGGTGGATGTAGCCCGAGTTTGGGTGAACCACATTAAAACTTGTCTCTCATTGTTATTATTTCTCTGTATTTCCATTCCTCTATTTAATCTTTATTTGCATTTAATTGATATCTTCTATTGGCTAACCCTAACAAGTGGTATTAGAGCGGGTTGTGTTCGATTATCATCTGCAGGAAAGTCTCACAGTTGAGTGGGAGCAATGGCAGACGAGGGTAAATTGAAGGTCGATAAATTCAATGGGCAGAACTATTAGTTATGGAAGATGCAGATGGACGATTACCTCTATCAAAAGGATTTATGGATGCCGTTGGAAGGAGTATCCAAGAAACTGGCAACAATGTCTGATGAGGATTGGAATCTTCTTGACAGAAAGGCACTGGGAACCATTCGGTTGTGCCTGGCACCATCGATGGCATTCAATATAATGGAAGCGAAGACAACAAATGGTCTAATGAAAGCTTTGGCTAAATTGTATGAAAAACCCTCAGCCTCAAATAAGGTATTTCTCATGAAGCATTTGTTTAATCTAAAAATGGTTGAAGGTGGATCTGTGACAAATCATTTAAATAAATTTAATATGATTGTCAGTCAATTAGCTTCTGTAAATGTAAAATTTGATGAAGAAGTTAGAGCTCTCTTGATATTATGTTCATTGCCTGAAAGTTGGGATAGTTTGGTAATGGCGGTTAGTAACTCTGTTTTTGGTTCAAATACCCTGAAATTTGATGATGTTGTTGGTGTTATTCTGAGTGAGGAAATTCATAAGAAAAGCTCAGGTGGATCCAAATTAGGCAGTGTTTTGAATACAGAAAGCAGGGGCAGATCAAAGGAGAGAGGAAAAGGTTTTGGAGGTCATGGGAAGTCACAAGGAAAATCAAAGGACAAAAGATCCCAAACCAGAGGACAAAAGGATTGCTGGTACTGTGGGAAACCAGGTCATCTAAAGAAAGATTACTGGTCTCAAAAAAATAAAGGAGACAAACAAGAAGGCAATAAGGAGGTAAATGTGGTAAGTAACAAGTCTGAAGATGATGCTTTGATTCTTTCCCTAGATAATGCTGATGATTCATGGGTTTTAGATTTAGGGGCCTCATTTCATGCTACGCCCCATAGAAGTTATTTTCTTGATTATGTCCAAGGGGATTTTGGGCTGGTTTATTTGGGAGATAATGAACCATGTCAGATTGTTGGAAAGGGGAGAATTAAGATTAAGTTGCAGAATGGGACTCATTGGCTACTACAAGAGGTAAGACATGTTCCAAGGCTCAGTAGGAATTTAATTTCAGCAGGGCAGCTAGCTGAACAAGGTTGCACTGTTACATTTACTGATAAAAATTGGAAGGTTTCAAAAGGTGCCTTAGTAGTAGCAAAAGGGGTGAAAGTAGGCACCTTATATCTTTGTATAGGTCATATTGTTCCTTCTACTTTAGCTGTTATAGAGAAAAAAACAAACCAGTTTAGGAACAGTTGCTGCAGGTTTGCAAGAAGAGACTGAAAAAGTTGCTGTAGGTTCTGAAACAACACTGTGGCATAACAAACTTGGGCATATGAGTGAAAAAGGTATGAAGCTACTTCATTCTAAGAATGTTTTACCAGGTCTGAAATCTATTAATATGGATTTATGTGAAAGTTGTGTGTATGGAAAACAAAAGAGAGTCAGTTTTCTCAAGGATGGGAAGCAAAAGAAAAATGAAAAGTTGGAGCTTGTACATACCGATGTATGGGGACCGGCTCAGGTATCTTCTCTTGGTGGCTCTCAATATTATGTTACATTCATAGATGATGCAACTAGGAAGGTATGGATTTATTTCCTTAGGCAGAAATCTGAAGTATTTGAAACATTTAAGAAATGGAGAAGCTTGGTTGAGAATGAGACGGGTAAAAGATTAAAATGTCTCAGATCTGATAATGGTTGTGAGTATTGCAGCAAAGAATTTGAAGATTATTGTTCCTTTAATGGAATTCATAGGCAGAAAATGGTTCCAGGGACTCCACAGGAAAATGGAGTGGCTGAACGCATGAATAGGACAATAATGGAGTGTGCAAGGACCATGAGATTGCATGCTAGGCTGCCTTTAAATATGTGGCAGAGGCTGTCAACACTACTGTATATTTAATTAACAGAGGTCCTTTAGTTCCTTTGGGTTGTGGTATTCCAGAGGAAGCATGGACAGGTAAGAAGGTGAGTTATTCTTTTCTCAAAACCTTCGGATGTGAAGCATTTGCACATGTAGATTCTGAAAATAGAACCAAGCTGGATGCAAAATCAAAAAAGTGTACCTTTGTTGGATATGGCATTGATGAATTTGGTTATAGGCTTTGGGACTTTGAAAATTAGAAAATTGTGAGAAGTAGGGATGTTATATTCAATGAGAAGGTGTATTTTTAGGACCGACATAATTTTTTTTGTAATCAACATAAAAAAAACCCTATTTTTTGTAACCGACAAAAGGCTTGATAAAAGCGGCTAAGGGTTAGGGTTTTGATATATTGTATTGTAGCATTTTGCAGCGGTATTGAGTTGCAGGGATTACTGATTGTAATTGGTTTTATTTACTGGATAATAATATTGGACTCTCTGTTTGGTGGATGTAGCCCAAGTTTGGGTGAACCATGTTAAAACTTGTCTCTCGCTGTTATTATTTCTAAGTATTTCCATTCCTCTATTTAATCTTTATTTGCATTTAATTGATATCTTTTGCTGGCTAACCCTAACAGGTGTTGCATCTAGGAAAAATGGAGTTGTAGGAAGGTTGGAAAGACATCAGGGATTCAGGATTTAAAGAAAAGATGGATAAAGGAACACTTTTGGGACTAGGGCGCTCGCTCTTGTGTCCTCCTCAAACTGATTCTAGAAAATAGAAGTTACAGGATTGATTAGTGTCTGAAGGAGGACCAGATTCCTTGAAAAAGTAGGTACCTTGGACTTGGGCACCTGCTCCAGTGTCCCTGACTATTCCGCTTCGGAACCCCAAAAAATAGGTATTATGTAATTTGGCATTTTACTTCCGTTTGCAAGAGGTTTTCCCGTAATTCATTAATTTGTTGTCATATTTGCTTAATTAGGGTTTTAATGGTCAATTAAGCATAGGAGAAGGAAAAATTGATAATTAATTCCCTATTCCAAGCTTCCCCTCATTTGTAAGAGATCTAGGGTATGATAGTGCTCACCACTCGACCCTAGATCCTTTAATGTTAGGGTAAAAGGAGGATTTTAACATCTAAGCCACAAAAGATTAACAAATCCAATTTTACCCTAAACATTTTGGTGAACCCGTGTCCTTGAACTTAAATTAAAACTTTCTGAGTGTTTGTCTATAGATTTGGTGTGATTTCATTCATTCATTTGGTCATTTAATTTAGTGCATTGAGAAAATTTCAAAAAAATTGACAAATTAGAAAAATACAAAAAAATTGCATTGTTGGGCTTACTAAATTGTGTCATTTCTTCCTAAATTTTCCTAATTCATGATTTTTGCATCAGATCTGATATAAAATATAGAAAAATACAAAAATTTAAAATCTTGCGTTGTATTTTCATCATTTAATTGCTAGGGTTTTGTGGAAATTTTGTCAATTTTATAACCTAGTAATTCCAAAATCTAGCGTTTGTAGGCAAAATATTTTATCAGATTTTTCTAGTGATTTTAGAGGCTCATTCAAATTTGCATTTGGATGTAGTCTTTCATTTTAGTGTGAATTTTCATTTAAATTTAAATTATTTGCATTTTTGCATTGAAAATTTCAATAAAAACTAGCAATTTTGGTGCGTTTTCATTAAATTTGCATGGGCGTTTTGCATGTTAAGGCTTGAAAATCATTTTTAGATCTGAGAGTATTTAATTTACATCATAAATCAGACTTCAAACCATTCACATAGCATTTTGTTCCAAAATTTCAAACCTAGGGCTTTGAAAACAACTTTTCACTAATTTTGGCCTTATCGACTTCATAAATTTGCACTATAGGTGTGTTGTGAAGGATATTTTTGCATTAATTTTCTGTTATTAGGGTAAAAATTTTCTTCCCCTCATAAAATTCTTCACAACACCCTTTTAACGGGCTCTTGTAGTGAAAATTTGGCGAAAAACTACACATTTCAACTATTTTGGCCCTAGGGTTTGACCTAGTTTGCATTCCAAGCGTGTTGTGATCAGTTTTATGGATTGGGGTGACTGATATTATTGATATTATTTTTTGTACCTCCTAAAATTCCTTACAACACCCCTTTTTCTAGGTCTTGGAGTTGAAAAACTGTGAAAAAATTACATATTTTGCTATATTTTCACTAGGGTTTGACCTTAAGTGGTGCTAAAATCATGTTGTGTTGGGTATTTTGGCACCAAGTGGCTATTATTACTGATATTATTTTTTTTCCATCATCATTTTCCTCACAACACCCTTTGTTATGCTCTTTGGCATTGAATTTTGGTGAAAAAGTGCCTATTTTGACATATTTTCACTATATTTTGACTTGACATTATCATGGATTTGCATCAAGAGTGTATTGAGAGTGATTATATTGCTGTTTTTGACTGATATCAGATGTATAAATTTCTTCCCTTGACTGAAATCCTCATAGCATCCTTTGTTTCATTCATTTTGCATTGAAAAGTATCAAAAAATCAAGCATTTTAGGCTATTTTTGCTCTCATCTTTTGCACCAATTTTGAAAAGATTTCAAAATATGATTTGGCATTAGTTTGAGCATAAAAACATGGCCTATAATCATAAGAGCAAAAATAGGTTCCCTCCTAGACCTTACATGAAAAGAAAGGCTCCTGAACCTGAAATTGTCTTTACTCCTCATGATAGAACAACTAGAGAAAAAGAAGGACCTCTTTACATCACTGTGAAAATAACAGGAAACCCTATGAATGGAACTCTTATCAATCCTAATTGCATGACTAATGTTTCCACTAAGGATTTCCTCTTTTCACATCAACTAATGCAAGGTTCTTATGACCTCTCGAGCATAATGATTAAGACGCATAAGGGAACCTTTATCAAGCCTTTGGGTAAGATATCTTTGTTAGTAACATTATCCGAAAAACATGTCAAACAATCATTCAATGTTGTCCCCATTTCTGACCTCTTTTGCATTAAATTGGGACATCTGTGGCTAAAATAAATGAAAGCTATCCCTTCAACACTACATCATTATCTAAAATTCCCTCTGGATGGCCGTATAATCACCATCCCTTGGAACAAGTATAAACCTTTGGCTCAGGAAAAATGTTACAAATTGAATTACTTTTGGGATAAAAATGAAGTACCTAGTCCCCCTACAAAAGAAATGACAAAAGAGAAACAACCCACATGTGAAGAGAACTTTAGACCAAAAGGACAAAGTCCGTATGTTGAGGTTCCTCCCTCAAAATCCTTACAAGGATTGAGAGACCATTATCAACAACAAAATGTTCCACCACGACAAATGAGGTTTGATCCTAGTGTTTCATCTTCTAATTTGTACAAGCCTATGAAAGAGAATAGCCCTATCTTACAAAAGATAAGTGGTAAAACAAAACAAAATAGAAAAGCAAGAGAAAGAAGATAGGGCTATTCAATCAAACAAAAATGATCCTAATGATGAACAACATGATGAAAAAGATATGAACTTGGATATGGTATGTTATGTCCCACTATCCTCCATCATTAGGGAATGGGACGATGACGACAACAATTTGCTTATAGACAATTTCTAGCACGACAAGGGTCCTACAGGTAAGTATCTCTAACCCTTTATCTCTCTCGTGATGTGCTTCCCCCGTGATGTGTTATATGTTGTTTAGGCCTCTTGGGATGACCTCAGATTCTCTCATAAGATTTGGGATACCAAGAGACCACCGCTATTGTGACCTTCTTCTATTTGTATCATCACTCTTCTATATTGCCTCTCACTTTGATTTCATGGTTGTGTGTTGTGTCTTATGGACATAGTGTCATGGTTGGTGACTTGGGGGAACCCTCCTATGTGAATGTCCCTAAGACACTTGTTTTCTCTTCTCTTATTTATTATTTCCCTTCCTCTAGTGTTTCCACCTAGCTGGCAGATGATGACAAACATTTATACTGATGCGGACCTAGTGTCCCTTTTGAGAGCAATCAAAAAATGGAATATATTTCCTAATATGATGATGGGGTTGTATATCTTATCCAACACTTGGCTAGTGGAAGCACTCATGCTTTCTGCGTAGTGAATTTGATGATGTTTCTATCGCATTTACAAACCTTAACAATACTGCTACTCTATGTACCTTTGTTTGCCTTTGAATCTAGCCTTGGCAGTACTTGATTCAGAGAGCTTCATGATATAGCCCCTAGTTATCCTTGAACTCCAAATTCATTGTATAACCTTGGCTCTTTGTGTGGTTAATCATATGCATTGATGTTGTTGTTTATCATTATGTTGTAGACACTAACATGTTTCTTGCAGGGATGTGTTTGTGGGAACATTTGGCGATCGTGAAGTACATGTCACCTCCAGGGGGCATGGGCTTTGCAAAAGTTGATGTTCCCTTGTGTGTTTTCTTCCTACCTTAACATGCTTGATATCGATAACTAATATCAACCACCTTAAGGTGGGGGCATATAAGGTAAGCTATCTGTTATAGATGTAGTGACCTTTGCTCTTGAGTAGTGCATCATGCATCTTGCGTTTGTTTGCAATCAATCACTCAATCATGTAAGCCCTCTATGGAGGTGGGATATCGAGCATATCCTTTTTCTTAAGCCCTCTGTAGAGGCAGGAATGATGTATTTCTTGGAGCAGATTGTATTATCTTGTCATTTTCAAAAGTCCTCTGTGGAGGTGGGGAGCGGTTCTGTGATTAATTCAACCCTTAAGTGTGTCTTTGGCGATTGTTGTGGTGAAGCCCAATTGTCAGTGTGTGCCTATAATGTGCCTGAGATGGTGATGAGCTTAGAAATAGGGAACACACCATCGCTTGTCTGCCATGTTTTCTCTGTGTCTTCAATTGTGTGTGTTTTGGCATGCTTGTTTTGTATGGCGTGTTTGTTGCCCCATATGCAGTGACTAGCACTCTTAGGGAGTGCTTCATGCATTTTTGGGAGGTTTTGCATGTCTTGCGTGTGTGTTTCCCCATATATAGAGACCTACGCCCTTAAGTGGTGCATCATGTATTATGGGAGGTTTGTTTACTTTCCAGTACTTGCATTTGCATTTTATATATATGAGAAAAATAAAAGAAAAGATATCATTTCTATCTTCTATGCATTAATGTGTCTTCCATGCATTAACTATCTGCTCCGTGTTCTGCATGACTGTAACTGTCTTCTCCATGTTTTATGTGTCTGTTACTATTTTCTATGTGATTGGCGTGCCTTCTCCATGCTTGATGTGGTTGCTGTGTTTGCGACCTTACTTTAATGCATTTAGGACATTTTAGTTCATATTTTAGCATCTAGATGGAATGAGACCTAAGTCCCATGGAAAATAAGACCTAGGATGACCCCTTGAGTTATACCCTACCTAAAATAGGGGGGAGGACTTAGGCGTCTGTGCCCTAGTCCTACCCTATTTTAGGGCATCCTCAATTTTTGGGTGTCGGTTAGTGACCGTTATTAGTTCCCTTTGTCGACACGGTAAGTTTGAATTTCAAATATCTTGGCAGGAGTGCTTGTAGATGCATATATAAACATATGTAGGTATTCATTTGTAAACTAGATGATCACTGTGAATTCTAGGCATTCTCAAGGTGATTCAAGGCTTTCTATTGTGTTGCAAGAGCAGACTTGTGTGTTTTGTGTGTTGATATTTGTAGATTTGAGCATCAATTCCTTCATGGAATGACGAGCATCTTCCTCCATGAAAGCTTCACTACAAAGTGACATATCATTGTGTTTTTATCATTGGTTCCTTTGGTTTTTGGCCTCTGCCTCACAAGGGCATGCCCTCTTTATTTGACAATGGTGTTCGAAGACTTAAGTGTCCTCCGAGGTTTGACTGAGGCTAACCTCTAAACACCACAACCCCCAAACCAAGTCTTGTGATTGTAGGTCAAAGGTATCGTATTCGGGAAAAGTGGAGTTGCAGGAAGGCTGGAAAGACATCAGGGATTTGGGATTTGAATAAAAGACGGACAAAGGAGCACTTTCGGGACTAGGGCACTCGCTCCTGTGTCCTCTACAGACTGATTCCAGAAATCAAAAATTATAGGACTGATCAGTGTCTGAAGGAGGACCAGATTGCCTAAAAAAGTAGGTACCTTGGACTTGGGCGCCCACTCCAGTTTCCCCGACTGTTCCACTTCAAAACCCTGAAAACATGTATTTTGTAATTTGGTATTTTACTTCTGTCTACAAGAGGTTTTCCGCAATTCATTAATTTGTTGTCGTATTTGCTTAATTAGGGATTTAATGGTCAATTGAGCATAGGAGAAGGAAAAATTGATAATTAATTCCCTATTCCAAGCTTCCCCTCATTTTCAAGAGATCTAGGGTATGATAGTGCTCGCCACTCGACCCTAGATACTTCAATGTTAGGGTGAAAGGAGGATTTTAACATCTAAGCCACAAAAGATTAACAAATCCAATTTTACCCTAAATAGGTCCTAATCCCATAAGATGACATACAATGATATGAAGACATGTGTCATTCTATGCCAATCCTAGAGAACAAGATTCTAGTACCCAAGCCTATTCACAAGCCTATCCAAGTCCACCTTGGCAGCAAGACACAATCCCTTTACATTCTCATTCAACCTTTGACAAGGGGAACATAAGTCTACCTCATCCATCCTATAAGTACATTCTATCACCGCTCCACCTAATGCAAATCACAAGTCCACATCATCTACCCTCATTTTCCATCCACTATATTGTCCTTCCGCACATACCCTTGCAAAGGATATGATCCATTGGCTACTAGCTAGGGATAAACCCTCCCCATGTCAAACACCCATTCATGAGCCTATCAAATAACCCTTAAATGCCATGTCCAATTCTTCCACCCTATCAAGTGGTTCACAACATATCAAACATATCCAAGAGCCATCCACATTCACTCCCATTCCAAGTCAAGAGCTATGTCAAGAGCACAATCCTAAGCATGAGGAAACATTACCCCCTCATCCAAATCAAGATCAAACCCCTTCCATTGCACCCATCCATAACACACTTTATCCTTTCCATGATCAAGCTCCCATCTTTGATCAAGATCCATTTCATGATCAAGAAGACCATGATGATCCACTTAGCCAACTTTATGCATTCCATTGTCAAAAACTTGCCACCTCACCCATCCATGATCCAACCACTTCCACTTCCCATGATGAGACATGTGCCTCCCAAGAACACATAAACATAGAAGATCAAAGAAATAAATTGGATCTTAGTGAACACAATGAAAAATCAAGATCCTAATGGTCCTTCCACATCTACCATTGATCCCATTTCAAGTCCACCATTATATCCACTTGGTCTATCCACCTTCATCCACAAGTGTTCTTCCTTAGGAACACAATAACCTTTGTCTTCCACTCTACCTTCTTCATCCAATAAGGAACTTATGTCTAATGTCCAAACTACACCTAGTCCCATTGTCAATCACATCCTCCAAAAAATGAACTATCAAGGTAAAGGCTTAGGCCTTCATGAATAAGGTATTTTGGAGCTAATCCATGTCAATGTCCCTCCTTGCTCATATGTCCTTGGATACACACCCCAAGGTAATCAATCTAATGATGTTGGTAACTCATCCATGAATGCTAAGTTTACCACTTTCCGTCACACATCCTATCATATTCCAAAAACATACGTCGCCATTCCACCTCCATCATCCTACAATTGTCAAAAGCATGTGAACATACACCTTCCACCATCCACTTTACCTCCTCTACTTCCAACTCCTAACATCCCGTCATCCACTTTGCCACCATTGCTTCCAACACCTAACATCCCTATCATCCATACATTCCCTCACATTCATAATCATGACCAACAAATGCACACATTGTATAAACAAGGAGCTTTCATTGATTCCACTTGCCACATGGGATTTAAAAATAAATATTTGGATGCCTCCTTTCATAAAGTCAAAAATCCTAAGGGTCTTAATGCCTTAGGACATCAATCCAAAAATTTAAAGCAAGGTACATTAAAAATCCATCCAAACCCATACCTCCAAAATGATATGGGTACCTAAACAAAAATCAAACAAGTTAAATGAGGCATCCACATCACAAAAATCCCAACCACCCTCTTCCATCCATTCCATTCAAAAATACCAAATTCCTCCATCCCACATGAAAAGAAAAAGTCATACAAATACTAACTCCATGTGGGTACCAAAAGTCCTACATCATCCATCCACTAAGCAAACATCGTCATTGCTTCCTACACCTCCATCCACTCAAGAGCTTCCATGTTTAACACAGTGTGTGCAACCGTTGGTCATGATTCCTTTTCACACCTCCATCACTCCACCATTCAACCATTACCGTACATATTTGCCTTATTACCTCCCTATGGTCCATGTTTTTGCATAAACATTTCATCCATCTTTGCATAAGTCCTACATAATCTACATCATAATCCACTATCATTCCTTTTATAATCCACTATCTACCTAATCCATCTCACTTTCACGCCATCTCCGTACCAACATTGATGAGTACATTTGACATGGTCCATGCGATGACATCTTTCTCCAATGGGACTATCACCTTTCATGGCACTAGACACTTGAGTCCCTCATGTCCATATCCACATATCCTATTCAAAAAAGTCAAAAAAGGTCAAAAAGGCAAAAAAAAAGTAAAGATAAATCCTTTCATCCAACAGTGAAAACCACCCTTGGTGGTGCCTTGGATAAGTACCATGATGAAAACCTAGAAAATAGGCGTCATGTGCAGGTTGATTTTTTATGTCGCTTACACTTGGGGCACATTGTCTCATCTGATCTATCATTTTCTATCCATTTTCCATCCTTATCCATCCATGCACATACTTATCCTATTGAGTCCATTCAGTATTTCCCTCTTTTGATTTTGATACAAATTGGGGGCACAATGTTGACAAATGTTTTGAATGTCTCTTGACATACCTTATCCCTTCCAAATGATCCATCCTATCATTCTATTCTTATAAGCTTTGTCATGTCAAATCCTAAAGCATTTCACCTCAAATGGGGCATGTTATTCCTATGCGACATAGCCTTTGGAGATCACATCCTCCCCTCTCATGATGCATACATCCTCCCCATCTACTATCACCTATCCTCTTATCCATTCATCCAATCCCATCCATCCTTGTGCCTAGACTTGGTCCTCCCTTGTCATTGGTATCTAGCACAAAGGCTATCCAAATTGTCATTCGATGCCATCAAAACATGTCAAAATCCAAAAAAATCAAAACATGTCAAAATCCCTAAAAAATCACAACATTCCAAAAACCCAAAAAATTACATATTCTCAAAAAACCAAAAAAAATCAAATATTCTCAAAAATCCCCAAAACATCAAATATTCTCTAAAAATCCCCAAAAATTGAAACATTTCAAAAATACAAAAAAATTGCAACATTTCAATAATCCAAAAAAATCAATACATTTGAAAAACACAAAAAATCAAAACATCCCCAAAATCCAAAAAAAATCAAATATCTTACAAAAATACAAGCAATAAAATCAATCAATCAACTCATCATATCAATCCATTCGTTCAAACCAATTCATTTCATCACATCATTCCAACCAAATCAATTCTTCAAACATTTCTTCAAATCATTCAATTCCTCAAGTAAATCACTCCATCAAATTTCTCAATCCATTCATTCAAACATTCTAATCAATCACATCATCATATCATTCAAATCCATTCTTCAAATCATCCATAGTTCGTATGGTCGAACTACGTCACCTCTGAGCTATCATGTAGGCAAGACCATCTTTAATGTGCCCCCAAGGCATTAGGTCAGTCCCTTAGGGTCTATCCTATTAACCATCATAATAAGTTGTCCTTTCATGAAATGGACACTTTGATCAAACAGTCAACCTCTCAAGAAATCCACACTTCAAACCAATCCCAAAATAAACAAAGACAATCTATTCAAATTAGTCAAACCAATCAATCACGTCATGATGATCATATGTCACTATCAAGCTATCCTTGTCAACCATTACATATCTCATACAGAATGGGGCATCGTCAAAACTAGGATTCTGTTCCTTATATGACATGCGTCATTTCTAAAATCAATCATCAATCAAACCCTATTGTTGCTCGCATGGCCAACAACACTAGTGTCAATCAATCAATCACTTGCCTTAGATAGGTAGGGGCATTGTTAAAACTAGACCAGGCGTCTTATACGACATGTTCCTATCCTGAAACCAGGTTCCTTCTCCATTCAATCATAATCAATCAATCAAGCACATATCACTTGGCAAAAGTTCCAACTACTTGTTGGTCTAGTTTGTCTTATTTTTCATTTGGATTGTTGTTCAGTCTCATTCTTATGTTTCTCAAGGCAGTCCCTAAGTGTTGAAGAGAATTGAGGATAGAGTAAGACCTTTTTATTTGATTGTTATTTGTGGGTTGTCTTGGAAAAATGACTGGGGCAACTTGGTGCCTTACATGTGATCAAGATTCCATTGGGTGTGAATCAAAGACATCCTATGCATTGGAAAGAGAAAATGCTTCCTTGCATCAGGGCTTACACACCTCACAGTTATCTCATCACATGTTCTGACAAGGTATCACAGTTACTAGTCTGAGTCAGGCATTCCTTGTCTGTCATGTGCCTGTTTCGCAAGGGACCACACTTTCCACTTTGGCCTTTGTCACGCCATGGTGATTATCATCCTTTGTCATAATAAATTCTATGATGATAAGAAAAATAAAATTGCAAGTGAGAAGCTCAAAATTCTATCAAAGCAAGATCTCATTTCCATTCTTCTAGCCAATCTTTCATTCCTCCATCTCTCTCTCGCACCTTCATTCTTCCACCATCATTGTAGCCTAACGTATCATTTATTTCTTCTATCCATTTCCCTTTCTTCCATCCTTAACCAATCCCTTTCATTTTGAGAGCCTACCCGTGTTTGTCCAACCTGCCTATCCTATCGAGGGGGCATCATCCTATCTTTCCATCATCACTCTTTTCCTCTATCCATTCCCTTAGCTTCTTTGAAATGATGTTACTCAACATAAATCACATCATCTCAAACATCATCTCAAAGAGGGGCAAAATGTAGACACCTAAAAGTGTCCTCAGGTCACAAAACCCTAATTCCTTCCACATTCTCCCAATTTTCCCTAATTTTCCTCTATGGTTAAATAATTAATTTAATTGATTAATTATTTAATTATTCATTACCCCTTGCTCCCTTTAATTTAAATAAATAAACATTTATTTAAATTAAAAGGCCTTATCCTAATTGAGTAGGTTCCACCTATTTAATTTAATCATCCCACAATATCCCCTTCCTCAAATAAATTAAATAAATGAATCTAATTTATTTAATTTAAAAATCATCTAGCCATCTCACAATTTCTTCCAATTTAAAATTCAATTTTGTCCTCTAGTGGTTGGAAACCCTAATCATTCTCAGCCCTTGATCTTGCCTCCAAATTAACTCTTCATCACAACCGTCCACTCAATATACCTCTTCTATAAAACACCTATTCCAACTTCATTTTGAGCCCTAATGCTCTCAGAGACTCAAAATCTGCTGTAACTCTCCAAAATCTTGCTGCCCACACACATGAGCTTCTCATGATTGTTGCATGAACTTGCAAATCTGAGAACACAATGCAAGATGAGGAGGACAATGG
This sequence comes from Cunninghamia lanceolata, assembly GCA_027924645.1. Classification (NCBI taxonomy): domain Eukaryota; kingdom Viridiplantae; phylum Streptophyta; class Pinopsida; order Cupressales; family Cupressaceae; genus Cunninghamia; species Cunninghamia lanceolata. Next base: position 6,824,280 of record BSBN01000262.1, on the reverse strand, counting down.
AGATAGATCAATACTAGCTTAGATTTTTAGTTTATTTCTTGCTTATTTGATTGATTTTCTAAGTTAGATCGCTCTTTATTGTAGTTAGGGTTAGATGTAGTTTCATTTCTGCATGTTTAACCATTTTTTCCCTAGCACAGATGCAAGCTAGGGTAAGAATCCCTAGAAGGGTTATTGAAAAATATGAAAATGACATCATTTTCATGGTGAAAAATGATGAATGTTTGATGGAAATAGTTGAGCACAGAACAATGTGGATCGTGGAGATGGGATATGAGGTTCCAGAAGATACTCTTGTAGGTTTGGCAGAACTAATGCTCAACAAACCTCGTGATACCATAGAAGAGAGGTTTGGCACTTTTAAGGAAAAGTGCATAAAAATCCATATTGAGAAAACCAAACCAAAATCTTAGAAGAAAACATAGAGAATAGTTGAAGAGTTTCCTGAAAGGGTAGGGATAACCAAAGAACAATTACAATAGGCTAAAGCTAAGAGAAAACCTATTGAAGAGGCTAGTACTGTAGAGAAACTAGAAGAGAAAACTAAAGGAAAGGAGCCTGCACCTAGCACTAAAAGGTCAAAAAGGACATCTTCCTCCCCTGCTAGTGCATCTAAGGCATTCAGAGCACCTACTACTATTGAAACATAAAAGAATGTTGAAGCTAGTGCCTCTAAACCAATAAAGAAGAGAAGAGTTAAAGGCAAAGCCATAGGAAGAGTATATGTCAGCCATGGTGTTGATGAAGAAAAAGAGGAAGAACAAGAACAAGAAGAAGAGAAATTGGTTCAGAAGTGTTCTATAATTAAAAAAAGGGGGGATGGGGATGGTTGATTTTAATGGTTTTTATGCGGAATCCTCCTTTCCCTACAAACATTCCAAGGGCATATTAACCTAGTTGAACCTCCAATTTTTGCAAGAGGACTCACCTATCAGATTAGGCTACCACTTAGGAAGATGTATAATCTTGGATGTTTTAAGCAATATCTCAATTTAATGCTCAATTTCACTTAAAACCCTAAATATGCAAAAAAGTAAGCAAATTATCGAATCATGACAAATCCTTTCAGACTGAGATGAGGGACAGAGATATTTAACTCACTATTTTTCAAAGTTTAGAAGGCAGAGAATTTAGGGACACAGGGACTAGCACCCAAGTCCAAGGTGTACTTTTCATCATGAAATCTAAAACTTCTCCCGAAACTGATCTGCACTACAACTTCCGTTTCTACATCAGGAAAAATGGAGGACACAGGGACTAGCACCCTAGTCCAAGAAAATTTCCAATGTTTGGCTTCTTTTTAGATCCCAAATCCTTGATGTCTACCACTCCCTTCTGCAACTCCACTCTGTGGAACTCGGTACCTGTAACCTACAATCACAAGGAGTGTGGGAGGGGGTTGTGGTGTTTAGAGGCTTACCTCGGTCAAGCCCCAGAGAGACTGTAGAGTAAAGTACTCTACATTTTGTTTTGAGTTTCAGTTGTGCGAGTTCCAGTTTTGGTCTGCATTTCAGTTTTGGTCGTGAGGATTGACAGCAAGGGTTTCATTTCACCTGAGTTTTGTCTAAGTCTCAGAGTCACACAGAACATGCCATGTGTCATCAGCCGAGACACATTTTGAGATGTCTCAGACTATCGCGGGAGGAGCCAAGTGTCTTTTTGCATTAACACGGAGTCTGCCATGTGTCATCTTCCGCGTTGAGGTTTCAAGCCACTTTTAATGTTTCAAAGAGAGTCTGGTGGGCCCCTTTTAAGTTTCTCCTTGCGCGGAAGGCGCCAAGTGGCATTTGCGGAAGGTTTCAAAATGTTTCATTTAAGTTTCACAGAAAGTGCTGTGTGTCTCTTATAATGTAAGTGTTGCATGACAAGTGTCGACATCTGCAGTTGCTTCCTTTTGTTTCATTATTGAGTAAAGACTGTGGTGGGCCCCAGTGAGTTACTAATGTTTGCAGAGCGTGCCAAGTGTCATCGTTCGCGTGAATCTAAATGAGTCCCAAATGTTTCTATAGTGTCTCTAAAGCTAGGCTGGGTTTGCCATGTGTCATCTTCCGCAGGACTCTCAAAAGGTATCTAAGCTTCTCTAAGTTGAGCGGAAGCCGCCACGTATCACTTGGTAATTGCAGCAGAAGGTGCCACCTATCTCTGTTTCCTTTTGAAGCTGCTCGGGCAAGAAGCGTTGTGTGTCCCATTTTCCGTAAGTGATAGAGTTTCAATGCAGTGGATTGTGATAGATGTAAAAGGCAGAACTCTCCCAACTATAAGGCACAGTAAAGTATAGTTGAACGGAAGCCGCCACGTATATGTTTAAATTGTAGTGGAGGCTGCCACGTGCTAAGTTCTTATTTTTTATGGAAAGATGAAGGAGTTTCAAGTAAAGAGTGTGGGCTATGTTATTTGTCTTAGGGTTTATAGTCGCAAAGACAACCAGAAACTACCAGGTGTCCCTACCTGATTCAAAGGAAGGAGCGTTACATGTATCTGTTTCAGCCAATGGACTCACAGGGAAGGTAATTGTTTCAGATCCGAAAGAGATCCGCTGTCAGACACTCCAGTTAACTTCAGTTCGGTTAGACCGTTGAGATTCGGTTGTTACGGACAATCCATCGAGGGTTCTATGCTATAAATATGTAACCTCTCATGACAAGAAGGGATTTAGATTAGTCGAGTTTTCCTTTTTAGAATTGTTTTCATCAGAGATTTTAAAAAGAAGTTTGAAGACTTTTACTATGGCCAGTAATATCATTTGCCTTTGTTCTGTTTTCTTGATTCAGAAAGTTTGTGTAACTGTGCATGTTTTTGTGCCTTTTATGTGACTGAAAATTAATAAGAAGACCGAGTTCTATACCTTTGTTGATATTTTCTGTGTCGTTGCAAAATGGTCCAGTTGTGAGCCTTTGATTCTATTTGTTTTATCTTTTACATTGATCATGCATTGTTTGCTCTTTAATGTAACTGAATCCTAAAGATAGCTTCACTGTGCTTAGTATTAAGGAACAAATCATATTTAGGTGCATCACCATAGCTAAATTTCCTTTAGTTGCATTTGTGATTCTGTTTAATTTTTATCCCTTTTTCCCAAAAATACATTTGAGATAAAGAAGAGCCAGCTTCTTTAAAATCTGGAGGTCGTTTCAGGTCACAAGTCCCACATTCCTAAAACTTCCCATGTTGGTGTTAGAAATAGCACAATTTTAAGCATCAACAGAGACATTTAAGTCCCAAACACCGTTGTCAAATAAGAGTGCGTATCCCAACAAGATAGAGGTAAAAAATCAAATGATAAATGATAGAAAACACAATTGATATCACCGTGAAGTGTAGGTCTCATGGAAGGAAGATGCCCTTCATGCCATGAGAAGATGGATGTCAAATCTACAAATACAAACTCAATAACAATGCTCTGCTCTACAACACAATGAATATTTTGAATGATCTATGATCACAAGTATGCATAATGTCCATCTCTAGTTTGAAAATGAAACCTAATCATGCTTATATATGAAATTACAAATATTCTTGCTAAGAATTTTGTAATTCAAACTTTAGATATTGGCATCAGACCTAAATAAGTCATAAAGCTGACATTTGAAATTAGGGCATACCCAAAATAGGGCAGGACTAAAATACTAGCACCCAAGTCCACCCTACCATTTTTATTCAAGATTCATCAAAATGTAACCCCCTATGTCCTATTTGCCATAAGACTTCAAGGTTTTCTCATCACGAGTAAAAAATATCACAAAAGATGTTCTAAATGTAATAATAGGACCTGGGAGCTAAACCTTAAGAGGGAAAAGCCCCCAGCGGGACACTTTATGACATAACATTTGGCCCCCACTTTAATGTATATATAAACACAAGGCCAATACATGCATTAAAGTAAGGTCAACAAACACAACAAACACACTAAGCTTGGTTAAAACACACCAAACACATTGAAGATAGTAATAGGCACACAAAACATGGAGAAGACAATTATAGTCACGCAAAACATAGAGAAGACATCATTGAAGACATGCAAAACATAGTGAATATAGTGAATGTAGTGATTATTTTCTTTTTCTTTTTATAATATATGAAATGTAGAATGCAAGTACAAGGAAAGTAAACACACAACCCATAGTGCAGTAGGGGCTCATAACAACCAGCCTTTAAGACTGGACAGATGGGGGAGGAGACACGCAATACAAATCTTAGAGTGCAGGAGGGACTCATCGCCACCAATCTTTAAGACTACACTTGAGAACAAATACGCCATACAAATCAAGCACATGATACAAATCCCAAACCATAGGAGGGACTCATTGTCACTAGTCTTTAAGACTATGCTTGGGAACAAACACGCAATACACACACACATAGAAGACATGGAGAAAACATGGTAGACAAACGATGGAAGAAACTTATTTCTAGGTTCACAACCATCTCAGGTACATTATAGGCGCACACTAACGATTGGGCTTCGCCACAACAATCACCGAAGACATGCTTAAGGGTTAGGATAGTCTCAGATCTACTCCCCACCTACTTGGAGGACTTTTTGAAAATGACAAGATTATGCAATCTCCTCAAGAAATACACCATCCCCACCTTGTACGGAGGGCTTAAGATAAAAAGGACATGCATGATATCCCACCTCCATAGAGAGCTTAAGATAAAAAGGATATGCACGATATCCTACCTCCATAAAGGGCTTAAGTGATTCCAGTGTATTCAAGCTTTACAAACACACTTGCTAGCATCTACATCAAACATCTTACCTTATATATGCCCCCACCTTAAGGTGGTTGATGTTGTGTACCGATATCAAGCATGTTAAGGTAGGAAGAAAATATACAAGGGAACACAAGATCTCGCAAAGCCCATGCCCCCTGGAGGTGACATGTACTTTAAGATCGCCAAATGTTCCCACAAACACACAATTCCTTGCAAGAAAAGGTGTTAGCATCCATATAATCATGATAAACAACAATGCATATGATCATCACATAAAGAACCGAGGAATGCAAGATTCAAGATAGATAAAGTGCATGGAGTAGTAGTATTGTTATGTTTTGTAAGTGCAATAAGACAACATCAAGATCACACAGAGTGATTCTACTAGCCAAGCATCAGATAATATATATCAACCCCATCGTCATGTATGGACTAGGTCCATTTTTTGATTACTCGCTAAAGGGACACTAGGTCTACATCAATATAATATGTTTTTTGTCATCTGCCAGCTAGATAGAACCACTAGAGGAAGGGAAACAATAAATCTAGAGAGGAGAAACAAGTGCCTTAGGGATAGTCACGTAGGATGGTGCCCCCAAGTCACCAACCGCAACGCTATGTCCATAAGACACAACACACAACAATGAAAATAGAGGAGAAGCAATATAGAAGAATGATGATACAAATAGAAGGAGTTTCACAACAGAGGCAGTCTCTTGGTATCCTTGACCTTACGAGAGTATCAAGGGTCATCCTAGGAGGCCTAAACAACACATAACACATCACAGGGGAAACACAACACAGAGATGAAGGGCTAGAAATACATACCTGTAGGGACAACCGAACTAATAGTTGTTATAGAGAAAATCACCCTCTTCCCAATCTCAGATGCTAGAGAAAAGAGGTGTGTAAGGTACCATAGCCCAACATTTGTTCTTGTTTTCAAGTTGTTCCATTTGCCTTTCTAATGTATTTTGATTATCTCCCGATCCTTGAAGGGATAATAGAGGAGGAACCTCAACATAAAACCATTTTTTCATGGACAAGGTGATACTTCAGTATTTCCCTTATCCACTTCTATTGTAGCAATTATCTCATCATAGTTCAAATAGTCATCTTCATCATCATAAGTTTCATTAAAAGAGTTTTCATACTCATCATTCTCAATGTGGTGTGTTAAGTCTTTAACTACCCGAGGGTATGTGTTCATGAGAGATGTGTACAATTACCTAGATCATATAGTGTCATAACATTATTGCGTACTATATGCATTAAACCTTGAGCAACATTAATACCATCTTGCCCTTCTTTTAGTAGCTCTCTTATGTTATGAATAATAGGTATAGCTTGGTCTGCTATCCTTTCATCTTCCATAAATGCTTGAAATTCAGCTAGTTCATTGTCAAGTTTGTTTATTTGCTCATCAGTTATATGTCTTATCACAGCAATAGGATCCTCAACATCAGGAAATATTTGTTCTTCTATTGTAGTTGTAGGAGGCATGATATCTTGCAAAAGTTGTGTTTCTCCTATTGTTGGGAAGGTATCATTGATTTCAACGTCTTGTACTAGTATATCCTCATGGGAAGAATTATTTTTGAAAGAATGATTAGAGAACAAGTTTATGTCATCATCACATGTAGTAGATACTGAATGCATAGGATAAGTGCTATCGAAATTATCTTTTTCATAGCTACTCACGGAGACGAACTTAGTTAAGCTTTCTAATATCGTAGGATGTTCACTCATGAGGGTTAAAAATTGGTCAAAATCAAGAGCTTTGATAAATGCATGCAAATATACCATGGAAAAATTACATTATTGTGACATGTGTATGATTTCAAATATTTTCGATACTTATGCAATAAATGAATGAAAAAGTATGTATGAGAATGACCTAAAATGATAGATTTTTCAACTTTTTTCAATGCAAATGAATGAAAGAAGAGGTGTTGTGAAAAATTTCAAGAGGGACAGAAAATAATGTCTAATAAAAGTCCAATGATGCAGAAATATCTTTCATAATACGCTTTTGATGCAATCCTAGAGTGATGACAAGTCAAAACCTAGTGAAAATGTGCTAAAATATGCAATTTTCAACAATTTTCAATGCAAATGAGAAAAAGAAAGGGTGTTGTGAGGAAAATTGTGATGGATAGTAGATTATAACAGTAATATCAGTCACTTAATGAAATAAAATCCATCACATGCCTATAGTGCCAATCTAAGTCAAACCCTACTGAAAATATAGCTAAAATATGCAAATTTCCACAAATTTTCAATGCAAAGGCCTAGTAGAAAGAGTGTTGTAAGGAATATGAGGAGGGGAATCAAATAATAACTCTAATAAAAAAATATTAATGCAGAAAAAATCCCTTACAACGCACTTGTGATCCAAATCTAAAGAGACAATAAGGCCAAATCTAGTGAAAATGCAAGGTTTTCAAACCCTAGACATGAAATTTTGCAAGAAGACCATATGATGCAACAATAAAATTATAAATTAGTCCTCATGAGTATTTGAAAATGGTAGTAAAATCTTAAACAAGATTTTGACTACAAACCCTAGTTAATACAAAACTAGGTTTTTACGAAAAATGCACAATTTCAAGCATTTTTTGTCAATTTAAGCACAAAAATGAAATGCAAATGAATTCTAAATGATGAATTTATGTAATTTAAATCAGATATAATTAAAATGATGAAAAATTAATTAAATTGAATGCCAAATAATTCAAATTATGCTAAAATGCAAGCCAAAAATGTCAATTTTTTTAAATTTTTCATTTTTTTAATAATTTTTTGAATGCAATAAAATGAATGAATGAAAATCTATCAAACAACACTTAGCAAGGTGCCAAAAAGTCCAAAAACACAGGTTCACCAAAATGTTCTATAATAAAAAAGGGGGAGGGGGATGGTTGATTTCAATGGTTTATGTGTCCAATCCTCCTTTCCCTACAAACATTCCAAGGGCATATTAACTGAGTTAAAGCTCCAATTTGTGCAAGAGGATTCACCTATCAGATTGGGCTGCCACTTGGGAAGATGTGGAATCTTTAATGTGTCAAGCAATATCTCAATTTAATGCTCAATTTCACTTAAAACCCTAAATATGCAAAATAGTAAGAAAATTATCGAATCACAACAAATCCTTTCAGAATGAGATGAGGGACAAAGATATTTAACTCACTATTTTTCAAAGTTCAAAAGGTGGAGAGTTCGGGGACACGGGGACTAGCGCCCAAGTCCAAGGTGTACTTTTCATCACAAAATCCAAAACTTCTCCTGACACTGATTTGCACTACAACTTTCATTTTTGCTTCAGGAAAACTGGAGGACACGGGGACTAGCACCCTAATCCAGGAAAAGCTTCAATGTCCAGCTTCTTTTTAGATCCCAAATCCTTGATGTCTGCCACTCCCTTCTGTAACTCCACTCCATGGAACTTGGTACCTGTAACCTACAATCACAAGGAGTGTGGGAGAGGTTGTGGTGGTTAGAGGCTTGCCTTGGTCAAGCCCCAGAGACACATTCAAGTCTTCTAAACATCGTTGTCAGATAAGAATGCATATCTCGACGGGATAAAGGCAAAAATCTAAATGATAAATGATAGAAAACCCAATTGATATCACCTTGAAGTGTAGGTCTCAAGGAAGGAAGATGCCCTTCATGCCATGAGGAGATGGATGTCAAATATGCAAATACAAACACAATAAAAATGCTCTGCTATGCAATACAATGAATATTTTGAATGCTCTATGATCACAAGTGTGCATAAAGTCTATCTCTGATTTGCAAATGAAACCTAATCATGCTTATATATGCAAATACAAAGATTCCCACTAAGAATTTCATAATTCAAACTTTAGATGTTAGCATAGGACCTAAATAACAGTCATAAAACTGACATTTGAAAATAGGGCAGACCCAAAATAGGATAGGACTAGGGCACTACTGCCCAAGTCCACCAGGTGCCATTTTTGTTCAAGATTCATCAAAATGCAACCCCCTATGTCCTATTTGCCATAAGACTTCAGGGTTTTCTCATTGGGAGTCAAAAATATCACACAAGATGCTCTAAATGTAATAACAGGACTCAGGAGCTAAACCTTAAGAGGGAAAAGCCCCCCAAGGGGACATTTTTTGACATAACAAGAAGAAAAAGAGGTCACTTCAGACTGATAAATAAACACAGGCCAAGAGGGCAAAAATTGACACTACTGGAGAAGAAGAAATTTCTAAGAAAGAGAAAGAGGGTTTCATCTTCAGAAGAAAAGTGTAAGGAAATGAGAACATCTTAGAACGTATTTCTAAGAACAGTGGTGTCTTTGACAGATTCAAATTTCATTAGATTGCCTCAAAAAACATGCACAACTATGCCACAAAGCGGAAATAGACATAGTTCATTTTTAACATTAACCCTTAGAGGAAAGTACAAGCAACATTAACCAATTTCAATAGTAGAATTATTAAACATGAAAGATAGAACACACACAGATTTATGTGGGGAAAACCCTTACGAGTAAAAAACCCCACACTATAAAAGCCCAGATCGCCATTGTATTATTCAGCAACAAAAAATACAGTTACAATACAACTCAGACACTAAGCCTTTCATGGAGATTAACATCCTATTCCATCTGGAGAATAACAGATAGCATAACCCTACACAAAGTTCTCCTTAGTTCTAGGGTTAGTCCTTCATATTGTTATCATGCCACAAATAGTATACAGTATAGGACATCACTGAGAGAGAGATATTCTTCTCCCTCTCGGCTTGAATTCCCTTTCACTGAAATCTGTTCTCTCTCTTACTCACTCCTCTGTTACAATGCATTTTTCATATCACATTAGAGAAGAGAGCATTTGGTTCATATCTCAGACCGTTACAACTTCCAAAAGGTCGATAGTCCATTTTTAACCATTCGCAACCATTCATATTCATGAGGACTAAATAGTCCCACATGCATCAGTTGAAAAACACAATAGTAGTTTATATCCACGAACACACGGTAAGTTTATATCCACGAAAACTTAAGACACGGCCGACAATGTTAGTCAAGCCGATGGACAACCTTCATCGGAGAGACTCTTACAGATGCCAACCCTTCATCGGAGTGATAGTTAACATCGGAAAGAGATAACCACAGTACGCCGATAAGATTTGTCACACCGATGTTCAACTGTCGAAGTAACACAACACCATCGGTGATAGTCTCTCAGATCACACCGATAGTTCACGTCTTACTGATACAAAGAACAACTGACTATGAACAACATGATCACTGAGACTCTTGCCAATCACTAAGACAAAGGTCAACTCTTACCGATGCCTATAAATCTGAGACACATGTACTCAACATTCTCCCACTTGACGAAGGATTTACAGGATTCTATCAACGCTTGAAGTTACAAAACCAAAGGTGATACTGCCTCCACTCCACTGTGCTCACAAGCTACACAGAAGCATCACAACATCAACTTCAAAGATTCATTCTAAACACAACCATGAAGTCATCCTCTAGAAACAAGATAGAACATCAGCTAGAATAACAATCAGAAACTGACTGCTTCCATCTAACTGAACAAAAAACCCACTTGACTGAAAATAGCACACATAGCAAGTGTTAATCCATCCAATCATCCATACCTTGAAGGTATTCATATCAGCAGACTCATGCCACCTACATATATATACCCATCAACTGCAAATACAAGGTGCATGTGTCAACCAGTCGAAAAAGACCAAACACATCCAAGAACTCCCATTGCATGGGTAATGCAGATTTGAAGAAGATGATGGCATACAAAGTCCACCAATAGCATTACATGGAAAGTGTAAACATCATGTAGTACCAAGGAAACATCCACAATGATATGCAACACCTGTAATCAAATAACAACTCCTCACCACCAGTCTAGAACTTTCCCAAGTTCTCCACATCCAACAAAGGAAAGAGATAACAGAACTTCCATGTCATCACCCAAGAACATAAGTGAAAACACATGACCACAAACTAGTGATCACCTTAGCTCCAATCAAACCTCAAACCAATGTAGTGTGAAATAAACCATCCAGGAAGATAACCAGGACCATAAAGAGTAACTCTGCACATCATATACCTGTAGACAATCCTTCTACATACACCTCTGAATGCCAACTGTGTCAAGTATGATCTTCTTCAAAACACCCCAAAGAGAACAACATAATAGCACCCAAACAAATATTCAATCTCAAGAGATCAAATTCAACATATGTAATCATGCAACTAACATGGATGTAATCCTCTCAAACCAAAGAAGATCAAACTAATCCATTTCCCGTTTCAGGAAATCAGCCCATAAAACCATCTCCTAACAATTCTCATCAATGAATGATATCTTTAAACTCATGCAAAAGGAGATAAACATGCTATCCATCTCTCACAATGAATCCTCCAGAACCATCTATGAGCAGTTCAAGATCCATGTCTATGAAAGAAAGCATAAAACACCTGAGAAAAATAATGGGAAATACCTCTCAAGTAATAAACTACCAAGTAGACTATGAGCGGGGACAAGAATGCTCCTCCAAGATATACAAGCCATCATGACTCCTCCAAGAGCAATCTCCTCATAGGTCTCTGTTGAACTCACATCCAACCAAGGTGTAGGCTTCTCAAACTTTCTATTGAAATCTTCATCAAGAGTAACCATCAACAACACTTCTCTTATGTTAAGAGAAGTACAACCTCACCTTATTCTCCATGTAGCCATGGGCATATGCAAATAATCATATCATGTTAAACTCTAAATGTATCACTATCAAGCACCAACACCTCAGCCAAGGATTTCATGAATCCTTCATGACTCCAAGATGTTACACATCCTCAAATAGTGCTTGCAAATGCGAAAGAACCCTTCTGCAGCAACAGGATCTAAGAGCTCCTCCTAGTAACATCTGCAACACTAAAGAAGATCATTCACCACTAAGTGATGAATCTGCAGTCATTGCTAAAGCTCCCACTGAACTATAACAACTGAGCTTTTCAAGCATCATGACCAAACATCTCCTAATCTAAAAATCCTCCAGGTCCACACATTAACATGTCCATGTGACAATAAAACCAAGTGGCACCAAGATCTCCAAACCAAGGAAATACACTATCACTGTCAATAGCTTACACAAACCTGTGAATCCAAGCTATTCATGAAATCATAATACACATGCTACAGGTCTCCATAACCGACTATTTAGGTACTCTACAACATCCTGTTGATAACTGAGAGGGGGGGGTGAATCAGTTATTCTAATTATTTCCCTTATTGAACTTTCCTTTTAATTGAAGCAGCATAAAATTAAACACAAAACATTAACCATGAAATAAGAAACACATGACACAGTATTTTTGACGTGGAAACCCTGTTAAGGGAGAAAACCACGGGGTGATTAACCCAAGAATTATTCTCTGTTAGAAGAATAGGAAATTACAAAAATGGCACTTGCCAATTAGGGCTCACTGCCCGAGCACACTGCTCACAAGAGGCCCACTGCCTACAAGAAGACACATTGTCTACAAAGTGATGAGAATCACAGTCTTGAACTGATTGGAAGCATCTGCATATGCTGGAGTTCAGTTCCGGTTAGGTTCAGTACACTGATCTGCTGCACTTCATCTTTCCTCTGTTCTTTATTCTGCTATCTTTCACATACCGGATCCTTTTTGCTATCTCTGCTCTTTCTCTGGACTTATTTGCATTTAACTCCACACTAACACACATTTCACAACTAAATCCATCCTCTATATATATCCGCACAAGTAATTTCATCACCTTTCTAGTCGGCATCTGGAACAGTCTAGTTTCTTACAAACTCTCATTCTGTCGGCTGAATCCTTCCTCACCAAGCAATGCGGATCAAGCATATAGTTGTAGATATCATTAATCATGTCGGCCAAACATGATTCATGCCTTCACAACTTCTGTCATCAACAGTAACCCATCCGGAAAGCAGTCTGATACTCTGTCAGTCAGTTCTTCCTCTGTTTTCACTGTCTCTCAGGAATCCGGTACTCAACCATTCATATCTTTTTCCTTGTCCATCACCGGAGGCTAAATCCTTGGAATATACCACTCAAGGTAGTCCTCTTGACTTCCCCAAATCCGCACTGCACCAAGACACTTCCTCTGAGAGGTCCGGACCAATCTGTCGGACCTTGCCACATGCTCTGTTCTTCTTCACCGGACCACAACATTCTTTATTCTGACTTCCGGTAGAGACATATCATGTCTTGCGGATATGTGGGATGACCTTTGTTGCCATCAATGACAACAACCATGAATCCATATAGTGTCTCTTGCCAACAATCTCCCCCTTTGGCATTGATGGCAACACTTAGTGAAAAATGACTAAGTGTTTTCACTGTGCTCCCCCTTTGCTGATGCTCTGTCTTTATATACAATTTCCGGAACTCCCCCTTAGTTGGATTCCTCATTTTTCACTGCTCCTCACTCCCCCTTTGACATCAATGGCAAAGGGTAGGGTCCGCATATCAAAATTTTCAAAAATTTCTTATACTTAGCCGCATATTTACATACTCACATATATTGAAGAATGTCTGCAAAGGATGTCTGTAATTGAATCATTTCGGTAGCCCAACTTTGCTTCATTCTGTCCAAAATTGAAATGTGACCACTTAACAAAAATGCAAACGCTTCTGCCCGCTTGAGATCTGTCGGATCTTTTGTTTGGGCGGTGGTCCTAGCATCACTGATGGCCTCATGCATGGTTTCCAACTTAGGGATTATAATCCTTCTAAGTTCTCCCATCCGGTTGGTGATGTTCTTCCTTTCCTTCTCAAGATTCTTTATTTCGTTCAAGACTGCAATAGTCTGACATTCTTGATTTATTATAGAGGAAGAGAGAGGATCAAAACTTTGAGATAAGCTTTGTAGCTTATCCTGTTCCTCTTTTATTTTCTTGTCAAATGCTGTTGTTGCCTTTGACCAGGATATACAAAATTTATAGATATCACCGCCATCCTTAAGAGCATTCTCTAAGCTCTTTATTCCAATGCTTACAATCTTCCTATCTTTAGAAATTAATTCTAATATCTCTGAAAATCTCTTATCCAAAAATTCCTTCCGGACCTTTTCTTCAGCTGATTTTTCTAGAGAATCAAAATGTGTATCAACACTGCTGACTAAGGTTTTTAGATTACCGGAAGTGGAGGCTGTCGGATCTATTTGGATTGATGGCATGATCTTCACAAGTACTCCAGAGGCAGCCTCTATCAACTCACAGTCTTCCATATGAGACTTCAGGAGCTTTTCATTTGCCTTGGCATTTGCAAATGAAGCTATCTTCATTGTTTGTACCGGAGAGAGAGAGTCAAAATCAAATGGGCCTTTTAGAAGCTCCGGTTCATCAATCTCTAAAGTTTCTTTACTCAAAAATTGTTGAACAGTTTGTGCAGTGTCTCTTGCCGGAGACAGATGTTTCTTTTCTTCTGCAGTCTTAGAACTGTCAACCTCTTTGTCTTTCACCACTGCTTCCTTCTCCTGTAATTGCTCTTCTTCTTTGGATCCGGAGACTGTAGGGGAAACCGGAGGAGAGATGCTAACTTGTTCATGGGCCACTTCTTCTGGAGCAGAGGGTCCCAAGTCCTCACTTGTCTGTTCAGGGCTCACTTCTTCCGGAATAGAAGATTCCAAATCAGCAGCTGTTTCTGCACCTAAGTCCTCTACAACAGGAAGATTGAACCTTTTGAAGGCCTTCCGGAGGATCTCTTCTGTTTCTTGGGCCACTTTGTCAGTCTCACCAAGCATGAGTTGATTCATCCTGGCTTTGCTTCTGAACTCATCTTTGCAGTCCTTGAAGATAATGTTCATTGTCTTGGGATCAATTTGTGGATATAGCTGAATAGCTATCTGCTCCCGGATCTCAAGATCTTTAGCATGAGCATTATTCTTTCTTACTTCCATTTTCTTCTCTAGGCTTTTAGGAATAAGAGATATGATCTCAATGAAAGCCTTATTGTATATGTTCAGATATTTAACTGTGGCTTCCTGCAGAGTCTTTTGGTCTGCCTCACTGAAGTCATCATAGGATTCAGTCATTGGTTGAAGGTTTCCATCCACCGTGACCGACTTGATTATGCTCTCTAGTGACAGAGTGGGCTTTTCAACAGTTACCTCTGCCATTTCATCCTTGTCTTGGCCTGTGGAGGGCTTACCGGATCCTTTCTTCTTCTGTTTCTTTACTTCTCTTACTCCCTCATCTGATTCTGTTTCCTCTTCATCCTTTTGGCTTCCATAAGCCCTTGTGGCTTTTGTCTTGGATCTCTTACCGGATGCCTGGACTTCCGGTTTTGAACTTTTGGTTGAGGGAGGTGCAGATCTCTTTGTTGATCTGGTCCGGGTGGGAGCTCCAACCGGAGCACTTTCTTTGCTTTTCTCTTCTTCCTCGGCCTTCCTCCTCTTTTCCCGGCTGGCATCAAGTGCCTCCTTTGAGATACCTAGGCCTTGAGCAATGTGCTCTACTTCTTTTCTTACCTTTCTTTTAATCTCAGGTTCCCTGAGTTCTACATGTATTTTTACACTCAGCTCCTCAAAGGTTCCAAACCTTTCTGCCTTAGGATCTTTGGGCTAACTTAGCATGTGTTGAACATGCAGCTCCACTATCTGTTCATCAACTTCATACCCCATGGGCATGATCCAGACAGTCCTTGGCTCCACTGCCTCCATTAGGCACTGATCAGTGTCAACCATAAAGCACACTGAGTCCTTGTATTTCTCAATGAGAGACTGGGGAATTCTCTCTCTTGCTTGCATCATGCTCTGAAAGTTTTTGAAGTATCCCCATAGAGCTGAATTTCTCGCTTTTGCATCCCCAAGTTCATGCAAGTAGTCTCTTATCTGGACTGCAACAGGTTTGTCATTCTGCCATACCCATCCACTTGTTCCGGGTAGCTCATTCATGAAATAGAAGAATAGACATACAATAAGAGTACCATACTTGAAGGAATTCTTCTTATCCTTCTTGATTTTCTGTATGTTTTCCATTAATTGGCTTAGTAGTAGTTCGCAGAGATCATATTCTGCATTCTTTCTTAACATTTCATAAGCAGTGTATATTGCAGTTCCGGATACAGAATTCTCCCTGCTGGAGTGATAGATCTTGTATCCTATTATCATTGATGCATATTTGATATCCGGATCTGAAATATCTTCAATGGTCATTGCCCTCTTGTCAAATTTTGATCCGGTGGCCTCAGTTACAATGTTGTTCTTGACAGATTTGAGGATAGGTACCCCTCCGGAAGAGTATAGACCAGTTACTGCTCTAATTGCCTCTTTTGTAATCTTGCAGGGTCTATCTAACCATAGAAAGTTGTCATGCATCCTGCTCAGCACATACCGGACCCATTCATCCTCTTCAAAACAGGGGAAATGAATAAATTGCTCAAATTGTTTCTTCTGAATATCCTTATACTCTGGTTTAAGCTCAAAAGCATTGTCAATCAGCTGCTTGTGATAGAGGTCTCTTAATTTGAATTCCCCAAATTCCTCAATGTTTGCATGTATGTAAACCCTAATGTCTTCGGTGTGTAAAACTCCGTGAGGAACACTAGAGAAGGCTCCTAGTGGGTCTACCTCCAATGATTTGTAGGGATGTTTCTTGAATGAGGGGCGAGGTCTATCAGAGATCTTAACTATGTTTGGAGTAGCCATTCTTCAAGGATTTGCAGTGAGGTAATGAAAAACGGAGAATACCTTATGCGCCTTCGGTTTGCACGGAGTGGTTGGATTGATTTCTTTATCCAATAGCTTTGGCAGGAGATCCTTGGTGTGCTTGAAGAACCTTGTTGCAGAGCTCCACTTTTCGCTTCTTCTCGAGTGCAGAATGAGCAAATGACCTTTGAGAAATCCCTTAAATTGCTCCGCGAACCCTAATATCTGTCTGCAATAAATGCTTCACCTACATCATTCCGGTTTGCCTTGTCTGGATAGTTTGGAGTATCCCGGATTGGTTCTGATCTGAGGATATCATCCGGATCTTTCAATCATGAATAAATCGAGGTAACATATTACAAGAGCATCCCAAACACTCTGTCCAATCCGCAGAACAAGATAGTGCATTTCCGGATCTTTCCGGACCTTTTTGTAATCCTCTATCATACCGGAGCATCTCCCTGAACAGGTCTTATTTGATCGATCACAGCTTCTTCATAACTTCATGCGGACCTCTGAAAACTTGACTGAAGTATCTCAAGACTCATATCTACAAACCCTTTGATCCGCATCTTGTGCCACATCCGGTACCACTTATTTGGCTGGGGGAACAAGATTTTCTTTGAGTCTCCCCCTGAGCCTGAGCTCACTTTTTAATTTCCGAAAGAAATATCAGCACCAGAGTCTGGTGCGGATCCAACCTCTACATTCTTTGAACTTTTCTTCACCCATATCTTGCTCATCTGATTCCTAACCTCATCCGCATTCATCTTTTGTTTACCCTTGTCTTGATTCTGATTATACACCGGACCTCTTTTGTCCTGATTCTTGTTTCTGCAAACTTTAGCATTATGACCGGACCTATTGCAGATTTGGCAAATAACATTTCTTTGCATATTTGACTGATATCCTCTTGATCTGCATTGATTAGCCATATGACCTACTCTATTGCATGTGAAGCATCTACCTTTGAATGATTTGTTTACTTGCATACTTCTGCATTCATGGGATTTGTGTCCATACCTTTTGCAGTTGAAGCATTGTCCGGAGAAGGATGAATTAATCTGATTCATTCTCATTCTGCACTGATTAGCTTTGTGACCAAAGTGGTTGCAACTGTGGCAGTATCCATTGAAGGATGGATATCTTTGAGCATTTGGCTGTCTTACCGGAGGTCTTCTAGGCCTGCTCCTTGGATTTTCTGATCCAAGATTCTTCTGACCGGATCCGGAGCTTTCTCCTTTCTCATATCCCAAGCCATACTTGTCATCTGTCCTCTTTTGACTTCCAAGAAGAACTTCAAGTTGAGCAGAACTTATCTTGAATTTCTCTTTATATTCATTTGCTGTTTGAAGGTCTCTTTTGAGAGAGGCAATTTGATCCTCAAGTTTTCCTTCATTATCTTTGGCATCTTCAAGATCAGATTCAAGGTGTCTAATAATCCTGTCCATCTGGTGGCATTCTTCTAATTTTTCTTTAAGAGATTGTCTTAGATTGTCTTCAGCCTTTCTTTTTTCTTCAATCTCTTGAGTAAACTTTATAGTTCCTGATTCCATTTCATGTCTTAACATAATGACTTCTTTTGATAACTTTTCACATAACTTGGTTTGCTCAGTCAATTCCTCATTTGTATTGCTTTCTTCACTTTGTCTTGCCAATTGTTGAAGTAGCTCCTTTCTCTTTTTCATAGAGAGACTTAATTTGTCTTTTAATTCTCTCATGAATTCATCAGCCTGTTTGAGTCTTTCCTTTAATTCACTGACTTCAGAATTTGACTGTTCAAGATCCTCAAGGGCAGTCTTGAGTTGCTCCCTTAAACCATATGCATCCATTTGAAATCCCAGATCTTCCTCAAGCTGTTAGGCTCTATTAGGAGGAACTTAGCTCTGATACCAATTGTTGATAACTGAGAGGGGGGGGGGGTGAATCAGTTATTCTAATTATTTCCCTTATTGAACTTTCCTTTTAATTGAAGCAGCATAAAATTAAACACAAAACATTAACCATGAAATAAGAAACACATGACACAGTATTTTTGACGTGGAAACCCTGTTAAGGGAGAAAACCACGGGGTGATTAACCCAAGAATTATTCTCTGTTAGAAGAATAGGAAATTACAAAAATGGCACTTGCCAATTAGGGCTCACTGCCCGAGCACACTGCTCACAAGAGGCCCACTGCCTACAAGAAGACACACTGTCTACAAAGTGATGAGAATCACAGTCTTGAACTGATTGGAAGCATCTGCATATGCTGGAGTTCAGTTCCGGTTAGGTTCAGTACACTGATCTGCTGCACTTCATCTTTCCTCTGTTCTTTATTCTGCTATCTTTCACATACCGGATCCTTTTTGCTATCTCTGCTCTTTCTCTGGACTTATTCGCATTTAACTCCACACTAACACACATTTCACAACTAAATCCATCCTCTATATATATCCGCACAAGTAATTTCATCACCTTTCTAGTCGGCATCCGGAACAGTCTAGTTTCTTACAAACTCTCATTCTGTCGGCTGAATCCTTCCTCACCAAGCAATGCGGATCAAGCATATACTTGTAGATATCATTAATCATGTCGGCCAAACATGATTCATGCCTTCACAACTTCTGTCATCAACAGTAACCCATCCGGAAAGCAGTCTGATACTCTGTCAGTCAGTTCTTCCTCTGTTTTCACTGTCTCTCAGGAATCCGGTACTCAACCATTCATATCTTTTTCCTTGTCCATCACCGGAGGCTAAATCCTTGGAATATACCACTCAAGGTAGTCCTCTTGACTTCCCCAAATCCGTACTGCACCAAGACACTTCCTCTGAGAGGTCCAGACCAATCTGTCGGACCTTGCCACATGCTCTGTTCTTCTTCACCGGACCACAACATTCTTTATTCTGACTTCCGGTAGAGACATATCATGTCTTGCGGATATGTGGGATGACCTTTGTTGCCATCAATGACAACAACCATGAATCCATATAGTGTCTCTTGCCAACACATCCATCCTCTCATCCTAAAACAGTCACACCAATGCACAAGTGACCATAGACCAGGCTAGCTAACAAATCTACATTAACACTAAAACAATCTGGTGGATAAAGATAGTCCACATCTAAGTCATCTCACTATAGCTTAATAGGTGATCAGCCCACAAAACTACATAACTCATAGATCCAACCAATGTATCATGTAAACTCACTATCACATTGGAAACTACAAAACTGAGATCTCAAGGAATAGATAACAATGTAGACAACATGACTCAAGCATCAGATTACTTACAAATATGATTCACCAAACATGTCCACAACTTGAGCACCATAGTATAGAAAACTAGAAGCATTACCATAGAAATACTGAGTGACATATCACTTACCAGCACTCCCATGCAGAGAATGCATTTCACCTCCTCACACCATGCACGTAGCATGCATGTAAAACTGCAACTATATCATCCAGCAACACCCCAAAAGCTAGGGTCTAGAAATAGCTTAACTGCAGCTTCACAAAACCACAAGTTTTTCTCTTGACTGTGTAAAACCTGCAAAACCATTGTGTTTGAAAAACACCCATGCACATCCATACCCACTTCACATCTAGAAGACCAAGAATATGAATCAAGACACACCATAACGGTTAAATGAGAAAAATGGATCATCATGAATATGCATAACCATAGATTTTAGGAAAACTATGAAACCCTTCAAAACCAAGGAACATGATTCTGAGACATGCAAGTACAAAGCATCGACTAAAGGAAACAACAATTTAGGAACTTTAGGCCCACTTGTAGGCCAACTCCACAACCACCAACATGCACATGCATCTGAGGGAGATAGGCTATTTCAAAAGCTCTCAGACCATCCAATGATCAACTCCATAGCCTACATGCAATCAGGGTAACAAAAAAGTTATGCCTTCCAATACCAGGACAAAACACCCAGCATAAGCACATTTCTCCATAGCTAAAAAAACAACCCAAGCTTCTCCATATCATTAGGGAGCCTCTCACATAGACACCTAATACAGAGATTTGTTGCATCTCAACCATAGAGTAAAATATTCCACCCCATGCATCGGGACTATATTGCTGCCAACTAGGAGCCTCAAATCACATCATTTCAATATGACTAGCTCCAGTTTCTCCATCTTCACCATCCTTCAAGGGCCTACTGTAACATGAAGACAAGATCAACTACTAGACTTCATTCAAAACAAGGATCAAAACATCAGACAATTCCTTCAGATTTCCTCAAGCCTGTCACACTAAGAAATCATCACAGAAGGAATACCCAGACCTTATACACCAGGAAATCTTACATGCAAACACATCCAACACACAAATGTACATATGTGAGAAACAAAGAAGATCCCAGAAGAAGGCTCTGATACCACTTGTAAGGAAATGAGAGCATCTCAGAATGTATTTCTAAGAACAGTGGTGTCTTCGACAGATTTAAATTTCATTAGATTGCCTCAAAAAACACGCACAACTATGCCACAAAGCAAAAACATACATATTTCATTTCCAACATTAACCCTTAGAGGAAAGTACAAGCAACATTAACCAATTTCAATAGTAGAATTATTAAACATGAAAGACATAACACAAACACAGATTTACTTGGGGAAAACCCTTATAGGTAAAAAACCCCACACTCCAAAAGCCCAGATCACCATTGTATTATTCAACAATAGAAAATACAGTTACAATATAACTTAGGCACTAAGCCTTTCATGGAGATTAACATCCTGTTCCATCTGGAGAATAACAGACATCATAACCCTGCACAAAGTTCTCCTTAGTTCTAGGGTTAGTCCTTCATACTGTTATCATGCCACAAATAGCATACAGTACAGGACATCACCGAGAGAGAGATATTCTTCTCCCTCTCAGCCTAAATTCCCTTTCACCGAACTCTATTCTCTCTCCTACTCACTCCTCTATTACAATGCAATTTTCATATCACATTACAAAAGAGAGCATTC
This sequence comes from Cunninghamia lanceolata, assembly GCA_027924645.1. Taxonomy (NCBI): domain Eukaryota; kingdom Viridiplantae; phylum Streptophyta; class Pinopsida; order Cupressales; family Cupressaceae; genus Cunninghamia; species Cunninghamia lanceolata. The sequence continues at coordinate 6,802,865 of BSBN01000262.1, read as the reverse complement.
GGTTCACATCTTAGACCGTTACAACTTCCAAAAGGTCGATAGTTCATTTTTAACCATTCACAACTGTTTGTATTCATGAGGACTAAATAGTCCCACATGCATCAGTTGACAAACACAACAGTAGTTTATATCCACGAACACACGGTAAGTTTATCGTCGACGCTTTTGTTGTTGACGACCCCAGCCGGTCAAACATCAACGAACCATTGGTGTGACCAAGACCTTCGGTGTGACTTCATCCTTCTTCATCGACAAGGTTCCTCCTGCCGATGCCAAACACCATTGGACAGACCAAGCTCATCGAAGTAAGAATTCCATCGAAGGCCAATAGCGTTTGTCTCGCCGATACCAAACCTCCATCGACAACACACATAACAGTCGGAGTGACATCTCAACACTGCACTGATTGAAGAGGTCTTACCAATGCCAACCTTCAACAGTTCATCAAAGTAACACAAGGCAATCAGAGAGAAAAATTAAGACACAACCGATAGCATTAGTCAAGCCGATGGATAGCCTTCATCGGAGAGACTCTTACAGATGCCAACCCTTCATCAGAGTGACAATTAACATCAGAAAGAGATAACCACAACACGCCAATAAGATTTTTCACGCCGATGTTCAACTGTCTGAGTAACACAACACCATCGGTGATAGTCTCTCAGATCACACCGATAGTTCATGTCTTGCTGATACAAAGAACAACCCACTATGAACAACGTGATCGCTAAGACTCTTGTCGATCACTGAGACAAAGGTCAACTCTTGCCAATGCCTATAAATCTGAGACACATGTACTCAACATTCTCCCACTTGATGAAGGATTTACAGGATTCCATCAATGCTTGAAGTTACAGAACCAAATGTGATACTGCCTCCACTCCACTGTGCTCACAAGCTACATAGAAGCATCACAAAATCAACTTCAAAGCTTCATTCTTAACGCAACCATGAAGTCATCAATGATAATAGCATTAAGTATGTTGAGACTGCTATCAATGATGCAAATACATTGTATCAATTTTTCTTAACTTGGCCTACAATGACAAATGACATAAATGACAAGATAGAAGGACTTGAGGATACTCTTGTAAAGCTTTCTAGAACTTATGATTCTTGGAAAGATTTGAATGGAAATTTGAGAATTGAAATAGAGAAGGCTCATGTAAGTATAAAGAAATTGCAAAATCATAAAGAGTCCATAAAGGACCAAACGAGCCAACCAAAAGAAATTGTAAGTTTTAAGATGGCTCCCATGATGGGTTTAATCAATGAAGCTAATAAGGTAAGGAAGATGGTTGATGCCCCTAACACAGTAGATAAGGCAAAAGATTTGCTATCTCAAATTAATGGGCATGTACAGTTTTTGAAGTATGCTAAGGCAAGATGACCCTCAGATGTGGTACAACTAAAGAACATCTACAAAGACATCCTCCCAAAATCTTAGTAAGTCTTGATTTATTGTGTATATATGCAGAAGGTTGTAAGATATTTTTGAAATTTTGGTGTATATAGCAATCAATTACTTAGGGGGAGCAAATTTCTATTTGTATATGCTCATGAACTCTAGACAAAGGGAGATCTGATAAAAAGTGCATATCCTTTGCCATTGATGTCAAAGGGGGAGAGAAGCAGATGTGAAAATGTTATTTTTGATGGAGAGATGCAGATGTAGAAAATACTTGTCTCAAGAGGAGAACTTTCAAAGATTTGGTTTTGAAGGTTTTCACATCATGTGTTTCCATCAACGCCAAAGGGGGAAATTGTTGGAGATATCATTGTTAGAGACACTGCTGGGCATGATATTCAAGGTGTGTTGTCATTGATGGCAACAATGTTTAAAGGCTAATTGAAACAAGGCTCAAAGGATAGTAATCAGAGATTGTATCAGAGATATGAATCAGGAACCAAAAATGAGTTGTGATGTTATAGTAATATCCCTCACAGGATGTTCCTATCCTAATAATGTTAACTATGCAAAAAGTTTTAATCTAGAAGAGGGTAAGTGAAAGAAGATGGGCCAAAAAGGGGTCTTAAGTGGCCACTTTTTTTCTAAAATTAGGAAATGCTAGCCTTGGATGAGAAATTTAGCATAGTTACACTCAAAATTTTAAGATGCAACAAAAAAAATGTTCGTAGTGCTCCGAGTCTACTTCTAAGCTACTATTTTTTTTTTAAAATGGTATAGATTAAGGGATTCAAAAGAGGGAGCCATAGAAATTGGTGTTGTTTCTATCAAAAAAATATAACGTAGAAAGTTTTGTGGCTCCCTCAAAAGGTTAACATTTTTTTTTTGTATTTTTAAAATTGCTTCGGTGAGAAATTAGCTAACCACATGTAGTTTATGCCTGATTTTTTTGATTATTTTTAATGAATATTTGATTTTTTACTAATTTTCAAAGTGGATACATCCTGAAAAATAGAATTTTGGCCATGCTACCCCTATAAATTTTGAAAACTAATTGAAAATGAACTTTTTTAATATGTGTAGAATGTAGTGTAGTTTCTAAAAATGTAAATTTTTAAAAATTTCAATGAACAATTAATTTACAATGAAAAAAAGACCAAACACTGGTTTTTGCCCAAAAATGGATACACAAACAAAAGAAATTAAAGATGAAAGGTTTAACATTGTCAACATGTGAAAAAAATTACATCGTTAAATAGCTAAGAGAAAGCCTAACATTACCCAAGTGTTCGATTTTTTCGACCTTGAAACACATGCAAATCTGAGGATTAGCACGAATGAAATTATGTGAAATCCTGTAGAATATGCAAAAACATTTATTTGGACATTGGGAAGGAACTCCAAGCCTTTGGGTTGGAAATCCAAAGCAAATCCTAAGCCTAAGGCTTGGGATTCCCAAAGCAAAATATAACGCGAGCGCGTTATAATGTGCTCATGTTATTTTTTGTTTTGGATTTTTTCCCTTTTCACAAAAGTTTGCCCGATGTTTGTCATGTTCAACATAACGTGAGCATGTTATAACGTGCTCACGTTATGTCTCCCTTGGAATGTTTTATGATCAAGGTTATTAAGCATGTATGTATGTATGCTTGTATGTATGTATGTATGTATGTATTGATGTATGTATGTATGTATACTTATATGTATGTATGTATGTATGTATGTATGCTTGTATGTATGTATGCTTGTATGTATATATGTATGCTTTTATGTATGTATGTATGCTTGTATGTATGTATGCATGCTTGTATGTATGTATATATGTATGCATGTATGTATGTATGTATATATGTATTTGTGTATGCCTGTATGCATGTAAGTATGTATGTATGTATGTATGTATGTATGTATGTATGTATGTATGCTTTTATGTATGTATGTATGTAAGGGTTTTGGGTTTAGGGTATATAAGGACCTACACCTATAGAGCTTTTAGGGTTGAGGGTTGAGGTTTTTGGGTTTAGGGTTTAAGGTACAGGGTTGAGGGTTGAGGCTTAAGGGTTGAGGGTTGAGGCTTTAGGGATGAGGGTTAAGGGATTAGGGTTTAAGGTATAGTGTCGAGGGTAGAGGAGGGTAGAGATGGGGGTGAGGTAGATAGGGGAGGAGAGGGGTGGATAAGGGTTGAGGGTTTAAGGTCAAGAGAGATTAGGGTTTGGGGTTAAGGGATTAAGGTTTAAGGTTGAGGGTTGATGGCTTAGGGATAGGGTTTAGAGTTTAGGGATAAGGGTGTAGGGTCTAGGACCTTGAGGGATTAGGGTTTATGGTTGGGGCTTTAGGTCCATAGTGTTTAGGGTTGAGGGTCATGAGATTAGGGTTAAGGTAGAGTGTTGAGGGTAGAGGGATTAGGGATAGGGTTTAGGGTTGAGCGATTAGGGTTTAGGGTTGAGGGTTCAAGGATAAGGGAATATGGTTTAATGTATATTGTCGAGGGTTGAGGGTTTAGGAATAGGGATAATGTTTAGGGTTTAGGGTTGAGGGATTAGGGTTTAGGGTTTAGGGATAAGGAATTAGGGTTGATGGTTGAGGGATTAAGGTTTAAGGTTGACGGTTGAGGGTTTAGGGATAGGGTTTAGAGTTTAGGGATAAGGGATTAGGGTTTAGGACCTTGAGGGATTAGGGTTTAGGGTTGAGGCTTTAGGGATAGCATTCAGGGTTGAGGGATTAGGGTTGAGGGTCGAGGGATTAGAGTTAAGGTAGAGTGTTGAGGGTAGAGGGATTAGGGATAGGGCTTAGGGTTGAAGGTTTAGGGTTGAGGGATTAGGGTTTAGGGTTGAGGGCTTAGGGATAAGGGATTAGGGTTTAAGGTATAGTGTCGAGGGTTGAGGGTTTAGTAATAGGGATAGCATTTAGGGTTTAGGGTTGAGGGATTAAGGTTTAGGGTTGAGGGATTAAGGTTTAAGGTTGAGGGTTGAGGGTTTACGGATAGGGTTTAGAGTTTAGGGATAAGGGATTAGGGTTTTGGACCTTGAGGGATTAGGGTTTAGGGTTGAGGCTTTATAGATAGTGTTTAGGGTTGAGCGATTAGAGTTGATGATCGATGGATTAAGGATAAGGTAGAGTGTTGAGGGTAGAGGGATTAGGGATAGGGTTTAGGGTTGAAGGTTTAGGGTTGAGGGCTTAGGGATAAGGGATTAGGGTTTAATGTATAGTGTCAAGGGTTGAGGGTTTAGGAATAGGGATAGCGTTTAGGGTTTTATGGTTGAGGGATGTAAGAGTTTAGGGATAAGGAATCAGGGTTGAGGGTTGAGGGATTAAGGTTTAAGGTTGAGGTTGAGGGTTTAGGGATAGGGTTTAGAGTTTAGGGATAAGAGATTAGGGTTTAGGACCTTAAGGGATTAGGGTTTAGGGTTGAGGCTTTAGGGATAACATTTAGGGTTGAGGGATTAGGGTTGATGGTCAATGGATTAGGGTTAAGGTAGAGTGTTGAGGGTAGAGGGATTAGGGATAGGGTATAGGGTTGAAGGTTTAGGGTTGAGGGTTTAGGGATAAGGGATTAGGGTTTAAGATATAGTGTTGAGGGTTGAGGGTTTAGGAATAGGGATAGAATATAGAGTTTAGGGTTGAGAGATTAGGGTTTAGGGATAAGGAATTAGGGTTGAGAGTTGAGGGATTAAGGTTTAGGGTTGAGGGATTAAGGTTTAAGGTTGAGGGTTGAGGGTTTAGGGATAGGGTTTAGAGTTTAGGGATAAGGGATTAGGGTTTAGGACCTTGAGGTATTAGGGTTTAGGGTTGAGGCTTTAAGCATATCATTTAGTATTGAGGGATCAAGGTTGATGGTTAATGGATTAGGGTTAAGGTAGAGTGTTGAGGGTAGAGGGATTAGGGATAGGGTTTAGGGTTGAAGCTTTAGGGTTGAGGGACTAGGATTTAGGGTTGAGGGTTTAGGGATAAGGGATTAGGGTTTAAGGTATAGTGTTAAGTGTTTATGAATAGGGATAGCATTTAGGGTTTAGGGTTGACGGATCAGGGTTTAGGGTTTAGGGATAAGGAATTAGGGTTGAGAGTTGAGGGATTAAGGTTTAGGGTTGAGGGATTAAGGTTTAAGGTTGAGGGTTGAGGGATAGCATTTAGGGTTGATGGTTGATGGATTAGGGTTAAGGTAGAGTGTTGAGGGTAGAGGGATTAGGGATAGGGTTTAGGGTTTAGGATTGAGGGTTTAGGGATAAGGGATTAGGCTTTAAGGTATAGTGTCAAGGGTTAAGGGTTTAGGAATAGGGATAGCATTTAGGGTTTAGGGTTGAGGGATTAGGGTTTAGGGTTAAGGGTTAAGGTATAGTGTCGAGGGTAGAGGGTTTAGTGATAGGGTGTAGGGTTTAGGGTTGAGGGAATAGGGTTTAAGGTAAAGTGTTGAGGGTTTAGGGATAGGGTTTAGGATTTAAGGATTAAGGGTTGAGGATTTAGGGTTTAGGGTTAAGTGAGAGACCTAGATGGCTAAGGACAGATGGAGAGGTAGACAAGGAGTGATTGAGAGACATATAGAGGGGAGAGGTAGAGAGGTGCGAGGGACAGATAGGTGAGAGATAGAGAGGTGAGAGATAGAAGAAGTATATGCATGTGAGGTGTCTTTGAGAGTTGATGATTTTATGCCTATCTCAAATAAAATGTATGCAAATCAAACTCTCACACAAGTGTAATCTGATCGCCTCGGTAATACTTGAGATTCTTTAGAGAATTCTGTGCAGGATTTTTTTACCCTGGTTTGGGCTGAAACTTTGTGCCATCAAATTAAATTTGTAGTAATAACTAAATTGAAATAAAGATAAAAAGGAAACCTAAAAATAAACATATTAGAGAAATAAAGGAAGGAAAAATAAAAAATATAGAATAAAGGAAGGAAAAATAAAAAATATAGAAAAATAAATGTGCATGTGAACTTCCCAACAACATGAAAACACTTTAAGGGATTAGGGTTTGAGGTGTATTGTTGAGGGTTTAGGGATAGGTTTTAGGATTTAAGGCTGAAGGGTTGAGGGTTGAGGCTTTAGGGATAGGGTTTAGGGTTTAGGGATAAGGGATTAGGGTTTAGGGTTGAGGGATTAGGGTTTAAGGTTGAGGGATCAGGGTTTAGGGTTGAGGGATTAGGGTTTGAGGTATAGTGTCGAGGGTTGAGGGCTTAGGGGTATGGTTTAGGATTTAAGGTTTAAGAGTTGAGGGTTGAGGCTTCAGGGATAGGGTTTGGGGTTTAAGGTATAGTGTCAAGGGTTGATGGTTTAGGGATAAGGTTTAGGATTTAAGGTTTAAGGGTTGAGGGTTGAGGCTTTAGGGATAAGGGATAAGGGTTTAGGATTGATGGATTAGGGTTTGAGGTATAGTTTAAGCTCTTCCAAAAAAACTAAGGAAAGACATTACAAATACAATAGATAATAATACCTTGATTACAATGATTGACCAAACGATACCAAAAAATGTTAGTGAATTATTCACAAATACAAACATAGTCTTAAAAAAAAACTTAGAAATCGTACTTAATTCTACATCTCCTCAATTTAAGTGCTGTCAACTAAGAAAATACCTAGTACCGTCAATCACTCACACCATGGCTCATTTTTTCCCCTATACTAATATTGTGTAAAATTCACTCACTACCAATTTTTTTTATTGTATTTGTAGGTATATTTGTGCTTGTAGATAATTCAAGATTATGTACAGTTCTTTTTGTTTGGGTTATATTTACATAGGCTTTTGCATCTGTGTTTGCCATGGAGGATGAAGAAACGGGGGAGCTTTTTATACCATGCAGATCATACAGTCACAAATGCTTTAAAAAGCATGGCAAATACCATGATAAAGAGTGCTTTAATGGGTGTGCCTCCTTCAAAGTTATGCTTGGAGACTTTACACAAAAAACTAGTAACTCTATACAATATTTTTCATTCTTTTATTTCCTATACATTGTTAAGAACTTGTAAAATTTCATTGTATAATGTGTTTATCAGAGCACATTCCTCCTGCATTTGTTTCACAATTTATAAATGACACAGATGAACATATGGTGTTGCAAGGCCCAAGTGGGCAGGAGCGGGATGTACAATTAGGGGGTACCATAAATAAACTAGAATTTAGGTAGGGTTGGGAAAATTTTGTGAATCATCATGGGCTGGAGATTGGAGATTTTTCTATGTTCAAGTATATGTCCAAGTCATATTTTAAGGTTAAGATATTTCAAAGAATAGGGTGTGTGAAAAATATCAATGCTCTTCAGCTTATGAATACCAACATTGATATAGATAAGAGATGCCCTTCTTCTAACAAAGTATGCAGTTCAAGTCAACCAATGGGCAACAAGTTGCTGAATGAATTAGTTTCTGATTGGGAAAACAACAATGATGTTGAAGTAATGGAAGAAAATCAAAATTGTAAGTCTAATTTAATTTATTTCAACTTTCAAAGTAGGCATTTGAATTGTAGCTTTATTAGGAGGATTGGTATAACAAAAACTTATTTCTGTTGTAGTCCATTCTTGGAAGAACCCTAGATATTATGGACCCTCTCATCTAGAAAAGCACATGACAGTGAACTCTGCCCCTTATTTCAAATCAGATAAACCTTTTTATTCAATGAAAATGAAGTTACGGAATGTAAACCAACTAATATGCAAACTAGTAAGATCAAATTCTCTACCTTCTATGCTTATTCCTCTTATTATGTTAAGAGAAGAGTGTCAAAAATGATGGGTTTAACAACCTAACATAAGGCAAAGTAGTTTTGTTATTACATTTTTCTAAGGGATCTCTAATATTCTAATTTATAATTTAGTCTTCTATAATATGAACATCTGCATTTGTGTGAATGATAAGCTTTAACAACAATTTTTTTTAATAGCAGAGCATAATGTGAGTGCATTATAATGCGAGCGAGCACATTATAATGCCCTTGCATTATGGCTTAACTTAAAAAAAAAGTTGGCCACTTTTTGGCCCCTCAACTTTTTGCACCTGCCCAAGATGATTTGATGAAAAACTAAGTGTTAGACTATTACACCTAGTGTACAGAGTGATGGTGGTCACCTAGGGTTCTGAATCAAGTTTGCAAAGCTTATATTTTGTATTCTTTCAAACCCTTGATTCCTTAGTTTTTATTTTTCCCGCGGTCTTCTGCATTGTATCTTCTGTTTTGTTGTTGACCTCCTGTAGTGGGTTCCCGGTTGTTTAAGTTGTATTTTCATGCCTTAGCGCTCATTGGTTGACCGGCCCCTATGCATTGCATTACTGCTTTTTTCTTGTCATGTTTAAGAAAAAATACTAAGTTTAAAATCACTTTATATAGCGGTGAAATCTGTTGAATATATTTAGCTTTGTATGTGCAAGTGTAAATGTACATTGGCAGACCAAAATGTTCAAATTGACCTTCAAAAAAGTGAATAAATTGATTGTATGCATTTTGAATGCATATCAAGTTTGTACATGCATTGAGGAATCTATCGCAGATTCTAGGAATATTCCCTGCTTGTATATGGAGGTTGCTTGTATATTTGTGTTGTATGTTTGGACATGCAATGGCTAGATACAAAGGGAAACATGCAAGCAAAAGATACATTGGATTCATACAAGGAAGTTGTACAAGGCAGAATGAACATCAGGTTTATACAATGCAAAATATGCAAAGGGCCGCCATGCATTCGCTATAGTGGAAAGCATCATCGGCAAAACATTGTACATTAGCGATCCATATAGCAGTCTCCTCGATGACCGATGCACATGCAAAGGAAAGTGATATAATGGGTGGGGCCTACTGGCATACAAAGAGGTTTGTATGTGTTTAGCATACAAAGAAAAATGTATATCAAAATGTGCAAGTGCGATATACATTCCCGAGATGGATTGGCCGGACCCAAAAAGGTATGCAATATACTTGATAAAGGTAGGAGTTCGGATGAATGTATGTTTTTGCTTGTATGTTTACATTTACATATGCGATATACAAAGGCGAACATAAAAGGGAGTAATATGCAAGATGGACCTAATTTATAGTCAAATTTGGTGAATTCAGCCCTGACATCCATGGCTTGTATGTATGTGGCATTTGTATATGCCGATATCCAAAATAATGAGATACAAGGCCTGGATTTGAAAATTGCTCCAATCTGTTTCATAAAATTTGAAATCCGTGGGTTGTATATTGCAATATACAAAGGGAAGATGCAAAAGTTAACATACAACTCGGACTCGATTGATTTTCCAACTTGTTTTATAAGTATTTGGGGTCCGCGCTTTGTATGCAGGCAGTTGTTTGTATATGCATGTTCTTTGCATATACAAGGTGAAAAAAGGCAAAATAGAGGGCAAAAAAGTCAGCGATGGAAGCATAGGGTGCCTACGTGGCATGTTCTAATTGATGAATGAATTTTCAGTGTGCTTTGATGCCGTGGATTTTGGCAATAGGAAGGGAGATCGATGGCTCAGTTTTAAAGTTTCGGCGATGGATTTGCTTTGTATCTGTAGCTATTTTCAGGCAGGAAATTTTTAGAACCACGCAGCTGCTACTTTTCAGAGGGGCCGCGGTAGGTTTGGCCATTAATGGTGAAATCATAGTGGTATGGGTCAATGATTGACAGCAACCTACCAGATTTGTAAGGAAAATCTCCAAACAGCTGCACATTCCCTGATTTCACCTATTTTTCCTCCTTCTTCTCCCTACTGCATTGATTTTTTTTGGGTGCCACTTTTGGTGAGCTGTATTTGGTAGAGTTTTGAAAGTGCCATATAATTATTGCTGAGTGCACAGTCTTGTTATAAGAGGCAAACTGTGTTACTCATTTTGGTTGTTGAATATTTGGCAAACTTTGGTGGAGTAATAAGATACATTCTTGCTGGTGGCTCTGTTTTGGTGCCTTGTGAGTTTATGAGTTGTATGTTGAATGTTTTATGCATAAGATTCATCAGTTTCATGTTGATTTAAATGAGTAATGCTTCATTGCATGTATTCTATTATTTGTCTCCAAGTTGAATGTGTTCTTCTTCTGAATCTAAATAGCTAAGGGGTGTTTAAGATTCTAGGATATGGGTTTGCTATGTTGAATGCTTGATCTTTTACTTCTCCTCAAGGAGTAGATTAAATGTTTTGGGTTAAGTGTTGGGAAGAATATATTGTAGTGAGGATGTTTGTAAGTAGAGATAACTGAATACTTAGTCTTGGGTATTATCTGTAAGGCAGACACTACAAAACCCCCTTGAAATCTAATTATTATTTTAAGTCTATGGTAAGCATTCATATATATATATATTGACTCTGAGCCCTAAGATAGGCACCAGTTTGGTCTTGTATTAAGGTTACAACCCAAGGTCCCAATCTTGCATCCAAATACAAAAACAAACTCAAACTTTAAATACAAACCTTTAAGACATTAGAAGTAGTTTTAGGACCAAAGATCCTCTGTCTCACAACTGAATATAGGCCCAAAGCTAGCCCCTTTTGCACTTATTTCACAGTTTTGGTCTGCATAAGAGAGGATCTATCTTCTTTGTGTCAACATCCTAGTGAGTTCACAGGCATATTTCTATGGATGTTGAATAGTGAATACCCCCCTTGGTTCTGCAGAGCCTAAAGAAGAAGAGGAGATATTTATAGAGTCTATCTCCTATACTATTGGCCCCTGGCCCAGAAATCCTATTGACCAATGATGGCTACCTTGTAGGGATAACTGGGGAATATCTAGTTTGGAAAAAATCCAACACAAAGCTACAACTTTTTGGTCTGCATTTGTTAGATATTGAAGATCCTATTTTGTGGATTTGGTAAGTTGTTATGGATCACTAGAAGCATCCAAATCCAAAATTTTACCTTCTTATGTTTTCTAGAACAAAGGTTACATGTAGAAGAAGTCCGATATGATAGAGTTCAATCTTAACCAATGCAGAGTGCATGATTGTTTTGGTCCGCATGTTTCTGGTATGACATATTTCCTTCTACGGTTCTAAGGTATTGTTGGTATATGTTTAGAGATCCTAAATCCAAAGTTTTAAAGTTTGAAGTCTTTTGGAGTGATAGATAAGTTTGTCAGAGTATCACTACATGGATAAACAGTGTTTGACTATGACAGAGAGCAAGTTTTAGTACTCCACATTTCACTGCATTGAAACATTTCATTGTACAGATATGGCGATATGTTTGTAGATGTTTGAAGATTGTATGTTCCAAATTTGAGATAATTTGGAGGTCAGAATGTTGAGTTATGTTCTAACAGCTAGTATGCACCTATGTTATCCTGCTTATGAAGCTGACTTGAAGAAATATACTTTGTACAGAGAAATACAAATATTGGAGTGTTGTCTTAAGAGATTCTATAGGTCATTCCAACCTAGGTGAGTGGGTTTCATGTTTTGATTCACTCTACAATGTTTTTTGAGGCCGATTAGTGCTATTCTACATGTTACACTCAACTAGGCCGACCTAATTAATGATATAAGTAAAGCTCAAATATAAAAGAAGTTAAGTAGGAGCTATTTTAGGTCCACCCCTGACCTATTTCAAGTTGTTTCAAAGTTTAAAAGTGTGTGGGCAAAGTTTGAGGCATGTTTCACACGTTACATCCTTTTGAGACGATCTAGTTGAGGTTGTAAAAGAAGTAGGTATATATAAAGGTTTGTTTTCAATGCTTTGTGTGTATGATTCATAGGAATTGTGTATGTTTGTGATTTGAATGATGTAGAAAGTACCTATAGTTGTGAACTAAGGAAGAATAGAGTAGATAGTGTGATTGTAGAGTAGAGCAAAGCATAGTTACAATTTAGATCAGTGGAAGAAGCTATTGATTGTGCTTCATTAGAACTGTATTTCATTCTCTCTCTACTCTTTTGTTAGTGGGCAATGAGTCCACTTGGACAGTGAGTCCACTTGCAGTAAGCATTTCTGTAATACCTTAACTGGTTATAATATATTGTGAGATAATCCTCACAGTGGTTTTTCCCTTTTTGGGTTTTCCACATAAAAATCCTGGTGTCTATGTATTATGGTTTGTGGTCTCATGTTTCATGCATAACTTACATCATTGCAATTGAATATGCTAAATGGTTTGAAATGTTTTATATCTAAATGGTTTAAGGAATACTGATTCACCCCCCCCTCTCAATATTTCAAGTGTTCAACACTTTCTACTCATCATTGCCCAATCTTCTATGGACATGCTAGATGTTTATAACTAGAAATTTTAGGCTTATCAACAATGAAGTCTTCCATCTTAAGCTTCCAAAGCTCAAAATTAGTGTTGGATTGAACTTCTCAATATCCATTCAAGATATGCTATCCATTCTTTATATCTAAAAAATAATATCATTTATGTAAATCTCCCACTTAAGCATATATTACTATAAAAATCTATTCTCGCATGTAACTAATAAACTATTCTAGTTCTTATATTAAATTGAAAGAAAGTAGACTAGATCCACACTTATCATATGAGAAACATTCTAATTATTAATCCATACACATTTCAACATAATAAAAGGTAAGAGATAAAACAAAATATACCTTGGGAAAACCCTTCTAGAAAACTTAGCCTTTAAAGAACACTCAATTCATCTATCTCAATAATAAGATTACAATACAACATAGAGTTCTAGTGCTCTCAATAGGAGACAAAGGAGATCTTAAACTCTATCTTATGGAGTCAATCTGACAACTTAAACTTACTCTAAACTCACTATACAATAAGGTGTTCCTCACCCCTAATAATCCTAATCCATGTGTATTTATTTGTAGACACATCACTATATTAAACCACTATGTGGTATTACAAAACCATGAACATAAAATCATGGGCCAACTAACTACCCATAAAACTATAGGAAAAAGGATTCATAATTGTGTAGATTATAATGCATTGAATAAAGTTGCAAATTATCCAATTTTTAGTAGTGTATAGGATGAAAATTCAAAATAGTGTCAAACTTTTATAAAGTAAATCAACAACTCAAGTCCAAAATTTTAAATTGAAGCACTTGAAAGTGACATATATTTTGAATTTTGAAGTGATATAAACTAATGAAATGTAGATTTTTTAGTGTATTTTATCTTGTAATTTTAAAAAATATTTGGAAAGTTTTTTTATGAAATTGAGACTATAATTTAATTGTTGAAAAAAGTTAAGAAAATGAGATTGACAAGCCACCACTTCTTTATGTACTAAATTTATCATTTTTCCTTAAATTTTCCCATTTAGTTAACTTAAAGATTTAGTGTATGGAAAATATATATTTCACTAAATATTTTTAATAAATGTTTAAAGTTGGGTGTATTGAAAATGTAACCATTTTTATGGGTCTCCACTTTATGTCTTAACTATTTATCATAAATAAAAACAAATTATACCCTTTTGACAAGGATTCTCTCCTCTAGTGCATCATATTTTTCTTAAATTTTAAAATAAAATTTAGTAGATTTTTTTAATTTTTAGTGAGCTCTATGTTTTATTATAAGGACCTATTTGTAGTGAATTTAACAAACAATTACTAAAATTTATTAGAATATTAAAAATCAAAATCTAGGGTTTCAAATCTATTGAAGTGTATTTTAAATTTTCCTAAAAATGTATATAACCTAATAAAAGGTGGCTCAAAGTTAGGGTTCCTAATTTTTTTTAAAAAGGAGTAAAAGTGCCACATTTGTTGTGAGTAAGGTAGTTTTAAGCAAATTCCTTTTGACAAATAGAATGCACACTCTAAAATATTATCACAATTTTGACAATCGTATATCCTAATTTCAACACTATGGAGACACTTTTGTAGGTATGCTTTTTTTTATTCCTATTAATTTATATAAAATGTAAGGCTTATTTTTATTGTTTTATGTGCATTTGTTTTAGATATATTGTAACTAACATGTGGTCATTAATCATACATATAGTTTCTTCTCAATTCCTCCCTCTTCTTAAATCCCCTCTATACTATTCGACAAGATTACCCTCTCACATCCTAACTAAAGTGATGCCCTAGAGGTATATTTTAGGGCTACAGAGGTCAAGTAATAATGAGTTCATAGAGGTCTTTAAAATAGGGTTTAGGATATATTCATTATCTAACTATAGAGGGTTATTTTGGTTTCTTTAAGCATTGAAATGGTTTACAGTTTGGGGTAACTTGTACTTGGTGTATGTTTTTAGTTACTTTATATGTTTTCTCTCTTTATTTCCCTTAGGAATAATTTTAAAAAGTCTATAGATGATGCACTATTTAGGGTTTATAGTTTAAGGTTTATTAAAGAGTCAGGGTTTAGGTTTTAAAGGATGTATACTTTATGGTTTATGATGTAGGGTTTATGGTATCTAGGGTGTATGGCTTTGAAGGGTTTAAGGTAAATAACTCGTTTAGGGTTTATATTTTAGGGTTTCCTCAAGTTTTTAAAAGAGACTTTATGGTTTATCCTTTACCTAATTATAGAGGGTTAAGGTTTTCTTTAAGGTTTAGGGTTTATGGAAGAAGTAAATACATTAACTTACAATTTGAAATTTAAGGTTAAAGGTTTAGACTTTAGGCTTTAGGGTATCTAGGTTTTGCTTAGGTAAAGAGGGAGCTTCTCTAGGGTTTAGGGTTTAAAGGGTAGTGTAGATGTGATCATATTTTCATTGCAATATGTACAAACTTGAATTATATTTGGGCTTATATGTGTAGGTGAATTTGCATAATTTGTGATGGGGAATAAAAATAAACATATAAAAGGTCCATGATAAAAAAAAGATCTCATGAAGAGAAAATGCAAATAAAAGAGAGAAGATGAGTTTGGTTAAAAATTGATTCCATCCTCTCAGGTTGAACAAGTTGATGAACAAGTTTAGGAACATGTTGGGGAACAAGTTGGAGAATACATTGTTAGTGTTGTTCCTTGTACAACACACCCAATTTTCCTTTGCCTCTTTTTGGCCCACATGTATGGTGTGAAGCATGTCCATTTGTTCTTCGTGGCTTCATGTTTCATATCCTAAGGCCTATGTGTTCCATTCCCAATTCTTCACATGTCTCTTAAACCCAATACACTTGATGGCCCATTCGTAAGGCAGTCTTAGGTGTTGGCTGATTTAATGTAACTTCTCTTGTGGATTTAAACAAACTTGTTACCTATATTATGTTTAGTTGTCATTTCACCTACCATTGTGTATCCTCTCATGAGATGCCACATGATATGAAAATTTTTCAAACTTAGTGACCCTCTTTGCTTTTATAATTTCATGCTTGGACATAATCTAGAGCATGTACAAATTAAAACTAAAACATAGACATGTGACCATTTTTAGATTTAAAAATCCTATTTATAGAAAAAGTTTAAATTATTTAATTATTTAAAAATGAATTTTGATTTGATTGAATGTGTAGATTATACTAAATGGAGGTGGATGTTGCTAGTCACTTTGCCAAGCCTATGGTAGAATACCCTCAATTTGTTCTTGGTTCTTACACTGGTGAAACATCAACTCAGAATCTATTTGCTGTAGCTTTTCTTGTTTAGCCATGCTTTTTCCCCCCTCCCTGCTTTTCTTGTTGTTTTTATGGTTGCTTTCATGTATGTTTGCAATTTATGTAAAATCATTGCATAACAACAAAACTGTTGGCAGGCAGGGGGAATTAATGGCTGTCCAAAAAGTAATGCTATAGAAAAATATATGGACAACAAGAACAAACAAACACAAGAGAGAGACAATATGCAATGACAATAAAATATATTATATATTTTCCACTTCGCAATTACATTCATAATTTCTTACAAACTGAATTCAGAGTTGTTGCTTTGTTTTCCTGAGATGCCCCAATCTCTAGAGCTGCACACTAATTCAAATCTGAAGCTGCTATCCAGAAACTCCGTAGCTGTCTGTAGATCACTGTTGCTACTGCAACATTCCCTTCTGCTATATTCTCTCTACTAGTCTTCCTATTATTCTCCTTCACATTCTTTTTGCTATTGCAGGTTCTATTCTCTCCAACACTTTCTTCTACTACTACAAGCTCCTCACACATGTCATCCGGTCAACTATCTTTCCCTCCTATTTTTCTCATTCATTCATACCCAAAAATGGGTGCTCAAACTCTCCGTTCAAATTCAAACTGACCTACCAAATTAAATGCTGGTAGGTGCAATAGTGCTGGGGACAAATTTGGAAATCCCCAAATCTAACACGGGGGAAAGGGAATTGAACGTGCTGACAAAGATTAATAAATTCCAACACTCCCCCTTAATATGAAGTCAGATGTCATTCAATAATTTTCTTTCTAGAACTGATCTCTAGAGTTATACCTTTACATTTGCCTTTCCAGAGCAGATCTCTGGAGCTATTTCTATTGTTCTAGATCACCTCCAAAGCTCTTTTCTGCATCTTCAGAGCACTCTGTCTATATCTCTGGAGCTGACTTCCTGTATCTCTAGAGCTCTATTTCTGCGTCTCCAGAGCATGTCTAGAGCTGCACATACCTTCCAGAGTTGAACCTCTGGAGCTTTGCTGTTGTCTTTCTAGAGCTAAACCTCTAGAGCTGTCATCTTTCTGAGGTTGCACACCTCCAGAGCTGTCAACAATGCCTAGCCTATCTCTTAGGCATTCAAAAGAATCTTTTGGTAATGCCTTTGTAAAAATGTCAGTGAGTTGCTGCTTGGATATGCAATATTGTAGCTCAATCTCTCCTTATTCTATCAACTCCATAATAAAATGATAACAGATCCCAATGTGCTTGCTTTGTCCATGGAAGATTAGATTCTTTGTCAGGGCTATTGATGAAACGTTGTCACAATGAATGGTTGTACCATCTTCTTACTGCTCATTCAAGTCTACAAGGATCCTTCTCAACCAAATAGCCTTACAACCTGCTGCATTTGCTACAATATACTCATCTTCTTCTGTAGAGAGAGAGACAATGGGCTACTTCTTGGATACCCAAGATATCACACCTTAACCCATGTGAAATAGATAGCCGGATGTGCTCTTCTGGTCATCTACATTACCTGCCCAATCACTATCCATGAAACTAGCCAACTTAAACTCATTAGAAACACCATACAAGATGCCATAACCTGTTGTGCCATTCACATATCTCAGGATCCTCTTTCCTGCTTGCCAATGTGTGTCCTTAGGCTTCTCCATGAACCTAGAAATGAGGGTTACAACATACATCAAATCAGGCCTAGTGGCTGTCAAGTACATGAGGCTTCTAACCATGCTCTTGTAGAGGGTTAGGTTTACTTCCTTGCTGCTATCCTCTTTACTCAATTTCAAACCTGTAGCTATTGGTGTAGGGGCAGGTTTATTATTCTCCATTTTAAATCTCTTCACAATCTATTTGGCATAGTTAGTTTGTGAAATAAATATGCCATTCTCTATTTGTTTGACCTTAATGGCAAGAAAATACTTTAGCAGACCTAAGTCTGTCATCTCAAACTCATTCTTCATTGCCTCTTTGAAATCAATAATGAAAAGATCACTATTGCCAGTAAAAGTTAGATCTACATATAAAACAACAATCAAAATATTACCTTCAGCTGCTTTGATGTAAAGAGTGGGCTCACTGCTACTTTTGCTAAAACCATTACTCACTAAATATGAGTCTATTCTACTATACCATGCCCTAGGTGCTTGTTTCAGTCCATAGAGGGCTTTCCGGAGCCTATATACTTTGTCCTCTTACCCTAGGACTTCATAGCTAGGTGGTTGCTCCATATACACTTCCTCTTTCAGCACTCCGTTCAAGAAGGCTGACTTTACATCCATTTGAAACACCTTCCATTTGTGTTGGGCTGCTATTGCTATGACTACCCAAACTATTTCTAGCCTTGCAACTGGTGCATACATCTCATCATAATCTCTTCCAGGCTGTTGTTTGTACCCTTTGATAACTAGCCTTGCCTTATGTCTTTCAATCTTTCCTTCATCTATAGACTTCGTCCTATAGACCCACTTGACTCCAATCACTTGTTTACCCTTGGGTAAATAAGTTAGCTATCATGTGTCATTCCTCTCTATGGCATCCAACTCTTCATCCATGGCCTTACACCATTTCTCTTCTTTCACAGCTTCTTTAAAGTGTATTGGATCACTACAAGAAAATAATGCAAAATCCAAATTCTCATCCATATCAGCATACCTTGTGCTATCATTAATCTCCTTCACACTCCTTGTCCTTTGTGGCATCAATGATGCGAGTGTGGGGTCTGAATTACCTTTGGAGCTACTGTTGTTCTGACCTCCGGAGCTACTGTACTACTGACCTCTAGAGCTGTTGTTCTGCTGAACTCTAGAGCTACAGATCTCTAGAGTTATAGACCTCTGGAGCTACTGATCTCTGGAGCTGTTGTGTTGTTGTCCACCTCCAAAGCTGTTCTGCTGAATAGCTCCAGACTACTGTTCTCCAATGCTCTACGATAGTTTCTCCCTGAGATGCTACTCTCCGTAGTTCCTCCATAGTTGCTGTCCTTCAGAGCTTCTTCATCTTCAAGGGGTATAGTAACTGAAATACCCGTGGTGTTATCCATCGTTCCATCCCATGCTTCATTCTCAATGAACTCAACATCCTTGCTGATCACAACCTTTTTGGTGATGGGATTATATAGTCTATAGGCTTTTGACTCTTCACTATAGCCTATGAAGATACATTTCTCACCTCTATCATCAAATTTTTGCCTCTTCTCTTTAGGCACAAATGCATATGCCACACACCTGAAGATTCTTAGGTGTTCAACACTCCATTTGTTGTTTGTCCATGCCTCTTGTGGAATCCTATCACGAACAAGCTTTGTAGGACACCTATTCAATAGGTAGACTGCTATTGCTACAGCCTCACCCCAAAAATCATGTGATAGTCCTTTTGCTTTCAACATGCTTGCTACCATCTCTTGAATGGTTCTATTTTTCCTTTCAGCCACTCGATTTTGCTGTGGAGTATACCTAGTTGTAAACTATTTTTGTATGCCTTCATTCCTGCAGAAATTTAGAAATTCCTTAGAGATATACTCTCCCCCTCTATCTGTTCTTAGGGCTTTGATATAGTGGCCACTTTTCTTTTCAGTTGATGCCTTAAACCACTTGAATTTCTTGAAGGCTTTTGATTTGTTCTTCAAAAAATAAACCCAGATCTTTGTGCTGTAATCATCTATGAATTTCATAAAATAAGTATTTCCAGTCAAGGTGTGGGTTTTCATGGGACCACAAAAATATGAGTGCACTAACTCAAATGGTGCTTTTGCTCTCCTAGAATACCCTGATTGAAAGGGTTGTCTTTGTTGCTTTCCTAAAATGCAGGCTTCACATTTTCCATCAGGCTCTACAATGTTTGGTAGCCCTCTAACCATGCCTTTTTTGGATAATAAAATCAAACTAGACAAACTTAAGTGCCCATACCTCAAATGCCACAATTTGGATGGGTCTTTGATGACTATCCTAAAGGCTGATTGCTATCCCATTGCTGTGAGCACCAGAGATAGTGCTAGAAATTGCGCCAAAGATAGCGCTAGAGACGGCGTCAGAGACTCTATATGTATCCTAAGAGGAAACATTCTGTTTCTTGTCATCTACACTGCTGCAATCACTTTCTTACTACCTCCTTTGTCAAATATTGTGCACTCTCCATTTTCCATCAGG
The DNA here is from genome assembly GCA_027924645.1 of Cunninghamia lanceolata. Lineage (NCBI taxonomy): Eukaryota > Viridiplantae > Streptophyta > Pinopsida > Cupressales > Cupressaceae > Cunninghamia > Cunninghamia lanceolata. Next base: position 6,782,850 of record BSBN01000262.1, on the reverse strand, counting down.
ATTTTATAACCATTTTGGACCATCTGTCCAATGCTCAATAGGTTATGTTTTATGCCAGGGACATAGTATACATCCTGGATCTTCCTTCTTTCACCAATCTTGGACTAAATGTTGACTGTACCTTTTCCCATGATGGGGACTTGCTCATTGTTTCCCATTTTTATTTCAATCTTAATGCTGCTATCTATGGAGGCAAAGAAGTTTTTATTTCCACTAATGTGGTTACTGCAACTGTTGTCTAAGTACCATACTTCATCACTACTCCTCTCAACAAGGTTGTAAACAATAAAAAACATTTGATTATTTTTTATTTTTAGCCTTGTTCTCATTTGCTACATTAGCATTTTGGCCTCCTTGATCATGTTGTTTCTTTCTACACTCACTAGCATAATGACCAAACTTATGACAGTAATAACATTAAACATTACTTTTGTCATACCTCTGATTAGAACTATTCTTCTTTTCTTGATAGTTTGGCTATGAGCTACTTGCCTCTTCTTGGTTGTTTGAAACTCCTCTTTCGGAGTTGCTTCTTCCTCTTCCCCCACCTCTTGCATTGGTTTGAGCCTTGAAAGCTTGCTCAAGGGAAGGAGTAGACCTATTCAACCACTGCTCATGGCTTTGTAGAGAGCCCATCAATTCATCCACTGTCATCTTGGACAGGTCCTTAGTCTCTTCAATGGTTATGACAATAGGGTCAAATCTAGAAGGTAGACTCCTTAGGATTTTCTCAACAATCTTTTTTTCATCTATGGTTTCTCCATTTATCCTTAGCTAATTTATCATGGTAGAAACCCTAGTGTGAAAGTCTGAAATAGACTCACTCTCCTTCATCTGTAGGGTCTCAAAATCTCTACTAAATAGTTGGAGTTTCACTGATCTCACCTTGTTAGTTCCTTTATAGCTGTTCTACAATATTTCCCATGCTTGTTTTGAGTAGTTTGCTGCTACAATGCAAGGGAAAATAGCCTCTGTCAAGGCTGCCTCAATTAGACTAAGGGATTTTGCATCCTTCATTCTTGTTTCCTTCAACTGGTTTCTTTGAGTATTAGTTAGGGCTGCATAGGCTGCTGGGTCTATGGTGTCTGTGAACCCATTGATGACCAACTCCCATAGGTCATTAGCAACCAAAATAGTCTTCATCTTCTTAGCCTATATGTCATAGTTTTGTCCATCAAAATTAGGTGGCTGCTGCCATCCTTTGCTATCCCCACCTGCCATGCTTCTCAAATTTAAGAAGGCTGATAATGCCTAGACAAACTAGGGCTTATATAAAACACCCACAAAAAATTTCTAACTGCCTAGAAAAATAGGGCTCTGATACCACTTGTTGGCAGGCAGGGGGAATTAATGGCTATCCAAAAACTAATGCTACATCAAAATATATGGACAAAAAGAACAAACAAACACAAGAGAGAGACAATACACAATGATAGCAAAATATATTATATATTTTCCACTTCACAATTACATTCAAAATTTCTTACAAACTGAATTTAGAGTTACTGCTCTGTTTTCCTGAGATGCCCTAATCTCTAGAGCTGCACACTAATTCAAATCTGGAGCTGCTAGCCAAAAACTCTGTAGCTACTTGTAGATCACTGTTGCTGCTGCAACATTCCCTTTTGCTATATTCTCTCTGTTGTTCTCCTTGTTATTCTCCTTCACATTCTTTTTGCTAATGCAGGTTCTATTCTCTCCAACACTTTCTTCTGCTACTATAGGTTCCTCACACACATCATCTGGTCAACTATCTTTCCCTCCTATTTGTCTCATTCATTCATGCCCAGAAATGGGTGCTCAAACTCTTTGTTCAAATTCAAATTGACCTATTCAATTTAATGCTAGTAGGTGCAACAGTGCTAGGAGCAGATTTGGAAATCCCCAAATCTGATGCAGGGGCAGGGGAATTGAATACATTGACAAAGATTAATAAATTCCAACAAAAACAATGATTTCCTTATAGTTAAATCAATTCACAGTTGACTAGTTTAATGTAGCTTTATTCGTATTATTTTTGGAAGCTAAATGTTATGTATCACTTTATTGTCTTGAATTGCTGAGGTTGTTCATGGTCAATGATCAAACAAAGTGGTACCCAATACATTTTTTTAGGGATATAACATATTACTCTTGGGCCATAATGGGTTGTTAAAACTTCAATAGGATTGACTTTTATTTTCACTTAAGGTTTACGAGCATAGATGGGTAAATATTATCATTTGCATCCCTATTATATCCCAAAGCTAATTACATCCATCTCTATGTGCTAAGATTGATTCTATACATGCTTAAGTGGATCAGTTCATATGACAGCTTAGTTAAATACATAACCCATATTTTGACTACGATTCTTGAAATATTGCTTTTGTTAAATTTAATTTAATTGAAAGGTAGGAAAGTGGTTTCAAATGTGATGGCTCATTTAATAAATACTTATTGCAAGGTTCTAGCAGAATTATTTTAGATAAGAATCATTTTCCTCAACCAAGAAATTTCAAAATTTAGAAATTTTGAAGCATTAGGTACCTGGCTAGAACTCCAGTTCTTATATTTCAGAGATATAGAGTGAAATGACTCTTTTTAACATCCATGTTTTGAGTTAGTAGTTAGAACTTTACATAGTAGAGAAACTATAGGACGTGCTAGGTGTTGGAATGTAAAGTTAGTTTTTCTTATTCTAGCAGTGACAAGCAATTGACAATGAGTACCTAACTAGTGCCTCAGGTACCCGTCTAACAGGGTTGAAGGCCAAGGAACTGAAACCGAAGGTTATTGGACAAGGGTTCACAGGGGACTACACCGTAGTAAGGGCTTAAATTTGATAATTGACCTTGCCTATCAAGCAATTTTCTTATGACAGTTATCTACTCAATGATGCCTTTAAAATACTATGATATACTTTAGTATAAATAGATTATATAAAAACCATATATATATATATTTAAGTATTGACAGTTTGTGTAAAATCTCTCCTTTCATATGATACGGTCTTTTTAAAATTTTGATTGTATTTTACAACAAAAATGAATAAATATAGCTATACAACTGTCAAATTTAAGCCTTGGCCATAGCCCCCCTACCATCCCGAAGGTGTAACAACCTTGTGAGAATATTTTTTTTGGTCATGTGCCACATGTACACCATACAAAATTGCATGTGGATTTGATTTGTTTTTTGCATGTGCTTTTTCATGATTATTTTAGTCGAGTTTGAATTCCAAGGCATGAGAAAAAGATTTTGTAATTGCAAATTTTCTTCTGAGAATAAAATTGAGAGATCTTTGCTTGTAGTTTTTTCTTGTACATTACCAGGTTTTCCATGTAAATCTGTATTGTCTATTTTGTGCTTTTTATTGTTAATTCACTGTTATTTCAGTTATGCACTGCTTATTTTTCTAACACTAAGTACTTCATATTTGGGTTCTTTTTAAGATTTTGACAGCTATCTCTTTAGTTTTCTAAAATGCTTTAAGTTGTTAGTAGCTGCATATTGACTTAGTAAGGTAAGAGTAGTTGGCAATCAATTGAAGTTTGATATGAAAAGTAACTTATTGTTTTATGTTGGATGCATAAAGAAACACATCATTGGGGGCTACTCTATTTAGCACAAACGTTGTTTGGATTAGATTCAAGATGAAGGGATATCCTTCCAAATTGCTCAGGACTAGTACCTTTTTTCATCCCTTTATTTCACATGCCATCTTGGTAGAGTAGGTCAAAATTGTAAAAGAGCCTTGGTGGATGGTAGGAAAGCTTTCACAAACTCACCAATGAATCAAGGTCTTGTTCACATAGAGATACTCACATTTGACAAAAGAACCAGTTCTTGAAGGAAAAATAATTTTTTTTGTCAGAGTTTTAGAAAGGGGACCATCGACCCAATTTGGGTCGCAAAACAAATGTTATTTTACTTTTTATTTTTTATTTTTTATAACCTTGTTTATATTTGAGCAAGAGCAACAATGCATAGTTTATCCAAACTAGTTTTTATTCTTTACTTTTTATAACCTTGTTTATATTTGAGCAGGCACAACAATGCATAGTTTATCCAAACTAGAAACAATCAGAGAAAATGTTGTCTTGTAATTTGTAAGCTTTATGCAGATTTTAGTAGCAACTAGAAACAACCAGAGAAAATGTTATCTTGTAATATGTAAGCTTTATGCAAATTTCAATAGTAAATTTTTTATAACCTTGTTTATATTTGAGGAGGAGCAAAAATGCAAAGTTTATCCAAACTACAAACAGCCAGTGAAAATGTTGTCTTGTAATTTGTAAGCTTTATGTAGATTTAAAAAAAAAAGAAAAAAAAGTGGTCAAGCCACCCATACCATTAATAAAGAGGAAAAATATAAAATGAAACAAAACCAGAGTCTAAGAGTAAGACATTTATACAAATGGAGGCCCTAAAAATGGCTAGAAAAGCAACACAGATTAAAACAAAAGAAAAAAACCATCCCCCCCTTAAATCCCTGAAACACCAGCTCCAAAAGTTCTAAGCTCCGCACCCAGTCCCACCACTTCAGGATCCACCCTCCCTCATTGCAGAAGCTCTTGGGAGAATGACCTACACCAATGGGATGTTATCATCCCGGTCATCATTCAAGTAGACTTCATCTTGATTGTCTGAATTGTCAAAATAATCCATAGTTAGGTGTGGAGACTAGTCGGGAGCGTGAACTTTGAGGAACCTAATTGCAGTAAACACTTCGCTAATCCGCAGTACCTTGTGCTTGGAGAAGGAATAGGAGAAAGCGCTCAATTCACGGTCTAGGTCATCCATGCAAAAGGAGAAAGCTTTATGCAGGTTTTAGTAGTAAATTTTTTATAACCTTGTTTATATTTGAGTAGGAGCAACAATGCAAAGTTTATCCAAACTAGAAACAACTAGTGAAAATGTTGTCTTGTAATCTATAAGCTTTATGCAAATTTCAGTAGTAAATTTTTTAAAGTTTTCAGTTTTCAACTCACTTAAAAATGTTTTCTATTTTGGTCTAATTAGTGTAGACTTTGCATTTTTCTTCATGATTTAGTTTATCTTCAAGTAGGAGCAAAAAAATTAATCTTGTTCAAATTAGTAATCTTGTTCAAAACAGAGAGTTAAGAGCTTGTCAGTTTAAGCTTTGACAACATCTATGCTAAATATTGAGCAAAAAGTTTTAAAATTAATTCTCTCGGTTCTTGCAATAAAAATCTGTTGCATTCTTCTTTCTATGCTAAATTCAACGCCACATTTTCCCATTTAGTCATTATTTTGTTTTACCTGCAAAACTTCCTTCAGTTACTATTTTTTCTTTTACATTTGTTGGTTCAGTGGTATATTGTATGTGGAAGAGCTTATCTTGTCTTGCTGATACGTTTTCAGATGTAAGTTGTAGAATGCACTAATAGATGACCAATGATTTTTTTCAAATAGTTTAATGTAGCTTGATTCATTGCCTCCATGGTAAATTATAAGAGCTTATCTCCTAGGTGGTGAGTTGCAGAATATACTAACCAAGAATTTTTTTTATGGAACCAATGGGATTGCATAGATATCGGCATCTCTACCCTTTTATCAAGCCATTACAACATGATGAGTAAGCATACATTTAAACCAGAAGTCATCCTTTGGCTAAGATACCACGAGCAAGGGAACTAGTCCGTCAAAGTCACCCAAGGGTTGAACTTGACTTGATCGCACCTCCGGGGGTTTGAACCTTGGTGGATGGCATTATTAACATGTACCATCATCCTCACCAATTGTGCTCAACTAATTGAGCTACAACCCTTTGGATAGCCCCATGTAATTTGGTTTGTTGTTTCAATTGTATATTGTATATGAAAGAGCTTGTACAATACGTTTGTCTAGTTTTGCGTCTAGTTTTCTAGATGGGCCAATTGATGGATTTTCAAATCCCAGACACAAATAAAATGCACAGAGTTGCTGCCCTATTTCCCAATCAACTGGGAATATCGAAAAAAGTAGAATAACAAAAAAATAGAATGATTGGAGACACACAGCTATACTTGCAAACTTTTGTTTGTTGTATTAAATCAAAAAATAACATTTACAAATTGATTTCTAAACTTAAAACAACAAATTGCTAATAATACACTTGATTTGCAACAATTTGGAGCTGCACACACTTTCTATTTCTTCCTGTTCATTAGGAGCTATCTGCTGCTCCACACACTGATATTCTCAGAACTTTTGTTCATGCTAAAAAACATTCTCTGTTGCTACTGCTGCAACTTCTAAATGTCTTCTTTCCTTCTTTTCTGTTAACTAACTACAGTGCCTTACATTCTTTCCTTTTGTCTTATCCTTCACCAAAAAAATTTTCTAGCCAAAAATTTGTTGTTCAAAACAAAAATCAAACTCACCTACTATAGTAAAGACACTGACCAACATTGAATACACACAGATGGGCCAACAAAGATGTATTAATTGTTTTGCAGGGAAAACTGTAAGGAGATCTCTGGGGGATCTCTGACGGGTTATGTATATTAAATGCATGTATTCTCTAGATTAAATTTCCATCAGTCCCCCTTAATCTGGAGCCACATACCTCTTTCATTCTATGTCTCCAGAACTATTTGTTGTTTTCTTTCTAGAACTGAAAGATGGAGCTGTCCACAATGCCCAAGCTATCTCTTAGGAATTTAAAACTCTCTTTAGACAATGGTTTGGTAAAAATGTTTGCAAGCTGCTGCTCAGACCTACAAAATTTCATTTTGCTTTCACTATTCTCAACTAACTCTCTTATGAAATGATACTTGATTTCAATGTACTTGCTTCTTCCATGAAAAATTGGATTCTTTGTCAAAGCAATTGTTGAAACATTGCCATAAAATATAGTTGTTGTTAAATACATGAAGCATCCAACCAAACTCTTATACATGGTTAGATTCATATTGCTGCTACAATCTTGCTTTCTCAACTTCAAACCTATGACAATTAGTGTGGGGGCAGGCTTGTTATCTTGCATCCGAAACCTCTTCAAAATCTCCACAAAATATACCATCATGCATTTGTTTTAATTCTATGCCTAGAAAATACCTCAAGAGACCTAAGTCTGTCATTTCAAATTCTCTTTTCATGGCCTCTTTAAGATCAACAATGAGGAAATCATCATCCCTAGTAAAAACTAAGTCATCAACGTACAAGACAACAATTAAAATCTTACCATCAGATGTCTTGATGTAAAGAGTGAGCTCACCATTATTTTTACTAAAGCAATTATTCAACAAATATGAGTCAATCCTACTGTACCATGCCCGTGGTGCTTGCTTTATCTCATAAAGAGCTTTATTCAATATGTATACCTTGTTTTCTTGACTCAAAACTTCATAACCAGGTGGCTACTCCACATACACTTCCTCCTTCAACATTTCATTCAAGAAGGTGGACTTCACGTCCATTTGATACACCTTCCACTTGTGTTGGGCTGCAATTTCTATGACTGCCTACATGGTTTCCATCCTTGCAACTAGAGCATATGTTGTTGATTTTCTAGCTTGAAAGGTGGAGTGGAGTTGCTTTAAAGCAACTCGAGTTGGATTTTCAGCAACAGTTTTTTTTTTTAAGAATAGAATGTTTTTTTTGAGTTTGTGAGATTGAGATAAAATCAAGAGCGATTTTATGTGTGATTTAAAGTTGAATAAAGCAAGGAAAATTTATTTACTTGCACATTAAGTAAAGCAGCTGGGCTCTATATATAAGATTGCTGTAGCAAACTCATATTGTATTTTCAAAGAGAAAGTTTGTTGTTAGGCTGAATAGAAGATCCAATAGTTGTAGGTTTTTCCCCACACTGGGGTTTCCTGGGTATATCTGTGTTATTGTCTATTTGTGATTGGCTTATTGTTATTTTTTTTCCACTGTTATTTGCTATTAACTAACCGAGAGTATTGATTGTTATAAATCAGATAGAGGTTCTATTCTGTGAATTTATTGTGCAATTAATTTGTAGTTGGGTTATATGAAATTAACATGGTATCAGAGCTCTAAAATCTGATTACGAAGCCAAGATTTGTGACATCGATTTAAAGAAAAAAATAGTTTTTCATCTCCAGTTTCTTCTGTGGCTATGGCAATCAGTGTCTGATATGAGGACATGCTTGAGGGTGTGTCTAACTTCTTATAGTGGAAGGTTCAGATTACATTAGTTCTCAAGGAGAATAGGTTGTGAATCTATGCTGATACAAAGGTGATACCACCAACAAATGATCCTGTTGCCCTAGATTCGCATGAAGTCAAGGAGGTGAAGGCTTAGAGGATTATCCTAGATGGGGTAAGAGATCATCTAATTCCTCATCTATCGGGGAAAAACACTGCCAAGGAGATGTGGGATATGCTCACAAAACTTTATCAGAGTGACTATCAGAGTTGTAAGATGATGCTAAAGGACAAATTGCATAACACCAAGATGTCTAAAGGTGAGAGCATGACCTCTTACTTGTCCAAGATGACACAGGTCAGGGATGAGCTGGCTACTGTTGGAGAGTCAATTGCTCAAGATGAGTTGGTGCATATAGCCTTGAATGGTTTTTCGAAGCACTGGGAAGTGTTTGTCAAGTGTGTTGTCAGCAGAGATCAGCTACCTGATTGGGTGAGACTTTGGGATGATTTCGTTCAAGAGGAGATCCGTGAAGGTGCTCATCGAGGAGATTAGACAAAGAAGAGTCAAGAGGAAGAAAATCTTGCTCTTGTAAGAAAGGGTAAGCAAAAGTCCAATAAAGAGCAATCAGAAGGTTCTTCCAAGAGTGGGAAGAAGAAAGATCTGAGAAAGATAAAATGTTTTTGCTGCCATCAAATGGGTCACTATGTCAGTCAATGTCTAAATAAGGAAAATAAGGACAAGTAAAAGAAGCAAGTTGCTACCACAGTAGAGGTGGACGAGTTTGCATCACAATTTGAGAATGAGTTTTCGCTCATTGCTTGTCTCTCAAGTTCAATTGCCAACAGGATATGGTATATTGACAGTGGGGCTTCTTGCCACATGATGGGAGTCAAAGAATGCTTCACCAAGTTGGAGGAGAAGAAGCTAGATTTCTATATTGAGCTTGGAGACAATGCCAAGTACCATGCAACTGGTATTGGCACCGTCAAGTGTCAGAGGGAGTCTGGCAAACCCTTGTTGGTGGAGGATGTGTTGTATGTCCCTGACATGATAAAGAATATAATCTCAATTTCTACTTTGGAAGACAAGGGTTACATCATGACCTTTGAAAGGGGCAAAGTCTATATTAGTCCCAAGGATTCCAAGGTTGCAAAAGTGATTGGAGTTAGACACGACAGCCTGTTTTGGTTACAGTTTGAGATAGCACATGTGTTGGTAAGCAGCTGTAGAGAGCTAGGAGAATTGTGGCACAGAAGGATGTCTCATCTTCACCATGGAGCACTTAATGTGCTCAAGGAAATTGTGACAGGGCTTCCTGAGATGAAGACAAAAAACCATGAGGTGTGCAAGGGTCGTGCTCTTGGGAAATATGTCAAGATCAGTTTTCCAAGTAGTGACACTAGATCCAAAGGGATTTTGGATCTTGTACACTTAGATGTGTGTGGCCCCATGTCAACAGTATCCTTGAATGGGTATGAGTATTATGTTACTTTCAATGATGACTTCTCCAGGAAGACGTGGATATATTTTCTGAAGAACAAAGATGAGGTCTTCAGTAGGTTCAAAGAGTTTAAGGCTCTTGTAGAGAACCAAACAGGGAGGAAGATCAAGATACCGAGGTCTGATAATGGAGGTGAGTATACCTTGAATTCCTTCAAAGATTTTTGTACTCAGAAAGGTATAAAGAAAGAGTTGACAGTTCCATACAACCCTCAGTAGAATGGGGTTGCTGAACAGAAAAATAGGGCTATAGTTGGAGTAGCCAAGGCCATGCTTCATGATCAGGATCTACCTTGGTTCTTATGGGAAGAATCTTGCAATACAATTGTGTATTTGCAGAATAGGAGCCCTCACAAAGTGTTGGGAAAATTGACTCCAAAAGAGGCATTCAGTGGTAAGAAACTAGATTTGGGGCACATTCGCATCTTTGGATGCCTTGTGTATTGTCACATTCCTATGGAGAAGAGAACCAAATTGGAACCAACTGTAGAGAAGGGTATCCTTATTGGGTACAATGAAAATTCTAAGGCCTATTGAGTTTACATTCTTGCTCTTAGGAAAACAGTTGTTCATAGAGATGTGAAGTTTGAGGAAGAGAGGGCTCTTCAGAAGTCTAGTAGCTTGATGAATGAGGAGAAGCAATCTCCCATGGTTGAGGTAGAACAAATCCCTCAAACTTTAGTCCTGTAAGCTAGAGAGCAGAGAAAGTAGGCTGAGCAAGTTGATCAGAAGGAGGAACAAATAATTCCTCAGCCTTAGATTCCTATTACTGAGAAGAAGAGAAATAGGGCGGCTGAGTAGACACTGAGAGAGGCCCAGGAATATGTTGGTGACCCACAGGATTCAGTCAGACAGAGAAAAGATCCCAAACATTATTATGATTATGTGGCACTTATGAGTGAATTAATTGCAGAGGAGCCTTCCAGCTTTTAGGAGGCATCCATGCACCAATTATGGAGGTATGCCATGGTGGAAGAGTATTCTTCCATCATGAAGAATAGCGTGTGGGAGGTAGTACCATGACCAGAAGGTAAGTTTGTGGCGGGCTCGAGATGGTTGTATAAGATTAAGCATGCTGCAGATGGTAGTGTGGAAAAGTTCAAAGCCCAATTTGTGGCTAAGAGGTTTTCTCAGAAGGAAGGAGTCGACTATGATGAGACTTTTGCTCTAGTAGCCAAGTACTTATCCATAAGAGCTATCATTTCTATAGTAGCATAGATAGGCTGGAGGATTTACCAGATGGATGTAAAGATGACCTTCCTCAACGAAGAGATTGAGGAAGAAATTTACATAGAACAACCAGAAGGATTTGAAGCACATGGGAGGGATTCTCATGTATGCAGGTTGAGGAGAGCATTGTATGGGCTCAAGAAGGCTCACAGGGCGTGGTATTCACATATTGACAGTTACTTGTAGAGCATGGGCTTCATCAAGAGTGAGGCAGATCCTAACCTGTACTATGTTTAGGTGAAGGATGAACTTCTCATATTGGTGTTGTATGTTGATGACCTATTTCTCACAGGGTCAGAGGAGCTCATAGCCCACTGCAAGCGGGATCTTGTAGGAGAGTTTGAGATGAAGGACTTGGGGTTGATGTACTAAATTTTTGGGATTGGACGTATAGCAGAAAGAGGGAGAGATCTTCCTTGGACAAGGGAAGTACATAAGTGATAGACTGAAGCAATTTAGAATGGAGGACTATAAGCCCATGTCCACGCCACTTGTGACCAACTGAAAGAAGATTGATGCTTCTAGATCAGAAGTAGTGGACCCGACTTTATACAGACAATTCATAGGCTCTCTTATGTATCTAGTCAACACTAGGCCATAAATTTGTTTTGCAGTGAACTCACTTAGTCAGTTTATGGTGGAATGTAAATGTGTGCATTGGATAGCTGTGAAACATCTTTTGAGGTATCTCTAAGGCACAGTTGATTATGGGCTGAAGTATGTTCAGTAGGATGGAGTGAAGATCGAGGGGTTCACTGATGCAGATTGGGTAGGTAGTACAGCTAACCGGAAGAGCACTTCAGGGTGTAGTTTCAGTTCAGGATCAGAAGCAGTCTCTTGGTATAGCAGGAAACAAAAGTCAGTTGTATTGAGTTCTGCGAAGGCCGAGTATATGGCAGCTAGTATGGCTACATGTGAGGCTATCTGGCTTCAAAAACTTCTAGCTAGGTTATTTGATCAGGAGCTAGATCCTACAATCATTTACTGTGATAATCATAGTTGTATCAAACTCTCTAAGAATCCAGTGTTTCATGACAAGTCAAAGCACATTGAGATCAAGTACCACTTCATTAGAGATTGTGTGGAGAAGGGGATAATGAAGCTCCAGTACATTCCTACGGATGAGTAGATAGAAAACATCCTGACCAAGGCCTTGATGAAGAATAAGTTTGTATTCTTCAGGGATAAGTTGGGTGTTGTGCATAACACCTTCCTTGCTAAGAGGGAGTGTTGATTTTCTAGCTCGAAAGGTGGAGTGGAGTTGCTTTAAAGTGGAGTTGCTTTAAATCAACTCGAGTTGGATTTTCAGCAACAGTTTTTTTAATCTAAGAATAGAATGTTTTTTTTGAGTTTGTGAGATTGAGATAAAATCAAGAAAAATTTTATGTGTGATTTAAAGCTGAATAAAGCAAGGAAAGTTTCTTTACTTTTACATTAAGTAAAGCAGCTGAGCTCTATATATAAGATTGTTATAGCAAACTCATATTGTATTTTTGAAGAGCAAGTTTGTTGTTAGGCTGAATAGAAGATCCAATAGTTGCAAGTTTTTCCCCACACTAGGGTTTCCTGGGTATATCTATATTACTGTCTATTTGTGATCAGCTTATCGTTATTTTTGCTTCCGCTGTTATTTGATGTTAATTAACCCAGAGTATTGATTGTTATAAACCAGATAGAGGTTCTATTTTGTGAATTTATTGTGCAATTAATTTGTAGCTAGATTAGATGAAATTAACATATGTCTTATCATAATCTCTCCCAAACTGCTGTTTGTACCCCTTGACAACTAATCTTGCCTTATGCCTTTCTATTCTTCCATTGGCATTTCTCTTGGTCTTATAGACCCATTTCACTCCAATGACTTGCTTGTTGGGAGGCAAATCAGTTAGCTGCCATGTTCTATTCCTCTCTATTGCATCTATCTCCTCATCCATGTCTTCACACCACTTCTTTTCTTTGACAACATCCTCAAAATAAATTGGATCATTATGAGAAAATAATGCAAAATTCATACTTTCATCAAACTCTTCATCATACCTTTCATTTTGGTAGATCTCCCTTAGACTCTTGGTCTTTCTTGGCATTAGGGAGGTGAAAGTGGGGTCTAAACTCTCACTACTACTGTTGCTATGTTGGGAAGACCCTATCTGGAGCTATCTAGAGCTCTCTATCTGTGTCTAGAGTGGTCTGGAGCTATTGGGAACTCTATGTACAAAGATTTGTGCATGTCTATAGTCTATGTTAGGAGATCTCTGGAGTTGTCTACGGGGCTCCATAACATCATCTTGTTGTACTTCATACTCCTTTTCTTCATCAATCAGTGTCGGGAGCTATACGGAGCTATCAGTATCTATCAAGCCATCCCATGACTCATTCTCCAAAAACTCTACATCTCTACTAATAGCTATTTTCTTGGTGATTAGGTTATACAACATGAAGGCTTTGGACTCTTCACTATAGCCCATGAAGATGCACTTCTCACCCTTGTCATCCAACTTTTGCCTCTTCTCTTTTGGCACAAGTGCATATGCCACACACTCAAACACTCTCAAGTGCTCAATTGTCCACTTGCATTTTGTCCATGCCTCTTGTGGAATCTTGTCATGAACTGCCTTTGTAGGACTTCTATTTATCAAATATACTACTGTTGATACATCTTCACCCCAATATTCATTTGGGAGTCTCTTGGCTTTAAGCATACTTCTTGCCATCTCCACAATGGTTCTATTTTTCCTCTTAGCCACTCCATTTTACTGTGGAGTATAGGCTGTTAGCTCCTTCTTAATGCCATGTTGGTTGCAAAAATTCACAAACTGATTGGAGGTATACTCTCTCCCTCTATCTGACCTTAGGACCTTGATGAAATGTCCACTCTCCTTTTCAACTTTGGCCTTAAACACTTTAAACTTGTCAAATGCTTTAGATTTATGTTGTAAGAAATAAACCCATGTCTTACAACTGTAGTCATCTATGAAGGTCATAAAATATTGGCTCTTATTGATAGAAATTGTTTGCATAGGGCCACACAAGTTAATGTGCACCGGATCCAATGGTGCTCTTTCCCTTCTAGAGTTGCCCAATTGAAAAGGCTACCTATGTTGTTTGCCTAAAATGCAAGCTTCACATCTACCACTAGGCTCTACAATGGTTGGCAAACCTCTAACCATACCCTTCTTTGACAAAGGATTCAAACTAACATAACCTAAGTGTCCATATCTGAGATACCAAAGATTGGAGGGGTCTTGAATGCTTGTCTTGAAGGTTGCTTGCTATTGTACTGCTATACATTTTCCATACCTGGGGGGTGCAATTGCGGGCTGAGCTGAGAAACACATCTCTAACCTCAAGGGAAACATTCTATTCTTTGTCATTGGCACTGCTGCAAGTATTTTCTTTCTTCCATCCTTCTCATAAATGATGCATTTACCCTTTTCCATCAATACTTTGTATCCTTTTTAGATCAATTGTATAATACTCATGAGATTGTGCTTTATACCAAGGGCAAAATATACATTTTCAATCTCCTTCTTCTCACCTTGATTGGTGTGAAACATAAAAGACCCCTTTCCCACAATTGGAACTATTTCATTGTTTCCCATTTTTATCTTAGACTTGATATTTTTATCAATGAAAGAAAATAAACTCTCATTACCACTCATGTGGTTACTACATCCACTATCTAAAAACCATACCTCATCACTACCTTGCTCAACAATGTTACACATGATGAAAGCCTTTAATGGATTACCTTCATCCACATTTTCATTAGCCACATTTGCACTTTGCTTGGACTGATCACGTTGCCTTTTCTAGCACTCACTTGCATAATGACCAATGTTATAAAAATAATAACATTCAACATTGCTCTTGTCAAACCTCTGACTCGAGTTGTTGTTCTTCTTGGCTTGTCCAGAGCTAGCCTGAGAACTACTTGCTCCCTCTTGGCAATGTGCTCATCTTAAGGTATCTTCTCCAACACTTCCACATCCAGATCTACCTCTACCTCTACCTCTTGAGCTTCATCCGGAGCCGTTGGGTCAGTGCAAGAAGTTGGGTCCACTTTTTGGCCAAAAAGTGGAAGTGTTTTCCCTAATTTTCAGAATTTGTCACATTTGACCTAAAAATTTAAAGCACTTAAAGATTGAATCTTGAAAAAATTTAGTAATATGAAATGTAGTATTCGGAGTCTAGTTTCCAAATATGTAATTTATTTTAATACTCAGATGATACAAATTGATTTTCAATAGGCATGTCTATAAACCATTGTTTAAAAGTCACCTTTTTTTACCATACCATGCATGTATATGGCCAACATAATTTGACCAAAATAATTTTTTTTTTTCTGAATCCTTCTGAGGAAAGATGTGTAGTACAGTGAAGTTTGATAAGGATATTTTTTAATAATTTTTTTCCAAATATTTTTTTATTAATTTTTTATTGGACCTAATTGTTGTTTTCCCCTCATGTATGGCCAACATAATTTGAGCAAAACTAATCATAAAATGAATTTTTTTTCATTGTGTAGAGAATGATGTCTATATTGATGCCATATAATTTTTTTTGAAAAACTTTAAAAATTAGAAGTTATTAAAAAACACAAACACCTGTCATTTCAAGTTTTTGGACTAATTTGCTTATAAATTAATTAATAAATAGAAAAAGAAGTCAAATCAATTTTTTTTTACATATTTGAAAACTACACATCATCATTGGTAATGGGTATTAATTTTGTAAAAAAATTTAGAAAAAAACATTATCAGCCATATTGGTAAAGCTGGTCTTTCTCTTGATATGAACATGGACTTGTACTTATAGGTCCAAAGCAAGGGGTTGGCTTACCATGCCTTTCCCAAACCTATGCTTTTAGGAATGGGTACTCATTCCTTTTGTGGGCAAAAGAGCAGGGTTTTTTTGCAAATTCAAATAGCTATATAGAAATGGGTACCCGTTCCTAAACAAGTACCCATTTAGGCTCAGGCACCCATTTCTAAATGGGCACCCGTTTCTAAATGGGCACCCATTTCTAAATGGGTACCCATTCCTAAGAGGGTACCCATTTAGGCTCGGGCACCCATTCCTAAATAGGTACCTATTTCTGTTAGGATTTTTTTTACCCGCGACTTCCCCTCTATGTGGACCCAACTTTTTGTGGGTACCCTATTTCTACCTCTCTCGCTGCCTCTTGAGTTGGCTTGAGTTTTGAAAGCTTGCTCATGGGAAGAATTTGCAGACCTATGTAGATGTTGCTCATGGGTTTGCAGGGAACCCATTAGCTCATCAACGACCAACATTGTGAGGTCCTTTGCCTCTTCAATGACAATCACTATTGCATCAAACTTTGAGGGTAGACTTCTAAGGATTTTCTCCACAACCCTCTACTCTTCCATGGTTTCTCCATTCATCCTCAACTAGTTTATCAAACTAGAGACTCTTGTGTGAAATTTTGAGATAGACTCATTGTCCTTCATTTGGAGAGTCTCAAAATCTTTTCAAAGCATCTGGAGCTTCACCAATCTGACTTTGTCAATCCCTTTGTAATTGGTTTGGAGGATTTCCCAAGCTTCCTTTGCATAATTAGCAATTACTACTCTGGGAAAAATGGCTTCTATCAAGCCTGCTTCAATCAGACTCAATGCTTTTGCATCTTTCCTCCTTGTCTCCTTCAGCTGGGTCTTCTAGTTGTTTGTGAGGGTTGCATACGTAGCTGGGTTAGTCACATTCAATCTTAACACTATGAAGAGTAGAGGGTAAGTCCAAAAGGAAACACTATGAACTCATAATGTCCATATATGGTCCTAAAAGTTGTTTTATGGATATCTTCATCTTTCAATCTTAATTGATGATATCCTAATCACCAATCTATCTTTGAAAACACTACATCTCCATGCATCTGATTGAAGAGATCATTAATACGTGGTAAAGGATATTTGTTCTTTATCATTGCTTTGTTGAGCATATGATAATCAATACATAATTGTAGAGTTCTATTGTGTGGTTACACAACATGCCCCATTTTGCCCACTTTTCAAAATCAAAGACAAGCAAGCTCCCACAAATCATTTGCAACCATTATGGTCTACATTTTCTTTATCCAAACATCACAGTTTTGTCCATTGAATGGTGGTGGCTGCTTCCAACTCTTACTCTCTTCTCTACCATGTCTCCAATCAAAACAAACTTTAAACACAAAGAAAATAAATGCCCAACTCACTCAAGACTTAGGGCCTTCTGGCTCTGATACCAATCTGATGGATTTTCAAATCCCAGACACAAATAAAATGCACAGAGTTGCTGCCCTGTTTCTCAATCAACTAGGAATACCCAAAAAAATGCAAAATAACAAAAAACAAAATGATTGGAGACACACATCTATACTTGCAAACTTTTGTTTGTTGTATTAAATCAAAAAATAACATTTACAAATTGATTTCGAAACTTAAAACAACAAACTACTAATAATACACTTGATTTGCAGTAATCTGGAGCTGCACAGACTCTCTACTTATTCCTATTCGTCAAGAGCTATCTTCTGCTCCCTGCACACACGTTGATATTCTTAGAACTGTTGTTCATTCTCAAAAACATTTGCTGCTGCTATTGTTGCAACTTCTAACTGTCTTCTTTCCTTCTTTTCTGTTAACTAACTACACTACCTTACATTCTTTCCTTTTGTCTTATCCTTCACCAAAAAATTCTGCCGCTCAAAACAAAAATCAAACTCACCCACTGCAATAAAGACACTAACCAACATTGAATACACATGGACATGCCAACAAAGATGTATTAATTGTTTTGCAAGGGCAATGGTAAGGAGATCTCTAGAGGATCTCTGATGGGTTAGGTGCAGTAAATGCACACATGCTCCAGATTAAATTTCCAACACCAATATTGCTTAGTGGGTTGTTTTAAGATATAATATATGTGAAGAGCTTAACTTTCTAGTTTGCTGCTCACTTCTTGAGATGTAAGCTATTCAGTTACATTGGGTATTAGGAAGCTTTTCTTCTTTTTTTTAAAATAAAATAAGATCACATTTGGCTGGGCAATCTGGTCTATATTTATTTTCTGTTGTTGAGAGAAGGTGGAGAGGCTGCTCATTGGCAGTTCTTAATTCTAAATTCTCTTTCCAAAATTTTAAATTTTATTCACAAATATTATGGATTGATAATCTAAAACAAATTATAGATAGAGCCTAGTTTTAATTATTTAGATCCAAGGCTGTGAGTGGTTTGAGCTGTTTAAAATTGGGCAAACTCTGGGTTACGGGTTAGTTTTTAGATTTTTGTTGGGCTTGGTAGCAAGTAATTTTGGTTGTTTAAAATCAAATATTACCCCTTTAACTTGGTGGCTCAAATGGTTTAGCCTATTTAAAACCACACCTTACTCTAGGTAACCAGAGTATCCAAAATTCCATTTACAAATATTATGCTATGGTAGACTAGCAATATATATTTTTTTAAAGTAGTTTGGATAGATTAAAATGATGCATTACCCCATATAATTGAGTGGTGAGTAGTTCAAATTGCTAAAAATAATCTTAGCTTCCCATCTATCATGGATTAATTATTTAATATAGTGCTATCATGGATTGATTATCTAATATAGTTTATTGGCAGTAAATTCAACTTTAGGCAACTTAATTGTACCTAATATGTTATTCCCAACTATTATGGACTGATTATTTAAAACCGCTCTATGGCAGTGCAAGTGATTTGGATCTATTAAAATCACGGTTGTTCATACTTGGATCATTCCCAACTTTGTTCCTTAAACCTACGCAGGACTAGGTTTTTGGCCGAAAAGATGAAGTTAGTTTGATGCTTATTACTTTGCAACCATCCTTTGGACTATGTTAAAAAATTTTCATTATTGTTTTCTTCACATTTATGCAAACCTACCTTTCACCCTTGGCCACAAATACAAGATGATTTTTATGTGCTTGTTTAGAATAACAAAGCTGAGTGGTGTGTTTGGTTCTTTGTGGTATTGTATGTATGTTTCTTTGTTAGTTCCTTTGTTTGGAAGATAGTATATTACCTTTGATAATTTGTTTTGCTCTTTGTGACTGGTAGGTTGGTGTTGTTTGGTGATGTTTGGAGAGACAGTTGGAAATAGAGGTAAGTGACGTTAGGGATTGTTTCATGTTTATTTGCTAGGCTTTGGTGTGTAGATCAATATGAATGTTGCATTTATGTTTGGGAAAAAAGTTGTTTGTAGCTTGTCTCATATGTGTGTTCTAGAAGAAAAAAACTTCCTTGTGTAATGTGGTCATTGGATAGCTAGAGATATGAAGATTTTATACAAGCCCAACCAGCTAATAAATAATTATAACAACAGAAACTAAAGCCACTTACAAGAGAGACCAAAACCAATAAACATGCTAACCAATATTCTTTCACAACAGTTTGAGGATTTCATACACAACACAAAGCCTTGAATATTTGTAGAGGTTCGCAATATCTAACAAATAAAAAAATAGTCTAAAAATAAACACTCTAAAAATAATCTTGATTGTTGATCATGCATAAATCATGCAGCTTACAATAGCTACCTAAAAAAAACTTAAGTTGTCTCCTAAAATAAGTGCTCACTCCTTGCACTCGAGTTAACTGGAAGGTGCATGATTATGTGAGCATCAATTATCAACATACTCCCCCTTGATGCAAAATGGACTCACAAGATAATCATTCTGAGTGAAGCTTCTTCGAACTAACTTTGCCTTCTATCTTTGAAGACTACCATGTACTTTGTCTTGTAGACCCATTTAGTAGAATTATTTTCCTTGTCATGTAGAAGCTTTGTAAACTCTAAAGGTTCAAAAACTACTTGTGAATGTAAAACAAAATCTATGGTATCACCAAGAGGATTCTCTTCATGTGATTGTGTACACCTCTGCTAGATGTCACTCAATTTTCTTACCTTCCTTGTAGAACTAGGACTTGAAGCTGGACTTACACTTGGAATTGAACAACTAGACAAGGGGCTACTTGGTGGATTTATAGCACTTGGAATAGAAACATTAGTGGGTTTTTCATGATCAATATCATCAATAATAACATAATTTTGACTTCTCCATATGGCCTTTTTGATGACCATAAACTCCCTCTTCATCAAAAATCACATTTCTTGACATAATAAGCCTATTAGTGAGAGTATTATATAACCTGTAAGCCTTACTTTCCTCACTATATCCAACATAAATACATGACTCACTTTTGGGATCTAACTTTTGTCTCTTTTGATCAGGAACATGAACATAGGCTAAACAACCAAAAAGTTTGAAATGATTAACATTTGGTTTTTTCTCATACCAGACTTCAAATGGAGTCATCATGTCAAGTGCACTAGTGGGACTTCGATTGAGAATATATACTACTGTAGCAACTACATCTCCCCAAAAAGAATTACTTAATCCCTTTGTTTGTAGCATACTCCATGCCATCTCCACCATTGTACAATTCATCCTTTCAGCTACACCATTTTGTTGAGGTGTGTAGGCAGTGGTGAGTTACCTTCTGATGCCATGAATATCACAAAAATATTGAAAGGCTCTTGAACAAAATTCTCCTCCACGATCAGTCCTTAAGCATTTGATTTTGTACCCTATTTCATTTTCCACAAGGGCTTTAAACCTCTTGAATGTATCAAGGGCTTCATCCTTGGTCTTCAAAAAATAACCCAACACTTTCGTGAGTAATCATCAATAAAAGTGTGATGACTTACCCAAACTCTTTGTTTGCATAGGACCACAAATATCTGAGTGAACAAGATGAAGTGTATGATGGGTCCTCCATGCATTGCCCTTTGAAAATTTCTCCCTTGCATGCTTTCCTTTAGCACAACCTTCACAAATTTCCAAGTGTGCTCTTCAACCTTAGGCAAACCAAAAACTAATGCATTTGATGTTAGAATCTTCAAACTATGAAAATTTAAATGACCATACCTGAGATGCCACAACCAACTTGTGTCCTCATATGCCATATTAGCAAGATTGCTGCTATGTTCTCAAAACATTAATGGAAACATCCTATTCTTTGTCATAGGCACAACTGTAACAACTCTATTGCCTTAATTCTTGTCATAGATGATACATTGCTTATTATCAAACACCACTTTGTAGTTCCTTTCACACAATTGTCCAACACTCAATAAATTATGTTTCAACTGTGGAGTGTAATAATTATTAGTCACACATTTCTTACCCTCTTTGGTATTCACCTCCATAGGTCCTTTTGCTACAACCTCCAAGGACTTATCATCACCAAGCTTAATTTTGGATTTGAAACTTTCATCCATTGTAGAAAAAAGCTCATTAATTCTTGACATGTGGTTAGAAGAACTTAAATCTAAATACCAAACTCTTTAGGACTATTTTCAACTTTATCATATGATAAGAATAAATTACTAGGAGAAGCCTCCTCATTCTCATTAGCATAATTATAATTTCTACTACTATTACCTTCTTTTAATCTGCATTCCCTTTCAAAGTGGCCATACCTATTACAATGGTAACATTTACATTTCTTTTATCAAATCTACCTCTACCCCTTCCTCTATTTTCTCTTGAATAATTTGGATTCCATTTTTAGCATTGTCCTTGGTTGCTTTTACTGCTAGCACCATCTTTATGTGCAATTTGCAATTTTGAAGAAAAATCCTTCTCATCACTTTCTCTAAATGTGTCCCTAAGCCTCTCTTCATGAGACATAAGAGATCCAACTAAGTGATCAAACTTGAGAGTAGACAAATTTTTACTCTCCTCTATGATTATTGCAACATTATTCCACCTTGGTGTTACAGACCTTAACACCTTTATAACCAAAACCTCTTTGTCCACAATTTCTCCAAGGGTGGCCATCTTATTGACCATATCCTTTACTCTTACACAATAATCACTCGTGCTTTCATCTTCTTCCATCTTTAAATTCTCAAATTCTCTTTTCAACGTCTATAGCTTGACAACTTTGACTTGATCACTACCTCAAGGGTAAGCTTCTTGTAGAGTCTTCCAAGCATCCTTGGTTGTATTTGCACGTACAATTATAGGAAATAAGCTCTTATCTAGATCTGTTTGAATGTAGCATAATGCTTGAGCATTCATATTTTTAGCCTCCTTCTTAGCTGTCTTATCATTGGCTGTAAGGGTGTTCCAATCAACTAGCTCATCATAACCTATTTCAAAAATCTCCCACAAATCTTTTCCTATAAAAAATGTCATTATTTTGATGCACCAATAATCATACTCATTTCCATCAAATTCTAGAATGGGCAAGGGGTTAGAATCTGACATGATAAATCTTTGGCATTTTTCCAACCACTAAATCTTTAACCCAAAAGAAAATACCTGATCTGATACCAAATGAAGATTTTATATAGGCCCAACCAGCTAATAAAGCAATTATAATAGTAGAAAATAAAGCCACTTACAATAGATACCAAAACCAATAAACATGCTAACCAATAACATACACAAAAAAACATGTATTATTTATGAAAGGACTATTTCACAATAGTTTGAGGATTGCATACACAACACAAAGCCTTGAATATTTGTAGAGGTTCACAGCCTCTAACAAACCAAAAAAAATAGTCTAAAAATAAACACTCTAAAAATAATCTTGATCACTGATCATGCATAAATCATGTAGCTTGCAATAGCTACCTAACAAAAACTTAAATTGTCTCCTAAAATAAGCACTCACTCCCTGCACTCCAGTTAACTGGCAGTTGCATGATTATGTGAGCATCAATTATCAGCAAGATGTTGGTGCAATGGCTTTCCATATGTTGTAGATAATGTTTGGTTGCATGCCATAGACGTGCTCTTAAAATATGGATATTGAGTTTGATTTGTCTTTTCACATCTATAGTGAATGCTTTGTCATGCTATAGCTATCTGTTGGTCTTTTTGGGATGGGGTCTATGTTCAGTTTTCAGATTGTTGTTAGTGGAACTTATGGGTGTTTGTAGATAGGTGTGTGTATGTGGGATTTGAGTGGGAGGAGAGGCTAGGCTTGTAGGATGATGATATTGTGAAGAGTGGGTGGAGTATAAAGTAATATTGTTTGTAATGTGTAAATTTTTTTTTCCTCTAGACATGATTTGCTTTTTTGCAATCATGGGCCACAACAGAAAATGTAAAACAAGGGATGGCCAAAAGTAGAACACTAGAAGTGGAGCTGATGAAGGTGCAATGGGGCTTGCTGGGCCTAGTTTGAAAATTGAGGTGAATGCAACATCGGATTTAGAGACCCTTTCTGCAATCACATGAAACAACTCAAATTGCAATGTGGCAAGTGAGTGAGGCGTCATCTATGGCCGAGTCATCTGTAAAGGAGATGCAGGGAAGAGATTGTATTAGATGTAAGCCTTCAATTGTTAGGGACTTTTTGTTTGGATGTGGCCGGAATGCACTAGTGCTATCTAAGGAGGTTGTCGATGAATATAAGCATGTTCATCTTGGTGGTGTTGTTTCCCATAAATTGCCTCTCAAGCTTGAGGATCCAGATGAGGAGCTTTTAGAGATGTAAAAACAAAGAACATGATAATACATTGGGCAAGGAAAAAACATGATTCTCATTGTGCACTCTATTAGGCCAGGAGTTTTGGATTTCTCTCCATATTGTCCATGCTTTTAATTGAAAGTATTGATGCCATTGTGCCTGGACAACTTTTGATAATAGACATTTGTAGCTTTTTCGAAGATAGTTTTATTGTATGCAGTAACCAAGTGACTACCATTTGCTCTTTTTCTTATATTGGTCTTGTTATTATTTTGGATTATGTTTCATGAAAAAATTGTTTCAATGCTAAATAGAAATGTGATGTACTGCCAGGATCTGTTTTACTGTGATTTGGTTCAAAGCCATCCTAATTGCAATACATTTGATATAATGTATGGCATTGTATAACATGTTGTATTAGTTAATATTTGTTTAGTATGAAAAATGAGAATGATAACAACTAGAGAGCAAACTAGATCAAACCCTTTTCCATATAACATTCAAGGACAAGATCGAGCCAAATCATTACCAAGTGAAGGACTTAGCTACTGATCTTGTGACACTTGTGTTATAGATGGATCAAATTTAATTTAGCCTTTTTATCAAACCCTAGGTTAATAATGCATGAAACCCTAGTACTACAATGATATGCTTATAACGAGATAAATACAACAGCAACCTAGAAACTAATTACATAGGGGTAATCAAGAAGATGCTAAAACCTATCTCCTAAAAGTAGAGGTGTCGGAGGACCAAGGTGGAACCACCCAGGTCTTGATTGAAGGAATATGCTAGAAGGGTAAACTGGACAGTTGTTGTAGATGATTTCCTAATGCTAGATCTAAACTCTGAAAAGGCAAGAAGACATGGGTAGCACCACCCAATTCCTTGGTGATAAAATACTCTAAAACTATCTTCAGATCTCGAAAACCTGATCTGCACTCTATCTTCTTGAAGCTCTGTATTTTTCCAGATCTCCTATAACATACACAATAAGATAAGAAGGGGTTTGGGGGTTTTGGCATTTAGGGACTTGCCTCAGTCAAATCCCAAGATGGAATTCAAGATTCCCAACACTGTTGATTAATAAAGAGTACATGCCCTCATGGGGACAGAGGTTGAAAATAATGATAATGAGATGATTTAAATGATGATGAACAAACAATGATATCACCTATGTGATGAACCCTTAGAACGACGATGATCCTTCAACTCCTAAGGAAGAATAGAGGATAGCTCCATGCCTACAACAACAACACAATAACAATACAAATTTGCTTTAGAATCACAATGAATGCTCTTGTTTGCTCCACTTCAAGATCTCAAGTTATGCCTTTTCCAACCTAGTTAATAATGAACTCAAAAACACACTTATATATGCTTTCCTGCTCATAATCATAAATTCAAACCAACAGAGATGACAAGGAGAAACCTCTAGAGAGGTAAAGAGCTGAAAAATATTTAAATTAGACCCAACCTAAAGTGAGGGACCTGGGAGGTACCTCCTAGGTCCTTTAGCCTCATTTAGGTTCGGGATAAGATTTTACAAGGGGCCCATATTCCAATTTTACTTTGGTGTGAGGAAATTGTGTCAGGATAAACATTTTGAATGTATAATGTAATCAAGGGGACCTAGGAGCTAAACAAAGAGGTAAAAAGACAAGTGGATAATTTTTACTCCATAAAATTTAGCCCCCACTTTAATGTGTGTATGATATTATGATCAGTACATACATTAAAGTATGGTTGAAAACATATCAAGCACGTCAGACACTAGAGCCAAAAGCACACCCTAAGTTTGGAAGACCATTTCTAGCTCCCAAGCTTAGGAAAACAAACGAAGACACATGATAAACATGCAAAACACAAAGAAGATAGTAAAGAAGCACACAATACATGAAGAAGACATGAATGCAGTCATGCAATACAAAAAGTATACATAGAGAGAAGACATGATTAAACAATTATACTATACTAATGGGCAATGGGGGAGCTCATTGCTATGCACCACCATCAAAAACATGCAAAGTAAATAGCCTGGGGGGAGCTCATCGCTATACACCACCTTGAAACACACAAGACACATAGAGAACACACGAAATACACAAGTGCCATATAGTGTATCGTTGACCCACTATATGTCTTATACAAAGCAAACATAGGCGATGGGAAGGAGCTCATTGCTACACTCTGCCATATAAGACATGCCAAATGCACCTGATAGTTGAGCTACACTACCATGGCCACCAAAAACATGCTTAAGGGTGAGTAACTCAAGATCCAACCCCGCCTCTTGCAAGAGGGCTTTTTCAAAAAGAATATGCAACCATTCAAGGGAAGACACAATCCCACATTCTACAGAAGGGCATTCAAAAGCATACAATCCTACTTGCATCATGGAGATGCATTACAGTGAAAAGGAAGCATGTGCACAAAGTTTATAACCCCACCTGCATCACGAAGACACCTTACAGTGAAAAGGAAGCATACACAACACACTAAACAAAGTATACAACCCCACCTGCATCACAGAGACACCTTATAGTGAAAAGGAATTATACGCCAACACACAATTCAAAATATACAACCCCACCTACATCACAAAGACACCTTACAATGAAAAGGTAGTATATAACACATTTTATCACAATGTCCAAGATATCCAAGCATTTACCACAATATATTCCCCCACCTTAAAGTGGTTTCTCCCACTTTCTGGTAGTAATCACATTTAAGGTAAGGTTGAAAACACATGAGGGAACAAGAGATTTCACAAAGCCCATGCCCCAAAGTGGCATGTGCTTATAATCGCTGAATTGTTCCCAACAATCACGATAGAAATATATCAATATCATTTGGTAACAACCATTGATCAATAATAAGCTTTGGTTCAAACATCTAAGCTAAGATAATAATCAAATCATTTCAAGAAATTGATACAAAAATAAGGCAACATGCCGCTAAAACAAACCAAGGCTATACTTATAGGTTCAGACCCAAGTATAGCTGCAAGGTTATACTTCAGGTATCTCAGAACTGTGTGTAGCTACAAGGTGAGACAAAAATATTTAAAAGGTGCATAGAGGCAGATTTAGAGTATTGCAAAGGTTTGTTACAACAATTTCACAACATGATACTGTTGCAAGTATGAGGTGAACCAATGTTGTCATTGATGTCAACATACTCATATTACATTGACAAGAAGGATTGGATGAGCTGTGTGTTGAGGATATTGAGAAAATTAGCCTCAGTCAGGAATAGTGAAGAACAGTGATGAGAAGAAGGCAAATATATTGGATAGGTTGAGAACCGGAGGATGCGGATTAAAGGGTTTGCAGATATGAGTCTTGAGATGCTTCAGTCAAGTTTTCAGAGGTCCGCATGAAGACCTGAAGAAGTTATGGCTGTCTGTGTGGAACCGGTTCCGGCAAGTGCTTAGAGGTGATAGAGGATCACAGAAAGGTCCGGTGAGGTCCGGAATTGTACAATCCTAATCTGTGGATTGGAAAGAGTGTTTGGGATGTTCTTGCGATGTGCCATCTCAAGTTGTGTATGATTTGGAGGTCCGGAAGTACCTCTTGCATTATGACAGTGGCGACAGACTATGTTCTTGAAGTTCCAGATAAGGAGGATAAGAGATTTCAGTAAGTAAAGGAAATGCGGACGTACCTAGTCATTCAGATAGGCTTGTGAAGGTTCTTGGATCATGTTGAGGTTGTATTGTTGGTCCGCATTGATAATGTATGATTTGAAGGTCCGGAAGTACCTTCTACAGTGGCGACAGACTGTGTTCTTGAAGTTCCGGATGAGGAAGTCAAGAGATTCCAGCAAGTAAAGGAAGTGCGGATGTATCTGGTCATTCAGGCAGGCTTGTGAAGTTTTCTAGATCGTGTTGAGGTTGCGTTGTTGATCCGCATTGATAGTAGAGCCCGGAATTGAAGTTATTCTTCCGGATGAAGTTCTTGCTCTGTTTAGCCAACCGGATGAGTTGTTCATCTTGCGAATGTTCTTGTGGTGGCTGACCGGATGTGTTATTCATCTTGCGGATACTCTTATGATTGTTTGCCGACTTAGATGTTTGTTCCTAAGTCAATGTCTTGTATAAATAACGGTTTGTGAGTTCATTTCAAAGTGAGGTGTGTGTGGATAAGTGTGGCATAGCGAAGAGAAGTGCGAAAGGCAGAGCAGAGGTTTTTGGGCTTAATTGGAACTGATCCGGACATGGTAGAGATGTCATTCTCCAGTTCAAGACTGTGATTTTTATCACTCTGTAGACAGTGTGTCTCCTTGTAGGCAGTGGGCCTCTTTGTGAGCAGTGTGCTCGGGCAGTGAGCCCTAATTGGCATGTGCCATTCATTCTTCTTTATTCTTCTAACAGAGAATAATTCTTGGGTTAATCACCCCGTGGTTTTTCCCTTAACCGGGTTTTCCACGTCAAAATCTTGGTGTTCAATGTGTTGATACTTATCTGCTCTTGTGTTTATGTATTATGCTTTCATGGATGATTAATTTATATGCTACTAACTAACAACAAAGAATCAAGAGTTTGAAAGAACAAGAAGTTTTATACAACTGATTCACCCCCCCTCTCAGTTGTATGCCCTAGATCCAACAATTGGTATCAGAGCTAAGTTCCTCTGATAGGAGCTTAACCGCTTGAGGAGATCCAGGATGTCATCATACAAGAAGGATAGTCCGAAGTTCGATGGAACCAACTTCACTCTCTGGAAAGGTCGCATGAAGTGTCATTTGGAATGTATGGGAAAAGCATACTTGGCTATGGTCTCAAAACCATATGTACCTCCACAAGGTGGCCCGACAACTCTGAATGAAATCACAGAAGCAGAAAACAATCTGCAGACCAAGGAAGCTCTTCTAAGTGCATTGAATGACTCAGATCTCTCAAATGTTATTGACCTACCAACTGCATATGAGATCCTGACTAAACTGTGATTTTTATCACTCTGTAGACAGTGTGTCTCCTTGTAGGCAGTGGGCCTCTTTGTGAGCAGTGTGCTCGGGCAGTGAGCCCTAATTGGCATGTGCCATTCATTCTTCTTTATTCTTCTAACAGAGAATAATTCTTGGGTTAATCACCCCGTGGTTTTTCCCTTAACCGGGTTTTCCACGTCAAAATCTTGGTGTTCAATGTGTTGATACTTATCTGCTCTTGTGTTTATGTATTATGCTTTCATGGATGATTAATTTATATGCTACTAACTAACAACAAAGAATCAAGAGTTTGAAAGAACAAGAAGTTTTATACAACTGATTCACCCCCCCTCTCAGTTGTATGCCCTAGATCCAACAATTGGTATCAGAGCTAAGTTCCTCTGATAGGAGCTTAACCGCTTGAGGAGATCCAGGATGTCGTCATACAAGAAGGATAGTCTGAAGTTCGATGGAACCAACTTCACTCTCTGGAAAGGTCGCATGAAGTGTCATTTGGAATGTATGGGAAAAGCATACTTGGCTATGGTCTCAAAACCATATGTACCTCCACAAGGTGGCCCGACAACTCTGAATGAAATCACAGAAGCAGAAAACAATCTACAGACCAAGGAAGCTCTTCTAAGTGCATTGAATGACTCAGATCTCTCAAATGTTATTGACCTACCAACTGCATATGAGATCCTGACTAAACTGGAACTTCTGTATGAAGGAGATGAGTTTGTCAAAAGTGCAAGGTTGCAAAGTCTGAAAGGGAAATTTGAAAGATTGAAGATGAGAGATGATGAAAACATCACTACCTTTATGCCAAGAGTGAATGAGCTGGTATGTGGAATCAGAAATGCTGGTGGAACTCTAGATGAAAATGAGATTGTCTGCAAAATCCTAAGATCCCTTCCTGCTGCCTACAAAATCAAGGTTGCTGCCATTGATGAATTCAGAGCCCACACAACTGTCACAAGAGAACAACTGGCTGGCAAACTAGCTGCATTTGAAATGACCGAGTTTGGAGATGATCCTCCCAAGACTGAATCTTCTTTCAAAGCCAGTGCCTATGTAAAAGGCAAATAGAGATTTGATCCAGGAGAAAACTCATCAAGGAAAATGTCATGGTATGATCAAGCAAGAAGAGACATGGAAGAAGAAGAAGCAGAAACAGCTCAACTTGAAGCCCTCATTGCAAAGAGACTGCCAAGAGGATCCGGTAAGTATGAAGGAAAACTACCCTTTAAGTGTTTCAACTGCAATAAGATTGGTCATTTTGCTTCAAGATGTCCGGAAAGATCTGCAAGATCTAATACTAACAGACAAAGGTTTCAAAAGAATTGCTATTATGTTCATGAAGAAGATGACAATGAAGGAGTAACAGATGATGAATCAGAACTAGGAAGCAAATCCAGAAATGAGTGGGTGTTTATTGCCATCAAGGAAGAAGATTCAATGCTCTCTGAATCTGTCAATCACAAAGTTGTTGAAAAAGCTTTGGCTGTTCAAGTGGAAGAAAAGGATGATTGGGTTATTAACAGTGGATGTTCTCACCATATGACTGGTGACAAGAATAAGTTCCTGAATTTGGAAAGGTATGAAGGAGGAATGGTAAAGTTTGGTGACAATTCTGCTGGCAGAATCAGAGGCAGGGGAACTATTTCCTTTGATGGAAAGAGCAAAACAGGTAACGTACTATATGTTGAAGGATTGAAGCACAATCTTCTCAGTGTTGGTCAGTTAGTGGACAAAGGCTATGATCTCCGGTTCAAGAATGGAAAATGCAGAATCTTTACAAGCTCCGGAACTGAAATTGCATCCGGTACTCAGACAAAAGGTAATATCTTTCATCTGGTTGGTTCAAATAAAAGTTGTTTGTTTGCTCAAATTGATCAGAGTTGGTTATGGCATAGAAGAATGTGTCATGTAAATTTTGATAACATCATCAAGATAAGCAATACTTAGGCCGTAAGAGATCTTCCAAAATTAATGAAACCTACAAATAGTTTGTGCAAAGAATGTCAGCTAGGTAAACAAAGCAGAGTCTCTTTCAAAAGCAAAGATCAGTTTTCTACCGGATTGTTGGAATTAGTACATACTGATCTCTGTGGTCCGACAAGAATCAAGAGTCTGCAAGGTGATAGATATTTCATGTTGTTAATTGATGATCATTCCCGGATGATGTGGGTTACTTTTCTGAAAGAAAAATCAGAAGCATTTGAGTTCAAAATCTTCAAAGCTATGGTAGAGAATCAAACCGGATTGAAACTAAAGTGTCTAAGGTCTGATAGAGGTGGTGAATTTACATCTGGTGAGTTCATTGACTTTTGTGAGAAGCAGGGTATAAGGAGACAGTTGTCTGCTCCTAGGACTCCACAGCAGAATGGAGTGGTTGAGAGAAAAAACCGGACCATCCAGGAAGCTGCCAGGACAATGATGTTGGAAGCAAATGTTCCTCAAATATTTTGGAAGGAAGCCATCAGCACTGCAGTCTACACTCTCAATCGAGTTCAAATCAGAAACAACACCGGTAAGACCCCCTATGAACTCTGGTTTGGCATCACTCCTACTGTGAAATATTTCAGAGTATTTGGTAGCAAGTGTTATATTAAAAGAGATGAAGATCTAGGAAAGTTTGATGCTACAAGTGATGAAGGAATTTTCTTGGGTTACTCCACTCAAAGCAAAGCATACCGGTGTTACAATAAGAGATTGAGGAAGATGATAGAAAGCACCAATGTGAAAGTTGATGAAGGAATTGAGAAGCCTTCAAGATTTTATGAGTTTGATGAAGATGACCAAGATAGTGTTCAAGGACCTCAGTCCTCTCCGATGAGACAGAGTCAGCCTGATCTGGTAAATCAGGAAGAAGAGATAGGTTTGAATGAGCCTGATCAAGAAGCAGCAGTGCAGGATACTCCCAAAATTCCAAGGTATGTAAGACTGAACCACTCTGAAGATCAGATCATAGGTGACAGAAGCAAAGGTGTACAAACTAGAAGGAATGTTGCTCAAAATCAGGATGAATGTTGTCTGATTTCAAAGATTGAACCTAAAACAATAAATGAAGCCTGCAATGATGAAAACTGGACCAAAGCAATGGAAGATGAATTGATGCAAATTGAGAAAAATCATACTTGGGATCTTGTTCCCAGACCTAGAGACAGGAATGTAATTGGAACCAAGTGGGTCTTCCGGAACAAACTAAATGAAGCTGGTGAAGTAATCAGAAACAAAGCTAGATTGGTCTGCAAAGGCTACTCTCAAATAGAAGGAATTGACTTTGAAGAGACTTTTGCTCCGGTGGCAAGAATTGAAGCAGTCAGATTACTTCTTGCATTTGCTGCCTTCAAAGACTTCAAGGTATATCAGATGGATGTCAAGTCTGCCTTCCTAAATGGTGATCTGGAAGAAGAAGTCTACATTGAACAACCGGATGGATTTCAATTGTCTGATAATGATGATATGGTCTGCAAGTTGAAGAAAGCTTTGTATGGATTGAAGCAAGCCCCAAGAGCATGGTATGAAAGGTTGGATAAGCATCTTGTGCAGATTGGATTCAACAAAGGTACTGCTGACAGTAACTTATATTTCAAAATTGATCATGAAAACATTTTGATTGTTGAAGTGTTTGTGGATGATATCATTTTTGGAGGAAGAGATAGTATGTGCAAAACTTTTGCAAATCAGATGAAAAGTGAGTTTGAAATGTCCATGCTTGGTGAAATGAATTTCTTCTTGGGTCTGCAAATTACTCAAACAAAAGAAGGGATCTTCATTTCTCAGACCAAATATGTGAAAGAGCTGTTAAGGAAATTTGGTATGGAAGACTCAAAGCCTATGAACACTCCTATGGCAACCGGATGTAAGTTAAGCAAAGATGATGATTCTCCAAAGGCAGATCAGACAAAGTATAGATCAATGATTGGTGGATTGTTGTATCTCACTCAAACTAGACCAGATATAATGCAGGTTGTTGGTCTTGTGGCAAGATTCCAGGCTGATCCTAGAGAATCTCATGTTATGGCAATCAAAAGAATTTTTAGGTACTTGAAAGGAACAGTTGAGTATGGTCTATGGTACCCTAGAGATCGAAATTTCTCTCTTCATGCCTACACAGATGCAAATTGGGCAGGAGATGTAGATGACTGGAAGAGCACTAGTGGTGGAGCATTCTTTTTGGGGAAGAGATTGGTTTCTTGGCTAAGCAAGAAACAAGATGCAATATCTCTGTCTACAACGGAAGCAGAATACATTGCAGCAGCAGGTAGTTGCACTCAAATCTTATGGATGAAGCAGATGCTAAGAGACATCAAAGTTGAATATGAGGAGCCTATCACAATTTTCTGTGATAATTCAAGTGCAATTAATATTTCTAAGAATCTGGTATTGCATTCTAAGACTAAGCACATATCTATCAAATTTCACTTTTTGAGAGAACAAGTAAACAAGGAAGAAGTCAGATTGGAGTATGTTCCCTCCAAGGATCAGATTGCAGATATCTTTACAAAACGTCTTCCCAAGGACTCTTTTGAATATCTCCGGGAGAAGTTAGGGGTCATGGCCCCTCCGGTGATGAACTAAGATGCACTGATGTGCATCAGTCCGGTGGATATCACAGTCATATCTTGTGATCCGGATTGATGATGGGGAGCTGCTACTAAGGGGGAGCAGCTGGTATGATTCTGATGTATTAGAATTGCAAGTATGAGCCCTTTGCCATTGATGTCAAAGGGGGAGAGAAGACATGTGAAAAACAAGTGGTTAATGATCAAAGGGGGAGAGAAGACATGTGAAAAACAAGTGGTTAATGATCAAAGGGGGAGCAGTAAAGGAAGAGAAGACATGTAAAAAGTTGTTGTTGATAGGGGGAACTGTGACAGAAAGGAGAAGTTCTTGTCTTGATGGTTTTTCACATCATATGTTGCCATCAATGACAAAGGGGGAGATTGTTGCAAGTATGAGGTGAACCAGTGTTGTCATTGATGTCAACATACTCATATTACATTGACAAGAAGGATTGGATGAGCTGTGTGTTGAGGATATTGAGAAAATTAGCCTCAGTCAGGAACAGTGATGAGAAGAAGGAAAATATATTCGATAGGTTGAGAACCGGAGGATGCGGATTAAAGGGTTTGCAGATATGAGTCTTGAGATGCTTCAGTCAAGTTTTCAGAGGTCCGCATGAAGACCTAAAGAAGTTATGGTTGTCTGTGTGGAACCGGTTCCGGCAAGTGCTTAGAGGTGACAGAGGATCACAGAAAGGTCTGGTGAGGTCCGGAATTGTACAATCCTAATCTGCGGATTGGAAAGAGTGTTTGGGATGTTCTTGCGATGTGCCATCTCGAGTTGTGTATGATTTGGAGGTCCGGAAGTACCTCTTACATTATGATAGTGGCGACAGACTGTGTTCTTGAAGTTCCGGATAAGGAGGATAAGAGATTTCAGTAAGTAAAGGAAATGTCGACGTACCTAGTCATTCAGACAGGCTTGTGAAGGTTCTTGGATCATGTTGAGGTTGTGTTGTTGGTCCGCATTGATAATGTATGATTTGAAGGTCCAGAAGTACCTTCTACAGTGGCGACAGACTGTGTTCTTGAAGTTCCGGATGAGGAAGACAAGAGATTCCAGTAAGTAAAGGAAGTGCGGATGTATCCGGTCATTCAGGCAGGCTTGTGAAGTTTTCTAGATCGTGTTGAGGTTGCGTTGTTGATCCGCATTGATAGTAGAGCCCGGAATTGAAGTTATTCTTCCGGATGAAGTTCTTGCTCTGTTTAGCCGACCGGATGAGTTGTTCATCCTGCGAATGTTCTTGTGGTGGCCGACCGGATGTGTTATTCATCTTGCGGATACTCTTATGATTGTTTGCCGACTTAGATGTTTGTTCCTAAGTCGATGTCTTGTATAAATAACGGTTTGTGAGTTCATTTCAAAGTGAGGTGTGTGTGGATAAGTGTGGCATAGCGAAGAGAAGTGCGAAAGGCAGAGCAGAGGTTTTTGGGCTTAATTGGAACTGATCCGGACATGGTAGAGATGTCATTCTCCAGTTCAAGATTGTGATTTTTATCACTCTGTAGACAGTGTGTCTCCTTGTAGGCAGTGGGCCTTTTTGTGAGCAGTGTGCTTGGGCAGTGAGCCCTAATTGGCATGTGCCATTCATTCTTCTTTATTCTTCTAACAGAGAATAATTCTTGGGTTAATCACCCCGTGGTTTTTCCCTTAACCAGGTTTTCCACGTCAAAATCTTGGTGTTCAATGTGTTGATACTTATCTGCTCTTGTGTTTATGTATTATGCTTTCATGGATGATTAATTTATATGCTGCTAACTAACAACAAAGAATCAAGAGTTTGAAAGAACAAGAAGTTTTATACAACTGATTCACCCCCCCCTCTCAGTTGTATGCCCTAGATCCAACAGATACATGATCACATCAAGACATAAAGTGATTCTACTAGTCAAATGTCAGTAACAAATTACCCCTGTCTTCATATATGGATTGGGTCCATTTTATTTTCTTGTTTAGGGATGCACGGTCCTTATTAGAAGTGTATATTTTTTGTCATTATCCATCGACTAGTAGAGCCACAAGTACAATGGAAGAATGAAATCATGAAAAATGAGAGAGGAGACAAAAGTGACTCAGGGTCACAATGTGGGAAGATGCCCCCAAGACACCCTCCACAACATTATGCCCCCAAGGTGCCACACATAACAATTGAAACAAGAGAAGTGTAAAAGAATAGAGAAACAAATAGAAGGAATGTCATAATGAAGGCGGTCTCCTTGTATCCTTGATCTTACAAGAGTATCAAGGGTCATCCAAGGAGACCTAAACAAACATTTAACACTACATAAGGGAACACAACACAACAACATATAAATATGTCTAAGAGGAGGCCAAACTTGCAAGCATCTTGGAGAGGTGCTCCATAAAGTATGGTGGAATGGTTGATGAATTCATACTTGTTTAATTTTTAGAATAGTCATGTGGTGCTTGATTCACAAGATTTTGTATGTTTGAAATCTTCTAATGCTTGCGTGGAGGTGAATTATTACCTTTTTTTATAGATAGTTTGATGACTCATGCCTTGCTCTTTTTCTTTCTTTTTCTACTTTGCTTGGTGAATGTATTTTTCATGATGAAATGGGATACTTTTCATTGTTATAACTTTCTCTTTCTTGTTGTGATTATATGTAGTATGTTCCATTTGCGTATCTTATGCATTTTGGTTATCTCCTGATCCTTGAAGGGATAATGGAGGAGGAACCTCAACATAAATTTCTTTTTCTCATGGATGGGGTGGATTTTTGAATTCAAGCCAATCTTCTTTTTCCACCTTATCTAGTCCTATCATGCCAACTACTTTGTCATATTTGAGAACTTCAACTTTAGGCTCCATTTCATTTTGTTGTTCTACCATGTTTTTGATGTTATGTTTAGGAAAGGGATTAGTGAAGATTTCTAGATTTTGATTCAGAGGAGCAACAAACTTATTTCCATTGTCATTCACACTAGTCACCTTTATTAAGTTTGAATCAATTAGGTCTTGAATTTCATGTTTAAGACACATACATCTTTCTGTGTCATGTCCTGTCAAGAAGTGATACTAACAAAAGACATTAGCATCAAATGAAGGTCCTTACATCTTTCTAATGTCTAGTGGATGAGTAGGAGGAAGCTTCAAAAGATTTTTGGTTACCGCTTGAATCATTATTGAATGAAGAGAATATGATAATGGAGTGAATTGTCTCTGTTGCTGCCTAAATTTGAATGGGGTTCGATTTGAAATGGCTACCACTTGTGATTAAAAGTTATTTGAATGTTGTACATTAATCTTGATGAAACTCTTGTTATGCTTCTTGAATAATTGTTGAGATGTTCTAGCTTCAGTTTGACCAATTAGAGTCGATTAGTTATGATTCTCATACTGACTAGCTGAAAGTTGATAATCACAGAGAGTTGTGCATAGATGTTGGAAATAGATATACTTCATCAACACTATCTTGTCACATATGTTCAGTTGCAGATTTGTAATGAATACTTTTTGAACATCCTCATCTATAATCAGGTATTGTATTTGTGCAAAGAGAGCTTGATATTGACTAATGAATTCTATTAATTTCTC
This sequence comes from Cunninghamia lanceolata, assembly GCA_027924645.1. Taxonomy (NCBI): domain Eukaryota; kingdom Viridiplantae; phylum Streptophyta; class Pinopsida; order Cupressales; family Cupressaceae; genus Cunninghamia; species Cunninghamia lanceolata. Next base: position 6,746,447 of record BSBN01000262.1, on the reverse strand, counting down.
TTTCAGACCTTGTTTACAATGGACCAAGTCAATCAATGAGAGAGGAGGTACAATGTTTTCTTGGAAATGTTGCAAGAAAGTTATTGAATTAGGAGATAAGTGTTGGAATTAGGCTAGACAACTGAGGGGGGGTGAATCAGTTGTCCCACAAAATTAACCTTTTCTTGCTTTTAATCTTATTTTAGAACTTATAAGTAGATTAATGATGTAAACATCAAAGCATGCAACAATAATACATGAGCAGAAACACAATTAACACACTTGACACCAAGATTTTTAATGTGGAAACCTAGTTAAGGAAAAACCATAGTGGGGGTTAACCCACAAGATTCGTACCTTGTTAAAAGTACTTTAAAATGGGAAGGCACTTGCCTTCAGGCGCACTGCCCAGAGCTCACTGCCTATAGAAATTTTTGTTTAATACATAAATAATTAACTGAGAAATAACATCTTCTTCATGCTTGGTTCAGTCTCATTGAATGCTCACAAAACTTCTACTCTTCTCCCAAATACTTCTTCACTATTACTTCATCCTCTACTATTCTTGTTCCTTTGCTCCTCCTCTTCTCTGCTCTGCCTCTGATCCTCTCTTTGGATTTGATTATTTTGCACAAGGATGATTTTCCACAACTCATCAACAAGCATTTATATGCTTCATCAACTTTGAAATGAACATCAAGGTCAGCACTACAAACATCTTAGTGCGAATCACTAAGATGTCAGCAAAACATAACTGGGACTCAAATCTCACTCAATCAACATGCCACGCTCCATAGAATTACTCTTATATCATTCACAGCACGCTTTGAATCATCTGGTCTGCTAAGCCTGGAAAAAGTAGCAAGACAAAGGAAGAAATCTTCAATCAACAAGCTCAATATTCAATGAGGAGCAATCCAGACCAATTTACTGTCACTCTGTCTCTTCTGATCACAACAAAACCTAGTTCTACTTAGATGGCCATAGCTTCTTCAAATATTCATGTGAACCTCTCAAACCTTAATTGGAGCTACTTCAAACAACCCTCTATTCTACCATATGGTCTGAATCCATTGATCTTCATTAATTTTCTCAATTTCCTCAACATTTCAGTCTTCTAAATAGGTAACAAAATAGGATACAGTTGACACCAATGGCAACAATAATATGTTGACATCAATGACAACATTGATTAGGGACATATTTGCAACAATCTCCCCCTTTGTCATTGATGGCAACATATGATGTGAAAAACTGATTCAACCATCAAGACATGAACTTCTCCCCCTTTTTCTTATCACTTCTGCAACCACTATCTTCACTGCTCCCTATTTCATCAGTATCTAGTTTTTCACATGACTTCTCTCCCCCTTTAACATCAATAGCAAAGGGCACATATTTGCAGTCTTTTCTCTTTCTTTTTGTTTCAGACCAATCTCAAAAATTGCATGCAGATTACTCCCCCTGAGTAGTGCCTCCTTAACATCAATCTGGATCACAAGATATGATTGTGAATTCCACCAGATTGATGCACTCTAGTGCATCTTAATTCTGATCAGGAGGGGTAATAACCCCTAGCTCTTCTCTGAGATACTCAAAAGTATCCTTGGGAAGAGGCTTAGTAAAGATATCCATAATCTGATCCTTTGAAGAAACAAACTCCAATTTGACCTCATTCTCATTAACCTTCTCTCTCAAAAAGTGAAACTTGATTGATGTGTACTCCATCTTTGAATGCAACACTGGATTTTTTGAGATTCTTATTGCACTTGAATTATGACAGAAGATTATGACAGGCTCCTTAAAAATAATTATGATATCCTTCAGTAATTGCTTCATCCACAAAACTTGAGTACAATTGTTTGCTACTACTATATATTCCATCTCTACTGTAGATAGAGATATTGCCTCTTGTTTTTTGCTCAGCCAATAAACCAATCTCCTTCCCAAGAAGAATGCACCACCACTTGTGCTTTTTTTGTCATCCACATCTCCTGCCCAATTAGCATCTATATATGCATTCAAAGAGTGAAGTCATTATCCTTTAGATACCATAAGCCATAATCAAGTGTCCCTTTGAGATATCTAAAAATTCTCTTGACTGCTACAACATGGGATTCTCTAGGATCAGCTTGAAATCTAGCAACAAGTCCAACTGCATTCATGATATCAGGTCTGGTCTGAGTCAGATAAAGCAGTCCTCCAATCATTGATCTATATCTTTTCTAATCTTCCTTAGGTGAATGATCAACTTTACTCAACTTGCATCTGGTTACCATAGGAGTACTTACTGGTTTTGAATCCTCCATTCCAAACTTTTTCAGCAATTCTCTCACATACTTAGATTAAGATATGAAGATACCTTTATCTGACTGAGTGATTTGCAGACCTAAGAAGAAATTCATTGTACCAAAAATGGACATCTCAAATTCACTTTGCATCTGATCAACAAATGTTTTGCACATATTCTCATTTCCGCCAAAAATGATATCAGCAACAAATACCTCAACAATCAGAATGTGTTCATGATCAATCTTGAAGTAAAGATTACTATTGAAAGGAAGCTAGGTGTGTGAAAATCGCTTCCTGCACTAATCTAATGAGGGGAGGAGAGTGCAAATTCAAATTTATCCTTACTATTATAGCAACATTAAACCATTAACATGAGATATTGTAGCAAACACATAACATAGAAAGTGAGACAGAAGAAGAGAGACACAAGATATACGTGGGAAAAACCCTTATTAGGTGAAAAACCCCACACTCCAAAACCTATACAATGTATTATCAAAACAAAGAATGTTTACAACACACTTGCAATGCAAGCTCTTAGGAGTCTTTGATACTCATATCTGGAGACAAACTAGTAGCATAACAGTACCTGTCAAACCTGTAATACATATCCTCATCCAAGCACCTGTTTATATAGAATATATAAGGTAATATTGGTCCAAACTTGGAACAGGAATTCAACTTGGCGTCATGGCCCAAAACCCATGCCTAAGGACACTTGGTCAACATTGTAGAATGTTCTTGACACTTGTCCACAGCTCCCATCCCGAAGAGGTCACCTATTTCTAAAATGGGCTATGACAGATGCTCTTACGACACTTACGACTGTCATAGAATCTGTCGTAGCGGTTACAACTTACAGCTGTAGGAGAATCTGTCATACACATGCTATAAATAATATATTCTCTTACAACATGTCATAGTCCACCTTGGGGCACCCAAATATGCCCTTTTCAAAGATTCTTCATGACACATGTCTTCACCTGTCTTACAAGCTTCTATTTCTTACTCTTACATGTCATAACTTTGTCATAGGAATCTGTCATAACTGTTTCGGTCAAACATTCCCTTACACAACATCCAAGATGCTGACACATGGAAAAATACTCCTACCACAAAGTGGGATGCCTATCTTCTCATGTGAGGACAAAATTAAAAGTTTTCATCTTCCATGTAGGATGACACATCGCCGTGCCACATCCCACAATATGACAATATGGAATTTACAATTAATTTACAACATAAGCAATCAATTAATAAATACAAACATAAATAATGCAAGGAATTACCAAGGTTGAGACACCTTAATTCCCAACATTCTCCCACTTGTCGAACACCTTGTAAGAGCCAATAGACTAACAAGATTTAATTGCTATAGGCCGAGAGGCCCATAGACTCTGAACACCATCTGAACTTCTCTATGCCCATTGGCTTCATCAATGCATCTGCAACATTCTTCAAAGTATCTACTTTCTCCAAATTTACCTTTCCATCCTCAACCATCTCTTGCATGAAGTGAAACTAAACATCAATGTGCTTTGTTCTAGCATGGAAAGTTAGATTCTTCGCAAAGCAAATTGCACTTTGACTGTCACAACTGATCATAATTTGACCTGCATCAACACCAATATTAGAACACAATCTCTTAAGCCAAATGGATTCCTTACAAGCATGAGTTGCAGTGATATACTCAGCTTCTATAGTGGACACAGTAACCATAGGTTGTCACTTACTCATCCAACTAATCGCACCACCAAACAGTGTAAACACATAAGCATTGGTGGATCTCCTATTGTTAATGTCACCTGCCCAATCAGAATCCACAAATCCATGAATACTAACTGAATGCAGAGGTCCTATAGCCTTTCCATGATAGAAAATGGAATACTCAGAAGTACCCCTCAAGTATCTAAACACTTGCTTAATTGCATCCCAATGTACCCATCCAAGATTAGCCATAAACTGACTAAGGATTCCCATTGCTTGGGCAATGTCTGGTCTTGTGCAGACCATAGCATACATCAGACTGCCAACAACACTAGCATAAGGTACTCTACTCATGTCCTCCACCTCACTAGGAGATTTTGGACAATCATTAATAGATAACTTTGTCCCTAATGAAACAGGAACACTCAATGGTCTACAATCTGCCATGCTGAACCTATCCAACATGGTCTTCACATACTTACTCTGGCTTAACCAAAGTTTTCTATTAGTTCTGTCTCTTCTGATTTCCATTCCAAGAATGTACCTGGCTACCCCTAAATCTTTCATTTCAAACTGTGCTACCAACTGAGACTTAAAATTAGAAATCATATTCTTACCCTTCCCAATGAGAAACATATCATCAACATATAATGCAACAATGAGAATATGATCACCATCAAACCTATAATACACACAGTGATCTGATTTCGATCTCAAATAACCAATGGACAACACAAATGCATCAAACTTCAAGTACCACATCCTAGGAGACTGCTTCAAACCATACAAAGAATTCTTAAGCTTGAAAACCAAATTTTCTTTATCTTTCTCTATGTAATGCTCTGGCTGTGACATGTAGATTTCTTCCTCCAAATCACCATGAAGGAAAGATGTCTTCACATCCATTTGTTCTATCTCTAAATCATAAGCAGCTGTAAGAGATAACAAAAATCTAATGGATGTCAGCTTTGCAACGGGAGAGAAAATTTCACCATAATCAATTCCCTCCACTTGTGAGTACCCCTTCACAACCAATCCAGCCTTGTACTTTTCAACATTGCCATCTGCACCGAATTTCTTCTTGAACACCCATTTACAGCCAACAGGTTTCCGTCCATTAGGCAAAGGCACCAAGTCCCATGTTTTGTTCTTTTCCAAAGAAGCCATCTCATCTTCCATGGCCTCCTTCTAGGAACCTACATCTTTCATGCCCATAGCCTCTTTCATAGTTCTAGGCTCATCAGTGTTAGAAAGTAAAGAAAAAGCACAACTAGAATCAAGTAATGAATAACCAAACCTATCAGGTTACTTTCTTGTTCGTGTAGACCTCCTCAATGGCTGAGGTTGAGGTTCTACTTCTTCTTCTTTGCTTCCAGAGCTGCTAGAGTTGTCCTCATTATCAGACCTCACATGGTCTGTCGGTTTAGTCTTCTTAGGGGTAGAAGGAAACTAAACTGCATCTTCTTTCTTTTCTGACTGTTCTGGCTGTAGAACAATAGAAGAGGGTGTTAGCTCTCTGAAGATAACACTTCTGCTATACAACACTTTCTCAATCATGGGATCCCAAAGCTTGTATCCTTTCACATCGACACCATAGCTAATGAAGATACATTTAATAGCCTTGTTCTCCAACTTAGATTGTTTCTCCCTAGGCACATGTGCATATGCCTCACAACCAAAAACATGAAGATACCTTATTGAAGGCTTCTTACCAGACCACACCTCCATAGGTGTTTTGCCAACAAGAGTTGATGTAGGAGATCTATTTACTAGATAGCAAGTAGTGGTGACAGCTTCAACCCAAAACTTTTGTTCGAGGCTTGCTCCACTAAGCATACTCCTAGCCTTTTCCATCAGTGTCATGTTCATCCTCTCTGCAACTCCATTTTCCTATGGGGTGTATGGAGTTGTCTTATGTCTTTCAATCCATTTCTCTTTGCAGAACTTATCAAACTTTGCTAAAAAAAACTCACCACTGTTGTCAGTTCTCAAACACTTAATCTTTTTACAAGTCTAATTTTTAGCAAAGGTTTTAAACTCCTTAAACTGACTTAAGACTTCAGTCTTGCTTCTGATAAAGTAAACCCATGTCCTTCTACTATAATCATCTATGAAAGATACAAAATATACATATTTTGATAACGAAGGAACATTAACAGAACCAAACACATCAGAATGAATAAGATCCAATACACCAGAAGACTTGTGAGAACTAGAGTAAAACTGAACACAATTTTGCTTTCCATAAATGCAATGTTCACAAAAGTTGAAATTGAGATTACAATCATTTAACCCCTCAATGAGGTTTTTATTTTTTAGGGTATGCAGACCCTTCTCACCAATGTGGCCATATCTAAAATGCCACAACATAGTCTTTTCAGCAGGAAGCTTAGCTTCCAAAGCATGTGCACAACCATCGGAACCGGTTACAAAAGATTTATTCATTGCATGTTCAAATGGTGGGGATGAAGTGACAGCACTCATTTCCTTGAGTCAGAAGAATTATTGCACTATGAAGTGCATGCCTCTAGCTGAAACAAAGTACCCCTTTGAGTACCCTTCACAAGCACCATAGATCCTCTTGTCATCTTGCATCCATCCTTCGAAAAGACAACCTGTACACCTACATCATTCAACATACTTACAGAAAGCAAGTTTCATGCAAGGCCTGGAATGTGCATAACTCTAGTGATCCTGTTCACTCGTCCATCAGGGAGTCAGATTGAGACTCTTCCATGACCAACAATCTTCAGATGAGAGTCGTCACCAAGGTACACCCTTCCACCATCAAACTCTTCATATTTGGTAAACTAGTCTCGATGTGAGGTCATGTGGAATGATACACCAGAATCAATCAACCACACATCATCAGATGCATGGGTGGCCAGGGCTGCGATGAAAGCATTTCCATCATCTTGTGACTTGTCAGAATCTGAATCAGGAGCTTTCTTCTTCTTTTTCTTCTCCTCTTTGCATTCCTTTCAGAAATGCCTAGTTTTACCATAGTTCCAACAAAGAGCCTTGGACTTTCTAGGAGATTTGGATCTCCCACGGGATTTGGATCTACCCTTTTCAACTTTCCTATGTTTCTTCTTCCCTTTCTCCTTGGGTCTTCCATAAACTGCAAGAGCCTCTTTGGTTGATTCAGATGTCTTCCTCTACATTTCTTTAGATAATAGTGAGGATACCACATCTTCCATCTTAAAGGTGGTAGTGGTGCTTCCGATAGCCATTACAAGATGATCCCATGAATCTAGCAAAGAGAAAAGCAGGGTCATGCAACGATCCTCCTCCTCCATTTTAACACCCACAGATATCAACTATGCAATGATCATGTTGAAAGCATTCATGTCATCCACAACAGATCCTCCATCTTCCATCTTCAGAGAAAACAACTTCTTTTTTAGAAAAAGTTTGTTTACCAAGGACTTGGCCTGATAAACATCACCCAACTTCTTCCAAAGATCCTTCATTGTCTTTTCCTCATGGATGTTCAACAGAACATAGTCAGCTAAACAAAGTCTAATGAGACCCTTAGCCTTCTAATCTTTGAGGTCCCAATCAGCTTGTTGCATTGTTGTAGGTTTTACACCGGATACCATTTCCCATAGGTCATGATCAACAAGTAGGTCCTCCATCTTCAATTTCCATAACTTGAAATTAGTGCCATTGAATTTCTCAACCTTTAACCTTCCGGATGTGGTTGCCATCTCTTTTCTGCAATAAGATACAGAATACTCTGCACGAGACTCCCACTCAACCTAAGATTAGCTCAAAAAACCCCTACCCAATAGCTAGAACCAAAAATTGGCCAGGCTCTGATACCAACTGAAAGGAAGCTAGGTGTGCAAAAATTGCTTCCTGCACTAATCTAATGAGGGGAGGAGAGTGCAAATTCAAATTTATCCTAACTATTACAGCAACACTAAACCATTAACATGAGATATTGTAGAAAACACATAATAGAGAAGGTGAGACAAAAGAAGAGAGATAGAAGATATACGTGGGGAAAACCCTTATCGGGTGAAAAACCCCACACTCCAAAACCTGCACAATGTATTATCAAAACAAAGAATGTTTACAACACACTTACAATGCAAGCTCTCAGGAGTCTTTGACACTCGTATCTGGAGACACACTGGTAGCATAACAGTACTTGTCAAACCTATAATACATCTCCTCATCCAAGCACCTATTTATATAGAATGTATAAAGCAATATTGGTCCAAACTTGGAATGGGCGTCCAACTTGGCCTCATGGCCCAAAACCCATGCCTAAGGATACTTGGTCAACATTATAGAATATGCCTAACACTTGTCCACAGCTCCCATCCCAAAGAGGTTGCCTATTTCCAAAATGGGCTATGATAGATGCTCTTACGACACTTAGGATTGTCATAGAATCTGTCATAGCGGTTACAACTTACAAATGTAAGAGAATCTATCATACACAGGCTATGAATAGCATATTCTCTTACAACATGTCATAGTCCACCTTAGGGCACCCAAATATGCCTTTTTCAAAGATGCTTCATGACACATGTCTTCACCTGTCTTACAAGCTTCTATTTCTGACTCTTACATGTCATAACTTCATCATAGGAATCCGTCATAACCATTTTGGTCAAACATTCCCTTACACAACATCCAAGATACTGACATATGGCAAAATACTCCTACCACAAAGTGGGATGCCTATCTCCTCATGTGAGGACAAAATTACAAGTTGTCATCTTCCATGTAGGATGACACATCACCGTGCCACATCCCACAATATGACAATATGGAATTTACAATTAATTTACAACATAGGCAATGAATTGATAAATACAAACATAAATAATGCAAGAAATTACCAAGGTTGAGACACCATAATTCCCAACAACTGTCAACAGTGCCTTTGTTGTATCCTAGCTTTAGCAGATACTTATCTAATCCTGCATACCAGGCTCTTGGAGCTTGTTTGAGTCCATACAATGCTTTCCTCAACCTGCAGACCATATCTCTCTGATCAGATAACTCTAATCCTTCTGGTTGCTCAATGTAGACTTCTTCTTCTAATTCTCCATTTAGGAATGTTGACTTGACATCCATCTGATAGACCTTAAAATCTTTATAAGTAGCAAATGCAAGAAATAGTTTGTCTACCTCTATTCTTGCCACAGGAGAAAAAGTTTCTTCAAAATCAATTCCTTCCACTTGAGAATATCCTTTGTATACCAACCTTGCTTTGTTTCTTACAACTTCACCATCTTCATTTAGTTTATTCCGGAAGACCCATTTAGTTCCAATCACATTTTTGTCCTCAGGTCTAGAAACAAGATCCCAAGTGTGATTCTTTTCAATTTGCATTAATTCTTCTTCCATTGCTTTTACTCAGTTTTCATCTTTGCAGGCTTCACTTACTGATTTTGATTCAATCTTTGAAATCAGACAAATCTCTTCTTGATCTTCAACAATTCTTCTCCTAGTTCATACACCTTTATTTCTATCTCCTATGATTTGATCTTCAGGATGATTCATCCTTACATACCTGGAAGTTTTGGGATTTGCTTGGACTTTTATTTCTTGAGCTTGTTCCTCAACTTCTGCACTATCCTCTTGAGTTACTAGATTTTTTAGATCAATCTGGATCTGAACTTGCCTTCCTTTACTTTGACTTTCATCTTGATCTTCTGAATCATATCCGCAAGACCTAGAATGCCCTTCTTTGCTCTCATCAACTCTAACATTTACACTTTCAACAATCTTTTTCAATCTTTTGTTAAAGCACCAGTATGCCTTGCTTTGAGTAGAGTAACCTAGAAATATTCCTTCATCACTTCTTACTTCAAACTTGCCTAAGTCCTCATCTCTTTTGATATAGCATTTGCTACCAAAAACTCTAAAATATCTCACAGTAAGAGGATGACCAAACCATAGTTCATAAGGGGTCTTACTAGAATTACCTTTAGTTTGCACCTGGTTAAGAGTGTAGATAGTAGTACTAACAACTTCTCACCAATAGACTTGAGGAACATTTGTTTCCATCATCATGGACCTGGCAGCTTCTTGAATGATCCAATTTTTTCTTTCCACAACTCCATTTTGTTGAGGAGTCCTAGGAGTAGATAACTATCTTTTTATTCCATGCTTTTCACAGAATGTATTAAACTCACTAGAGCTAAATTCTCCACCTTTGTCAGATCTCAGACACTTTATCTTCACACCAATCCATTCTCCACCATAACCTTGAACACCTTGAATTTATCAAGAGCTTCTAATTTTTCTTTTAGGAAGGTTACCCACATAATCTGGGAGTAATCATCAATCAACAACATAAAATATCTATCTCCTTGCACACTCCTAATTCTAGCAGGACCACATAGATTAATATACACAATTTCCAACCGTCCACTTGAAAATTGTTCTTTACTTTTGAATGAAATTTTGTTCTATTTACCTAATTGACATTCTCTACACATGCTATTAGGTTTCACAAGTTTTGTCAGATCTCTTATAGCCTAAGTAGAACTTATCTTGACAATGTTATCAAAATTCACATGACACATTCTCCTATGCCATAACCAACTTTGATTTGTCTAAGCAATCAAACAACTTTTGCTAGAACTACTTAAGTGAAAGATGTTACCTCTACTTTGAGTACCGGATGCAATTTTAGTTCCAGAGCTTTCCAAGATTCTGCATTTTCCATCCTTGAATCATAGATCATAACCCTTGTCAACCAACTATCCAACACTGAGAAGATTATGCTTCAATCCTTCCACATATAGAACCTCATTTGTGTTATTCTTACCATCAAAAGAGATGGATCCTCTGCCACAGATTCTACCAGTTGAATTGTCTCCAAATTTCACAAACCCACCTTCATAATTTTCAAATCTTACAAACTTACTTTTGTCACTAGTCATATGATGAGAACATCCACTATCAATCACCCATGAACATCCTTTTCAACAACCTGAGTAGCCAAGGCACTTTCCACATTTGCACAACTAGCAGATTTAGTTGACACTGGATGTTCTTCTTTGATAGCAATGAACACCCAAACACCTTCAGTGGAACCTCCATGATCAGATTCATCTTTTGTGACTCCTTCTTCACCAGCTTCTTGGACATAGTAGCATTTCTTCTGAACTCTAGGTCTGATAGGATTTGACCTTGAACCCCTCTCCAGACATCTTGAGGCAAAATGACCAATCTTATTATAAGAAAAACATTTGAATGATAGCTTTCCTTCATACTTACCGGATCCTCTTGGCAATCTTTTGGCAAAAAGGGCTTCAAGTTTACCGAACTCAATTTCATCATCTTCAAGATCCTTCTTTATCTTGTCAAACTTGTTTGATCTTCTTGGAGAGCTTTCACCCAAATCATATCTTTGTTTTCCATGAATACTGGCTTTAAATGCAGATTTAGACTTAGGAAGAGAATCACCAAATTCACTCATTTCAAATGCTGAAAGTTTACCAACCAACTAATCCCTTGTAATAGTTGTCACAGTCCTGATTTCTTCAATGGCAATGGCTTTATGTTTGTAGATTGGAGGTAAGGATCTGAGTACTTTGGCAACAATCTCTAATTCATCCAATACTCCACTAGCACACCTTATACCACTCACAAGTTCATTCACTTTTAGCATGTATGACGTAATATTTTCATCTTCACTCATCCTTAAGCTTTCATATCTATCCTTCAGGCTTTGTAGATTGGCACATTTGACATATTCATCACCTTCATGCAGGGTTTTCAACTTCTATGAGATTTCATACATGGTCTTCAATTCTAGTACATTTGTCATTTTTGTATTATACAAGGCACTCAATAAGGCTTCTTTAGCTCGGATGTTGTTTTCAGCTTCTTTGATTTTATCTGGAGTTGTAGGACCTTTTTCTGGAATCTTATACTCATTCTCAGTTATTGACTAGTAGGCATCACCCATACATTACAAATGACACTGCTTGCGTATCTTCCATAGAGTGTAATTTGTTCCATCAAATCTCAGACTATCCTTCTTGTAAATTAACATTTTGGATCTCCTCAAGCGATCAAGCTTCTTTCAGAGGAACCTTGCTCTGATACCAATTGTTGGAATTAGGCTAGACAACTAAGAGGGGGGGTGTGAATCAGTTGTCCCACAAAGTTAACCTTTTCTTTCTTTTAATCTTCTTTTGGAACTTATAAGTAGATTAATGATGTAAACATCAAAGCATGCAACAATTATACATGAGAAGAAACATAATTAACACAATTGACACCAAGATTTTTAATGTGGAAACCCAGTAAAAGGAAAACCATGGTGGGGGTTAACCCACAAGATTCGTACCATATTAAAAGTACTTTAAAATGGGAAGGCACTTGCCTTCGGGCGCATTGCCCAGAGCTCACTGCTCAAAAGAGGCTCACTGCCAATAGAAATTTATGCTTAATACAGAAATAATTAACTGAGAAATAGCATCTTCTTCATGCCTGGTTCAGTCTCATTGAATTCTCACAAAACTTCTGCTCTTCTTCCAAATACTTCTTCACTATTACTTCATCCTCTACTATTCTTGTTCCTCTACTCCTCTTATTTGCTCTGCCTCTGATCCTCTCTTTGGATTTGATTATTTTGCACAAGGATGACTTTCCACAACTCATCAACAAGCATTTATATGCTTCATCAACCTTGGAATGAACATCAAGGTCAGCAGTACAAACATCATACTTAGTGCAAATCACTAAGTTGTTGGCCAAACATAACTGGGACTCGAATCTTCCTCAATCAACACGCCACGCTCCATAGAATTACTCTTAGATCATCTGCATGATGCTTTGAATCATCTGGTTGGCCAAGCTTGGAAAAGCAGTAACACAAAGGAAGAAATCTTCAATCAGTGAGCTCAATCTTCAATGTGGAGCAATTTGGACCAATTTACTGTCACTCTGTCTCTTTTGATCACAACAAAACCTGGTTCTACTCAGATGGCCATAGCTTCTTCAAATCTTCATGTGGACCTCTCAAATCTTAACTGGAGCTACTTAAACAATCCTCTATATTGCCATATGGTCCGCATCCATTGATCTTCATTAATTTTCTCAATATCCTCAACATTTCAATCTTCTAAATAGGTAACAAAATAGGGTATAGTTGACACCAATGTCAACAAGAATATGTTGACATCAATGAAAACACCGATTAGACATATATTTGCAATAGTAGGGAGCAAAACCATTCCAAAGATGTATGTTTAAGAGATTGTGGAAAGAGTTTTGCTAACAATGCCTTGTCAAAAAATGAATTGCTACACATTGATATGAATGTTGCCACATGATTGTTAGGATTAGCTTTGCCACTATACTTTTCAAAGTGGGGAGTCTCAAATTTGTCAAGCATTTGAGCTCTTAAGATTGTATAAGATAAAGGACTATGAGCATGATATGCTGGTATATTGGGTTAAGATGAAGCATTGGTCATATTCACTACTTTTTACTGCAAGGATATCATACTTTGTAAAAGTTGGTTTAGGACTGCATCATTAGATGGCATGGTTTTCATATTGGATACTAGATTATTTAATGGTGCAGTCATAGAAGTGAGGGGTGGTTGAGAATATTTATTCATGAGTATGGACACATGGGGTAATAAATTTTGGTAATTGTAATGTACAAATTGTAATTGTTTCCAATAGATGTTCCCATTCCAATGGTAGCATTACTACAAGCTTGTGTAGTGGTAGCATTAATACAAGCTAACTAAACTTGATGAAGCTATGATGACTACACATGAAAGGAATCTGTCATAGTAGTAGAAGGTCAAGCATTTATTTGACAAGAGTAAAGTTCAGAGGAGTTTCCAAGTTGGTGACCTGGTCCTCAAGTGGAATTTAGGTCTGAAGATAATCAAAAAAATAGAAAATTTGAAGCTTTATGGATTGGCCCTTATTCTAGATTGCAGACAAATGCAGTCAAGGCACTTCTTACCTCAACATCTTGGATGGAGATCTTTTGGAGTTGTTGGTCCATATCTAGCACCTTAAACAATACTTCTCTTGATGTTATTTGCCCCTTTGTACATATGTATATATCTTCCTCTTTTGTGCAATTTGTTGTTTGGGTTATCTTTGGTCATTGCCCTTTCCCCTTTTGTTCTGGTTGGACCCTTTCTCTTTCTTTTTGGTCTACAACCTAGAGATAATTGGATCCATGTTGTGCTTGCAAGAGACACACGCCCCCAACTAGAGCCAAAGTTAGCACATACCTAAAATTTGTAAAACAATCCTTTGTTTTGTGTCTCATTATCATCAAAAAGTTCTCCTTACCCATCCTTGATAACCGATATGAGAGATCCCCGATGGGTTATACCTTGGTCAAGGTTTGTGTTGGGGTGGCCTTTTTCTTCTTCCATGTCTTCATCGTGTGTTGCCATGTCCAAAATCCAAAATTTCTAAGTGTGGGGGGTCTTCAATTCAATTTGTGGGGCTTGCTTCAAATTTTGGGATTTCAGAGTTTCTCATCCCTTCATCCAACATGCCATTTCCCTAAACTCCTACAAAATATACTAAAATGTTAGAGTTTTAGAATTTTGTCTACTGACATACTTTTTTGGAGTTTTTCCTTCATGGCATGCCTTCCCTTCCATCTCCCCATCTCCCATTTCAACCTTGGTCCATTTTCCCCCTTCCTTCAAATTCTGGGGTTTCAAAGTTTCTCATCCTTTCATTTTGACATGCCATTTCCATGAACTCCTACAAAATACACTAAAATGTCATATTTTTAGAATTTTTTCTATTGACATACTTTTTTTAAAATTTTCCTTCAAGGCATGCCTTCCCTTCCATGTCCCATTTCAACCTTGGTCCATTTCTCCCCTTCCTTTAAATTTTAGGATTTCAGAGTTTCTTATACTTTCATTCTGGCATCCCATTTCCCTAAACTCCTACAAAATACACCAAAATGTCAGAGTTTCAGACTTTTGTCCATTGACATACGTTTTTGGAGTTTTTTCTTCATGGTATGCCTTCCCTTCCATCTCCCCATCTCCCATTTCAATCTTGGTCCAGGGTGCTGCCATAATAATGGGTTACACTTTTTGGGACATCCTGATTTTTGCTGAAATCACATATTTTTAGAAAATATAATGATTTAAGCCTTGAAAGGTTCCATTTAAAGTATTTTAATTGAAGAGGGTTTAATCAAACCCCCATAGATTCAAACCCCCTTGGATAGAATCTCGCTAGTTTTAAACCATATCTATAATGGAGTCTCATCTACACCTATCAAAATGCTGATAAGAAACCACTTTAGATTTACCTTTTGGGGGATCAAATGAATTCATTTAAAATTTATGTTTTGTAAGTATGTAGTCCTTATTATAAGCTTCCCAACAAGTATAATTTTCAATATATTTAATTTGACTATTATATTTATTTTTCATTTCTTGTGAATGTAGGTTTTTCACCAAACATCAAGTTCTATGTTCTACACACATGGAAAATTAGTAAATTAGTGAAAAAAATTCTAGAAAATATCTATGCCCTAGGTATTGATGTCCTTGTTTCAACAAAAAATAAAAATTTGAATTTCGATACATATAGAAAAAGTTATGTTTTACGGAATATGCCTATGTCTAAATTATAATTGGTTTGACTTCAAAACTTAATTAAAAAAATATTCAACAAAACATTATAAAACCAAATGCATGCCCTATATATTGGTGTTACCAATCTAAATTCAAAAGAATCAAAATTTTATCCTTTGAAGAAAAAGAGTTATGTGCTACAGAATACACATCACTTTAAAAAAATGTTGTTTACTATTAAAAACTAGTTATCAAAGGAGACACAAAAAATTTTACAATTTAACTCCAATTTTTTTAAAAAAAAATATATTTAGAATCTAAAAACCAAATCTCACAAATCACTAGTTCACATCATCTTCAAATTCCTAATGGTCTAGCGGCTATATGTGTCAAAAAGTGAAGATTTAGTTCAAAATGTTGATTTCAATGTCAAGTTTGGCCAAAAACTGTAACCCATTATTGTGGGATGACCCTCCATTTTCCCCTTACTTCAAATTTTGGGATATTGGAGTTTCTCATCTCTTCATTTTGACATGCCATTTCCTTGAACTCCTACAAAATTCAATAAATTGTCAAAATTTCAAATTTTTGTTTGCCCATCTATCCTAGAGAGTTTTGGAGTATTTTTACCTTTCTTCCCATTTTGGCATGCAAAATCATGAAACTCTACCATTTGAACAGATGACCACCTACCTTCCTACATGACCCAAGATGCCATTAATGGCCTTAGGTGGATTTGATTAAGAGGATGAGGACTCCCATACTCTTCCAAGTGCTAGTGGACCTGTCAAGGACACAATGACATGACCAAATAACCTAAATAAGCATGGTTTTAGCTTTGATCCATGTGAAAATGATGTGAGTAGGCATGGGTGACCATTTTCACTTGTAGATGACCAAGATCCTATGAGAATGAATGATCTGTTGGTTTCTAGACAGACAACTGAGAGGGGGGGTGAATCAATTGTCCAAAACTTGCTTCTAATTTAAACACTTAAATCCTCTTTATTATGTAATAGCATATCAATTAATCATTCATGAAAGCATAAAGCATAAACACTAGAGCAGATACACATCAACACATGAGACACCGAGATTTGGATGTGGAAAACTCGGTTAAGGGAAAAACCATGGGGTGATTAACCCAAGGATTATTCTTTGATAGAAGAATAAGAAAAATAGATGGCACATGCCAATTAGGGCTCACTGCCTAGCACACTGCTCACAAGAGGCACACTACCTACAAGAGGCACACTGCCTACAAGAGACACACTGTCTACAAAGTAATAAGTATTAAAAACTTGAACTGGAGATTGACATCTTTACCATGCCTGGATCAATTCCATTTAAGCCCAAAAACTCCTACTCTACCTTTCGCACTTCTCTTCGCTACACCACACTTATCCTCTCCAAGATGCACTACAAAATGAATTCACAAACCTTTGTTTATACAAGGCATCAACTTAGGAACAATCATCTAAGTCGGCAAACACCTACAAGATCATTCGCAAGACGTGTAACACATCGGGTTAGCCAGTGTCAAGAAGAACACCAATACCCGATGGTAATTCTTCAAATACAAACTCCAACTTCAATGCGGACCGCCAATAAGAATTGTACACGATCCAAAGATCACAAAAACCTTTCCTGAGTCACCAAGAACATCCGCACTTTATCAGCTTACTGGAATTCTTCTCTTCTTCATTCGGAACTTCAAGAACACAGTCTATCGCCACTGTCACACTAAAAAAGGTGCTTCCATACCTCCAAACCATGAACAAATCTAGTTGTCACTTCACACGGACTTCTTCAGCACTCTCTCCAATCTATAAAATTAGATAATGTAATTCCGGAGCTCACCGGACCAATCTGTGACACTCTATCACCACTGAACATCTGTTGGAACTAGTTCTACTAGAGTGATCATAACTTCTTCATATCTTCATGTGGACCTCTGAAATCTTGACTAGAGTATCTCAAGACTCATATCTGAAAACCCTTTAAATCGCATCCTCTGATCTTCATCTTATCTTGGACTTTTACCTTAATGTCATCACTGTTCTTCACTGTTCCTGATTGAGGCTAATTTTCTCAATATCCTTAGCACACAGCTCATTCAATCCTTCTCATTAATGCAATATGAGTATGTTGACATCAATGACAACACTGATTATCCTCATACTTGCAACAATCTCCCCCTTTGTCATTGATGGCAACATATGATGTGAAAAACCATCAAAACAAGAACTTCCCCTTTCTGTCACAGCTCCCCCTATTAGCAACAACTCTTAGACAAGAACTTCTCCTTTCTGTCATAGCTCCCTCTATCAGCAACAACTCTTCACATGTCTTCTCTTCTTTTGCTTCTCCTCCTTTGATCAACAACCACTTGTTTTTCACATGTCTTCTCTCCCCCTTTGACATCAATGGCAAAGGGCTCATACTTGCAACTTTAACACATCAGAATCATACTAGATGCTCCCCCTGAGTAGCAGCTCCCCATCACCAATCCGGATCACAAGATATGACTGTGGTATCCACCAGACTGATGCACATTAGTGCATCCTAGTTCATCACTGGAGGGGCAATGACCCCTAACTTCTCCCTGAGATACTCAAAAGAGTCCTTGGGAAGAGGTTTAGTAAAAATATCTGTAATCTGATCCTTGGAGGGTACATACTCCAATCTGACTTCATCCTTGTTCACTTGCTCTCTCAGAAAGTGAAACTTGATAGATATGTGCTTGGTCTTAAAATGCAACACTGGATTCTTAAAAATATTTATTGCACTTGAATTATCACAGAAAATTGTGATAGGCTCCTCATATTCTACTTTAATGTCTCTTAGCATCTGCTTCATCCATAAGATTTGAGTGCAACTACCTGCTGCTACAATGTATTCTACTTCAGTTGTAGACAGAGATATTGCCTCTTGTTTCTTGCTTAGCCAAGAAACTAATCTTTTTCCCAAAAAGAAAGCTCCACCACTGGTGCTCTTTCGGTCATCCACATCTCCTGCCCAATCTGCATCTGTATATGCATGAAGAGAGAAATCATGATCTCTAGGGTACCATAGACCATACTCAACTGTCCCCTTTAGATATCTAAAAATCCTTTTGATTGCCATAACATGAGATTCTCTAGGATCAGCTTAGAATCTAGCAACAAGACCACCATCCTGCATAATATCTGGTCTAGTTTGAGTGAGATACAACAGTCCTCCAATCATTGACCTATATTTTGTCTGATAAACCTTGGGAGAGTGATCATCTTTGCTCAACTTGCATCCGGTTGCCATGGGAGTATTCATTGGTTTTGAATCTTCTATCCTAAATTTTTTCAACAATTCTTTCACATATTTGGTCTGAGAAATGAAGATCTCTTTCTTTGTTTGAGTAAATTGCAGACCCAAGAAGAAATTCATTTCACTAAGCATGGACATCTCAAACTCACTTTTCATTTGATTTGAAAAAGTTTTACACATGTTATCGTTTCCTCCAAAGATGATATCATCAACAAATACTTCAACAATCAAGATGTTTTCATGATCAATTTTAAAATATAAGTTACTGTCAGCAGTACCTTTGTTGAAACCAATCTACACAAGATGCTTATCCAACCTTTCATACCAAGCTCTTGGGGCTTGCTTCAATCCATACAGTGTTTTCTTCAACTTGCAGACCATATCACCATGATCAGACAATTGAAATCCATCTGGTTGTTCAATGTACACCTCTTCTTCTAAGTCACCATT
This sequence comes from Cunninghamia lanceolata, assembly GCA_027924645.1. NCBI lineage: Eukaryota > Viridiplantae > Streptophyta > Pinopsida > Cupressales > Cupressaceae > Cunninghamia > Cunninghamia lanceolata. The sequence goes on along the minus strand of BSBN01000262.1, from coordinate 6,727,156 downwards.
CAGGAAAGTAGATTTGACATCCATCTAATATACTTTGAAATCTTTGAAGGCAGAAAATGCAAGAAATAGTCTGACTGCTTCAATTCTTGCCACCGGAGCAAAGGTTTCCTCAAAATCAATCCCTTCTATTTGAGAGTAGCCTTTACAGACTAATCTGGCTTTGTTTCTAATTACTTCACCAACTTCATTGAGTTTGTTTTGGAAGACCCATTTGGTTCCAATCACATTCTTGTTTCTAGGTCTAGAAACAAGATCCCAAGTGTGATTTTTTCCAATTTGCATCAACTCTTCCTCCATTGCTTTGGTCCAATTTTCATCATTGCAAGCTTCATTTGTTGTCTTAGTTTCAATTTTTGAAATCAAGCAACATTCATCTAAATTTAGAGCAATTTTCCTTCTAGTTTGCACACCTTTGCTTTTGTCACCTATGATTTGATCTTTAGAGTGGTTCAGTCTTACATACCTTAGAACTTTGGGAGTTTCTTGCACTTTTGTTTCTTGATCAGGCTCATTTAGACCAACCTCTTCTTCCTGATTTACCAGATCAGTCTGAATCTGACTTTTAGAGGAGGATTGAGCTCCTTGAACCAGAGAACCATTCTGATCATCTTCATCATATTCATAAAACCTTGAGGGCTTCTCAATTCCTTCATCAACCTTCACATTTGTGCTTTCTATCATCTTTCTCAGTCTCTTATTGTAACACCGGTATGCTTTGCTTTGAGTGGAGTAACCCAAGAAAATTTCTTCATCACTTCTAGCATCAAACTTTCCTAGATCTTCATCTCTTTTAATGTAACATTTGCTACCAAATACTCTGAAATATCTCATAGTAGGAGATATACCAAACCAAAGTTCATAAGGAGTCTTACCGGTATTGCTTCTGATTTGAACTTGATTGAGAGTATAGACTGCAGTGCTGACAGCTTTTCTCCAAAACATCTGGGGAACATTTGCTTCCATCATCATTGTCCTGGATGCTTCCTAGATGGTCCAGTTCTTTCTCTCTGCTACTCCATTCTGCTGTGGAGTCCTAGGAGCAGATAACTGTCTCTTTATACCATGCTTCTCACAAAAATCTATGAATTCATTGGATGTGAATTCACCACCTCTATCAGACCTCAGACATTTCAGTTTCAGTCTAGTTTGATTTTCTACCATAGCTTTGAAGATTTTGAACTTCTCAAAAGCTTCTGATTTCTCTTTCAAAAAGGTAACCCACATCATCCGGGAATGGTCATCAATCAGTAACATGAAATATCTATCACCTTGCATACTCTTGATTCTTGTCAGACCACATAGATCAGTATGAATTAATTCTAATAATCCGGTAGTGGACTGATCCTTGCTTTTGAACGAGACTCTGCTCTGTTTACTCAGCTAACATTCTTTGCACAAGCTATTTGTAGGTTTCACCAATTTTGGAAGATCTCTTACAGCCTGAGTATTGCTTATCTTAATGATGTTATCAAAATTTACATGACACATCCTTCTATGCCATAACCAACTCTGATCAACTTGAACAAACAAACAACTTTTATTAGAACCAACTAGATGGAAGATATTACCTTTTGTTTGAGTACCAGATGCAATCTCAGTTCTGGAGCTTTCAAAGATCCTGCATCTTCTAGTTTTGAACCGGAGATCATAACCTTTGTCTACCAACTGTCCAACACTGAGAAGATTGTGCTTCAATCCTTCAACATACATTACATTACCAGTTTTGCTCTTTCCATCAAAAGAAATAGTTCCCCTACCTCTGATTCTACCAGTAGAATTATCACCAAATTTTACCATTCCTCCTTCATACCTTTCCAAGTCTAGGAACTTGTTTTTGTCACCTATCATATGGTGAGAGCATCCACTATCAATAACCCAATCATCCTTTTCTTCAACTTGGGCAGCCAAAGCTCTTTCTACAACCTTATGATTAACAGATTCATAGGGTATTGGATCTTCTTCCTTGATGGCAATAAACATCTATTCATTTCTGGATTTGTTTCCTATTTCTGATTTATCATCTGTTACTCCTTCATTATCATCTTCTTCATGAACATAATAATAGTTCTTTTGGAACCTTTGTCTATTAGAATTTGACCTTGCAGATCTTTCTAGACATCTTGAAGCAAAATGACCAATCTTATTGCAGTTGAAGCATTTAAAGGGTAATTTTCCTTCATACTTACTGGATCCTCTTGGCAGTCTCTTTGCAATGAGGGCTTCAAGTTGAGCTATTTCTGCTTCTTCCTCTTCCATGTCTCTTCTTGCTTGATCATACCATGACAGCTTCATTGAAGAGTTTTCTCTCAGATCAAATCTTTGTTTGCCTTTCATAGAGGCACTGGCTTTGAATGCAGATTTAGTCTTGGGGGGATCATCTCCAAACTCGGTCATTTCAAATGCAGCTAGTTTTCCAGCGAATTGGTCTCTTGTGACAGTTGTATGGGCTCTGAATTCATCAATGGCAGCAACCTTGATTTTGTAGACAGTAGGAAGGGATCTAAGAATTTTGCCAACAATCTCATTTTCATCCAAAACTCCACCAGCATTCCTAATTCCACACACCAGCGCATTTACTCTTGGCATAAAGGTAGTAATATTTTCATCATCTCTCATCTTTAGTCTTTCAAATTTCCCTTTGAGACTCTGCAGCCTTGCACTCTTAACATAATCATCTCCTTCATGTAGAAGTTCTAGTTTAACCTAGATCTCATAGGCAGTTGGTAGGTCAATAACATTTGAGAGTTCTAAGTCAGTCAATGCGCTTAGAAGAGCCTCTTTGGTCCGCAAATTATTTTTAGCATCTGTGATTTCATTTAGAGTTGTTGGACCACCCTTTGGAGGTACATATGCTTTTGCGACCATGGATAAGTATGCCTTTCCCATACACTCCAAGTGACATTTCATGCGACCTTTCCAAAGAGAGACGTTGGTTCCATCAAACTTCAGACTATCCTTCTTGTATGATGACATCCTGGATCTCCTCAAGCGGTTAAGCTCCTTTTAGAGGAACTTGGCTCTAATACCAATTGTTGGTTTCCGGATAGACAACTGAGAGGGGGGTGAATCAGTTGTCCAAAACTTGTTTCTAATTTAAACACTTAAATCCTCTTTGTTATGTAATAGAATATCAATTAATCATTCATGAAAGCATAAAGCATAAACACCAGAGTAGATACACATCAACACATGAGACACCAAGATTTTGACATGGAAAACCCGATCAAGGGAAAAACCACAGGGTGATTAACCCAAGGATTATTCTCTGATAGAAGAATAAGAAAAATAGATGGCACATGCCAATTAGGGCTCACTGCCTGAGCACACTGCTCACAAGAGGCACACTGCCTACAAGAGACACACTGTCTACAAAGTAACAAGTATTACAAACTTGAACTGGAGATTGACATCTTTACCATGCCTGGATCAGTTCCATTTAAGCCCAAAAACTCCTGCTCTGCCTTTCACACTTCTCTTCGCTACACCACACTTATCCGCTGCAAGACGCACTACAAAATGAATTCACAAACCTTTGTTTATACAAGGCATCGACTTAGGAACAATCATCTAAGTCAGCAAACACCTACAAGATCATTCGCAAGATGTGTAACACATCCGGTCAGCCAGTCTCAAGAAGAGCACCAATACCTGATGCTAATTCTTGAAATGCAAACTCCAACTTCAATGCAGACCGCTAATAAGAATTGTACACAATCCAAAGATCACAAAAACCTTTCCTGAGTCACCAAGAACATCCGCACTTTATCAGCTTACTGGAATTCTTCTCTTCTTCATCCGGAACTTCAAGAACACAGTCTATCGCCACTGTCACACTGAAAAAGGTGCTTCCAGACCTCCAAACCATGAACAAATCTAGTTGTCACTTCACACGGACTTCTTCAACACTCTCTCTAATCTGCAGAATTAGATAATGCAATTCCGGAGCTCACTGGACCAATCTGTGACACTCTATCACCACTGAACATCTGTCGGAACCGGTTGTACTAGAGCGATCATAACTTCTTCATATCTTCATGCGGGCCTCTGAAATCTTGACTGGAGCATCTCAAGACTCATATCTGAAAACCCTTTAAACTGCATCCTCTGATCTTCATCTTATCTTGGACTTTTACCTTAATGTCATCACTGTTCTTCACTGTTCCTGATTGAGGCTAATTTTCTCAATATCCTCAGCACACAGCTCATTGAATCCTTCTCATTAATGCAATATGAGTATGTTGACATCAATGACAACACTGGTTATCCTCATACTTGCAACATGATCGACTAGTACATATAGGTTTTGAGAAGTGAGGAGGTTGAGTCGACTTAGGAGTTGACTTCAACACTTCACTCACCAAATGTTGAATGAGTGTCAACACATAGCTTAGATAGTTTGAAACAACTCTCCAAGTTGACACCTCACAACTAAGGTGGCTTAAAGCCACGTGCTAAATATATAACTTAGAATAAGTAATATAAGATAAAGTTTAGCACTAAGACCCCCCCTTAAGCACAACTTAGGTGGGTACAAGAAGAGATGGGTCCCGGATACAAGTCCTGGTGAGGTACCTATGCACAATAAAGAGAAATGTGTCCTGGATACTAGCCTGGTGAGGTACCCATGTACAAAATAATCTCTCAAAAATCAGAGTAAGATAGAAAACCTAGTGGGAAAAAACTATCCTCCAAAAAGAGAGAAAAAAGAAGGATTTAAGACCTTCTAAAAAGATGTCCCTTGATGATAGGAACATTATGATGAAGAACTCTTGAAACATGTAAAAGTTGTAAACTTCACCAATGATGAACTGGTGTCTATTGGAATTAATGAATCTTCAAGAAATGTAGATCAAGATAAGAGATACAAAATACTACATGAGTGAACATTCGAACACTACTCAACCATGTACGTAAAGTCAATTAAACTTTGTGAAGTGAAAAATATAGATAATACTGTGATTACGAGTACTAGAATCTCAAAATATGATCCACTAAAAAATCCCTCATGTGAGAGATCAAAATGAAGGATTTAGGATCTTCAAGTAAAGATTCCTCCAATGCTTCATTGAAAGAAGCATGTAACACATCATAGTCCCCCTTAATGCTAAGAGATATGAGCAGACCAACTGAAATCAGAAGTGTGCAAGGAATGTAGGTCCAAAAAATGTACAAGAACCTAAAAAAGGGTGAGCATGAAGGCACACACGAATGAGGTGAGAATCATGAGGATCCATTGTTGTGATTGGTACAACCCTCCATTACACTTTATAATTCAGTTTAAGTACACATTTCCCAATTCCCTCCATGTGGAACACACATTCAATTTTTTGGCACTTTATATGAGTGCATTTACAAACTTATTTGCTATTTGAGTTCAAAGATCTTATTAGATAGAACCAACAGAGGTACACCGAGAGGTGATACTGGGCTCATAAGTCGCAAGTGTAGCATCATCTTCACCTGATGTAAAGTGAGAAAAAATGAAGTTGTAGTTGAAGTGACAAATCTTTGCTACTGCAACAATATCTCGACTTTGAGAGTCTCGAATTAAGGCTGTAGTGGTTGTGAACTCAACTGTTTTATTGGAATAGGTGAGTTGATATATAGAAAGGAAATTCCTTAGCAAGTCAGGAATGAATAAAACATTGTGGATATATCCATTACTTAATTGTGCTAAAACTTGACCATAAACAATATAATAACAATCATCAATCAGGGTCTTGGAGGTGTTGTAAGGATTGATTGACACAAAAACCTTAGAGTAAGGAGACATGTGATCAATTGCACAGGAGCTAAGAACCCATTTGTTTACTTTAGATTTGTTTGAAGATGCCATAGGTTAATCTATTTACCCCCTTGAAAATTATGTGCCCCAAATTGCTAGTTTGACCCCTATTTGAACTTTATACATTAGTTCAAACATTGCAAAAGACCTAGATATAACCCCCTAGATTTAAGCAACACTTTATAAGTTCAGTGCGTGTTTAAAAACCCCTTTACTTAATTCCCCCCTAAATGTGGCACTTTATATTGCATAGTGCGTTTTAGACAATTAAAATGTCTATTCTAACACCAAATACATAAATTTAAATGCTTTACTTTTAGGGCAAATATTTTGCCTTGTCAATTTTTAATAAAAAACACATAATGTCTTTGCAAATTAAAATAACAAAATAGCTCATGCCAAAAAAAGAAGGGGCGAATGGTTAAAACCCAAAATAGGGCAAAATAGGGTTTTCCAACACCCAAAATTAGGGCATGCTACTTGCACGGGTGGCGAAGATTGTAATGGCGGCCGGATTGTAGGTTAATGGTGGCTTGACCTTTGTGTAGGTCACCTTTGATGGAGATGCCTTCAGGATGTGCACAGGGGCAGACTTCTTGAAGTAGAGGTTGAGAGTTCACTCCAAACAATTCAAAATCTTTGGCCAGAAAGGTGAGGTGCTGCTTGCCTGGTGGATAATGGCAATGGATCCCTGACCTCAGAGATCAAAAATTGACAAAGACAATGACAATGGTGGCCACGAATCAGACAAATAGCAAATTCTCAAACTCTATGAACCATAAATGTGATGAATCAACAAAATGTCTACTTGGAGAATGGTCGCCCTTCTGCTGTGGAGAAAAGACGTTTTGTCGCCCTTCACAGACCCTCCTATCGTGGACAAAAAGCATTTCTACTGTGCCAGAGACAGGCGATCTGGTGTAGCGTCAAAAAATGGACCTGCTTTCCTTGCTGGGCTTGGCTGACTGGCGACCTTCAACTTTTCTTTCCCTGCCGCATCGTCTTCTACCAGCGACCTCTGCCAACGAACTCTGCCACCTTTTAAAACTTTGGCGTTAATTTGAGGGCGTTGAGGATGGGAGTTGACCAGTTTTGCCCTTGCTGGGCATGATTGCCTTGGCTGGGCGCTTGGATTTGCTATCCCCTCCTTGGCTGGGAACCGTCCCTCTCTGCAGGGCATCGCTCTCCTGCTCTCTCCGCCAACTCTGTCCTCACACAATAGAAAAAAACAAGAGACAAATCAATAGTATTGAAAGATACACAATGCAAAGCGGATAGAGTGTCGTTCGTGGCTGATCTTAAATGTCATCCACTTCAATATTTAATAGTAAATTCTGGCCAATGAAAATTTTTCCTATATTTAACACTTTTTGTTGTGAATGAAATAGAAAAATGCTATTGGCTGTTTGACCCGTTCAACCCTGAAAGTGGATGACATTTACATAGAGCGGTCGTTTGTTGGTAGACTGGAATCCTTGAACGGCCTGCAACAGAGCTGAACCTTTGTGAAGAATATAGACATCTTCAAAACAATGAGAACAGGGAATTTGCCTCAGAAATTGAGCCAGGAAACGGACTGAGATTAGCTCTAATACCATATGAGAACCAATGATCTACTAAGCCATAAGCTAGCATCAAATCTGAGTGGATTGATAGTCCAGAAGACTGGTACATATAGGTGTTGAGGAGTGAGGAGGCTGAGTCAACTTAGGAGTCGACTTCAACACTCCACTCACCAAGTGTCGAATGAGTGTCAACACATAGCTTTGAGAGTTTGAAACAACTCTCCAAGTCGACACCTTGCACCTAAGGTGGCTTAAAGCCATGTGCTAAATATATTACTTAGAATTTAAGTAATATAAGATACAATTTAGCAATAACAGATCCTTCTTCCATGATGGCTTGTTGGCATGGGAGGGGGTATATAATGCATTATTGCATTCATTTTAGAAGATGGAAAAACATATGGTTGCAAAATGGGAAATAAAAAATATAGAAGACCTTGTATAAAACGTAGGGATTTTCCCAGTTAATGGTTTTTAGAGCATTTGTTTTGTAATGTATTCTGGATTCCTTATGAAGGGTTATGAGAGGATGCTCTAATCTTCAAAATGAACTAAATGTGCAAATTGAACTTGTTTTCAAATGTCTCCATGAATGTTTTGAAGGTTTTTGGTATTTTGGCAAAATACCCTAATCACATTTGTTGGTTTGAATATTATACTTGACTGGTTGATCTGTAGACTATAAAATACCTTTGCAATGATTTTGTGGAGTATGGACTTTCATGATAATATATAAAATTTGTGGGATGTTCATTTAGATTATTGAAAAATGCTTGTAAACAAGTTTTGTAATCTTCAAGCTATTGGTTTATTGTGTAGAGCCTAGCTTATGTGATATATCACCAGTTGTTGTCTTTGTTGTTGCTTTGATTAAGTAACAAATTTGATTACATTGGTATCCCCTTTAATTGTGCATCTAGACTCTGCTACCCTAGCTAGAATAGGCACCAATTTGCTAAATTTGTTAACCTCCTTTTCCTTCACAAAACTTAAACACAACAAAAAATCCACAAATACTTACTTTATCTATGTTTTATGTCTTACCCACATCCATGACTAGATGAATGCTACTACATTAGGGGTTACTAAAGCATTATCTTATAAGTTATCTACATGGTTGTGTATATGTTGAAAAAAAGTGTAATACCCTAGAATTTTAAATTGGCATATAGGTTCTTTAGTGACATAAAATTGGAGAAGTTGTACATTGGGTATAGTCTAAAATCCGGGTTATAGTTCATGTTGTTGTAAATTTTCTCTCTTATACACCTTAGGGAATACCCCCCTTGGTCTAACAAAGTGAAAAGAAGAATTTTTTACCCACCTTATCCATGTTATTCTTAGTTGCCTCATCCCAAGTATATGTTTGTAATATGTGTCTTGAGTTTGACACCGCTAGCGGTAAAGAACTGGTTAGATTTAGGGATTGGAGGAGCTTCAACTTTGAGCACCAACAGAGGGAACCTCCATACAAAATCTCACATTTCAAATTTCTTAGCACAAAACCTACCCTAGAATTACTTGGATTTTCTTGGAGGCACCATTAAAGTTTAATTTTGCATACCCCTCTTGAGGGGGTGCCCATTAAGATCTAGGGGCATTATTATCGCTTTGCATACATTATTTTCTTCCAATTTTGTTATCTCTTACCCCTAGAATGTGGCCATTATCTATATTTTTTAATTTAATTTTATTAATGAAATATTTTATACTTTTGATGTTAATACACGATAATTAATTTGGACTCTATTTTCACATTATTTTTCTCCACAATCTAGCTTTTATTTTATCTCTTCAGAGACAATAGATTTGTCATGCTACCTATTTTTACTTATTCATGATACAACAAACTTTAAGTTTGTAGGACATTGATATTATGTTTTCATTCTATTATTATTTGCAAATAAAAACCTTTCCTAAACTTAAATTAAACATGGTGGTTATAGTTAGGCTAAATTTTTGGATTCTCTTATGGTAAAGTTTATTCAATAATAGTTGAGGATATTTGCTTAATTTTTTTGCTCATGAACCATGCAATGTATCAAGAATCAAACTTGAAGTATCTAAACAAAGTGAGGAGAGGCTAAACCCATGTCAAAAAGAGAGCTTTAAATGCTTGGGGAGTTGATATCTTAACTTTCTTGGTTGAAATATGGTTATTACTTATGACTGGGTTGATTTTGAGAATACAACTATGCATATTGATATGAATTCTTTTTTGAAGGACTGGACTCAAGAAAAAATATATTTATATTTATGTTTAACTTTAAATTACAAAAGTACATCTAAAGGTGTACCATAATGGTATCAGTGGTTGTCTTATACAATTAGTGGTGTATGGTGTATGGCTTATGGAATGGTAAGTTACCTATTATATTGATAACGTTTGTTAATTTCTAACTCTCCATTCAAAGATTTTTCCCTCTTGTATACCTAAACTACATCATGATATTTTGTAGGGAAGTTGGAATTGTTGGGATGACCATTAAGCTAGTCACATTTCAACACATGGGCTTAAATAAATGTAACTAATTGAGGTTGGTGCTATATGTAAACAATTATAATTTTTGTCAATGAAATTTTTTCTATAAGATGATGTTATTTTTTAGTTAAGGATTAATAATCATTATATTATGTTCTCATAAAATTTTATAATTAATAATGCTTATTTTGATAATAATACTACAACACTATTATATTAAGGCAAGGACTCTAACTAGTATATAACTTTTATTTTAAATGTTTAAGTCATAGAAGCAAATATCATTCTCAAGAATTTCTCAGCATCCCAAAAGATAAAGATATTTTTAGTTTCTCGGGATATTGTCAGAAAAAACCAGGAAAAAATTAGGAATCCAAAAAATGTTGTAAAAGTATACAAAAAAAGAGAAAGATGTTTTTAACATTTAAAGCTATTCTAATTGCTTAGAAAGTGAGAACATGAAAGTAAACGAGAGTGTACACCATGAGTTTTGAAATATGGAATTTTCTCATTAATTTTGAGCTTGTTGAATATAGATACTGTAATATAGATCTCTTTAAAATAGTTAATAAATGACTCCCAGAATGAAAATGAACCCTTAATGCAATAGAACACAACTAATGTAAATATGGCCTATTAGCCCTGATGTTCTCCTTTACCATCAAGTCCAAGAGACTAATCTATACTCAAAATGGTAACTACAGTTCACAACTACAGTCTCTCTAACCTCTTCAAATACCTCTTATGTTTACAATAGTGGAAAGCGTTTCGAGACATCAATGACATGTCTTAACAATGATTCATATTAATCATTTTGATTAGTAATATTTCCTGTAATGTTGACAACAATATTGATGCCCATATTAATTGATCACAATATTAATAAGGATGCTACTAAACACCATACTGATCAAGAATGTACAAATCACAATAATGATAGAATGCTATTGATAAGTGATCATAAGAACATTACAAATCACAAAAGGATAGGTATGTCAAAAGAAAATGATGATGATAACAATCTCAACTTGTACAACATTATTAATAACTAATATGTAAAAATAAAAATTACCTCAATAATACATTTTTTTTACAAATGAAATAAAGGCAAAAATATCTATTAATAAGTACAAATGACAACAAGTCCATGATATAACACTAACATCTATGATGCACAATAATAATGACAAGTCAAAGGTTAGCATAATCATTTGACAGTTTTGTCTAGTAATGACTATGCTCACAAATCATAAATAATGACATCAATGTTTGTTGTTGTCAAAGGAAACAATGATAATCACTAATCACTATAACAATAGTCATGTTCCCTATTCACAAGGTTTTCAAACCCAATTATAACAAAATTTCTTCACAACTTAGGTAACTACATTCAATTTTGAAATAACAACAATAATAACTGCCATTGCCCCTTTGTAACATACTTAACTATTGTACAATAATGGCACTTGTAAATCTTAAAAGTTACACCATTCAAGATGTATAATCCATTTATAAAAGTTCCAAAGAAGAATGATAAAAAATTGCAAGTATAATATTTATATGAAAAAAAAAAAACTAATTTATTTTGATATTATCACCAATAATTTTACAATATATTGGTGAAATTTTTGGTCAAATCAAAAGATATATTTAAATATACCAAGATATTTTAAAGATATTTACTTCTATGATTTAAATTATCTAATATTTTAATCTTTACTTTCAATATAACATATTTATTAAAATATTTTTAAGAACTAAATAAATATATTAAATATCTTAATAAAAGAAAGCTATCATAATCAAATTTTATTTCAATTATTAATTTCAGGATGGTGTTTCAACTAATATTATATTGATTTCAATGGAATGATTGTTTAAATTAATTATGTATTATTTTTGTTTAAATAGACAATTTAAAAAAAAAACACACTTAAACGTTGAAGTGGTGGAAACTTATCTAAAGATTTCGAAACTAACTTTTACCACATATAAAAATTTACAAGTGTTCTTAAACCACAAGAGTGAAGTCGTTGTCCATGACAATATGATTATATATTATTCCTTTTTTGACTTCACCACTGTTTCACACTTAAAGACTTCAAAGTACCCACAATGGAGGATGATCAAAAGTGTTTATTTATGTATCTTATTTTGTTGAAATGTTGGTGAATGTTAAAAATGGGCATCATTTATAAAGTTGTGGCTAACATGGGTTGGTGGATTACTTCTAGGACCGTTTTTCTTTGTAAGTTCCACGATCAGGCAAAATACGTACTTATCTTCATGGCAACGCCTTCAAACTTTTCTTGTTTATTTAATTCTTTACGTATAGGTTTGCCTTCCAGCGAAAGTCTCTGAACTTTTTAAAATTCTTCTGGAATTTTGTTCATCTTCTTTTGCATAAAGACTATAGAAGAACAAACAAAAATCTAAATGGAACAATCCCTACATAAAGTGTATAATCAAAGTTGATACCTTGCTTGGCTATATGATGAAAAATTAACTTTGGCCTTTTCTTTTCCAGATGTGGGAATGTATTCACTGCTGCCCACTTTATGACAGATTGTTTATTCTTAACCTCGCTGTGCAGTTTTTGACAGATTGTTTATTCTTAACCTCGCTATGCAGTTTTTGAGATTCCATTTTTTATTAAAATAAATATGGCATATATAAGTGCAGGTAATCATGAGGATGAGAGTGTGCTTGTTCTTTGGGCTACTTCTCTGTTGTTGTTTGAGAGGCCATGGACGCAGGAAGTCATTCACTGTCGAGTGTCTTGCAAGATTATGCGCTGCGGATTGAAGTGGAATGGTTGTTAAGTATTCTACTACTCACTAGCATGATGCTGCAGCTTGTTTTGGTTGTTCTTGGTGCGCACAGGTATCATACTTCAAGTGCAATTTTTCGTTCTATGGTGTGGGGAGCTTACAATTGTGCGGATTATGTGGCCATAACTGCACTTGGATCCATGATGCATAGCTCTGCTCGGAGTGGGATATATGGAATATGGGCTCCAGTATTACTGCTGCATTTGGGAGGACCAGATTCCATAACTGCCTATTCCATGGCTGATAATTAGCTATGGTTGAGACATGGATTCAACATGCTTAATCAAGTTTCAGTGGCAGTCTATGTTATGTATTCATCAGCATTGAAAGGCCACGCATTGGCTTCTGCTATTATTCTACTGGTTGCAGGAGCCACTAAGTATGGAGAAAGGACCCTTGCTTTGTGGCTTGGGAGCTCTTCTCAAATTGTCAGGTCATGTCTGCCAATTTCCAAGTATATAAAGGATAGAAATGTTGTACAACATTGTGGGTATGTCGTTATGGGAGAGGAGAAACTGCAGAGAATGATTGAAAAAGGGTTGGGAGCAGCTTCTAACGGAAGGAAGAGATATACAAGCAAGGCTAGAGGCGCCTTCACTGGAAGGAAGAGGGATAGGAAGTGGGATAGTAACTATTAATGATGTTTTTAGAGGTGATATTGATATTATAAAGAGGGACTCTTATCTCTGCCTTTCCCATGCGTTGTTCAAAATGTATAAGCGGAGGTTTGTAAGTTTGTCTTTTGATGTAGGGGATAGGCCAGAGACAAGAGCTTTCTGGGTTCATCTTAGTGGGAATGAAGCATTCAGAATTGTAGAGATGGAATTGAAATTCATGTACGATGCGCTCTTCTAGGGGAGCGGCACAGCGTTCAGTAAGTGGGCAGTTGTACTGCGCCTTGTCAACACCACTCTAATGGGAGCAGTGGGGTTTTTGATATTGAGAGAAAGAGAATTCAGACAAACACAGCGGACGGTGACATACATTGCGATATCCGTGGCGGTTATGGTGGAGGTGTTTCAGTTATGCCGAATTATGGTATCAGACTGGACCAGGGTCCGCTTAATTTGCGCTCATGTGGAGGATAATAAAAATCCCCTCCCGCAGAGCGTTCTTAAGTGGTGCAGAGTTTGCAGTTTGAAGGTGATAGAGATTGCTGTGCGTGTGTTGGGCAAGGTTCAGAATGTGGTTGGAGGAGATAGATACTGGAGCAACGGAATTCACCAACACTGCTTGGTTGGGACCTGCCTTAATAGGTCTCGTCTCTCGTGGAAGATGGCTAAATGCTTCCCAAAGGTAGATACTTATATTGCAAGCTGGCACACCTACGAAGTGCCTATCCAAGAGGAGCTCAAAGACTTTGTTTTTAATAGCCTAAAACAAAAATTTCCTCAGGGGTATGATAATGATACATGCAGAGATATAATTTATTACTTTGAGGAGGAGTTGCTTAAGGAGGAATCTGAAATCAAGGATGTGTCCTCGTTGTATGACAATCTGGAGGAGGTGATTCTGATGTGGCATATAGCTACCACGATATGCGAGAGGAAGACAGAATTGCCTGGACGGATTGAGAATGAGAATGAGAATAAGCATGTAAGGTTTAGTATAATACTGTCGAGATACTGTGCATATCTGCTGCTGTCACGCCCCCGTCTTTTGCCTGTCCACCCGGATATGGCAAGGATTGCATACATGCAACTTGTGGAGCAACTTGGTGAGCCTAGTAACCTAACTGGAGCAACTGACTTGGAAGGGAGGAAAGATCCTAGAGAACTGTTCCACTGCGGTGACAAAAGTTTACTATGCTCCGGGGCAGAACTAGCCCACAAGCTGCTAGAAAAGGAAGGAGGATTAATGTGGGAGTTAATGGCAAGTTACTGGACTGGATTGGTGATATACATGGCGGTTTACAATAAGTCAGAATTACATGCAGAGTGCCTGGCTGCTGGGGGGAATTTCTTAGTCAAGTGTGGGTTATATTGGGTCATATGGGATGTGGAGAACAGTCTGACTCTGCTGTAAGAAAGAAGATTGAGAGGTCGAGGGAAGGAGAACGCAGACGCTTGGAACGGGAACGGGTGGAATGGGAACGCTTGGAACGGGAACGGCTGGAACGGGAAAAGCAGGATCGCTTGGAACGGGAAGAACAGGAACGCTTGAAACGGGAACGGCTGGAACAGGAAGAACGGGAACGGCGGGAACGGCTGGAACGACTCTTGGAAAACCTGAAACGCCAGGAACGGGAACGCCAGGAACGGATAGAGCACAGTGGCGAGCATATTGGGCAGGCAAAATTTTGATGGCCTTAAGGCCGTATTTAGATATTTTTCCAGAGATTATATCACATCTTAGAGAGATTTTAGATAGATTGCAAAAATTTATATAAAATTATGATGATTATAAAAATTTATATAAAATTATGATGATATGTATATTTGGTTTATATAATTTTATTTATATTAGGTATATCATGATATTTTAAAGGTAGCTTTGGTAGATAATCATTATTAACCCCAAAAAAACTATGAGAAATATCACAAAACTATTTTTTGATTTCTCTTCTTTTTCTCTCACTTCTCTCTTTTCTTGGATCAATTAATACAAATTAGACATGAAATAAGGATTAGAGATCATGTGACAGTGAAATATTCCTCATGAAGAGTGGAAGGTTCAGTCAAACTAAGGACATACCCAACGATGGAAAAAGGATTGGGTATGTCCTTAAATCACATGCTATCTATTGGGAAGTATTTCGGTAAAGGGTTTTACATGCCAACCTTTATAGCAAGTTAGTGGAACGCCCTTCGTAAATTTTTTTTTAAAGGGTATGAGGTGGAATTCATTCCATTAAGAGTTATTTGACATTCATTTTTTATTTTGTTAAATGGCCATCAACTAAAATTTATTTCCGTCTTTAAATTAAAATCTAAATTTGATTAAAAGAGAAATAAATTTTAAAAAATTATTTAATTAATTTATTAAAATTAAATAAATTTTTAAAATTTTACATGGTAATAATTAAATTATTAAAAATTATTTTTCATTCTATTTTAATATCTTGACTTTAAAATTAAAATTTTATTAGGATGAACCTTAAATATGGTTGTTTTGATAGACACATATAAGCAAGTGTTTCATTTTGATTTTTCATGAATCATAATTTTATATTTGTTCAAGTTTACCACATTAGCAATCACACCTTCGCATTCAATGGGTACATCAATAATGATTGCATTTGTTGAGTTCAATGTTTTTTTAGCATATAATGGACAATGCATGAGGTCATTAAGCGAGTGACACTTTGTGTGCAACCTATGTCTCCATAGACAAGGGGCCACTTCAAATTTTTAGATCTTTGAAATTAGGCAAAGTAATTTGCACTACCTACACAAATGTGGCCCAAACAATACATAATAGCGGATCTTTGTTTACTTGACCATATTTTGTCTTTTGTATTATTGTGATATAGAGTCACTCTATGGATGAACCTAGTGAAGAAGATAGATGCCATGCATGGACAATTATTTAGTTTTAGTTTACTCCAGTAGACTGTCACACGCCACTAAAGCACTAAAATTCTAAAGCATTATATGTGCCACTTGTGGATATGCTCTTGCTCAAGCACATTCCTTTTCGTAAAATACATGGTCATAGTTTAGTAGATTTTATTTACCAAGATTCACACTTCAGGTTTTCTATCGACAAATATAAGAAAGAAATAGATCGGATGGTGCCTATCATTGCTATCATTTTACATCATTATAAGACAAAATTAACCATTGATGCCCAAAGTTAGCCATAATTTGAATCTCCCTCTCTCTCTCCACAAACATGTGCCATCTTTGGATTGTTAGCACAAATGACTAATTGAAAGTTAGTCTCTCTTCTTAAAGGTGAATTATTAGGTCCTTAAGCATGATGTAATAAAATTATTAGGTGATTGTAGCTCCCGATGGACATGTGCCATCTTTGAACTATCGACACAAAATGAGTAATAAAAAGTTACTCTCTCTCTCTCTCTCTCTCTCACTATATATATTATCTATCTATCTATCTCTATCTCTTCCTCTTCCTCTCTCTATCACTCTACTTCTCTATTCTTCTCTCTTTCTCTATCTCTCTTTTTCTCTTTATATATATATATCATTATCTATTTTTCCTATATCTTTTTGTTCTCTCTCTCTCTCTCTCCGCCCATTTAATCTCTCCATTTCTTTGTTCCTCTATCTCTAGATCTTCCTCCCTCTCTCTATCTCCCTCTATATCTCTCCACCCATCTCTCTCTAACACCCCGTTTCTCTCCCTCTCTAGAAGGTCAATAAAGTTATTAGATTTCTTCTAGGTTAACTTATATAGAATTATATGTTTATATATAGTAGCTATATATTATATTATATTTATATAAATAATAATGTATAATATATAATATAATATATAGTAATACTAACTTAAATATAGATTTAATAATATTATATTATATTAGAAATAAATTTAATTTACATTATATAAAATATCATATATAGTAATAAATATAATTATATTATATAATATATATATTGAGTAAAAATATATAATTATATTAGATTTCTTCTATGTTAATTTATATAGTATTACATATTTATGTTTATATATGTATGTAGAAAATGAACTAAAATAAACAAACTAAAACAATATTAACCAATTTTATTCCTTGTAAATATTTGCTTTGTTCAATATTAAAAAGAAGAAGCTAAACCATAAACCTAAAATGCAAACCTTTGTGAAGTGGATGTGCTCTTGATGTGTTGATGAATGTGGATGTAGATGGCTCCTGAATTTGACAACATTACTTAAATACATCTCATGGAGTCATGAAAATGGCTGGAATGATTGGCTATTTATAGATCTTTTTTGATGTAGATGAAGGGTCAAGATTTATTCAAGAGATCAATGGATGCAAATGCTTGACAGATCTCAAGCATGGAGAGAGTGCCAAGTGGCTTGATTTGGTTGGTGGATGAGGGATGTCATTGGATTGAGAGGAAATTCAAAGTGGAAAAGTTAATTGGATGAAGTGAAGGGATGCGATTAAAAGAGGATAAAATGACTCTTGTACAAAGGAACTTGAGCATAGTTTTCTAAGAAGGCCATGTGGGCTTGTACAAAGGGATATGCCTTTGTAAACATAGGAGGATGTGAGGGATTATAATGAGTTGACTAAGGTTTAGGAATGTGCAAGTGGGGGATTAGTTAGTTAATTCGGTTTAGGCAACCTAATAGAAACTATAGAAAAAAAGGAATTAAATAAATACAAATATTTAATTTAATTCATGGGATGGGAAAATGAATATTAGATTAATAGAAAGTTATCTAATGTTAGACTATATGAAAGGGTGATAAATGAGTAATAAATCGTTCATGTTAGGGATAGGTATGTGTCACAACCCACTTTTATAACATTTTGAGTTCTATATTTGATTAAAATACTATGCATAATTAAATTATTTTTCAAATGTTCAAATCTTACTAACACACATAGAATCTATTAAATTTAAATTATATATATATATAGTCTCATTAAAAACAAAATAATAAAAATAGTAATGATAATAAATAAATGTTTTTTTTTCAATTTAAAATCTAAATAATTAAATAGTCATAAAAGCGACACTTATAGAAAAAGAAATAAAAACCCCCCATTTTCCAAGTCAATAACACTTATTGATAATAGGAGGTCTCCACATGAATTTATGACAAATGACAAATTTGAAAGAAAACATTTAAAGTTAAATGAGTCCTTTTCCACTAAAATTCATGGAAATCTGGAAAATGGAAAAGAAACATTTATTGAGAAGACTTGACACAAATACTTGAATTTTCCTCCATAAGGGTTGAATTTTTCTATAAATAGCATGGATGGAGGAAGGAGAGACACACTTGGCTTTGGTTGGATCGCTGGAGCATTTTGTAAGAGCAACCCTTACATAAATTTTGTTTCTTGTCTTTTGAAATCTTGTCAATAGTCTATTTTGAATTCATGAGTTTTATTTAATTGTTCCTAATTTTGTTTAGTTTTGAGTTCATTTTGATGAAATGTTTTAAAATAATTAATAAATGGTTTGATATGATGTTTGCATTATTAACTAGCCTAGATTTATGTTAAAGAGAGAATTTATGCATAAGTTTTTTTGTGAGTAAAGAAAGAATTATGCATAAATTTTAATTACAATTTGAAATCATTCAAGAGAGAAATTGTGCATATATTCTTCTTTGTTTAATTTCATACACAAGAATTGTGAAGGCTTCGGTGAAAACCATACCCTGTCCATACCCTATTCTAGAACCCCATGCAGGCACAGGCAGGGGAGGATGCCAGCAAAGGTTGTGAAATTTTACTTTGCATCTACCAATTACATTTGCTTGAAAGTTTTGAAAGCCTTTTTTCAACAAATCCCTTTTGTGCATATCCTGCAATCACTGTTAGATGCATTCAGTCAAACTGTTCACTTTTTTTTATTGATGTATGTTTGTACCCTACTCCAAACACCCTCATGCCGACCAGGCAGGGAGCATGCTGGCACAGGTAGGGAGGGTGTTGACAAAGGTTGAGGAGTCGGTCTTTACACTCGAGATGCATTTGCTTAAAAGTCTCTAAGGAATTTTTAACGAATTCCTTTCGAACATACCCTGAAATCCCAGCCTTCCATGAGGCGACATTTCTTTGAGGGATTTTGTCAAACAGTTGACATGCCTTGTTTGTGCTTCCTCATTTTTCATATATGTCTACTAGAGTATTTCCAACTATAATATCTGACACTAATCTACCTTCCATTCTACCTTGATGGATGATCATACCCTGTTCAAAGTTCCCATTTTGGCACAGACATGGAAGACGTTGTCAAAGGTTGAGGGATTTGGCTTTACACCTACCAATTTTCATTTGTTCGAAAGTTTCAAAAGCCTTTTTAACGAATCCATTTTGTGCAATCCTGCAATCATTGCATTCTATGAGGCGACATTTCTTTGAGGTATTTTGTCAAATAGTTGACGTGCCTACCAGGTTACTTGCAATTACATCTTCTGACAAAATCTCCCATTCTGTTATGCTTTGACAGATGTCCATACCCTGTTCCTAAGCATCCATCTTAGCACAGGCAGGAAGGATGTTGGAATAGGTTATAAAATTCGTCTTTACACCTGCCAATTTCATCTACTGGAAAGTTTCTAAAGCCTTTTCAACAAATCCATTTTGTGCAGAACCTGCAACCATTTGCATCGCATTTCCTTGAGGCATTATGTCAAATAGTTGGAATGCCTTGAATGTCTTCCTCATTTCGCATATATGTCTACTGGGGAAAACGTAGTCAAAGGTTATAGAATTTGTCTTTACGCCTGCCAATTACATTTGCTGAAAGTTTCTAAGGACTTTGCAACAAATCCATTTTGTGCAGAACCTGCAATTTTCCATTCCATGAATCGAAGCCTCTTTGAGGCATTCTGCCAAATAGTTCTTGATCCCATCTACTAGAGCATTTCCAACTATAACATCTATGAAATTAAATGTTCAGTAATTATCTTGAGCACATGTTAACATGATAAATTGCCTTGTAAAAAAAAATATTGGGACTGTTAAGGAAGTGGGAAAATGGATCACCTCACTTGACACACAAGTCTTGGGAGGGTTGGATAAATAGATCCCATTACTTAACAAAATACAAATTTGTAGTCAAAGTATATATAGATATAAATAATTAGTTAATATTAAAACATTAAGTCTTAATATTTGTAAATTGACTTAAATAATAAATTACCTTTATATTTCTATTCCTTGAACAAATAACTATATATTTGGTATATTATTTATGATTGATTTAAGTCGTGATAGTATAAGTGGGGTATAGGGTAAGTAAATTGATTTGTGAATGTATGCAAAATGTTGTATGGTTGAATCCTTTATCTACTCTATAAAATAGAAGAATCCTAAGGAATAGATAAATCTTATTATGAGGAGTTAGAAGTTCAAGTATTGAATATAAAATTGATTTGAGATGCCTTGGTCAATAACATCCTTTTCACAGTATGAATTTATACCTGATTCATGATTTGAAATTTTACGAAATTAGCTATCTTATTAAGTTCATATGTAGTTGTTCATGGAAGGATATATTGCTTCATGAGGTTATTTGGAACTTAGAAGGTAAACAATCAATCTTGCATAATTGTATATAGTTACTTGAGAATCATGAATTCATATTTAATAATATTATTTATAAAATCAATAATCACGTGTACATTTCAAAAATAATTATTGAATTTGATATCAAAAATTGATTAAGTAAAAACTTCTATATTTAGGCAATTGAACATCATATTCCTATATTTGAATCTTTCATTAAGTTCTTGATGCAATTGTTACATGGATAATTTATGCCAGTAATCCTTCTTCAGACTAAGATATTTCCTTGGAATCATGTGAACCATGTTGTTATTAATCAAACTAGATACTCAATGATTCCATACACAAACTCATAAATCCAGCAATATCATAAAATTTTAGTCAACTTTTAAAAAAATGACTATCTATGAATTTGAAAAATCAACTCTTTTGACCATATGTGACCACAAGCAAAATGCCCTATTTAAACAAATGTTGACCTTTATGAATGAACATCTAAGTCATTAAGTGTCACAATGAGAAATGTATGGAAATTGAATACAATTAAAAATATCATCTTTCCTTAGATAAGAGTACATTAGATTAACTTAAATCAACATTAAAGTATACTAGGGAAAAAAAATAATAAATGGAGTAAATAAACTACCATGTTTCCTTGAGCATGAAGATTCAACAATAAAGGTATTTTAGATGGATGAATTTTATAATAATGTATATTATGAATGTAATCAAAAGTTTTAATATTGAATGTTAATTGGAAAGTTATAAAACCTTGGAGCAACTATTTATCAGTTTTAGGTAACAAGAATCTTTTTCAAGTTTTACTCACAAGTTTATTGACAATGGAAATAAACTATAAATCCATTTAGGAAGTTTAAATTAAACCTCTTGTTGAGATATCTATCTTATTTTACAACTTATTGGTTTCAATTTAAAAGTAAGTTTGTAATGATCATGTAAGAACTTGATGTATGACAAAATAAGTTATCAAGATTTCTTTGTTTTTCCAAAACTCAATCTTTTACTAATAGAATATCTTTACTAGTTATGTTACGAATTGATAAAATTGATTAAGTATCTTCGCTAAATGATAAAGCATCTTTATTACATTTTACTTAATTATGTCTTAGAGAAGTATCTTTCCTTTGTTAATTTCTAATTTAGTTATTATGCATGTTTTTCTTTTCTACTAGATAGGTAAACTTTGTAAACAAACGTCTAAACTCAAACAAATCATAGTGTTCAATTTTTACGGTACCTCTGTGTCACATTTATGGGTAATGCCATCACATTGAACCAAGTACCTCGCCCCTAATATAGCTGTAACAACGACGTCTGGGCACGATCCCTCTAAATCATTAGGGAGTAATAAGGGACATGTTAAAGTTAAATCCACAGGAAGAAAAAATCTCCTCGGATATCTCATTAAAAAGATCAACTAAAAAGAAAGGATGAGTCTATTGAAATAGTTATATGATGATTACCATGATGCTCCTTAGAAAATCTTTTAAACTATCAATGGGAAACCTCATCGGACAAATATGCATACTAGGTAAACCATTCACATATGAAAACTTAAATGCCAAACACTCCTACAAATAGTTTCTTAGGAATTCCATCATTGTATCACTTGAGTGGGTGACAGTTGGCGAAGAACTGTCTAGGGAAACTGGGCCCTAGAAAAAGTTGTGTACCCACTCATAGTTGCATCAAACATAGTACAAGACAAAACTACATATTCGCATTCCCCGTGTTAGTCGCATCTGAAGGGGGGCCTTGATCCCGTGGATAAAGGGTATGTAGGCAGTCTAGAGGTGAAGGATGCCCAAGTACTCAGGTCCCCTAGATATAGAGTATTCTTTTACAATCAACTTCGTAATCTCAATCCTTAATTTCAAGGATAAACTAGATAACTAAATAAGTCACCTGGTACTTAGAAGAATCCCTGGGGTGGATTACTTGTACGCATCTTTTCTAAAATTGAGGTGTGTACAAGTTGATATTATGTATTGCCTGGTTGACATCCTCAGCATAGTTCTTGGGTAGACTGTGGTCTCCAGGAAGTGACTCATGAACTTGTATTGGTCCAGAAGGAGTCAAAAGTCTCTGGCTAGAGCATAATGATTCCTATCCTATTTAGCCTATTTGGCTATCATATTTACTTATCCCATTTTGAATAGAGTCTTTTTTTGTTTGACCAATTAGTCTGTTTGGTCATCATTTGATCTACCCCATATTGGGTACTAATAAGGTCTGTTAGACCTAATTCCTTATGAACCTACTTGCCCAAAGGATAGAAGAGCCCAGTTTGGCTTACAAATGTTCTGTTTGAACATATGGCCCATATTACCTAAAGTTTTCCTGAGTACCTAGTAAAAGTCTTGATATAATCCATATTAATGTATTAATAAGGTAAATATTTTGAGAAAAATCATGTTTTGGGCCAAGCAGTTGCCTTACATGTGGTATCAAAACAAGGTTCAAACACTCGCCCTAGAGGCCTACTAACTTAAAAATGTTAATAATTGGTATTTGAGATAAGAATTGTAATAAATTTATTTACCATCAATTTGCATGTTGTAAACATGAAATTGTAGTAAATGGTAAATTACCTTTCTCCTTGTTTTCAAAATTAAAATGGCAAAAACTTAAAATTTGTGAAATTTGCGTGGAAAGGAACAAGATAACCAAGAATCAGCTGAAAACCCACCTGAGAATCCAAATGCTGGTATAGAAGCAATTATTAGCTTGTTGACATAGTAGAGAGATAAATTGGAAAACCTTGAGCAAACTATACAAGACTTGAAGGTTAGACAGGGGACACTAGAAAATATTCTGGAACCTCAAGATGAACATCAAAATGAGGAAGTACCCAAAGCTCAAACAACTAATGAGCCAGAGATCCCTAGGTCTCAGCAGAAAACCACCATCTTAGATATCTCACAAGATATTAACAAGATAACTCCTCCAAAATTTGACAGTAAACATGTGGTCCAGATGTTGTGAAAGGATGGCTCACTAAGATGGAAAAATATTTTGAGTTAAGGAACTATTTAGAGAATATCAAAGCAACCTGGGGAGCTTATCAACTGGAGGGAGAAGCTATCAATTGGTGGATAAAATTAAAGGAACAATATTGCTATTCAAAGGAAAACCTAACTTGGAGGCAGTTTATGAGCCACTTGCGAGAGAGATGGCTTCCATAGCTATTTTATGATGAAAAGATGACCGAATTTCTAAATCTCAGATAAGGAAATCTCACAGTCCAACAGTATTGGGATAGATTTGTAAAGCTACTGAAATATGTTCCTATCTATCAAAGGGATGAAAGGTCTTAGGTAAGGAAGTTTCTTTTGGGATTGAATACTGGATATGTTTGCCCCTAAGAGCGTGAACCAAGTCTTGGAGAAGGCACTCAAATAGGAAAAGAAGTTACATGCACTATCAGTGGCAAAGAAAAACTTTCGGGATAAGCAATTCGCCTTCAAAAGGAAAATAGACAATAGGAGCAATAGAGAAGATCAAAAAACAAGAGGACAGACAAGGGTAAAACAGAAGCTGCTGGTAATCAAAATCACAGGAATAATTACAATGGTAATGCCATAAGGAATGATTGGAATGCCCCACCTCAAAGTTCTAATGGACCCCTTGGTGGATGTTTTATGTGTGGAGGCAATCATTATGCAAGGGATTGTTCAAAAAGGAATGGGTGTAATCAGCCACAACAACTTCAGCAACATCAAATACGTGCTGCCATCAAGAATCAGTAAACTTGTCATTAAAATGTACCTATGGAGACAAAAGGTGCACTTTTTGGTAAATCCATAACTATTTTGATAGATACTAGTTCCTTTGAGAATTTTATTTCCCCAGAATTGGTAAACAAAATGCCTTTGCAAACTAAGAATATGGAATCATCATAGACGGTTTAGTATGGTGAGGAGGCTATATGGAGAGTGAACAAGTATGTAATAGGAGCCCTCATTAAGTTTCCTGAACTAGAAACTGAAGTTGACTTATATGTCATACCCTTGGGGGCCTATGATGTCATAATTGGAATAAGCTGGCTAACAAGTCATACTTGGCTAAAATAGATTGCTATAAGAAGTTGATGGAGTGTGTAGATGATAATGGGTATAGAGTTAGGATCCAAGGGATTTACAAACCTATATCAATGGAGATGATTTCTTCTATGCAACTAAAGAAGGCAAGGAAGAAACGAGGAAATTAGATATTCTTAGTATCTTTAGATGAGAAGGGAGAAGAGAAAGAGGTTCCTACCTTTGAGAATAGATCGTTCCTTTGGGACTACAAGGATGTGTTTCCTGAAGATCTACCTGGATTACCTCCTAAAATGGAATTTAATTTTTCAATCGATATACTTCCCAGAACTGTATCTATATCCAAAGCCCCATATAGGATGAACACTACAGAACTCCCAGAGTTAAAAATATAGTTGCAAGAATTGCTGGAGAAGGGGTTGATAAGGCCTAGTGTATCACCTTGGGGAGCACCAATCATATTTGTAAAGAAGAAGGATGTGACACTAAGGTTGTGCATTGACTACAAAATGTTGAATAAAGCCACTATGAGAAACATATATCCCTTGCCTCGCATTAATGATCTATTTGACCAAATGAAGGGAGCCTCAATGTTCTCCAAAATTGACCTTCACTCTGGCTATCATCAGTTAAGGATAAAAGAAGAGGACATTCCAAAAATAACAATTAGGACTAGGTATGGCCACTATGAATTTACTGTAGTTCCATTCAGGTTAACAAATGCTCCAGCTGCCTTTATGAATCCAATGAATAGTGTGTTCCATGATTTTCTAAATAAGTTTGTGATTGTGTTTTTGGATGACATCTTAATATATTACAAGGATGAAGAGGAACACTTAACCCATCTACAAGCAGTCTTACAAAGGCTACAGAAGCAAAAGTTTTTTGGGAAGTTATCCAAATGCTCCTTCTTTGAAAGGAGGGTTCACTATTTATGGCATATCATTTCAGCCAAGGGTATAGTGGTAGATCCTAATAAAATAAAAGCCATCACCAAATGGCCTATACCTACAAATGTGACCAAAGTGAGAAGTTTTATGGGGTTGGTAGGGTGCTATAGGAGGTTTGTGACAGACTTTTCAAGGACAGCCAACCCAATCACATCTTTGTGAAAGAAGAACAAAAAGTTCATTTGGACTGAGTAGTGTGATAAGGTATTTCAGATACTAAAGGAAAGGCTAACGTCACCCCCAATTCTAAAGGTGCCTAACCCTAATGGTAGCTTCACAATAGTAATAGATGCATCCATAGAAGTACTAGGAGGAGTTCTTTTCAAAGAGGAAGGAGTAGTGGCTTATGAATCATGGAAACTAAAAATCCATGAAGTCAATTACACTCCCCATGACCTTGAACTTGTAGCCATAGTTCATGCCTTGCAAAAATGGAGACATTTCTTGTTGGGAAAACTATTTGAGCTTAAAATAGACCATCAAGGACTAAAATATATCTTCACTCAACCTCATTTGAATGCAAGATAGAGGAGGTGGTTAGAGTTCCTAAGTGAGTATGATTCTTAGATTGAATATATCAAGGGGAAAGAAAATAGGGTGGTCGATGCTCTTAGTAGGAGACACATAGTGGCCATATCCAACTTACACATAGACCTAAAGTGACAAGTACTCTTTGAGTAGAAACACGACCCATGGTACACTTAGGTTAATTCATCTTTTGCTAATACCCTGATGGAACCTAAGTACTTGTGTTATGCTTTTGATCTTGATGGGCTAATGAGGTACCAGGGAAGAATATATGTTCCTAATAATGTGGAACTAAGGGGCATGATCCTAATAGATACACATAATGCTCTATATTTAGGACATTTAGGGGTGAATAAGATGTATGTTGATCTCAAAAAACTATATTTCTGGCTAGGGATGAAGAAGGATGTGGTCGACACAATTGTCAGATGTTTAGAATGTTAGAGGGTTAAGGCAAAACATGTGCATCTGGAAGGATTTCTTTATCCGCATGATGTACCTTGCTATAAATGGCAAGTCATAGGTACAGATTCTGTCCAAGGGCTACTGATGACATCCCATAGGCATAATTGTATTTTGGTGGTAGTGGATAAACTCACTAAGGTAGCCCACTTCATACTTGGAAACCTCACAGATGATGCACCTACGGTAGCAAAAAGGTTCATTAAGGAAATTTTTAGGTTACATGGAATCCTCGAGAAAATCATCTCTGATAGAGACGCAAAGTTCACTTCTGAATTTTGGACCACATTGCAAGTAGCCTTAGGAACATAATTGAACTTTAGCATAGCCTATCATCCTAAGACAGATGACCAAACAGAAAGAACCAACCAAATTTTGGAAGACCTCCTTCATATGTATTACATGGATCAACAAAATAAATGGGAGGAATATTTGCCATTAGTTGAGTTTGGCCTATAACAACTCCTTCCAAGCAGCTATAGGTATGGTACCCTTCGAAACTCTCTATGGGAGACCTTGTCGAACACCCTTGAGTTGGGATAAACTAGAGGATAGGATCCTGGTTGGCCTTGAAATGATGAAAGATATGGATAACCAGGTGCAACTTATTCGACAGAGGTTGAAGGAAGCCTCGGATCACTAGAAAAGTTATCTAGATAAGAATAGGACAGCTAGAAGATTTTAAGTTGGTGAGAATGTGTTCCATAGAGTTCAACCTCATAAAAGTTCCATCTCTTTTGGAAGGAAGTTGAAGATAACTCCTTGCTTTGTCAAGCCTTTTGAAGTGCTTGAGGAAATCAAACTTGTATCTTACTTCTTGGCCTTACCTCCAACAGTGAGCCGAATTCATGATGTGTTCCATATGTCCTTATTAAAAAGGTATATACCTAACCCTAAGCATATTCTTAATTGGAATGCCCTGTAGGTTGAAGAACCCGATACAATAATAGTAGAGCCATGTAGAATCATTGAGAGGCACCAGTTCCAACTCTGCAATAGGATAGTGGATCAATCTATAGTCCAGTGGGACTAGTACTCACCCGAGAACTCTACATTGGAAGACACAGTGGAAATGTAACAGCTCTATCCGCACTTATTTTGAAAACTCTAGTTAATTTACAAACTCGTCAAACTTCAAATTTTTCCTAAAGACAATGATGATTAGATGATATAGACAATTATGCTTAGATCATACTCTTTGATAAACTACTTAATCTACTTTGTTGAAGGATGAACTTTAAAGGTAGGCAAGTATACTGATGGTAAATAATGCTTATTTCTATGGACTTATATGTATATGTTTATATTTTGACCTTAATTTTCCATTTCTAACATGCATCAGAACGATGCATAAATTTAGGGGGGAAGGATGTCACACCCACTTTTATAACATTTTGAGTTCTGTATTTGATTAAAATACTATGCATAATTAAATTATTTTTTCAAATGTTCAAATCTTACTAACACATATAAAAGCTATTAAATTTAAATAATATATATATATATATATATATATATATATATATATATATATAGTCTCATTAAAAATAATAATAATAATAGTAATGATAATAAATAAATGTTTTTTTTCCAATTTAAAATTCTATATAAATAAATAGTCATAAAAGGGACACTTATAGAAAAAGAAATAAAAACTCCTGATTTTCCAAGTCAATAACACTTATTGATAATTGGAGGTTTCCACATGAATTTATGACAAATGGGAAATTTGAAAGAAAACATTTAAAGTTAAATGAGTCTTTTTCCACTAAAATTTATGGCAATCTAGAAAATGGAAAAGAAGCATTTATTGAGAAGACTTGACTCAAAGACTTGAATTTTCCTCCACAATGGTTGAATTTTTCTATAAATAGCATGGATGGAGGAAGGAGAGACACACTTGGCTTTGGTTGGATTACTAGAGCATTCTGTAAGAGCAACCCTTCCATAAATTTTGTTTCTTGTCTTTTGAAATCTTGTTAATAGTCCATTTTGAATTCTTGAGTTTTATGTTATTGTTCCTAATTTTGTTTAGTTATGGGTTCATTTTCATGAAATGTCTTTAAATAATTAATAAATGTTTTGATATGATGTTTGCATTATTAACTAGCCTAGGTTTAAGTTAAAGAGAGAATTTATGCATAAGTTTTTTTGTGAGTAAAGAATCAATTATGCATAAATTTTAATTACAATTTGAAATCATTCAAGAGAGAAATTATGCGTATATTCTTTTGTGTTGAATTTCATACACAAGAATTGTGAAGGCTTTGGTAAAAATCCATACCCTATTCCAGAGCCCCATGTAGGCATAGGCAGGGGAGGACACCATCAAAGGTTGTGGAATTTTACTTTACATCTGCCAATTGCATTTGCTTGAAGGTTTTGAAAGCCTTTTTTCAACAAATCCCTTTTGTGCATATCCTGGAATCACTATTAGATGCATTTGGTCAAACTGTTCACTTTTTTTATTGATGTATGTCTATACCCTACTCCAAACATCCTCATGCTGACCAAGCAGGGAGGATGTTGGCACATGCATGGAGGGTGCTGACAAGGGTTGAGGAGTCAATTTTTACACCCTAGATGCATTTTCTTAAAAGTCTCTAAGGAATTTTTAATGAATTCCTTTCAAACATACCCTAAAATCATAGCCTTCCATGAGGCGACGTTTCTTTGAGGGATTTTGTCAAATAGTTGACATGCCTTGTCTGTGCTTCCTCATTTTTCATATATGTCTACTAGAGTATTTCCAACTATAATATCTAACACAAATTTGTCTTCCATTCTACCTTAATGGATGATCATGCCCTGTTTGAAGTTCCCATTTTGGCACAGGCAGGGAAGACATTGTCAAAGGTTGAGGGATTTGTCTTTATGCCTGACAATTTTCATTTGTTGGAATGTTTCAAAAGACTTTTTAACAAATCCATTTTGTGCAATCCTTCAATCATTGCATTCCATGAGGTGACATTTCTTTGAGGGATTCTGTCAAATAGTTGTCGTGCTTGCCATCTCACTTGCAATTACATATTCTGACAAAATCTCTTCTTTCGTTATGCTTTGATAGATGTCCATACACTGTTCCTAAGTTTTAGGTGGATCTTGGCATAGGTAGGAAGGACATTGGTAAAGGTTATAGAATTTGTATTTACACCTACTAATTTCATCTGCTGGAAAGTTTCTAAAGCCTTTTCAACAAATTCATTTTTTGTAGAACCTGCAACCATTTGCATCACATCTCCTTGAGGCATTCTGTCAAATAGTTGACATGCCTTTTCTGTGCTTCCTCATTTTGCATGTATGTCTACTGAGGGGGAAAACATAGTCAGAGGTTATAGAATTTGGCTTCATGCCTACCAATTACATTTTCTAAAAGTTTCTAAGGCCTTTGCAACAAATCCATTTTGTGTAGAACCTGCAATTTTGCATTCCATGAGTTGAAGCCTCTTTGAGGCATTCTATCAAACCGTTCATGATCCCATCTACCAGAGTATTTCCAACTATAACATCTAAGAAATTAAATGTTTAGTAATTCTCTTGAGCACATGTTAACATGGATAAATTGCCTTGTAAAAAAATATATTGGGACTGTTAAGGAAGTGGGAAAATGGATCACCTTACTTGACACACAAGTCTTGGGAGGGTTGGATATATAGATGCCATTACTTATCGAAATACAAATTTGTAGTCAAAGTATATATAGATATAAATAATTAGGTAATATTAAAACATTAAGTCTTAATATTTACAAATCGACTTAAATAATAAATTACTTTTATATTTCTATTCCTTGAACAAATAACTATATTTTTGGTTATTATTTATGATTGATTTAAGTCATGATAGTATAAGTGGGGTATAGGGTGAGTAAATTAATTTGTGAATGTATGCAAAATGTTGTATGGTTGTGTTGGAACCATATAAAATTAATCATGTTTCTGGTAGTTTGGTTCCCAACTCTATGTCACTTGATCATTAGATTTCAAAAATTAGGGTTTCTCTGCTAAATTTACTAAAACCCCAAACCATCATAATATGAAGTCTTGTAAACATCCACATATGATATAATTCTTCAGTGACTGCTTATTTCCTATTACCATCCTTTAAATTTTTCCCTCATGCCTTCCTGCAACGTTATTTACTGACCCCTCGCTAAGTTGTTACTATCTATAGCCTACACCTAGAATAGCTTTATTCTTAAAGAAAAAGTCGACCCAATTGGCCATCCTTCTCCTAAAGCGGCATAACTAGAACACGTATCAAGATCCAGTCCTACTAACCAGTTTTGGCAGGTGGCGCTATCAAATTCATTTCCGCCAATCCACCCATGAAGAGATGCAAAGGAAGATGGCCTCGGTGGAAACACGAAATGGGTGACAACTGGTCAAGGACCATCCAGGAGGGCAAGGAGGTGGGTCTCTGGCATTACAAAATAGTTTCTCTTTGATTTCAACATTCCACCATACTCCACCAAAGGATTTTCTGAGTGACCATGGAATGACAGAATCTGGACATGTGGCTTTCTGAGTGATGGGATTATTACATTAATGGCAAGGATCTGACGTGGCATGAAACATGACCACTTTTTTTAGAAATTCTTTGATCGCATACAGGAGGTTGTGATCTGACAGTTATGCTCTATTCCGCCGAGATCATATCTCTGACCATTTCATTCATATGCAGAATGGCGGATGCAATCTTAGCTGCACTGTAAGAAGGACTTCTCCTTGGGATCACTGCTGGAAAAGGCTATCCAGATGGTAGGATACTATTGAAAGAAGCAAGCAGTAAGGTCTAACCTAGAATAAGATCAAATCAGTACCATCAAGTTGTGCCAGCTGATATCAAGATAAATGACCTAAATTTAAAGTTATAACAGAAGGATTTGTTGGCGCCAAATCTGACTAGGATTCATTACAAAGCATTAACTACTCAAGCATGTGTAGGATCTCCATTGCCGCTGCTACTGAGGAATTTGATACTAAAATAATTTGTCTTATGCAAGCCTGACCTTTGGAAATCTATGCTTCTACCATGATTGACATCTCACCTGTTGCGTGATGAAATTTGATGTGATGATAGTTCTCAATTGGGAGAACTAAGACACCTAATCTAGAAAAATTCAATGCGAGAAGTGATATTTGTAGTTATGTGGAATTATGAAATCTAATGTTTCTGCCCACTTATGGTAATCTTTAGTAGATTTCCATTTATGGCAGGAATGTTTAGAAGTGACTAGAAAATTAATACACCACATATGTGCAGATGTATGCTTACATCCTATAATTTGTATAAAAAGGAAAGCACCGATCTTACCATTCATACTATTTAAAACATTTTGATAGTATGGCTTTCCCCTGTTCCTATGTGTTCTATTTGCTCCCCTGTTCTTTAGGATTTTCTTCCTTATTCTCATGGCTATCAGTCTGTCCTTATAGAATTAGAAATACCTAGAATTAATTTCTCTGGAAGTGGTGGTATAGTAAAGATTAGGGGGCAACAATAACACTGTGCAAAATTCTACAGGCATTTCTTCTTCCTATTTCTTCATCCAGATTGGGATCATAGATTCTAATCTCCATACTTCAGCCATCCTTTATGACTGTGATTTGGAAGATTAGTATCAGATGTGGAGGAAGCTTATTTTTCCTTCTACCTTCATCCCTCTTCTGCTTTTCCTAACAATGCATCATCTCTAGTTGTAGGGATGTGTCCTCTCCAGATGTAGCAAATAAGGATAGAATGCTCCTATTTTGTCGTTGTTGTTGCTGCTCTCACCGGGTGGATGGTATGTCCATATCTGGTCTGATGTGAATTCGTTTGGTCTCTATTTGGTTGAGCTAGTTGGTGATCACTCAATAATGAAAGAGGAATCACATCCTCGCAAACAATGATGGGCATAAAGTGAAGAACTCCAGTTAATGGGGTTTTCTTTTGATATTGACGCTTGCAGCTGTTCTTAGTTGAGGAGGATAAATTGGCCACTAAAATGCTCTTATTAAATTAATAAGTGGCATAAGATGGGTATAAGAGCTTCCACAACATCAAAAAAATGAATCCCCATTGACATCATTGCCTATTTCCCTCTTAAATTGAGAGGACACATCTATGGAAAGCACATACTTCAACATGTACCATGGAAACAAAGTATACAGTTGTGAAGCAGTTGCACTGGCCTCTTCAGCTACATCTATTGGTTAGAAAAAATCTGTAACTTCTTTTGTCATAAGCCTGAAGCTTGTTGCTCCCTTATCTCTATAGAAGGCATTGGTTTGAGGTCACATTTCCAGACTTATTCTGAAATAGGGATCAGTCTAGTCAAGGAGGAGTTGTAAATAAGTTTGTTTTCTACTAATAGAATTAGTTGTCTATTTTTAGGTTTTCAATTTGAGTCTCTTTTGGTTTCTTGATAGAACTATTGAAAGCTATGATGCAAGTTACTGAACAGTTTATTTTACGAATTTTGTTGAGTTTTGGAGTATATTGTATCCTACTTCATGTATACAGTTTCACATTATGAATATATATTTGGTTAAAGATCATCTTTATTCATTGACATAGTCTTTCCTATGCTAGCATGTTTCTCTTATGGATTTTACTCAAGTAGTAATGTAAATTTGCTATTAGAAAATATCAAATGTGATTCGGGTGTACAGGGATAACTAAGTATGCTTGATTCCAAAACTAGTAGAGTATTTTCAATGTGAGGCATTGTTATTCCTTTATAGTAAACGAAGGTTTATTACATCATGACCTGTTTAGTTTTTATCAGTTTAATCTTTTTAACTCTTTGGCCCTTGGATAGGCACTGATCTTTTCATGGATACTATGCTGAACTTACGCCCCTCTAATTATCCTCAAAATATTTCAAAAAAAAAAATATCAATCCGAATACTTTCCTTTCCAGTAATAGGCTTTTAGGATATTTATTTTGATTTAGTTAACTTTCACATGTTCCTTTACAAAGAATAGGATAAGATCTTAAAGAATCTAGCCCATCCTTTACTTTATCATACATTCTTTCAAGTGACTTACAAGGAACATATCTATGATAGGAGAAGTATTAACAAGATAAAATCTCTAGAAAGCCCCATCCATTTGAGTAGAATACTGTTATCCCAAAGAAAAGAAGACATCAGTTAAGGAGAAATAGCCAGAGAAATAGAAATAAATCCATCTACAAAGGAACACCCTCCTTGGTTTCACAAAACCTAAACTGCAGAGGAAGAAAAGGAGGATGGAGAAAGCCTTCTCTCCCTAATCTCCTATTCATTGGCCAATCCCTCAAGGCAGACCAATCATTAATGAGTTGTTATTTTATAGATTTTCTATGAGAATTAGGTTGGGAATTTAAAACAACCAACAGATTGGTGACTCTACTAGGGATTATTTGTATAAAGTTCTAAATACTAAGCGCAGTAGATTGTCATAGGTTTTTTAGAGTTTGAATAAAATTTGTGTTCATTACTTTCCCCAAAAAAGGGGTGGTGACTCTACCATATTTTGAGATAGATACAAGACTGTTACATGAAGTTTTATGCATCAGAATGTTGCATATAACCCTACTATGAAACAATATTCAAAGGGGTTGATTCTAACAAAGAAACAATATATTCCTCTATGAAATAGAGGTGGCAACTCTATAAGAAGGGATCTGGTAATGTAGTCTAGTGTTATTGATTTTTCTTGAAAATCAAAGCATAATTTGTACCAGAAGCAAAAAATTATTTTCAGGTATTCTACCAAGCTTCAAAAAAATTGCTAAACAATTTAGAGATGTATAAACAATAGCCTCAGTCCTTTTATCAAAGTGGATTTGTCATGGAAAGATATAGGGCTATTAATTTCAATAGTATTTGTGGGTTTCCAAATCATATGCCTGATGAAGTTAGAAGTTAGATAACTAAGTTCAATAATGATAGATCCCAAACAACTTGCAGCCATTTATAATAATTTTGTGACATAATGGGAGATTATGAAATAGATCATGAAGATGTAGTCATAAAGTTGTTTGTCCAAACTTTTAGGGGAGAAGTTAGAGATTGGTTTTTATATCTACCCAATCAGACTATATTTTCTTGGCAAGATTTAAGGTTTGCTTTCATGGAATAGTTTGGGGAAAGAATAGATGTAGGTTCTTTAATTAAAGAACTCATGTAGATTGAAAAGGAAGATAAGGAATCAGTCCCAACTTTCAATTTAAGATTTGCTAGAACAACAAGGAAAATTCTTGAAAATATTAGACCCAATGAGGCTATGTGTTTGATCATATATTTAGGTGCATTCAATAAAAAAGATAGTTATCGACAGAGAGATAAGAACCCTACTACTATGAGGCAAGCATATTCCTTAGCTATAAATATAGAAAACAATATGAAGCATGTAAAGATAAAAGGTTGTGAGTTTATAGGAAATGGACATCAAAGAAATAATGGATCCATTTGTTCCCCCATGTTCCAAAGGGAAGATAAAATGTGTTATTCTGACAAACCCTTGTCAAAACAATCAATGTATGACACTCAGAAAAATGAAGGGGATAGGGACTATGATCAAAACAAAGGAGTTCTAAGTTTTTGTAAACCTGCTAATCATTTTTCCCTTCAGTATCAAAATAAAAGGAAATCCCCAGAGCCTTACAAAGTAGCTTATGAGATACTGGACACTACAATATATAAGGATATATCAGTTAAGGAAGTTCCTTTGACTTATGAAAGAATGACAAGTTGTGAAGATATTTTCCCTATTTGTGAGCAAATATATTCTACATCAAAATCTCTTGGGGAAGTAGCTTGCTTTGAGTCTAGATATCAGGAGGGATTGGTCCTTGTTAATCATATAGAAAATAGTGAGCAATTATCAGATTACTCACGTCAAAATAATGGGGGTTCTGAGTTAGATGATGATGTATGCTATCAAAGCAGTGATATTAGTGATTGTGCAGATGAAATGCACATAAGAGACAACCCATTATATGAGGAACTTGTGGATTTATCAGTAAGAGAAGATATGGATCCCTACAAATGCATAGAAAATCCACTATTTGAAAAGGATCATGAGGGAACAAAATGAAGCAATATTAGTTCAACATATAGAGGAATGTAGGAGGATAAGTACTGAGTTAATAGATCATGACCTAAATTTTTAGCTTGGTAATGTCTCCCATTCCTATATTCATCATCAAGATGAGAATCTAGTTCAAAAGGTTGAAAATAAAAGCAGAGTGTCAGATTTCCACAGTGAAGCAGAATATGTTTGTTTCAGATTTAACATTGATCTAGGAGAATTTAATAATTCCCCTACTACCAATTATAAAATGGATTATGATTGCTTTTATTTTTTAGATTTATGCAAGAGGCAAAAATCAGAAGATAATAATATTTTCACATGGTTAGAAACAATTGAACCAGGTTGGTGACCACATTATGAAACATTTATCATTTATCAAGGTTGGTGTCATAATGTGTCATAATCATTTATCCATGGTTCAAAACAGTGGTGGTAATCATGGAGAAAATGAAAATAAATGTCCAACCAGCTATCCAAATGTCTTTGTCAAAAATAGTTTGGATTTCAATGATGTTTTTCAAAGCAGTTTAGTAGAATCATTAGAGAATAGAATATTTGATAGAGGTAGGCTAGGTTTTTTCTCTATATAATGCCCTGAGGACATTATGTGTGTGGTCTACTCCTCTAGAGTTCTTATGTGATCTCACTCTGTTCATAATAGAAGCGTCCCCAACTAAAGCCACTATTGGAACCATTAAAATTTTTTCATGTTTCTGGTAGTTTGGTTCCCAACTCTATGTCACTTGATCATTAGATTTCCAAAATGAGGGTTTCTCTACTAAAAAAATGCTCTGAGTAAGATAAATTTTCTAAAACCCTGAACCCTCATAATATGAATTCCTGCAAATAGCCATATATGATATAATTCTTCAGTGACTGCTTATTTCCTATCACCTCCTTTAACGTTTTCACTCATGCCTTCCTGCAAAGTTGTTCATTGGCCCCTCGCTAAGCAGTTATCATCTATAGCTCGTACCTAGAACAACTTTATTCTTAAAGAAAAAGTTGACCCAATTGATCATCCTTCTGCTAAAGCAGCAGAACTAGTACACGTGTCAAGGTCCAGTCCTACTAACTAGTTTTGGCAGGTGGCGCTATCAGATTCATTTTTGCCAATCCACCCACGAAGTGATGCAAAGGAAGCTGCCCTCAGTGGAAACATAGAAAGGGTGACAATTGGTCAAGGACTATCCATGATGGCAAGGAGGTGGATCTCGTGCATTACAAAATGGTTTCTCTTTGCTTCTGACATTCCACCATACTCCACCAAAGGATTTTCTGAACAACCACAGAATGATGGAATCTAGATTTGTGGCTTTCTGAGTGATGGGATTATTACATTAATGGCAAGGTTCTGACATGGCATGAAATGTGACCACTTTTTTGATAAATGCTCTGATCAAGTACATGAGGTCGTGATCTAACAGTTATCCGATATTCCACTGAGATCATATCTCTGACCATTTCCTTCATACGTGGAATGGCAGATGCCATCTTAACTACACCATAAGAAGGACTTCTCCTCAGGATCACGAATGGAAAAAGGTTGTCCAGATGGCAGGATACTACTGAAACAAGAAAACAGTAAGGTTTGACCTAGAATAAGATCAAATCAGCACCGTCAAGTTGCGCTAGCTGAGATCAAGATCAATAGCCTAAATTCAAAGTTATAATAGAAGGATTTGTTGGCGTCGAATCTAACTAGGATTCATTACAAAGTATTAACTACTCAGGCATGTGTAGGGTCACCATCGTCACTACTCCTGAGGAATTTGATAATAGAATAATTTGGCTTATGCAAGCTTGACCTTTGGAAATATGTGCCTCTATCATGATTGACATCTCACCTGCTGTGTGATGAAATTTGATGTGATGACAGTGCCCAATTGGGAGAACCAAGACACCTGATTTGGTAAAATTCAATGTGAGAAGTGATATTTGCAGTTATGCAGAACTATGGAATCCAATGTTTCTGTCCACTTATGGTAATCTTTAGCAGATTTCCATTTATGGCAGGAATATTTTGAAGTGATTGGAAAATTAATACACCATAGATGTGAGGATGTATGCTTACATCCTAGAATTTATATAAAATGGCAAGCACTGATGTTACCATTCATACTGTTTAAAACATTCTGACAGTATGGCTTTGCCCTATTTCTATGTGTTATGTTTGCTCCCCTGTTCTTTAGGATTTTCTTCCTTGTTCTCATGGGTATTAGTCTATCCTTAGAGCATTAGAAAGACCTAGAATTAATTTCTCTGGAATTGGTGGTACATGAAAGATTAGGGGACAACATCAATACTATGGAAAATTCTATGGGCATTTCTTCTTCCTGTTTCTTCATCCAGATTGGGATTATAGATTCTAATCTCCATACTCTAGCCATCCTTTATGACTGTGATTTGGCAAATTAGTATTAGATGTGGAGGAAACTCATTTTCCCTTCTACCTTCATCCTTCTTCTACTTTTCCTAACATTGCATCATCTCTAGTTGTAGGGATGTGTCCTCTCCATATAAGGATAGAATGCTCCTATTTTATCATTATTGTTGCTGCTCTCACTAGGTGGATTGTATGTCCATATCCCGTCTGATGTGATTTTGTCTGGTCTTTGTCTGGTTGAGTTGGTTGGTGACCACTCGATTATGACACGTCTATGGAAAGCGCATACTTCATCATGTACCATGAAAACAAAGTATACAGTTGTGAAGCAGTTGCATGGGCCTCTTTAGCTGCATCTGTTGGTTAGAAAAAAATCTGTAACTTCTTTTTTCATAAGCCTAAAGCTTGTTGCTCCCTTATCTCTATAAAAGGGAATTTAGGGCTTATAAAAAAGATATTGGTTAGAGGTCATATCTGAAATATGGATCAATCTAGTCAGGGAGGAGTTGTAAATAAGTTTTTTTTCTGCTAATAGAATTAGTTGTCTATTTTCAAGTTTCCAATTTGAGTCTATTTTGGTTTCTTGATAGAACTATTGAAATCTATGATGCAAGTTACCAAATAGTTTATTTTACAAATTTTGTTGAGTTTTGGAGTATATTGTCTCCTACTTCATGTATACAATTTCACATTATGAATATATATTTGTTTAAAGATCATCTTTATTCATCGACCCAGTCTTTACCATACTGACATGTTTCTGTTATGGCTTTTACTCAAGGAGTAATGTAAAATTGCTATTAGAAATATCAAATGTGATTCAGGTGTACATGGATAACTAAGTATGGTTGGTTCCAAAACTAGTAGAGTATTTTCAATGTGAGGCACTATTATACCTTTATAGTAAACTGAGGTTTATTACATCATAGCCTATTTGTTTTTTATTAGTTTCACCTTTTTGACTCTTTGGCCCTTGGATAGGCACTGATTTGTTCATGGATACTATGTTGAACTTACGCCCCTCTGATTATCCTCAAAATATTTAAAAAAAAAAATCAATCGGAATACTTTCCTTTCCAGCAATAGGCTTTTAGGATATTTATTTTGATTAAGTTAAGTTTTGCATGTTTCTTTGCAAGGAATAGGATAAGATCTTAAAGAATCTAGCCCATCCTTTACTTTATCATACATTCTTTCAAGAAGCTTATGAGGAACATATCTTTGATAAGAGCAGTATTGAAAAGCTAATGTCTTTGGAAAGCCCCATCCATTTGAGTAGAATACTGTTATCCCCAAGAAAAGAAGACATCAGTTAAGGATAAATAGCCAAAGAACTAGAAATAAATCCATCTACAAAGGAGCACCCTCCTTGGTTTCACAAAGCCTAAAGTGCAAAGTAAGAAAAGGGGGGATGAGAAAACCTTCTCTCCCTAATCTCCTATTCGTTGGCCAATCCCTCAAGGCAGATCAATCATTAATAAGTGGCTATTTTATAGATTTGCTGCGAGAATCAGGTTGGGAATTTAAAACAACCAACATGTTGAATCTTTTATCTACTCTATAAAAGAGAAGAATCCTAAGAAATAGATAAATCTTATTATGAGGAGTTAGAAGTTTAAGTATTGAATATAAAATTGATTTGAGATGCCTTGGTCAATAACATCCTTTTCACAGTATGAATTTATACCTAATTCATGATTTAAAATTCTACGGAATTAGCTATATTATTAAGTTCATATGTAGTTGTTCATGGAAGGATATATTGCTTCATGAGGTTATTTGGAACTTAGAAGGTAAATAATCAATCTTTCATAATTGTATATTTACTTGAGAATCATGAACTCATATTTAATAATATTATTTATAAAATCAATAATTGTGTGTACATTTCAAAAATAATTATGAAATTTGATATTGAAAATTGATTAAGTAAAAACTTCTATATTTAGGCAATTGAACATCATATTCCTATATTTGAACCTTTCATTAAGTTCTTGATGCAATTGTTACATGGACAATTTATGCCAGTGATCCTTCTTCAAACTAAGATATTTCCTTGGAATCATGTGAACCATGTTGGTATTAATAAAACTAGATACTCAATGGTTCCATACACAAACTCACTAATCCAGAAATATCATAAAATTTTAGTCAACCTTTTAAACTATGACTATCTATGAATTTGAAAAATCAACTCTTTTGACCATATGTGAACACAAGCAAAATGCCCTATTTAAACAAATGTTGACCTTTATGAATGAGCATCTAAGTCATTAAGTGTCACAAATAGAAATGTTTGGAAATTGAATACAATTAAAAATGTCATCTTTTCTTAGATAAGAGTACATTAAATTAACTTAAATCAACATTAAAGTTTACTAGGGAAAAAGAATAATAAATGGAGTAAATAAACTACCATGTTTCCTTGAGCATGAAGATGCAACGACAAAGGTATTTTAGATGGATGAATTTTATAATAATATAAATTATGAATGTAATCAAATTTTTTTAAATTGATTGTTAGTTGGAAAGTTATAAAACCTTAGAGCAACTATTTACCAGTTTTAGGTAACAAGAATCTTTGTCAAGTTTTACTCACAAGTTTATTGACAATGGAAATAAAGTATAAATCCATTTAGGAAATTTAAATTAAACCTCTTGATGAGATATCTATCTTATTTTACAACTTATTGGTTTCAATTTAAAAGTAAGTTTGTAATGATCATGTAAGAACTTGATGTATGACAAAATAAGTTATCAAGATTTCCTTGTTTTTCTAAAACTCAATCTTTTACTGATAGAATATCTTTACTAGTTATGTTACGAATTGATAAAATTGATTATCTTCTCTAAATGATCAAGCATCTTTATTATACTTTACTTCATTTTGTCTTAGAGAAGTATGTTTCCTTTGTTAATTTCTAATTTAGTTACTATGCAAGTTTTTCCTTTCTACTAGATAGGTAAACTTTGTAAACAAATGTCCAAACTCAAACAAATCGCAGATTTCACTTTTTACAGTACCTCTGTGTCATGTTTATGGGTAATGCCATCACATTGAACCAAGTACCTCACACCTAACATAGCTACAACAATGACATCTAGGCACCACCCCTCTAAATCATCGGGGAGTAATAAGGCTCATGTTGATGTTAAATCCGCAGGAAGGGAAAATATCCTCAGATATCTCATTAAAAAGATTAACTAAAAAGAAAGGACGAGTCTATTGAAATAGTTATATGATGATTACTATGATCCTCCTTAGAAAACCTTTTAAACTATCAATGGAAAACCTCATCAGACAAATATGCATACTAGGTAAACCATTCACATATGAAAACTTAAATGTCAAACACTTCTGGAAGGTGTGTTTGCAAATAGCTTCTTAGGAATTCCATCACTGTATCACTCGAGTGGGTGGTAGTCAGCAAAGAACTGTCTGGGGAAACTGGGCTGCATACCTAATCATAGTTGCATCAAACATAGTACAAGACAAAACTACATATTTGTATTCCCCATGCTAGTCGCATCTGAAGGGTGGGCCTGGATCCCATGGATACAGGGTATGTAGGCAGTGTGGATGGCGAAGGATGCCCCCAGTAATCAAGTCCCTCAGATATAGAGTATTCTTTTTTAATCAACTTCATAATCTCAATCCTTAATTTGAAGGATTAACAAGATAACTAAAGAAGTCAACTGGTACTCAAAAGAATCCTGGGGGTGGATTACTTGTACCCGGCTTCATTGAAATTGAGATGTGTACAAGTTGATATTATGTATCCCCTGGTTGACATCCTCAACACAGTGCTTGGGTAGATTGTGGTCTCCAGGAAGTGACCCATGAACCCGTATTGGTCCTGAAGGAGTTAGAAGTCTCTAACCAGAGCATAATGATTCCTGTCCTATTTAGTCCGTTTGGCTATCATGTTTACTTATCCCATTTTGGATAGAGTCTTGGTCTATTTGACCAATCAGGTCTTTTGGTCATCATTTGATCTACCCCATATTGGGTAGGGATAAGGTCTGTTAGACCTGGTTCTATATGAACCTATTTGACCAAATGATAGAAGAGCCCAGTTTGGCTTAAGAAAGTTTCGTTTAAACATATGGCTCGTATTGGTTGAAGTTTTCATGAGTAGCTAGTCAAAGCCTTGATATAACCTATATTAACTTACTAATAAGGTAAATATTTTGAGAAAATTCAAGTTTTGGACCAAGTGGTTGCCTTATAGTATGGACACAAGAGTCTCTGCCAAATACTACTAGCATAGAGCATGACAAGAGAATGAAAAAAGAGATTTTGTGTTAAAAGAAATGTTTGTCTATGTTTAATTAGCTCTATTTTATGTTGAATGTCTCAAAACATAGCATTACTTCTTTTTCTTACAATAATAAAAGTCCAAAAAAGTCATGTCAGATCTGTGATTAGATTTAAAAAATCAAAATTTTAAGACCACATTAATAGAAAAATAAATCAGAATTGAGAATAAACAACAAGTTTGGAAAGAACCAAGCCCACCCCCATATCCTCTATGAGATGCCCTCGACCAGCTTGGGCTGGTGTAAAAATTTCCTGAGGCCCCCAAGATCTTGTATCCTGAATTACCCACGACATGTGGAGTGGGGCATTTGCATGTCGCCCAGGGGGTTCATC
Organism: Cunninghamia lanceolata; assembly: GCA_027924645.1. Lineage (NCBI taxonomy): Eukaryota > Viridiplantae > Streptophyta > Pinopsida > Cupressales > Cupressaceae > Cunninghamia > Cunninghamia lanceolata. The sequence goes on along the minus strand of BSBN01000262.1, from coordinate 6,684,228 downwards.
CTTGGTCTAAATTTTTTAGTATTCATAATATTTCTATTCAAAATAAAGCCTTGGGTGCTAAGTTGGCTTGGAAGATGTTTTCTAATCCTGATCTTAAATGGTGTAAATTATTTCAATACAAATATCTGGATTCTCTTTCTTTTGAAAGGATTTTTACAGTTAGTAACCCCCCTAAGGGTTCTTCAATTTGGAATTTCCTTGTTTCTTGTAGAGAAGTTCTCTTACCTCACCTTTCTTAGAAAATTAATAATGGTTCTAAAGCCTTCTTCTTGGAAGATTCGTGGAATGGTTTTTCTCCTCTTTCCTTTATTAAGGAATTGGATCAGGCTAAGGTTTATCTTTCTTCAATTTGGGGTGTTAGAGTAAGGGATTATTTTTCAGTTACTAAAGTAGGTTCTTTCTATAATATTGTTTGGAAAGATTTTTCAAATTGTTCTTTTCCTAAGAATCAGAAAGTTCTTCTTGGTTATATTCTAAGTAATAGAAGGGTTTGTTTTTTTCCAAAAGAAGATGTGTTGTTTTGGTCCTTCTCTAATAATGGTTCTTATTCTGTCAGGGATGGTTATAGATATTTATCCTCTTTAGAATCTCCATCTATTCCTGATTGGCCACATTTGCTTTGTTAGAATGTTGCTTGTCTTCAGAAAGTAGGGGTTTTTGCATGGTTAGCTCTAAAAACTAAAATCTTAACAGGTTAGAGATTGGCTAGATTAGGGATTATGGATTCCTTTAATTGTGTTTTTTGTGGTATCTATGAAGAAGAGGTAGACCATTTGTTCATTTCTTGTCCTTTTGTTTTCTCTTGTTGGAAATGGCTTTTTCTTAAGTTAAGTTGGTTTTCTCCTCTTCCTAATTCTTTGTTGGATCTCTTTCATGGTTGGCCTATCTTATTTAAAGGTTCTACTTTTGCTTCTATTTGGATTTTGCGCCTTCTATTGTTATTTGGAGCATCTAGCTTGAAAGGAATAGAAGGATCTTTAGAAAATAAAGCAAGAATTTTGAGGCTATTTCCCTTATTATTGAAAAGTCTATTTCAGAGGTCGTTTTGAATCATCTTCAAACTATAAAGTTCTCTGATCTTCATTTCTCCTCTTGGGATAATTTAATTTTGAAAAAGTGGCCTTTTTAAAGTTCTTTTTCTATTATAAATCCTACAGAAGTCTTTAAGCAGGATAGAAACTTAGTTAAATGGATGCCTCCTTCTGTAGATTATATTAAGTTCAATTTTGATGGGGCTTCTCGCGGCAATCCTGGCCCTTCTTCCATCGGTGGGGTTTTTAGAGATATGAAAGGAGAAGTTTTTAAAGCTTTCTCTGGTAAAGTTTCCAATGGAAATAATAATCAAGCAGAGATTCTTTCTCTTGTTGAGGGCCTAAGATTGGCTTATGGACTAAAGATCCTGAAACTTCATATTGAGGGTGATTCATTAATAATTATTAATGCAATTAAAAAGCATCATATTCAAAATTGGAAACTTAATTATCTTCTACAAGAGGTATGGTATATTCTAGAATCTTTTGAGAGCTTCATTATATCACATACTCTTAGAGAAGGTAATAATCTTACTGATGCCTTAGCTAATTTGGGGTTTGTTCTAGACTCTCTGATAGTCATTTTTGATGCAGATTTTTTTGGTAAGTATCCACATTTGGAGGATATTGTACGATTTGATTCGTTAGGGTGTGTGGATTAATTCTCACTTGTGTGGTCTTTTGTATGTGGCTTCAAGGCATTATTTTATCTATACATTCATTATTTTTGCATGTCTTAGCATTATGGCTTCCGGATTTAGTTGTCCATTTGATCATATTTTTCGTAAGTATATCTGTCCCTCCTCTCTTTCAAGTAATGGCTAGTAGCAAACCTCATTTATTTCATGCATGGGAGATGATGTAATCAAATTATTAATATTTGATCCTTCCTAGCTATATAGTTATGTTTTCTTATTCTGTGTGGTTGCTATGGAAGTTTAGCTTAATCGCAAGTTGTTCTTTCTAGTTTCAAAATGGGAAACTACTTTCTTTGGTTTTGTTTCTTTAGATGGTTTATGGTTAGTTTTTGCTATAGACGGCCTAGAGGTGGAGGAAGCTATTAGAGATGTTGTGAGAAGAGATATTCTTGAAGTTTGAGTTCGAGTTTTATATCCTTCTCACATCTTCATGGCCTTTGTTTCTAATGCAATGGATTTATCACAAAATGTTGGTTTGGTTTGGCAGCTAATTGATAAGTATGTTCATTGTTTCCTTTATTCTGATGATAGTGTTGTTGAGGCTTTTCAGAATTATGATCTCTTTAGATCGGAGGCTGTAATTGGTGGGATTTTCACTAAGTGCCAAGTTCTTCATTCCCCTGCTCATAATTGTGTTTTCAATGCTGTTCGTTCCTCTCTGTTGAACAAAAATGAAGATTTTCGGCATCTTTGTATTCATGCCCATGGTAAGGAGATTGGTGAGAGTTTTGCTAACAGTGCAGATGAAAAATTCCAAGCTTTGTTGTTTTTGCTTCAATTTCAACCTCTTCTTCCTCCTCCTCTAGGCTTGCCTATTGAAGAAGATGCAGTGGGGGAACCGAATTATCTTGTTCAGGACCTTAATGCTACTGTGAATCCCTGATAGGCTGTTGGGGTGGATTCTAGTCTAATTTATCTTTTTTATTGAACTTTTTGGTGGAGTCTTGGTTTATTAGCTATTTTTCATAGCTCAATTGTAATATTTTAAAGAAGTTTTTTGCAAAAACCTGCTCTTGTTTTGTGAATGGAGCTTTTTTGTATGTTTTTTTGAAAATCAAGCTACAACTGGAGGTTTTCTTCCCTTGGTTCTTTCCTGCCAATATGCTTGTCGAACCAGGGTTTGTAATTATTTTTAATTATATAATATAATTATAGTGGCTTGCCACTTTTGCTAAAAAAAAAAACAAGTTTGGAAAGAAATTATCAGAGCTAGTAGAAAACTAAGAAAGTAAAAAGAACCAAAAAATGTTTTTATGTAGAATGTCATGGTAGATGTAGAGAAATCTGCAAGTGGCAAATATTTGCAACAAGTGACAATTTTTTTGGAGTAGTACAATAGACAAGTGAATTAGAAAGTATTATGTGGCAATAGAGAAGGAGATATGACATGTGGTGAATAAGCTTTAATATGTAGCAGGGAAGTTGGAGAATAGAATAAACAAGTAAATCAAAACCATTATGTGGTGGTGGCTATTGAAAAGACTTCATTAACACCTTTAATATTATAATTCCACTACAATATTGATTTCATCTACTTTTCTAGACACCCAGGAAGAAACTAAATTCAATCTTGCTAATATAGGTGCTCAAAAGGTTAGCATTGTTTCCTATAGTAATATGGTTTGTTTTCATTTCAATATATTTAGTATTGCACAATTTTTTCATGGGCCATTTCTTACTGCTTAATTTCTTACATTGCAGAAGGATATCATGAACAATTTTGAAATAGTTTTAAATAAGTCCTTGCACAAGAAAGATGTGAAGTGGTGAAAGCCAAGGAAGAGAGATATCGTGGTGTATTAGACATAGAGAATATGCAAATATTATCTCAAAGCATTACATCCATAATGGTAAAAGAAATTTAATGCTTTGTTAAAGTCTAAATCCAAATCCATTAATAATTGTAAAATACAATAAATAATATTTTTATCTATATTTGTTGCCTAGGTAGGGGGAGAATACCGAGTTTCTAGATGTTTTCTATTTTTTTCTTTAAGGTGTGAATATATAGAAGTCAATCCTCATTGTAGCTATGTTATGTATTGAGAATATGTACTTTGTTGTGTGTACTGATAATGGTTTCATTAAGGCTAGATTTATAGATTTTTGATGATGGAGGGAAGAAGATTTGATTTTGGAGATAGAGATTTATTTTTTTGCTTTATTTTGACAAAAGAGGAAATAAAACAAGTAGAATATCAGATTCGAAAGAGGGAAGGGATTTGATTTTTATTTGATTTAAAAGGAAATAAATAAAAAAGAAGATAAGAGGATAATTGAGAGGATTATCTAACTAAATAAATAAATTAGATGCACATGAGTTAAAGAAGGAAATAAATCAAGAAGAAGATGTGATTTGTATTTTATTAATTAAGTAAATATTTGATTTATTTAATTAATGTTGGATGATGATTTAGTTAATTAAATAATAAATTGTTTGATTAACTTTAAAAAATTGAAGGATTAATTAAATAATTAATAATTATTTAATTAATGTAGAAGAATAAGGTAGAGTGAGTGATAGTGAAATTGGAGTCAATTTAGGTGTCCACATTTTTCTGCTCTTTGAGATGGTGTTGTAAAGCAACATCATTTCAAAGAAAGATAAAATATAGTGTTTGGTTGGATAGAAGAAGATGGTAGGATTAGGGATGAAGATGCCTGAGTCACTTGAAGTGAAAGTGACAAGGAAAGATGATGTAGGGATGGTATGCTTCGTCGAGAGGATAAGTGGGTTAGAAGAACATGGATATATGCTCTTGAAATGGATAAAATAGATTGGTTAAGGAGATGGAGGAAAGATAAGGGATGGATGAAATGGATGAATGGGACATTATGCTTCATTGAGTGAGCAATCATATAGTTTGATATAGCACTAGACATTATGTACAAAGGTATCAAGATCAAGGTGATGATGTGCCTTGTGCATAAAAGATAAAATGTCACAAGAAAACATATGCCGTTGAGCACCATGATATGGAAGATCATGATGTTGTGGTGAAAATATGCTACCAAGACTGATACAAATACAAGATAAAAAAGATAACACACACACAAGAAAGCAAGCAAGTATGCACAAATGATTCAATAACAAACAAGGTATTGCCCCTAACAAGCTATAAACCGATGATTGATTGATCAAGGATTGATTGGATTGATTAAGGATAGTGTTATCATTTTGGGGAATGATATTTCCCTAGAACAACATAAGGATGTTAGGAATGATATATCTCGTTGATGATGATTGGATAAATGATTGATTGATAGGTTTGAGAAAAAAATTAGAACAAAACCAAAGTATGATCTTGGATGATTGGATTGGTATGGATTAAGGATGATTTGTATTCTAATTTATTGTTTGGACTTTTTAGAATGTTGTAATTTTTTTGAATTTTTTTGATGTTATGATTTTTTTTGGATTTGTGGATGTTTTGAATTATTTGAATTTTTGTAGTGTTATGATATTTTTGGATTTTTGAATTGTTTTGGGATGGCATTGGATTATAATTTGGATAGACTAGATGGTAGATACCAATAATAAGAGAGAACCATGTTTAGATGCAAAGGATGGAGTTGGGATTGGATGAATGGATAAAAGGATGGGAGATAGTAAAAGGGATTGAAAACTCATGATGGATGAATGAAAGGATAGGCAATAGTGTATGGAATGGATGAGGTGTTTAAGATGTGATCTCTATTGACTATGTTGCATAGGAATAACTGTTATCAATCACATATGCACCCTATGCTAAGATACCAACTTAGCTACCTGTTGACACATGGGAACACTCCTAGGCCTGTGGGTTGCCTAAAATTTGGAGTGAACCTCCAGAGAGAGATAGTTCTCCTAATGAATTTTTTAATCTAAATGATTTGCTAAGGAAAAAGGTGAGAAGATGACTAAAATTTAAATTGTAAAATATAATCTCCAAAACTACAACTTGTGCTGATGATCTCTCTCACAAACAACTCCTTAAACATGAACTTTCACAACCTCACCTAGAACATACAACTCAAAAATAATTTGCATGAAGGTTCAATCTGAACACAACACACAACGAGAATCATATGAAATATTTGCATACAATTGCACAGTATAAATACATGACAAAGGAAAAAATAATTATTATCACAATGAACACCAAATCAATACTGTGACCATGAGGAAAAAGAAATGAGGTAGGAATGCTCTGCTATATTGAACTAAAAGGAGGGCATAAAAATATGAAACTTTGAGTCAAAATGTGTCTACAAACTCTCTGCCTCTGATCAAGAGAGAAGAAACCATGATATCAACTGACTAAGAAAAGTAAGTTTTTCTCCAATATATGCCTGCAAAATGATCTCCAAGGAAAAAATTTAAGAAAAAAACTCCTAAAAATAGTCTTGTTGATCCATTTTCAAGCTTCCAGAAAAAGCCACCAAAAAGATACTAAAACAGGCCCAAACTGAGTGCAAAGGCTGCCAAAATGCTCTCTAAAGTGGTCCCACCAAAAAACTCCTAAAAAACATACTTTATCAGCTCCATAGATGCTCTATTTTGTCCATATCTTCTCAATTTCACCCAAAAAGAAAATTAGAAAAGCAAGATTTTGTCTGCTTTACTAGCTTTAACTGCATTAAAATAACAATTATTTAAAAGCAATTTATTAAACATTGCTTTAAATAATGTTTTACAATGATTTTGCAATTTTATTCACTAATTTGTCTCAACTTGATTTTTTGCAAAAAATACTCTTACAAGGCTTTTGATTTTCTATAAAAATCATAAAATTATGAAGGCATACTAAATATATTTGCAAAAAATAAAAGCCTCTAAGGCTTATCTTCTATTTGGCTCTACAAAATATGTAAGGGCATATGAGTCATGACTTATTAGTTTGTAAAATGCACTAAGGCATATGGACCTATGTGTTCATCCTCAAGGAGACTAATAGTCTTTAAGGCATAATGCCTAGGCAATGCATATACAAGAAGAACCTAACGCATGTGATAACATTCTAAGTCTTGAGACTAGGTGAATGTAAAGTGGAAAAAATATACCATGGGTATTAACCATGGCATATGAAAATGTATTTGATGTGACAAAATACCCCATTGAACTTAGGGCATCATAGCATCCCTAATCACAAAACAATCTTGTGCCCTAGTTTTTCAGCCCATTTTACACTTGCAACTTTTCACTTTTTGGCTCTACTCGGCAGCCACCACCATGGCTAGGGTTTGAAGTTGAACCCCTTAATTCCTTTACGATTTTGAAGGATCTTCATGTAATTTTCATGGATTTCTATACAGAAAATAAAAGGTAAACACTTCTCTGACAATATTGAACCATGTTTTTGCATTTCAACATTGGTTTATGGGCTTATTACCACGGCCATAATAGTTTTCTCTGATGCATTTTGTTTTGCCATTTGTGTCTCTTGTGTGGGGCCACCATGAATGATTGATATGAGCTTATTTGAAGGCAATATAAAAGCAAAATATGGGTTAAAACCCACGGCCCTGTGTATATGTCACCTCTCAGAAGCGAGAAAGAGGTAAACATTGCCTTTAAACTCTTTATGATTACTCATTTCTCATTTGATATGTGATGAATATGAAATTGAGAACCATGAAATGATATGCATTTTCTTCTTTCATTCTATAGAGAATATCATGAAACCCACTGTATTTACAAGCCACTGCTATATCTCATGTTGGGTCTGGTAAAAAATAAAGTCTTACTACTGTAAAAGGCTACGACCATTAGAGCTTAAGGTTTAATTTGTCATTGACACCATGAAATTTGTTTCTCTCTCTTGTGGATGACAGCCATACTGGCATGTTTGAGATTCCTGAGTCAAGCCCTCATGGGCTTGAAACACTTTCTATCTTATTTTGTTTTAGAGGTCTCTTCATAAATATTGATATGGGTTGTTTGATATCTTAAGAGGAAAAATGTATCCTATAGAAACATAACCACATATGCTTAGGCCATGACCTCTCTTGCTCGTCTAAGCAATTCTGAATATGTTTTCAAGCTTGCATATTCTTGAAACCCTAAGCCTCTTTTCTTTATATTTGACTTTGTATTGACAGGGTTTTTGAAAAAATGCAAGGAAAGAATACCCTACTAGCCACTTGATTATACACATTTATGGGTTATAAAACCCTCCACCATCATAGTTCTTTTCAAAATTTTGAGTATTGTTCATGCTTGAAAGTCATAAACTGTTTCTCTAAAATAAATTTATGTTGTATACCTACATTCTGTCATGGTTCTAAGTGAAGAGACTTGATTCTCCTTCAATAAAGATCATGGCTTTTCTGTAGCTATTGCTTGGATCATGTCTAAGGATCACCATTGATAACTTCCATACAATACACATATTGTCTTATTGATCATTATGACGTTTGTTTCTTTGCCCAACAAGTATATCTTATGGTTGTCTTATGACATGAGACCTTCATATTTGCATTGTAGCAGTCTGTATGTATAGATGAAACTACACATACTATTCTCTTATTTGCACATGTAAGTTATCATGGCACTCCTATTGTATTGCAACTGGTAAGACAACCATAATTATGACTGATTAATTTCTTCAATAGAAATTTCATACTTAATCAAAATGGCAAGTACCTATTGTATGACTATCCAACTATTCCTTTGATGAAGACTTGAATGAATATCATCCCTTGTGTACAAAATCATTGGGAAAGTACCTGTTTATGCTGGCATTGATTATTCTTTTCTTGATTAGTACAAGCTTGTTCTTCTTTTAATGTGAGCACTTAGTGAGGGTTGCATTCTATTATGACCTTTAACTTAATTAATTACTCATCTAAAAGTCTACATGATGAGATTAGAATACTACTAAAAAACTTGAATGTATATAAATGATAATATATGAGATAACAAAGCATCATGATGACTGACAATGTTGCATCATTTGGTAGTCTTGAAAAGAGCTCAATTCTCATGTATGGTTCTCATTTCATAACATTTGAACTGAAAATCATGGATGGGCAATGAGCTTGAAGCTCATGCACTGACTTGATGTAGCACTCCTTTAGTTGAAATTGTTCTATTCGAGCACAATGAATATGAATTTCTATTTCATCCCCTTTTGATATTTAGAGGTGGCATGCTGGGCTTAACCCTTATGGGAGCCCACTTTGCACCACATTCTAAAATGTCTTCAAATAGCAATATAACTTCTATACTTGCATAGGAAACAAACATGTTAGTTTAAAATAGTGAAACTCAATGATTGTTTCATTTCCAGTCTCTCTTGCATATGGATGATTTGATATCTGATATAGTACATCATAGGCAATATATTATGTCCCTATTGATAGACACACAAGAAACCATATTTAGAGCTCTAACACTCCTTCTTGTCATGGCACAGGTTCATTCAGAGATCAGGAGCAAGGAGGAGCCAACTGTAATAAAGATCAACCAAGACCCCTAAATAGGCAATGATGGATATGCTTTTTCCCTTCTTATCTTCAGATGCATAGTGTATTTTCTATGTTTGTACAAGTTTAGCTATTCCCACAACTTGTGTGGGACATTTGATCTGTCATGTTTTCATTCAATGCAATGTTTATTACATTTGTATCTCATTTGTAAAATTGAATGATCATTGTAATGAAATAAAATATCTCTTATCTCTCATGAAACTCTACAAAGCAATGAATGATGAATTAATTGTCTCCTTTTTGTTAAACCATTGAACTAGAAACTAAATACTTTCCTTCATGAAACACATTGTACTAAAACAACTAAATTTTTCTCATAAAATTCAATATGTGAAAGGTTTAATCAAAGGAGAAATGAATTGAAATCTTTCACCTTAAAATGAACAAATGTTTCAACTCGGTCAATTTGAGCTATACGTGAAAAATTGGCAATAATAACATGCCCCATCCTAAGTATAATGTTTAGGATATGTCGTGATAGTGCTTGCAATGATAGGATTGATTAACTTGGTTGAAAAGGATGAGGTATATTAAGAGACGTCCAACTCATGTTTCAACATTTTTCCCCTATCTTTATCAAGATCAAAAGGAGGAAAGGAGGATGGATTGGATAAAGGGGATAATTATGTAGATATATAATGGATAAGGAAGATATGATCATAGGGAGGATAGGTAGAAGGAATGATAGGATGGGTAGATGAGACAACATGCCCCCTTGAAGTGTAAGGTACATAAAAAATCAAACTACACATGACACTTGTTTTCCAAGTTTTCATCATGGTACTTATCTAGGTGCCTACCCTCATCTCTAGTGCCCTAAAAGGGCTATTTTTTTCCTTTTTTTTTCATAACATAGGCAAATTGTATTAGAATCATGCAAAAGTGCAGTCGTTGGAAAGTGGATTCAACATAATTTTCAACGGTGTAGGTTTCATCAACATATTTAGTCAAGTTTGTCAAGGGAAGACTCAAGGCACTGAATCAACATTAGATTTGAAGACAAATTTGTCAGGTGCATACAATCCAACTTTTTCATTTTCAGTTGATCAAAAAACTTTCTTGCAATTTCACAATTTAATTTGGGCTTAAAATGAACACTTGTTTGCATCATCCTACATTGAATTTGGGTTTAAAATGAACATGTGTTTTCATAATCATATTTTGGATTGTACATAAAATGAACTTGTACTTGCATTTCTTGGTGGATTTGAGTTGGATTTAGGGTGTGTATGCTCTTCCCTTACACTTTGAGTGATCTTGGGTATCAAAAATATCCTTTAATTCATTCATCTTCACACACACATTTCCATTTCTAAGGGTCAATTAACATTGCAAGTGTGATTCAAGTGTGTGTATGCTCTCTCCTGGCACTGCAAGATGATCTTGGAGATCAAAAGCACCACTTGATTTGCCATTGTCATCTTTTTGGAGGCCTACTTGGAGACACACCACTCCAAGGGATGACCTCAACTCTAGTGTTTCAATGGAGGATAAAGATAGAAGAGCGAATTAAAAGACACTCATCTTGAAAGTTAGAATCTTGTCATTTAGGATAAGTCCCCAAGAAATTTATACCTTGGGGAAGTGAAGGTTAAGGGTGGGTTACCCTCTTCTCCTAGTTGTTTGGCATTATTTCACTTCTAGTTCATGGATTTGGGTCCCCCATACCTTGTGTAGAATGGGGACATCCTTAGACAACTTGTTCATCCTAGATTAAGACCTATTGGCCATAACCATTTGACTAATATTAGGCTTTCTAATGTGTTTTTAAGTTTCTTCATAATCACAAATATAAATTTTCAAAGTCCAACATGCTATTATGTCTTGTGTGTGTGATTTATGCATATACATGTGAAATATTGTGTTTGCAAATTGCCTAAGTCAAGAAATCAACAAATACATTCTACGTCATCCTAATTGTCATTGTCATCACATTCATCCTAATCCAAGTTTCATCCTAATCATCCCTAATTATCCCAATCATTCCAAATCATCCAATCCTATCATCGCTAATTATCCAAGTCATCCTCCTTGCCCATCCTCATCATATCAAGCATTCAATCACTCTATTCTAGTCATCCTAATCAGCCCACTTATCCACCTCATCCCTAACCATTCTAATCCTCCATCATAATCTAATCATTCCTAATCTATCTATAATCCAATCAGTTTCATCCATCTCACATCCTAATCATATTCTAATCACTCGACATCATCATTCTAATTCTAGCACAATCACATCTTCCACCTAAATCATCCTAATCATAGTCCATTATTCATAATCTGATATCATCCTACATCATTGTCTTAACCCAAATTCATCCACATAATCTTCATCATACTCTATTCTTCATTGTCCTAATCATAATCCAAATCTTGAGCCCCATCTAATCCATCCTTTGTCAAAATGGTTATGACACTAGAAAACAAGAACATAGAGCAAGGTCATTATGTTGTTCAAAAAAAGCTTGATGAGCTTAGGATGTGATATCAAAAGGAACAAGTCATTACCCAACCACAACATCAACACATACAATTCCAACAACAAAATCAACACCTAGACCAACAAATCATCCAACAACAATAATCCCACATACAACTACAAGCTCATTTACAACCAAAAAAATTCCAAAAACAAACACAACAAGTCCAAATACAACCACACCCTCAACAAATTAAAACTCAATCCTATGTGTCATCTCCATCATCATTCCAACTTGGCCTACCTACATATCACGTCAATTCCACATTAACCTATCCCATGTATACCCAACAACATCCACCCCAAGATCATCCAACTCCTTATTCCAACATTTCAACTCATACTCAAATCCATTTACAAGATTATAAAGTTCCTTCACAACATGAACATGTAAGTCCAAGTTACCCTTTTCACCAAGATCATGTGTCCTTAAGTCATCATGGTACCTTTGACAAGGGGAACGCCACTCTAGCTTATGCATCCTATGAGTATTAGGTCCTTCATCATCTAATCAAATGCCTATCCAAGAGCCTCCTAGTCCTATCCCAACACCACAATGCAATCCATTAACCCCTTTCATCACTCCATCATGGGATCTTTCCAATCTTAATCCTAATAAATCCACCCTATTATCCATCCACCTAAACCTAATCATAATCTTACACCATATACCCTTATCATCCATTCACTATCTTGTCCATCTACCCTTATACTTATGAAATATGTGATCTAGTGGCTATTAGCTGCAAGAAATAAACCATCTCCATGTCATTAAACACCCATCATTGAACAGACAACCAGATCAAGCCTATTGAAGAGTATCCTACTATGAGTCATAGCCAAGCTCCATTATATACTCATGTTGTTGATCATCTAGAACCCATCAAGTCTATCCAAGAACCTTCCACTTCTATCCAAATCCAAGTGCTACATCATGAATCTAGCCTAAAGCATGTTGAAACACCAACTCTTTATTCTAATCAAGATCAAATCACCCCCATTCATCCTATTCATAACCAATTTCACCATATATCCATACTAAGCCCCTTTATGATCAAGCTCCTATCAATGATCAAGATCCTATCTATGATAATGAAATCCATGATGATCCTCTTAGCCTACTTTATGCTTTAAATGAGCTAGATATTATCACTCCACCTATCCATAATACCATCACTATCCATGAGCAAGATATCCAACATTCTCCTATCCATTCTCCACCTAGCCCTATCCATGATCCAACAACATCCACTTCCCTTGATGAGACACTTGGCTCCTAAGTAAATATAGATAATAAAACAAATAAATTGGATCCTATTACAACATATCTTAATGAGAATAATGATAATCAAGTTCCAAGAATCCATATTTATTCATTTTTCATTCCCACACCATCATTGCCTATTGATCCCCCATTAATCCTTAATCACCCCTTACTGCACCTATCTCAAATCCATCATCCTATCCCCTTGGTCCCACTACCTTCATCCATGTTGGTTCTCTCATAGGAGAGGAACACCTTCTATCCACCACCCTACCTCCCCCATCTACTAATAGAATCACGTCTTGTTTCCAAACCAACAAACATCCCATTGTACATCGCATGCTCCAAAACATGAATTATCAAGAAAAAGGTTCATGCCTTCTTGAACAAGGTATCTTGGACCCCATCCATGTCCAAATCCATTCATGATCACATGACCTTGGATATACTTCCCAAGGAAAACAATCCAAAGATGTTGGTACACACTTCACACCTCGTAAGTCATCTCCTTCCACCCCCAAGCTAGATACACCTCATCTCACATCCAAGTCATATGTCACCATCCCTCCTCCATCATCATACCATTCTCGAAAGCATGTGACCATACATCTCCCTCCATCCACTCTACTTCCACTCCTTCTAAATCATAATATCCCTATCCTTAAACCCCCAAATCCCTCCATCCACACATCCTGTTCCCTTAATCCCCTCAACTCCCTAACTAGGATCAATGAATGCACACATCATCTAAACACGAAGCTATTGCAAAACCCATGGGGATTCAAAAATACAAATTTGGATGCCTCCTTACTTAAAGAGAAAAAACCACAAAAACCTGAAGATCATCATGCCGTAGAGCATCAATACATAAAATCCAAGCTAAACCAAGAATCTAAAAGACTACAAAAGCCCACACCCCCAAAAGAAATAAAACAAAAATGGTGTGGGTCCACATAAAAGAATAAATCAATCCCAATGTAGTATCCAAATCCCACTATATCAAAAATCATAAATCCCAAAAATCCTACAAATCCTGCTCCCCATATAAAACTTCTAAAAATCCTAAGTCCATTTGGGTCCCTAAGTACTCGAATTAGAAAAATAATAAATCCCTATTACTCCCAACACACCTTCCCAATCAAAAGCTTCAAAATTCATAAACCATCAACTAAAGCAACCCTAAACCTTTATCTCCCTATCTCTCCCCTTGGTCTCCTCTATATCTCCCTATCGATCCTCTCTCTCTTTAAACCCTAACCTAAATCTCTATACCTTAACCCCCAACCGCTAAACCATTAAGCCTAAGAACTAAATAATGCCTGTAAACCCTAACCCCTAACCCCTAAACCCTAAACTTGAGCAAACCTAAACATTTAAGCACTAAATCTGAAACCCCTAAACCCTAAAGTGAAGAAACCCTAAACCTCCATCTCCCTATCTCTCATGTATCTCCCTATCTCCATCTTCCCTCTATCTCTAAATCTCTCTCCCTATGTCTCTGGACTTGTCCCTCACTCTCTATCTCTCTATCTCTCCCCTCTATCTCTTCTATCTCTCCCAATCTCTATCAGTCCCCTCTCTCTACCTCTCTCTAAACCTTAAACCCTAAATCCTAAACCCAAGCAACCCTAAACTCAAGCAACTGTAAATCCCTAAACCATAAATAATTCCCCTAAACCCTAAACTTGAGAAACCCTAAACCACTAAACCCTAAATAATGCCCCTAAACTCTAAACCTTAACCCCTAAACCCTAAACCCAAGAAACACTAAAAGCTAAACCCTATACCCTAAAAAATACCCCTAACCCTTAACCCCTAACCCCTAACCCCTAAACCCTAAACCCAAGTAACCCTAAACCTCTATCTCCCTATCTCTCCCCTATCTTCCTAACTCCATTGTCCCTCTACCTCTCAATCTCTCTCCCTATGTCTCTGGACACATCCCTCACTCTCTATCTCCTTACCTCTCCCCTATGTCTCCTCTATCTCTCCCTATTAGTTATCTCTTTAAACCCTAAACCCTAACCCCTAACCCCTAACCCCTAAACCCTAAACCCAAGAAACCCTAAATTCCTCAACCCTAAATAATGCCCCTAAACCCTAACCCCTAACCCCTAAATCTTAAATAATACCCCTAAAACTTGAATCCTAACCCCTAAACCCTAAATCAAAGCAACCCTAAACCTCTCTCTCTCTCTCTCTCTAAACCCTAAATAATGGCCCTAAACCCTAACCCCTAAACCCTAGACCTAAGAAAATCTAAACTCCTAAACTTTAAACCCTAAATCTTAACCTCTAAACTCTAAACCCTAAACCTAAGCATCTTGAAACCTCTATCTCCCTATCTCTTCCCCATATCCCTATCTATATCATCCCTCTACCTCTCAATCTATCTCCCTATATCTCTAGACATGTCCCTCACTCTCTATCTCCCTATCTCTCCCATTTTTCTCCTCTATCTCTCCCTATAGGTCCCCTTTCTCTCTCTCTAAAACATAAACCCTAAAGTCTAACCCCTAAACTATAAACCTAAGCAACCCTAAACCCCTAAACTCTAACCCCTAAACCCTAAACCCTAAACCTAAGCAACCTTGAACCTATATATTTGTATTTCTCCTCTATCTCCCTATCTCTATAATCCATCTCTCTCTCTCTCTCTCTATATATATATATATATATATATATCTCCCTATCTCTCCCTTCTCTCCCCCTTCCATCTCCTCCCTCTCTCCATCTTCCTCCCTCTCCTTCTCCCTTATCGACAAAGGAAATGGAAACAAGAAAACTAGGACATGCAAAGTGGGATGTGTTGCAAGTATGAGGTGAACCAGTGTTGTCATTGATGTCAACATACTCATATTACATTGACAAGAAGGATTGGAGAGCTGTGTTTTGAGGATATTGAGAAAATTAGCCTCAGTCAGGAACAGTGAAGAACAGTGATGAGAAGAAGGCAAATATATTGGATAGGTTGAGAACCGGAGGATGTGGATTAAAGGGTTTGCAGATATGAGTCTTGAGATGCTTCAGTCAAGTTTTCCGAGGTCCGCATGAAGACCTGAAGAAGTTATGGCTATCTGTGTGGAACCGGTTCCGACAAGTGCTTAGAGGTGACAGAGGATCACAGAAAGGTCCGGTGAGGTCCAGAATTGTACAATCCTAATCTGCGGATTGGAAACAGTGTTTGGGATGTCCTTGTGATGTGCCATCTCGAGTTGTATATGATTTGGAGGTTTGGAAGTACCTCTTGCATTATGATAGTGGCGACAGACTGTGTTCTTGAAGTTCCGGATGAGGAAGACAAGAGATTCCAGCAAGTAAAGGAAGTGCGGATGTATCCGGTCATTCAGGCAGGCTTGTGAAGTTTTTTGGATCATGTTGAGGTTGTGTTGTTGATCCGCATTGATAATAGAGCCCGGAATTGAAGTTATTCTTCCGGATGAAGTTCTTGCTCTGCTTAGCCGACCGGACGAGTTGTTCATCCTGCGAATGTTCTTGTGGTGGCCGACCGGATGTATTATTCATCTTGCGGATACTCTTCTGATTGTTTGCCGACTTAGATGTTTGTTCCTAAGTCGATGTCTTGTATAAATAATGGTCTGTGAGTTCATTTCGATGTGTGGTGTGTGTGGATAAGTGTGGCATAGGGAAGAGAAGTGCGAAAGGCAGAGCAGAGGTTTTTGGGCTTAAATGGAACTGATCCGGACATGGTAGAGATGTCATTCTCCAGTTCAAGACTATGATTTTTATCACTTTGTAGACAGTGTGTCTCCTTGTAGGCAGTGGGCCTCTTTGTGAGCAGTGTGCTCGGGCAGTGAGCCCTAATTGGCATGTGCCATTCATTCTTCTTTATTCTTCTAACAGAGAATAATTCTTGGGTTAATCACCCCGTGGTTTTTCCCTTAACCGGGTTTTCCACGTCAAAATCTTGGTGTTCAATGTGTTGATGTTTATCTGCTCTTGTGTTTATGTATTATGCTTTCATGAATGATTAATTGATATGCTGCTAACTAACAACGAAGAATCAAGTGTTTGAAAAAGAAGAAGTTTTATACAACTGATTCACCCCCCCTCTCAGTTGTATGCCCTAGATCCAACAATTGGTATCAGAGCCAAGTTCCTCTGAAAGGAGCTTAACCGCTTGAGGAGATCCAGGATGTCGTCATACAGGAAGGATAGTCCGAAGTTCGATGGAACCAACTTCACTCTCTGGAAAGGTCGCATGAAGTGCCACTTGGAATGTATGGGAAAAGCATACTTGGCTATGGTCTCAAAACCATATGTACCTCCACAAGGTGGCCCAACAACTCTGAATGAAATCACAGAAGCAGAAAACAATCTACGGACCAAGGAAGCTCTTCTAAGTGCATTGAATGACTCAGATCTCTCAAATGTCATTGACCTACCAACTGCATATGAGATCCTGACTAAACTGGAACTTCTGTATGAAGGAGATGAGTTTGTCAAAAGTGCAAGGTTGCAAAGTCTGAAAGGGAAATTTGAAAGATTGAAGATGAGAGATGATGAAAACATCACTACCTTTATGCCAAGAGTGAATGAGCTGGTATGTGGAATCAGAAATGCTGGTGGAACTCTAGATGAAAATGAGATTGTCTGCAAAATCCTAAGATCCCTTCCTGCTACCTACAAAATCAAGGTTGCTGCCATTGATGAATTCAGAGCCCACACAACTGTCACAAGAGAACAACTGGCTGGCAAACTAGCTGCATTTGAAATGACCGAGTTTGGAGATGATCCTCCCAAGACTGAATCTGCTTTCAAAGCCAGTGCCTATGTGAAAGGCAAACAGAGATTTGATCCGGGAGAAAACTCATCAAGGAAAATGTCATGGTATGATCAAGCAAGAAGAGACATGGAAGAAGAAGAAGCAGAAACAGCTCAACTTGAAGCCCTCATTGCAAAGAGACTGCCAAGAGGATCCGGTAAGTATGAAGGAAAACTACCCTTTAAGTGTTTCAACTGCAATAAGATTGGTCATTTTGCTTCAAGATGTCCAGAAAGATCTGCAAGGTCTAATACTAACAGACAAAGGTTTCAAAAGAATTGCTATTATGTTCATGAAGAAGATGACAATGAAGGAGTAACAGATGATGAATCAGAACTAGGAAGCAAATCCGGAAATGAGTGGGTGTTTATTGCCATCAAGGAAGAAGATTCAATACTCTCTGAATCTCTCAATCACAAAGTTGTTGAAAAAGCTTTGGCTGCTCAAGTGGAAGAAAAGGATGATTGGGTTATTGACAGTGGATGTTCTCACCATATGACTAGTGACAAGAATAAGTTCTTGAATTTGGAAAGGTATGAAGGAGGAATGGTAAAGTTTGGTGATAATTCTGCTGGCAGAATCAGAGGCAGGGGAACTATTTCCTTTGATGGAAAGAGCAGAACAGGTAACGTACTATATGTTGAAGGATTGAAGCACAATCTTCTCAGTGTTGGTTAGTTAGTGGACAAAGGCTATGATCTCCGGTTCAAGAATGGAAAATGTAGAATCTTTACAAGCTCCGGAACTGAAATTGCATCCGGTACTCAGACAAAAGGTAATATCTTTCATCTGGTTGGTTCAAATAAAAGTTGTTTGTTTGCTCAAATTGATCAGAGTTGGTTATGGCATAGAAGAATGTGTCATGTAAATTTTGATAACATCATCAAGATAAGCAATACTTAGGCCGTAAGAGATCTTCCAAAATTGATGAAACCTACAAATAGTTTGTGCAAAGAATGTCAGCTAGGTAAACAAAGCAGAGTCTCTTTCAAAAGCAAAGATCAGTCTTCTACCGGATTGTTGGAATTAGTACATACTGATCTCTGTGGTCCGACAAAAATCAAGAGTCTGCAAGGTGATAGATATTTCATGTTGTTAATTGATGATCATTCCCGGATGATGTGGGTTACCTTTCTAAAAGAAAAATCAGAAGCATTTGAGAAGTTCAAAATCTTCAAAGCTATGGTAGAGAATCAAACCGAATTGAAACTAAAGTGTCTAAGGTCTGATAGAGGTGGTGAATTTACATCTGGTGAGTTCATTGACTTTTGTGAGAAGCAGGGTATAAGGAGACAGTTGTCTGCTCCTAGGACTCCACAGCAGAATGGAGTAGTTGAGAGAAAGAACCGGACCATCCAGGAAGCTGCTAGGACAATGATGTTGGAAGCAAATGTTCCTCAAATGTTTTGGAAGGAAGCTATCAGCACTGCAGTCTACACTCTCAATCGAGTTCAAATCAGAAACAACACCGGTAAGACCCCCTATGAACTCTGGTTTGGCATCACTCCTACTATGAAATATTTCAGAGTATTTGGTAGCAAGTGTTATATTAAAAGAGATGAAGATCTAGGAAAGTTTGATGCTACAAGTGATGAAGGAATTTTCTTGGGTTACTCCACTCAAAGCAAAGCATACCGGTGTTACAATAAGAGATTGAGGAAGATGATAGAAAGCACCAATGTGAAAGTTGATGAAGGAATTGAGAAGCCTTCAAGATTTTATGAGTTTGATGAAGATGACCAAGACAGTGTTCAAGGACCTCAGTCCTCTCCGGTGAGACAGAGTCAGCCTGATCTGGTAAATCAGGAAGAAGAGATAGGTTTGAATGAGCCTGATCAAGAAGCAGCAGTGCAGGATACTCCCAAAATTCCAAGGTATGTAAGACTGAACCACTCTGAAGATCAGATCATAGGTGACAGAAGCAAAGGTGTACAAACTAGAAGGAATGTTGCTCAAAATCAGGATGAATGTTGTCTGATTTCAAAGATTGAACCTAAAACAATAAATGAAGCCTGCAATGATGAAAACTGGACCAAAGCAATGGAAGATGAATTGATGCAAATTGAGAAAAATCATACTTGGGATCTTGTTCCCAGACCTAGAGACAGGAATGTAATTGGAACCAAGTGGGTCTTCCGGAACAAACTAAATGAAGCTGGTGAAGTAATCAGAAACAAAGCTAGATTGGTCTGCAAAGGCTACTCTCAAATAGAAGGAATTGACTTTGAAGAGACTTTTGCTCCGGTGGCAAGAATTGAAGCAGTCAGATTACTTCTTGCATTTGCTGCCTTCAAAGACTTCAAGGTATATCAGATGGATGTCAAGTCTGCCTTCCTAAATGGTGATCTGGAAGAAGAAGTCTACATTGAACAACCGGATGGATTTCAATTGTCTGATAATGATGATATGGTCTGCAAGTTGAAGAAAGCTTTGTATGGATTGAAGCAAGCCCCAAGAGCATGGTATGAAAGGTTGGATAAGCATCTTGTGCAGATTGGATTCAACAAAGGTACTGCTGACAGTAACTTATATTTCAAAATTGATCATGAAAACATTTTGATTGTTGAAGTGTTTGTGGATGATATCATTTTTGGAGGAAGAGATAGTATGTGCAAAACTTTTGCAAATCAGATGAAAAGTGAGTTTGAAATGTCTATGCTTGGTGAAATGAATTTCTTCTTGGGTCTGCAAATTACTCAAACAAAAGAAGGGATCTTCATTTCTCAGACCAAATATGTGAAAGAATTGTTAAGGAAATTTGGTATGGAAGACTCAAAGCCTATGAACACTCCTATGGCAACTAGATGTAAGTTAAGCAAAGATGATGATTCTCCAAAGGCAGATCAGACAAAGTATAGATCAATGATTGGTGGATTGTTGTATCTCACTCAAACTAGACCAGATATAATGCAGGCTGTTGGTCTTGTGGCAAGATTCCAGGCTGATCCTAGAGAATCTCATGTTATGGCAATCAAAAAAAATTTTAGGTACTTGAAAGGAACAGTTGAGTATGGTCTATGGTACCCTAGAGATCCAGATTTCTCTCTTCATGCTTACACAGATGCAGATTGGGCAGGAGATGTGGATGACCGGAAGAGCACTAGTGGTGGAGCATTCTTTTTGGGGAAGAGATTGGTTTCTTGGTTAAGCAAGAAACAAGATGCAATATCTCTGTCTACAACTGAAGCAGAATACATTGCAGCAGCAGGTAGTTGCACTCAAATCTTATGGATGAAGCAGATGCTAAGAGACATTAAGGTTGAATATGAGGAGCCTATCACAATTTTTTGTGATAATTCAAGTGCAATTAATATTTCTAAGAATCCGGTATTGCATTCTAAGACTAAGCACATATCTATCAAATTTCACTTTTTGAGAGAACAAGTAAACAAGGAAGAAGTCAGATTGGAGTATGTTCCCTCCAAGGATCAGATTGCAGATATCTTTACAAAACCTCTTCCCAAGGACTCTTTTGAATATCTCCGGGAGAAGTTAAGGGTCATGGCCCCTCCGGTTATGAACTAGGATGCACTGATGTGCATCAGTCCGGTGGATATCACAGTCATATCTTGTGATCCGGATTGATGATGGGGAGCTGCTACTAAGGGGGAGCAGCTGGTATGATTCTGATGTATTAGAATTGCAAGTATGAGCCCTTTGCCATTGATGTCAAAGGGGGAGAGAAGACATGTGAAAAACAAGTGGTTAATGATCAAAGGGGGAGCAGTAAAGGAAGAGAAGACATGTGAAAAGTTGTTGTTGATAGGGGGAGCTGTGACAGAAAGGAGAAGTTCTTGTCTTGATGGTTTTTCACATCATATGTTGCCATCAATGACAAAGGGGGAGATTGTTGCAAGTATGAGGTGAACCAGTGTTGTCATTGATGTCAACATACTCATATTACATTGACAGGAAGGATTGGATGAGCTGTGTTTTGAGGATATTGAGAAAATTAGCCTCAGTCAGGAACAGTGAAGAACAGTGATGAGAAGAAGGCAAATATATTGGATAGGTTGAGAACCGGAGGATGCGGATTAAAGGGTTTGCAGATATGAGTCTTGAGATGCTTTAGTCAAGTTTTCTGAGGTCCGCATGAAGACCTGAAGAAGTTATGGCTGTCTATGTGGAACCGGTTCCGGCAAGTGCTTAGAGGTGACAGAGGATCACAGAAAGGTCCGGTGAGGTCCGGAATTGTACAATCCTAATTTGCGGATTGGAAACAGTGTTTGGGATGTCCTTGTGATGTGCCATCTCGAGTTGTATATGATTTGGAGGTCTGGAAGTACCTCTTGCATTATGACAGTGGCGACAGACTGTGTTCTTGAAGTTCCGGATGAGGAAGACAAGAGATTCCAGCAAGTAAAGGAAGTGCGGATGTATCCGGTCATTCAGGCAGGCTTGTGAAGTTTTCTGGATCGTGTTGAGGTTGTGTTGTTGATCCGCATTGATAATAGAGCCCAGAATTGAAGTTATTCTTCCGGATGAAGTTCTTGCTCTGCTTAGCCAACCGGAGGAGTTGTTCATCCTGCGAATGTTCTTGTGGTGGCCGACCGGATGTATTATTCATCTTGCGGATACTCTTATGATTGTTTGCCGGCTTAGATGTTTGTTCCTAAGTCGATGTCTTGTATAAATAACGGTCTGTGAGTTCATTTCGATGTGTGGTGTGTGTGGATAAGTGTGGCATAGGGAAGAGAAGTGCGAAAGGCAGAGCAGAGGTTTTTGGGCTTAAATGGAACTGATCCGGACATGGTAGAGATGTCATTCTCCAGTTCAAGACTGTGATTTTTATCACTTTGTAGACAGTGTGTCTCCTTGTAGGCAGTGGGCCTCTTTGTGAGCAGTGTGCTCGGGTAGTGAGCCCTAATTGGCATGTGCCATTCATTCTTCTTTATTCTTCTAACAGAGAATAATTCTTGGGCTAATCACCCCGTGGTTTTTCCCTTAACCGGGTTTTCCACGTCAAAATCTTGGTGTTCAATGTGTTGATGTTTATCTGCTCTTGTGTTTATGTATTATGCTTTCATGAATGATTAATTGATATGCTGCTAACTAACAACGAAGAATCAAGTGTTTGAAAAAGAAGAAGTTTTATACAACTGATTCACCCCCCCCTCTCAGTTGTATGCCCTAGATCCAACAGGATGAGGATATAAATTGGGAGGATGAAATGGAAACAAGATGAAACTAAAGTTTATTGGATGGGAAGAATGATGATGGGAGAGGTGGAAAATAGTAAAATAGGGAAAAATTGGTGGGATCTAAAGGACAACTAGAAAGGAAAAGGAAAACTAGGAAATCTAAGGTGAAAAAGAGAGGGGAGGTGGAAAAAGAAGTCAAATATACACAAAGAGATGAAGATGAATGATACGAGAGAGAGAGAGAGAGAGAGAGAGAGAGAGAGAGAGAGAGAGAGAGAGAGAGAGAGAGAGAGAGAGAGAGAGAGAGAGAGAGAGAGAGAGATGCATAAAATCCATTTTAACTATTTTATAATGCGCTCATGTTTTTGCCTACTTTGAGAAATTCCAACCCTAAGGGTTGGATTTGCCTTGGGCATCCCACCCAAAGGGTTGGAGGTAGCTTTTGGATGCCAAGGATATGTTTTTCATAAAATTTAGAAATTTCAACCAAATATCGTGTGTGCCACATCTATGGTTTACACATTTTTCAATGTCAATACAAAAAAATCCCAAGACGGAATTTAAAGTATTTTATTATCTTTCTAACCATGTATTTTAAAAAAATCTGATAACATTAAGGTTTCCTTCTTCAAGTTCTTTGTCTAATGTGTTCATTTTTTTTAGAAAACCTATGTCTAGTATTTTTGGTGTCCTTTTTTACACATTTACCAAAATTTGAAACAAATTACATTTAGATTCTAGAATCAATTCTATATACATTGATTTATTTTTTATTTTTGATATGTTTTCAAAAAAATTGCGGGAAGCACACTCAAACTTTCATTTTTTAGAATGTCTCCACTTTGAAAAATCATAAAGAAATCATATTCATAAAAAAATTAACAATAAAAATAGGCCTAAGCTACATGGTGTTAGCTAATTTTCCACTATTGCGATTTGTCTAATACTCAAAAAAAGTTGACATTTTAGGGGGAGCACACTAGACGCAATGTTATATTTTTTTGACAAAAACAAGAGCACTTTGTCTATTCCCCCTATTTGAACCTCTTAATCTCCACTATTTTTAAAAAAATAGTAGTTTTGAAACTAGACTCAGAGCACTACAAAACTTGTTCTTATCACATCTTCTAATTTTGAGAATGGCTATCTTCAATTTCTCATGCAAGATCAATTTTTTTCTGATTTAAAAAAAAAGTGGCCACTTTTGACCCCCTTTTTGTCTCCCATTTCCATGCACATACACATCAACTCCTACCCTCATGGCACACTCACTTATTTTTTAAGAATTAGGTAAACTAGTATCATCCTATTCAACTACAACCCTTTTGGCATGCTCTGTCTCCATATTTTCTCCATCCACAACCCTTCTGGCACAATCTATCTCCATCTACTCTACTTTCTCCATCTTTTTGCAGTACCTTTCATAGCATTCTTGTGTTTTTTTCCTTCCTTTCTTCCATATTTAGTTTCATTACTAATTGTATGTTTTCTTTAATTTCCCTTAATCTCTTGTTATCTCCTTTTGCCAAGGGTCTTATAATGTGGGGTTTCATTAGTCTTTATGTATCCCATGGTTATCCTACTTTAATTGGTCACCTCTTTTCATGGATCATTTTAAATCCCTGTTCCTTTCCATTTGTCATCCCTTAGGTGCCTGACCCTCTCTCACAAGGTTAGGACCTAAAAATCTTCTGCAATCATGAAGAAAATTAAATATTGTTTGCAATGTTTCCCTTAACAATTTCTTTTATTCTGCACTTCTTCTATTCCAATGAACCACTTATTCTTCACTATTCTCCCAAGGTCCAGACAATGGAACCAAAATGTTGGCAAGATGAAGGGTCATAGACCAAAGTTTTGAGCCTTGGTGTCCTACTTGTAGTGTCTATACCCTGGTTATGATAGTGAGAGAATGATTAGGTCATATGCAGTGACGAATATCATCATGCAATAGAATAATATAACATATAATACAGCACACATAATTAAAACATTCAAATATGTCCTTCAAACCTTTATATCTTCCTTTATATATATGTATTCATAAAGTATTAATAGCAGACATGTAACTTCTGCTATGTTCTATATTCTCCTCTATCTCTCTTACTTCTTACTACTATTTCCACTATTCTTATATACATAGGATTACATTAGGGATGTGTCCCTTACAAACTAGGTTTATTCCTACTAAGCTTGGTCAGCCTTGTGCTCTACAACCCTTTTGCAACCATCTACAATGGGTTCTAGTCTCTATGCTAGCTACTTCCAATAGTGTTCTTCTTGTTACCTCTCTTGTTGTTCAAAGAAGTATTAGAACAATCCTAGGATTTAAGATGGAAGTTTTACCAAGAAAATACCTAGGTATCCCTTTATTTGCTAGAGATCAGGGAAGAAAGATTTGTGGAAACACATTTATACGTCTACCAAGAACAAAATTATATCCTAGAAAGGAAGATGGTTGACCATAGAAACATGACTTGATGATTAAGGTAGTACTAGAAGCCATTCCTACATATATGTTGTCAATTATCAAGATGCCTCAAGGTGTCTTATCATACATGGAAAAACTTATGAGGAGATTTTTATGACTAGTTAGTTTAGATAAGAAAAAAATTCATCTTATTGTTTGGAATAAAATCTACAAACTAAACATGAATCGAGGTGCTAGAATCCTAAATTTGGAGTTCTAGAGTTTATCCCTTAGAGCTAATTTGACATGGAATATTGTTGGCAACTTGGAAAGAATCATTAT
Source organism: Cunninghamia lanceolata (assembly GCA_027924645.1). Taxonomy (NCBI): domain Eukaryota; kingdom Viridiplantae; phylum Streptophyta; class Pinopsida; order Cupressales; family Cupressaceae; genus Cunninghamia; species Cunninghamia lanceolata. The sequence continues at coordinate 6,658,604 of BSBN01000262.1, read as the reverse complement.
AGACACTATTGGTATGAGTTGGATTGGCATGATGTTTGATGGTGTTATCATTGATGCCATCAAAGTTTTTGGTCTGAAAAGAAGACTTAAGGATTTTGGCTAAGTATTGGTAGAGTACAGAGATAACTACAGAGAGATAGTATTATGATCAATAGTGGTCTGTAGTTGAAGATCTTATCTTGCAGATTTGGTAAGATGTTTTTAGTCCTTAGATGATCTTAAATCTATATTTTCATTTTCTAATCATCTCTAGAAGTATAGTATCAAGTAGCACAAGTTCGGCATAGTAGAGAACAGTCTTGAGTAGAACACTTGTTTGATTTGGTCTACATTCCTCCGGTAATAGATATTTCTTTTTGCAGTTTTGAGGTGTTGTAAACACATGTCTAAAGTCTCTAAATTCAAAGTTGTAGAGGTAGAAGACCACTGGTAAGGAAGTTATGAGCATCTAAGTTTTGCTACATGCTTAGACAATGTTTGACAATGACACAATGTAAATTATGATGGTCCGCATTTCACCGCATAATTATATTATGCTATGCGGTTTTGAAGGTAAGATTGGGGATGTATAAAGAATCTTAGCTATGATTTTGAGCAAGTTTTGTGGTGCACATAGAAAGTTGTGTTCTGATAGTTAGAATAAATGTGTGATAGTTTGTGTAAAAAGCCGACTTGATACTTTGATCTTTGTGTGTAAGATCTATTGATTGGAATCATATCCTAAGTGGTTCTATAGTTGAAGATGGCATATATGAATATGTTTCAAGTGTTGAATTGGTTCAAAAATTATTTTGGTGAAAGGATTAAGGCCGACAAGCTACATAAGACACAACTACATGCATCATCTTTGTAGGCCAGCCTAATTTGAATATTGCAAGTGTTGAAAATATATATACATGATCCATTTTTGTATTTGGATGACAAAGGTACAAATATAAGTGTGTGTGTGTGTGTGACATGCGAAGTTTTGTGATTTTATAAGGGCAAAAAGTGTAGAAGAAAAGAGATCTTATTTTTATGTAAGTGCAGAGGAGTATAACAGAGCAATTTAGGATGAAGAGTTTTGAGAAAGTTTTTTGAGCAACATTGGAGTTGTATTCATGCATTTGCAGATGTAACCATAGCAGTTCATTTTGGCAGTGAGCCACCCTTTCTTTCTTTCTTTTCTTTGAGAAGTGAGCCTATATGTAGTGATCATCCTTTGTGGATAGTGAGCCCTAGGCTATGAGTCCTAAGGTAGTGAGCCTCTTTGTAATTTAGTATTGTTACTACATAATATAAGGTGAGCTAACACTCACCGTGGTTTTTCCTATTTTATGTTTTTCACATAGAAATCCTGGTGTCTATGTGTTATGTTTTCTAGTTGTTCATTTGATGCTTAATTTGCTTTAGTATTGTTGAATGGGCAAATGGATTAATGGTTTAATAAGTGAATGGTTTAAGAGAATACTGATTAACACCCCCCCTTCTCAGTATTCTGGGTGTTGAACAATTGGTATGAGTGCCCGGTTCCTTGGAAGAAGTTTATCAGCTTGAGGAAGATCTTAGACATTGAACACATGGCAAGTAGAAGGTATCCTACTCCTCCTGAAGAAATTCATTCAATTGGAATTAAATAACAAGAGTGCATATATGTCAATGAAGAAGTACTGAAAGTTACTCTTGAAGATCTCGAGAGGACTGAAGAAGAAAATAGGGATCTGAAAGAAAATGTCAAGGAAGCGTATGAGTGCATTAAGAAGTTGAGGAAGCAAGTCAAGAAGTTTAAAGAAAAACATAAGGAATTTAGTGAACAATTGAGATCAGAAAATGAAATCTTGGATGATTTGAAGGTGCAAATTGAAGATAAGGTAAAATAAAAAGAAGACCTAAATCAATTAGTGAAAGGCAAATCAGAAGAATGTGCAAAGCATGAAAAATAAGTTGTGAACATGAAGTTATATTTGGAGAAGGCAAAGAGTTATGAAGAAAAGTTCAAGATAAGTTTTGCAAAACTTGATGAGATGCTTGCTAGCCAAAAGAACTCTGATTATAAAGAATGCTTGGGATTTCAGAAAGGTGAAAGTTCTAAAATAGGTCAAGAAATGAATGCTGAGAACAAGACGCAGATTCAAAATCAAAGGAATGGACCTAGAAAACCATCGGTCAGGAAACTAAATGCTCAAAGGTACCCATCTTTCAATGGTTATTGTAATTCATGCAATAAGTTTGGTCATAAGGCTACTCAATGTAGGAGCATAGTGAATCAAATTGTTCCATCTTTCTTCGGTTAGTGCTTTACATGAAAGAAAGTTAGTCATAGAGCTAGTGAATGTAAACGATAGATAAGGAATAGCTATAACAATGGAAGGAATGCTCAATCTTTCAATGGCAACTACAGTTTTACATGCAAGAGAGTTGGTCATAGAGCTAGTGAATGTAGAAGTTAGATAAGGAATGGCTATAACAATGGAAGGAATGTTCAATCTTTCAAAGGTAACTACTTTACATGCAATAGATTTGGAAATAAGGCCAACTAATGTAGATCTAGAATGAATGGAAGGAATAACAGTTAGAGGAAAGTTGTGTGCTACAATTGTAATAGGCTCAAGGACATATTGCAAGGTTTTGCAGAAGCAAGAACATGAGAAAAGATAATTTGGTAGAAGAGAAGAAACTAGTGCAAAAGGTTGATGTGACAAAAGTCAAGAAGCAGATGAACAAGATGTGGGTTAAGAAGGATGTTATTGAGTCCAAGAATGAGTTTGTGCTAGACTCTGGTGCAGAAACTTCCTTTGGGAAGTAAATTGGGAGCTCTAGCTCAAGGGGATCTTGAAAATGAAATCCTTGTTCCCCTAGCTAGAAAAGTGGTATTGATATCCAAAAGAAAGGTGTGAGTTGAAGAACAATATATCGGATCTTTTAAAGAAAATTTTAGCAAAAAAGAATTTAATGTGGAAGATTACATAACAATTTACATCTACTATGAGTGGGAGAAATAGTGTTGATAACTTTTTGGAAACAAGCATTTTTTACAATTTAGGTTTTAACAGAAAGAGGTTATAAGGAAATTCATTTAAAGAGAAATCACATTGCATCTGAACTCTCAAGCGACCAAAGGAGACCTGAGCTTTAAAGTAAAAGTGACCTCAAAGCACTTGGTGTGAAGAAACCCTAACCAAAAATGAAGAACAAGGTATTTACAATCTTCGCTCTTGAAAACTTGTTGAGCTATGAAAATGTCTACCCCACAAGTTTTTGAGGTAGCTAATAGGCCCCAACCTAAATTCAAGAAGCACCCATTTAAGTCCTTGGATACAGACCCTGACGATGCATTTTCAGACATGCCCTAGATGGTATAATACATAATAAGGATATTAGGGCTTAGATTCATGCAAATATGGAGGAATATGATCATGTAAAGTTATGGAAAGTGTATTTGAATGAGTTGATGGATGGAAAACTTGAATTCAAGAAAGAATGCAGTCTCTGCATGAGAAGAAATTGGATAAATGGTTAGATTTTCCTATTTTCTATGAAGATGCTCAGGTTAAGTATGTCCTAAGCAGAATCCATGATGAATTCTTTTGATTGGATGTGCCTCATATGATAACCAAGGATGCCATTAAGGTAGTTATAGGTTTGTAGTCCCCCAGAATAGTTTTGGCATTGAAATCAGTAAAGAATGATACTGTGATGAAGCTAAGTGATGCCAAATTTGACAAAAGAGCACTAACTGTCGATGATATAGAGGATCTGACAATGAGATTTGCCTCTATGGTGATTGGATATAAGCTATACTTCTCCAACAGGGAGAACTTTGTTTCTACAATGGTCGTCTACACTGCATATGAGATGGTAAATAAGAACGTTGATTATGAATTGTGTGAACGGCTCCGGTAACAACTGATTGGTGCTACCACAATAATGGGTTACACTTTCTGGGACATCCTAATTTTTGTTGAAATCACATATTTTTAGAAAATATAATGATTTAAGCCTTGAAAGGTTCAATTTAAAGGATTTTAATTGAAAAGAGTTTGATCAAATCCCCTTAGATTCAAACCCCCTTGGATAGAACCCTGCTAGTTTTAAACCATACCTATAATCGAGTCTCCTCTACACCTATCAAAATGTTGATAAAAAACCACTTTTGATTTACCTTTTGGAGGATCAAATGAATTCATTTAAAATTTATGTTTTCTAAGTATGTAGTCCTTATTATAAGCTTCCCAAAAAGTATAATTTTAAATATATTTAATTAGATTATTATATTTATTTTTTTATTTCTTGTGAATGTAGATTTTTCACTAAACATCAAGTTCATTGTTCTACACACATGGCAAATTAGTAAATTAGTTAAAAAAATTCTAAAAAATATCTATGCCCTAGGCATTGATGTCCTCATTTCAACAAAAAGAAAAATTGAATTTCGATACATACAGAAAAAGTTATGTTTTATGGAATACACCAATGTCTAAATTATAATTGGTTTAACTTCAAAAATTAATTAAAAAAAATATTCAATAGAACATTATAAAACCAAATGCATGCCCTATATATCAGTGTTACAAATCTAAATTCAAAAGAATCAAAATTTTATCCTTTGTAGAAAAAATTTATGTGCTACAGAATACATATCACTTTAAAAAAATGTTTTGTACTATTAAAAACTAGTTATCAAAGGAGATGCAAAATATTTTACAATTTAACTCCAATTTTTTTTTTTAAATATATTTAGAATCTACAAACAAAATCTCACAAATCACTAGTTCGTATCATCTTCAAATTCCTAATGTTTTAGCAGCTATAGGTGTTAGAAAGTGAAGATATAGTTCAAAATGTTGATTTCAATGTCAAGTCTAGCCAAAAAGTGTAATCCATTATTGGAGGATGACCCTGTCAATGGAGAATTTGAAGAGGGCAAAAGACACCAAGTACCCATTCAAATATGGTAGTCTTGTCATCTATTTTCTATTCTATTTCCAAAGATATTACTAGGTATGAGTAATATTGTTTGGTTCAATCATTCCACTATAGCAGTTCAAATCAGGAACCATTTGTAGAGTACTAGAGATAATAATGCTCAGAGTGCAGCTCTTTGGGGATACTTCAAAACTTTCCAGAGCAAAATGTAGGCCTAGGTTAGAATCCCTAGAAAGGTAGTTGAGAAGTATAAATATGATATTGTTTTTATGGTGACCAAAGATCAATGCCTCATGGAGGCAATGGAACTCAGGATAGTATGGGTCCCAATAATGGGTTATGAGGTTACAAAAGAAATTCTGACTAGTTTGGTGGATTTGATGCTGAGAAAACCCAAAGAGCCCAAAGAAGAAAGGTTTGGGATTTATGAGGAAAAGTCTCTCAAAGTTTATCTAGAACAAAGACAACCCGAGACCAAAAGAAATGTAAGGAAATGGGTATAAGATTATGCCAAGACCCAAGGATTCACAAAGGAACAAATAGATCAAGCTAGAGTAGAGCCTCAAGCAGCAAAGGCTTTGAAATAGAAAACTAAACAAGAAAAGGCTCCTTCTAGGAAGAAAATTCTACTTCTAGCAAAAGAAGAAGAACAAGAGCCTTCTCTTCTACTATAGCTACCTCTGGGAGATCCAGACCCCTTCCCACTACTAGTATTGAGATAGAATTGCATGAAAAGAAGCCTACTGAGAAGAAGCATAAACTAAATAAAACAAAGGCCACCAAAAGAATATATGTAAGCCTTGGTGATGCAGAAGAAGGATAAGAAATAGAATCTGATGAAGAGATAAAGGCAAAGAGGGCAAAAAAAGATGAAGCCACTAAAAGCAAAGAAGTGAAGTCCTGTAAAAAGGATAAAGGCAAGAAGAAGAACAAGAAAACTAAAACTAAGAAAGATGAGGCTACAATGACTCTAGAAGCCACAGCTAATGCAATGGCTAAGCATGGGAACTTGAAGCCAATTGTTAATATGTCTGATGAATACTCAGATGCTGACAAGGCATCAATTGAAGTAGTTGTGGTAAGATTTTTAGACATGTTCAATAAAGCATTAATTGAAGTTATAGATGATTTACTAGATAGTCTAGCCATCATCTTAACTGCAAGAAAAGAACAGGCTATGGCTAAAGATGTTGAGTTGAAGGAATATATTTTGATGAAACTTTGTCTAAATCTCACTGGTGAAGACAATGTTAAGGTCACTCAAAAACTTAATGAAGAATGTAGAACCAAGAGGAGAATCAATACTCTAATGTCTAGGGATATTGAGAAATTGGTGAAAGAGACAGAGGATAAAACTTTGAGTGTACTTCATGAACTTCACATCCCAACTATGGAAGACACAAATAAAGAGGAACAAAATGTTGATATTAATAATTCAAATACAATTTTGGAAGTGAATACTGAATATATTATGAATCAAAGTGCAATAACTCCTCTGGTGAGCTTTGAGAAACATGAAGAAATGAAAGATTCTGTAGTGGAAAAGAACTCTAATGAGGTAAAAGTGACATATGAGGATAGAGCCTCTAAAGGACAAGATGATCAAAGGAATGAGGTAAATGAACAAATGGTTGATAACTCTGCTCTGAAAAACAAAGGGAAATGAAAAATATCCTACTCAAGAAGATCCTCTGGAGAGACATGATTCTCAAGTATCTCATGATGAAGGCAAAAGAGACATTGCTGGAGAAGAGTCATTTGACTCTTTAAGAGAGTTTTTGAAAAAGAAAAAAGAAACTCAGATTTTATCCGCACCTGAGTTATTACAAGGACCAATAAACCTGGTTACAATGTCTCCATTGCAGAAACTGAAGCTTGGGTCAAAATTTCAAGTGACTGCCCAAGAAGATATCTTGAAGTCTCACATGGAGGACAGTGATCTTATGGGAGAAGCTATGGAAATCTTTGAGAAGATCATGCCTGGTGTAAAGAAAGACACCTCCTCGAATCCTATGGTACAAATGAAGAAGCTTATGGAGTCAGTCAATTCTTATTTTGAGTCCCTTGAACAAGTAGCTAAAAATAAGGTAAGGGATGAGATTGACAGTAAAAGGTTAGTTGAGCTCAATGATAAATAATCTCAAGATAAAATTTTGTTAGATAAGAGTATAGAATATGTACAAATGACCATCAAAGAAGCTAGTGGGATTTATCAATTATGTCTAACTTGGCTTGAGATAACTAAAGAGTTAAAAGAAAAGATAGATGGATGGGAAGCCCAACTAATGAAGATCTCTAGAACATATGATCTGGTGAAGGATGCTATTGGGAATCAAAGGGAAAACATTGAAACTATCCATTCTGACATACACAAGTTGCAAACCCAAAAGGAGATCATAAAACATAGGATGAGTCAGCTTTAGGAGATTCTAAGTTTTAAGATTGCATCCATGACAAGGCTTGTAGTAGTAGCAGATAAGACAAGGCAAATCACTGAGGCCCCTACTACTGTGAAGAAGGCAAAAGAGTTGGTGTCCCAAATCAATGGGCACATATAAGTTTTGAGTTATCCCAAGGTCAGGTGGGATGAAGATGCAATTCAATTGAAGAAGATCTACAAAGATATTCTCCCTGCAATCTAGTAAGGTATTTGACTTCACATGTATATATGTGGATAGTACAAACAGTTTTGGAGTTTTGGTGTACATAGAAATCTATCACTTGTACACATTTCTATTTCATTCACCTTTGCCATTGATGTCAAAGGGGGAGAGTGAAGCATGTGAAAAACATTAAAATAAAAATAACTAAAAAATAGAGGAGAAATGCATATAGATAGGGGGTGGCAGTGTGTAAAAAGTAAGGGGGAGCAGTGTGATGGTTTTTCACAACATGTGTTGCCATCAATGCCCTAGGGGGAGATTGTTGGCAGCTTGGCAAACATCATTAGAGATGCTATTGGTATGAGTTGGATTGGCATGATGTTTAATGGTGTTGTCATTGATGGTAACAAAGTTTTTGGTCCGGCAAGAAGACTTAAGGATTTTGGCTATGTATTGGCAGAGTATAGAGATAACTACAGAGAGATAATGTTATGATCAGTAGTGGTTTGTATTTGAAGATCTTGTCTTATGGATGTGGTAAGATGTTGCTAGTCCTTAGATGAACCTAAATCTAGAGTTTCATCTTTTGATCATCTCTGGAAGTATAGTATCAAGTAGCACAAGTACAACATAGTAAAGAACAATCGTGAGCAAAGTAGAACACCTGTTTGATTTGGTCCACATTCCTCTAGTAATAGATATTTATTTCTAGATTTTTAAGGTGTTGTAAACACATCTGAAGTCTCTAAATCCAAATTTGTAGATCTTGAAGACCACCGGTAAGGTAGTTATGAGCATCTAAGTTTCGCTACATGCTTAGACAGTGTTTGACAGTGACAAATTGCATCTTCTGATGGTCCGCATTTCACCGCATGATTATATTATGCTGTGTGGTTCTGAAGGTAGGCTTGGGGATAAATAAAGAGTCTTAGCTATTATTTTGAGCAATTTTTGTGGTGTGCATCGAAAATTGTGTTATGACAGTTAGAATGAACCTGTGATAGTCTATGTATGAGGCTGACTTGATACTTTGATCTACATGCGTAAGATCTATTGATTGGAATCATATCCTAAGTGGTTCTATAGTTGAAGATGACATTTATGAATATGTTTCAAGTGTTTAATTGGTTCAAAAAATATTTTGGTAAAAAGATTAAGGCCAACAAGCTACACAAGGCACAACTACATGCATCATCTTTGTAGGCCGACCTAATTTGAAGATTGCAAGTGTTGCGGATATATATACATGATCCATTTCAATTTTTGGATGACATAGGTGTGAATATGAGTGTGTGTGTGTGTGTGTGTGTGTGTGTGTGTGTGTGTGTGTGTGTGTGTGTGTGTGTGTGTGTGTGTGTGTGTGTGTGTGTGTGTGTGTGTGTGTGTGTGTGTGTGTGTGCAATATGTGAAGTTCTATGATTTTGTAAGGGCAACAAGTGCAAAAGAAGAGAGATCTTATTTTCATGTAAGAGTAGAGGAGTATAAAAGAGTAGTTCAGGATGAAGAGTTTTGAGATAGTTTCTGAGCCACATTAGAGTTGTATTCATGCATTTGTAGATGCAACCATAGTAGTTCATTATGGTAGTGAGCCACCTTTTCTTTCTTTCTTTTCTTTTGGTAGTGAGCATCATTTGTGGATAGTCATTCCTTAAGGGCACTGAGCCTCTTTGTAATTCAGTATTGTTAATACATAATATACTATGAGCTAGAACACTCACCGTGGTTTTTCCCATTTTGGTTTTCCATGTAAAAATTTTGGTGTCTATGTGTTATGTTTTATGGTTGTTCATTCTATGATTAATTTGCTTTACTATTGTTGAATGGGCAAATGGGTTAATGGTTTAATAAGTGAATGGTTTAAGAGAATACTAATTCACCCCCCCTCTTAGTATTCTAGGTGTTCAACAAATATATACAACAAACTAGATGTTAAATGGGTGAGGACCATCTCAGCTAAATACGTGGATAGTGAGAATAGAGAAAGAATATTTATGGTTGCCAATCCCCCTACTAGATCTAAAATATGGAAACTTTTAATCTAGGGAAGAGAATGTTAGACTTAGGGCACACAACTGAGAGGGGGGTGAATCAGTTGTGTAAAACTTTCTCCAATTTACATACTTAAATCCTCTTTGTGATTGGCAGTATATTAAACATGAAATGTAATGCATTCAAATCAAAGGCAAAAACTCATCAACACATAAGACACCAAGATTTTGACGTGGAAAACCTGGTTAAGGGAAAAACCATGGGGTGATTAACTCAAGAATGTATTCTCTGTTAGAAGAATAGAAAGAACAAAATGGCACATGCCAATTAGGGCTCACTGCCTGAGCACACTGCTCACAAGAGGCTCACTGCCTACAAGAGACACACTGTCTACAAAGAAATAAGTATCACCTACTTGAACTAGAAAATATCATCTTCACCATGCTTGAATTAGTTCCATTAAGCTCAATACTCCTGCTCTGCCTTTCACTCTCCTCTTCGCTACCACACACTCATCTCCACAAGGACACTTTACAAATGACTTCATAATCCCTTATTTATACAAGACATCAACTTAGGAATGATCATCTAAGTCGGCAAGCATCCACAATAACATCAACATGATGTATAACTTATCTGGTCGGCCTGTCTCAGGAAGAACACCATCATCCAGAAGTTGTTCTTCAAATGCAAACTCCAACTTCAATGCGGACCACCAACATGATCTGGACATGATCCAAAGATCACCACAAGCTTGTCTGAATCACCAATAACATCCACACTTCATCTACTTATTGAAATCCTTCTCTCCTTCATCTGGAACCTCAAGAACACAGTCTGCCATCACTGTCACAAAGGATTTTATGCTTGCGGACCTTTTAACCATGAACCAATCCATTTGATACTCCAGAAAGACTCCCTCAGAACTCCCTCAAATCTGCAGAACATGATACTCCATTTCTGGATCTCACCGGACCTATCTGTCTCACTCTGTCACCACTGAACACCTACCGGTACTAGTTTTATTTGAACAATCACAACCTCTTCAGATCTTCATACTAACCTTTGAAATCTCTACTGGACCACCTTAAGACACATAGCTACAAACCCTTTAATTCGCATCCTCTGATCCTCATCCTATCTTGGTCTTTTACCTTACTGTTTTCCCTATTCTTCTCTGTTTCTGATTGAGACTAGTTTTCTCAATATCCTCAGCACACAGCTAATCCAATCCTTATCATTAATGCAACAAAAGTATATTGACATCAATGACAACACCGATTAGGCCCATACTTGCAACAATCTCCCCCTTTGTCATTGATGGTAACATATGATGTGAAAAACTAGTTTAACCATCAAGACAAGAACTTCTCCTTACTGTCACAACTCCCCCTATCAGAAACAACCATTCACATGTCTTCTTCTCCCTTAACTGCTCCCCCTTTGATCAGCAACCACTTGTTTTTCACATGTCTTCTCTCCCCCTTTGACATCAATGGCAAAGGGCACATACTTGCAGTTTCAATACTTCAGAAACATACTTGCTGCTCCCTCTAAGTAGTAGCTTCCCATCATCAATCTGGATCACAAGATATGATTGTGACATCCACCGGACTGATGCACCATAGTGCACCTTAGTTCATCACCGGAGGGGCAATAACCCCTAACTTCTCCCTGCGATACTCAAAAGATTCCTTGGGAAGAGGTTTAGTAAATATGTCTGCAATATGATCCTTGGAAGGCACAAACTCCAATCTGACTTCATTTTTGTTCACTTGCTCTCTCAGAAAGTGAAACTTGATAGATATATGTTTAGTTTTTGAATGTAACACCAGATTCTTGGATATATTTATTGCACTTGAATTATCACAGAAATTTGTGATAGGCTCCTCATATTCCACTCTGATGTCTTTTAGCATCTGCTTCATCCACAAAACTTGAGTGCAACTACCTGCTAAAACAATATACTCTTCTTCAGTTGTAGACAGAGATATTGCCTCTTGTTTCTTGCTTAGCCAAGAAACTGATCTCTTCCCCAAAAAGAATGCTCCACCACTGGTACTCTTCCGATCATCCACATCTCCTGCCCAATCTGCATCTGTATATGCATGAAGAGAGAAATCATGATCTCTAGGATACCATAGACCATACTCAACTATCCCTTTTAGATATCTAAAAATTCTCTTTATTGCCATGACATGAGATTCTCTAGGATCAGCCTGAAATCTAGCAACAAGACCAACAGCCTGCATAATGTCTAGTCTAGTTTGAGTAAGATACAACAGTCCTCCAATCATTGACCTATACTTTTTCTGATTAGCCTTAGGTGAGTCATCATCTTTGCTCAACTTACATCTGGTTGCCATGGGAGTATTCATTGGTTTAGAATCTTCCATTCCAAATTTCTTCAATAATTCTTTTACATATTTGGTCTAAGAAATGAAGATTTTTTTCTTTGTTTGAGTGATTTGCAAACCGAAGAAGAAATTCATTTCATCGAGCATGGACATCTCAAACTCACTTTTCATTTGATTTGCAAAGGTTTTACACATACTATCTCTTCCTCCAAAAATGATATCATCAACAAACACTTCAATAATCAAGATGTTTTCATGATCAATTTTGAAATATAAATTACTGTCAGCAGTACCTTTGTTGAAACCAATCTTCAAAAGATGTTTGTCCAATCTTTCATACTAGGCTCTTGGGGCTTGCTTTAGTCCATACAGTGCCTTCTTCAACTTGCAGACCATATCACCATGCTCAAACAATTGAAATCCATCCGGTTGCTCAATGCATACTTCTTCTTCCAAGTCACCATTCAAGAAAGCAGACTTGACATCCATCTGATACACCTTGAAATCCTTGAAGGCAGCAAATGCAAGAAATAATCTGACTGCTTCAATTCTTGCTACCAGAGCAAAAGTTTCTTCAAAATCAACTCCTTCTATTTGAGAATAGCCCTTGCAGATCAGTCTGGCTTTATTTCTGATTACTTCACCAACTTCATTTAGTTTGTTTCGGAAGAGCCATTTGGTTCCAATCACATTCTTATTTCTAGGCCTGGGAATAAGATCCCAAGTGTGATTTTTCTCAATTTGAATCAACTCTTCCTCCATTTCTTTGGTCCAGTTTTCATCATTGCAGGCTTCATTTATTGTCTTAGGTTCAATCTTTGAAATCAGACAATACTTATCTAAATTTTGAGCAATTCTCCTTCTAGTTTGCACACCTTTGCTTTTGTCACCTATGATCTGATCTTCAGAGTGGTTCAGTCTTACATGCCTTGGAACTTTGGGAGTTTCTTGCACTTCTCCTTCTTGATCAGGCTCATTCAGACCTATTTCTTCTTCCTGATTTATCGGATCAGTTTGAATCTGACTTTCAGAAGAGGATTGAACTCCTTGAATCAGAACACCATTCTGAACATTTTCATCATATTCATAAAACCTTGAGGGTTTCTCTATTCCCTCATCAACCTTCACATTTGTACTTTCTATCATCTTTCTCAGTCTCTTGTTATAACATTGGTATGCTTTGCTTTGAGTAGAGTAACCCAAGAAAATTCCTTCATCACTTCTAGCATCAAACTTGCCTAGATCTTCATCTCTTTTGATGTAACATTTGCTACCAAAGACTCTGAAATATCTTACAGTAGGAGTAATGCCAAACCAAAGTTCATAAGGAGTCCTACCAATATTGCTTCTGATTTGAACTAGAATTAAGAGTATAGACTGTAGTGCTGACAACTTCTCTCCAATAGATATGAGGAACATTTGCTTCCATCATCATGGTCCTAGATGCTTCTTGGATGGTCCAGTTCTTTTTCTCCACTACTCCATTCTGCTGTGTAGTCCTAGGAGCAGACATCTGTCTCTTAATTCCATGTTTCTCACAGAACTCTATGAACTCACTGGATGTGAATTCTCCACCTCTATCAGACCTCAGACATTTCAACTTTAATCCTATTTCATTCTCCACCATAGCCTTGAATATTTTGAATTTCTCAAGAGCTTCTAATTTTTCCTTTAGAAAGGTTACCCACATCATCCGGGAATAGTCATCAATTAACAGCATGAAGTATCTATCACCTTGAAGACTCCTGGTTCTTGCCGGACCACAAAGATCAATGTGAACTAAGTCCAATAATCTGGTAGAAGATAGTTCCTTGCTTTTGAATGTGACTCTGCTCAGCTTACCCAACTGACATTCCTTGTACAAGCTATTAGTAGGTTTCACCAGTTTAGGAAGATCTCTCACAACCTGAGTATTGCTTATCTTGATGATATTATCAAAATTTACATGACGCATCCTTCTATACCATAACAAACTCTAATCAACTTGAACAATTAAGCATTTTTTACTAGTACCAACCAAGTGGAAGATATTACCTTTAGTTTGAGTACCGGATGCAATCTCTGTTCCAGAACTTTCAAAGATTTTGCATTTTCCATCCTTGAATCGAAGATCATAGCCTTTGTCCACCAACTGTCCAACACTAACAAGATTGTGCTTCAAACCTTCAACATACAGTACATTGCCAGTTTTGTGTCTTCCATCAAAAGAAATAGTTCCTCTTCCTCTGATTCTACCAGCAGAATTGTCACCAAACTTTACCACTCCTCCTTCATACATTTCCAAGTCTACAAAATTATTTTTGTCACTTGTCATATGGTGAGAGAATCCACTGTTAATGACCCAATCGTCCTTCTCTTCAATTTGGGCAGCCAGAGCTCTTTCCACAGTCTTAAGATTGACAGATACAGAGGACATTGGATCTTCTTCCTTGATGGCAATGAACACCTATTCATTTCCGGATTTGTTTTCTATCTCTGATTCATCATCTGTTACTCCTTCATTATCATCATCTTCATGTACATAGTAACAGTTCTTTTGGAACCTTGGCTTGTTAGGATTTTGCCTTGAAAATCTTTCCTAACACCTTGAGGCAAAATGACCAATCTTATTGCAGTTAAAACATTTAAAAGGTAATTTTCCTTCATACTTATTGAATCCTCTTAGCAACCTCTTTGTAATAAGGGCTTCAAGTTGAGCAGTTTCTACTTCCTCTTCTTCCAGATCTTTTCTTACTTTTTCATACCATGACAATTTCCTTGAAGAATTCTCTCCCAGATCAAACCTTTGTTTACCTTTAACAGAAGCATTGGCTTTGAATGCAGATTCAGTCTTGGGGGGGTCATCTCCAAACTTTGTCATTTAAAATGCAGCCAATTTCCCAACCAATTGATCTCTTGTGACAGTTGTATGGGCTCTGAATTCTTCAATGGCAGCAACCTTGATTTTGTAAGAAGCAGAAAGGGATCTGAGAATTTTACCAACAATCTTATTTTCATCCAAGACTCCACCAACATTTCTAATTCCACAAACCAGCTCATTCACTCTTGGCATAAAAGTAGTAATATTTTCATCATCTCTCATCTTTAGTTTTTCAAATTTCCCTTTTAGACTCTGTAACCTTTCACATTTAACGTACTAGTCTCCTTCATGCAAAAGTTCCAATTTATTCCAAATCTCAAAGGTAGTTGGTAGGTCAATAACATTTGAGAGCTCTGAGTCAGATAATGCGCTTAGAAGAGCCTCTTTGGTCCGCAAATTGTTTTCAGCATCTGTGATTTCATTTAGTGTTTTCAGACCACCCTATGGAGGTACATACTATTTTGTAACCATGGACCAGTATGCCATTCCCGTACACTGTAAGTGACATTTCATGCAACCTTTCCAAAGAGCAAAGTTAGTTCCATCAAACTTCAAACTATCCTTCTTGTAAGACGACATCCTGGATCTCCTCAAGTGATTAAGCTCCTTTTAGAGGAACTTGGCTCTGATACCAATTGTTAGACTTAGGGCACACAACTGAGAGGGGGGGTAAATCAGTTGTGCAAAAATTTCTCCAATTTACATAATTAAATCCTCTTTGTGATTGGCAGTATATTAAACGTGAAATGTAATGCATTCAAATCAAAGGCAGAAACTCATCAACACATAAGACACCAAGATTTTGACATGGAAAATCTGGTTAAGGGAAAAACCATGGGGTGATTAACCCAAGAATGTATTCTCTATTAGAAGAATAGAAAGAAAAAAATGGCACATGCCAATTAGGGCTCACTACCTGAGCACACTGCTCATAAGAGGCTCACTACCTACAAGAGACACACTGTCTACAATGAAATAAGTATCACCTACTTGAACTAGAAAATAGCATCTTCACCATGCTTGAATCAGTTCCATTAAGCTCAATACTCCTGCTCTGCCTTTTGCTCTCCTCTTCGCTACCACACACTCATCTCCACAAGGAAACTTTACAAATGACTTCACAATCCCTTATTTATACAAGACATCAACTTAGGAATGATCATCTAAGTTGGAAAGCATCCACAATAACATCCACATGATGTATAACTTATCCGGTCGGCCTGTCTCAGGAAGAACACCATAATCCAGAAGTTGTTCTTCAAATGCGAACTCCAACTTCAATGTGGACCACCAACATGATCTGGACATGATCCAAAGATCACCACAAGCTTGTCTGAATCACCAATAACATCCACACTTCATCTTCTTACTGAAATCCTTCTCTCCTTCATCCGGAACCTCAAGAACACAGTCTATCATCACTGTCACAAAGGATTTTATGCTTGCGGACCTTTTGACCATGAACCAATCCATTTGATACTCTAGAAAGACTCCCTCAAAACTCTCTCAAATCCACAGAACATGATACTCCATTTCCAGATCTCATCGGACCTATCTATCTCACTCTGTCACCACTGAACACCTACCAGAACTGGTTTTATTTGAATAGTCACAACCTCTCTAGATCTTCATGCAGACCTCTAAAATCTCTACTGGACCACCTTAAGACACATATCTACAAACCCTTTAATCTGTATCCTCTGATCCTCATTCTATCTTGGTCTTTTACCTTACTATTTTCCCTATTCTTCTCTATTTCTGATTGAGACTAATTTTCTCAATATCCTCAGCACACAGCTAATCCAATCCTTATCATTAATGCAACAAAATTATGTTGACATCAATGACAACACTGGTTAGGCCCATACTTGCAACAAAGAATTCATCCTCCCGCATTTAACCTGGATTGTTCATAGGGGGCACAAAAAACTCTTTTGGGAGGATTCTTAGAATGGTCATCCTCGACTATCTAAACAACTGATCTCAATGAGGTCAAAGACTATTTAAAACAAACTTGGGGATCTAATATCAATAATTATTGGGATGTCATAGTCAGGATGAGCATAGTTAAAGTAAGGTGGAAGAATTTTGAGGATTGTCTATTTCCTAGAAGTTAGAAAGACATTTTAAGAAAGATTTTGTCTCTAAGAGATCTTCTTCTCAAATAGCAAGGATGAGATCAGATGGGTGGTTGTTAAGTTAAGGCATTATTCTACTAACCAAGGATATAAATTTCTCTCAAAAGAGAATTAGATTGAATTGACATCCAAATTATGCTGGAGTGATTCCTACCTATACAAATCAAGGGCTTTTACATTGCTGGCATTGCATAACAAAATTATAATAGGTAAAAGATTGCATAAAATGGGAATCTCTTCTTGTTTTTAATGTGTGTTATGTGGTGAAGAAAAAGAAGATGTGGATCATCTTCTTCTAAACTATCCTTTCAGCACCAAATGTTGGAAATTGCTATGTGCAAAGATTAATTGGGAAGCTCCTCTTCAAAAATATCTTTTTGACCACTTCATTAGTTTTTCTACACTTAATCAAGACTCGACATATGCTTATATTTGGGAGGTTAGTCCATCTTTGGTCATTTCACATAGTTGGTTGGAAAGGAATTCTTGAATTTTTAGAAAACATCCATCTCTAATTGTGAAGGTCATAAGGAAAATTGAAGGGGCAATTTCAAAAGTGGTTATAGCCAAGATAGTGAAGTGCCAAACTCAAATAGAAAATTTACAAATTGGGACAACAATTTGCTAAAAAAATGGTATTTGTTGCTTCCTCCTCCCATTCATGGATAAATACAAAATAAGTCATTCAAAGTGGACATAAACCTTGTTAAATGATCTCCCTACCCCTTTATCAAACACAGTTTTGATGAAGCCTCTCGAGGTAATCCTAGCCTTTTAGGTGCGAGATGTATCCTCAGGGACCCTTTTGGGAAAAATATCATTGTCAAGGCGATCAAAATTCCACATGGCAAAAATAATGTAGCTAAAGCTTATGCACTCATATATGGATTGGAGCTAGCTTTAGAATTTAAAGTAAACATATTTGGGTAGAAGGAGCTTCAATGATAATAATTAATGCTCTAAAATATAAAAAAAAACTTGCGATTGGAAATTATATTATATCATGAAACCTATTTGGAGGTCTCTAAATTCCTTGGAAGATTATTAGTGTTCACATTTCTATAGGGAGGTGAATAGAGTAGCGGATTGGCTTGCAAATCTAGCCATAAACCGATGTCAAAGTTCCAAAGTCTTCGACCCAGGATCATGAAACTATCCTTCAACCCTTTAATGTTTGATAGAACAACAGATGTTACCATAATTCTTTGAGGATATGTACCAGTTTAATCAATTTCAAGTGGTGGGCATAGGCATCAAGACAACATTTTTGGCTTAATTAAGGACTTAGGAGCTAACAAAAATTTCTAAGTTCAAATTCAAATTGGCTATGTCAAAAAATTACTGTAAACTATGCTTTTAGATAGGTGGTTGAGTAACATCATACTAATATCATTTCCATCCTTTCAATGGGAGGATTATGTGCATGTCACTAGCCCACATTCAATTAATATCATTCATGAGATTTCATGACAATGAGGATGTATCTACCCATTTTTAGATCCCAATGGCCATTCCCATATCTAAAGCTAAGATCGATGGTACAAGTGCATATCATTATTTCATTAATAAAGGATTGCATCTCACTGGTCTAGCATAGGTGTCATCATAAACATCTTATCAAAGGGTGTGGTTTTAAACACATCATTTACGGTATGCCACTTGCAAGACCTCTTCATCAAGAGTTATCATGATTCCCCCCTCATTTGATATTGTTACACCTAGGGGAGAGGACCCAATTGCTGAGCATGTTCCAATAGGTGTGATAGTATTTGTGTATTTAAGGCCCAAGATTTTTAAAAGTTTAGCACCGGAAGTTGTGACTTTAAGGTTGTTAGTATTACTATAAGTACTTATAATTGAACGAAATGTCCCCATTAGATTTAAAAATAAACCAATCATGTGATGCCACATCAACGCACCGACAATACATGACTTAATGCACACCTATTGGTCCACCCTTTTTTGGGGGAACTATTTGACACCTCAACAAAAAGCGTGCTGATGTGGCATCATATTTGATCATGTGCCCCTGAAACCTTAGTTATAAGCAGGGGCCTTGCCAAATAAACTGCTGCAAAAATTTTGGAGTGATTCAAAATTACCACATATGATTTTGGGAGGTGTGAAGTTAGGGTGCTTAACTAATAGGTCCTCTCCCCTATCACATTTCATTTGCAAACATTTTCCATTTTGTGCTCCTTCCTTTTGTTGTTGGGTTTCTATATAGGGTGCCATCAATGGAGAAATGGACTAAAAATCAACGAATTTGCCTCCCTCAAATGAAATGGGATCCTGAAGTATCAGGTGTATTGACTCGGTTCAGCTGAGGCAATTCTTCGACATTGACTCCCCCACATTGAATTCACTACCAGGATCATCATAGGGAACCAACTACTCAGAGCCTCTGATAAGGTGTTAAGGTGGTCCGAAGTCACCTCAATTCTATTATCTACCAACAGTTGCACTAAATTTATGCAACAAATTTGCCGATACGATAAGATATTGAAGTAAGTCTAAAATATTGAAGTAGGTCTAAATTCACTCATTAAGAATATATTACATGTTGCCATCTGGCAAAAGAGTTTCCTAAAAATCAGGGACAATAACTGGAAACTTTTAGCCCTTCCACTTTCTTGGCTGGTCAAAAATTACTACAAATTTTCATCTAAAGATTTTTTAATTTCTTGTTACTTAAGTTTTGCATTATTTCTTTGGCAAACTGACAAATCTATTCAGATTATAGCTCTATATGTAATGAAACAACTCTTCATCTTAGTCAGTGTGCATTGCATAGAGAATAATCAACTTTTTAAAACCTGATCCAGAAACCCTGAAAGAAAGCACCATCAATAAATTTCAATATAAATACCAATCTAGAGATGGAAATTAAAATAATTTTGAAACCTAGAATTCTCTATTGACGATTTGACTTACTTCATAGAAGCCTCTTCTAAGTTGTGATAACCCAGTTAATTAATCCTGTATTGAAGTTTCCTTCCAATCATCCCTTGATATACTCTTCATTAAAAATACCCCACTCAGTATTTAATCCTACTCCAGTAACCTTTAATAAGCCAATAGAGTTTGTCAATTGATTAATGACAATCAGAAAGCATAACATTATTTTTTCCAGATTAAAAATTACTAGCATTGTTCCATAGCCATCTTCTACCTTACATTCAAACATCAAAAATTGATTTTTCTGATCTTTGTGAACCTAGTGCCGAAATGGGGTAGTTATAGTTGATGATAATGTCTCAGCTCTTAGAATTGAAAAATTATAAGGTGTCTATCACTTAGCAATCAAGCCAAGGAGGCAACATAAGAGAGAGTTACATACAAATTTGCTTTCCTCAGTCATGCTGGATTCTTCAATTGACAAGGAGTGTGCTGCAATTAAAATGTCGTTTGCAGGGACCTAAAAAGAAATGATAAATGTCTAAGAAAACAATAATCTAATTTCAAGAATGGACTATAGAATATATTGGATAATAATGTTATGCAGTTTCTATATGTATACCTGATCACCAATATGTAGTGGTAGAACATCACCTACATCGGCTCTTAGCATTGAAAACTTATAAGATGTCTATGACTTAGCAATCAAGCCAATGAGGCAACATAAGAGAGAGTTACATACAAATTTGCTTTCCCCAATCATGTTGGATTTGTCAATTGACAAGGAGTGTCTTGCAATTAGAATGTCGTTTGCAGGGACCTGAAAAGAAATGATAAATGTCTAAGAAAACAATAATCTAATTTCAAGAATGGACTATAGAATATATTGGATAATAATGTTACGCAGTTTGGACATATGTATACATGATCACCAATATTTAGAGGTAGAACATAACCTACAAGTAGATAAAAAATGGAAACTTTGAATCTTCTCCTCCCTTAGATAACTTGAACAGGTAAAGCAAATATTATCAAATCAAAGAAACTGCATAGTAAAAAATCAACTTGATGAATTCATCATGTCTGTTGGTGAGATATAAGATGCAGGAAAATAGCAACAAGAAATAAACCTACAGTTGAATGTTTCTTTTTTGTTCATTCAGAGTTTAGAGCTAGAGATACCACTGGTAGTCGCTAATTGCTGCAAATCAGAAAGACTAGGCGCATACTTGCTTTTGAAATGCAGTACAAATCCCAACAAAAGAAATTCTGATGTGAATAGAAGTTCTTGAAAATAGTTTTCCACATCACATAAATGTTATTGGAGTAGATCGTAGGAAAGAAAACTGTCTTAAAGAAATAATATTATACTCACAAGCTGCATTGAGCATTTAGGCAGGTAAAATTTGTTTGTACCCTACATAAAATTTGAGACTTTAATTTTGAGTTGTAAAGTCAATTTAAGAGATCTTAATTTTTCTTAGAAAGATTCTCTATATATGAAAATTAGAAAATGTACAGATGAGCATTGATATTCAAACAAAAACCATTTCAAATTATATCCAACAAAAGAAAAATCTACAACATGCAGAACCAAATCTTACCCATGACAAAAATTTCAAAAATAACAAAAGTTGTACTTCCACCATCATACACCCTTCCTTGATGAACTACGTGTTGTAAAGTGAAAAATTGTTATAGAACTTCAATGTTGTACATTGTTTAAGTTCAAAATGTATCATTTGAGAATGAAAGTTGCCTTGCACATACAAGCAAGTGTAATGGAGGCTGAAAGAGAGCCATTTAAGCCATCCCAATTATTGTGTGTCCTTACAAGTCTCAAAAACTTAAATGTAATCATTAGCATAAAAGTAGAGAGATAGATAGCTGCTTGAGTAAAGACTGTTACACACCAAGAGTGTGGCATCTCTGTACAATATCACAAATAGAACTTCTTAATTTTCATTAGATTCAAAAGTTTAATAGAGCCTTGCTTTCCAAGTGTAGAGTCTTGCTTTCCATATGTTGCTTTGTCTCTATTATGTAATTAACAACAGAATATTTAGGAGTTTAATTAACATCACTGTGATGAAGTCTAATTGAATTTTTAAGGAAAACAAAAACAAATGTGTAATACCTGAATGTGTTAAGAGGATAGTAGTTGTAGGTGAGGCTTTTATTTCTTTGAAAGTACAATAAAAAAATGTCCTTAGTGTAGAGTAATGCTTTCCAAAGGGTGCTTGATTTTTTTTTTTGTATTCCTACATAAAAAATAAAAGTGTAGGTAACAATGTAGTGAGGATGTTAAATTGATTTTTTAAGTAAAACAAAATAAAATGCATGTACCAGAATGTGTCAAGAGGACGGTAGTTGTAGGCGAGCCTCTTCCTTCTATTTGATGATGGTGTAAGGGTTGTTTTGTATTTTAGAGTATCATTCAAAACTGAATGCATGCTCTATGCGAAGACATTCTATGGATTTGACTCCATATATAACTGTAAATGTCATACCTTGTCTTTCAATTTCACCTATGCTTATTACAGCCTTGTTCAATGTGAGGCCTTGGGATTTATGGATTGATATTGCCCAAGCCATGGTTAGGGGTATTTGTCTATGACCACCACGTGTTATAGGTATCAAAGGTATGTTCCTTGGTCTTTTCATGTCCCATGCTGGGCCATTGTAGGTATCAAATTGAACCATGACATACATTGGCAAGTCTGGGGGTTTTGAGTTGATATCGTAAACAATAGCTTTGACTTCTCCCAATGATCTATTTACATGTCCTACTTCAATCCATAAGTTTTTTGTTAGCATCACCCTTTCACCTATGTATAGGAGCACCTCTTGCTATAGATGGTCATCATCAGTATCATTGTCTAATTTTTGATGTGTGTTTTGTGCTACACTAAGTGCTACAGGAAGATTTAGTAGCTTCAACATCTTTCTATTATGTAGCATGACAAAGTTATTGGTCGCAAATAAATGCATGGAGAGATTAAATTCTTCTTGTTCTGTTTGAGTTAGTGATTAATTTGTGTGGCTCATTAGTGTTTCCCAGTCATGCTACATTGGTTTTGCTTCACATATGTTTTGTAATATGGTGTGGAATTCTTTTTGGGCCTTGATATCACCTCCTTAACAGAATATTGTTTCCAATGTGATGATTGTGGTAAATGTCTCCCATAACATCCTTGCAGTTGAGTGCGATGCATAAATTGGTTTATCCATTACAAGTGCTAGTTGTGCAAGGTCACCAATAAGGATAATGGAAACACCACCAAAGCATTACATTGCTAGTGGGGAAATGTCTCACGTAGACGATTGTCTATTTTTAAGAACAATTTTGGGCCTATGAAGCTCATCTTATCTATAAGGATATATTTAATGTTACACATCTCTTCTTAGAATAGTGTATGAGCCTTTCCTTGTAATGGCTACATTTATCTTATTGGAATTCTAAGACCTGCATGGATTCTGGTGGCACATATGCTATAAGTAGCCACTCCTGTAGGGGCAAGTGTGAGTAGTGGAATTTTCTTGTTCGGATTCAATTTGTTCAAAGTGTCCTTGATGCAATTGATTAAGTATGATTTTCTAGTGCTTGTTGTTCCTTGAATGATCATACATAAAGGTTGTTTCAAGCATGGATCCCTACAGTGTTGGACAATGGTCTTTAGTGCAAGTTCTTGCTTTGGTGCCAGTTGGTAGTTTGGTTTAATGAATGATGAGGATGAATAGGTATGTTGCATGCATGACTTGTTTGTGGTTATGAATTGAAGGGCATTATCATGTAAATTCTAGGGCATATTGTGTTCATTCCATGTATTGTTGTTGTCAAAGTCTTGTCTACCAAGCATTTCTAGCTCATTTATGTTGACAATAGATGTTAGACCCATTTGTGATAGTAACTCCCACTCATAAAGGATGGTGGTTTCTTTGGCCAATGTCTCATCAACATCACTTTCATTTTCTTCATTGACATTCTCCAGTTGTGTTATGCAGTCAACATGCCAAGGATAGTATTTGTTTGCATCCATTTGTCTCCAGTTTGCTATGATTTCTTGTTTTGAAAGATCTATGTCTGTCTCTATGTATTAGAAAGGTTTTTATAAAAGGAGCTCACTCCAACAAAAGGTTTCAAAATGCTCTAAGTCTTCCATTGGAATACTATAGAAGCAAGGGAATACATTGACAATTGCATTTTGTTTCCTCTTCTGCCACTTGGTTCCTTTGCGATGAGAACATTTGTGCTGATTCTATCAGGGAAACTCTCTCTAACTCAATAGGTTATTTTGTGTGGGAGTTTATGTAATTAGTTGGCAATTCAGATTCATCCATGCTTCTTGTTATACATTGTAGTACTTTCCTGCCAACATTTAATGATACAAATGTATGACTACACGTGACAAGAGGTAATTTTTGCAACATATGGAATGTCTCTTGTGCTCCTATAGCACGATCTACAATAATCTCACCCATGAATTTGCGATATGCTATCAAAGCTCCATCTTCACTCTTTCCAACATTTGAAATTCTTTTTAACATCTCGATACAACTTTCTGACTTCCTCTCATCTTTTGATGCATATTTGACGATATACTTGAGAACAATTTTCTATGAAATTACAAGTTGACAGTCTATGTTAGCTTGCCATATTTTAAGCATCTCAAGGATGTGGATGTTTAATCTATAATCATTTCTATCTGGTTCGTAAGTCTTTTTACCACCTTCATCACATATTAATGTTGAATCCATGCATTCAGTCCATGGAGCTTTATAACAACATTCGACAGTCTACCATTTCTTGTGTAAACAAGTTCCCTCGCTACATTTTGTGTGTCGATGTACACTATTCACTAACTCCTCATAATATTTCATGGGGTTAGTCGAGAATATCTCTGTTGTGTTTAGTAAGCATGGATCATTGAGAGGAGATAGATATATTACATTGTTTCTTTGGATTGCACTACGAGGATTCCATGTACTAACATATCTGTCAAAGAATT
Organism: Cunninghamia lanceolata; assembly: GCA_027924645.1. Taxonomy (NCBI): domain Eukaryota; kingdom Viridiplantae; phylum Streptophyta; class Pinopsida; order Cupressales; family Cupressaceae; genus Cunninghamia; species Cunninghamia lanceolata. The sequence goes on along the minus strand of BSBN01000262.1, from coordinate 6,633,845 downwards.
TTCTAGCCCTCTCCAGTTCAATGCCATTGTTCCAATAAAGTTTGTCCATTTCTGGTGCATTTAGCAACCACAAGAACCCATGTACATGAGCAGATCCTTGATGTTACCACTCATATCTATACCAATAATCTTTTGCTTTCAATAATTTCTCTATGACATCTTCACGAAATATCGTAAATCATTGGTGCAAGTATAAGGATGTTGTGTGTGGGTTTTGAATTACATTTTATGTCAACTATTTTCTTGAGTATGATATTGGTGCCAAATTATCGCTTCTAAACAATGCATGGAGGTTAGGCCAATTTGTATTCATAGAGCTCAATGTGAAGAATATTGTGAGAGATCCTAGTTGGTTGATCATATTTGTTAGTTCAAAATGACACTTTCTCTAATATGATTGGGTGGCTCGTAGAGAAGTGCAAAAATGCATAAGTTGCTCAGCCAATTGACTATCGGGGACATTGTGCAAGTTTTGGTGGAGGTCTTGTATAGTAGCTTGTATGTTGCCTTCCACATTTTTTTTCACAAAAACTGAAGCATCTTGTTAGCTACGATGACACATTATGAGATTATTGAGGAAGTAGCAAAATCTTACATGTCTTCCAAATCTATTGTCATGATATCTCATAAGGTGTAAAGCATATTCATGCATTTGTACTTCCCTTATTCTAGCTTGTAGGGGTAGTGCAACTCCATTTGGGAAGAGCATTAGAAAAGCCATGTCTAATAGTCCCTTAGTATTGTTGGCAAGAGACACTATGTGGCTTCATGAGTGTTGTCATTGATGGCAACAAAGTCTATCCCACACATCCGCAGCACATAGTATGCCTATACTGGAAGTCAGATTGAAGATTGTTTTGGTCCGGTAAACAAGAACAGAGCATGCAGCAAGGTCTGACAATCGGGTCTGAATCTCTAAGATGGTGTAACTCAAAAAGTTGCAGACTTGGACAAGTCAAGAGGAGTATTATGACTACTATATTCCAGAGATTGAGCCTTAGGTGATAAAACATGGAAAAGATATGAGAATCTGAGTGTTAGGTTCCTGACAGGTAGAGCAGACTAAGGAAGAACTGACTAGCAGAGTATCAGACTTCAATCTGGATGAGTAATTGATGTTGATCAAGCTATTTGAGGGATCATACAGTATTGGATGACATGATTGATGACTTCAATGTCTATGATTTTGATACGCATCACATATCAAGCATGGATTCATCCGACGGATCAGTAATTTGTAAATATCTTGAGTATTCTAGTTGCTGACTAGGAAGTTGATGAAATCCTTGGTGTAGATATATATACTAGATGGATTTTAGTATGAAGGTGTGTGCATGTACAGATGTGATAAAATTAAGTGCGAAGAAAGGCAGAGATAAGTGAGCAAGCAGCAATATAAGTCTAGTATGTGACAAAGCAACAACACTAGAGTAGAGGAAGAATGAAGTACATTAGATCAGCATTTTGTGCCTAACCAGAACTGAACTCTATTATTTGTAGATGCCTCTCATCAGTTCAAACACCTAGTTACCTTATGTAAATTTTGTAGACAATGAGTCTCTTGTAGGCAGTGTGCCTCTTGTGAGTAGTGTGCTTGGGCAGTGAGCCCTAATTGGCAAGTGCCATTTTGTACTTCTTATTCTTTTAACAAAGAATACAATCTTGGGTTAGTCACCCCATGGTTTTTCCCTTAATAGGTTTTTCCACGTAAAAATCCTTGTGTTATGTGTGATGATTTATTTCTGTTCTTATGATCATGTATGCTTATATGTTTTGATGTTGCACTAATTATTAAAGGAGAAAAGAAAGTTAAGATATATGAGATAACTGATTCACCCCCCCTCTCAATTATCTACATTGTGTCCAACAATTAGTATTAGAGCTAAGTTCCTCTAAATAGAGCTTAACAGCTTGAGGAAGATCTGGGAATCTCAATGGATATGTATGGTATGAAGGAACAACTTTAGTCTTCCCTAGATGATCTTGAACAATCCCACTCTGAAGTCAATAACTTGAGAGAAAGACTCAAACAAGCTGATGATTTCATAAATAAAAGAAAAATTGAGTATCTCTATGAAAAAGAGAAAGGAACTACTTCAAAAATTAGTAAGTCGGAGTGAAGCCAATGATAGTAATGAAGATCTGGATGAGAAAAACAAGCTATGTGAGAAGCTATCAAAAGAGGTCATTATGGTAAAACTTGAGATGGAATCAGGGGTTATGAGATTCACCCAAGAAATTGAAGAGAAAAGGAAAATTGAAGATAATATAAAACAATCCCTCAAGGAGAAGACAAAGGACTACCACAAAATGGACAAAATAATCAGGCATCTTGAATCAGATCTTGAAGAAGCTAGAGATAATGAAGAACAACTTGAGAATTAGATAGACACTCTTAAACAAAATCTTCAAACAACAAATGAATACAAAGAGAAATTCAAGATAAGCTTAGCCCAACTTGAAGTTCTTCTTAAAAGCCAAAGGAGGTAGATGACAAGTGTGGCTTGGGGTATGAGAAAGGTGAAAGCTTCAGATCCGGTCAGAAGAACTTTGGATCAGGAAATCAACAGAACAAGCCTAGAAGACCTTCAGTAAGGCAACCAAATGCTCAAATATATCCATCCTTTAATAGATACTACTTCAATTGCAACAACTTTGGTCATAAAGCAACTCAGTGCAGAAGGAGAATGAATCAGACTAATCCATCCTTCTCTGGACAATGTTTCAACTGTAAAAGGTATGGTCACATATCTCATGAATGCAGAAATATGTAAATAAACAATTCATTCAATGGTAGATGCTTTGCATGCAATAGAATGGGACATATGGCTAATCAATGTAGATCAAGAAGATATTAGTTAAATATGCAAAGAAATGTTGTTTGTTACAATTGCAATAGATCCGGTCATATTGGCAAATTTTGCAAAAGTAAAAATCAGGATAAAAAGGGTCTGGTACATCATAATCAGAAACAAGATAAGGGAAAAGGCAAAGTGAATGCAGATGAAGTTCAAAGGGAGATGAGCAAGATTTGGGTGAAGAAGAGTACAAAAAATGTTGGCGATGGATCTGCACCAAAATCTAGTGCTCATACTCCTTCCGGAAACTAAACAGATGAGCTATGGCTCAAGGGGAGTCACAAAGAAAAATAAATTCCCCCAACCACTCAATTAGTGCCTAAATTTGGCACATGGAATGTTGCAGATTAAAGGGTTCTCATAAAAATATCTAAATAACCCTCGATAAATATATGAAAGATCCGCATGGAGTTTTGCAAGAGTTTAATCATCCAAGATTGATCTGGTTTGACAGCCATCCGATAAAGTAGGATTTTCATAGACAGATCCGGTATGATTCAAAATTGAAATATCTTGATCTTCAAATTCATGGCATGATTGGAGGAAAGAAGATACATTGTCAATTATCACTGAAAATGATTCTAAGTGCATTTCAGTGATTTGAAAAGATCTCTCTCAGAACAAGGCAACCGGATGACTTAAGTTGTGCATTTAATGCAAAAGGAAATTAGGGTTTACGCAGAGATAAAAGGGTTCATTCACTTATTATTTGCACATTTGCTTTTGAGAAGAAGAAAAGAAGAACTCTACATCAAAGTGTCTACAACTCTCTCAAAGATCAACTACAAAATCTAATTCAACCAGCGATTTGTTCCAGCTCTTTTTTTCTGAACCCTGAAGCATAAAAAGGTACTTCCATTATGAAAATCTCTCTCTGAATCTTTTGCAAACTAGATACTCTAATGGTTGTTAAGATCACTGATAGGCCACGCCCAAAATTCAAGAAACACCCCTATAAATCCCTAGAAGTTGATCCATTAAGCACTTTTTCTAGCATTCTGCATGGGGTATTGCACGTAGAAGATGTTAGGGTTTACATCCACACCAATATTGAGGAATTTGGAGAATCTAAGTTGATGGACATCTATCATAAATAGTTAATAGATGAAAGTTTTGAACTCAAACCTCAATACAAGGCCATCCGAGATAAGCACTTTGGACATTGCATCTACTTTCCCTATTTTGCAGAAGATAATTGGGTTTGGTATGTTCTTAGCAGTATACATGACAATTTCATGTGGTTAATGAAGCCCTTCAAGATAACAAAAGATGCCATTAGGGAAGTAATTGGATTGCACTCATCTAGTGGGTTACCTGCACTCAAATCTGTCAAGAACCAAATAGTTACTGAAGTTACCAGATCTAAGTTTGACAAAAGAGCAATGACAATTGATGACATCACAGATCCAGATGTCAAGTTTGCTTCAATGATAATTGGATATAAGATCTATCATTCTAGCAGGGAGAACTCTATGTCTGGGACTGCAATATATACAACATATCATATGTTAAGGGAAAATGCAGATTATGATCTATGCGACCTTCTCCTAAATCAACTATTAGAAAACTTGCAAAAGATAAAAAAGGATAAGAAGAATTCCTTCAAATACGGCTATCTAATACTATGTCTGTTCTTTTACTATATGAATGAGCTATTCGGATCAAGTGGTTGGGTATGGAAAAATGACAGACTGGTTGCCATACAAATCAGAGACTATATGTATGGACTTGGTGATGCTCAAGCCCAAAATACAGCTCTCTGGGGTTATTTCAAGAACTTTCAAAGCATGATGCAAGCCAGAGAAAGAATTCTCAATCCATAGTTGAAAAATACAAGGATACAGTGTGCTTCATGGTTGACACTGATCAATGCCTAAGGGAGGCAGTTGAGCCTAGAACAATGTGGATAATGCCAATATGTTATGAAGTAGATGAGAAAATCTTGGAGCTACACGTTCAACACCTGTTGAGCCAGCCAAAGGACCCTGAGGTAGAAAGGTTTGGAACCTTTCAAGAACTAAGTGTAAAGATACATGTTGAATTGAGACAACCGGAGATCAAAAGGAAAGTTAGAAGGGAAGTAGAGGAAATTGCCAAAAGATATGGCATATCAAAAGAGGTAGTTGATGCAAACAGAGAGAAAATAGAAAGAGCTAAGAAAGAGAAACAAGAAGCAGAGAAAGGAAGTGTTCCAGTACAAGCCTCCTGCCGGACTAGATCCTCTAAGAGCTCTACACCTGCCACTCCTAAGAGCTCAAGAGCCACCAAACCAGAAGTCAAGACTTTCAGAAAGGGAGAAAAGAGAATGAAAACAAAAGCCACAAGGTCTTATACAAGTCAAAAGGATGATGAAGAAATAGAGTTTGATGAGGAAGTTAAGAAAATGAAGAAGAAGTAGAAGAAAACATCTAGGGAATCCTCTACCGGTAAAAAAAAAAAGAAGAAAAGGAAGAAGAATTTGTTGAAAAGCCCACTCTTTCCATTGATGATTTCATCAAGGCAATCACAGTGGATGGGAATTTGCAGCCAGTAATAGAATTCTGTGATGAATATAGTGATACTGACAAAAGGATCTTGGAAGAAGCTACAGTCAAATACCTGAATATTTATAATAAAGCATTCATTGAAATCATTTCATTAATTCCCAAAAGTCTAGAGAAGGTACTTGAACTTAGAAAAGAGAATGCCAATGCAAAGGACTTAGAGATCTGAGAACAGATTGTAATTTAGCTCTATCCTTCCATTACTCCAAACCAAATGAACATGATCTTTAAGGATTGCAAGGATGAATTCCGAAGCAAAGCAAGAATGAACAAACTTATGCTTGGAGAAATTGATCAGGTAGAAAGAGAAACAGAAGACATCCTCTGGAATGCCTTTAAAAGATTCAATCTTCCTATTATAGAGGAAATAGATGAAGAACCTTCTACCATTGATGTCGAAGGATTAAATGCATCAAATGAAGAATCTATTGACAAAAATGTAGAAGGGTCAAAAGAGATGGATGAGGAGAAGTCTAAGGACTTGGATTCCTCTATTCCGGAAGATGAAGTTCATGAAGCAGTTAACATCTCTCCTTCGGATCTCACTGCAGACACTCCAGATCCAGGAACTGAAGGAGAAGGAAGAAAAGAGGAGAAATTGAGTCAAGAAGAGGAGGTAAAGGGAAGAGAAGAACAAACAGAGAAGATCTCTAATGACAGTTCTGAGATTCTAAAAGAAAAAAAGACTCAGTCTCCGACAAGAGACACTACAGAGGCAGTGAAGAATTTCTTGAACAAAGAGCTGATGGAGATAGATGAATCAAAACTATTCCAAGGACCACTAAATTTTGATTCCCTCTCTCCGGTCCAGACAATGAAAATAGCATCTTTTGCCCAAGCTAAAGCATAAGAAAAGCTTCTGAAATCTCACATGGAAGTGTATGAACTGCTAGAGATTACATCCAGTATGTTGGAGAAGATCATGCCATCTTTTCAAAAGGATCCTTCGGCCTCTCTATCCAGTAACTTGAAATCTCCTGTAAACTCTATTAGTACTCATTTTGATTCTTTAGAGAAATCGGCAGAAGAAAGGTTCGGAAAGAATTTTTGGGAAAAAGATTCACTGAAGTACATGGACTCATTGCTAATGATTGGATAAAGAGCCTTGAAAATTCTCTTAAAGATGGTGGTGACATGTACAAATTTTGTCTATCTTGGCCTAAAGTGACAGAGGATATTGAAAAGAAGGTGAAAGAACAAGAAGGTAAACTGTCAAGTTTATCTCAGAATTTTGATCCCCTCACTACATCCATAATAAGTCAAGAATGCTAAGCTATTGTCATTATAAATGAAATAAAGAGGCTAGAGAAAGAAAAGAAGAATATAATAAATAGGATGAGTGAACTCAGAGGGATAATTATCCCTAAGTTAGAGGCAATGCATGAGGCCTTAATAGATGCTCAGACCACAGCCTAGACCACTGATCTGATAGACTTAAGAAGGACAGAAGCATATGCATTTTTGTTGAGTGGTCACATCTCCATTTTGGATAGGATGAAGCAAAGCTAGGCCATAGAGTATGTACAATTCAAGGCCACTTTTGTGGATATACTCAAGTATATGTAAGTATAACATGTATATACATACTTACACGGCTATGTATAGGTCAATTTTTGCAATTTTGGTTTGCGAATTCCACCCTTTTCCATTGATGTCAAAGGGGGAGTGAGGAGTAGTGAAAAATGTGGAATCTAGCTAAGGGCAAGCTTTGGTAAAATAGTGCACAAGACAGAGCATTATCCAAGGGGGAGTTTGTTGCGACACTTAATGATTTTTCACTAAGTGTTGCCATCAATGCCAAAGGGGGAGATTGTTGACAAGAGACACTGTGTGGCTTCATAAGTGTTGTCATTGATGGAAACAAAGTCTATTCCACACATCTACAACACATAGTATGCCTATACCAGAAGTCAGATTGAAGATTATTTTGGTCCGGTGAACAAGAACACAGCATGCAGCAAGGTCTAACAATCAGGTCCGAATCTTTCAGATGGTGTAACTCAGAAAGTTGCAGACTTGGACAAGTCAAGAGGAGTATCATGACTACTATATTCCAGAGATTGATCCTCAGGTGATAAAACATGGAAAATATATGAGCATCTGAGTGTTAGGTTCCTGACAGGTAGAGCAGACTGAGGAAGAACTGACCAGTAGAGTATCAAACTTCAATCTGGATGAGTAATTGATGTTGATCAAGCTGTTTGAGGGATCATATAGTATTGGTCGACATGATTGATGACTTCAATGTCTATGATTTTGATACGTATCACATATCAAGCATGGATTCAGCTGATAGATCAGTAATTTGTAAATATCTTGAGTATTCCAGTTGCTGACTAGGAAGTTGTTGAAATCCTTAGTGTGGATATATATACCAGATGGATTTCAGTATCAAGGTGTGTGTGTGTATAGATGTGATAAAATTAAGTGTGAAGAAAGGCAGAGATAAGTGAGGAAGTAGCAATACAAGTCCGGTATGTGACAGAGCAACAACACTAGAGCAGACGAAGAATGAAGTGCATCAGATCAGTATTTTGTGCTTAACTAGAACTAAACTCTAGCATTTGTAGATGCCTCTCATTAGTTCAAACCCCTGGTTACCTTCTGTAAGTTTTGTATACAGTGAGTCTCTTGTAGGTAGTGTGCCTCTTGTGAGCAGTGTGCTCAGGCAGTGAGCCCTAATTGGCAAGTGCCATTTTGTACTTCTTATTCTTTTAATAGAGAATAGAATCTTGGGTTAGTCACCCCATGGTTTTTCCCTTAACAAGGTTTTCCACGTAAAAATTCTTGTGTTATGTGTGATGATTTATTTATGTTCTTATGATCATGTATGCTTGTATGTTTTGATGTTGCACTAATTATTAAAGGAGAAAAGAAAGTTAAGATATATGAGATAACTGATTCACCCCCCCTCAGTTATCTATGTTGTTTCCAACAAGTATTGTACTCATTTATCAGGGAAGTGCTAATTTAGGCTAGGGGACGATGCTATCATTATTAGGATGCAGTTGCAAGGTTTCTTTTATGGCTTCCAGCTCTCGCCGTCTATTTGGTAATCTTGGAATAAATGATGATGAATACTCAAATTCAATATATGGCTCATACTCTTGGGTATGAATTCCTACTTCTGGCACCATCATTTTTTCATTATCTATTTTAAAACTTCGTAACATATTTGAAACATCGGTGCTAGTTTCATGCAACAAGGCCAATGAGTCAATATCCATTTCAACATCCTCATAGTATGGATCATTTCTTATCATGTATTCGAGGGAATTCATGACATGAGATCTACTTACATAACAGTCATAATGATTTCCTTCAGTGTGTGATCGTCTAACTATTAGAAAATCTAGGTCCTTAAGTCTATGTGGGAGGGATTTTTCTATCGATGTAATATCCTGGGGAAAACTTATTTCCCTCCATGAGCATGTGTAACTTGTAGTATCAGGCTCACTCTTGCTATAAGTATCTCCTCCACTTGAGTAAGCACCTTAAGGACAGTGGGTTGTTCGCCTAGATCTAAATTGTTAGATGGAGAGAATTGATGAACTCCTTTCTCCCTAAAAAATCTATTACAAATAAAATCAGTAAATTAGATGAATGGATTTGTATACTAGGGTAGCATTCTTTACCGATAATGCATGTCCTTATGTAACACCCTGCCATGGAATACGTTAGAGAACATCACAACTATGCTATACAAACAGAACAATTTTTTTGAAATGATAGAAATAACATAGTAATGTTTAGGATTTCTACACATACCATTAAGCTAACATTATGTCCTCTAAGGTTCCATGGTTGCATTACTGAAAAAACTATTAATATGATCTTGCATTCATCATGATATAACTAACATCAATAATTTCATTCTGAATCTATTGTATTAAATAGATAAACACATACATTTCCATATCTTACATTAGATAAGTAATCAACAGGGTCATATTTACAAAACTACATGTGCATATACAAATTCTTATATATATGAGTACCTCATTTCAATGTTTACAATATCACCTTTTTGATTACATTGGAATACATACCTTATAATTTATCTATTACACAGGATAGTACATGAGCATAAATAACTGTCTCCATAGACTAGTACAAAATCTGATATCTGATACAAGAGATTCATCCTCCTCGCACATGAACAATGGCAAGGGAAAAACCAATAGAGATAAAGCACATCCACCTGACCATGTGGAACCCTAAGGTCCACCCCTCATGCTAGGAGATAACATAAGGTCCCACTACAACAAACAATCAGGTAGAAAGTAGACTATAAGGCACAAGGACTACACATGACTCTAATAACATAGGTCAATAACACAAGCAACTCAGTCATCACTTCCAGAGGCAATCACATAATGAATGGGGAGAGCACAATTGGGGAATGCTAGATTGTAGTAGGGAGTGTCATTGCATGGTCCTGACATGGGTTTTCCTGATAGTCTCTCACTAGACATCGGCTCCCATCTATGGTTATCCTGTCAGACTCTCACTAGACACCGGCCCCCATCTATGGTTATCCTGTTAGACTCTCACTAGACGTCAGCCCCATAGAGTGACACATGCGGAACCAATATTCCTCTCATGGAGACAAGGAAGTTGACTTTGCCAACTAGGCCTTCTCATCTCATCCTTAGTTTGAACTAGCACTACAGGCATGAGTGAGGAATCCAATTATCTTGTTTAGTGTGAAATCTATGGTCCTTTCCCCCTAATTCATTTTAGGTTATCACTTGTTTACCCACTTTCAATGGGTTACCCTAGCAGCCACTTTAGGCATCAGCCCCACATTGAAAGCCACTCCCCTATCTGCATCTAGAAAACCCTATCCATCAAGCATAACAATTATCTTCATAACAAGTACACATGAACAATGCAAGGCATTAACCTTCTTGCATATCCACTTAATCAGAAGGACACTTCACAATACATTGTCCATAGCTTCCAAATGAAGCAATCCATAAACAACTTACTCCTCTTTATAATTACCGATATCTCCCCATTTACAAAATCCAACACAACATTTATTACATTCTTAATACAATAATGAACCACATCATCCATGAAGGACCCTTTTACACATTATAGTGCATTTACAACTTAACACATACATGAAATCAAAACATCAATCTTATGCCTCTGGAAGCTTAACCTTGACAACTTACACATAACCATAACAAAATAGGAAGATACAGATTTGAACCAAGGACGACAAACAATATTTCATACGCAAAAATATAATAATGTGTAAAAATAAAAAAATTATGTTTTAGTTGACAAATGACATGTGACGTCATTCATTAATAGACACTCATCGTTCAGTAATATGGAAAATTGAAGCTTTTCTTGTCAACAAATTTAGCAAGCAACACCATTCTTTGTTAAGGTGATTTCTATTTCCATACTTAGTTTAATAAATCCAATAGTTTAATCATATGAATTTTATTAACTTGATCTAAATAAAACAAGTGACCAATACAATTTTTAAGAATAAGAATAATAATAATAATAATAATAATAAATACCATGGATTATTGGATAGTAACTATTTGTCATCGAAGACAAGTAAATATATATATATTGTTATTTAATTAAATGAGGTTTACTATTACTCCATAAATTATCAGTCAAATGTAATATCTTCCTGTAGTAATATTTTAGTAATTTAATTATGTGACAAGTCTAATTTCTGAACAATTTTAATAACTGACAAATCCAATTTCTGAATATTTTATATGAGACAATTCACTGAAAGTGAAAAATAGCCCAGCCAGATATACTCTATATTCATTTCCTATGGTAAATATAATAATAAGGACCTAGGGTTTAAGGATAATAACTTGTGAACGGACATGCAACCAAGACATGGGACGACTTGGTGTGCCCATTCTCACAAGGGAAATTTAATTTAAATTGACTAAATTTTAGATTTTAATGTCCACTAGGTATGAGAAATATAATTTCTTAAGGCATTAACATGCTTCAACTTATCCTGAAATAAAACTCATAGATGGAATGCAATCCTCATTAAAGTCAAACTCATGATGGAATGTAGTTTCTGTTATAGGCATGAGATGCATTGAGAATATAGATTATGATAGATGCATGACATGAATAACAAGGGATTCTTTCTTTAATTCCAACTTTAGATGTGCACACCATAGTATTTTCAATCTTTTAAGTTGTACATGTCATTGTCCATCAAACAACAAATTATAAGGAAGGCAGTTTGATAAGTTCTCAAATACAATTGTTAAAAAAGGTTATAATACTTCAAATATAAGCATTTCTACTACAACTTGATAAGTAATGGCAGCTGGAAACAAATATCAAATAAAAGCTATAGGTGAGAGCAACTTTGACAACTTTTACAAGTTTTTAAGAAAAATGCAAGACATAAATGGGATATGTGAGCTGTATGGCAGGCACCTCAGAGAGGCATTCTCTCATTGTAAGCTTTGCCTGTATCCTAGTGCATGCAGCCATGCAGGTTTAGTGCATGAGAGTTGAACATACTTTAATCACCTCTGAAACCCTTATTGCATTTTCACCTATAGCTAATCATTGTGTGTGCATGATTGACCTTCTTGGCCGCGTTGGCCATCTAGAGGACACCCTAAACATTGTCATTGAGATATCTATTAAATCTAAGCTAGTTGTTTCAATGTGTTTTGTTGGTGACTATAGATCACATACAATTATAGGCTGAGGAGTATTAACATCAACACCATTTTTTAATTTACTTGGATTCTAAAATTTTGTCTAACTTTTGTTCTTCTCTCAAACATCTATGCTGAAGTAAATAGATATGGTGGAGATTAAATAGTCAAGGAAATTGGAAAAAAAAAAGAAAATTTAAACAAAAGTAATAAGCATGACTTAAACCAGATTTAACACCTTTGCTAGCTTCTTCCAGCCTACGTGTTACATCCCTCCTTTTCAAAACAATGATGCTATTTACTTTCTTACAGATTTCAGTAAATTACTATGTTGTGAACGACTTGAAAACTGAAAATTTATCTTACAAAGTTGTTTTATGAAATTGCGGAATCTATTGATTACGAACAAGTGATATGTAGACTAAAAGTCTTTATATTAAATGCAATGATGTATGAATATATTATATTTGGATCATAGATGCTTTGACCACAAAATTGTATGCAAGTTTGTCGATGCAGGAACAGGTGGACCGTGTCCGACGGGAAGAGAAAGTATCTTCGAGAGGGAGTATAGACTCTGGAAATTAACCACGGGTGTTTGCCATTGAGATCGTCGAACAGATAGATAAACTTGTGAACCAACAAGTAAGTCTTGTTTGTCGGTTTGGGTAGTTTAATTGATGTCGACGACAAAGGTTAAAGTATAACTACCTAGTCGGAAGTCGTCTTGTAGAGTCTTAGAGTCGTCGATGGCGTCGTAAGTTCCTTATAGCAAGTCGACGTGATTGAGATGTTTAATATTTACGTCTTTAAGTATTTTATTGAGTCCTCTTGTGGCGAGATTGCAAATCTTGTCTCGAAGTCGAAATTGCGAGAAGTCGACTTTGTGCGTCTAACGTTGTTAGAACTTGTTGGCGTTACGTTCAATCCATCGTGATTGACGTAATACACATCGAACCCATGAATTTCTTCTATTCTGGTAGATCGACGAATGTCGAATTGATGCCATAGCGTGAAATAATTCATTTTAGTTGTCGTTTAAACGTGAGTCTCTTCCTCCAACTTTGACCGCAAGTTGTTATTAATCTGACCTTGGGTTTCTAAGTAAAATGGTCTTTGTCCTCTCTCCATCTTGACCCCAACGATGCTCAGACCGTTTCGTAACCTTCGTCGTGACGAGCTTTAGCTCTTCAATTAAATATTTAGCTAGTCTTGGAAGGTTGATGCTTTTGTCCTAGTTAAGTCGGGTAGTTATGTTCTTTGGCAAGCCTCATCACCGAAGGGACTTAATCTTTCTTATGGTCGTAATAAGTAATGAGGTCGGTTAAACTTCTTGTGATCATGTTAAGTGAAGTAGGTAAAAGATTGTTATGTCGACTCAAGTATTTAAGAGTGTGACGATTGTGTGTTTGTAAAAAGAATCCTCTTCTTCGTAGACTTTAGTAAATGAAGTGTTGGCGGTTAAGTTTGGTGTAATTGCTATATTTTGGGATTGCCATCATCAAGACAGCGAAAGGCATCAGTTACTACGATGGTGGGAAACTTTAACTAAACCACCGATGGGTCGGAAGTTTTCCGGCATGGGACGTTTGATATATGAGTGGAAGTCCTTGAGAGAAGGAAAATCATTAATGAAAGATCCTTTATCTCGCATGGAAGAGAGGGAATGCGAGATGGAGGCTGTCGTGGCTCTGCAGAAGGGAGATTTCGATGGAGGAAATGGGTGAAAGGACGGCGAACGTGGGAAAGTGAGTAGCCGGCCGAGCAAGTGGAAGAAGGGTTTATTTCGCGGTTCGTTGAGCGAAGTTGAAAATGGTATCAGGAGTTGTGGACGGAGGGCAGTGAGGACTGCAAAGTAAGGAGAGTTTCCGGGGGGTGTGGAGAGTAGTTTTTGGCAGGTAGTTGTGAATGATAGAGTGGAGAAAACAGAAATAACCACGTAAAAACCATTCGAGAGTACTTAAAATAGTAGTTGCATTGTGAGAAATCGCGTTGCTCCATGAGCATGTAGCGTGGGAGATTAAAACCACAGAGATAAATCTTATTTGACTTAAAAGCGAAGTAGGGAGTTAGTTTACTTGTGTCGTAGAACGCCATGCTTTTATGACGGGCATGTAGAGTGGAATACCCGCATGTGGAATCTTGATTATTGTTGCATGCGACGATTTTAGTTTCATTTTTGTAGGCCTTATGAGTCTAGAAACCTTGAATTCCGGGATAACAGGATATTGTTGTAGATATTCGAGTGTTTTGGGCAAACATGGGAAAATAAGTAAATAATTGTGAAACCACTTAGGGTGGTCGTTAGTAAACAGTGTTTTACATGAATATGAATTTATGAAACCAAGAACTCGGGATTAGGGTAAATATTGCGCCAAGCGCCATTCCAGGAGGAAATCCTAAAACCCTTGAGGTCATCAAGGTCGTCAATTAGTTCAAATTATACAAATGGAAACTGTAGGATTTTGACCAGTTCAAGTCGAGTAGGGTGGGTGAACCAAGTTCAAGCGTTTGTAGAACGCTACCTAAGTACAAATCCTTTGGCCAAGGTGGTGTACTATCCTCAAGTGCATCGAACGTTCACCGTAACTGGATGGCGTTTCTTGTGGAGTGTCATGCATGACTAGAGGGTATCTAGGGATCTGCGCGATAACAAGACACATAGGTTACAACACCAGAGCTCAGATGGCAAACACCAATGGTTATCCTAAGTCTATCCTCTTGAGTAGGGTAGGGCCACTTCTGGTTAGGAAGGAGTGCGGGAGACCGACGGTCTGTGGTTGGAGGTTAAGCTCCTTGAAGATACTTTCTCTTCCTAATAATGAGGAAATGCCAAGTCTTGAACGTGAAGGGTTGACAATCGAGATGCATGATAATGGTATGTTTTTGATATTTGTTATTTCAAGAAAATTTCATTTGTTAGAAAACAAAGTGTACTTTGAATATCATTTCTTTCAGTCTTTATGAGAATGCAATCATGTTTATGATAAATTAAACAAAAATGTTGTAATGGTTTATAGATGAGAAACTTTTGTATTTGATTACTATGTTTTTTTAAAAAAAAAAAGTTTAACCATCGTGAAAACTTAGTTACTTCTTGTCATTTGGGTTTTGGTCGTTACATATGGTATCAGAGCCAACCAGGTTCAGCACTAGGGCTGATGAGTCCACTAACCTGATTAGGAAATTATCATTATGCGGGTAGCTAATGATTTGGTTTATTGTGCCAGGATGGCATACACCAAGAGAACTGCAAGAAAATCCTTCACAGGTAAGAAGCGTTATCTGCAAGCAAAGCAGAAACGACTTGCGATGGTCAAGACCATAGAGAAAACCAATGACAAGAATGACATTTGGCTTGATGATGTGGAAACCTTAGCCAATGCAATGTCACGACTTAAGCGAGTTAGGAGAGAACTCCTAGAGGGAGCAGAGATGGCGGTTCGAACCATGACCGACCGTTGCTCCTGGATTGAAACTAATAGTGTACCTATTAGTGTACCTGAGATTGTACCTAGTACTATACCCATGATCACTAGAGATCCTCGTGTAGTGCCTAGAGCTGAGATTATTGAGATATCTTCTGATAGTGAGTCTGAGGGGTATACACCTCGTGATTATGTGTCGGACAATGAATCCGAAGGTTACACTCCACTAGATAACACTATGTAGAAACATGAGATTTGTCTATCTCTTATGTTGTTGAAACAATTTTGCAAAATGAATAAAGACAAAATTTTGGCTTGAGAACAATTATGAATATGATCAAATGTTGTGTTCTTTTGATGGTGTTTAAATTAATAAGCGGAAAACTGATTAGTATATGTTTAAACAGGTGTGAAACTAAATTAGCATGGACCAATCAGGGTTTAACGAGGGGGAGGATCGGGAAGGTCATAACTCTCGGGAAAATTCCACTGACAAGTTGGATAGGATCCTCAACATGCTCACTGAAACTAAGGAAAGATTGAACAAACTGGAGAGGAAAATAGATGAAACTGGTAACACAGAGGATGGAAATGAGAACTCTCACTTCACAAGCAAGAGTAGGCATTGGGAAAATGGCACGTCAAGTGAACATCATGATGACAGTGAAGCTCAAAGAAGAACCAAGGATAAACTTGCCTTAGAGCTATCTAAGGATATGAAGAAGGTTAATCCTCCAAAGTTCGATGGAACAAAAACTGGAGACGCAGCTGAAGCATGGTTGACGGAGATGGAGAAATATTTTGAGATCAGAAACTACTCTGAGGTGACTAAAGCCGTGTGGGGAGCCTATCAGCTGTCTGGGGAAGCATCCACTTGGTGGATGAATAAGAAAATGGAGTTGGAACTAAGTCCCTTGAAGGTGACATGGGACGAGTTCGTGGAACTATTCTGTAAACGGTGGCTACCACAGTTGTATTTTGATCAGAAGTTAACGGACTTCCAAAACCTCAGGCAAGGAGAGCTATCTGTAGTCGAGTATGCAGAAAAATTCACTAGGCTACTAAAGTATGTACCCCAATACCAAAAGGATGAAAAGTTCCGAATCAGAAAGTTCATCATGGGACTCAATCCTCAGATTGGCGGTGAGGTGGAGGTGCATGGTCCAAGCACAATGGATCAAGTTTATGAAAAGGCAATAAAACAGGAGCAGAAGATTAAGTCTATCTCCGCTTACCGTGACAAGAAACGCAGGAAGTTTGACAAGAACTATAATGATCAGTCTTTTAAAAGGAAAAACGATAAGGGATTTGGAAACAGGAGGTTTGATAGGGGAAATCGAAAGAATCAAGGAGGATTTGGTAATGACCGCAGGGGTGAAGATTTTAAGAGAAATGCAAATTTTAAGAAGAATGGTGATTCTGCAAGTAGGCCATCTGAGAAGCAAGGACCTATAGGAGGATGTTTCTCTTGTGGGGGAGATCATTATGCCAACCGTTGCCCCAACAAGAAGCCGAATGGGAGGCCCAGGAACACAGAGCTTCCTTCACAACAGGAAGCCTTTCAGCAAAGGATTCATGCCGCTCTCGACAATCGGCAAGCAGAGTATCAGATCACTCCTATTGAGATGACAGGTACCTTATATACGGGTGCCACAGAAAATTTTGTGTCACCTAGAGTTCTAAGTAAGTTTTCTAGAAAAGCTGGCTTTATGTCCAAACCTTGGACAGTAGAGTATGCGAATAATTCAAAGGCTCAGGTAGAGCAATGTTTGTTTGAAGCTAGGATTGATGTTTCTAACTTCACCACTGAGGCAAACTTGTACGTAGCACCTTTAGGGTCCTACGATGTCATCCTAGGAATGAGCTGGTTGTGGAAACATCGAGCCAAAGTAGATTGTTTTCATAAAACCATTGAGTGTCTGGATGAGATGGGCAAAACTGTAGATCTCCAAGGAATTCAAAGGGAAATAAAGGTTAGATCCATTTCTTCAAAACAATTGAAGCGGGCTAGGCGAAAGGTGTGTCAACTTTTTGCAGTTAAGATGGACTTAGTAGAGGAAACCTCGGAGAAGCAATCTATTGAGGAAAGATATCCATTTCTGTGTAATTTCAGAGATGTATTTCCCGAAGAGTTACCTGGCTTGCCTCCGAAGAGAACATTTGACTTTGGAATAGATATTAAACCAGGATCGGAGCCAATCTCTAAAGCTCCGTATTGTATGACTACCACTAAACTTATGGAATTAAAAGCGCAGTTGTAGGAGCTTTTGTCTAAGAATTTGATTAGGCCAAGTGTATCACCATGGGGAGCTCCGGTTATCTTTGTCAAAAAGAAAGATGGAACTCTCAGGCTGTGCATAGACTAAAGGATGCTTAATAAGGCAACTATAAAGAACAAGTATCCCTTGCCACGAATTGATGATCTATTTGACCAAATGCGTGGCGCATCGGTCTTCTCCAAGATAGATCTGAGATCCGGTTATCATCAGTTAAGGTTGAAAGATGAAGACATTCCCAAAATAGCTTTTAGAACAAGGTATGGTCATTATGAGTTCACGGTGTTACCGTTTGGATTGACCAACGCACCTGCTGCTTTCATGAATCTCATGAATAGCGTATTCAGAGATTGTCTCGATAAGTTTGTGCTAGTCTTCATTGATGATATTCTGATCTATTCCAAGGATGAAGAGGAGCATGCACGACATCTTTAGATAGTCTTGCAGCGATTAAGAGAGCATAAGCTGTATGCGAAACTCTCCAAGTGCACTTTCTTCCAGAAAGAGGTACAGTATTTAGGGCACATAATATCAGCCGATGGGATATCAGTTGATCCGGCCAAAATAAAAGCTATTATGGAATGGCCTGAACCTACCAATGTGTCAGAGGTACGAAGTTTCATGGGTTTGGCAGGGTATTACAGGAAATTTGTGTTGAATTTCTCAAGCATTGCTAGTCCCATTACCTCTTTACAGAGGAAAGGAAAAAGGTTTGTTTGGACGGACGAATGTCAAAAGGCCTTTGACTTGTTAAAAGAAAAACTAACAACCGCTCCAATTCTGAAAGTTCCTGATCCTGAGGGAGAGTTTGAGGTTATCACGGATGCCTTGGGGGAAGGATTGGGAGGTGTGCTTATGCAAGATGGCAGAGTAGTAGCCTATGAGTCAAAGAAGCTGAAAAATTATGAGCAGAACTACGCTCCTCATGACCTAGAGATGGTAGCAGTGGTTCACGCCCTTCAGATGTGGCGACATTACTTGTTGGGAAGGACTTTTATTTTGAAATCTGATCACCAAAGCCTTCGCTACATATTCACACAACCTAATCTCAATGCAAGGCAAAGGAGATGGCTGGAACTCATATCAGATTATGACTTTGAAATTTCTTATATCAAGGGCAAGGAAAACCGAGTAGCAGATGCCTTAAGTAGAAGAAGGCACATAGCCTCTATAATCTCCATACATGCTAACTTTAAAGACTTAGTATTGCAAAACTTATCTGGGGATGAGTATTATGAACAAGTAAAACAGGGTCTGCACCTAAACCCTAAGGACCCAAGATATGACGGATTCAGTTTTGAATCCGATGGATTGCTGAGATTCAAGGGAAGAATTTATGTCCCTGATTCAGAGGAACTTAGAAACCTTGTGTGGAAGGAAGTTCACTGTGCTCCTTACTCTGGACACCCTGGTGTAACAAAAATGTTAGCTGATGTCAAGCAGTTATATTTCTGGAAAGGAATGAAAAGCGATGCTGCAAAGTTTGTAGCTAGTTGTTTGGAGTGTCAGAGAGTGAAGGCAGAACACCAACATCCTGCTGGGTTGTTGTACCCACACGATATTCCGGAATGGAAATGGCAAGTTATTAGTATGGATTTTGTCCAGGGGTTGCAATGTCTAAGAATAGGCATGATGCAATATTGGTAGTTGTGGATAAACTAACCAAGGTTGCACATTTTATACCGGGAAATTTGACAGATGGAGCACACCTGTTGGCTCGAAAATTTGTGCAAGAGATTTTCAGATTGCATGGGGTACCTAAAAAGATAATATCTGATAGAGATGCTCAGATAACTTCACGATTTTGGCAAACCTTAATTTCTGCATTAGGGACTAAGCTGAATGTAAGTACTGCATATCATCCCGAAACTGATGGTCAAACAGAAAGAGTGAACCAAGTATTAGAAGACCTTTTGAGAATGTATTGCATGGATCAGCAATACAGATGGGAGGAATATTTACCTCTTGTCGAGTTTGCCTATAACAACTCCTATCATTCTTCCATTAAGATGGCGCCATTTGAAGCATTATACGGAAGGAAATGCAGAACTCCTATAAGCTGGGATAAGCTGGAAGATAGGATAAGCATTGGACCTGAAATGCTTGCTGATATGGAAGAAAAAGTTAAAGTGATTAGGAAGAGGTTGGCAGAAGCCAATGACAGGCAAAAGAGTTATGCTGATCGCAAACGAGTGCTGAGACACTTCTCTGTTGGCGAGAAGGTGCTTTTGCAGATGAAACCCCAAAAGAGTTCTATTAAGTTTGGTAAATCTTCGAAATTGGCTCCTCTTTATGTCAGACCTTTCAAAGTTCTTGAAATTATTAATCCAGTTGCCTACAAAGTTGCTCTACCTCCAGCCTTGTCTAAGATGCATAATGTTTTTCATGTTTCGTATTTAAAGAAATATTTTGTAGGTAATAACCACATCCTTAACTGGAATTCCTTACAGATGCAAGAACCTGGGGCGGTTGTGATCGAGCCACTCAAGGTGCTCGAAATGCGTAAACTTCGTTTACGTAATCAAGAAGTTTTGCAATGCAAAATACAGTGGGACCAATATGGCGAGGATAGCGCCACTTGGGAAGACTACAAAGACATTTATCAAAGATTTCCAAAACTTTTTAAAGACATTAATGTTGCTTTATAGAAAGTTTGTTTTAAGTTTAATTTTTGCTTGATAAACTTAATCATCGGGGATGATGATTTTTAAAGGGGAAGGATATGTTACATCCCTCCTTTTAAAAACAATGATGCTATTTACTTTCTTACAGATTTCAGTAAATTACTATGTTGTGAACGACTTGAAAACTGAAAATTTATCTTACAAAGTTGTTTTATGAAATTGCGGAATCTATTAATTACGAACAAGTGATATGTAGACTAAAAGTCTTTATATTAAATGCAATGATGTATGAATATATTATATTTGGATCATAGATGCTTTGACCACAAAATTGTATGCAAGTTTGTCGATGCAGGAATAGGTGGACCGTGTTCGACGGGAAGAGAAAGTATCTTTGAGAGGGAGTATAGACTCTGGAAATAAACCACGGGTGTTTTCCACTGAGATCGTTGAACAGATAGATAAACTTGTGAACCAACAAGTAAGTCTTGTTTGTCGGTTTGGGTAGTTTAATTGATGTCGACGACAAAGGTTAAAGTATAACTACCTAGTCGGAAGTCGTCTTGTAGAGTCTTAGAGTCGTCGATGGCGTCGTAAGTTCCTTATAGCAAGTCGACGTGATTGAGATGTTTAATATTTACGTCTTTAAGTATTTTATTGAGTCCTCTTGTGGCAAGATTTCAAATCTTGTCTCGAAGTCAAAATTGCAAGAAGTCGGCTTTGTGCGTCTAACGTTGTTAGAACTTGTTGGCGTTACGTTCAATCCGTCGCGATTGACGTAATACGTGTCGAACCCATGAATTTCTTCTATTCTGGTAGATCGACGAATGTCGAATTGATGCCATAGCGTGAAATAATTCATTTTAGTTGTCGTTTAAACGTGAGTCTCTTCCTCCAACTTTGACCGCGAGTTGTTATTAATCTGACCTTGGGTTTCTAAGTAAAATGGTCTTTGTCCTCTCTCCATCTTGACCCCAACGATGCTCAGACCGTTTCGTAACCTTCGCCGTGACGAGCTTTAGCTCTTCAATTAAATATTTAGCTAGTCTTGGAAGGTTGATGCTTTTGTCCTAGTTAAGTCGGGCAGTTATGTTCTTTGGCAAGCCTCATCACCGAAGGGACTTAATCTTTCTTATGGTCGTAATAAGTAATGAGGTCGGTTAAACTTCTTGTGATCATGTTAAGTGAAGTAGGTAAAAGATTGTTATGTCGACTCAAGTATTTAAGAGTGTGACGATTGTGTGTTTGTAAAAAGAATCCTCTTCTTCGTAGACTTTAGTAAATGAAGCGTTGGCAGTTAAGTTCGGTGTAATTGCTATATTTTGGGATTGCCATCATCAAGACAGCGAAAGGCATCAGTTACTACGATGGTGGGAAACTTTAACTAAACCACCGATGGGTCGAAAGTTTTCCGGCGTGGGATGTTTGATATATGAGTGGAAGTCCTTGAGAGAAGGAAAATCATTAATGAAAGATCCTTTATCTCGCGTGGAAGAGAGGGAGTGCGAGATGGAGGCCGTCGTGGCTCGGCAGAAGGGAGATTTCGACGGAGGAAATGGGTGAAAGGTCGGCGAACGTGGGAAAGTGAGTAGCCAGCCGAGCAAGTGGAAGAAGGGTTTGTTTCGCGGTTCGTTGAGAGAAGTTGAAAACGGTATTGGGAGTTGTGGACAGAGGGCAGTGAGGACTGCGAAGTAAGGAGAGTTTCTGGGGGGTGTGGAGAGTAGTTTTTGGCAGGTAGTTGTGAATGATAGAGTGGAGAAAATGGTAGAGAGGAGAGTGTAGAACGTGGGCAGGTAGTTGTGAATGATAGAGTGGAGAAAACGGTAGAGAGGAGAGTGTAGAACGAGTGCAGGAGTAGTCGAGAGAGTTTGTGAGCTCTGACAGAAAGTTTTAGGAAGTGGGAGTCACTATATAAGAAGAATAGAAAGGAAAGTCTGTCAGGGGGAGTGAAAGAATAGGAAGTATTGCAGAAGTTTGTTAATGGTAGTGAGTTAACTAAGGGAAACAGAGTGAGAGCGATGGATGCTCTGGTGTAGCGTTCGCCAGAGAAGAAACTGTGAAACCTGCCTTGTCTGGAGCTGTGTTCGGCAGAGAGGAAGTTAGGTTGAGGTGGTTGGTCATTGAGTTAGAAGCTGATAGGAAGAGCTATGTAAATTGGAGGAGGACGACCAGCCAAAGGAGAAGTGAAGTTGCCACAGTAATCTCACTTTTGACAACAGGTTCTTTCCATTTCTTTTTCTGTTCCTCGGTATAGACCAGTTAATGTGTCTTAAATGCACAAAGATAACTATGTTATAATAAATGAAATGTGAAGACAATGTTTGCTACTGAGAACTAGTGTGTGAGGTTATTGTTATAAACACTTCATTGCTGTTTAATGGTAATAGAAGCCTTTTAAACGATAAATGCTGCTGTCTGTCAGTGTCCAAGAACCTAGATAATAGATTCTTAACTCTTTGGTTAACGATGTACGACGATAAATCTTAGCTCTTGAGGTGCAGTCACTTAAGATTGATCACCGTATGAAGCAAATGTGAGCTGCAAACTTCAAACCGTCGGAAAAGACGTAAAATATTTAGAGTTTCCTTTAAGACAGAAATAACCACGTAAAAACCATTCGAGAGTACTTAAAACAGTAGCTGCATTGTGAGAAATCACGTTGCTCCACGAGCATGTAGCGTGGGAGATTAAAACCACAGAGATAAATCTTATTTGACTTAAAAGCGAAGTAGGGAGTTAGTTTACTTGTGTCGTAGAACGCCATGCTTTTATGATGGGCATGTAGAGTGGAATACCCGCATGTGGAATCTTGATTATTGTTGCATGCGACGATTTTAGTTTCGTTTTTGTAGGCCTTATGAGTCTAGAAACCTTGAATTCTGGGATAACAGGATATTGTTGTAGATATTCGAGTGTTTTGGGCAAACATGGGAAAATAAGTAAATAATTGTGAAACCACTTAGGGTGGTCGTTAGTAAACAGTGTTTTACACGAATATGAGTTTATGAAACCAAGAACTCGGGATTAAGGTAAATATTGCGCCAAGCGCCATTCCAGGAGGAAATCCTAAAACCCTTGAGGTCATCAAGGTCGTCAATTAGTTCAAATTATACAAATGGAAACTGTAGGATTTCGACCAGTTCAAGTCGAGTAGGGTGGGTGAACCAAGTTCAAGCGTTTGTAGAACGCTACCTAAGTACAAATCCTTTGGCCAAGGTGGTGTACTATCCTCAAGTGCATCGAACGTTCACCGTAACTGGATGGCGTTTCTTGTGGAGTGTCGTGCATGACTAGAGGGTATCTAGGGATCTGCGCGATAACAAGACACGTAGGTTACAACACCAGAGCTCAGATGGCAAACACCAATGGTTATCCTAAGTCTATCCTCTTGAGTAGGGTAGGGCCACTTCCGGTTAGGAAGGAGTGCGGGAGACCGACGGTCTGTGGTTGGAGGTTAAGCTCCTTGAAGATACTTTCTCTTCCTAATAATGAGGAAATGCCGAGTCTTGAACGTGAAGGGTTGACAATCGAGATGCATGATAATGGTATGTTTCCGATATTTGTTATTTCAAGAAAATTTCATTTGTTAGAAAACAAAGTGTACTTTGAATATCATTTCTTTCAGTCTTTATGAGAATGCAATCATGTTTATGATAAATTAAACAAAAATGTTGTAATGGTTTATAGATGAGAAACTTTTGTATTTGATTACTATGTTTTTTTTTTTTAAAAAAGTTTAACCATCATGAAAACTTAGTTACTTCTTGTCATTTGGGTTTTGGTCGTTACACTACGCTGAAATTGAGCGTATTGGGATAGGATATGGGCATCGCCCGAGCATAGAAAGATGATTGTAGGATAGATAGTATGCAATTCTAGATGCATAGATAGGCCACACGATGTTTAGCAGATGGCCTCAAAAGATATAATCTCTTGAAAAGTTGTGATCGTAGGATTAACACAAATATGATTTGCAAAGACTAATTGATAGAATTTATTAAAGAGACGTTATTATATGTAACACATAGTGATACCTTATATAAGTTTCATTATGAGCTGGTTGATTCAATATGGTTGAAGTACATAGCAATGGATATTGATAGAGATCACCCTTTCTAAACTTAAATATAGGGGAGATCGCTTATGTAGTCATTTTAATAGTTAATGTTGCCTAGTGTATGCTAGATCTGCAACCTCTACCGACATACTTCCTAGCCAATGCCAAATGTGTGCCTGGGCATAAAACATCTCAAAGAGATGTGATCCATTGGAATGCAATGATTGCAGAAAAATGTATAAAATGGATTTGATTGGAAAAGCTTTAAAACAAACAAATAAACAAATACAATTGGCAGATTTCAACAACATGTTCGGTCTTGTCTAGAATATAGGCGCATATAGCTAGGATGAGATCTAAATCAACTTCTAACACATTTATAATCCCTTATTGCAAAATGCCTACTGTTGATCATCTTGTATCCTTGATCGGTCTTGAGAATAAGTGGATGGTATGTGAAAATATAAGCTAAATCTATTTGTTAGAAGGACTTTAGAAACTTCAACCAAATACAATTGGTAGACAGAAACTATAACAGGAGACACAATGACATTATATTTAGCTCAAGAGAACACAAGAGATAGAGTATGCAAAAATTGATTTATCGGAAAGGCTTCAAAGAAAACATAAATAAAGTTCAGAAACAAAGGAACATGGAACCACTCAATTGACTAGCTGAGGCTTTATTGCTGCTCCCAGATCCAAGCTTGCAGCTCCAGCCTCTCCAAAGTTGATCCCCAATCAATCCTCAAAAAAAAAATTTAGAGAGAGATCTTCCCTTTCATTCCATAACCTTCCGACCTTTTTAGGAGGATTGACGCATGATCCAGTGCCCACTCTATGACAACCCTTTTATTTTATTAAATTTATAATATTACAACTATAATGTAATTTACAACCATTAAATATATATATATATATATATATATATATATATATATATATATATATATATATATATATATATATATATATATATATATATATATATATATATATATATATATATATATATATATTTTAATTTTGTAATTTACATTCCAATTAAATTGTTTACAATTAATAAACAACTCATAATTTACTTATCAAAAATGCCTTTCTTAGCCAAATAATTTAATTTTAATATAACAATTAACCAAACCATTGATCAGATAATTCCAACTAAATAATCCCAATACCAACAATACCTGACCAGCATGCATAGTTAGAAAACAAGACCACACAACAACGGAGACAGACAATCCTGTCTAAACTAATGACAACAACTGGATGCAAAACTGAAGACTCATTCTCTTCAAGGATGATGACAACTAGGGACCTTATGTTAACTCTAGATCAACAATTTCCATTGGTTAAGGCACGCTTAGACCTGTTAATTCAGGTGGAGTCGATGCCTGATACCTACAACTTGTAGAAAACAACATGGTCGAACATGTATATATATGTAATCATGCAGTCATACATACAATGAAAGAAAGTCACAGTGTAGTAGGGTACTCATGCATGAGTAATGTGACATTGCTCCTTTCACAGAAACACATCAGCAAGTAACTACATTACGCATCACAATCAGTTACTAAACAATCAAACTAGAACAATCAGTTACATAATGATCAATACAAGTAATCATCAATAATAGAATCACAACCATGATCAGATATAACATAAAGCTTTGAATCAAATTAATCCACATCATCTAGTATGTCCATAAACTAGTCATAGCATAAACATAAACACCAGTAAATAAAACATTGTCAATTATCATCAAAGCAGTAGGTCTAACATCAACTAGGTAACATAAACCAACATCATAACAGTACATCTACAATCCCACAACATGTCAAAGTGTCTAGTCCTAGTAGGATAACTACCAGTCTGATAGAAGGAAAAATGAAGGGCACTACACCTTAAGTTTGATAGTGCATCTATTCTTTTGCAAAAGCATTGCATTGCTTCTAAGGAATTGGCAGCATTGATTTACTCATCTGTTAAGTTTGATGTTGATGGTCAGCTAATTGGGTCTCACAATGATTGTTGAAAATGTTGGGCATTACCATGAGCTAATATTTGTTCCTTACGTCGAATGTAATTCAAGTGGTTTGCCTCCTTTCTTTTGTTTTTTGATACTGGGACACTGCATATCTTGTAAGGAATTTATGTCACTATTTTCCTCATTTATCAAGTTTTGCGTTGGTTCTGTTTGCATTGTACTTTCATCAGGTAAGTAACGTGAGCTACTATCAACTATTGTTTCTTCTATGTTGAATATGGAGTTTGAAGAATTTCCTATCTCTGGTTTCTTCACTAGGTTCTCTGAATCACTTGCAATCATGATTACTTCATTAGATGTTAGTGACTGATTTTTTTGTGCTTGTTCCTTATGGAAGATATAGTACAAGTGGTTTGCTTCTTTTTTTCTTTCTTTTTTTGAGTTTAGTAGTTGACATATCTTTTGGAGGAGCTGAGCTTTGCATTATCTTCCTAAATATACAAGACACCGATAAATTAAACACTTGATAACAACACTCAACATAATAGTTGCATACAAAACCAATTCACTAATGGTTTTAAAAAATGTACCGATTGATGGTGAAGAAAACTGAATGAAATTCCAAAGACTATTCCTGTCTATGACTCCCTAGCAACGACAATTCACTGAGAGAGCAAGTATAGGATTAACCACACAAGTTACATTGAGATTGCTGGAGAAATCAATTAAAACATAGACAAGTTACATTTCAGTTTGATAATAAATCACTAGAAATCAAACAATGCCCTATAAGATTTTTTAGTTCATTTCTTTACACATTCAATAAATGAAGGTACAATTACAAATTCTTGAAATGCTTGCCAATAATAAAAATGGTGGACAAGCAAGGTTATCCATTAAATTTAGGCCCACGTTAATTTGACTTTTAATATTTAATATTTATAATAGATTTAATTATAAATTTTAAAGATATTAAATTTAAATATATTATAATAAAATTTTAAATGTTAAAATATAAATAAATTTAAAATTCTAATTTGAATATTGTAGATGTGTTAAATTTTATTAAAAATAATAATTAATAATAACCCAAACCCCCCCCAAAAAATACACGCTCTTAAATAACATAAATAAAAATAAAAACAAAACCTAAAAATAACAATGCAGATGTTGCCTACTTGTGGCTCACCTCAACGAATCTATCAAAGCCTCGCTGCTTGCACTTGTCACTTGTCTCTGCTTCCACTGCCAAACTCAAGTTAATCGTCACTGCTTCTGGACTCTGTTTTTCAGCTACAAACTCCAGCTTACTATAAACTCTCGTAGGACAGGGGCTCGCAGAATAAAGAGTAAAAAAGCCTAACCCTTTTTCCATATGAAATTCAGGGTGAAGTAAAACGATGTTTTGGGGTTTTCTTTAAGTTTGTCGTACCTCAGGCCGTGACAAAGTAAATGCTTTCATGCAACTATCTTCTATAAACTGTAATTTCCATTACTGCAAAAAGAGTTAAGAAGGAACTGTGTTAGTAAGAAATAAATGAATAATGCCATAAATGAGTTCAAGAGGATAGAACACACAAAATTTATCCTCACAAAGTCTAATTATAATTTATTGAACACTGCTGAAATAAACCAACTTGTGTCAGCAACATGAAGTTAAAAGCCAGTTTCAAGATCAATGTTGATGCTATGGCAAACTCAAAAAAGGTTTAAATTTCACAAAGACTCAAAATAAGGGTTTAGGGTTGTTAGAGTAAAAAGTTACATTATCTATCTAGTTAGCTTTAGCATGCCTAGGAGATTAATATTCACACTTGATTAAATCCAACTTTCAGCGTCTTACCTTTTTGTCTCACCTCATGTGGTGAAGACATGTGTTCTCACCTTTGTGAGACACCTACTTCATGCAAACTTGCCACTTACTCAAACATGTGTCATTTGGGTAGACAAGTGTTGCACCTTTGGAGGGTTGCTTAGTCATTGTGTATGAGCTTCTCACTCCCTCATGCTTGCCTACATAAGCAAGTCTCCTATGTACATTTCATTCATCTTTTGGCAATCTAATTTGGCATATTGTTTAGAAAATAGCTTTGTGGTTTTATTCTTGCATGTTGATCCTTGCTTTTTCTAATATGGTATCCGAGCATTACATGCAAAATTCTGCCTATCATAGCTAATCTTGTTCATAGCCAAGTCCAAAGATCCTTGTAGAGCTACAATTGTTTTATCGAAAAAGCAATTTTTTTTTAGAAAATCTAGCTTTGGGCAAAGATTTCTTGGCAAAATTTTTAGTTTTGACCTGAATTTGGTCGATTTGGGCAAATTTGTGGCTTCATGGCCTCTCTGAGCATAGGTTTGAGCATTTTGGGCAAAATGTCTCCTGTATGGCTCTGGTTTGATAGTTATATCCTCTATTTTGTGCCCATTTTGTCCAATCTGGTTCATTTTTGGGCAAATGCAGGCCGATTGCAGGTGACTGGAGGCAACTTTATTGGTGCTTGTCTCTCTGTGCAAGGAAGATCCACTGCATACACATCTTCATTGGTGTCAAATTCTTCATATTTGCAAGTTTTGAGCTGAGCGTATATCTTGGGAGGAAGCCCTCATGTCCACAAGCGAGGTCATCTTTCAAATAGAGATCGCTGACAAAATTGTTTGCAGCTAGAAGCTTTAGCAGCGCTATCACAATTCTTCTCATGTCGCCACCATTGGCCAAGCCCACCTGCAGGTCGATCCATACCAATCAGACCACAGAGTCTCTGCTCAGCTTTTTTTCATTCAAGCTATGGACTTTTAGACAAAAAGCTATTCGAGAGTTGAATGCAAGTTGAGGCTCACTCAGCAATATGCTTTGCAAGTTCTTATTTATGGTTTGGCATTCTTGGTCGGCTCACCTACTCAAATATTTGATCTCTCAAACGTTTTTATCTCCTTGATAGTGAAGAGGTCTTCATTCCAAGTTCTGGTCACCGATCTCCACATAGACGCCTGTTGAAGTTACCCAATCTATATACAACTGAGGCATATTCCACCACTTACTTACAGAGAGAGTGGGAGCATGTGCATCTGAGATGGAGAGCGTCGAGTTTTTTTTGGGCACTGTCTGTCTTTTGGGCATAGTTGATTTGCTTTATAGAACGGAAGGCTAGTCTTTCAAATCGGGGGACGTCGATTTATTTGAGGAAGTTGATATGGATTGAATTGGCCTTGATTCAGCTCATTCACTGTCTCCATCATAGTTTTGATGGTTACTGTCAAAGTTTGTTTGCAGAGATCTTCATTCTTCTAATTGTACCTTTTTCCTCATATCATTTGCATTGTCGTTATGTGTTTTCTTCAACGCCATACATCGTGGAAGTTATAGTAGTAATAGAAGTGGGAGTGCTCTCCATTTTTCTTGGCAACATGCAGATATTTTTCATGGAGGAGTAATTGTTTAGATAGGCGTGATTATCTCATTTATGATGCTTCTTCAGTGAACTAAGTAGGTGGCATTAGAGTTTGTGTTCAATTTGAAGTCATGGGTGTGCTTACTATTTGTTCTTATCAGTAGTTCATTGAGGAGTTATTGGGTTTCATCGGAGTGAAATTTTGATTCTACTTGTTTTGATGACTCACGGTTTGTTTCAACAATTATTACATTTTCTTGTATGCAAATAGGAGTCTCAATAACCAATCTCTTTCTTATTTGTAACATAAGCACAATGCCAATTGTAACATCACAATAGTAACATTTAATGTTACATATCTGATTAAAGTCTTGATGTTGTAAGCCATTGTAATAGCACTATCATTATAAAGTGCCACAAACAAGGGGAGACCACCTAATACTGAATCTGGGGGGTGTATAGAATGTGCCTTGAACATTTCAAAGTTGTACCAAAGAGCACTTCCATAGAATAATGTCAAGAGCACTTCATTGAGTCGTGTCTAGAACACTTCCATACTTTCTTTCCATTTTTTCAGTTATGGGGGTTATTCATGCACTAATCTATAAAGTGCCACAAATATCATTTGGGATAAAAATATTGAATTATGGGGGGCTCATAGAATTATGTCAAGTGCATTTCTGAGTTGTGCCAAGTGCACTTCGATAGAGATATGTCAAGATCACTTCAACTACTACTCCATCATTCCTCAACTTTTTTTCTTGCATTGTATTGAGAAGTGTCAAGACATTTTCACTACAACATCATTATCACCTAATGCTACATGTGCATCCAGAGTTGATTCTTAGAGGACTTCTAGAGATTCATCATAGCAGAAGATTGATATCAGTTTCCTTACTTCTACAAATTTCAGAGTTGCTTCACAGTAGGCTTCCATAGAATCTTCAAAGCAGGACTTCACATTGGACTTGAATTATAGCCATATGGCATGCAATTGACACTCCACACATGGATCTTGCAAGTATTACAGGACTATCACTTTTAGTTGTATTGTGTCAAGTACACTTCCATTGAGTCATGTCTAGTACACTTTCTCATTTTATCTCCTTTTGGAGGAAATTTTTTTCCCATAGGGTTTTCTTTCTTTCTCCACTTTGTGAGAGATGCTTTTGCACATGGGTACCTGATCAGGCCTAGTTGCTAGGACCCATCATTGTTTCACTACTCCCTAAGTTTCACTTAAGGGGGGTGTTAGTGTGAAAAGTTACATTATCTATCTAGTTAGCTTTAGCATGCCTAGGAGATTAATATTCACACTTGATTAAGTCCAACTTTGGGTTTCTTACCTTTTTGTCTCACCTCATGTGGTGAAGACATGTTTTCTCACCTTTGTGAGACACCTACTTCATGCAAACTTGCCACTTACTCAAACATGTATCATTTGAGGAGACAAGTGTTACACCTTTGGAGGGTTGCTTAGTCATTGTGTATGAGCTTCTCACTCCCTCATGCTTGCCTACATAAGTAAGTATCCTATGTACATTTCATTCATCTTTTGGAAATCTAATTTGGCATATTGTGTAGAAAATAGATTTGTGGTTTCATTCTTGCATGTTGATCCTTGCTTTTTCTAATAAGGCTTATAGAACCTAAAACCCAAGTTTTACATTTTTAATCATCTAAGATTTAGTGGGCTTCTGATTTGGGGTAAATTTTAGGCTAAGGGATAAGGCTTCAAAAGTAGGAAGCAAGGCTTCAACTTTAGGGTTCATGCATTCAAATTGTCCAGTTGTTTGAGAAAATCAAAGAACAAAAGTTGATGTAGGAGCATCCAGTGGTGCAAGGGTAATCTTGCATCACCCAAAAAGAAGTTAATTCAAAATCATTGTAGTTGTTTTCATTTCTTTCCATAATTAGTGTTTCTGGTTCCATAATATCCAGAATAATGATGTAGGACTTTCAATTTTTCCAAAACTGCTAAAAATAGTAGTTGCCTATTTTGGAAAGTGTACCTGCCATTTTAGGAAAGTTTGCATTTGGGCACGGATTGAAGAGAAAACTTACAGAAAGTTACATAATGGAAATATAAGACCTTTTGGTGAAGGAATTAGGCAAAGATCATTTGTGCGCTAAAAGATATTAAAGTTTTTGTTTTCTGAAAAGCCCCTAAATTTTTTTGAAATGAGATATGATGCACTAAAACATCCCATAAGTCCTGAAAAGTTGATGGAAATTCATTTACGAAATTACGGCATAATAGTTTACATCGCGATCTTTTTGACTCTTAAAACAGTTCGTCAATCGGACACCCGGATCAAAAGTTATGCTTCCCAAAAGTTGACCTACTTTTGGAGGGAGTTGCAAATTTTGAAATTTAGCTGGAGGCCACTAAAAAGAGCTATTTATGACTATTTTGGGAACCCTAGGCACTAGTAGAGTTAAGGGGGGCAAGTGTGGAGTCAAGAATAGGTGGGAAAATAAAAACCCTAGCTAATTTGGGGTACAGAAGGCAGAAGATTCTAGACCCTGGTGAGGTGTAGCTGTAGTGTGTTACAGCTTGTGGAGGATTGATTCCTCAGATTGTAATTGAGCTTTTGTAATGTAATGAGTTGCCCAGATCTATAAATAAATATTCTATTTTTTGTTGTTGTGTGTTTTAGGCTAAGGGATAAGGCTTCAAAAGTAGGAAGCAAGGCTTCAACTTTAGGGTTCATGCATTCAGATTGTCTAGTCGCCCTAGAAAATCAAAGAACAAAAGTCCTAAAATTATTCCAGATTGCTAGCCAATTGAAATGTTCTTATATTCTCACAAAATCCAACATTAAAAAAGCTTACAGAATTTAATAAACACTGCAAAACATTAGTAATTATTTAAAACCAGATCTTACCTATGAGACTGGCAATTATTTGATACTTGAGTGCCTACAAATATTAGAACAATCAATAATAGCAATTCAGTCCAGCAAGGTAAAGAACCCATTAATTCTTATAATCTCGAAGAATTTTTTTTTCCCTCCCATAGCTGCCACTTCCTCTGTTCCACTTCTTCTTTAGCTACTGCACAAATTCAAAACCCAAAAATGGAGAAAAAAAAGAAATCACAGGTAAACAACATAGACGAAACCGTCAACAGACAAATGGAAAATCCTAAAGAAAAACAAACAAAAAAAACTCAAGGAAAAGTATAGAGAGAAAAACAAACCAAAGAAACTCAAGGAAAAACACAGAGCGGTGGAGTCATGGGCTAGAGAGATACAATTTATAGACCAGGGATGCTCTGGTCAGAGGTGTGTTTCCTATGGAGCTACTCTGCTCCTCTCTGGCGGTGGTGTGCATGTATAATGATATGAAAAAGGTCTAAAAAATGGGTGTATCAATACTCTCGATAGCACTTTCAACTCCCTCAATGCTGGATGTCTAAACTAGAGAACTATTCAATGCCATCCACCGCCTCTGACTTCATGTCTTTCTCAAATGCTTCCTCTCCACATGATGCTTAGCCTCCCACTATAAAAAAATGTGACTCCACTTCTAAATGATGGTCTCTCATGTTGTCGATCTTTTGCTTAGTTTTTTATGTTTGTGGATCACCGTCTCTCTTTGCATCGACCTGTTTTACATGCCTTCTGGTTTTTCAGCTGGATATTTTGTTCATTATATGATATTTTCATGTATATAAACTCTATTATATTCAATATAGTATGGGTGTGTCTCCACCTTTTTTTTAAATTCCTTTTTTGCTAAATGCTTTATGAAAATTTGATAATTTTATTTAGTGGATGAGTAAGAATAAAATATGATAAGGCTTATATTTTGTTGAAGGGCATTAAAAAATTTTGGTAATATTTTGATGTTTGGTTTCATGGTTTTGTTAAGGAATAAATAACTCACCAGATAAATAATCTAGGCTAATTAAAATGTAACCAATTATAAACTAATTAATCTAGATCAATTATACCTAGGAAAGATAATTGATTGAAATAAATATAAGAATTAAATGAGAGGATAGTGGGGTTTATCTTTAGAACCAATGATGTTGATTGTTTTAGGTTTTGTGCAACGTTAAAAGCTATATGGTTCAATTTCAAGCCCCTCAATTTAAACTGGATTCTCATAAATCTGATCTAGTGAAAAATAGACTTTAGGCCATTATTTGCTCCAATAAGGTACTATGGTGTTTATTAATGCCTTTTTTGGGAGATTTTTGGATCACTATAATCAAGTTATCTAAGGTAAACCCCTTAGATGGGCTAACTTTACAACATTGAGAGAATAATTAAATATAACATACACACTTGTGAGGATGGCCTATATGATCTTGATGTAATGGGTTCATTCTCTTTAGAAAATTAAAGTGTGATATAGATTCCTTTTATCCAAAATCAAAACATGTATCTCCTTCATTTGATTTAAGTGCACATTATACGTCTTTAAAACACCAAAACATAACAACAAGTCAAACAAATGTGTACCAAGGAAACTCATAATAGCTAACACCAATGGGAGAGAAAATTTGAATTCAACATTTGAAAGTACTTGATGAAGGCCCAAGAAGTACTTTCTTTGGTCTTCTTAAACTCCAAGTTGTGGATATATGCATTATGGATGAAAATACCATTGACCCTTTCAATTCCTATTGACCTAATTTGGTAATTTATAAACATTAATATACTTACATAAAATTGCATAAGAGGTCAAGTGTTCTTGGGTCATTTGGGTTCAACACATGCTAGTTGAAAAACTAAATAATTTGTAACTACAAACAAGGACATTGCCAAACTCAATAGATTGGGAAACATTATAAATCCACAAGAACCCAAATGAGGAAATGCGAAAGTGAAGAAATGTAGAGCAGTAAACATGCTAAGGACAATGAATAAAGGCATTGATAGGCCAAGTACAAGTTAGATGAGGCAATGTGAAAGTGAAGAAATATAAAGAGGTGAACATTGTTAAAGGCACTCCAACAAGTAAAATTTATTAAATGAAATTTTAAAAAGTCAAGACCTATTGTGATGTTCCCTTTGATAAGTGTCAACTCTATTTCTCAAGTTATTCTTGTAATGATCAAATTTTCATACCCGTATTGTTTCCCATTTTGTTTTGTGCCTATTTTGAGGGGAGTGCCTTAGGACATTGACATATTAACAAATGACATGATTTTGTGCAAAGTCAAGTCCTTTTCCCTACACTATCTATCTACCTCTTACACAAATTTCAATACACATACCCCTTACTCCTCATCCATATGATCACATAAGGTTATACCTTCACCCTGTCTACTTATTCATTGTACCTAGTCTTGTACAAACTTCCATGCATACACCATTCACTATGATTTGTCCCCTTTCATGTCTAGGGACTAGTTCATAGTTATGAAGATGTCTTCACAATTGTGGCCTCATGTTCCCCAAATTCAAATTGAGCCAACTTAACCCACCTTTAACCTTCTTATCTACGACCAACTGACTAAACTCAAATTTGTGTGATATGTTGCTATTTCCTTATGTTTAAAGACATTCAATGTATTCATTCTAATCATCTCCTACACTACTACATAGGGGGGTTAAAGACATTAATTTTTTATGTTTTAATTATATTTTTAATTTTCTAATTGTCTGAAATTAAGACAATAGAAAAAAAGACTTTTTCTAGAATAATTTTTTGATTCTCCTCTCCTCATTTATTTTCCCTCCCTCATTTGACATGCATTTTCCATTTCCCTCCTTCATTTGACATTTTGTAGGAAAGTTTATGTGCTTTGTCTATACTTCCTCCTGAACTGGGGCAATATAGTAAGGTCAAGAATCTCATCCTTAACAACAACTATTTCATAGGGGAGATCCCCCAATGCCATGCCAATTATAGAAATCTAACATGCTTGCTAATACATTGCAATAAAAACTAGGAGAGAATAGCCACAGATTAGCAGAAACTAGGGCCAATTTTAGCGAAGAAATGGCTTGGAGAGCACAACTGTCTCAAAATCTAAAGGAGCTTCACATTCATCTATGTCAAGCATCACCATCGAGCAATGTGATCAGGTTTTTGTACTATTTCTTTAAACTCTAATATTAGAAAGCTTGATATCTAAATTTTTAATAATCATGGCATTTCCAGTTAGACTATCCAAAATTACTCAATATTGTTTTTTTTGTTTATTTTAAATTGATTTTAGCATTTGAGGACAATTTTAGCATTCAATTGGAAATTTAGCACTGATAGGATTTTCTTTATGGTTTGTATTGCAACATCAATCCACAAATACACCAAAGCCCTTTTCCGACTGCTTGTTATTTTTCAAACAAAAGAATTGATTTAATTGTTTTTTGTTAGAATCTTGCTTTTTGCTTTGAAGCTACTCTATTAGGGTAGAGATCTATTTTTAATTGAAATCTCTGACTGATGTCCATTCATTTAAGTAGTCAATGGCCCTTGAATCAGAGATTTGTGTTTCTGTGCTATCATTTAACCATTGACAAAGCTATTCACAACATTTGGTTGGAGTCTAGGGATACAAAATTGCCTAATAAGACATTAGTCTAACTAAAGTTCTACAATAAACTTTCATAGATAGTCTATTGTTCTTCTAATAAACTTGATTGGGGGAGGACATTGATGAATGTAACCAGTACTTGCTTAGAGTTTTCCTAATAGAAGATAGAAGTAAATTTTGCTTGTCAGTTACATTCAAATTGGTTTATGGAAGACTTTTTGATTGGGAAGTTCAACTGGTCCTTTCTATAAGATTATAATCGACTAGGGGTTGATTCTAGAAAACCCACACTCAGCTACACCATGAACAATCACTCAACTATAGGATTGTCATTGATGAACTTAAGATTTCCATAGTCCATGGAAATTATATAATGATTCTAGAAGCAACTATGTATAATTGATGCATAAAAAATTACCTAGTTGTTTTGAGTAATTGGTTACATAAGATTGTAATTGTTAATTTTTTATCCTTTGTGTGAAATGTTCACTATTATACCACTATGTCATTCTCTTTGAATTTGAATTGATTACAAACTCTAGAGTGCTTTGGCATTCAAAGGATGGGCATCTTTGAATGTTGTTCCAATCAACTAGACATGTCAATTGTGATGAAAATAGTCCAATATATACACTAGAATCAAAAATTTGAATGTATTCCATATAAGGCACTTGATGAAAATCTTCATTGGATACACAATTCTCAATGTTTACTTTTGATCAAAAGTCTCATGTAATTGCCACTCCCCTTAGTTGTCTATAGGTCATTTTAGATAGTAGTTATATTTTGTTAAATGAATCATAATTTTGCCTACAGTAACTTTATGTTTCCTGATAAGAATACACTACTTAAATCTCATCCTAGTATGTTGTTTACTACTTTCCTTGCAGCATATTAGCTTTCATTCTATCAATGCAGATTGATTCATAATTTTATCAAAATATTGTTAATTACTTTGATTGATTTCATGCTTGTCCATAAAATCTTGTTGAAAACTTTGTGACATCTATTATTAGCCTAGAATTGATCTACGTATATAATGTATTTCATTATTAAGACTTACAAGAAGCATCCCTTCATTATCTCTAGATTAAATTTGTTAAACTAATTTACACTTTCTCTTGCTCCCTCTTGCCTTAGAAAGTGGATGTTCATGTTAAAACGTAATTCTTTATTGGATTTTTTTTAATCTTTACAAATTCTATGGGCAATTTTTTGGAAATGTTTGAACTCAATTTTTCTTAAATATCTTTTCTCATGAAAAATTATTTTATATAAATAAAGGAATCTAGTCACTAGTATTTACCCTCTCATTTACAATTGTAATTTGTTTTCTTTTGTCCTTGAAGAAGTCATTTGTATCATAGTTGAAAAACTCAAACTCAACAATAACTTGGCTGACCCAATTTAAAACAAAAACTTGGACTTGACAAAAATTCAAGGAAAAACTCAGCAAATTTTTTGAATATTAAAGCATACATAAATTTGTAAAAATATTCTTAAAAAAATGCATATTTCTAAGTTAGGGAACCTTATGTGGCTCTATATTTTTCCCTTTGCACTTCTCTGCATTTATTTCCCCTGCCCTTTTTCTACTATGCCTTTTAACCTTGTGCTGCTCTATGTGTATTTTTGTTGTACTGCTTTGTAATTATTTCCTCTACAGTGCTCTGTATTTATTTCCCTTTCCCTGTCCTGATCTATTTCTTTTCCTAACCTATATTTACATTTGTGCAATTTTATCAATTAACTATACCAATATGTGGTCAAATGCAAGGACCCACATTCCAAACAATGATGGTTTCTGGCTAGAAGACAGCTCACTTGGCACTCAAATCCCTAGGCCTACCAAGTCCTTGGATGGATCTCTAAATGTGCAATTAGAACTTACTTTGGCTTCTGCTGAAGATAAGAATACTGCAAACTCCTTAGATTCTCTTCTTGTGCAATTAGTAGTTACACTTTGTTTATTGATGTATAAAGTCACTATGAAGTCAATAATGTACTTCATGATGTAATAGACATAAGGAGTTTATAATGCATGGCCTTGATTCATATCTCAAGTCCAGTTTTTCTCTCTCATCTCTGATTTGATAATGCATATTTTGATTACATGCTCATATTTTTTCTTCTTCTATTCAAATTTAAATTGCCATTGCATATGTCCTTTCTTCTTAAATGGAGATCCTATTTAAAGTTTGTTGATAGAACGGTAGTATTCAAAAGGAAGAGCTTGGCTTCATCAAAGAAAAATTGAAATGCATAGAAACATTGCATTTCAGCTGTGGTTGAATTTTCTATGCTATTTGTTGTCAATTCTAAAGATGAAATTGCAAATTATAAATATCCCTCTTCTTTCTTCTTGAAGCCCAAGTATATTCCCCACTCTTATACGCTTAGTTTCCCATTGCCTTAGATTCTTAGTAGTAACTTGGATAGAAAGAAGTGATACTCATTTATCACATTACTCTTGAAATGTTTTGCATCCTACCATGGCAACATTTTTATAATTTTATTTGTTCTAAAAAAGACTTAATATCTAGGCAATGAAACAGTTTTGTATTAGCAAATTAGGTGTTTTTCGAAGGTCCCTATATACTCTAGATTTTTTCCTTCCCTCATGATACATTAAGAAAAGCATGAATGGATGCATGTGGTATAACTGTAAGCTGGACTTGTCCGAAGGTTGTTTAAGACATCTAGGAATCAAGATTTGCTACTTGCTATACTATAGGTGTAGCAATTGGATGCTTTAAAGATCACATAGCTAGTAGTGCTTCAATTTGGAAGTTTTCATTCTGTGCAGCTGTATTAGGCCCCTTGATCAACTTGTTTTGATAGGAATGCACATTTTTTCTCTTAACACTTTCCAAAGGAACTTACTATAGAGTTTTTTTTAACCTTGCCTACAGGTCCTTATAGGCAAGGAAATCACAGTTACCATGCATAGCTAAACATCACCAGGTGACCATTTTTTGGCATACATTGTTTTATTACTATTCATATCTATTGTGAGATAATGACATTCTAAATTGAAAGTAGCCACTCATATACAAAGCCTTGTTACATTCTGATAGTTAAAAGGGAACTCATTTACTACGTTTGCTTCATAAACATTCCCTTAGCCACATGGTTATGCTAAAGAACTTAAAGCAGCATATGCATGTACCAATCTTAAGTAAGGACTAAACACAATTAGATCTTCATAGTTTACACAGGTACCAATAATAATGATGCAAGTAATGGTCTTAAGACTCTGACAAGAAGCGTTTGTTCTGTAAACTTATAATCTGTCAAGTAGTAATTGTTTCCTCACAAATTATGTATTTTGTGAGGAAACAATACTACTTAATAAATATTCTTTATTGTGTGTTCAATGTAATATTACTTTGCAGCAGTGATACTGGGTGTTTGATGTTAAAGTTTTGATTTGACAATTTGGTTGGTCTTAATGTGTTCGTATCCAAATTTACATCAGTACATCTCTTGGCAATTTGGTTGTCAATGTTACCTTTACCTCCTAAGATGTCATCGTAGAGGCCATGTACCACTAGTATTTGTTCCTCAAGCTTGTTTCATAAACTATATTTTAGAACAAATATAGCCTCCACACTCTGTCTAACTAATTGAATTTTAAAAAAATTATAAACAGGTTGCTTTGCGAGATAGCATCACAAGCCTTTCAGGGTTACACTATGTTGTGCAAAAACATCTCGATCTTGACAATATCACAGTTGTAATGCACTTACTATGATATTTTGTATGTTCTTGATTATTGCCAACATGCAAGTAGCTGATAGACATTTTATGGACAGGTAGCCACATTGTCCACTTAATAACATGTGAACCAAATAAACTCCTTGATTTACTCAATCAAGTTTTCATTTCCTCCATTACAACCCCATAAACCAGGGCAAAGAGATAGATTAAAAATTGTAAGCAAGTACTTTGTTGTACTCAACACTTTATGGCACTGCTAAGGGTTATCTCAACTGGCACCCTTTAGAAGATGGCTATTAAAATTCCATAATGTTGTTTTGGTCACCACCAAACCATCAATCTATGGAAAGAAATCATAGGATGACTCTATCCTTGTAAATACATGGTTTTTCCTTTGAATTCCAACTTAAGCTATTACTCAACACTTCATCAATAACAATATTAATCATCTTTAGAGTCAGAATCATTCTATCTTATATGTTTAGGAAACTTACCCTCTTCTAAAGATTGTAAGTTCAGGGAAGGAATGACCACAACAATATGACTTAGAGTGAATATGGCACTATTCCAAATATTGTAATTTCACAGAAGGAGTGGTTATAACAGTATGCCTTTGAATTTTATTAGTCCTCCATTCATTACTTAGCCTGTGAATTATATTGGTCCTTCTTTCATTTGCTAAGTTTGTACTTGAATCATGACATCTCATTGTTCCATTATATTCATCAAATAAACTAAACAGATAATGCATTAATCTAGGCAGTGCATGAAGATTATGGCTATAGATATCCATTCCATCATAAGCAAAGAAAGCACTTATATTTTCTGTAAAATTAACTCTCATTATATGTAAAGAAACAAAAATGGTATTTTAAAATAAGAAAATAATACAAAAGCTAAACAATCTCTTTCTACATATAAAAAATCAAATATTTTTAATTTCTTTGTTCGGAATAAACACCGAAAAGAAGATCAACTAGCCAACAAAGCTCAATGGACCCAAAACAAATACGTTTTGTGAATGTTGACTAAAATATGTGAGGATAACATGGTTAGCACCTATTTACAAGTTGCTTTAGAGCATAAGCTAGCACCTTGAGACATAGGAATAGACACTACAATCTCTAGCTGCTGGAAGGCATCTAAAGATTTCATATGGGCATTCATTAGGAAGCATCACCTACCTCCACTCCAATTGTTGCACAACAAATAAAAACAAAACTGTTCTTGCACACTATGGCAAGAACTTTGCTGCTCTATAGCTTTTGTTAGCAATGGCATCAAGCTAAATTACTATGGTAGGCAATAGGGTTTTGAGAACTCCAGTTGGAATTATAGTGCGATGAAGAATCTAGAGAAGAATATAAGCACCTCTGTTGTATTGAACCACATCAAGAAGGTTCATTTGTCTTTGACCTATGCTCTGATCATTTCTTTGGTAGTGGTGGTTTACCTGCACCATCTCTGGAACATCGGCAACATTCTCATAGTGTGTTGTGCATTTTCTACACACCATTTCAAAACTTTCTAATTGCAAATTAGGAGATAGTTTCAGTGTATTAGTTTCAATGGTAGATTGCTTCATGAGGTGTCAATTAAGATTCAAAGACATGTTTCCTATGGAATCAAAGCAACTGTTAGATTGGGTAAGCTTATTAAGCTAAAAAGGCAAGATGCACAAGTGCTTGTCTTTAATTCGGCACACTGATGGACAACTAAGAACACTTTTTGATACAAACTCCTCCTTGAAATCTCTTGCAATATTAATAATTCAATGAATATTGAGGATGCATATAGATTGGCATTGAAGACCAATGCAAAATAGGATTGTCTCACAAAATCAAGGTGCATTCACTTAAGGATGGCATAGTCAATAGTGGTGGCATAGTTTGTTTACTAGTCTTAGCCAGTTCACTTTAAAGTGGCACTCACACAAAAATTAGAGCTCAATGCTATACAAAGAGAGGCCATATACATAAATGTAGGCCACTTTGTAATGGTACAAAAGCATCAAATACAAGAATGAAGGTGTTATCAGTTTTAAAGGCACGAGCTACATTTATAGTGACACCACTTCCAGAAAAGGTACAAACATGAGAAAGAGGCATGCAGTCTCCATATATAAAACAAGTATAGTGCTACCTCAATATAGAGGTCTCCATTCTAAAGAGTGGCCTTCAAGGATAGTATACAATGCACTTTCTAGGTGATTTCAAAGCATAGTCATTGTTAGTAAAAGTGCTGGCGCTGCCTCGTGAGTCTCTCAGCCATTCAAACATTAGCACTCAATCCACAACTGCAACATCAAATATAGGATGCATAAGCTAAATTCAAAGATACAAAGTATATATAAAATCAAATGTTATTATTATTTTAAGGGCTTAGCATCTTCCCTAATAGGGCACCACTTTCATTCATGGAGTGAGCTATGAATTGATGTAGCCTCTTAATAATAGCACAATACCATTATAATGTGGAGGGCGTATGGGTTTTCAAAAGGGATCGACCTTAGATATAACGTGTATCACCATTCAAATAACATAGAAGAATGGTACCACTATGATAGTGTTGAAATGCATTAGACAACTAAGAGGGGGGGTGAATCAGTTGTCCCAAAAACTCAAACACTTCTACACTTAAACATTAATCACTTGTCCGCACTTATTATGATTAAACAATGAATGCATGAAATCAGAAACTTAAACACAGATGCAACATTAAATAGAAGAGACATCATATTTTTATGTGGAAAACCCCAAGGTGGGGAAAAAACACGGAGAGGATTAGCTCTCAAAATATATTCCAATCTTTGAAAAATGATGTTTGAGCTTGGTCACTCCACGGGCCTAGAACATACTAGCTCATTGCTATGAAGTACAACTAGGTCTAGCAGGTTCACTGCCTCAACCCTAAACCTAGAAAGATTACAATAAGGGTTGTTAAACCCTACTAGTGACTCATTGCCAAGATCAACATCTTCTTCATGTCTAAGATTAATACATTGAAGTAGAATTTAGTTCCTCTGCTCTGCTCTTCCCTTCCACCTCCTTCACTTATCTTCCCATCTTCGCACAAGGACACCTTTTCCATGGCTCAATCTCAAGTATTTATACACTTCATCAACCTTGGAATGATCATCAAGGTCGGCACTACAATCATCAACCATTGGAACAATCTCCAAGGTCAACATTACAAACATTTACAAAATAGGTCTTGACCTAATACAAAATTATGCTAAGGATTTGTAGTATAGATGTATGCAAATCATGCCATGCCTTAGTAGGGACTCGAACATGATCTTCCATGCCATAAAGTGCTTCCATAATCTTCAAGGGATCTCTGCAATTACTGGAATTAACCAAGTCAGCTAAGATTGGTTACATGCTATGTTGTCTGGGAATAATCTTTAAACACAATCTTATTTCCTTAACACAGACCAATGTAAAGGTAGGAACATGATAAGGAGGAATTCACAAGCATGTTGAAATCATCAGGAGCAACCACACAAACTCAAACCACTTTATTCATGAGATTCTTCACATCGGAGCACATGAACTTCACTATCTTCAATTGTCATAAAAGAAAGATAGCTTACGGACCACCAAAACACAAATCATTGAAATTGTAGGCACTTATCATCATCCAAGACTTGCCTCTAGAACCATAGAACAAAACATTTTAATGAGGAATGGGGAACAAAATACTTTCTCTTAGGTACCAGTGATTAATAAAAAAGTAGGTTTTACTTTGGTGAATGTAACTCGCTCAAATATGCATACCGGATGCTTAAACTCAGGATTTAGCATCTTTAGCCATGCTTCTAAATAACTTCCAATCTGTACACCAAGATCTTCAGTCAGCAAAAAATATGGAGGAACCTTTTGGACTATTCTTCAGTGTGCAACACATTATCTGCACTATGATTCATTGTTTACTTTCTAATTCTTTTAGAGAGGCTAATTTTTTCAATATCCTCAACACATAAGGCTTCTAAACAAATAAAAAATAGGATACGATTGACAACAAAGATATTTGACATCAATGACAACACCGATTAGGCACATACGTGCAACAATCTCCCTCTTTATGATTGATGGCAACATATGATGTGAAAAATTGCAACAACCATCAAGACAAGATTCTCCCCCTATCTCTTTACACATTTGCACTCTTTCTTTCTGAGTTTTTCACATGAGTTCTCTCCCCCTTTGACATCAATGGCAAATGACACATACTTTCACTCTTTTGCTCTAATTCAATCTTTCTTCTAAACTCTCTTACTACTCCCCCTGAGA
Organism: Cunninghamia lanceolata; assembly: GCA_027924645.1. Taxonomy (NCBI): domain Eukaryota; kingdom Viridiplantae; phylum Streptophyta; class Pinopsida; order Cupressales; family Cupressaceae; genus Cunninghamia; species Cunninghamia lanceolata. Next base: position 6,589,492 of record BSBN01000262.1, on the reverse strand, counting down.
AGTAGCCCTAAAAGCATTAATCTGGATCTGAAGAAGGAACTCTAAGCACCACTGGACTGATGTACTTTTGTGCATCTTAGTTTAGAGTAGGAGGGGTAATAACCCCTAACTTTTATTTGAGATACTCAAAAGTATCTTTAGGCAGCAGTTTGGTGAAAATGTTTGCAATTTGGTCTTTTGTATATACATATTCCAACTTGACTTCATTCTCTATCACTTTTTCCCTTAGAAAGTGATATCTTATGGATATGTGCTTTTTCCTTGAATGCATTACTGGATTCTTTGATATGTTTATGGCACTTGTATTGTCACAAAAGATTGCAATTGGATCTTCATACACAACACCTGAGTATAACTACATGCTGCTGCAATATATTCTGCTTTTACAGTGGGTAGAGATATTGAATCTTGTTTCTTTCTTATCTAAGATACCATCCTTCTCCCCATAAAGAATGCACCTCCACTTGTACTTTTTATGCCATCTACATCTCCAGCCCAATCTACATCAGTATATGCACTAAGAGTGAAATCAATGTCCTTTGGATACCACAAACCATAATCCATTGTGCATTTCAAATATCTTAGAATTCTCTTGATGGCCATCACATGTGACTCCTTAGGTTTTGCTTGATATCTTGCCACAAGACAAACTACATGCATTATGTCAGGTCTGGTTTGAGTCAAATAAAGTAATCCTCCAATCATAGATCTGTATCTTTTCTGATCTGTCATAGGTGAATCATCATTTTTGCTTAATTTACAACTAGTTATCATGGGGGTATTTACTGATTTAGAGTCTTCCATTCCAAACTTCTTTAACAAATCCTTCACATACTTTAGACTAAGAAATGAAGTTACCTTTATTTGATTGATTTATTGACAGACCTAAAAAGAAATTCATCTCACCAAAGATGGACATTTCAAATTCACTTTGTATTTCTCCATAAAAATTGTGCACATACCTTCATTGCCTCCAAAGATAATGTCATCAACAAAGACTGCAACAATTAGGATTTGTTCATTATTGATCTTGAAATAGAGATTGTTGTCGGTGGTACCCTTGGTGAATCCTAACTGTATCAAATACTTATCCAACCTAGCATACCAGGCCCTGGGGGCTTATCTTAACCCATACAATGCCTTCTTCAATCTACATACCATGTTACCTTGATGTGATGATCGGAATCCTTTTGGTTGTTCAATATAGACTTCTTCTTCCAACTCTCCATTCAAGAATGCAGACTTTACATCCATCTAATATACCTTAAAATCTATGTAGGATGTAAATACCAGAAACATTCTTATAGATTCAATCCTTTCCACTGGTACAAATGTTTCCTCAAAATCTATTCATTCAACTTGAGAGTATCCTTTGCATACCAACCTTGCTTTGTTTCTTACTACTTCACCATTCTCATTCATCTTGTTTATGAAAACCCAGTTGGTACCAATTACTTTTTTATCTGTTGGTCTAGGAACAAGATCCTAGGTCTGATTCTTCTCTATCTACATCAATTCTTCTTTCATAGCCTTTACCCAATTCTCATTATTGCAAGCTTCATTCATAGTCTTAGGTTCAATCTTGGAAATCAAATAGAAATTTACTTGTTCTTCTGCAGCTCTTCTTCTAGTCAAGATTCCTTTACTCTTATATCCTATGATTTGATCTTCAGAATGATTAAGTTTTACATACCTTGGTGTCTTGGTAGCACTTTCTGGAGCTTGATACTCTTCATCTAAGCTATCTTCACGTTGCACCACTTCTGAATCATCTGGTTTATCTGATTCATATCCACTTGATTTTGGAGACTTCTCCTTGCTTTCATTGACCTTGACATTTGCACTTTCAATGATCTTATTCAGCCCCTTATTATAGCACCGGTAGGCCTTGCTCTTGGTGGAATAACCAAGGAAGATTCCTTCGTCACACCTAACATTAAACTTGTTGAGATCTTCTTCTCTTTTGATATAGCATTTTCTACCAAAAACATTGAGATGTTTCATAGTAGGGACTTTACCATACCACAATTCATAAGGAGTCTTAGAACTTTTACCTTTGACTTGGACTCTGTTTAGGATATATACCATAGTGTGAATTGCCTCTCTCTAATATACTTCTGGAAGATCAGATTCCTTCATCATGGTTCTAGTATCTTCTTGAACTATCATATTTTTCCTTTCAACAACTCCATTTTGTTGTGGAGTTCTAGGTATAGATAACTGTCTCTTTATCCCATGTTTTTTGCAAAATAAATTGAATTCATTTGATGTAAACTCTCCTCCTCTATCAGACCTTAAACATTTGATCTTCAAATCCATCTCATTTTCAACCATGGCTTTAAATGCCTTGAACTTATCTAGAGCTTTTTCTTTTTCTTTCAAAAAGGTAACCCAAGTCATTCTAGAATAATCATCAATAAGCAACATGAAATACATGTCTTCTTGCAAACTTCTTACTCTTGTAGGTCCACACAAATCTGTATGCACTAGTTCTAGTAGGCCATCAACTGATTAGTCCGTGCTTTTGAAACTTGTTCTTATTTGTTTCCCAAATTGACACTCCTTGCAAATAGGATTAGCAGGCTTCAAAAGCTTAGGCAAATCTCTAATAGCCTATGTAGTACTTATCTTCATAATGTTATCAAAATTGATGTGACATAGGCTTTTATGCCATAGCCAACTTTCATCAGTCCAAGCCAACAAATAATAATTATCAGTTCCTTTCAAGTGATAGATATTACCTCTGGTCTTCTTACTAGTTGCAATGATTTTTCTAGAGCTTTCCCTGATCTTGCATCCATTGTCCTTGAATCTTAAATCATAACCTTTGTCACACATCTGACCCACACTCAAAAGATTGTGCTTTAATCCTTTCACATAAAAGACATCTTCAATATTATGCTTGCCATCAAAAGAAATAGATCCTTTTTGAAAAATCTTACCAGTTGTATCATCTCCAAACCTAATGAGTCCACTATCATATCTTTCTAAACTCACAAACTTACTTTTGTCACCAGTCATGTGGTGAGAGAAGCCACTATCAATAACCCATTCATCTTTGACTTCAACAACCTAAGTAGCCAAAGCACTTTCCACTGGTTTTTCTTCCTTCACACAGCTAGCAGGATAAGTACACACAAGTTCTTCCTTAATAGTGATAAATAAGCATTCATTACTAGAAGTACTAGCATTATTTTCTTCACCATTATCTGATGATCCATCATCATCAAAATCTTCAACATAATAACATTTCTTTTGGATCCTAGGCCTATTCTCATATCTTTTCCTATTTCTTTCAATTCTTTCAGGACATCTGGAAGCAAAGTGGCCTACTTTACCACAGGAAAACCATTTAAAAGGTAATTTACCTTTGAACTTATCGGACCCTCTTTGCAGTCTATCCACAAAGTTGGCTTCAATTTCATCAAACTCATCATCAAATTCTACCTTGTACTTTTCTAATCTGGAGGTTTTCCCAGAAGTATTAGCTTTGAAGGCGGTCTCAACTTTTGGCAGGGCATCACCGAACTCTCTCATTTCAAAGGTAGTAAGCTTACCAAGTAACTAGTCTCTATCAATAGCTTTTTCTTGGATAAATTCTTCAATTGTAGCTACCTTGTGACTATAGGACTTTGGTAGAGATCTGAGAATTTTCATCACAACTTCCTTATCACCAAGAGTTCCCCCCATACATTTTATTCCAATGATAAGTTCATCAACTCTTTGCATAAAGGTGGTTATGTTTCATCTTCAAAATTTCATACTTTGTAGCTTGGCCTCCTTCACAAAATCATCTCCCTCATACAGATTTTTTAGCTTTTCCCATACCTCATTTGCAGTTTCAAGATCCACAACTTTTGTCATTACTGAGTCATTCAATGAACTTAACAGAACATCTTTTTCATTAACATCCACTTCACATTATTTGATTTCGTCTTCAGTCATCAAACCATTTTGAGGCAAGGTGTATTTTGTTTATGCAGCTTTCCATACTTTGTAACCAAGACAAATATGACTTTGATTTGTGCCTTCCAAAGAGAATAATTCATCCCATCAAAATGTGGTGTTTCCATCTTATAAGACATTTCAGATCTTCCTCAAGCTGTTAGACTTTCTTCAGAGTAACATCGTTATGATACCAATTGTTGAAATGTGTTGGACAACTAAGAGGGGGGTGAATCAATTGTCCCAAAAACTCAAACACTTTTGCACTTAAACATTAATCACTTGTCCGTACATATTATGATTAAACAATAAATGCATGAAATCAAAAACTTAAACACAGATACAACATTAAACATAAGAGGCACCAGATTTTTACATGGAAAACCCCAAGGTGGGGAAAAACCATGGAGAGGATTAGCTCTCAAAATATATTGTAATCTTTGAAAAATGATGTTTGAGCTTGATCACTCCATGGGCCTAGAACATACTGGCTCACTTCCATGAAGTACAACTAGGTCTAGTAGGCTCACTGCCTCAACCCTAAACCTAGAAAGATTATAATAAGGGTTGTTAAACCTTGAGGACTATTAAACCCTACTGGTGGCTCACTAACAAGATTAACATCTTCTTCATGTATGAGATTAATACATTGAAGTAAAATAGTTCCTCTACTCTACTCTACCCTTCCACCTCTTTTCTTATCATCCCATCTTCACACAAGGACACCTTTTCCACGAATCAATTTCAAGTATTTATACACTTCATCAACCTTGGAATGATCATCAAGGCCGGTACTACAATCATCAACCATTGGAACGATCTCCAAGGTCGGCATTACAAACATTTACAAAATAAGTCTTGACCTAATATAAAATTATGGTAAGGATTTGTAGTATAGATGTATACAGATCACACTATGCCTTAGATGGGACATGAACATGATCTTCCATGCCATAACATGCTTCTATAATCTTCAAGGGATCTCCGTAATTACTAGAATTAACCAAGTTGGCTAAGACTGGTTACACGCTACGTTATGTAGGAATAATCTTCAAACATGATCTCATTTCCTTAATGTAGACCAATGTAAACGTAGGAACATGATTAGGAGGAATCCACAAGCATGTTGAAATCATCAAGAGTAAGCACACAAAATCAAGCCACTTTGTTCATGAGATTCTTCACACCGGAGCACATGATCTTCACTGTCTTCAACTGTCATAAAAGAAAGATAGGTTGCGGACCACCAAAACACAAACCATTGCAATTGTAGGCAATTATCATCATCCCAGACTTCCCTCTAGAACTGCAGAGCAAAATACTCTCTCAGGCACTAGTGATTAATCAGAAAAAGCAGGTTTTACTTTGGTGATTATAACTCACTCAAATATGCATATTGGATGCTCAAACTCAGGATTTAGCATCTTTAGCCATGCTTCTAAATAACTTCTAATCTATACACCAAGATCTTCAATCAACAAAAAATATAGAGCAATCTTCTAGACTGTTCTTCAGTATACAACACATTATCTTCACTGTGATTCACTGTTTACTTTCTGATTCTTCCAGAGAGGCTAATTTTCTCAATATCCTCAACACATAAGGCTTCTAAACAAATAAAAAAATAGGATATAGTTGACACCAATGACAACAAAGATATGTTGACATCAATTACAATACCGATTAGACACATGCAACAGATAGAGACATGGTGTGGTCTTCATTTATGATCTTGAGTGCAATATATTCAATGAGAATCTCTAGTATATAGTTTGAGACTAGCATATAAAGGTTGATCTTGAGCATGAAGAAGCCACAAGCCATTTCCAATAGCTGACCAACCTTTAATTTCAACATGAGCCATGAGTCAAAACCAAAGTATGGCACTAGCATATGAAATGCTATAGTCTTAGGGTATGGGTTATATTATGGTGACTCAGTCTGAACAAATCAACACACAGTTACATCTCAAAAAGTATCCAAGTGTAGCTAGCGTAAGTTATAAAAGGCATAGCCATTGACAAAGATGCTCATGAAGTCACTTCAAAAGTTAAAGGCTCAAGCCATCACCCTATTGGCAAAAGACACTTTGTGGCTTCATGATTGTTGTCATTGATGCAACAAAGTTTATCGCACACATCCACAGCACATAGTATGTCTTTACCAAAAGTCAGATTGAAGAGTGTTTTGGTCTAGTGAACAAGAACAGAGCATGCAGTAAGGTCTAACAATCAGGTCTGGATCTCTCAGAGGATATATCTCAACAAAGTGTGAACTTGGGGAAGTCAAGAGGAGTACCATGACTGTTGCATTCTAGAGATTGAGCCTCCGGTGATGAAAGACTAAAAATATATGATCATCTAAGTGTTGGGTTCCTGACAAGTAGAGCAGACTAAGGAAGAACTGACCAGCAGAGCATCAAACTTTAATCTAGATGAGAAATTGATGATGGTCAAGCTAATTAGGAGATCATACATGGTTGGCCCATTTGATTGATGACTTCTAACTCTATGTCTTGAATACACATCACATATCAAGCATGGATTCAGCTAACAGATCAGTGCCTTGTAAATATCTTGAATATTTTAGTTGCTGACTAGAAAGATGTTGAAATCCTTGATGCGGATATATATACCAGATTGATTTTGGTATGAAGGGATGTGTGTTGATATAGTGTGTGCGAGGAAAGGCAAAGAGCAGAGTGGAAGCAGGAATACAAGTCTAGTATGTGACAAAACAACAACACTAAAGTAGAGGAAGAATGAAGTGCAGTAGATTAGTATACAGAGCCTAACCGGAATTGAATCTCAGCATATGTGGATGCCTCTCATCAGTTCAAACACTTGGTTACCTTCCATAAACATTGTAGATAGTGAGTCTCTTATAGGTAGTGTGCCTCTTGTGAGCAGTGTGCTCAGGCAGTGAGCCCTAATTAGCAAGTGTCATTTTGTACTTCTTATTCTTTTAATAGAGAATACAATCTTGGGTTAGTCACCCCGTGGTTTTTCCCTTAACAGGGTTTTCCACGTAAAAATCCTTGTGTTATGTGTGTTGATTTTTTTCTACTCTCATAATTATGTATGCTCTTATGTTTAAATGCTGCACTAATATTAAAGAAGAGAAGAAAATTAAGATATTTAAGATAACTAATTCACCCCCCCTCTCAGTTATCTACCTTGTTTCCAACAATTGGTATTAGAGCTAAGATCCTCTAAATAGAGCCTAACAGCTTGAGGAAGATTTGGAAATCCCAATGGATGTGTATGGTATGAAGGAACAACTTCAGTCTGCCCTAGATTATCTTGAACAATCTCACTCTGAAGTCAATAACTTGAGAGAAAGACTCAAACAAGATGATGATTTCATAAATGAGCTCAAAGAAAAACTGAGTATCTCTGTTAAAAAGAGAAAGGAACTACTTCAACAATTAGCAATTCAAAGTGAAGCTAATGATACTAATGAAGATATGAATGAGAAAAACAAGCTATGTGAGAAGCTATCAAAAGAGGTCATTATGGTTAGACATAAAATGGAATTAGGGGTTATGAGATTCACCTAAGAAATTGAAGAGAAAAGGAAAATTGAAGATAATCTAAAACAATCTCTCAAGGAGAACTTAGAAGACTACCACAAAATGGATAGAATAATCAAGCATCTGGAATCTGATCTTGAAGAAGCCAGAGATAATGAAGAACAACTTGAGAATCAGATATACACTCTTAAAAGGGATCTTCAAACAACAAATGAATACAAAGATAAATTCAAGATAAGCTCTGTTCAACTTGAATTTCTTCTTGAAAGCAAAAAGAGGGTAGATGACAAGCATGGCTTGGGATATGAGAAAGGTGAAAGCTCCGAATCTAGTCAGAAGAACTCTGGATTAGAAAATCAAAGAAACAGGCCTAGAAGACCTCCGGTAAGGCAACCAAATGCTCAAAGATATCCATCTTTCAATGGATACTGCTACAATTGTAGCAACTTCGGTCATAAAGAAACTCAATGCAGAAGAAGAATGAATCAGACTAATTCATCCTTCTCTGGACAGTGTTTCAACTGCAAAAGGTATGGTCACAAATCTCATGAATGTAGAAATATGCAAATAAACAATTCATTCAATGGTAGATGCTTTGCATGCAATAGATTGGGGCATATGGCTAATCAATTCAGATCAAGAGGATATCAGTCAAATATACAAAAAAATGTTATTTGCTACAAATACAATAGATCCGGTCATATTGCCAAATTCTGTAGAAGTAAGAATCAGGATAAAAGGGGTCTGGTGCATCATAATCAAAATCAAGACAAAGGAAAAGGAAAAGTGAATCCAGATGAAGTTCAAAGGGAGATGAACAAGATTTGGGTGAAGAGAAGTATAGGAAATGTTGGGGATGGATCCACACGAGAATCTGGTGCTGATATTCCTTTCAGAAACTAAATAGATGAGCTCTAGCTCAGGGGAAGTCATAAAGGAAAATAAATTCCCCCAGCGAGTCAATTGGTGCCTAAAATTAGCACATGGAGTATTGCGGATTGAAGAGTTCTCAAAGAGATATCTAAATAACCCTCGGTAAAAATATGAAAGATCCGCAAGGAAATTTGAAGAGTCTAATCATCCAAGATTGATCCAGTTTGACAGTGTTCTGGTAAAAATAGGATTTTCACAGTTAGATCTGGTATGATTCAAAATTGAAATATCTTGATCTATGGATAAATGGCATGATTGGAGGAAGGGAGATACATTGTAAATTATCACTAAGAATAATTCTAAGTGCATCTTAGTGATTCAGAAGGATCTCTCTCTCAGAACAAGATCAGAACAAGGGAACCGGAATGACTTAAGGTGTGCATTTATTGCAACATGAAATTAGGGTTTACACAGAAATATAAGGGTTCTTTTATTCATCATTTGCACATTTTCTTGAGAAAATAAGAAAGGAAGAGCTCTGCAACAAGATTATTTCAACTCTCTCAAAGATCACAAATGGAAATACCTTTTTACGCTTCTAGGGTTCACAAAATGAGCCGGAAAAGATCAACCGCTAAATCCGATTCAACCAGTGATCTTTTCCGGCTCATTTTGTGAACCCTAGAAGCGTAAAAAGGTATTTCCATTCTTGAATATCCCTCTCTGAATTTTTGCAAGATGGCTACTCCGAATGTTGTTAAGATCACTGATAGGCCGCGCCCAAAGTTTAAGAAACACCCCTACAAATCCCTAGAAGTTGATCCCTTAGGTGCTTTTTCTATCATTCCGCATGGGGTTCTGCACGTAGAAGATGTTAGGGTATACATCCATGAAAATATTGAGGAATTTGGAGAATCAAAGCTGATGGATATCTACCATAAACAACTAATAGATGAAACCTTTGAACTTAAACCTCAAGACAAGGCTAGCCAAGATAAGCATTTTGGACATTGCATCCACTTTCCCTATTTCACAGAAGATGAATGGGTCTGGTAAGTTCTTAGTAGAATACATGATAACTTCATATGGTTGTTGAAGTCCTTCAAGATAACAAAGGATGCAATTAGGGCAATGACTAGTTTACACTCATCCAGTGGGTTGCCTGCTCTTAAATCAATCAAGAACCAAATAGTAAGTGAGGCTACCAGATCAAAGTTTGACAAAAGAGCAATGACAATAGAAGATATCACAGATCTGGATATCAAATTTGCCTCCATGATAATTGGCTACAAAATATATCATTCCAGCAGGGAGAACTCTGTATCCGGAACTGCAATTTATACTGCATATCAGATGCTAAGGGAAAATGCAGACTGTGATCTATGCGAGCTTCTCCTGAGCCAACTATTAGAAAATTTACAAAAGATCAAGAAGGACAAGAAGAACTCATTCAAGTATGGTGGTTTAATATTGTGCTTATTCTTTTACTATATGAATGAGCTACCCAGATCAAGTGGTTGGGTATGGCAAAATGACAGACTAGTGGCCATACAAATCAGAGATTATATGTATGGGCTTGGTGATGCCAAGGCTCAAAGTATAGCACTCTGGGGATACTTCAAAAACTTCCAAGGCATGATGCAGGCCAGAGAGAATCCCTCAATATCTAGTCAAAAAATACAAGGATATAGTGTGTTTCATGGTAGACACTGATCAATGCCTAATGGAGGTAGTGGAACCCAAAACAGTTTGGATTATGCCAATGGGCTATGAGGTAGATGAGAAAATCCTGGAGCTGCATGTCCAACACTTGCTAAGTCAGCCTAAGGACCCCGAGGTAGAAAGGTTTGGAACCTTTCAAGAATTAAGTGTGAAAATACATGTTGAATTGAGACAACCGGAAATAAAAAGGAAAGTGAGAAAGGAAGTGGAGGAAATTGCCAAGAAATATGGCATACCAAAGGTGGTAGTTGATGCCAATAGAGAGAAAGTAGAAAGAGTGGAGAAAGAGAGACAAGAAGTAGAAAAAGAAAGTGTTCCGGTGCAAGTCCCCTCCTAGACTAGATCCTTAAAGAGGTCTGCACCTACCACCTCTAAGAGCCCAAAAGCCTCAAAACCGGAAGCCAAGACATCCAGAAAGGGAGAGAAGAGAATAAAGTCAAACGTCACAAGGTCATAGACAAGAAAGAAAGATGATGAGGAAACAGAGTCAGATGAGGAAGTTAAGAAAATGAAGAAAAAGAAGAAAACATCCAGGGAATCCTCTACTGGTCAAAACAAGGAAGAAGAGGTAGAAGAATTTGTTGAAAAACCTACTCTCTCTATTGATGATGTCATCAAATCAGTCACTGTGGATGGGAATCTATAACCAATGACTAAATTTTATGATGAATATAGTGAAGCTAACAAGAAGATCTTGGAAGATGCTACAGTCAGGTATCTAAACATCTATAATAAAGAATTTATTGAAATCATCTTTCTAATCCCCAAAAGTCTAGAGAAGGAACTTGAACTGAGAAAAGAGAATGCTAAAGCTAAGGACTTAGAGATTCGAGAGTAGATTGCTATTCAACTCTATCCTTCTATTACTCCAAAAGAAATGTACATGATCTTTAAGGACTGCAAGGATGAGTTCCAGAACAAAGAAATAATGAACAAAATAATTCTTGGAGAGACTGATCATGTAGCAAAAGAAACATAAGACATCCTCTGAAATGCATTCAAAAGATTTAACCTTCGTATCATAGAGGAAATAGATGAAGAACCTTCTGCCATGGATGACGAAGGACTAAGTACATCAAAAGAAGAATCTACTGAGAAAATTGTAGAAGAGCCAAAGGAGATAGGTGAGGAGAGGACTAAGGACTTGGATTCCTCTATTCCAGAAGAGGAAGTCCATGAAGAAGTAAACATCTCTCTTCCATATCCCCTTGTTGACTCTAAAACTGAAGGAGAAGGAAGAAAAGAGGAGAAATTGAGTCAAGTAGAGGAGAAAAAGGGAAGAGAAGAACACACAGAGAAGATCTCTGATGACAGTTATGAGGCTGTAAAAGAAAAGAAGACTCTGTCTCCAGCAAGAGACACTGTAGAAGCAGTGAAAAACTTCCTGACCAAAGAGATGATGGAAATAGATGAACCAGAACTATTTCAAGGACCACTCAATTTTGACTCCCTCTTTCCGGTCTAGACAATGAAGGTAGCATCTTTGGCTCAAGCTAAAGCAAAAGAAAAGCTTCTGAAGTCTCACATGGAAGACTGTGAGCTAATAGAGATTGCATCTAGTGTGTTGGAGAAGATCATGCCATCCTTTCAAAAGGATCTTTTGGCCTCTTCATATGATAACTTGAAATCTCTTGTTAATTCTGTTAGCACACATTTTGATTCTTTGGAGAAATCGGCAAAAGCAAAAGTCTGGAAAGAGTTTTTGGGAAAGAGATTCTCTGAAGTACAAGGACTCATAGCAAATGATAGAAGAAATCTAGATATTGGGATAAAGAGCCTAGAAAATGCTCTTAAAGATGGCGGAGAATTATACAAATTTTATCTATCTTGGTCCATAGTGACAGACGACATTGCAAAGAAGGTGGAAGAACAAGAGGGTAAACTATCAAGTTTATCTTAGAATTTTGATCCTCTCACCTCATCCATAATGAATCAAGAGTGCCAGGCTATTGCCACTATAAATGAAATAAAGAGGCTTGAAAAGGAAAAGAAGAATAGAATAAGCAGGATGAGTCAGCTAAGAGGGATAATTATCCCTAAGTTAGAGGCAATGCATGAGGCCTTAACTGATGCTCAAACCACAGCCCAGACCAGTGATCTGGTAGATTTAAAGAGGGTAGAAGCTTTTGCATTTTTGTTGAGTGGTCACATCATAATTTTGGATAGGATGAAGCAAAGTTGGGCAACAAAATTTGTCCAGTTGAAGACTAGTTTTGTGGATATACTTAAGTATATGTAAGTATAACATGTATATATACTTATGCGGCTATGTATAGGTTGGTTTTTGTAAATTTTGGTTTGTGGATACCACCCTTTGCCATTGATGTCAAAGGGGGAGTGAGGAGTAGTGGAAAATGTGAAATCCAGCTAAGGGGGAGCTCTAGTAAAAGTGTACATAAGACAGAGCATCAACCAAGGGGGAGTTTGCTACGACACTTAGTTATTTTTCACTAAGTATTGCCATCAATGCTAAAGGGGGAGATTGTTGACAAAAGACACTATGTGGATTCATGATTGTTGTCATTGATGGAAACAAAGTTTATCCCACACATTAGCAGCACATAGTATGTCTTTATCAGAAATCAGATTGAAGAGTGTTTTGGTCTAGTGAACAAGAATAGAGCATGTAGCAAGGTCCAACAATCAGGTCCAGATCTCTCAGAGGATGTATCTCAGCAAAGTGTGGACTTGGGAAAGTCAAGAGGAGTACCATGACTACTACATTCCAAAGATTAAGCCTCCAGTGATGAAAGAGTGAAAAGATATGATCATCTAAGTGTTGGGTTCCTGATAGGTAGAGCAGATTGAGGAAGAACTGACCGGTAGAGCATCAGAATTTAATTCGGATGAGAAATTGATGATGGCCAAGATAATTGAGAGATCATACATGGTTGGCCCACTTGATTGATGACTTATAACTCTATGTCTTGAATACACATCACATATCAAGCATGGATTCAGCTGATAGATTAGTGCCTTGTAAATATCCTGAATATTCTGGTTGCTGACTAGAAAGATGTTGAAATCCTTGATGCGGATATATATGCCAGATTGATTTTGGTATGAAGGGATGTGTTTTGATATAGTGTGTGTGAGGGAAGGCAAAGAGTAGAGTGGAAGTAGGAATACAAGTCCAGTATGTGACAGAACAACAACACTAAAGCAGAGGAAGAATGAAGTGCAGTAGATCAGTGAACAAAGCCTAACTGAAACTAAATCTTAGCATATGTGGATGCCTCTCATCAGTTCAAACAATTGGTTACCTTCCATAAACATTGTAGATAGTGAGTCTCTTATAGGCAGTGTGCCTCTTATGAGCAGTGTGCTCAGGTAGTGAGCCCTAATTCGCAAGTGCCATTTTGTACTTCTTATTCTTGTAACAGAGAATACAATCTTGGGTTAGTCACCCCGTGGTTTTTCCCTAACAGGGTTTTCCACGTAAAAATCCTTGTGTTAGGTGTGTTGATTTTATTTTTTCTCATAATTATGTATGCTCTTATGTTTTGATGCTGCACTAATATTAAAGAAGAGAATAAAATTAAGATATTTAAGATAACTGATTCACCCCCCCTCTCAGTTATCTACCTTGTTTCTAACACACCCATCGTACAACTGAGATAAAAATGTAACCAGATCCAATAGAAGCATAATCATTGCCATACAATAATCAGAAGGTATAGATTCAAAGACACAAAAATAAATAAGACTTAGGCATGATCAAAGAAAGATGAACCAAAGGTACACACCACTGAATGAAAAGCATAGAGTCTATCAAATTTAAAGCATAGGTTCATTACAATGCAACAATGAAACAAGGCACATGTTTGAATCAAAGAAAGATAGCCTTCCATAAAAGGTGTTACAGATCAAATAGAAGAGTCTCATCAAATCGATAGCACAAGTCATCACTACACTAGGAGCAATGCCATTTCAAATGGAAGACGAAGTGATAGGTTTCAAAATGAAAACATACAACTACCGTTGATGGAAACCCAATCTAATGGCTCGTGCAGTAGGAGAGAAGTGAAGTGGAGCTTGCCACATGGTTTAACCACTGTGGCATTTGGAAAAAGAGGCAAAGAAAGCACTAAAAGCTACTAGATGTCAGCACCGTGGGCTTTTAAAGGAGCTACAAGAGAAGTATCTTCCCAAATAAGCACCTGAGCACCACGTGGAGCAAGCGGAGGCTAGTAAAATATTTCCTTTTGTTTAAAAAACTCATCAAATGGTAAAAAGTCACGTGAATGGGAAGCAAGCTAAGTTGTTTTAATAATGTTGAATCTTTTATTATAAGTGGTGGGACCCTCTAATAAGCTAAATGCTTATTAAATATAAAGAATCTCATCTAAAGCCTACGGGGGAGTTTGGAATAAGTTTAAATAAATAATGGAGTCTTATTAATTGCTGAGTATTTCATTAAAACTGCCCTAAATAAATAAAGTATCGCTTCATTTTTCACGGCAATAAAAAAGAGAAGAGCGGGCGTTTTTCATGCTGTAGGCCAAAGCAATGGAAGCTACAACAATGGAGGCAAACCAAAAGACCCAATTAAGTGGAGTTTCAATTACCAGAGCTGAGATCAGAGCTGTGATTCATGGGATGGCAGTTAGAGATATTTCTAGGTAGTTAGAGAGGATTTTCTTTGGCTTCTAGGTTATAAATACATGGATCCGAGATAGAGATAAGGAGTTGGAAACCACAAATATTTTTAATAGTAGTAGTGATATTTTTCCTTGCCTCAATAGTTGCCTCTCAATGAGGGATGTAATATTTTTATTTTGTGCAAGCAGTTTTGCCTCTATAAATTTATTCTCCTATCAAGCAATGAAGAGTGGTGATGTTTTTATGCAGTTCTAAATTTGTCTCTATCTCTTGCTTCTAATCTCTATTCTTAGCCTTTGTTAAATCTAATTTAATATGCTTGTTAATTAATCATGTTGATGCTCTTTAATTTTTTGAGTAAATCATTTAGACTTTGATCATTGTGCTATTGGGTAAATAATAAATCTGACACATCGCCATAGTAGCAGTTTAGGGCATTTCATTTAATCTTGTTTTTCTTCTCTTTTCTCACAAAACCTAGAGAAGAGCCAGCTTCTTGAAAATCTAGAGGTTATTATGAGATTCAATCCCACATTTTCAGGGTTTCCCATTGTTGGTGATTAGCCTGCAAAATTAAACATCAACACAATGCTTGGAACCATTCTCACCAATATTCAGACCAACAAAGAAGTGGCCATCAAGCTTGTAACCTTCTAACCTTGTTTTACATTTTTCATTGTAGCTTGTTTAAATGTGAATCCTAGGGCCAATGCAACAATTTATATGGATATCTATTTAGTTTGAAGTGTACGATTAAATTGTTCTTTTTTGACCCATCGATTTTAGAGTTTTTTTGGGGTTTAGGGTGACTGTTAATGAATAATAGTGCCAATGGCAGCATGTAAACTATAAAGTTTGATATGTAGCTTCGTATCTTGTCAATTTATTTATTTTAGGCCAAATTTTGAGAGATATTTTAATTGAGAGGAAAGTATAAGGTTAACACTATTGCATGGGTATGGAAATGGAAGTCTTTACAGTAGAAAATGATTTAAAGCCTTGGTAGGTAATAGAGATCCATTTTAGGGTAAATTTGAGAGGTATCCAAGGTTTATAGAGTTACATAACTCTGAAAATGCCAACATATCAAGTTTAAACCAAACATTGTTGCCCATACTCAAAATTGGTAGTGTACAATCACAAAATTGTGAGTTGTAGCCTTTGCAGCTAGCAAGTTTATCTTGATTTGTAGCTATAATTTAGTTTATAACCATTGCATATATGTTTTAGGGTATTTTTGGTTAGTATTGTATTTCCCTTTCTCTTGTTGGTTTCTACATTTAATTTGGCATACATTAATGAGGACAACACCATTTTTCCATTCAATTTGCTCTTTATCCTCAAAGTCTACTGTTGGGTAATTCCTATCATGCTATCAAGGAAGACAGTCAGGATCTATTGTTTTTTATTATATAAGGTGTCAAAAACTAGGGGCCAAACCCTTACAACAACATTACAAAAATAGACAGCAAAGGTTCATAGACAAAAATATAGTCACCAAAACCAACTACAACATTAACAACAAATACAACCAATTAACAACAGAAAGTATATAGCAGCAGATAGACAACATAAAACATAAAGAGAAACATGAATAAGGAGATACATCCTCCCAGCATTTAACTAGAAATTCCATGATTTCATCAAGTTTCTTGAATTTCTCCTTATCCTTGTCATTAGCCCGATTCCCATGCTCCTATAGTAGAGTCAGGTTGAGAATTGTCGAGCGATAGAGCATACTGCTTAGAATGCTTCCCATAGATCAAACTTTTTGCTCTAGATCATCCACCCAACCCCTGAGGACAATAATATAATTCCCCTGGCCAACTCCTTCCTCCTTAGTCTCCTCTTCAACCTCCTCCACAATCATCTTCTCCCCTTTACTAGCTTATCCACATGACCACCACCAGAGGAATCTATCTGCTTCTCTTCTCCCTCATTTGCATCCTCTTCAGAAATCTCTTGAACCTCAATGTCTCCAGCTTTCAACTGACCATCCCCTTGAGTGGAAGCTTCTGAATCACTTTCAGAATAATCAATTAACTTGGACTACGAGGCCAGTTTACCAGCAATTCTCCTCGACCTTCTCACCCTGGAAGAGAAACCCTCATTCTTACATTTAGCCTCCATTTTGGTTTTGTGTTTTTTCGCAAGGTCCACATAGTCACTGTTCAGATTCTTATGGGTCCCTACTATGTCCCTTGTAACCTCCCCAATAGAATCCATCTCCCTAAATTTTCTTTTCTTACTTTTCACACTCCCTTTAGAAACAAGAGTATGCATATCCTTCACCGTGGTCTCCTCAAGGGTCTCAAAAAAGGAAACCCCTTTCATTTTTTTGGGAATTAGGAGTAGGGTAGGGTTCCTTAGAAATAGTGGTAGTAATGGGGGAAGTGTCAGCATGGACCTCAACAATGGAGGGCTGGATTGGCTTAGGTGGGTCCAAGACAAGGTGAAAATTATAGAGACGAAGAAGGAGACCTTGATGTAGAGGAACAAGGCGTTTAGAGGGTTTCTTGTAAATTTTGGCTTTAACCCAAAAAATAGAGTGTTCAAGGGAAGAGAACAGATAAAAATAAAAACTTATCAAAGCATTAAACCTAAAATGATTGAGCAGAGGGAAGTGACAATTGTAAAACTTGGTGAAACGACCTTCTAGGGTGAAATATTTCATCAGTAGAAAGCATATCTTGTCCCATAGATCTGGCAGCTTAGCATGTTCAAACCCTCCCTAGTATGGGACTAATTCCTCTCCTACTAGAAAAAGCTTCTGGTTCTAATGGTCGACCACCTTAGCCTTTCTTTGTAGCTTAGTACCCTTGGTGAAAAGGCCAGTCACCATGGCTATGACCTCTTCAGAGATTTTAAACCCAATTTTGCCAATGGTAACTTTGTGTTTCTGCCACGATAGGGTACACTACATAGACAAGTTTTCATCATATCCATTGAGGCATTCCAAAAAAGGACTTATGCCACCTTCCTTGCAATAATTCCATACAACAACATTGTCCTTAAATTTGCAGCAAGATATTAGCTCGGTGCAAATTCTATCTCCACCCATGATCGTCTTCCCCTCGAAAACACAGAGAACATAGAGCTGAAGATACCTTACCACAAAGTGTCTTCGTGAGTTAATTCTAAATGCCTTGAAGGGAATGATGAAATAATAAATGGAGCAATAAACCAACATGCACGAGCTGTCAATATCCTGAACCGCCTTCACAATCTCCAATCGTTGCCAAATTTTCCCATGCTCGATTATGATATTTTTTAATTTACTATCATCATCACAAATCCAACTCATCTTAATCCAAGTGATTGAAGATGGAAAAATGACATTAGTCTGAAAGGTACAATATATCATAATAACATCGTACATGAGCATCCACATCACCTTTGCCCAAAAAAACCATTCAGCTAGGCTGACACTCTCAATGTGATGAGTCATCCTTGACAAGTCATCTATTTTTGAATTAGTTCCCTTATGTTAATAGGAATATTGTTATATTGGTGCCAACATCACCAATTCATAAATTGCTGACCATAATCTGTGAGAGCATCAACAACTCTGTTCCCCTCTTTGTATATATGAGAAAATTCCACTCTAGAAATTCTTTGAATAAGAATTTGGATATCCACAATGATATCCTTAAGCCTCCACCTGCAGACCGAAGCATTGATAACAACATCAAGGACAAGTTTAGAGTCCCCCTCTATATGCAAATGAGGAATACCCAAAGAAATAGCTAATTTAACTCCCCATAAGAGAGCAGAGGCCTTAGCATAGTTATTACTTTGAGTACCTAAACCACCAGCATAGGAAACAACAAGCTCCCCTCTATTATCCCTGATAATCACACCACCACTAGCCTTTCCATTGGACTTTAAAGCCCCATCAAAATTAAGTTTGAGCCAATCAAACCTCGAAGGAGTCCATCTTGCATTTAATCTCAAAGTCTACTTTGAATTGTCATGAGCAGGAATTTGGTTAAGAATTTTCCAATTGACAACAATTCTTTCCTCTTCTTGAGTAAGGAGTTTATCAGCAATTTTGATATGAGAACTAGCAACGCTTTCAATGAGGAGCTTAGAGAAAGAATGATAAACTTGAGAAGAGTCCTTGACAGCTTCCCTAAGGATTCTGTTATTCCATTCTTTCCACAATGTCCAACCAACGAATGGAAGAGTTTGGTTCCAGAGCTCCACAAGCTAGGGATGAGAAAAAGTAGGAAACCAATTACAAATAACTTCTCTAATATCTTTATTGCAAACCCATTGTATACCAAAGTTTTACAGAATTATACTCCAAACTTCCATGGCAAAGTCACAACAAGGAATTAGATGAGGAACAATTTCTTCTTCCTTAAGGCATAGAACACACCTATTAACCAGAGAGAAACCCCTTCTTTGCAAATTGTCTTGGGTTAAGATCTTATTATGAACCACATCCCACCAAAACATATTAACTTTAGGAATAAGTTTATGGTTCCAAACTTTCCTCCAAAGCTCATTTGTATGAACATCAGGAATCAGCAAATGGTAAGTAGAGTTAATAGAGAAGAGACCTCTTTTGTCAGGTGACCAATGTAACTCATCTTCTCTAGGAAAGAGAGGAATTCTAGTATCCACCAACAACTGTTGTATAGATTGCATTCTCTGGATAAGCTTAGGATGATTATTACAAGACTCAAGGAGATTTTTCCAATGTCTAATACAATTCTCATGATGAATGTAATAACAGACTTTTGACCCAAAAAATTGTTTGGCTATATTAGCAATAACCTTGTTTTCCTCATGAGCAGCAAGGGCTTTGTCAGAAATCCAAGGGTCCTTCAAAAATTTATAATATTGTCATTCCCTAGTTTCAACTTAAGCCCCCGTTTAATTAAGCTTCTAGATTTGAGCATTTTGTTCCAAATTACTGAAATCTGAGGGAGCCCTTCCTAATAAAGGAAACCTAGGTTATCAACATCCTATAAGTACTTCGCTTGCATAATGGTTCCCCATTCTTTATTACTATTAATCAAATTCTGATTGGTTTTGGAAATAAGGGCTTTGTTCATATTTCTTATAGATCTGATATTAAGACTGCCATGAATTTTAGGAAGGCAAACCTTCTACCATTTGACCAGAGACATTCTCTTTTTTTCTTTCACACCTGTCCATAAGAAATTTCTTTTTATCTATTCCAATTTGTCAGCTATATACTTGGACATTTTAAAAAGAGATAGGAAGTAAGTTGGAATACCTTGAAGGGAGGCCCGTAGAAGCTGCAACTTTCCAGCACTACTCAAAAGTTTACCCCTCCTGCCAATCATCTTCTTTTGAGTTCTTTCCAAAATACCATTCCAAAATCCCGAAGTAACTTCTTTGATAGTTAAAGGAAGGCCAAGGTAGAGTGCAGGAAGATCATCCACATCACAGCCAAGGATTTTGATGATTTTTCTATGGAGATTGTTAGATTTAGCATAAACAACTGAGAGGGGGGGTGAATCAGTTGTCCAAAACTTTCTTCTTTCAACACTTGTATTCACTTAGCATTAACAATAAATCAATCATGAAAACTTAATGTAATTAATCAAGAGCAGAAACACATCTACACATGAGACACCAAAATTTTGACATGGAAAACCCGGTTAAGGGAAAAACCATGGGGTGACTAACCCAAGATATTATTCTCTATTAGAAGAATAGAAAGAATAAGATGTCACATGCCAATTAGGGCTCACTGCCTAAGCACACTGCTCACAAGAGGCTCACTACCTACAAGAGACACACTGTCTACAATAGATGAGTATTACATACTTGAACTGGTAAATAGCATCGTCACCATGCTTGAATCAGTTCCATTAAAGCCCAAATCCTTCTGCTCTTCCTATCGCTCTTCTCCTCATTACCACACACTCATCTCCACAAGTACACTCTTGAAATGACTTTACAAACCTTTATTTATACATGACATCAACTTAGGAACAAACATCTAAGTCAGCAAGCAACCACAAGAACATTTTCAAGGTGTATAATTCATCCGGTCGGCCAGTCATAGAAAGAACACCTTCATCCGGAAGTATTTCTTCAATTCTGGGCTCCAATTCTAATACAGACCATCAACATGAACTGAACATAATCCAAGGACCTTCACAAACTTTCTTGAATCACCAGGAACATCCGCACTTCGTCTACTTACTGAAATCCTTCTCTCCTACATTTGGAACCTCAAGAACACAGTCTGTTATCACTGTCACAAAGGAATAGGTTCTTCCAGACCTTCAAACCACAAACCAATCTGCTTGACACTTCACAAGGATATTCTAAACACTTCCTCAAATCCGCAGAGTGGGATAATGCATTACCGGACCTTACCGGACCTATCTATCTCACTCTGTCACCACTGAGCACTTGTTAGAACTGGTTCTACTTGAGTGACCATAACTTCTTCAGATCTTCATGAAGATCCCTAAAAATTTGACTAGAGCATCTCAAGACTTATATCTACAAACCCTTTAAACCGCATCCTCTGATCCTCAACCTATCTTGGACTTTTACCTTGTTATCATCACTGTTCTTCACTATTCCTGATTGAGACTAATTTTCTCAATATCCTCAGCACACAGCTCATCCAATCCTTCCTTTTAATGCAACATGAGTATGTTGACATCAATGACAACACCGGTTTAACCCATACTTGCAAAAATCTCCCCCTTTGTCATTGATGGCAACATATTATGTGAAAAACCATCAAGACAAGAACTTCTCCTTACTGTCATAGCTCCCCCTATCAACAACAACTATTCACATGTCTTTACTTCCTGTACTGCTCCCCCTTTGATCATCAACCACTTGTTTTTCACATGTCTTCTCTCCCCCTTTGACATCAATGGCAAAGGGCCCAAACTTGCAACTTTATAATCACACCTGCTGCTCCCCCTGAGTAGCAGCTCTCCAACACCAATCCGGACCACAAGATATGACTGTGATATCCACCGGATTGATGCATATTAGTGCATCCTAGTTTAGCACCGGAGGGGCAATAACCCCTAACTTCTCCCTGAGATACTCAAAAGTGTCCTTGGGAAGAGGTTTAGTAAAGATATCTGCAATCTGATCCTTGGAGGGCACATACTCTAATCTGACTTCATCCTTGTTCACTTTCTCTCTCATAAAATGAAACTTGATAGATATGTGCTTGGTCTTAGAATGCAACACAGAATTCTTAGAAATATTTATTGCACTTGAATTATCACAGAAAATTGTGATAGGCTCCTCATATTCTACTTTAATGTCTTTTAGCATCTGCTTCATCTATAAGATTTGAGTATAACTACCTGCTGTTGCAATGTATTCTACTTTAGTTGTAGATAGAGATATTGCCTCTTGTTTCTTGCTTAGCCAAGAAACCAATCTTTTTCCCAAAAAGAATGCTCCACCACTACTACTCTTCTGGTCATCCACATCTCCTACCCAATCTGCATCTGTATATGCATGAAGAGAGAAATCATGATCTCTAGGGTACCATAGATCATACTCAACTATCCCCTTTAGATATCTAAAAATCCTCTTGATTGCCATAACATGAGATTCTCTAGGATCAACTTGGAATCTAGCAACAATACCAACAGCCTGCATAATATCTAGTCTAGTTTGAGTGAGATACAACAGTCCTCCAATCATTGACCTATATTTTGTCTGATCAACCTTGGGAGAGTCATCATCTTTGCTCACCTTGCATCCGGTTGCTATTGGAGTGTTCATTGGCTTTGAGTCTTCCATCCCGAATTTCCTCAACAATTCTTTCACATATTTTGACTGAGAGATGAAGATTCCTTTCTTTGTTTGAGTAATTTGTAGACCCAAAAAGAAATTTATTTCCCCAAGCATTGACATCTCAAAATCACTTTTCATTTGACTTGCAAAAGTTTTACACATACTGTCTCTTCCTCCAAAAATGATATCATCAACAAATACTTCAATAATTAAGATATTTTCATGATCAATTTTGAAATACAAATTACTGTCAGCAGTACCTTTATTGAAACCAATCTTCATGAGATTCTTATCCAATCTTTCATACCAGGCTCTTGGGGCTTGCTTCAGTCCATACATTACTTTTTTTAATTTATAGACCATATCACTATGATCAGACAATTGAAATTTATCCAGTTGCTCAATATACACTTCTTCGAAATTACTATTTAGGAAGGCAGATTTGACATCCATCTGATACACCTTAAAATCCTTAAAGGCAACAAATGCAAGAAATAATCTGACTGCTTCAATTCTTGCTACCAGAGCAAAAGTTTCTTCAAAATCAACTCCTTCTATTTGAGAGTAAACTTTGCAAACTAATCTGGCCTTGTTTCTGATTACTTCACTGGCTTCATTCAATTTGTTCTGGAAGACCCATTTGGTTCCAATCACATTTTTCTTTCTTGGTCTGGGAACAAGATCCCAAGTGTGATTCTTCTCAATTTGCATCAGTTCTTCCTCCATTGCCTTAGTCTAGTTTTCATCATTGCAGGATTCATTTACTGTCTTAGGTTCAATCTTTGAAATTAGACAATACTCATCTAAATTTTGAGCAATTCTCCTCCTTGTTTGTACCCCTTTGCTTTTGTCACCTATGATCTGATCTTTAGAGTGGTTTAGAATTACATACCTTGGAATTTTTGGAGTCTCTTGCACTTCTAACTCTTGATCAGTCTCATTGAGACTTATCTCTTCTTCCTGTCTTACCAAATCAACTTGACTTTGTTTCTCAGAAGAGACTTGGACACCTTGAATCTGAACACCATTCTAATCATCTTCATCATGTTCAAGAATTCTTAAGGGTCTTTCAATTTTTTCATCAACCTTCACATTTATACTTTCTACAATCTTTCTCAGTCTCTTGTTGTAACACTAGTATGCTTTTCTTTGAGTAAAATAACCCAAGAATATTCCTTCATCACTTCTAGCATCAAACTTTCCTAGATCTTCATCCCTTTTAATGTAACATCTGCTACCAAAAAATCTGAAGTATCTCACAGTGGGAAAAATGCCAAACCAAAGTTCATAAGGAGTCTTACTGGTATAGTTTCTAATTTGAACTCGGTTGAGAGTGTAGACTACAATGTTGATAGCTTCTCTCCAATAGATCTGAGGAACATTTGCTTCCATCATCATGGTCCTGGATGCTTCCTGGATGGTCCGATTCTTTCTCTCAACAACTCCATTATGCTGTGGAGTTCTAGGGGCAGACAATTGTCTCTTTATTCCATGTTTCTCACAAAAGTTTATGAACTCACCGGATGTGAATTCTCCACCTCTATCAGACCTCAGACACTTCAATTTTAAGCCGGTCTCATTTTCCACCATAGCCTTGAATATTTTGAATTTCTCAAGAGCTTCTGATTTCTCTTTCAGAAAGGTTACCCACATCATCCGGGAATAGTCATCAATTAGCAACATGAAATATCTATCACCTTGCACACTCCTGATTCTTATCGGACCACATAAGTCAGTGTGAACCAAGTCTAATAATCCGGTAGAAGATTGTTCCTTTCTTTTGAATGAGATTCTGCTTTGTTTTCCCAACTGACATTCTTTGCACAAACTATTTGTAGGTTTTACCAATCTTGGAAGATCTCTTACAGCCTGAGTATTACTTATCTTGATGATATTATCAAAGTTCACATGACACATTCTTCTATGCCATAACCAACTCTAATCAATTTGAACAAATAAGAAACTTTTACTAGTACTAGCTAAGTGAAAGATGTTACCTTTTGTTTGGGTACCTGATGCAATCTCTGTTCCAGAACTTTCAAGGATTTTGCACTTTCCATTCTTGAATCTGAGATCATAGCCTTTGTCCACCAAAATGTCCCACACTAAGAAGATTGTGTTTCAATCCTTCAACATATAATACATTATCGGTTTTGTTCTTTCCATCAAAAGAAATAGTTCCTCTACCTTTGATCTACCTGTAGATTTATCACCAAACTTTACCACTCCTCCTTCATACCTTTCCAAATCTATGAACTTGTTTTTGTCACCTGTCATGTGGTGAGAGCAACCATTGTCAATGACCCAATCATCCTTTTCTTCAACTTGGGCAGCTAGGGCTTTATGATTTATAGATTTAGAGGGTATTAGATCTTCTTCCTTGATGGCAATGAACATCCAATCACTTCTAGATTTGTCTTCTTTCTCTGATTCATCATCTGTTACTCCATCATCTTCTTCATGAGCATAGTAATAATTCTTCTGGAATCTTGGTCTATTACTGTTTAACCTAGAAAATCTTTTTGGACACCTTGATGCAAAATGACCAATCTTATTGTAGTTAAAACACCTAAAAGGCAATTTTCCCTCATACTTACCGGATCCTCTTGGTAGTCTTTTTGCAATAAGAGCTTCAAGATGAGTAGTTTCAGCTTCTTCTTCTTCCAAGTCTTTTCTTGCATTTTCATACCATGATGATTTCCTTGAAGAGTTTTCTCCTGGATCAAACCTTTGTTTTCCTTTTACCAAGGCACTTGCTTTGAATTCAGATTCAGTCTTTGGAGGATCATCTCCAAACTCGGCCATTTCAAAAGCAGTTAGCTCACCAACTAATTGATCCCTTGTGACTGTTGTGTGAGCTCTGAATTCTTCGATTGCAAAATCTTTGATTTTATAAGACTCAGGAAGGGATCTGAGAACTTTTCCAACTATCTCATCTTCACTTAGGGTTCCACCTGCATTTTTGATTCCGCAAACTAGCTCATTCACTCTTGGCATAAAAGAGGTAATATTTTCATCATTTCTCATTTTCAGTCTTTCAAATTTCCCTTTTAGACTCTGTAATCTTGCACATTTAACAAACTAGTCTCCTTCATGTAAAAGTTCCAATTTCTTCCAAATCTCAAAGGTAGTTGGTAGATGAATAACATTAGAGAGTTCTGAGTTGAATAATGTGCTTAAATGAGCCTCTTGGTCCACAAATTGTTTTCAGCATCTATGATTTCATTTAGGGTTGTCGAACCACCCTATGGAGGTACATAAGCCTTTGTCACCATGGACCAGTATGCAAATCCCATGCACTACAAGTGACATTCCATGTGACCTTTCCAAAGAGCAAAGTTAGTTCCATTGAACTTCAGACTATCCTTCTTGTAGGATGACATCCTGGATCTCCTCAAGTGGTTAAGCTCCTTTCAGAGGAACTTGGTTCTGATACCAATTGTTAGATTTAGGGCAGACAACTGAGAGGGGGGTGAATCAATTGTCCAAAACTTTCTTCTTTCAACACTTGTATTCACTTAGCATTAACAATAAATCAATCCTGAAAACTTAATGTAATTAATCAAGAGTAGAAACACATCTACACATGAGACACCAAGATTTTGACATGGAAAACCTAGTTAAGGGAAAAACCACAGGGTGACTAACCCAAGATATTATTCTCTATTAGAAGAATAGAAAGAATAAGATGGCACATGCCAATTAGGGCTCACTGCCTGAGCACACTGCTCACAAGAGGCTCATTGCCTACAAGAGACACACTGTCTACAATAAATAAGTATTACATACTTGAACTGGTAAATAGCATCATCACCATGCTTGAATTAGTTCCATTAAAGCCCAAATCCTTCTGCTCTTCCTTTCGCTCTTATCCTCGCTACCACACACTCATCTCCACAAGTACACTCTTGAAATGACTTCACAAACCTTTATTTATACACAACATCAACTTAGGAACAAACATCTAAGTCAGCAAGCAACCACAAGAACATTCACAAGGTGTATAATTCATCTGTTTGACCAGTCACAGAAAGAACACCTTCATCCAAAAATATTTCTTGAATTCTAGGCTCCAATTCTAATGTGGACCATCAACATGAACTAAACATAATCCAAGGACCTTCACAAGCTTTCTTGAATCACCAGGAACATCTACACTTCCTCTACTTACTAAAATCCTTCTCTCCTACATCTGGAACCTCAAGAACACAGTCTGTTATCACTGTCACAAAGGAATAGGTTCTTCTGGACCTTCAAACCATAAACTGATCTGCTTGACACTTCACAAGGATGTTCTAAACACTTCCTCAAATCCGCAAAGTGGGATAATGCATTACCGGACCTTACCGGACCTATCTGTCTCACTCTATCACCACTGAGCACTTGTCAGAACTGGTTCCACTTGAGTGACCATAACTTCTTCATATCTTCATGCGGATCCCTGAAAACTTGACTGGAGCATCTCAAGACTTATATCTACAAACCCTTTAAACCGCATCCTCTGATCCTCAACCTATCTTGGACTTTTACCTTGTTATCATCACTGTTCTACACTATTCCTGATTGAGACTAATTTTCTCAATATCCTCAGCACACAGCTCATCCAATCCTTCTCATTAATGCAACATGAGTATGTTGACATCAATGATAACACCGGTTTAACCCATACTTACAACAGAGATGTCCCTGAGTGTTGATGAAATAAACATTAATTTTCTGAAATTGATGTGTTGACCAGAAGCTTTGGCCTAGTCATTGAGAATATTCCTCCAACTATGGGCTTCTAGCACTGAAGAGATACCAAAGAGGATGGTATCATCCACAAACTACTGAATAGACATGGGTTGCAAAGTAGAAGCTAGTTTGATCCCCACAATTTCCTTAGAAAGGATCTTAGAGTGAACATACCTCCCAAGGGCTTCAGCCATCATGATAAAAAGATAGGGGGAAAGAGGATCACCTTGTCTAATCCCTCTCGTGGGAGAGAAAAAACCCCTAGGAATCCCATTAACCAGGACTGAGAATTTAGCAGTGGTAACAGCTTCCTGGATAAGCAGAGAGACTTTATCATTAAAACCAAACTTTTGGATAACCTTAAAAAGAAACTGCCAGGAAACTCTATTATAGGCCTTAGAAATATCAAACTTTAGAACCATACCAGGAATCCTGCTCTTCACCATTGAGTGGATAGTTTCACGAGTGGCTATAACAACATCTAAAATTTGCCTTCCAGAAACAAAACATTTCTGAGAAGAGGAAATAATTTTATCAAGGGTTGAAATCTCAAAACAAGGAATTTGGTGCATAACTTGTAAATGGTATTACACAAACTTATAGGTCTGAAATCAGCAAGAAGCTTAGGATTTGGCTTCTTGGGAACAAGAACAATAAAAGTATTGTTAATCTTCTTTAGAAGTTTCCTAGTTCTAAAAAAATCTCTAACAATAGCAGTAACATCATAGCTCACAATATCCCAATATTCTTGGAAGAATATAGGCAGAAAGCCTTTAGGGCGTGGGGCATTAAAGGGCCCCATGGAGAATAAAACAACATGAACCTCTTCTTCAAAGATAGGTTTCAACATTTCAATGTTATCCTCCTCAGTAATCAAAGAAGGAATATTGTTAAGGAACTGATTCATTATCTACTCATTGGCATCATTGTCATCTTGTTCCGTCAACAAATTCTGGAAGAACAAGGCTGCTTGATTACCAATCTCATTGTCATCAGTGATAGTATTGCCATCCTCCAAGCACAATTTAGAAATAGTATTATCTTTCCTATGTTTCATAGCTGAGAGATGAAAAAAGCAGTATTACGATCCCCTTCTTTAAGCCACTGAACTCTAGATTTTTATTTCTAGAAGAGTTCTTTATTCATAAGATTCTTCCAATCAGTAATCAAATTATTTTCATCTTGAGAAATATCCTTAGTAGAATCTCCTTGAGCTATTTTGGTTTGAACGTCAGCTAATTTTCCCAAAATAATCTTCTTCTGAACAAATATATTTTCAGAGCTCTACTTGTTCCAACCATGGACCTCTTGTTTAATGTGTATAAGCTTCTTAACCAATCTAAACATAGGAGTACATTAGACTAAAAGGAAGGAAGGTGTGCGGAAATCACTTCCTACACTAATCTAATGAGGGGAGAGATATACAAATTCAAATTTATCCTTACAACTACAACAATACGAAACACATAAACAAGATATTGCAGCAATACACATGAACTAAAAAGAAGATAGAAGAATAGAGACAAAGATTTACGGTGGGCAAAACCCTTATCGGGTGAAAAAACGAACACTCAAAAACCTGCTCAATGTATTAACAAATCTGATACTTGTTTACAATACACTTTCAATGCAAGCTTTAATGGTCTTCAACACTCATGTCTGGAGTCAATCTAGCATCATAACAATACATATAAAACTTGTAATACATCACCTCCTCCAAGCACCTATTTATATAGAAACAAGGCAATATTAGACCTTTCTTGAGATGGGTGTCCAACTTGGCCTCATGGCCCAAAACCCATGTCTAAGGACACTTGGTCAACATTGTAGAATGTGCTTGACACTTGTCCATAGCTCCCATCCCAAAGGGGTTGCCTATTTCCAAAATGGGCTATGACAGATGCTCTTGTGACTCTTATGACCGTCATAGAATCTGTCATAGCAGTTACAACTTACAGCTATAAGAAAATCTATGATATACAGGCTATAAATAGCATATTCTCTTACAACATGTTATAGTCCACCTTGGGGCACCCAAATATGCCTTTTTCAAAGATGCTTCATGACACATGTCTTCAGCTGTGTTACAACCTTCTATTTCTAACTCTTACATGTCATAACTTTGTCATAGGAATCCATCATAACCATTTCGGTCAACATTCCCTTACACAACATCCAAGATGCCAACACATGGAAAAATTCTCCTACCACTAAGTGGGATGCCTATCTCCTCATGTGAGTACAAAATTACAAGTTGTCCTCATCCTTGTAGGATTACACATCACCGTGCAACATCCCACAACATGACAATATGGAATTTACAATTATCTACAACATTGGCAATGAATTAATAAATACAAACATAAATAACGCAAGGAATTACCAAGGTTGAGACACCTTAATTCCCAACATTCTCCCACTTGTCGAACACCTTGTAAGAGCCAATAGAATAACAAGATTTAACTGTTATAGGCCAAGAGGCCCATAGACTCCAAACACCATCTGAACTTCTCTATGCTCGTCAATGCATCTACAACATTCTTCAAAGTATCTACCTTCTCCAAATTTACCTTCCCATCCTCTACCATGTCTTGCACGAAGTGAAACTAAACATCAATATGCTTTGTTCTAGCATGGAAAGTTGGATTCTTCGCAAGGCAAATCATACTTTGACTATCACAACTGATCATAATCTGACCTGCATCAATGCCAATATCTGAACATAATCTCTTAAGCCAAATGGGTTCCTTACAAGCATGAGTTGCTACCATATACTTAGCTTCTGTCATGGACAAAGAAACCACAGGTTGTCGCTTACTCATCCAACTAATAGCACCACCAAACATTGTAAACACATAAGCACTGGTGGATCTCCTGCTATCAATGTCACCTGCCCAATTAGAATCCATAAATCCATGAATATCAATGGAATGTGGACATCCTATAACATAACCATGATAGCATACGGAATACTCATAAGTACCCCTCAAATATCTAAACACTCACTTAACTGCATCCCAATGAACCCATCCAAGATTAGCCATAAATTAACTAAGGACTCCCATTGCTTGGGCAATACATGGCCTTGTGCAGACCATAGCATACATCAAACTACCAACAATACTAGCATAAGGTACTCTGCTCATCTCCTCCACCTCACTAGGAGATTTTCGACAATCCTCGACAGACAACTTTTCCCCAAAGAAATAGGAACACACAATGGTCTACAATCTACCATGCTGAACCTATCCAACACAGTCTTCACATACTTACTTTAACTTAATGAAAATTTTCTATTGGCTCTATCTCTTCTAATTTCCATTCCTAGAATGTACCTAGCTGTGCCTAAATCTTTCATTTCAAATTATGCTGACAACTGAGATTTGAAATTAGAAATCGTATTCTCACCCTTCTTAATGAGAAACATATCATCAACATACAATGCAACAATAAGAATACGATCACTATCAACCTTAAAGTATACACAATGATCTGATTTCAATCTCACAAATCCAATTAACAACACAAAGACATTAGACTTCAAGTATCATCTCCTAGGAGACTGTTTCAAACCATACAAAGACTTCTTTAACTTGTAAACTAGATTTTCTTTACCTTTCACCATATAATGCTCTAGCTGTGACATGTATATTTCTTCCTCCAAATCACCATGAAGGAAAGTTGGCTTCGCATCCATCTGTTCTACCTCCAAGTCATAAGCTTCTATGAGAGACAACAAGAATCGAATGGATGTCATCTTTGCAACGGGAGAGAAAATCTCACCATAATCTATGCCCTCCACTTGTGAATACCCCTTCACAACCAATCTGGCCTTATATTTCTCAACACTTCCATCTGCACCAATTTTCTTCTTGAACACCCATTTACATCCAATGGGTTTCCATCCCGGAGGTAAAGGCACCAAGTCTGAAGTTTGATTCTTTTCCAAAGAAGCCATCTCATCCTCCATGGCCTCCTTCGAGGAACCTGCATATTTCATATCCAAAGCCTCTAACACAGTTCTAGGCTCATCACTGTTAGTGAGCAAAGCATAAGCACAACTAGAATCAAGCCATGTAAAACCAAACCTTTCAGGTTGCTTTCTTATCTATGTAGACCTCCTCAATGGCTGAGGTTGAGGTTCAGCTTCTTCATTTGAGCTTTCAGAGCTACCATAGCTCTCCTCATCATCAGGTCCAACATTGTCTTTCTGTTCAGTCTTCTTAGGGGTAGCAGGAAACTAAACAACATCCTCTTTCTTTTCTTTTTCTTCTGGCTATTAAATAGTGGAAGGTGTAAGCTCTCTGAAGATGACACTTTTGCTATACAACACTTTTTAAGCCACAGTATACCAAAGCTTGTATCCTTTCACACCGACACCATAGCCAATGAAGGTACACTTAACAACCTTTTTCAACAACTTTGACCGCTTCTCGCTAGGCACATGTGAATATGCCTCACAACCAAAAAAATGAAGATGCCTTATTGAAGGCTTCCTACCAGACCACACCTCCAGGGATGCCTTTCCAACAAGAACTGATGTAGGAGATCTATTTACCAGATAGAAAGTAGTGGGAACCGCTTCAGCCCAAAAGTTTTGTTCTAGGCTAGCTCCACTAAGCACGCTCCTAGCCTTCCCCATCAGTGTCCTATTCATCCTCTCTACAACTCCATTTTTCTGTGGGGTGTATGGAGTTGTCTTATGTCTTTCAATCGGAAGTTCCCTGCAATATTTATTGAATTATGTAGAATAGAACTCACCACCATTGTCAATTCTCAAACATTTAATCTTTTTACCAGTCTAATTTTTAACAAAGGCCCTAAACTCCTTAAACTTGCTATAGACTTCAAATTTTCTTTTGAGAAAATAAATCCATGTCCTTCTACTGTAATCATCTATGAAAGATACAAAGTATAAAGATTTTGATAACGAAAGAACATTAACAGGACCAAACACATCAGAATGAATAAGGTCCCACGCACCAGAAGACTTATGAGAACTCAAGTAAAACTAAACACAGTTTTGTTTTCCATATATGCAATGTTCACAAAAATTGAACTCAAGATTACAATCATCTAACCTCTCAACGATGTTCTTATTTTTTAGGGTACACAAACCCTTCTCACCAATGTGGCCAAATCTCTTATGCCATAACATTGTCTTTTTAGCAGGAAGCTTAACTTCCAATGCATGATTACAACCATCAAGACTAGATACATCAGATTTCTTTACTGCTCATTCAGATGGTGGGGATGAAGTGACTACTACCCTCTTCTTAGAGTCAGAAGAACTATTGCATTATGAAATGCATGCCTCTAGCTGAAATAGAGTACCTCTCCTAGTACCCTTAGCAAGCACCATAGCTTCTCTAGTCAACTTGTATCCTTCGTTCAAAAAGACAACCCACACACCTGCATCATTCAACATACTTACAGAAGTAGGTTTTGTGCTAAGCCTAGGATTTGCATAACCCCAGAGATCCCCTTCACTCGTCCATCAGGGAATCAGATAGAGACTCTTCCATGACCAACAATCTTCAGATGAGCGTCATCACCAAGATACACCTTTCCACCATCGAACTCCTCATACTTGGTAAACTAGTCTCAATGCGCGGTCATGTGGAATGATACACCAAAGTCAATCAGCCACACATCATCAGATGCATGGGTTCCCAGGGCTGCAATGAAAACATCACCATATTCTTGCCATTTGTCAGAATATGAATCAGGAGCTTTCTTCTTCTTTTTCTTCTCCTCTTTGCATTCCTTTTGGAAATGTCTGGTTTTGCCATAGTTCCAACATAGATCCTTGGACTTTCCAAGAGATTGGGATCTCCCACAGGATTTGGATCTACCCTTCTTAGCTTTCTTGTCCTTCTTTTTCCCTTTCTCCTTGGGTCTTCCATGGACTGCAAGAGCCTCTTTGGCTACCTCAGAAGACTTTCTCCACATCTCTTCAGACAATAGTGAAGAAACCACTTCATCCATTTTGAATATGGATGTGGTGCTTCCAATAGCCATGACAAGATGATCCCATGAATCTAGCAAGGAACAAAGCTGGGTCATACATCAATCCTCCTCCTCCATCTTCACACCAACGGATGTTAATTGTGCAAATAGTATGTTTGAAAGCATTCATATGTTTGGCAACTGATCCTCTATCCTCCATTCGAAGAAAATACAACTTCTTTCTCAAGAAAAGTTTATTGACTAGGAATTTGGCTTGATACACATCTCCCAACTTCTTCCAAAGCAAGTTTGTAGTAGTCTCCTCATGGACATTTAATAGAATAGAATTAGCAAGACTATGTCTTATGTGACCCTTAGCCTTCCAATCCTTTAGATCCCAATCAATTTGTGACATTACAGTTGGTTTAGTACCACTGATAGTTTCCTAGAGGTCTCGGTCTACAAGCATGTCTTCCATCTTGAGCTTCCATAGCTCAAAATTAGTGCCATTGAATTTCTCCACCTCTATCCTTCTGGATGTGCTTTCTATCTCTCTTCTCCAATAAGATTCAGAATACTCTACACAGACTCCCACTCAACTTAAGATCAGCTCAAAAAATCCCTACCCAAAAACTAGGACCAATGGTGATCAAGCTCTGATACCAACTGAATGGAAGCAAGTTGTGTGGAAATTGCTTCCTACACTAATCTAATGAGGGGAGACCTATACAAATTAAAATTTATCCTTACAATTATAGCAATATGAAACACATAAACGAGATATTGAAGCAATACACATGAACCAAAAAGAAGACAAAAGAAGAGAGACAAATTTACGGTGGGGAAAACCTTTAACGGGTGAAAAACCCCACATTCAGAAATATACACAATGTATTAACAAATCTTATAGTTGTTTACAATACACTTCCAATGCAAGCTTCAATGGTCTTTGACACTCATGTCTGGAGTCAATCTGCCAGCATAACAGTACCTATAAAACCTGTAATACATCTCCTCCTCCAAGCACCTATTTATATAGAAACTATAAGGCAATATTGGACCTTTCTTGAGATGGGAGTCCAACTTGTTCTCATAGCCTAAAACCCATGCCTAAGGACACTTGGTCAACATTGTAGAATGTGCTTGACACTTGTCCACAATTCCCATCCCAAAGGGATTGCCTATTTCCAAAATGGGCTATGACAGATGCTCTTACGACTCTTACGATCGTCATAGAATCTATCATAGCAGTTACAACTTATAGCTATAAGAAAATCTGTCATACACAAGATATAAATAGTATATTCTCTTACAACATGTCATAGTCCACCTTGGGGTGTCCAAATATGCCTTTTTCAAAGATGCTTCATGACACATGTTTTCACCTTTCTTACAACCTTCTATTTCTGACTCTTACATGTCATAACTTCTTCATAGGAATCTGTCATAACCGTTTCAGTCAACATTCCCTTACACAACATCCAAGATGCTGACACATGGATAAATTCTCCTACCACATCCCACAACTAATTACAACATAGGCAATGAATTAATAAATAAAAACATAAATAATGCAAGGAATTACCAAGGTTGAGACACCTTAATTCCCAACATTCTCCCACTTGTCAAACACCTTGTAAGAGCAAATAGAATAACAAGATTTAACTGCTATAGGCCGAGAGGCCGATAGACTTCAAACACCATCTAAACTTCTCTATGCTCACTGGCTTTGTTAATGCATCTACAACATTCTTCAAATTATCTACCTTCTCCCATTTTACCTTCCCATACTCTACTATGTGTCGCACAAAGTGAAACTGAACATCAATATGCTTTGTTCTGGCATGGAAACTTGGATTCTTCGCAAGGTAAATCACACTCTGACTGTCACAACTGATCGTAATCTGACCTACATCAACACCAATATCTGAACATAATCTCTTAAGACAAATGGCTTCCTTACAACCATGAGTTGCTTCCATATACTCATCTTTTGTCGTGGACAAAGTAACCACAGGTTATCATTTACTCATCCAACTAATAGCACCACCAAACAATGTAAACACATAAGTACTGGTGGATCTCCTCCTGTCAATGTCACCTACCCAATCAGAATCCACAAATCCATGAATATCAACGGAATACAGAGGTCTTGTAACATTACCATGATAGCATATGGAATAATTGAAAGTACCCTTCAAATATCTAAACACTCACTTAACTACATTCCAATGAACCCGTCCAGGATTAGCCATAAATTGACTAAGGACTCCCACTACTTGGGTAATGTCTGGTCTTGTGCAGACCATAGCATACATCAAACTGCTAACAACACTAGCATAAAGTACTCTGCTCATGTCCTCCAACTCACTAGGAGATTTTGGACAATCCTCAATAGACAACTTTTTCCCCAAAGAAATAGGAACACACAATGGTCTACAATCTGCCATGATGAACCTATCCAACATGGTCTTCACATATTTACTCTGACTTAATCAAATTTTTTTGTTGGCTCTATCTCTTCTAATTTCCATTCCTAGAATGTACCTGGCTACCCCTAAATCTTTCATTTCAAACTGTGTTGAGAACTGAGCTTTGAAATCTGAAATCATATTCTTACCCTTCCCAATGAGTAACATATCATCAACATACAATGCAACAATGAGAATATGATCACCATCAACTTAAAGTACACACAGTGATCTGATTTTGATCTCACAAATCCAATTGACAACACAAAGACATCAAACTTCAAGTACCATCTCCTAGGAGACTGCTTCAAACCATACAAAGACTTCTT